>CM060916.1:1031861617-1033241617 GCA_030737875.1 Allium sativum | reverse complement strand
TATGAAACTTTAGATAGGATTTCCTCAATTTTGAAAATGCATCTCCCAAACATGGTGGCAAAACATTATAAGAAGGCTCTTTTCCTGGCATATCATGACAACTTTGAAAAGTTTGTAGACATGGATTTCCCTTCCATTCACTCTTCTATCTGAGGCAGAGTTATGGAAAGAATAGATTTGGCAAAAGGCAAAAAAGTGTATTGAGGTCCTTAGGGAAGATGTGGTGAGGCTCGAAGATTTTTTGTTTATTGAGGAACTGCCAGAAAACCCAGCAACTGATGGCGAGGAAGAATTGGGGACGGTCGTTGGTGGCGATGATAGAGACGACTGTAGTAACAGACTTATTCCCGAGAGTAGAAGCCGCCCAATCAGCAAAGTAGATGGCACATTTTATCTACCCATGGGCGATACCTTGAGGTTTGAAGATGCAAATGCTGATTCCTTGTGTGCCTCCATTACTCTTTGTAGAGATGACGAGTCTGCTAAGGGGGTGGTTTTCTCGGAATTTGCCCAAAGGGGACAAGTATTACAACCAATCTCCCCTATTTCTTTGATACAACTCTTAATCCTCGAGCGAATCCTTTATCCTGCATTAGGTTAGTTTGCTTTGTCTTGAAATTTAGCAATATGTGCTAAACATCACCGTATGTATTTTCAGAAGCTATTTCTTGTCATCTTATCTGTAACACCCCGTATTTTCTATAATATTAAATCAACATATTTAAGAATATTAAAATTTTAAAAGAAGAATTAGGTGAAACGGGTTACGCCATTGCGTTCGACTCGAATTTCTTCTTGAGATAGAGTCCGAGTTTGCGTGAATCAGACTCTGTAGGAAGAAGTTATAGAGGTTAGAAGATTTCAAGTGTAAGCAGAAATTAAATTAAAATAATAATTAACTAATCAATTCAGTTCGAAATTCAAAAATTCAGAAAATCAGCTGAGCGGGAAATCTCCCACTCAGGAGTGTCGTCCCCCACCAGGGGGTGTCAACATGGGAGTCGATCCCCTATATGGGTGTCGACATGGGTGTAGGGGTCGACCCCTGCTGATTGTTCTGGATAGTGATGATTTTCTGAGTCGTAGGGCTACGTGGCGACTTATGATTGGCCTGATGACACATTTTCTTGGACTAGATGGCTCTGATGACTCCTAGGTTGATCTAAATGCTCATATTAATCTTATACTCCTATAAAAACACATCAAACCTTATCCCTAAACCTCACAATCCTATTCTATGAAGTTATCATGTTGTCCATCTCTAAGCTAGCCTAGACTCCATCTTCTCCAAACTAGAAATCAAATCAGAAGAGCATCAAAACAAAGTTGAGGTTTTCTTCTTCAATCAACAAAAAAGATTAGAATCACTACAACGTCAACTAATTCACTTTTCTAATCCTTTCACTATAAGTTCAGTTATTATTCAGATTTAAACACCTAATAGAAATCGTGACTGTGATAATCGGATCTAGAACTACGCCTAACTGTGAGATAATCAATTCTGATTCATGTTTATCCTTTTGCCCAATCTGAATTACCTATGTTTATGAGACTGTTGTGATTGGAACAATAGAACCTATCATGTTGTACATCACTATGCCTAATTGTGAGATAATCAATTCTGATTCATGTTTATCCTTTTGCCAAATCTGAATTACCTATGTTTATGAGACTGTTGTGATTGAAACAATGGAACCTATCATGTTGTACACCAAATTGGTGATTCTCGTATGTTCAATTCTATCGAATCTTTATGCCTATGACGTGACTTGCTCAGTTTGGCCATACATATTGTTAATGTACAACATGCCTATTGGAAACATGATTCTTGGATTGGGCATATCTTTACATGTCTATTTTGTTTCTTATGTCAATTACTGTATTCCTTCTCTATTCCCTTTCTTTGTTTTATTTTATGAATACTAGGTTCATAACCTAGACTGAATCTAGTCGAACGTACGATTGAAACGCGCAGAATTGGGTATAACTTAATTGAGTAATTTTGGGCATAACAAATAAATATGGCATAACTTGAATTGACTACAATTGTGGGTAATTGGCATATAAAAATCTAGATTTGGGCATGTATGGTAAATGTGTAATTTGGCTAAAAGAAGAACATGCCTAACACGAGATTAGATTGAGTTGCGGTGTAAGACTTCCACGAACCGCCCGGCACATCCAGCGACCGCAATAACAGATCTAATGTGAGAGGTTAGCGCATTAATCCTAAAACCCAAGGTTAGAATGAGTTTGCGGTAGAAGTCTGCCCGCAACCGCCTAGCACATCCAGCAACCACAAACAACAGTTTTAATGTGAGAGGTTGAGGCATTAATTAATGAATTAATGCTAAAGAACGGACATGCTAAGAATGGTAGGGTTAAGTTAACTTAGGCAACACTTAACCAATACAACATGTTAATTAAACAGATGGGTAGGGTTAGGTTACATGGAGAACACTTAACCATTATAACAAGTTGATTAGGAAACCCTAGTAACGGGGACCCATTTCAGCAGTAATCCACATAGATGTATCATGGTACCCTTAACTAGGCAGGGTGGGGCACAATTACTGGGCTGATTATAAGCGGTCAAAATAGCGGCGGATGGTGCGTCAGTGTAGGTTCCGATGGAGTACAGGCGTGCACGTACTCCGGAGTGGAAAAATCAGGCATTGGGCATCAGTAGTTATACACTGTGCATCTTGAATTATATCAGATTGCCACCATAGGGATTGATACATTCCATGGTGGGACCAGCACATGCATCTATAAACAAGCGGGGAAGAATGACACAAGTAATAAATGCATGCGAGTAGGAGCCGATTGATAAAGGGGTCATTTTATTATGAACACATGATGCTAGTTGAAACATTTCACTACAACAAAATGACCCTATTACAACGGTGGAACACCGTTGTAATATACATTTTATAACGGTGGGCTAACCGTCGTGTATTAAGAAGTTGTAATAGACTAATATCTTTTACAAATTTTTTGCACTGTTGCAACGCCGTTGTAATATGTATATTTTACAACTTTTTTCCACCGTTGTAATAAACTTTATTACAACAGTTATGCACCGTTGTAATAAAATCTACTACAACTGATATGCACCGTTGTGATTGACGTTTGGGTTTTAAAAAAAATAAACATCTTTTGCAACTGAAAAGAACAATACACTAAATATAGCAATGCTCCATAACCACATCCGATATTACAGTTATTTTCAAACTAATTTATTAAAATACTCAAATATTCAGTATTACAAACAATCAGTTTTAGACAACATTTCGTACATTATTACATACTTGACCGTTACAAAGCAACTTAGTACAAGCACAAGTTATCCATAAAAAAATGCATATCTAACGGGAATTCACTAGTCGAAGTCAAGGAAATCTTTACGCCATTTATCTTTTTGGTGCACGTTCACTGCAGTGATCAAACCTATTGCATAAGAATATGTCTGTTGTTAGAAAAAAGAACAAAAAGCGTTTTTTAAGCCAACAATACCAAAACTTAACAATAATGCTTAAAGCATCTGATAACATGAACTGCATGTAGTGCAAAGCCCCTTTTTAAACAATTGGATGTTGCGCAACTTCTAAAAAAAGAGCATCTGTACTTGGACTTTCAGAAAACAAATTAGCAAGAGACCAGACTATGTAAAAGAATATCTAAATAGTCAAAATGTTACAAATTAATTAAAATGTATACACAAACTGTAGCGTTATATAATTCTAATTTATGTCTATTGAAATTACATACAAAATCAAAATTTAATACAAACATGTATATGCATACCTTTTTGAAGGGTTCGTTGCCAATGCTTGGTTATTCACCTTCACATGTCCTGTGTTTTTCCTGTTCAAAATACATCCACAAATTGTTGAAGATTTTGAATAAATACTTTTTTTTTTTTTTGAAAATTGGTATGCTTTATTAAATTCTGAAATGACAGTTAGAAAGAGCTCATCCCTTTCAACTGAACGGAATGAGATATCAAGTTAGAATATTGGTGCGTAAACTTTAAATGTTGAAAGAGCTCATCTACCAACTAAACGGAAATATCAAGTTAGAAATATCAATTGATACTTTTTCATTTAGCCTTTATTTCCCTTATTTCATGACCAACTTCTTTTTATATTAGAAGCACATCCCTTTCTTTCATCCGGTGTTTGCATTAGCAAAATTCAATTAGTGTGTTTCCTTAATACGATAATCTGTTAACTGGTGGATTTAGAATATTTCTATAGAGAGATTCTTTATATTTTTCTTCAGTCACAAAAATATTCAGTGTGTAACCTATGTGAAAAGAGATGTATCATACTTCTCATTATTTCTTACTATGAACTTTATACTTCAATAGTCTTCAAGTTTGCATAGATCAAGTAGACAGCATACCTTTTGTTTCTCCTGATGCATACTTACTGTTCAAAAAATTGTTATTTGTAGCTAATAACTGAGCACTGGCTTGTTTTCACCAACACAGATACAATCTTATCTACTTCTTACTAATCTAAAAGAATTGTATGGATTAAAGTGTACACATGTCTCCTATATCCCCTTTCCATCTTTAAATACTCTCAACTTCACATCACTTTTCGCACATATTTATCAAATATCAACTTGATATTTCCTTAATTCAAGTTTCTAGGCTGCCATCATTTCAGCATATACTAACTAATCACAAGATTGCAGATCCTGCTTAACTAATTATTATATTGAACACATAGGTAGGTATTCGCTATAGCAATTTGCAGTAACTTGCATATAAACCCAGAGGCGAATCCAATCAATCATCTAAAACATGAATATTCTAAAAAATCCTTTTCAAGATCTTAAACGGGACTATTAACCAAACTTCATCAGATTCAAATGTAATAAGGTAACAGAGAAAAACATTGCCAACTGAACGGAGAATTAGAAGAACACCCAATTTACGTTGTATATCAGCCGGGATCTCCAAATCCATTAAACATCAATCAGATCTTTTGTAATAACCATCAGAGTGAATCTAATGTCCGTGAATTGAAGCGAACCCAATCGACTATCTATAAATCAAATTGTGAAACATAGGAACATACCTTTTCAAGAACAGATCGGAGTGGAGAGTACATCAGATCAAAGAAGATCGGTTATGAGGAATTTGGAGGAGTGGTTTGAGATATTGCGATTTAACCGGTTTCACCAGATCTCACCTTCAAATCCTCAAGCAAGTAGCCGAAACCTTTCTACATCGATTTGGATCTAGACTTAGAAATGGCATAAGCATGTTACATAAGCTCAATAAAAGCATGACTTAGAATCACAGACAAGTGCTCCAGAGAGCAGCATCACTAGCAGACACACTAACAGCAACAACCACCTTAAACCAAATGATAACAGATCCAAAGAGCATAAACAAAAATGCTATTCACCCCCAAGGGGACGCAAACCACTGTACATCGACCTCACAGCCACTTTTGAAACCCAAAAATTACTGCGAAAATCAACATTACCTCGCCAGTTAATTAAACAGTCTCGTATGAGGAAATAGGATGGCCGAGCAATAAACTTTGGGAACCATGGTGCCATGCAAAAATCGACCCTAAGTGGGTCATTAGGTTGAGAGGGAGGAACCTCGTTCATGAATCGCTCTGATCTGAGTTTGCGGAAAAGGCTTGAGGGAAGGGGAGAGAGATCTACTCACGTCCTCAGGCTTGGCAAAAGCGAAAATAGACGAGGAGAAGGGAATTAAAGAGCGATAAAGGCAAAAGAGAACGAGAGAAGAATTGAGGTGAAGGGTGCGTGTGAATGTGATTTGGGATTTTATTGTGGTGCGATTGGGATTCTAGGGTTGTATAGGCGAGAGAAGCGGTAGCTGAAAATAATAAAAAGGACACTAGCGGGAAACGAAATTTTAGACGAAATGAGAGCGCGAAGTTCAGAAACGTTGTAATTATTAGCAAAAAAATATTTTTGAATCTACGGAAAGCTTCTAAGCACTTTCTATTAACTAACTTTATTTAACAACCATTATGAATGATTATTTGTTAACCATCAATCGTCAGTTAAACAGTTAATACTTATTTATTGATTACTAATTATTAATTTTTTAATTATTAATTAGTAATAGAAATAGTTTCATATTTTGAATTAATTATCAATTTTTATTTTATTTCATAATTTGATCACGTTGGTTAAGTCGTCTAAATATTCATTTCAATTTTAAGGTTCAATTATCATAAGAAAAAAAGGGAAAAAACTAACTAGTTTTTCGAAATTTTCGAAATTTTATAGAAGTTCTAGTTCATTGATTATTATTTTTAATTAATTTGTGAAAATTTAAATATTTTATAAGTTTCGTCTAGAAAAATTTAAACTTTTTTGAAATATCAGATGTTAAATATAATTATTACACATAACTATTAAATATTAAATACTAATAATAAGTATTACTTTTTAATTATTAAAGATTGATTTCTTATTAATCGTTCGTTATTATAAATTAATTATTAAATATAATCTTAGTTATTAATCTCTTCTTCTTAATTATTAATCTCTACTTCTTAATTATTAATAGCAATCATTGATTATTCATGATTGGCATTAATTATTAAATTTTAATTATTAACTATTTAATAGTAATTATGTAATATTAACTATATTTTTTAATTCTTCTTCTTAATTGCTAAGTTTTAAATAATAGGATTGATTATTAGTTATTACTTCCTAATTGATTATTAAATATTAATAGTTATTAATTGTAAATTATCAATATAAATGTATTAAATATTAATTATATTAAAATATAGTCATATATTACAACAGTCAAAAAATAAAAGTTGTGATAGGCTTTTATTACAACTGTCAAAATAACACAGTTGTTAAAAATAAGTTTATTACAACTTTTCTGGAAAAAAGTTGTAAAAAAACATTTATTACAACGGTGTTTTTACCATCGTTGTAAAATTAAAGTTGTAATATGGTGTTTTTGTTGTAGTGTTTGTTAGTAGGTGCAGAGAAATGGAAATGAGTGTGATAGCATCTTCAGTTTATCTTGCCTTATCTTACCTTATGTTATCTTTTCACTATGGTATTGTTCTATATTCAGTTAATTCATGTCACGATCCTTTTTCTTGTTTAAATGCTGAAAAATCACTGGACTTACTAGACTTATGTCTGACCCGTTTTCTTTCGTCTTCTTTTCTTCCGTTCCCCCCCCCTCCGGTCCGCAGGGAGGGAATACTTCAGCTTAGTTCAGACCTTTTCCAGCTTGAAGAGAGTAGATGTATTGCTTGGATTCTCTTTTCTTAGGCTATGGCAGTGGTTACACTTTTATTGGGGATTTATGCCGCTTTACTACTGCTTTATGCTTCTTTATGTATTTTAAGTTTTTAATCAAGACAGAAGT
The DNA here is from genome assembly GCA_030737875.1 of Allium sativum. Lineage (NCBI taxonomy): Eukaryota > Viridiplantae > Streptophyta > Magnoliopsida > Asparagales > Amaryllidaceae > Allium > Allium sativum. The sequence continues at coordinate 1,033,234,218 of CM060916.1, read as the reverse complement.
TTTATTGTAATAACTTGGAAGTTGGTTTTTGAGATAATGGTTGTAATGTTTTGACTAGACCACGTTGCTTATGAAATAATTCCAGTTTTTCTGCTGTTTATATGTCTGTCTTGTAAATTACCTATATCTTTTACCTATAATGCTTCACCGAAGTTAATGCATTCCCTTTGTGAGTGACCTTAACGGAGGTGTGGTGTTTCACTTGGTATCAGACCTGATGGTTACCAGATCAGATTAAAATTCTTGAAAACTATTTTTAAAAATAAGAAGTTTTAAAGAAGCATTTTCAAGAAAAGTGTTGTTTTATTTTAAAGGCATATTCCCCAAAGCCATACACACTATCTTTCTATCCTTTGTTTTAAACCTTTTCTTTTCGTTTCAGCATGTCTGGGGATCTTAATCTTCCCGAGGGCGTACAGATACCCGGCTGGTTCAGAAGGTATCTGGAGGCTAGGGCCGATGCCGTAGGCCTAACAGACGTTCCTCCTCCTCCTCCTCCGCGTGTGAATGCTTTCTCGACGATATGTAGACTTTCGAGCTATGGGCGGAAAGAACTTTAATGGGACCGAATCATTCATGGAAGTAAGAAACTGGCTCAAGGAAACAGAAGATTTGTTTGTTATCTCTGAAGTGGACGATAGGCAGAAGATACAATTGGATGTATGGTTACTTAAGGACGAAGCCTCTTTCTGGTGGGAAGTTACTAATGCTGAAAGACCAATTGAGACTTGGGAGGATTTCAAAATGAGGTTTGAAATGAAGTTCCTTTCACAAGTTGAACGAAGCCTACAGATGGAGAAGTTCTTAGCACTTAAACAGGAAAGCCTATTGGTTAAGGAATACGTCAACCAATTCAACCAACTGGCTAGATTCAGACCGGAGTTGGTAAACACTCCACATAAAAGGGCTCTCTGTTTCGTTAAAGGGTTGGATGAGCCACTGTGTAGCCTAGCTATGTCCCATATACCTATGGGTGCGACTTATGAGAGACTGGTGGATATGGCGCTGTTACAGGAGGAAGACAAGGATGGGAAGAAGGAGACAAAGGTGGAAGGACCTCTAGACAAGAAAGTGGATGGATCGCAGAATAAGAATACTATGCGTCCCACAAACAAGGGATTTGGTGAAGACAATTCTCGAAGAAGCACACCATTCTAAGTTGACCATACATCCAGGTGGAGACAAGATGTATAAATACATAAAAAAGGGTTTTCTTTTGGAATGGCATGAAGAAGGATGTAGCTTAATTTGTCTCTAAATGCTTGATATGTCAGCAAGTCAAGGCGGAGCAGAAGAAGCCTGGTGGTCTGCTACATCCTTTGGAGGTCCCATAGTGGAAGTGGGATAGTATTTCGATGGACTTTATAGATAGGTTGCCTAGGTCAAGAAAGGGCAATACCAATATTTGGGTAATAGTTGACAGGCTCACTAAAAGCGCTCACTTTATACTTGCTAAGAGTAGAAGGACTGCCTCATCATTAGCATCCATTTATCTTTAAAAGGTAGTTCGACTGCATGGGATACCCTCTAGCATAGTAAGTGATCGAGATCCTATCTTTACGAGTGAGTTTTGGAAGAGTCTGCAAGAGGCTGTAGGCACATAGCTATGCTTAAGCACTGCCTATCACCCTCAAACCGATGGTCAGATGGAAAGGGTGAACATAGTGTTAGAAGATCTCTTGAGATTGTGCATTTTTGATTTTGGAGGAACATGGGAGAATCATCTTCCTTTGGTGGATTTCGCCTACAACAATAGCTACCAAGCCACCATAGACATGGCACCCTTTGAGGCCTTATATAGGAGACCATGCCTGTAACAACCCGGAAAATCTGGGCCAGTTTAAAATTTTTATTTTGGCAATTTTAGCGAATTTTGAACATTTAAAATAGATTATTTTAAATAAAATCGACGAGAAATTTATTTTGAATATAATTAGAACGTATATATTATATACGTCGTCGTTAGAATATAAATAATTATATATTATTATAAATAGAATTGAAAATGGCGCGGTAGTTCGATAATTCGATTTCAAACTTCAATTGAATGTACCGGGTGCAAAACAATCCGAATTTTAGTGAAACCAAAAACATTAGGATCTAATTGATAATATCTTTCCAACGAATCCGAAAGATCAAAATTTCATAGCGGGAATCAAAAGATATGTCCAGTTGAAAATTCTGAATAGTCGCTATGGAATTCAGGCCCTTAAAAATGGACATTTTGCAAACGACCTCGGATTTCGACGAAACCACTTTTGTTGAATCTGTGATGTCAAATTATTGCTAGGTTTTAAATTTCATAATTTTTCGAATCAATATGTGAGCGTGGCAAAGGAAAACGCGTTTGACCAGTTTCAGTTGATTTTAATCGACTAGAAATTGGCCATTTTTCCAACAGTCTCAGAATTCGACGAAACTAGTTTTGTTAGGACCGTATCGTCAATACGAAGCTAGGAAATATTTTTCTGGAATTTTTAGAGTTAATATGTGAACCCGGTAAATTGAATTGCGCGTTCAAATTCAATATATAGAGTTATATGTTGATTTTGATGAAAACTGATTCAAACAGTCGAATCAGCCTACGATACATATCCCATTGTGTTCGGAATGGGGGTAATACGCTATGGACGACAGGCGGTGGACCTCGTTTGGAGGTCATATGTAAAAGTCAACTTTTTGCAAAATAAAATAATTAAATTAATTAAAAAAATTAAACCTCTCCTTTGTCTTTCTCTGCCCCCCCCGTTCAAGAATCATTTTTCAGAAAAATAAAAATATAAAAAAAAAGAAGAAGAAAGGAGGGGCGCAGCAGCCGCCGCCCTCACCGCGCCACCACCCAGAAGAGCCGCCGCCTCCCCTACACCTGCCGCGCCGCCGCCTTCTTCTTCTCCTCCTCCTTCCTCCAGCGATCGCGAAACCCCCCCTTTTTTTCCTTGCTGCCGACCGCACCCCTCCCCCTGGCGCCACCGTGAGCCGCGAAGCCCACCCTCGAGCCACCCGAAGCCCCCTCCGACGAAGGTGAAACCCCCCCAGCAGTCGAACACTGTGAGCCCCTTTTCCTTTTTATTTTTATTTCGTTTTGTTTAATTAATTTTAGCAATTAAAAATCTGAAATTTTATATTGTAGGAGGATAAAAATACAATCTTTTATATTGTAGAAAGATAAAAATATAATCTTTACATGGTAGGAGCTATAAAAATGTAATCTTTATGAGATAGAGAATATAAAAATATCATCTTTGTATATGTAGCGAAATAAAAATCTGATTTTTATTTTATATACGTTGAAATAAAGTGGTGATTTTTATAACGATGAAATCTATATTTTTGTAAGGGTGAAGTCTTTATAGTTGAAAAGGCGAGATCTTTATATAGAAAATAGAGAAGTAAAAATATGATTTTTATATATTGAACATCGAAGAAAAAATTCGATTTTCATATATTGAATAGCATAGTAAAAATTCGATTTTTAAATATATGAAGTGATTATAAAAATATGACTTTTAAATTGAAAGTGAACAAATAAAAAATCTGATTTTTACATATGTAGTGAAAGCGGACAACGAAGGTGACAAAAAGGCGAGAACGAAGAAGATTTATATCAAAGAAGAGTCAAGATGATTGGATAGCTATTGGTGAGAACTTCTCACTCTTCAACTTCTTTTTTTAGTTATATATATATATATATATATATACTAGGATGCAGACGGTGCTTAGTAGCACCCGACACAATCGTCCACAAACCATGGACTTGTTTGTTTGGTTGCATAAATTAGTTAGATGATTTGGGCTGAATTGAATTGTTTGGTGAATTGAAATGGATTTGATTGATGTGTGAATGGCGTGGGCCTTCACTAGACCGGGGATAAGGCTAGGCCTTGTCCCGTTTCTAGTATCGTGCCGTTATGCCGCCGAAATTTTCTAAAAATTGTTAGAAAAATAAAAATATCATTTTTATTGTGTAAATGAACTGAATAGAAATTCATGTGTTGAAATAGAATATTTTATCGTTAAAAATATAACTTTTAACGTGGAAGTGAATAAAATAAAATATTCATTTACAAACCGGACGGTTTGTTTATGTACACCTATTTGAAGGACATTGATTGGGACGATAAATTTTACACATCGCCCAACTGTACGAATAAAATCTGTGTTTGATTGTTTGAAACCCCACACGGGTGTTGGGATGAAATTTGAAGTTCACTCATCCTGATTGATTAAATATGTCGATCGATTGATAGGCTGTTATAAGCGTAAGATATCTATATTTGATGCTTATACAGTGTAGCGCACTTTGGTTGATGGTTGATTATTTTTCAATGCTATTATATACATGTGTTGTATGGAATCCATATAATTAACATTATATGGTGATTGATTGGGCCTCATTCCAATCGGGAAAATAAGGAATATTATAAAAATAGTCATGTGTTGACGATGTTCATGTATTGAGTGAAATATTTTATACAATGAAATTCACATCTTTATCATATTTACAATTAGAACCTACTTTACGGTGGAGTCTAATTAAAATCAAACGATAGATACCATAGTTTTATAAAATATTTTACATAACAAAAATAGTGATGTGTTGACAGTACTCATGTGTTGAGATTAGTCGTGTGTTGAAAGAAATATAGATTCATGTGTTGAATGGGATAAATATTCATTTGTTGGATAGAATAAAGAAGTTTTGAAAATATAAAGCCGTGTTGATTAGTTTTGCGCCATTTTGACGTGAACGATATTTATATCGATTTTATTCAAATTGAAATGAATATTATAGCGAATTCGAATTGAAAAGAAAACGAATTTGAATTGAATATAAAAGGACTTCGAATGGAATTGAATATAAAACGAATTTGAATTTGAATTGAATTGAAACGAATTTGAATTCGAATTAAATAAAATGGAAATGAATTCGAGTTGAATTGAAATCAAATCGATTTGAAATTGAATATAGAAGTTGAATTGTTTTAGAAACGAATTTAAAACGATTTATAAAATTCGTTTTAAATAGAAATCGACGAAATATATATTATATATATTATATATATAATATAATGGCCTGAATAGAACGCGCCGCGCCGCGGCAGTTCATGAATTTCGACCATTTATTTCAAACGGACGTTGCGGGAGATCCGACCGTCGGATTCTCCTAAAACCGGAACCGTTGGGTTCGTATCGAAAAGAGCTTTCCAATGAATATTAGAAATTTGAAATCTAACGGTTGGATTTGGAATTATGTCCAAATCAAAATTTGAAAAAAGTCGTTATAAGTGCAGTTCGATGGCCGTTGATGGAAATCGACTGTACGGGCCTTGATAACATTATTAAAATATCAATCATTTGTGTAAAACCATAATATGTGAATTGGAAAGAACTGGGGTGAAAACTCCACATTTGAAAAGATAAAAATAGATTTTTTTTCGAAATGAACTAGTTTTGAACTAGAATTAAAATCAATTTATTTTTGAAATAAATAAATTGAATTTGAAAGTGATTTTAAAAATAACCAATATTCCCAATATGTGAATTGGACTAGGGTTGAATCGAAATTATCTTCGGAACATTTCGATGTTGGATTTCGTGACTATATAGATATTGTTATGGGAATTTGAAAGATATATTTTATATCGTTATTTCCAATACGATATATGTTGGTTGCAGAATTTGATATTGAATATAAGCCGATATATTTTCTATTCAGAGCCTTGTATTTAATATCAAATATGATTTGGGTTTATCGTGAATCGTGTTTTAGAAGACATTGGTTCTTTAACCCAGTTAAAGGCAAGATATCGATTTTTGAGAAGATTAAAACTAAGTGGAGTTTTAATGAATCTTTAATTAGATTAAAATGTGAATTGATAATTTAAATTATCAAATCTGAAAAGTGATCGAGAGGGGAGTATCACCAGTTTTGCTCCAAAGCGATAGTTAAATCTTTAATTAGATTTGAACGTGAAATGGTAATTAATTTTACCGATAACACCGTGGTGTTAGATATGGAGTATTACCAGTTTTCTCCATGGGATATATAGGTTGGGATTGGGAAATAAAATAAATAATTACTTCGGCGTGGTTCGTTAATCCCGACTAGTTTGAAATGATATCCAAAGGAGGATTAAAGAATAAATTTAGGAAAATTTATCTTGGATAAAATTAATGGGAACCTTTCCCTAAGAATGTGATTTTGTGAATAAAAGAATATTCTGAATTGGAATGAGGCGTTTGTTGTGTTTGTGTAACACTTGTTTATTATATACGTGGGTTATTCAGAAAGGCCGGGTTATACCCATTCTGAATAACCGATTCGACGAGATGTCGAAGATGAAGACGGTGGTTGAAGATCGGAAGTCTTCACATCGTTTGGGTGATTACTAATGATCTTGATTGGGCTGTACACCCAAGATGAGGGAAACAGTTGGCGATCGTCTAGACGTACTTGGAGATGGATGGATATGCGAGGAAAGTGCCTCCGGTTTCGTTCAGACCCAGAACGAACTTGTAAATGGATTGTGTGTCTGACATTGGATTTTATTCTGTGTTGATTGATCTCTATTAAATATACATCTGTTTGGCGGCGGAGAATTTATTCTCTTGCTTAACGCCCTTCTCTAAGACGTACGAGCTCAGAGGTTGTATATCGATGGACATCAGTCGCATGGAGTGAATTGCCAATGTGGCATGCGTAAGTGGCAATTGATCAAGGCTTCTGTTGAAAAGCAAAGTCTTGTGGTTGATGATCAAAGCACGGCCTGTGTGGCATAGCTTTGTGTATAACGTGAATTCGTGAGCCTCACACCTCGGTATGAGTCAAAAACGGGATAGTGACTGCAGGGAGAGCACGACGTTTCTTTCTAGCTAGGGTGGTGTCAGTGACCTACCAGCCCTGACATTTATATACTTTTCACCTGTGTGGTTGTTGGAATGCGAGGCGCCTCGGATATAGGTCTGTAAGGACCGGGAAACGTGTGTTCAGGAATAACTAATCCTCAAAAGTAAGAGAGGACCAGCCCTGAAGATCCAAGGATCATAGTGGGGTCCTGAGGCATTTGCTAGAGTGTCTCGAACGCGGAGAGGAGCTTGCCCCTTGCCTCGACTCATGATGGAATCCAATTTCCAATACGTGTGTTTCGGTTTTATTTGTAGAACCTAGTATGGCGACATAGTGGTATGGGTCATTCATGCCGCCTATGATTGATATTTATGATTGAAATTGTTTTGACACTATACACTTATAATAGTATCAAATAATGTGTTTTAAACGTATCAATCATGCTTTGGCTGTTATAAGGTAAAAACCCTATCCTCCGGCTTGCGTTGCATTGTGTGATGGGACCTGGGTCTTATAACAGCTTCATTTTTCTTTATTTAGCATTGCGCTGTTTGTTTTATGCACTGGTATTCTTGGGAAGAAACCCGTTCCGTGTTATACGGCGTGGTCCCTTGATTTACCGAACTTTAAAATAAAGAATTATAACTGTTTTAGTTCTCACACCAGTCCCATGACTGACCTGGAGTTTATTGTTTTAACCTAAACTCTGGGTGCCCCTATTTTCCACACGGGCAGCTAGTAGTTTTGGTTTTGCAGATTTATATTCACAGGGTCCTGATTTACAGCTGGAACGATGCTCGGAAAGCTCTGTATCCGTGTATCACTTCTAGTTGTGTTTTGTATATTTTTCCGCTGCTATGTAATTTATTGTAATCTCTGATATTTGCCGAATGTAATTTAATCATTTATACTCTGTATATTCTTGTATCTGATGGAATTGTTGTAATAGCAATGAAATGTTCTTCTGTATGCGTTCTATTTTGTCTTGTACTCAATTCTATCCGTGCTTTCCTTCACGGGGAAGTTCGGGTCGTCTCATTTTGGTATCAGAGCTTTGGTTTACAGAGCTCGAGAACAAGACACATTAGAACCATACGAAAGAATTCATCAGATATTGGATTAGTAACATCCAAATAGAATGACTCGTTAGAGATAGAATCAGTAGTATCCTAGAACGAGTGTGAAGAGTATATTTTTCAAATGAAAACAATTTTGTTTTAAAAATTTAAATCGTTTTATACGTATTTGAATATTTATTTATATTGATATGGGCAATCCAGTATATAAAAGTTTTGTATATACGCGTCATGAACGTATATTCGAAGTTTTAATATACTGGATAGATATAGAATCACATTCTAGACACCCGGGGATGATTCTGATGATGGTGCATCATCATCAGTATTCATATTCGAGTTTCGAAGGTGTGATTTCTATATATTTCCATTAGACTGGTGTGAGAACCAAAACTTATATAGATAGATTCATTTTGTTGTGATTTGGCACCAAAACAAGATTTTCTTTATATATATCAAAATTATGAATTTGAAACTTTGATCCACTAATTGATTGCTGTTTGTGTTGTTTGTTTATTTGTTTGATAATTTTGAACCATTATGCCTAATTACATCAAATATTGAACTATATTGAAAATTGGTCGCATTTGCTTGCATATACATATACTTACATTGAACAGGTCATAGCAAGGAGGCTAGAGCAGAGAATAAAATTTGTTTGCCCGATAAATAGGTACATGTTTATCATAATTTACTGTTTTGTTTGGGTGATGATGATTTTATGAGCCTATTGGCTAGCCGCTTGGCTTTTCTTTTTCTTTTTGAGATTAGAAGGACCGGGGAAGCTATTTGAAATTCCCCGATGCTCCCGGTGCAGGGGAGGTTATGGCGAAATTTTTCGAAAATTTAGGGTGTTAGCCAAATTTTTGAAAATTTGAAATTTCTCAGAAACTGAAAAGTTGGAGAATGGAAGCCAGATCGAACGTAGAGTTGATTGATCAAACCACTTTCGACTTTGTTCCTTTTCGGGGACGAAAAGTTTTAAGTGGGGGAGATTGTAACAACCCGGAAAATCTGGGCCAGTTTAAAATTTTTATTTTGGCAATTTTAGCGAATTTTGAACATTTAAAATAGATTATTTTAAATAAAATCGACGAGAAATTTATTTTGAATATAATTAGAACGTATATATTATATACGTCGTCGTTAGAATATAAATAATTATATATTATTATAAATAGAATTGAAAATGGCGCGGTAGTTCGATAATTCGATTTCAAACTTCAATTGAATGTACCGGGTGCAAAACAATCCGAATTTTAGTGAAACCAAAAACATTAGGATCTAATTGATAATATCTTTCCAACGAATCCGAAAGATCAAAATTTCATAGCGTGAATCAAAAGATATGTCCAGTTGAAAATTCTGAATAGTCGCTATGGAATTCAGGCCCTTAAAAATGGACATTTTGCAAACGACCTCGGATTTCGACGAAACCACTTTTGTTGAATCCGTGATGTCAAATTATTTCTAGGTTTTAAATTTCATAATTTTTCGAATCAATATGTGAGCGTGGCAAAGGAAAACGCGTTTGACCAGTTTCAGTTGATTTTAATCGACTAGAAATTGGCCATTTTTCCAACAGTCTCAGAATTCGACGAAACTAGTTTTGTTAGGACCGTATCGTCAATACGAAGCTAGAAAATATTTTTGTGGAATTTTTAGAGTTAATATGTGAACCCGGTAAATTGAATTGCGCGTTCAAATTCAATATATAGAGTTATATGTTGATTTTGACGAAAACTGATTCAAACAGTCGAATCAGCCTACGATACATATCCCATTGTGTTCGGAATGGGGGTAATACGCTATGGACGACAGGCAGTGGACCTCGTTTGGAGGTCATATGTAAAAGTCAACTTTTTGCAAAATAAAATAATTAAATTAATTAAAAAAAATTAAACCTCTCCTTTGTCTTTCTCTGCCCCCCCCCCCCCCCCGTTCAAGAATCATTTTTCAGAAAAATAAAAAAATATAAAAAAAAAGAAGAAGAAAGGAGGGGCGCAGCAGCCGCCGCCCTCACCGCGCCACCACCCAGAAGAGCCGCCGCCTCCCCTACACCTGCCGCGTCGCCTTCTTCTTCTTCTCCTCCTCCTTCCTCCAGCGATCGCGAACCCCCCCCCTTTTTTTCCCTGCTGCCGACCGCACCCCTCCCCCTGGCGCCACCGTGAGCCGCGAAGCCCACCCTCGAGCCACCCGAAGCCCCCTCCGACGAAGGTGAAACCCCCCCAGCAGTCGAACACTGTGAGCCCCTTTTCCTTTTTATTTCGTTTTGTTTAATTAATTTTAGCAATTAAAAATCTGAAATTTTATATTGTAGGAGGATAAAAATACAATCTTTTATATTGTAGAAAGATAAAAATATAATCTTTACATGGTAGGAACTATAAAAATGTAATCTTTATGAGATAGAGAATATAAAAATATCATCTTTGTATATGTAGCGAAATAAAAATTTGATTTTTATTTTATATACGTTGAAATAAAGTGGTGATTTTTATAACGATGAAATCTATATTTTTGTAAGGGTGAAGTCTTTATAGTTGAAAAGGCGAGATCTTTATATAGAAAATAGAGAAGTAAAAATATGATTTTTTATATATTGAACATCGAAGAAAAAATTCGATTTTCATATATTGAATAGCATAGTAAAAATTCGATTTTTAAATATATGAAGTGATTATAAAAATATGACTTTTAAATTGAAAGTGAACAAATAAAAAATCTGATTTTTACATATGTAGTGAAAGCGGACAACGAAGGTGACAAAAAGGCGAGAACGAAGAAGATTTATATCAAAGAAGAGTCAAGATGATTGGATAGCTATTGGTGAGAACTTCTCACTCTTCAACTTCTTTTTTTAGTTATATATATATACTAGGATGCAGACGGTGCTTAGTAGCACCCGACACAATCGTCCACAAACCATGGACTTGTTTGTTTGGTTGCATAAATTAGTTAGATGATTTGGGCTGAATTGAATTGTTTGGTGAATTGAAATGGATTTGATTGATGTGTGAATGGCGTGGGCCTTCACTAGACCGGGGATAAGGCTAGGCCTTGTCCCGTTTCTAGTATCGTGCCGTTATACCGCCGAAATTTTCTAAAAATTGTTAGAAAAATAAAAATATCATTTTTATTGTGTAAATGAACTGAATAGAAATTCATGTGTTGAAATAGAATATTTTATCGTTAAAAATATAACTTTTAACGTGGAAGTGAATAAAATAAAATATTCATTTACAAACCGGACGGTTTGTTTATGTACACCTATTTGAAGGACATTGATTGGGACGATAAATTTTACACATCGCCCAACTGCACGAATAAAATCTGTGTTTGATTGTTTGAAACCCCACACGGGTGTTGGGATGAAATTTGAAGTTCACTCATCCTGATTGATTAAATATGTCGATCGATTGATAGGCTGTTATAAGCGTAAGATATCTATATTTGATGCTTATACAGTGTAGCGCACTTTGGTTGATGGTTGATTATTTTTCAATGCTATTATATACATGTGTTGTATGGAATCCATATAATTAACATTATATGGTGATTGATTGGGCCTCATTCCAATCGGGAAAATATGGAATATTATAAAAATAGTCATGTGTTGACGATGTTCATATATTGAGTGAAATATTTTATACAATGAAATTCACATCTTTATCATATTTACAATTAGAACCTACTTTATGGTGGAGTCTAATTAAAATCAAACGATAGATACCATAGTTTTATAAAATATTTTACATAACAAAAATAGTGATGTGTTGACAGTACTCATGTGTTGAGATTAGTCGTGTGTTGAAAGAAATATAGATTCATGTGTTGAATGGGATAAATATTCATTTGTTGGATAGAATAAAGAAGTTTTGAAAATATAAAGCCGTGTTGATTAGTTTTGCGCCATTTTGACGTGAACGATATTTATATCGATTTTATTCAAATTGAAATGAATATTATAGCGAATTCGAATTGAAAAGAAAACGAATTTGAATTGAATATAAAAGGACTTCGAATGGAATTGAATATAAAACGAATTTGAATTTGAATTGAATTGAAACGAATTTGAATTCGAATTAAATAAAATGGAAATGAATTCGAGTTGAATTGAAATCAAATCGATTTGAAATTGAATATAGAAGTTGAATTGTTTTAGAAACGAATTTAAAACGATTTATAAAATTCGTTTTAAATAGAAATCGACGAAATATATATTATATATATTATATATATAATATAATGGCCTGAATAGAACGCGCCGCGCCGCGGCAGTTCATGAATTTCGACCATTTATTTCAAACGGACGTTGCGGGAGATCCGACCGTCGGATTCTCCTAAAACCGGAACCGTTGGGTTCGTATCGAAAAGAGCTTTCCAATGAATATTAGAAATTTGAAATCTAACGGTTGGATTTGGAGTTATGTCCAAATCAAAATTTGAAAAAGGTCGCTATAAGTGCAGTTCGATGGCCATTGATGGAAATCGACTGTACGGGCCTTGATAACATTATTACAATATCAATAATTTGTGTAAAACCATAATATGTGAATTGGAAAGAACTGGGGTGAAAACTCCACATTTGAAAAGATAAAAATAGATTTTTATCGAAATGAACTAGTTTTGAACTAGAATTAAAATCAATTTATTTTTGAAATAAATAAATTGAATTTGAAAGTGATTTTAAAAATAACCAATATTCCCAATATGTGAATTGGACTAGGGTTGAATCAAAATTATCTTCGGAACATTTCGATGTTGGATTTCGTGACTATATAGATATTGTTATGGGAATTTGAAAGATATATTTTATATCGTTATTTCCAATACGATATATGTTGGTTGCAGAATTTGATATTGAATATAAGCCGATATATTTTCTATTCAGAGCCTTGTATTTAATATCAAATATGATTTGGGTTTATCGTGAATCGTGTTTTAGAAGACATTGGTTCTTTAACCCAGTTAAAGGCAAGATATCGATTTTTGAGAAGATTAAAACTAAGTGGAGTTTTAATGAATCTTTAATTAGATTAAAATGTGAATTGATAATTTAAATTATCAAATCTGAAAAGTGATCGAGAGGGGAGTATCACCAGTTTTGCTCCAAAGCGATAGTTAAATCTTTAATTAGATTTGAACGTGAAATGGTAATTAATTTTACCGATAACACCGTGGTGTTAGATATGGAGTATTACCAGTTTTCTCCATGGGATATATAAGTTGGGATTGGGAAATAAAATAAATAATTACTTCGGTGTGGTTCGTTAATCCCGACTAGTTTGAAATGATATCCAAAGGAGGATTAAAGAATAAATTTAGGAAAATTTATCTTGGATAAAATTAATGGGAACCTTTCCCTAAGAATGTGATTTTGTGAATAAAAGAATATTCTGAATTGGAATGAGGCGTTTGTTGTGTTTGTGTAATACTTGTTTATTATATACGTGGGTTATTCAGAAAGGCCGGGTTATACCCATTCTGAATAACCGATTCGACGAGATGTCAAAGATGAAGACGGTGGTTGAAGACCGGAAGTCTTCACATCGTTTGGGTGATTACTAATGATCTTGATTGGGCTGTACACCCAAGATGAGGGAAACAGTTGGTGATCGTCTAGACGTACTTGGAGATGGATGGATATGCGAGGAAAGTGCCTCCGGTTTCGTTCAGACCCAGAACGAACTTGTAAATGGATTGTGTGTCTGACATTGGATTTTATTCTGTGTTGATTGATCTCTATTAAATATACATCTGTTTGGCGGCGGAGAATTTATTCTCTTGCTTAACGCCCTTCTCTGAGACGTACGAGCTCAGAGGTTGTATATCGATGGACATCAGTCGCATGGAGTGAATTGCCAATGTGGCATGCGTAAGTGGCAATTGATCAAGGCTTCTGTTGAAAAGCAAAGTCTTGTAGTTGATTGTAACACCCCACCTCCGCTAGGGTCACTCGCAAAGGAATGCACTAGCTTCGGAGGGGCATTATTGGTAAACATGCATAATGATATAGCAAGGCAGGACATGACATATATATATATATATATATGTAAATAAACAGAGTAAGTAAATAAAACAGCGGAAGATTTTATAAACCATTTCAAAACTCAAGTCTGGTACATCAAAATGTCACTTTCCCAAAATTACAAGTCTAGATAAATACACCATCTGATAAACTGAAAATACATAAGTACTATCCCCAAATAAGAGTGATGAACCATAGCGGCTCAAGTCCAAAGCATACTTGAGCTATCCAAGGAAGCAGCTAAAATCCAAGCTAGGCTCCAGTATTCCCTCCCTGAAAACCTGGGGGGGGGGGGGGACGGAAGAAAAGAGGCGAAACAAAACGGGCCAGTCAAAAAGACTGAGTAAGCCCTGCTACGATCAGTCTATAAACTAATAAAGTTAATATCATGATGGAAACTGAGATGATCATAAATAACAACATACTGGCATGATAAATCAACTACAAGATAGATAGAGGTGTCATCGCATAAAACAAGGTTAAGTTCTGCACCACGGTGTACTAGCAAACCAACAAAACAGATCTTGATCCCTTAGCCCAAACTTTGGTCCAATAACATGAAGTGACCTTAGTATAAGGTCCAGCCCAACGGTCTAGTCGATCGGCTCCCTATAAACCTAACACGTCCAGTGTTGGTGTCCATACGGCCCACATATGGATGTAGGTAGTCTGTGCTGGGTCCACCTTTGGGTGTATCAAGCCCTCGGGTGTCAACCCCGGACACTTAAGCAATAATGCACAGCCCTAACCTACTGGTACCCGTGCCTCGAGTTTGTCCAATATCGGACTACGTGCACGTCCGTAGCCCGCCGGACCCGCACCGCTGTACCACTCAGCCGTCGCTTTGGTCGCTTACATCAGTCCAGTAATCGTGCCCCGCCCTAGCCTAGCCTCTAGGGTTGTGAATGATACCAAACTGGGATTACTGCTGGAACAGACCACGTTGCTAGGGTTTCTAAGAGGGTTAAGTGTGGTTTAACCCCTCACTAATCATGGATTAAATTAGTTAAGTGTAATCAACGGTTCACCACTTAACCCCATCTAATCCCTCGTATCCCCAAATGGATTAAATTGGTTAAGTGTAACTTAACCCCATTTTCATCATTTGAATCCCCAAATTGGTTAAGTATTAGTGGACCTTGACTTAACCCTAATCACGAGGCATTAATTAATTTAATGCACCTTAACCTCTCACATTAGACCTTGTTGTGGTTACTAGTTAGGCCGGGCGGGTCCGGGTAGCTTTACACCACAACTTGGTCTAACCTCGGGTCTTGGCACCCCATGACCAACTTCCCACATTGGGTCCTATTGTTTGTAGCCACTAGTTAAGCCGGTCGGTTCCGGGTAGAATTACGCTACAAACTCAACCCAACCTCGAGTTGGCCACACTTATGTTTTCTAAGTGTCATGTCCACTTTATTTCAAAACATAATTACAAGTCAAACAATTACTTGGGTAGACCTAACTTAATAGGTAAATTCCCAAGGGGTAGACCTAACTTAATAGGTAAATTCCCAATCTTATATTTTCATGTATTTTAAGTTTACCCAAACCCCCAACGTCATTCTATCGCTTACATATTCGTAACAACGCATAAAGGATAGGAAGAGGGAACTTGGCACAACATACATGATAAACTTGCTCAACAATCATGCATAACATGTTAGACTTGTACAACTTAGCATAGTGAACTTGCATATTGCCATAAACATGCATAACATGTTAAACTCGCATAACTTAGCATAGTGAACTTGCATATTACCATAAACATGCATAACTTGTCAAACATGCACAACTTGTCATTTTAAACTTGCATAAGCATGCACAACTTGTCAAACATGCATAACATGGCCTAATGAACTTGCATGAACATGCATAACTTATTTAACTTGCAAATTATGGCATAGCGGACTCGCATAAATATGCATAACTTATCAAACTTGCAAATCATGTCATAGTGAACTTGCAAAACATGCATAACTTATCAAACTTGCAAATCATGTCATAGTGATCTTGCAAAACATGCATAACTTGTCAAACATGCCCATCATGTCATAGTGAACTTGCAAAACATGCATAACTTATCAAACTTGCAAATCATGGCATGGTGAACTTGCATAAACATGCATAACTCAATAAACATACAAATCATGGCTTAGCAAACTTGCATAAACATGCATAACTCATTTAACTTGCAAATCAAGGCCTAGTAAACTTGCATAAACATGCATAACTCTTTTAACTTGCAAATCAAGGCTTAGCAAACTTGCATAAACATGCATAACTCAATAAACATACATAAATCCCAATTTGCATCACACATTAACTTTAGAGTTTCTAAAATGAAGGTAAGAGGGCTTACAATGCTTATGCGGACTCAAATAACTATAGCAAATGTAAAGAACCCCTTATGCAACTAATTGAAGCCCCCAAATGCAAGCAAACTTGATCAAGACTCCTCCTTTATGATGGCAATGGAAAAACAAGCCTTTAATGCAAGCTAAGGAGGATCATACAAGCCTAAATATGCTTGTATGCATGGAAAATCACTTAGGAAATGATTTAGGATTTGTATGAAGAGATTGGAGGCTAGGGTTTTTAGGTGGAGGCCATGAGAGTTTTCAATTTGACATAGTTTGGTTGCAAGAATGATTAATGGGGTTTTAGGGTAGGATTAGAGGCTTATTTATAGAAGATTAGAGTGTTTTAAGCCCTAGGATTAAACCTAGGATAGTTTTGGCCCGTCAGATTTAGGAACTCTCTAGAACCAAGCCACAAGACCAAGCCCAAACCAAAATGGTGCACCAGGCTAGACTGCCTGGGCACCCCCTGTCGACAGGGCTGTCGACAGGGCAGTCGACATGCCTATGGACCCTGTCGACAGGCCTGTCGACATGCGGGTCCTGGCGGGATTTTTCCCGCCTTGGCCCAGCTGGCCCAAATCCTTGTTTTTAACTTAAATTTAAATCTGTTTTAATTATGGAAATTTCTGAAAACTTCCATGGGCCTTAACTGGGTCATACGGACTCCGATTTTCGAAAACTCGGACTCTATTTCGCGTATTTTTCCGAGACGAACGCAATGGCTTAGCCCGTTTCCCTTGATTCCCATTTTAGAATTAAATTCTGCCTCGATTTACATTATTACCCGTTATTGAAAATACGGGTTGTTACATTCTCCCCTCCTTAAAGGATTTCGTCCCCGAAATCTTCAAGTTAGGAAGAACGTATCCTACCATCCAATCATCCATCTACTCAAAGCATCATCCACGAGCAATCATTGTCCTTACAAGATTCTAAATGCTGGATGAACATATGCAAAAGTGTGTGTATATGTACTTACCTAATGCGAAAATCAGGCGGTTACTGATACAGTAAACCTCCTTAATGCATATGTATGTAAATCAGGCGGTTACTGATACAGTAAACCTCCTTAATGCACATGTATGTCAGTGAAATGAATCCATATGTATGCAAATTCCTAACATAATGTATAATATCTACATGCGTGCTCAATCATACATCCATATGCAACATCCATGTGATAGCATACGAATTTCATCCAAGAATAAGCATAAACACTCATGCACATGCAATATGAGGAGTGTGTGAGCCGATCTAGTGCCTAATCGTGTATAATGCATCCACGAGCAACCACTTGCAAACACTTGCAACCACTTGCAACCCTCAAGCATAACATGTTTCAAATACATGTTTCAACCAAAGGGTTTCTACCTAAGGTTCTCATGACAAGATAGACACGATAAATTAGATAACTAGATAAACTCCCTTTTGGATTTACAAGAAATCCACTCAAGCTTTGACATATAGTACTAACCGATGAGTCTTAACCCCCTTATGGAGTTTACAACAGAAATAAGATCGAGAATGTGATCGAGAGGACATATACAAAAGATAACTTGCAAGCAAGCTCCACAGGAAAACAAGGATCAAAGATGCACTCCTAAAAAGAGATATGATGTGCTTATCTAGTCTTCACTCTTCTTAGTCACGTTTCCTTGAGCTTAACTCTACTGTGCTTTGACTATCTTTCACTTCATGATTCCTTGGCTTCCTAACTCCTATTTCCCAAATTCGAGTTGGAACTCGTCGCCTCTCGTCTTTCTTTTCCACTTATTCTCCTTTCTGCATACTTGGGTTAAACCTACTATAACCTCATGATCTCATGCCAGCACTCCAAAATTCGCCAGTGAATCCTGGATCTCGTCTACTTACTATAAAGTATTCCATGCAGCAGAACTTTCTCTTGAAAATACCAATCTACGTTGCCAATTGCCCTATAAACGTGATTTTCTATAACTCATGCTTAACCGAAATGAACCATCCGCCTATGAGTGATAGGCCATACCTAGATTCAACTGCCTACCCATGGCTTCCTGTAGGCTATTTCAAAACTGGCCAACTTCTTGAGGGTAAACCGTTGCTAACCATGATGCAGTCCTCTCGCTCTTCACCGGACTGAAATGAGCACTCCTCGTGAGTCTACCTATTATGACCCATATACCCGTATTCCCTTTCTTTGATCTAGGTAGTCTATCCACATAATCTATCGAGACGTTTTCACACTTCCCTTGCGAAACCTCTAATGGAGGTAATGGCCTACTGGGCTTCTATGACTTGGCCTTAACCTGGTGGCACAACATGTATCCTGAGACCAACTCGGCCACCTCCTCGAGTGATGCGCACCTTCAAGAACCTTCTTTACCAAGTCTTCCACTCGAGGAGCACATAATCTCTCATCGCGCCTTAGTCATCCCTTGTCATCTATAATATATCTAGTGAGGTGACTTAACATTTCGCCTTGAATCATCTGGTCCATGTTCTTGACTAACTGCGGATCTTCTTCCTGCGAAACCCCCTTCTTGATCCAGAAGAGTAAGTCTAAGCTCAGGGAATGCTAACTTAACTAGCCAAACGGAGAAAGCTTCTTACTTAAATTACCCTCCTCAGAGTTTTCCGGTCTTAAACCGCAACCACTTTAGCGGAATCCACCACTAAGCCTTACTTAGGAACTATGTGCCCAAGAAATCCAACTTCTTTCCTCCAAAGTGACATTTGGGGAACTTGACCTTCCACTGGTGGCTCTAAGCGTATCCATCTCCTTCTTGAGGTGTATAGCATGTTCTTCCTCGTTCTTTTGAGGAGGTCAAAACATCGTCTATGACGACCATGACAAACTTGTTCAAGGACTCCCTAAACACCCTACCAAGTTCACGTAATATGCGGGTGCGTTAGTCAATCCAAATAGCATGACTAGCCATTCTAAAACCCATCTAGAGCCCTAAACGCAGTCTTGTCAATTCCATCCTCAGCCATCCTAAGCTGATGGAATCCGGTAGCTAGATCAAAAGAAAACAGATGCTCCTACAAGCTGATCAAACAAATCATTGATCCTTGGTAACGGTTATCTCACGAAAATCAACACATAAGCGAAACAAACTGTCCACATCAGTAACGAATACTGCGGGAGCACCCTACTCAAAAATGCTTCGTCTCAGGGAGTTCTTCTCAAGCAACTCCTTGACTTGCTTTCTTAACTCTTATTTCGTGAGGTCATGTGCCTAACCGGCCACGAAACTGGCTTGGTGTTACCAACCAGATAATGCGGAAATCTATCCCACGTCTAGGGGTAACCCCTTCACTTCACCCAAGATATCAGGATATTCTCGGACCACCCTCACAGATTGCAAACTATCGATAGACGAGTTGAGGGATTCAAGATAACATAACATGATGGGACCCATAGGGTTGCTAGAAATTTCTAGGGTATTACCGAGGCGAGTCATGAGCCTCACACCCCTATATACAAAAACCCAGAATGGCTTCAAAACAGGACGACCATTCCATGCCCAAAACCAACCCATATCCCCTGAAACCGAGAATATAAACATCCCACGAGAACTCTATACTCAAGATAGAAATTTTCAAATCCACTCAGACCACAGACAGGCGGGCAGAACCCCCAATTGGATTTGAAACACATACGGGATCATCAACTAGGCTAGTACTTAGGTGCAAAACTTTCCACTAGATCAGATGAAATAAAACTATGCGAGGTGCCAGAATCGAACAAGGTTCGAACAGGGAAAATCAGAAAATGCAAACAAGATTTTCAACAGAAACACTACCTCTATCATGAGCTGAAAGAACGGGGTTGAGGGGATGAACTCGCCCTCCAGATAGTCCTGCAAACTGAGTCTGACCTTGCCCTTGTTTCCTCGGGCAATCCTTGCGGAGATGTCCAAACTCACCACAATCAAAGCATTCGCCCCGCTTTCTCTTCTCTTTCTTCCTACATTCCCTGGCTATATGTCCAACTTCCCTACAGAAGTTGCATTTCATATTCTTGCCCCGTTTCCCGGAATTTACTCTCTTGCCTTGAGACTCATTCTTGTCATTGTTATCTTCTTCTTGAAGTAGGGCCATATTCACCAAATTCTCGAAAGTCGCCCCCAAGGGTATATGAGACAGGGCCCAATCACGTAATGGCTCGTTTAATCCTAGAGCAAAGTGTAGGGCCCTCTTCTGAGCTGTATTAGCTAAGTCCAAATCGACCCGAGCCAGTTGATTAAACTTATCTATGTATTCCCTAATAGTCATGTCCCCTTGCTTCAGTGATAAGAACCTTAGTCCAAACCTTCCTCTAAAGTCATCCCAAGTCTCAATTGGCCTAGTAGCGGTGGTGACTACCCACCAACGTGCAGCTTCTTCCTTTAGCAACCATACTGCCAATAAAACCTTCCTGCGGTCACCTATATCAAAGGTGGCTAAAAGATCTTAGGTCTCTTTCAACCAATTCCTTGCCTCTACTAAAGTCTCGGTTCCAAAGAAATTCTTGCAACCCATCATCTTAAAGTTCTTACAAGTTTCCGCAAAATCCGCTTGTGGAGGCTGAGGGAGAAGAGGAACATCAGCTACGGAAGGAGGAGGAGGAGGAACAGCGGCCTCGACTGGGGAGACAGTATGAGGGACATCCGGGACCGGTGCCGTAACTTCCAAGTACCGACGAAACCAATCGGGTATCGTTACTCCTTCGGGCAAGATGAGATTATCAGACATGCTGGAAACGAAAAGAGAAGAATTCAAACGAGGGATCAAAGGATAGTGCTAATGGCTTTTTGGGGAATAGCCTTTTTTTTCAAAATAACTAGACTTTTCTTTGGAAAATACTTTATACTTGGTTTGAAAAATAGTTTTTCAAAGAGCTTTTAAAAACCTTTTTATCCCTTCTCGTAAACCATATGCTCTGATACCAAATGTAACACCCCACCTCCGCTAGGGTCGCTCGCAAAGGAATGCACTAGCTTCGGAGGGGCATTATTGGTAAACATGCATAATGATATAGCAAGGCAGGACATGACATATATATATATATATATGTAAATAAACAGAGTAAGTAAATAAAACAGCGGAAGATTTTATAAACCATTTCAAAACTCAAGTCTGGTACATCAAAATGTCACTTTCCCAAAATTACAAGTCTAGATAAATACACCATCTGATAAACTGAAAATACATAAGTACTATCCCCAAATAAGAGTGATGAACCATAGCGGCTCAAGTCCAAAGCATACTTGAGCTATCCAAGGAAGCAGCTAAAATCCAAGCTAGGCTCCAGTATTCCCTCCCTGAAAACCTGGGGGGGGGGGGGAACGGAAGAAAAGAGGCGAAACAAAACGGGTCAGTCAAAAAGACTGAGTAAGCCCTGCTACGATCAGTCTATAAACTAATAAAGTTAACATCATGATGGAAACTGAGATGATCATAAATAACAACATACTGGCATGATAAATCAACTACAAGATAGATAGAGGTGTCATCGCATAAAACAAGGTTAAGTTCTGCACCACGGTGTACTAGCAAACCAACAAAACAGATCTTGATCCCTTAGCCCAAACTTTGGTCCAATAACATGAAGTGACCTTAGTATAAGGTCCAGCCCAACGGTCTAGTCGATCGGCTCCCTATAAACCTAACACGTCCAGTGTTGGTGTCCATACGGCCCACATATGGATGTAGGTAGTCTGTGCTGTGTCCACCTTTGGGTGTATCAAGCCCTCGGGTGTCAACCCCGGACACTTAAGCAATAATGCACAGCCCTAACCTACTGGTACCCGTGCCTCGAGTTTGTCCAATATCGGACTACGTGCACGTCCGTAGCCCGCCGGACCCGCACCGCTGTACCACTCAGCCGTCGCTTTGGTCGCTTACATCAGTCCAGTAATCGTGCCCCGCCCTAGCCTAGCCTCTAGGGTTGTGAATGATACCAAACTGGGATTACTGCTGGAACAGACCACGTTGCTAGGGTTTCTAAGAGGGTTAAGTGTGGTTTAACCCCTCACTAATCATGGATTAAATTAGTTAAGTGTAATCAACGGTTCACCACTTAACCCCATCTAATCCCTCGTATCCCCAAATGGATTAAATTGGTTAAGTGTAACTTAACCCCATTTTCATCATTTGAATCCCCAAATTGGTTAAGTATTAGTGGACCTTGACTTAACCCTAATCACGAGGCATTAATTAATTTAATGCACCTTAACCTCTCACATTAGACCTTGTTGTGGTTACTAGTTAGGCCGGGCGGGTCCGGGTAGCTTTACACCACAACTTGGTCTAACCTCGGGTCTTGGCACCCCATGACCAACTTCCCACATTGGGTCCTATTGTTTGTAGCCACTAGTTAAGCCGGTCGGTTCCGGGTAGAATTACGCTACAAACTCAACCCAACCTCGAGTTGGCCACACTTATGTTTTCTAAGTGTCATGTCCACTTTATTTCAAAACATAATTACAAGTCAAACAATTACTTGGGTAGACCTAACTTAATAGGTAAATTCCCAAGGGGTAGACCTAACTTAATAGGTAAATTCCCAATCTTATATTTTCATGTATTTTAAGTTTACCCAAACCCCCAACGTCATTCTATCGCTTACATATTCGTAACAACGCATAAAGGATAGGAAGAGGGAACTTGGCACAACATACATGATAAACTTGCTCAACAATCATGCATAACATGTTAGACTTGTACAACTTAGCATAGTGAACTTGCATATTGCCATAAACATGCATAACATGTTAAACTCGCATAACTTAGCATAGTGAACTTGCATATTACCATAAACATGCATAACTTGTCAAACATGCACAACTTGTCATTTTAAACTTGCATAAGCATGCACA
The DNA here is from genome assembly GCA_030737875.1 of Allium sativum. Classification (NCBI taxonomy): domain Eukaryota; kingdom Viridiplantae; phylum Streptophyta; class Magnoliopsida; order Asparagales; family Amaryllidaceae; genus Allium; species Allium sativum. The sequence continues at coordinate 1,033,211,056 of CM060916.1, read as the reverse complement.
ACTTGTCAAACATGCACAACATGGCCTAATGAACTTGCATGAACATGCATAACTTATTTAACTTGCAAATTATGGCATAGCGGACTCGCATAAACATGCATAACTTATCAAACTTGCAAATCATGTCATAGTGAACTTGCAAAACATGCATAACTTATCAAACTTGCAAATCATGTCATAGTGATCTTGCAAAACATGCATAACTTGTCAAACATGCCCATCATGTCATAGTGAACTTGCAAAACATGCATAACTTATCAAACTTGCAAATCATGGCATGGTGAACTTGCATAAACATGCATAACTCAATAAACATACAAATCATGGCTTAGCAAACTTGCATAAACATGCATAACTCATTTAACTTGCAAATCAAGGCCTAGTAAACTTGCATAAACATGCATAACTCTTTTAACTTGCAAATCAAGGCTTAGCAAACTTGCATAAACATGCATAACTCAATAAACATACATAAATCCCAATTTGCATCACACATTAACTTTAGAGTTTCTAAAATGAAGGTAAGAGGGCTTACAATGCTTATGCGGACTCAAATAACTATAGCAAATGTAAAGAACCCCTTATGCAACTAATTGAAGCCCCCAAATGCAAGCAAACTTGATCAAGACTCCTCCTTTATGATGGCAATGGAAAAACAAGCCTTTAATGCAAGCTAAGGAGGATCATACAAGCCTAAATATGCTTGTATGCATGGAAAATCACTTAGGAAATGATTTAGGATTTGTATGAAGAGATTGGAGGCTAGGGTTTTTAGGTGGAGGCCATGAGAGTTTTCAATTTGACATAGTTTGGTTGCAAGAATGATTAATGGGGTTTTAGGGTAGGATTAGAGGCTTATTTATAGAAGATTAGAGTGTTTTAAGCCCTAGGATTAACCCTAGGATAGTTTTGGCCCGTCAGATTTAGGAACTCTCTAGAACCAAGCCACAAGACCAAGCCCAAACCAAAATGGTGCACCAGGCTAGACTGCCTGGGCACCCCCTGTCGACAGGGCTGTCGACAGGGCAGTCGACATGCCTATGGACCCTGTCGACAGGCCTGTCGACATGCGGGTCCTGGCGGGATTTTTCCCGCCTTGGCCCAGCTGGCCCAAATACTTGTTTTTAACTTAAATTTAAATCTGTTTTAATTATGGAAATTTCTGAAAACTTCCATGGGCCTTAACTGGGTCATACGGACTCCGATTTTCGAAAACTCGGACTCTATTTCGCGTATTTTTCCGAGACGAACGCAATGGCATAGCCCGTTTCCCTTGATTCCCATTTTAGAATTAAATTCTGCCTCGATTTACATTATTACCCGTTATTGAAAATACGGGTTGTTACATTGATGATCAAAGCACGACCTGTGTGGCATAGCTTTGTGTATAACGTGAATTCGCGAGCCTCACACCTCGGTATGAGTCAAAAACGGGATAGTGACTGCAGGGAGAGCACGACGTTTCTTTCTAGCTAGGGTGGTGTCAGTGACCTACCAGCCCTGACATTTATATACTTTTCACCTGTGTGGTTGTTGGAATGCGAGGCGCCTCGGATATAGGTCTGTAAGGACCGGGAAACGTGTGTTCAGGAATAACTAATCCTCAAAAGTAAGAGAGGACCAGCCCTGAAGATCCAAGGATCATAGTGGGGTCCTGAGGCATTTGCTAGAGTGTCTCGAACGCGGAGAGGAGCTTGCCCCTTGCCTCGACTCATGATGGAATCCAATTTCCAATACGTGTGTTTCGGTTTTATTTGTAGAACCTAGTATGGCGACATATTGGTATGGGTCATTCATGCCGCCTATGATTGATATTTATGATTGAAATTGTTTTGACACTATACACTTATAATAGTATCAAATAATGTGTTTTAAACGTATCAATCATGCTTTGGCTGTTATAAGGTAAAAACCCTATCCTCCGGCTTGCGTTGCATTGTGTGATGGGACCTGGGTCTTATAACAGCTTCATTTTTCTTTATTTAGCATTGCGCTGTTTGTTTTATGCACTGATATTCTTGGGAAGAAACCCGTTCCGTGTTATACGGCGTGGTCCCTTGATTTACCGAACTTTAAAATAAAGAATTATAACTGTTTTAGTTCTCACACCAGTCCCATGACTGACCTGGAGTTTATTGTTTTAACCTAAACTCTGGGTGCCCCTATTTTCCACACGGGCAGCTAGTAGTTTTGGTTTTGCAGATTTATATTCACAGGGTCCTGATTTACAGCTGGAACGATGCTCGGAAAGCTCTGTATCCGTGTATCACTTCTAGTTGTGTTTTGTATATTTTTCCGCTGCTATGTAATTTATTGTAATCTCTGATATTTGCCGAATGTAATTTAATCATTTATACTCTGTATATTCTTGTATCTGATGGAATTGTTGTAATAGCAATGAAATGTTCTTCTGTATGCGTTCTATTTTGTCTTGTACTCAATTCTATCCGTGCTTTCCTTCACGGGGAAGTTCGGGTCGTCTCATTCCAAAATGAGACGACCCGAACTTCCCCGTGAAGGAAAGCACGGATAGAATTGAGTACAAGACAAAATAGAACGCATACAGAAGAACATTTCATTGCTATTACAACAATTCCATCAGATACAAGAATATACAGAGTATAAATGATTAAATTACATTCGATAAATATCAGAGATTACAATAAATTACATAGCAGCGGAAAAATATACAAAACACAACTAGAAGTGATACACGGATACAGAGCTTTCCGAGCATCGTTCCAGCTGTAAATAAGGACCCTGTGAATATAAATCTGCAAAACCAAAACTACTAGGTGCCCGTAGCCACTACATATATAAAAATCAGATTTTTATTTGTTCACTTTCAATTTAAAGGTTATATTTTTATAATCACTTCATATATTTAAAAATGATGTAAATTTTGAAAAGACCTTTCTAATGATGTAAATTTTGTGAAGATCCAACGGTTAGATTTTCAGATATGTGTAAACCAAATCTGAAGAAAAACAGCGCCACGGCCGCGTTATGGCCCGAAGCGTCGTTTTGAATAAATTAGCTATTTTAAAATAAATAAAAATAGCGATAAATCGTTATAAAATATTACAAACGATATGGAATAGAAATAAACTGAATTTGCTCGATTTATGTTGTATTTGATGGTTGAATGTGTTTGGTGTGAAAATTACATTAAGGAACAATATTGGTGTTGTCGAATAACTTAACCATTGAAATAAATCGATTTGAAATTCTAAATATGCGTGAATTATTTGAAAAGGCCGAGTTAATTCTCATTTCGAATAATTGACCGACGATTGATATTCGAAGATGAAGACGATGGTCGAAGACCGGAGATCTTCACCTCGTTTGGATGGTAACCGAGGTCCTGATTGGGAGGCATCCCGAAATATGGATAATGAGTGGTGATCGTCCAGACGTACGTGGTGATCGAAGGGTTTGCGAGGTATTTAGTACCTCCGGTTTCGTTCAGACCCAGAACGGACTTGTAAATGGACTGTGTGTCTAACATTGGAGTTTATTCTGTGTTGATTGATTTCTGTTAAATATACATCTGTTTGGCGGCGGAGAATTTATTCTTTTGCTTAACGCCCTTCTCTGAGACGCACGAGCTCAGAGGTTGTATATCGATGGACATCAGTCGCATGGCATGAATTGCTTGTGTGGCATGCTAAGATGCAGTGATCAGGGCTTCTGTTGAAAAGCAAAGTCTTGTGGTGATGATCAAAGCACCGCCTGTGTGGCGTAGCTTTGTGTATAACGTGAATTCGCGAGCTTCACACCCCGGTATGAACCTAAAACGGGAGAGGACATCAGGGAGGGCCTGCGTTTCTTTCTAGCTAGGGTGGTGTCAGTGACCTACCAGCCCTGACATTTATATACTTTTCACCTATGTGGTTGTTGCTGTTGCGAGGCGCCTCGGTTTGATCAGACGATCCGGGTCCGATGGAGTCATTCGTTGGCTCGTTTACGCCCCAAAGGGCGGGGAAACGTAGTGTTCAGGCATAATAATCCACATCGGTGGACCGGCCCTGACGATCTAAAGGGTTGATGCGTTCTGATCCTGAGGGGCGGGCTAGAGCGTCTCGAATTCGGTAAGGACTATCTTTTGCCTTGGTTCATGACGGAAATCCAATTTCCAAATACGACATCGTGCGGTTTTGATTGTATATACATATGGCGACATGATATATGGTACCCATGCCGTCTATGATTGATAGTTATGATTTGAAATTGTTTTCAAAACATATAAACACTAGCAATAATATCAAATGCCTTTGTTTTATTCGTATCAAGCATATTTTAGCCGTTATAAGGTAAAACTCTATCCTCCGGTTTGCGTTGCATTGTGTGATGGGAACTGAGTCTTATAACGGCTTCATTTTTATAAAAAGCATAGCGATGTTTAAAAGAAAGATTTGTTTTAAAGCACTGGCAATCCAATGGAGTAAACCCGTTCCACGAAAGTGGTGTGGTCCTGTGATTAGCCATATTATATATGTGTTGAATGGATTTCTCATACCAGTCCCATGACTGACTCGTAGTTTGTTTCACTTTCAAACTCGGGTGCCCCTTTTTCTACACGGGCAGCCTTGTATTCAGGTTTAGCTGGTTCTTTTTCTGGATAGCTGGAGCTGAAGATGGATTCTATCATTTATTTCTTTTTATGCTGTTCAGCTCCTATTGTACATATTTTGTTTATTTCCGCTGTAGACATTTATGTATAGCTGAACTGTATTTGTACTAAGTAAGATCCTGTATACTGTGTAACTCTGATGATTACTCTTATCCAGTATATTTTGTTGTTCATTATCTGGTGTATTTACTTAATTTTGTTCTGCTATTATCTGTTTCTGTGTTATATTCCTAAGATAACCCTTGTCTCCGTGAGAACGGGATTTCGGGTCGTCTCAACGTGGTACACTAACTTGTTGGTGGGATTCTACAGACAATCTTATACTTGGGCCCGACATGATTAGAGAAACTTCAGAGAAGGTGGACTTGATACGAAGACGAATGAAGACCGCACAAGATATACAGAAGTCCTATGCGGATAAAAGAAGGAACGATCTTGAGTTTGTGGTTGGAGACAGGGTTTTCCTTAAAGTATCTCCTTTGAGGAATGTCATTCGCCTTGGATCTGTAGGGAAGTTGGCACCAAGGTTTGTAGGGCCATTTCCTATCATTAAGAGGTTTGGGATGATGGATTATAGAGTAGAGCTTCCCGAAAGACTGTCTGGAGTTCAAAATGTTTTTCATGTTTCTCATCTACGAAAGTGCTTACACGAGTCTGTGGAAGTTGTGGAACCAAGCATACTAGAGGAAGTAAAAGTAGAACGAGAAGCGATGGTGAGAAGAGTTCCAACTCGTATCTTGGGAACAAAAGTTAAAAAGCTACGCAATCATGAGGTCAAGCAAGTAAAAGTACAATGGAGTGACGCTGAAGAAGACGCGATTTGTGAGACTGAAGTCAAGATACGCGCAGCCTACCCTTATCTTTTTGAGGGTACATCCTTGATCTCCCTTTCCATAAGTTTATGCATGCTTGTATCTTTCTTTTAAAGTATATCTCCTCGGTCCTATTCTTAATCCTTAGGTAGAAACTAATGGATGTAAACATGTATTTGAAACATGTTATGATTGATGGCTTCAAGTGGTTTCTAGTGGTTTCTCGTGGATGCATATACGCACACATTAGGTACTAAATCGGCTCAGTCACTTTCATATTGCATATGCATATATGTATTTGTATATGGATTGAAACTTGATGTGTTATCATATGGATGTTGCATTTGTATGAATGATTGTGCACTCATGTAGAAGTTATAAGGTACAATTAGGAATGATTGCATACATAATAGACTTATGACACTGACATAATTCGCATTAAGGAGGTCAACTGAATCAGTAGACCGCCTAAATTTGCATTAGAAAAGGATATATACACACACTATGCATATGATCATGAAAGCATTAGAAATCTTTTTAAGGACAGTGGATGCATGTGATTGATGGTTGAGTAGATGGATGTTGGATGTTAGGATACATTCTTCTTAACTTATAGATTTCGGGGACGAAATCCTTTAAGGAGGGGAGAATGTGACACCCAGTATTTTCTATGAATATTAAAATTAACATATTTAAGAAAACTTAATTTTTAGAAGAAGAATTAGGTGAAACGGGTTACGCTTGTGTTCGTCTTGGAATTCTGCTTGAGATAGAGTCCGAGTTTGCGTGAATCAGACTCCGTATGAAGAACTTATGGAGGTTAGAAGATTTCAAGTGTAAGTAGAAATTATATTAAAATAATAATTAAATAATCAATTTAGTTTGAAATTCAAAAATTAAGGAAATCAGCTGAGTGGGAAATCTCCCGCTCAGGGGTGTCGACCCCCACCAAGGGGTGTCGATATGGCAGTCGACCCCCCTATAGGGGTGTCGACATGGGTGTCGATCCCCCTGTAGGGGTCGACCCCGGCTGACTGTTCAGGACAGTGATGATTTTCTGAGTCGTAGGGCTACGTGGCGACTTCTGATTGGCCTGATGACACATGTTCTTGGAATGGATGGGTCTAATGACTCCTAGGTTGATCTAAAGGCTCATATTAATCCTATACTCCTATAAAAACACATCAAATCTTAACCCCAAACCTCACAATCCTATTCTATGAAGTCGTCGTGCTGTCCATCTCTAAGCTAGCCTGGCCTACATCTTCTCCAAACTAGAAATCAAATCAGAAGAGCTTCAAAACAAAGTAGAGGTTTTCTTCTTCAATTAACAGAATGATTAGAATCACTACAACGTCAACTAATTCACTTTTCTAATCCTTTCACTGTAAGTTCAGTTATTATTCAGATTTAAACACCTAATAGAAATCATGACTATGATAATTGGATCTAGAACTACGCCTAATTGTGAGAAAATCAATTCTGATTCATGTTTATCCTTTTGCCAAACCTGAATTACCTATGCTTATGTGACTATTGTTATTGGAACAATGGAACCTATCATGTTGTACACCACTATGGCTAATTGTGAGATAATCAATTCTGATTCATGTTCATCCTTTTGCCAAATCTGAATTACCTATGTTTATGAGACTGTTGTGATTAAAACAATGGAACCTATCATGTTGTACACCAAATTGGTGATTCTCTTATGTTCAATTTTATCGAATCTTTATGCCTATAATGTGACTTGCTCAGTTTGTCCATACTTATTGTTAATGTACAACATGCCTATTGGAAACATGATTCTTGGATTGGGCACATCTTTACATGCCTATTTTGTTTCTTGTATCATTCTTGTGTTCCTTCTCTATTCCCTTTCTTTGTTTTATTTTATGAATACTAGGTTCATTCGGAACCTAGATTGAATCTAGTCGAACGAACGATTGAAACACAGGGAATTGGGTATAAATTAATTGAGTAATTTTGGGCATAATAAGTAAATATGGCATAACTTGAATTGACTACAATTGTGGGTAATTGGCATATAAAATCTAGATTTGGGCATGTATGGTAAATATGTAATTTGGCTAAAAGATGAACATGCCTAACACGAGGTTAGATTGAGTTGCGGTGTAAGACTGCCCGGAACCGCCCGGCACATCTAGCGACCACAACAACAGATCTAATGTGGGAGGTTAGTGCGTTAAGCCTAAAACCCGAGGTTAGAATGAGTTTGTTGTAAAAGTCTGCCTGGAACCGCCCGACACATCTAGCAACCACAAACAACAGTTCTAATGTGAGAGGTTGAGGCACTAACGAATGAATTAATGCTAATGAACGGACATGGTAAGAATGGTAGGGTTAATTTAACTTAGGCAACACTTAACCAATACAACATGTTAATTAAACAGATGGGTGGGGTTAGGTTACATGGAGAATACTAACCTTTATAACATGTTGATTAGGAAACCCTAGTAACGGTGACCCATTTCAGCAGTAACCCACATAGGTGTATCATGTACCCTGAACTAGGCATGGTGGGGCAAGATTACTGGGCTGATTATAAGCGGTCAAAATAGTGGCGGATGTTGCATCAGTGTAGGTTCCGACGGAGTACGGGCGTGTACGTACTCCGGAGTGGAAAAATCAGGCACTGGGCATCAGTAGTTATACACTATGCATCTTGAATTGTGTTGGGTGGCCACCATAAGGATTGATACACCTCATGGCGGGACCAGCACAGGTATCTACAAACAAGCAGGGCCGAATGACACAAGTAATAAATGCATGCGAGTAGGAGCCGATTGATAAATGGGTCATTTTATTACGAACATATGATGCTAGTTGAAACATTTGTTACTAGGTTCATAGAAATGGAAATGAGTGCGATAACATATTCAGTTTACCTTGCCTTATCTTACCTTATGTTATCTTGTAACTACGGTATTGTCCTATATTCAGTTTATTCAAGTCTTGATCCGTTTTCTTGTTTACATGCTGAAAAACCACTGGACTTACCAGACTTATGTCTGACCCGTTTTCTTTCGTCTTCTTTTCTTCTGTTCCCCCTCCCCAAGGTCCGTAGGGAGGGAATACTTTAGCTTAGTTCATACCTTTTCCATCTTGAAGAGAGTAGATGTATTGCTTGGATTCTCTTTTCTTGGGCTATGGCTGTAGTTACACTTTTATTGGGGATTTATGCCGCTTTACTACTGCTTCGTGCTTCTTTATGTATTTTAAGTTTTTAATCAAGACAGAAGTTTTATTGTAATAACTTGGAAGTTGGTTTTTGAGACAATGGCTGTAATGTTTTGACTAGACCATGTTGCTTATGAAATAATTCCAGTTTTTCTGCTGTTTATATGTCTATCTTGTAAATTTTCTGTATCTTTTACCTATAATGCTTCACCGAAGTTAATGCATTCCCTTTTTGAGTGACCTTGACGGAGGTGGGGTGTTGCATTATCATTACTGTAGTAAAAACCTTATTCTTACTAATGATGCTGCTTTCAAGAATGACTTGCATTCTTTCTCTAGGCCGAGGAGGGAATTTCTCACAACATCTCCCTTTAAATCCATCAGGGAACGCTTTTTAAAAGAACTTAAGCTTATCTAAATGAAGTATCCACAGCTTTCCTTTAATTTCTTGGGAGACACCCTATTGGCGCTGATAATGGGCCTGCTTTGTTTGGAGAATTGTCTATGGAACACTTGAATGAACAAATACGTGCTTTAGAAGATCTACTAAAGTGGAAAGATAAAGTTGTTTGCACGCTAGAAAGAGAGGTGAAGAAAAATCCCTCCATTGATTTTGATCAAGAAAAGGACGATTTACATCGTCAAATTGTTGATTTAGAAATCGAATGTGACCATGCATTAACAGAATGCAAAGCCTGGGAATCCGCTTTTGGGTGGATTACCGAAACTTCTATAACTAATTCTCTGCAAGCCACGATGGAGTTTGGAACTCCACACTTTGAAATAAGCCATCATATGAGGAACCTTCCCCCTTGAGTTAGACGGCTCTTTTGTTGGGAGGTGGTATCAGAGAGTTAAGGCCGACATGAAGGGTCTCTACGACAAAAAGTGTAATGGGGACACGCTCCGACGCGTTGACTTTTATACTTCCAAAGTTAAACAACTACGAAAGGTGAAACATTCCTTAGGAAAGGACGGTCGTAATCTGGAAAGGGAAAATAAAATTATATGCGCCATGGGTAAGGCCAACAATTGGGCCTTGAAGCTACAACTTAAGCCCTTACATGATCCGTGTAAAATTATGGAGAAGTGGCATAAGATTAATGAACTATTATATACTGCGATTCGTCATGCTAACACCTGTCCCTTGCCTGAGGGCAGGGAGCTCTAGGAAAATGTATTAAGTTTTATTTAATTGTACTATTTCTTTTCGAGTTGCTAATAGCATTACTTCGTTACTTAACTTATAAATGGGATGCGTATCTTCTTGATATACAACCTTCTTCCATGTTTTGCATAAATAATAGTAAGCTAAATGTAAAGGGTTTGATGAACTTCTCTAAGCAATACATGAAGTTTATGTCCTTGCTGGGAGACATTCTTAAGTAACCGGACATCAGGCGTTAGGTTGATCGTATATCCCTTTCCCAAGGATTAGAGATTCACGTCCCAGATTAGGGTATTAGGATTAGGAACCTACTTTTGATAGTAATGGAAATTTGGTTCCCAACCAGATCCAGATTATCAGAATAGTCAAATATCTTCCTTCGATCACGGCTAAGCTTCTGAACCGATCCAGAATTGGCTACTTAAGATCGGGCCAGAAATTCCTTTCTAGCTCTAATTGAGTCCTGAATCACCCTATATTTGGGTACTTAAAGATTGAAGATCAGAATCCTACTTTTGGTATTAATAGAAGTCCCGAACCAACCCTTATTCGGGCATTTTAGGATTGAAGACCAGAATTCCACTTTTGGTATTATAGAAATCCCAAACCGGCCGTTATTCAGGCATTTTAAGATTGAAGACCAGAATTCCACTTCTGGTATTAATAGAAGTCCCGAACTAACCCTTATTCGGGCATTTTAAGATCGAAGACCAGAATTCCACTCCTTGTATTAATAGAAGTCCTGAACTAACCCTTATTCGGGCATTTTAAGATTAAAGACCAGAATTCCACTTCTGGTATTAATAGAAGTCCTAAACCAACCCTTATTCAGGCATTTTAAGATTTAAGACCACCACTTCTGGTATTAATAGAAGTCCCGAACTAACCCTTATTCGTGCATTTTAATATTGAAGACCAGAATTCCACTTTTGGCATTAATGTCGTTACCGCTTTGGGTTTGGTTTATGAAGCATAGGTTGTACATGCTTCTTGAGGCATTCTCTGGGCTTTTATTGTCAAAGCAGAGGATGTACGTGCTTTGTTGACCACTCACTGGGCCTATGCATCCAGTTCTCTTGGCTAGCTTATCCACAAGCAAGGCCCAAGGACTTACTCGACCTCCCTCCAGGAGGCGCCTTATCCGGACCATTGTAGGCGATGATAAGGTCTTAGATGTTTAAACTGGGCCATTGTAGATGCAAAATTAAGGCTTACTCTTTCAATGCTCTACCCAGGCCATCGTAGGAAGTGATAGGGGCTCACACTTTGTAGCGTCCCAGGATGTTGACACTCGAATCTTGACACTAACACATCTCATGTCCAAACCCAAGTATCGAAAATCCAGAAAGCTAGAAGAAAGAAGTTAGAGGGTGAGATAAGAAAGAAAGAAGTATCAAAATATAAGTATAAGAAGAAGAAAACAACACAGAATCAGAGTCTCACATCGCAGCGGAACAAAATATAATACAGTAATAACTTTTATTGAGTGCATGAAATAATACTTACATTCATTAGAGTACATCAATACATCCGGATAGTTTTGATAATCTGTCCTTATATACAACATCCAATAACCTGAAACTGTAAAACCCAATTTAACCCGAGCATTTACAAATGCCTGATCAGTCTAGTGAACCAGATTGAGAAAAAATCGCTAAGTTTATAGGCATCATCCAGCTTAATTTTAAAGTTAAAACATTTATTTCTGAAAGAAAAGGATAATCATAAGACCAAATCCATACATAAATACAGATGGTTTTTACCTTACGATAACCCAATACATTTTGAAATCATATCTTATTCTGATACTATAATAGTGTCTAAACACAAATAAACATCAATCTAGCGGAACGCTTGCATCTCACGCTCCACATACATAATAGACAATCAAAACCGCGGGCGCTTATTGGAGATTGGATTCCTACTATAACGAGGCATGGAACCACCTGCCGATAGTATATCTCTAGAGGGAAATACACTAGGTTCAACAAGAACATCTTGCAACAGAGTCACACATGACCGACCATTCATTTTGCTTAAGTGTATCGAATGCATATCACCAATGGTTGTGCTCAAACCACCTTTTCCCGAATGGGACAGCATCGATAGAATAAAGAAGGAAATGAATTTTCTCTAGATATGTGATTATACACCCTAATGGGAGCGACCCACTTAGCCATGCTGCCTCCCCAATTTCTGTTATTTCTCAATTGATGAGGCTTGATGTTTAAATCTTCTTTTTAGAACAGCTGGTCACCATTCATTTCGTCCATACAAGTCATCCAGGAACAGGAAGAACCGAAGGCACCCTCCTACCACATCCTAGGAATCACCCTATTGATTAGTAGCGAGTAGTCCTCGCAATCTGTAGATGTCAACCACAACAGAATCACAATATATCTCCAAGGACCAGCTAGAGATTTTAAGTAACCTTAGGTTTTATGAAGATCTATGGTCTTTAATTGCTCCATCTCGATCAACATTCAGATATCTTCTTCGTTTATGTATTTATTGGTTCATAATGGTTTTCGAATACAATTTCGATCCCGGTCTTTCCGTACCAACACGCGTTATGTCAGATTTTGATAGTCGATTATTCAACTACTAAAATAACAATCATAAAAATAAAATCAATCCATTGGCTTAGTATACAACATCACTTGGCCTTTAAAAATAATATACCAGTTGAAATACCCAAAAATAATATTTTAGTTTTAATATATTAATATTCTCAAATCATTTTACTTATATACCTAGAAAAGTACCTTAAACTCAAATCCAAATTTTCTTGTTACTATCCTTCCAAACATTTTCAATAACATTTCTTATTATAAATAATTGAGAAATTGATTCAACTTATCATTCGTAAACAATCGATATGAAATCTCCTTTTGTTTCATTATTTAAACACCGTAATCATCACTTATCCTTTTAGAATAAACTCATTCTAAATTTCACCTCTTTACTTTTGAAAATATCATTATATTATCACAAATCTTTTCATATCCTCAAGCCCATTTTATTTCCTTTTTAATTCAGAATTCCATAATATATATATATCCCCAAATTCTCCAAATAATGTTACACTAATTATTTCTCAAATAAATTATTTTTAAAATCTCCACCATTACGACTAATATCATCCATCAATAATCCTGAAGCCGTTCTAGTTGGGGTATTTTAATTACCACTCGGACCTTGATCAACAACGTTCTTATCTTTAGATAGATATCGGTTGTAATACCAAAAACTGATACTTATTCCCAATATCGAAACAAATCCCATTTTAGTTATATCTTGATGAAATCTCATCTCTAATTTAATAGCAAATCTAAACCGAATCTTTATAACTTAACTCGCCTAACAACGTTAATTCAAACTTGGTTTCTGTTCCAATTTCCATTTCATAACTTCATCAGTTCCTAACCATAAATCAGTAAGAAAATAATTCCCTAAATATCAACCCCGAATGGCGAAACCAACATCAGATCAACATTCATAAAGTCATTAATCTCAACCGATCTCCAGTTAAGTTCTAATGCTTTAATTTCATAACCTGGCTTATATTTTATTCAAATGCCATTTCTAATAACCGTGTTTCAATAATATATTCAGATAAACTAGGGTTATAAAACTCCGTCCAACTTGGATTTGATGAAATCCAATTAAATAGAATTTCAAATAAGGGTTCACTTTAAAACTACAATTAGAACTTAACTTATATTATCATTAATATAATTTGCTTAAGAACTTCATTTTACCATAAATAATTTCTTATGGTTTCATATAACTTCATTAAATAGATTTTTGAATCCCAAGATTTCCACTTTGATTATTAGTAAATAAATAAAAATCCGTTACAATACAAATCCCATTTTAATTGATTCTTAAAACAATTTATCTCAGTTATTAATCGTCACGTTAGTTTCTGCTTACTTGCTTATCAATCTTATTAATATAAGAATTTACTTTATAAAATCATTTGACGATCACATATAAACTTAAATAAATGAATAATAAATATTTAATTCCTTTTATAAAATTCCATTTAAAATAATAGGTTTTAAAAATCAATCTGCAGCTATAAAATCGATTTACCTGATGATAAATCAATCTTTATAAAATAGTGTATTTTTGGGCCATCTACTACTAATTATCAGCCAATACTTACCCCATTGGTTAATATCAAAACAACGTTGAATTTGAGTTCAACAATCGGTAACCCAGTCAATAATCCAGTCATATTGGTTAGACAATTCATATGATGATAATATGAAAATAAACAATAAATTTAATTGATAATGGTCATATGAAAACAACCATTCAAGTATCCAATTTAATTTAGTACGTTTAAATTATTACAAACATAACCAACAAGGTAAGTTACCTCGATGGAAATAATCGTTAAAAATAACAATGTCATTTCATTTAAATTAAACAAACGTTTAATTTAAATAATATATATAAAATATTTAATATCATTAAATCAACTAACAATTAGAAAACATAGCACACAAACAATAAACCCGACTTATAAAAATTATAAGTGGGATAACTGAGTGAGTTTAAATCACCTTGATAAAACGCTTTGTTTTAATTAAATTAAACAGTCGTTTAATTTAATTAAAGTTACGATTGCTTCCAATGCTGACCAGATCAACTCCATCTCTAAGCCCTCGTTGCTGCGATTCCAATGAGTCAGATCGTTTGAAAATCTAACAATATACCGATAAGGTATGATATAAATGAGCTTATATAAACATTAATTTTAGTGTAACTTTTTGGCCCCTTACCCAAACTTCACGTTGGCCCATAACTATTCAAGAAACGCTTCCGGTCTTCTTCCCCTTTCTCTTTTACCTGCTACCGTTACCTTGTGCTACCCACTGCAATCTTGGCCAATAAGTTTAAACAACAAACCTTTATTTCTTTTCTTTTTTATTATCAGGCCCAACCCAATCCCACGTGTAAAGTCCACACACAGTCAGCCCACACCATCTTACGCATTCACTATAGTTTTGTCTTCTGCAAATCTTGTTTCTCTCTTGAACTTCCTCCCGCGCTTAAACCATTCCCAGGCGTTATCTTCCTTTATGTTTTTTTTAAAATCCTTTAGGGCCAAAGCCCAGTTCACTACAGCAGAACTGGAATTTTATAGTGGCCTACAGCCGCTATGAATAACAATTATAGCGGGTTGATAACTGCTGTATATCAACATGTTATAAAAAAAAACAACTACTTAGTTATAACGCTTAACTAGCCGCTATAAAAGATATGGTTTTATAGCGCATTTTGACCGCTATGTTATTTCATTACTGTAGCTCATACTAACCGCTATAATACATCTAAATTTCATTGAAAACGAGAATATTTATAACATGGTGCTACCGCTATATCATACTTATTCAATAGCAGATATATGACGCCATTAATTAAACATGTTATAGTTTTACTAAGCCCTTTGACAGACCAAATTTGCCGCTATTATACATCTAAATCTCGTTAAAATGGACATTATTAATAACACAGTTTTACTGCTATAACATATATCTTCGATAGCTTCTATATGACGCTATCAAATTAACGAGTTATAGTATTGCAACATCCTTTCACAACTCATACATTTTAATAATAGCAATCAAAATGAACCTTCATAAGAAGTTAAATATGAACACACAAATAAAGCATCAACTAACCAAAAAAAATTCAGTCCATGAGTTTACAAATTCAATACATATTTTTTCAATTTTCATTGATGTCAACTTGAGTACACAAAATACAAAACATAGTTCATATGTGTTCGATTAACACACAAAAGACAAGACAAAACATAGTCCACAAAAGACAACACCCCAAACCTGCTAGACAGAAAAAACACTCCAAACAACTTAGCACCCCCATCTTATTTCATTTGCCTCATCACCCTTTGTCGACCTGCATACAACAAAAACGAATCATTGATAATCATAATGACAAAACCAGATATATCTTAAATTATAAGAACTCAAACACCATCATCACCCCGCATCCTAACCCACTATCATCAAAACAACTACAACAAATTATAAGAACTCAAATGGATGTTTCTTTGACAACCATGCAAAACGATGAAATTAAATATTAAGATCGATACAAAATATACCCAGAGTCTGCTCGGGAATAATTTACTGGTACAATCAGTTGCCTCCTAGGATGTCAACTTGAGTACACAAAATGCAAAATGATGAGAAGAATTTTCCCTTTTTTGTAACATTAATAACTACGTACTTGACCGTAAAATGCATGTAATCATATTTACATTAATATCCAAAAGCGTTACATATGAAAAGACAACAATATAATTGTGTATCGCGCGCGTGTATCACATTAGTAATGATTACTTTTCTTAAAATGAAACGGTTATTATAACTGCTCAGCAGCTAACACATGCACAGATATTTAAATTGTATTAGAATGAAGTCCCTTGGTATATTAATGAACGACTACAATATGCAGGTTTTTGGCTTTTCGTGAAGAATATATCAGCTTGACCTTCCTAAACAGAAAATATTATATGCACACACATCATAAAGGTATGGAATTTTGCTTTTTCATCATAAAGGTATGGATTATGCAATTGCAAACGATAATCAGGTGAACCAAAACCGACATTACCTGAAACAATTTGAAGTGCTTGGCAACTTTCAGAACAGCCATAGATGACGGAGAGGTTGCAGACACAGAGGAAAGACTTTCTCCAATAATCTCTTCCTGAGTCAAGAAGGGCATAAATGAAACAAAGCGACATCATCTAACGGATTTATACCATGAGTACTTAAAACCATAATTCATATAACGAAAGATATCCAACATAACCCTATCAAAACAGTAATCGTAGTCTCAGCTTTTTCCTTATTTCATGTACATATAGTTCTTCAGCACTGTACATATGATTAAATGAGCGTTCTTGTGCTACATACAATAAAATTATCTGTATTTTCATATTAATGTGTATATTTCGATCGAGATAAAAGTTATGGAATGATGCTGAATTTTGTGTGGATGGTTTCAATGGTAATCAATCATATTTATGAGATATTATTGCATTTCGAGCCCGGTAACCAAGCGCATTTATAATGTTTTCCACACAGAATAAAAAATGGAACAGAGAAGAAAATTGAGTTTAAGGTTTAGAGTAAACATTCAAACATAAAATCAATTTCAAAGTACTTACAATCCTTAAAACATGGATCTTTCGAATTTACGATCTACAATTTAAATTCCTTTTCGATTTGAAGTTTGAATTTACCATTCACGATCTGAACCCCGTTCTGAAACTCTTGTTTTTTAATGAGTTAGAAGTTTCAGAATGGTTCAATTTTTATAATGTGTGTACACAATTACATACATGCATATACACATACATACACATCTATTGTAAAAACCGGTCTAAGCCGCACCTAAGCGTTATGCAAGGCATACCATATTCTCAGCACCAATGGAAGCCTTACTATTTAGTCTAAGATTCCAAACAAATATTCAAACAATAGTTAGGCATTAGCTGAGGTTTGATGTCATATATAAGCACCTATGCGATAATTTTAGATGGTATTGTCTCCTTAGCTGCTCTCAAGCCCATCAAAACCCCTAAAATTTGAATTTTGAACTTTTGATCAACCAATACTAAGCATAATACTCCCTCCGATTCATAATATAAGAAGTTTTAGATGTTGGCACAAGAATTAAGAAAAATTTCAAATGACATTTTAATCCATACTTAAATTACATTAATTTCTCTTTTTATGTGTTGTCAACTACTTTTTCTATTCTCATCAACCACTTCTTACTTTTCATGCATAAAAATACTCATAAAGTAGCTTTTGGGTGTATGACATTTATTATGGATCAGGGATAAAGTTGGAATAACAAGCTTAAACATCTTATATATTGAAACAAAACAAACTTCCTAAAACTTCTTATATTATGAATCAGGGGAAGTACTAAATTTTATCCAAAATATATCAGTTATCAAAAACACCTAAGCTCCAGTTAATCTCTGCCCAGTTAATTATTTCAGTTTTATATAATATCAACAAACAAAACGAGAAGATCAAACAAATTTTTAGATAAATCAAATAAACCAACCAAAATTACCCAAATATTATTGATTTGGCTTGGTTCTGTTTATGTTTCTTAAATAATTACTTTGGTTTAAACATTTTTGATTGATTTCAAACCAAACCAACAATTTGCTTATTCATATTTCTATAAATGAACAATGAAGCCGTCTCCATGCCGCATACGACGCCATACATTCAAAATTGATACAAAACTTAGAATAATACCATGTAAACCAAAGTTTGAGATCTTGCTTTCAATCTATTGTAACTATAGGAACTTCGAACTAATTCGTAAATTTCAAGAATTTTGATTATACATATTTGTTCAATTTATTGAAACCAAATGTACGACTTGTCTTTATGTAAAAAATAAGTTATAAACGTACAATGTTAATGATTACAAATATTTATAACACCAAAATATTTTTATTCTTTATTTCATTTTCAACTTTTTTTAGTCACATCATTTATATACTCTATGATTTTGCATGCTTTCTAAGTTAAAATTTCATGTTTTGAATGTTCTTGCAACCAAATGTACTACTTATATCCCGCCTATTTGATATCAAATTCATGATACATATACACTGTATCCAATCATCCAAGTCACATACTCTTGCAATCAAAGACTATCTGCTACTGTATCCAGTCATCCAAGTCACGTACTCATGCAATCAAAAACTATTCGCTACTGCAAGAGCATAATTTGATAGCCATGTTATAAAGATGGAAATCAGGCCAACACTATAAAAACATACTGATTCGTTCGATGTACATAAATGAACTTGATATGCTTAAAACACGTTTCCACAAAAAATAGAAGAATACAAATCATTAAGTTTTTTAAAACATGTTTCCACAAAATACGGGCAGAGGGCAAAGAAGTATTAGTTGTGTGTACGTTTAAAACTAATGCTTATAAAATGAATAAATCCTAAGTTGGTGCAAACTAGCACATATAAATCCGTTTATGTATGTTCAGATGGTGCAACAAGTCTCATACGAAGAATTAGACAAATAGTAAGATGGCAAGGTTGACTGAAGCCAGATCTAGACAGAGGCCTAGAAAAAATACAATGAGCCACAACACTATGTTCAGAGGTTCACAGCGATAACCACAACGCCTGGCTGGTTGCATGTCATTGTGATTGCATGGTCAGATCTTATAGGTAATTGCATGTCATTTTGACATTGTGACTAAGTTACCCAGGCAAGTTAATTCAAACTAGTATTATTTTTGTTTTAATTGGTATTATTAAAGAAAAAACTAGTATTTTCTTTGTTTATATTATTACTTTCATTCCTGCTAAAATGAAGAAAAACAATCCTTACTTCTTCGTTAGTGTGTTCTATCTTTCAGTTTAATTTTCTTTGAAAAGAAAGTCACTAGTACTTCATATTTCATTTATGGTGCATTTCTTGTGCAGATTTAGTTTATGCTTTATTGTGCACTTCTTCTAGTATCATTTTTTGGTGCAATTCTTGTGCATATCCTTTTTCGTAGTTTTAGTGTTCCTTTTAGTTTGTGATAGTTGAAAGAAAATTAGTCCATGTGTTTGTGTCTTGTGTTTTCTGTTATTTGTGTTGAGTATCTTGTGTTTTTATTGTTTACATTTCCATCTTTCATTTCTTTTTTTCTTTTTTTTAAATGAATTTACATTTTCATAGGTTGTTTATCATTTCCATTGTTCTTTGAACTAGGAAAAAATACATTGCATTTCAATTTTTTTGAAAGTACACTAGTGTTACATTATAGTTCAACTAACCATTGTTCTGTTCTTTTTTATTGCTGCTGTTTTTTCCAACTTTCCATTGCCTTCCTGGACCGTTCACTACAACAGCCAACTTCGATGCTACAAACTTCTCATGCAAATAAGACTCTTCCACTGTAAATCAAAACAATCCACTCAAACCCGATTTCCTACTCATTTATACTGCAAAACCCATCTTGAAATTATAGTCACTATGATTAACTTTAGATCTAGTTGCCAACATCCAAGAAAATTGGTTTAGAATTTGGGCATGATAAAATTATAAATAAAGCATGTATTGTTATCATTTGATCATATTCCTAGAATAAATAATTTTTGAACTGTTTTGTATTAAAATCATACCGTGGAAATTTTAGTGACAACGATGTTCACATCCAATGTTGTTTCTTTTATATTCATTCTCTGTCCTTGTGTTTTTAACTTTATTTTCTTTGCAGAAAATTATAGAAAACCAATACAAAATCCTTTGACGGGTTTTGAAAGAAATCGACGTGTGCAAGCGAGAAATCAAGAAAATATAAATCAAATCGAGGAACAAATCGAGACAAGCCTGTTATTCAAGAGCAACATATTGAGCATGTTATTCAAGAACAAAATGTAGAGCAACATAATGAAGAGCTCGGCTAAATCATGGTACAAAGATTTTAAATTGGAAAATTCCAAGTGGTGTAACAATTTTAAAGGATATTTGGAATCTTCGGAATTATTTTCTTTAGTGGATACTTGTTATAGCTCGGTTAATAGAGTGCTTATATCTTGTTTTGTCGAGCGTTAGCACCACGAGTCAAATACTTTTCATTTACCATTTGGCGAAATGACTATAAAACTAGACGATGTTGTCTCTTTACTACATATTACAGTTGAGGATCGCCAATACGAACATACAATTATTCTCAAATGATATAATTAATTTGGTTGTCAATAATTTGGGGATAAGTGGTGATGAAGTAGAAAATATTATGAAGGACAGTGTTGGATATAAATTGACGTATATTAAATTGTATGAAATATTTGATGGAGTTTGTGATAATTGGGAAGAAGAAAATATTAGACAAACTTGTTTTCTCTATGTTGGATGTATAGACAACTTGGCCTTGCGAGCACAACAGAAGTGAAACAAGTTGCTGATTTTTTCGGACTGTTGAAGTCATGGATATACGAGCATTTTTTTCATTTGCATCCATCAACCAAAATTTACAATGAAATTTCACCTAGAGCGGCTTGTTTGAATCCAATAAACGACCGTTGTGCATCTTATAAGGAATTAAGAGTGGCTTCATCTCAACCGGAGACTTCGTGTTTGGCTCATCTTGGTAGAATCCGCAAAGTCCTCGCTAAAGCTAAAAGAATTTGTACTCGTTTTACGAAAATGGATAATTAGTTTGAGAAATGGTTTTAGTTGATGTATTTCTTATGGGAATTCTTCTAGTGTTATTATTTTGATGGTGGAACTTTTTTGTACGCAAATGCTTGTGTTAGTGCTTAGATCCCTATGTATTCCTACATCAAACATATGTTTGCTAAATGAATTTATTTTTTTGTTCTAGTTGTGTTTGGTAATGCTAGACATATTTTGTTCTTGTTGTGTCTGCTAAATATATTTTGTTATTGCTGTGTTATTCCTATACTAAATTTGTGCTTGCTATGTAAGTATATTTGTGGTTACTATGTTAGCTATTTTGTTTTTGTTGTACTAGTTTTTTTTTTAATCTTTTTTTTTTAAGAAAAGAATTTAACAATCCTTTTTTTTTTGTCTTGCATTGCTGAGAACATACTTATATTGGAGTAATGTGCCAAAGCACGCATATATTGGAGCACAGCCATCCATATTTTAAAGCAACAGGAATATGCAGTACAAAAGTTTCTTAGCATGCATGGTGGACAATGTGGTTATTAAAAAATCAACGAATAAATAAGTTTACCATCCTTCTTGGAATCCTTCACCATTAACGATAGATGCAATCTCCCTAAAGTTTACGGGAGACCTGATAACCTGATAATCAAGAGGGTTAGATCCATTATTTGTTTAACAAACGCAAAATGAAAGTAACAAGTAGAGAAGAATTCAATTCAAACTGCATAACTAGAAATGGACCATAAAATTATGTAAATTCGTAAAAAAAGGCAAAATTTAGACGTGTCTAACAGCCACAAACATACCGGAAAATAGTTTTTACCCTTTGTAGGATTGGAAGGCTTTGTAGAATTTCGTGAAAGCAAAAGTTAAAATGGGAACAATACAAAAATATGGATGGAAAGAGCGAGAGAGATTGCCATGACGAATATAATAAGCTAAAAATCGTACCTTTTTAACAAAGCTCGATGATGTTCCAGTGAAAATCACATGGTCCTTCGTTTCCTGATCAAAACGACTGAAACAATAAGTTAAAATTAATGATACGACAAGGTTCAAGAGAGGCAAATAATTTAACAGCGAAAATGGCGATGTAGTATAATATATTATGCACAAATAAAGTACACAAAGCGCACGAAATTTGTGGTTCTTAAATTAACTCACATATGTTGTGCAACAAATTTTTTGTTACTTTAATTCATTGTGAACATGATGGAAGGGTGGAAGAAATTAGAGTGATAATGATGAGAACGTTTGAATAAAAATCATTCCATTAGGATTTATTTATATTCTTGATATAAGATTGGTATATGCCTGCAATACAGTACTATGAAAATGAAATACAATAAATTTAACATGATAGATATAGTGAATAAATGCAATACTTTCCAAAGTTACTTGAAATATTCAAGTAAACTATATATATTGTTCATTTTATACAAACAGATGGAGCTGATTTATGTCTCATTCACCAGAAATAATTTATTATAAATTTCAAGATAACCTTTCATGATTATCCATATAGCTATATTGTAAAGAGCACATAAGAAAGTTTCAGAATAAAGATAAAGTAAGGATGTTAAAATTAATACATGCATACGAACAAAATCGAGGAGATAGAAAACACCTAAAGTAAGAGAATATTAACAAACCAAAATTAAAAGACACCTTTGTGATGCCTCATTTGGTTTCTTGTTACTTTTCTATGTGCATCGTGCATCAATTGAGGTACTGTTGGGGAAAAAACAGCTTAGGTCTTACCACAAACTTTGTAATGATGAAAATTTCTTTAGTAACTACTCGTCACGGATTACATGAAAGAAGAAGCATTGGTTTAAGCATCAACCTGACACAATTCATAAAATTCAAATAAAGAGATAACCATGGAATCACCGAACAATCCCATAAGCCTTTTCCAATTGACAAAGTTGGAGGCTTATAAATATTAGTGATTTCAAAAATGGTGCTATACAACTTGCAATGACTGAAATTTTCTGCCATCGCTAATAAATTTATGATCCATGTAATGAAGAGGGGAACATAGATGAACAAAATGAAGCCTGAGTAAGGGCAGGATAGCTGCGTTGAAAGAGCAGTGCTGGGAACTGTAGAGTTTTCTGTCTAAAACAACCGTTTAGGAAACCTAGCCGTGATGATCAGCTTGGGACACCACTTTCCTCTTTGTAGATTAATTTGACTTTATACCTTAAATAGAAATTAGGATCAAGTAAAAGTGAGGCATGGAGAAATAAAAGCACAAGAATTATATTTTTGGATAGTCGATAAAAAGGAATGGTGATGGAAATGCTAGAGAGACAGTTGAGGGAGGAAGATGGAATCATGACCTTTCAGTTTAGAATTCCCAGTAAAATTCTAGAGGGGTCTGTGTGCCTTTCAAATGCGACTCAGTAATTTCAAGGTTTTGCTTCATCAGAAAATTAACAATGTACAAAACATAATATAACTAAAAGTAAGATCGACCAAAGATTTTTAGAAAATTACTTATGATATGAAGAATTTTGCTTGGTTTTCCCTCCCATGTTTGCCGCATAGGTTCAAACCATTTACCATGAACTGCATGCACCAAAACAAAGCTTGATGTAAAGGAAAGACAAAATGCATGTAAAAACAAAAGATGTTATCTTTTTGGTAGAGCAAAATTTCTGACTGAATCTTCCACAATGAAAATGATTCATAATGCATGTGTTACAATTTTGATGTAGAGAGGAAAGAGAGATAAAACGCAGAATAATTGAATGACTACATTGTTCTTTCTTTTTTACTTTTAATATTCCTTTAATTTTCCCTTTTTTCCATAACCAAAATGGTAGGCTTTATATATAGGAGCCTTACATGACACTTCATTTAATAAACATCTCATTTCACAAAGAGACACACAAACTTTCATATGACCATTAAAACATAAAAGACACATCACTTACAAAACGACACTTAGAATTCATAAACTAATAAATTTTAAATTATATTTCCAACAGCATGAATCCAAATATTTGTACAGTCTTAGGTATATCAATAAAGATTGTTGAAATTTAACAAAGTGTTTGCACATGTGTGTATGAAGAAACAAAACATAGTTTATTATTTGTCTACAGAACTTAAAAAAGATAGTAAGAAAATTAAACCATACCAGTTTAGCTGCCATAACATATCGATTCCTCAAACAGGCAAGAAATAACCTCAAATTACAAAGAAAGTGTCTATCTGCATGAAATAACCTCACATCATATTTGTTACAGTTTATAACAATCTTCTAAGATCAATGATTTCATAATGATAAATTATGTCTGCTTGAAGTTAAAAAAAACAACCACGATTTCTCAAAAGTAAACTTAAATCTGATTCGATATAAACTTTGGAAGGGAAAAAAATCCCAGTTAAGGTAGCAAAAAATAACCACATAATACAAAGATTTCGGGCTAGGAGTTTTAATTATTTTATTCGTAGATGGAAAAGGATGTTTTAAACGTACATAGTTATAAAAAATGAATTACTACAGAAACATAATATATAAAATAATATAAAAGTAGATTAATCTTAATGAAAAGAATTATAATGTTTGAATTAAATAAAATAAAGATTAATATACATATGTAACATCAAATATGTAAAGAAGGTACCTCACAGCTATAAATGCATCAACCATCTTATTTGTCACTGCTGCTCTAGCATTACGATGCCTCTTCGCCGTTTCTCAAAGCAATGCAATGATATTTTCTTTAGTCCACCTACTAGATGTTATATTAGTTGATGAACAGCTTTCTGACATTTGGATAGCTATTAAATATGCGTAAATAACTTATTCAAATTATAGAATAAACACAACTTGGAGTAATCTGATATCTTCGAAGAAATAAATTAGTCCATGAAATGCAATCAAAGAAGTAATCAAATTATTTGATCTCAATCTACAGTTCATACTTCAAAATACTTCACTAAAGAAAATGTAAAAAATCAAAATAATCGAACATTTATCCTATCACACATGTAACACTACTATCGAATTCTTCCAAAGATTAATGCTTTTTGCACAACTGTGGGTGAAAAACAATATGGATGTGTCATTAAGTCTGAACAAAGTAAAAGAGGAGTTTGAATGAATATTTAGCAAGAAAAATTGAATTTATGATCAATTTTAAAAAAATTCGGGCAGTACTTGGTTGCATGCTTGCTGCGACTTCTCACTTCTTCTTTTTTTCCTTCATCAAATAAAGATCGAATATCTACGTAATGTAACTATAACATCTTTATTATTCATGCACTTGATGTTTTCAGATCTGCTGCAACTTAGGGACTTGGCGATTAATCCTATTTTCTTTTATAGAAGTGGTAGTTGCACCATTTAAGATGACTAACTATATGAATCCATATAAATTTGTTTAACAGTTTAGCGCATTTAAAGGTAATATTTGTCTAATCTTCCTTGTCCATCTCATATCATTCCACATTAAGACCGAAGGAGATGGACAAATGCATAGGTAGAACCAAACAAATAGCACAACGATAAGCTGTATACAATAGAAGCATGCTTGCTCACACAAATGCATATATGTATAACACATTTAGTTATTTTGCTCTTCCAGAACTCAATATAATTAACCGTTTGCACAACAGCAACATCTTAATGCTAAAATATATGCATTCTCCAAATCCAATTATTCTATGAACGGACTATGTAGCATTACATCTCTAATATCTCAAAGGCCACTGTGCTACATTGAGTTGTATTTGGAAGTTCTAGGATAACTAACAAATTGGGAAGATGTTTTTACTGATGTATAAAGAAAAATCGTACTATCTAAGGTTTTTCCTTAAAACAGTGAAATAAAGAGCATAGATGATAAATTTACTTATAAACATGGCCTCAATTATGATTGTAGTTCAAGTTTGACTACTCCAGCCAAAAAATATACCACTCATATGTTTAAAATTTTACCTTGCAGCAAATAAGAAAAGGTAATTTTTATTCTAATCCACAATTTTAGTAAGTTAATCCACCCTATTTCATAGAATCATTGACTTTCACTAAAATTTCATTTTTAATTAGTGTATCCACCTAAATAAAAATATGTTTTTTTTCTTCTCAGTCTTCTTCTCTGTTTTGCATGTACTCTTGTTTTTAAAATCCTACCATCTAAATCTAAGTTTAAGTGGAGTAATTCAACGTAATAACAGAAAGTTGTTTGTTTATTTTTTGTTTGAAGTGATTAATTGTCCAGTAGAGTAAGACGTTTTCCATGGCCATGCAAACTTGCAACATATATATAACAATGGATAATGTGTTTGTATGAGTGTTTCTGGG
The DNA here is from genome assembly GCA_030737875.1 of Allium sativum. Taxonomy (NCBI): domain Eukaryota; kingdom Viridiplantae; phylum Streptophyta; class Magnoliopsida; order Asparagales; family Amaryllidaceae; genus Allium; species Allium sativum. The sequence continues at coordinate 1,033,184,697 of CM060916.1, read as the reverse complement.
TGTAGCAGTTATGTTCATTTTTTTTTTTGGGAAAAAAATGTAGCCAACAAAACAAATGTTTGGAATAATGGCCTCCTCCCCATCCCCACACCAAAAAAAATAAAAAAAAAAATAATAAATAAACAAATAAAAGAGAGGTTTGGAATAATCCAAGTGATAGCAATCATTTTAGCTTGTCAATTTAAATACAAGTTGCGCCAAAACTGTTTACTACATCATACTAATTATTTTCTTGGTAGCCGGTTTTCAGTAAATCTAAGTTTTCAAAGAGATTTATGAAATTTCAATAAATTTGAGTTTTCAGTGTACTATGAATATTGTCAATGATGAAAGAAAGCGATCAAAATGTATTAAATTCGAATATTCTTTCTGTACTTCAGTTTTAAATATTTCACCTTCTACTACAATTTTTGATGGATGCAAATTTTTTGTCTTAACAGCTAAACCCAAGGAGGTTATATTACCAATTTCACTACAATTTAAAAGGTAGCACCTACTCTTAATAAGCCGGAAAATAGTAATCATGGGAAGAACAAAAATATTTTTGTTAAATTATTTGGATTCGGTTCAAAATGATGGTATTAATTCTTTAAGGCTATGTAAAACGACTGCTATATTCCTTGTGTTTGGTCAAACTATCTTATGGTAAATCCAACACAGCATAAAAAATGCTACTCATTTTGGTCTGCTGAAAGGCTGGGAGCTTCGTAATGCAACTTTGTGTACATATCCAGGCTGCTGGTGAATTGTTTCAGATCATTCATTGATTTCTATTTGATTTGCAATTTCTGGTTTCTTCTTTTGTATATGTTTGCTGCATTCCATTGTCCAATAACTGAGACGTTTTGTAATATCATGGTAAAACAAGAAGCACAAAAATTGATTAAGCTACATGATAGGGTGAAATCTTTAAGTTAATCCATTCGTGGATTAACTTACAAAATAGTCGTGGATTAACTTATTAAGGTAAAATGGTGGGTTAACTTATGAAAACCGTGGATTATAATAAAAATTACCATGAGAAAACCCAAGTCCAACATAAGGTAATACATACCATATTGACAAAAATTCAATAATCACCTAGCCTAAAATTTGAGAAGATCGATATTCTTGATGACGGGATGGAAAATACTGGAATCACTGCCGCACTGGAGGTGGTTGCCAATCGATTCACCGGAGTTTGGTAGTTGGTCGACAGAATTGTCTTCCACTTTCATACTAATACTGCATGCAACAGTATTGTCTTCCCCAACTTCCTGCACACGTCTCCCCATACTATTCCCGCTTCTCCCCACGTACCATTTTCTCCATTTTAATTCTGTTCGTAGATCTTTTTTTTAATACCCGAATACCCACTGACCAATAAAAATCTCAGCAGCCCACGCCTTGTTTCGTCTTCCCCAAGTTTTCAGGCAGGCTCTTCCCTGAACTCACTCAATGTCCTTCTTCCCAAAAATATACACGAACCCGAAGAAACACTACACTGTGTTTCTCTGTACATGTTTCTCTTTCCAGTTTTTCGACTTCACCCTTGTTTTAAAATGCCTGCAACTCCTCATGACATGCTGCACTTCCTTCCCTCCACCTCCCCACGCAAATAGCCTCTCCAGTGACCAAATTCCCACCATGAAACTTCCCTAAACGCCCTGCCCACTTCGAAATGCTCTCTAACATGACCAGTTACTGACTACCCCTGGGTCAGTCCCCTTCGACATCACTCGAGCTCACTCAGCAAAAGGAAAAATGCATAGGAAAAATGTATACGGCTTTTAAGCTTGAGGGTGATGTTTTATTTTTGTGATTGAGTGTTGATCTTTGTTGGGAAACAATGGCTGAGTCGCGGATCAGGTCGCTTTCTTGAAGACGATTTGGCGATCTGGTCGGTGGTGCAAAACCAGTTTGTACTTTCGTCGCCGCCTCTAGGATAAAACAGCCTCTCTGAAATTAATAACTGATCTGCTTTGCACAAACAGATTAATACAGATTTGCACTTTCGGATTTAACTGCTCGAAAATTTTAATGGCGGTGGAAGAGAAAAAACAGTCTTTTTTTTATCTGTACTCCTCTCGTCTAATCTGAAGATAATAATATATAGACGAGGATTAGGTTATTCGAAAATACTGATCAGTGGAGGAAAATAGGATCTGCGAAATACTTGGTCAAAAGTTTACCGTTTCAAATTAAATACGGTTCAGAAATATTTTCCGTAATTAAAAAACGGTTCGAAAAAATCAAGTTTTTCTGGTCTAAAAATATAAGTGTCTACACCACATAGCCAAGGCCCAAGGCCCAAGCCCAAGCCCAAGCCCGAACCGAACCGAGCCGGGCCGGGTCGGTCGGCCGGTCGCGCGCGCGTGTGTGGTGGTCATGATGCATGGGCTCCCTCCTCACAACAAACCATGTATTGGGAGCCCCAAGGCCCCATCAAAGCTTCTTAGAAACAAGTATAAATACTTTCTTCTTTCATATAATCCCATGATGTGGGACTATTCACATTTAGGAGCCATCATACACTTATTTCTATATTTTAAACAATTCACATAAATTTCCAACAATCCCCCACTTGAATTTTTTAAAATATTATCGAGCAGTTTCTAAAAACATAAGACTGTGCATAAACAAAGGTGTCATCCGACTTGAACCTTTGCGTAGTGAATAAGATTCAGTTTTTACTAGAGTGACATGTAGTCTTGAACTCTATTCCTGACATCAAACCACACACAATCTTTTCCATAGTGCAATCAAATAAGCACGTGCGTTTATGGCCATGCATGTCTATCCCAGTTTAGTGAACGCTCTAGAAGTTCTGCCCAAAACTCCATAGGAAACGGCCGCATTTCCACATTCACATAGGTGAGTCTATCAAGAGTACTCCTGAAGGTAGGTACTCCACTCCAAATAGAGTATAGATCTCATTAAGAGTTTCTATTAACTCATCCTCTAATCACTTCAGGAATACATGCTTCTTAATATACAAATTTAGCATGTTCATCTACTATCACTACACAACTTGTTTTTACCCATTGAACCTAGTTCTTGGGATCTCCAGTCATTTAGGTCGGGTTACCATTGTGCGTGATTCCACTATCTTAGGGCAGTAGTCCCATTCTTTTAGAATTATTAAGGACTTTCTTTCTGGTCAGTCCTTTCGTCAAAGGATCTGCCAAATTATCATCACCTCATATGTGATGTTCTCTAACAATACTGTGTATACGACTATCATTTCTTACCGTTGTAATATCGGTTCTGCTTTCCTTTCAATAGTCGTCGAATTTTTCATCACTATGTATGTGATGTTCTTTTACAGTATTGTGCTTACGACGTCGTTTTCTACCGTTGTTATAACGGTTCTATACTTTTTGTAATAGCCGCGGAACTATCACAATCGATTACACCACTGGTGTTTATTTTTCCATATAGGGATCTCAACTAGCAGATTTCTTTAGTTTTTCTGCTTCTTTACTAGCTTTGGCTAGTGCTATTATCTCAGTCACTATAGCATACTGAGTCAAGATATTCTGTTTCTTAGATTTCCAAGAAACAGTTCTTCCAGCGATGCTAAATATATAGCCACTGGTCGCAATAGAGTCATCAGATAAAGTATTCCAGTCTGCATCAGAATATCCTTAAGTACAACTGGAAACTTTTCATAATGTAATCCAAGGTTCATAGTTTGTTTAAGGTATCTCATGACCTTTTCAATAGCATGTCAGTGCTCTATACTAGATCTACTAATAAACCTGCACAATTATCCCACGACATAGGCATTGTCGGGTCTAGTACAATCAATGGCATATCAAAGATTGCCAATGATGCTCGCATAATCAGACTGTCTTACACCTTCATCAGTGTTCTTAAATAACTTTACACTGTGATCATATGGGGTATTTGCGTATTTACAGTATAAATAATTGTATTTCTTTAGTATCTTCTCAATGTAATAAGATTGATCCAAAGAAATTCTCTTTTCTGACCTAGTAATTTCAATACCAAGGATTACACTCGCCTCACCTAGATCTTTCATATCAAAATTGGCACTCAATAAGGATTTGACTTAATTTATGGCATGAATGTTTGACCCAAAGATGAATAGGTCATCTACATAATAGTGCAAATGTCATTCTCAGATTTGTAATAAATGCATTTGTCACTTTCATTAGCTTTAAAACCATGTGAAATGATTAAAGTTCTCAAATTTTGCATGCCATTGTTAAAGTTCTTGTTTTAAACCATATAATGATTTATCTAATTTGCATACTTTATGTCTTTAACCATGTACTACAAATCCTTCAGACTGGTCTATATAAATTTCTTCGTCTAATTCACCGTTTAAAAAAAAACCGTTTTAACATCCATTTGGCGTCTTAGTAAATTATAAATGCAAGGAAGGGAAATTAATACGCGAATGGATGTTATTCTAGTCACATGTGAGAAATTGTCGAAGAAATGTATATTTTCTTTTTATTAAAAACCTTTAGCTACTGATCGTGCTTTATATTTATTAACAGTGCCATCAGGTTTTAATTTTCCTTTAAATACTCATTTACAGTCTATAGATTTACAACCAAAGGGTAAATCTGTCAAATGCCAAGTCTTATTGGATTCTAGAGAATCCATCTCATCATTTATAGCCTCTCGCCAAAAATCGGCGTCTTAAATAAGATAAGGCCTCTTAGAGATTTAAGTGATCCTCCTCTATAGTGAAAGCACAAAAATCTGAATCAAATCTTTTACGATTCTCGCTCTTTTACTTCTTCTAGGTTCAACTTCAGAACTTTTATTAAGTTCTGTTCTAATAGGCATACTTGATGTGCCCCCACTATTCCTTAATTTAAAAGGAAATTTCGTTTCATAAAAAATTGGTATCATTTAATTCAGATTATATTATGTGTATTTAGATCATAAATCCTGTATGCTTTGCTATTAACAGCATAGCTAATAAATACACATTCGTATGATTTACTTGCCAATTTTATTTTCTTAGGGTCTGGAATGCAAACATATGCTAAGAAACCCCAAGTTCTAAAGTATGACATATTGGATTTATATTTCTTTTAAAATTTCATAATGCGAAATTTTATTCTTAGATATGGGGATTCTATTCAGAACATAACGTACAGTCTATAAAATATCCCCCCACTAATGTTATGCTGCACCAAAATTTAATAAAATGACAATTATTAATTCGGTAAAGGTCCTATTTTTTTTCAGCTTTACCATTCATTTCAAGTGAATAGGGTGCAGTTCTCTTATGTACAATATATCACATAAAAAATCCAGAATAGAATTTGATTCGTATTCTGTTCCTCTATCACTATGTAGTCTCTTAATTTTCTTATTTGCTTGATTTCAATTTTGAATGTTTTCAAACATATCAAGTGCATCACATCTTTAAGAATCAATGTCTTTCCAATCATATGTTTTATTTTCATATTACCAGTCTCTTCAGCTTAAGTGGTGCGAGGATCTCACAACACACTTTCTGATCGTCAACAACCGTGTATATTGTGAATATATCACGATCATAGCAAACATGGAGAGAAACACCAATGTCTACCCACCAACCCTCTGATTCACCAACAAGGCGAATCTCAGTAATCATAGCCGTAAGAGGCTCCTCAGTCAGGTTATCCTACGGTGCAGTGCCTGGCCTGTTCCAAAACATTCGTGTCATATGATCTGGTTTTCTACAGTTGTATTCTAGAATAACTGTCCAGAATCATTCATTTGGGTTGATTGCTGCTGTCATTTATGGTTTCCTTGCGGATTCCATTCTGTTATTTACTGGTCGGTTGTTGATGCTTACTATTTTTTAAAGATGTTCATATGTTAATAATTTATATTTTCTCATAGGAAAATATTCATAAACTCAGAGACTAACAAAAATTGTTCACATGTATGCAACAAAGGTGTTCTATATTCTACCTTTTCACTTGTATGCATATAAACTATGTCAATTTATTTGATGCAAAAAAGCCATTCATCCGATTAATGTCAATTCTTAAGGACATTATCAAATAACATACACATTCTATTAATGTCAAATTTTTAGTGACATTTCCCAATATTATATGTGTTCTATTAATGTCAATTTTAATGACATTTCTATATAATCATATGCATTTCACTAATGCCCAAATTTTAATGACATTTTCCAAATAAGATGCATATATGTGCCATGGATTTCCATAATAATTCATTTTAAATACACATATTCAACAAAATTATCATGGTGAAAAAGAATCATTTGAATTTGCACACAGAATGTAATTCGTCCTTTGAGTGATCATTATTGCTTGTCATCATAATTGCAATATCAACAGCTAGTCATTTCTATTTCTTCTACCCTACATCAATAATCTCCAAACTGCTTAATTAGATTGGTCTGCAAACATATTTAAATGTAAAAACAAGCCTGCATAATTTATCCACATTCTTCATGACATGTAGGACTCTACACTGCATTAAAAGTAAGTCTTCATGACATCCTATTAAATAAATGTAGTGAACCTAGTGCTTTGATGTCATGAAGTTCTGAGCATAGCAGGATATGAGTTTTACTAAAAGCATGGAGTTATTAGATGTCAAAGTTACCAAGATAAGCTAGGTTCAGAATATGCAATGACTTCGATGGGTAGAATAAAAATTAGGAGTAAATAAATAAATGACCTCAGTCTTTGCTTAGAACCGCCACACCACAATGTTGAGAGAAACCAGCGGAACTAGTATCGGCAGTCTGAGAAAAGATCATGTTCTTCCGAAGTAGGTAAAACCAAAGCGAGCTTCGTCTCATCATAAGCCAGACCGGAACTACCTCTGAATCCGGTGAACTCTTTCCCATCTGAACAAGCATGTCTATTTCTTCAAAGGACCGAAGTGCGCTGGATTTGTTGGTCGGCAAATCTGAACGAGGGCAACCGAAGCCATTGTTTCACGTATCGTCTTCAAATTATTGGGAAACAATGGCTGAGTCGCGGACCAGGTCGCTTTCTTGAAGACGATTCGGCGATCTGGTCAGTGATGCAAAACCAGTTCGTACTTTCGCCGCCGCCTCTAGGATAAAACAGCCTCTCTGAAATTAATAACTGATCTGCTTTGCACAAACAGATCAGTGCAGATTTGCACTTTCGGATTTAACTGCTCGAAAATTTTAATGGCGGTGGAAGAGAAGAACAGTCTTTTTTTTTATCTGTACTCCTCTCGTCTAATCTGAAGATAATAATATATAGACGAGGATTAGGTTATTCGAAAATACTGGTCAGTGGAGGAAAATAGGATCTGCGAAATACTTGGTCAAAAGTTTACCGTTTCAAATTAAATTCGGTTCAGAAATATTTTCCGTAATTAAAAAACGGTTCGAAAAAAATCAAGTTTTTCTGGTCTAAAAATATAAGTGTCTACACCACATAGCCAAGGCCCAAAGCCCAAGCCCGAACCGAACCGAGCCGGGCCGGGCCGGGCCGGGTCGGTCGGTCGGTCGCGCGCGCGCGTGTGGTGGTCATGATGCATGGGCTCCCTCCTCACAACAAAGCATGTATTAGGAGCCCCAAGGCCCCATCAAAGCTTCTTAGAAACAAGTATAAATACTTGCTTCTTTCATATAATCCCATGATGTGGGACTATTCACATTTAGGAGCCATCATACACTTATTTCTATATTTTAAACAATTCACATAAATTTCCAACAATCTTTCTTTCTGTTCTTTAGTTTCGAATGGAGATGCAGGTTCATTTCTGAAAAATTGGAAAGAAAAATGGTCACATTATTCTCTACTGGCGTATATATATGGCGTGAGTATAAGTTAGGATCAATATCACTTCATAGTCGTGTACATTCAGATGGTAGGATAGGTCAGGCGTTGTGTGTTTTCACCTCACTTCATTTGGTCTGCAGTGTTCTTTCAGTTCATAGCTGCATGCGTGTGTTATCCTTTTGATTATTACTTAACATGCTACATAGAGAGTAGCTGTTGTGGCTTGCTTAAGATTAAGGGAATAAGGTTGAGTCCGATTTTGTTCATACTTTTTAGCAAGTGTGAACAAAACACTCGGCTCCTATTGGAGGAATTCAGGGGGTCCATGTGTGACCCACCTGATTCCTCCAATAGGAGGAAAGTGTTTTGTTCACACTTAGAAAAAAAGTGTGAACAAAATTCTATTCAATAAGGTTAGTTTGTTTATATAGGTCTGCAGCGGTTTCTTTTTAGGGTAGGTGCAGATATATGGGTTGGCTTTTCAAAAGGATGGGTAGACATGTGCACACTGACTTAGACGTGAAGTTATATTTTGTGTACTAAAATAAATAAATGCTGGAGACTTAAGAGTGAAGGTTTGGATTGATAGGGTCGGGGTGTACTTTATTATATTAGCTTAAGATTAAAGTAACACATATGTAGGGTAGAAAGTAGAAACACGGTAGGCTACATAAAATTTGCTCTGAACATTTTAAAATTTCACCGCGGTTTAACATCCAATGTTAAATATACGCACCGTCATACACCAGCTCCAAACACAACGAAAATGGACACACTGCTATATCTGACATTACAGTCCCAATAATATTAATTTGGTTGAAAAACCGAAAATGGACACACTGCTATATCTGACATTACAGTACTGATGAAATTAATTTGGTTGAAAAACCGACTCCATTTGCACAACATCGTTATTTTAATTTCAATATATTTATCGGTTTACAATTAAAATTGCATGAACAAATAAAGCACACTAATTGGCTCCAAACTGGAAAACTACCAATAACTAGCTATACGTATCTCAATAAAATTCGTTTCATCGGAAACGGAGGTTGTTTGTAAAATAGCTATTTCTATGGCTTATATAATATCGATATAATATTATAAATAAAATCCAAAACAGTTAAATTAAATAATAATGAATTATTTTTGTCGTATATATATTCAAATAAAATAATATACACTTCGAATATAACAATATAGAATTATAACTCAATATTAACATTTTCAAGTTAAACGATATTCGAACTATATATAAATCCTTTTATAATTCATTAAATAAATGTTATCGTTTATTAGCAAAATCCATAGCAACTATTTCAAAATTTTATTCGGACGTAACTTACAATATTTACAATAAAATCTCAATTTTTCTCTTTCACTAGAAAATTATAATCTAATAGATTCTAACGTTTCTGGTTTCACAGAATTCCGACTGAAAACAAATTTTGTATATTCAATTGAAGTTCAAAACTTAATATTACAAAGTACCGTGCCATTTCGAGTTCGTTTATAAATTAAATGTTCAATCGTCGTTTAAATAAACGAATTCAATATTAAAACCATTAATATTCCAAATAAAATATTAAAACCAATTTAAATATTCGAATTCAAACGATCGAAAAATCTGGATCGTTACACACTCCATCCCGCTTCGGAGGGTACCCTATCCTGACCATCGTAGGCGATGATAGGGGTTTGCGTTCCCTTCTACGGGTAAAGCGGAACATAAGAAGAGGTAGAACGTGCTCTTCTGCGAGCAGAGGTAGGACGTGTTTAGTTCATAATAAAGGCAGGGCGTACTCTTCTACGAGCAGAGGAAGGACAAGCTACTTAGATGCTCCGTCATGACCATTTCCGGTGTGGGTCGGAGGCTTACGCTTTTGATGCTTTAACCTGTCCCTTTCTGATTTGGGCACGGTGAAAGGCTTACACACCACCCCCTCCGGGGGTTGCCTTGCCTAGGTCAACTCGGCAGTGACAAGGATTTTTATCCCTTTATGGATTTACCCATCTTTGGTTATCTTGATTCTTGAGAGGGTTTCTATACCCTGAGTTATGTAGGCAATCCTTTTCCTAAGGGTCCTTATTAGACTTAGTTTGATCCTTTTACAAATTCCCATAATTGGTCCTGATTGAATAACTTAATGATCATCTCTTTGAGGATCCTACAATAGTTAGTCCCATGCCCATTCATCATGTGATTGTGAAAATAAGGCCCTCCCAAATTTCTTTCGTATTTGGGCTTCTTTTTTGTAGATGGCCAATAATTGAGCTTGTATCGGATTAGGAAATATATATTTTCCATTGAAGTAACAAAATAGTATCCCTTCGGTAGCTTGGTGTAAACTTCCTTTCTTGTTGCGGATAATTAGATCCTTTGTTACCAAACCTTATTGCTTTATTCATACCCTTGCCTTCTCTTTCCAAGATAGGTCGGGGTTGGAGATTTACCCTTTCAAACCATTTGGAAGCAAAGTGGTTAAAATCGTCTGTTATTTCCTCCTCGAACACCATTCCTTTGATTTATTCGTGGAGAGCCTTCCTTACAGGAGGGAAGATGTTATAATCCTTCGATGTAGAATCGTTTAGAGGAAAGGTTAGGGTTTGTTTCAAGTAAGAAGGGCTGTTACTCCAATAACTAGAATCATATTGCTCTACTTCCCATTTCTTCTTAATTATTCATGGAGCTTTCGTTCTTAACCATTGTTCTTCCATCACTCTTCGGTTAGTAGTGCCTGACATATCCATTTGAGATCCAGAAGACTCTCTTTGGGACCCCTTGTCCATAGTCTTGCTTCTACAAAGCCTAGTCCTACCTCGGATGGAACAACACAGTTAGATTATGAGGGAAGGTTAACCACAAGGTTGAAGGTTCAAGCCTTCCTTCAAATGCTAAAATGTTAACGATATTTTTCATCAACACAGGAGATAGGTCTACGAAAGAAGACCTAAGGGAAAAATAGGTTTATCTAGCTTTCACGAGTTTGAGTTAGTTCACCGTTTCCTGGATATCAAGGTTTCGAGCCCGAAAGATTAGTTACTCTTCCGTCAATGGGTGAGTATCACGCTTAAACGACTCAATAACCAATAGTTATCTTGGAATAAGGGTTTCCTAAGCACAACCCTCGGTAAGGGCTAAATGGCTTGTTGGAAGGGGTTCCGCACTGACTTTGTGGAAGGGTTTCGGCTTGGGAAAGAACTTGTAAGCATGTAGAAAGCATACAACATGTAACACCGGCAATAACTAACAAATCACATGAGAGACTCATAAGAAAATGTTCTAAGTATTGATCCACTCTTTATTGATCTTTGATTTAGAATATACAAGTGATTACGACCAAAATCCCCAATTTGGTTTAGGAATTAGGGTTTATTCTGGAGGAAAGAGTACAAAAATGAAAATGAGAAAAATCGCCCTGAAAATGAGACCCCTAGGGTCTTATTTATAGACAAATCGGACCCCCTTTTGCTATTGGGGCAGCGGTACCCATGTCGGCCGCTTTTCCCTTTGGTTCCGGAAATTCTGGTTCTCGGCCACCTTTTCTTTAGGTTCTAAAGGCTTTGCTAACGACTCTTAGGGGTGTTGGCTGTAGCTCCTGGGGAAATGGTCCCAGTATTCGGAGCTTTTGGATAATATTATATCTGCCATCTTTGTATTGCTGATGAGCCTAACGGTGCGAGTAGCTTTCAGAAGGTCTCTACTTCCGGGTGTAGGCTTCCGGTCATGGGTTCTCGGTCTTGCCGTTGATGCTTTGTGGAGATTGCCCTTGTGATTCAAGTGAAAGGATGTTGGGTCCGCCACCTCTACCGGTATCGACACTAAGCAAATTGGTATGGATAACTTTGTCTTTCTTTGGGGGTTCCGGTTTGCCTGTCAGTAGACTTCTGGAGTGTACCCTTGCCTTTCCGGGAGGTTGCTTCCGGTGCTTTATTAGTTGCCTATTAGAGCAGCTTCTCAGGAACCAGCTATGAAGGCCTCAGAAATTAGTTTCGGATAATCCTCACATGCTTTAAACTCTGCGACTCTGGTGCTTTCGTCTCCTTTGTGTATGTATTAAGCGAGTTAATACTAATATCCCCTTCATCCCTACGGGTCTTGGTTGGTAGGATTCTTATTTTCTCTCTTCGTTGGCTTCCGGTCTTTGGGTGACCTCTTACCAATCGTCCCGGCACTACCTTGCCGCTACTTTCTTTTGTATAGATTTTGAGCTCTGTTCTCCTATCATGGAGTTGGTTATATATCTCCCGGAATATTCCCTTATGTTTTCGGCTGCTTCTTTTGTCAGGCTTTGTTGACAGAATACTTCTTTCTGCTTGAGGTGATCTGTTACCCCTTCACCATCAGCCTATTCCGGATGCTTTATTTTGGTAGTAACAATTATCATGCGATATCATTGCTTTTGATGAAGCGTTCAAACGTAGCTCTTTAAGAATAGATTGTATCCAGATTATTTCTTTAGTTGCACTTACAATACTCCTGTATTCTACTTTTGCACTTGACTTTGATATGGTCGATTGCTTTTTAGAACTCCATGATATTAGGTTATGTCCCATATAAATGCAATATCCTATAATTGACCTCCTATCATCTGGATCAGCGGCCCAATCAGAATCAATATAACCAGTAATGCTTAGGTCCTTCCCTCCTTGTAGTGTTAGACCATGATTAATTGTGCCTTTTAGATATCTCAAAATTCTTTTAATTGCTCTCCAATGCTCATCTTTAGGATCCTGTAAAAATTGAGAAACATTGTTAACACTGAATTTTATGTCAGGTCTGGTTATGGTTGCATATTGTAATTCACTCACAACACTTCTATATTGTTTATATTTATGGCTTCCCCCTTGTTTTTAGAAAAGTGTTGATATCATTGGTGCTAGTTCTGATTTTGCTTCATTCATATCGGTCTTTATAAGTAACTCTATTATGTACTTCTCATGACATAGGAACATCTCTGATTATGACTTTCTTTTGGCTTCAATTCCAAGAAAGTCAGAAACTTCACCCAAGTCTTTAATAGAATACTCCTTGTTTAAGTACTTAATTATACTTTTTATCTCACCATCACTGCTACCTGTAACAGTTAAGTCTTTGACATATATAAGAATATAAACAATAGATGACTGATTAACTTTAATAAACAAGGAGTTATCAGATTTGGTGGGTATGTATCCCATTGTATTGAGAGTTGACTTCAGTCTTTCAAAGCAGACCCTAAGTCCCTATTTCAATCTATAGATTGCCCTGTTTAGCTTACACACTAAATTGGGATTTTGAGTATAGCCTTCTTCCTGTTGCATAAATATTCCTTCATGTAATATGCCATTAAGAAAGGCATTGTTTACATCTAAATGCCCGATTTTCCACTGATTTGATAGAGCAATAGTGAATATTATCCTTATGGTGGTTGGTATGACTACTGGTGAGAAAGTCTCATTATAGTCAAATCCATACACTTGTGTGAATCCTTTATCAACCAGTTTTGCCCTTTATCTTTTGACAGTTTCATCTGGATTCTTCTTCAACCTGTAAGTCCATTTACATCCAATCAAGTTTTCATCTTTTGGTTGGGGTACAAGTTCCCATGTCTAGTTTTTGATAAGTGCATTGAATTCATCATCCATTGCAGTTCTCTACTCTTTGTACTTAGCAGCTTGACAATATATGTATGGTTCCTCTTGATTCGAGGTTGCAACATAAGTTTTGGGTTTAAATATTCCACTTTTGACACGAGTCATCATTGGATGGCCCATGCTAGGTTGAGCTATAGTATCAGCATAACTTGAACCGTCTTCAGTGATTGGTGAGATTTCATTTGAGTTATTTGAATCATTGCTTGCATTTTGAGAACTTTCTGACTCAGAATTTATTTGTCTTCTATTGTATGTGAGCTTCTGGCGAGGCTGAATGTTTCAGCATTGTCACTACTAGGTGACTCAGCTTCACCAGTGTCAACTCTTTGAGCATCAACATCCAATTGATCGCTTGTCACTTGAAGGAAGTCAGAATATTGTGGGATACATTGTTTATTTTCCTTTCCTTTGAAAACTTTATTAGTTGTTTTGATACTTTCTTGTGCAAAAAGAAATAGATTCTCATTAAATTTGGCGTGTCAACTGATGAAAATTCTTCAATTTTCATCAATGCATTTATATCCTTTTATTTGATAGCATATCCCAAAAAGGTACATGGTTTGGATCTAAACTCCAACTTGTTGTTGTTGTAAGGCCTTAAATAAGGAAAGCATAAACATTTAATTGGTTTTAATCCTAATAATTTGGCTCAACTTTATATAAAGTTTCAAGTGGACTTATATCCTTTAATACTTTTGTTGGCATTATATTTATTAGATATTCAACACTATTAAAGGATTCAGACCAGAATTTTAGTGGTAAGACAGCATGTGCCAATAAAGTTAAGCCACTTTCTATAATGTATCTATGCTTTCTTTCAGCTAAGCCATTTTTTTATAAGTATATGAACAAGTAGTTCTGTGAATAATACCTTTACTGTTTAAGTAATTAATAAGGGATTTATATTCAGTACCACCATCAGGCTGTAATATTTTTACTCTTGTGTTGAATTGATTTTCTATCATATTCATGAGTTTAACAATATCATAAGTGTCAGATTTATTTTTCAAAAAAATAAATCCAAGTATATCTAGAGAATGCGTAAATAAATGAGATATAGTACTTAAATCCAAAATCAGTATATATATGGGTGCTGGTCCCCAAAGATCAGTAGCAATTAATTGAAATGTTTTAGTGTAAATAGTTAGTCAGTGTTCAAAAGGAACTTGTGATTTTTGCCTATTTGGCAATAGTGCAAGCATACGGCAGCGTGATATCATCATATGAGATATTATTTTTTCTTAAAATGCCTTTTACAACATTAACACTAGGATGACCTAATCTGTAGTGCCACAAGTCAAAGATATTTTTGTTACTGTTTCCTTGTTGAACCATAGAATTATAGCAGTGTCATTCTTTTGTAGAGCTAAGTTGATCACCAAGTTTGAATCTGTACGGACCCTTAATTTCATTACCCTGCAAAAGAATTTCATGTGTTATAATGTCTTTGACAACATAATAACTAGGATAGAATTCAAAGTAGGCATTATTGTCTTTAATTAGTGAATTGTGACACACTCATCAAAATTTTCCTTATCTTTGGTATCCTTACCATCTCCCATGGTTATTAATTGTTTACCTTTGTATTCTTTATTTTCAAGATTGAGATTATCGAGATTGTTGGTCATATGATTAGTTTCACCTGAATCTGGAAACCAATTATCATCAAGTATTGATTCTGATCTGTTATCATATTGATTGCACTGCTTCCCACTTGCTTAATTTTCATAATCTTGTTGTGCTCGAGTAACATTGACATTGGGGGTATTCTGACTTTGACTGCTACTCCCTTGATTACCAGTGTAATTAGGATTGAACCTGAAACAACATTTAAGTGCATTATGCCCCACTTTTTCACAGATTTGGCACTTTGGTTTATTATTGTTGTTCCATTTATCCCTTCCTCTTTCTCTAGAGGGGAAACCACCTCTTTAATTGGAGTTATTATTTCTACAATTATTTTGTCCTCTACCTTTATTATTTGCAGCGTAGTTGAGAGAGTAATCATTATCAGTAGACTTCGTGTTACCAATTCTTGCCTCATGAGATAGTAACATAGCATAGACATCACCTATGTAACATGTCGTAATTTTAAAGAATAATATAATGAAAACTAAAGAATGCTTAATTAAATATTTGGAATTAAGTAAAACGGATTGCGCCATTGCTTTAGTCTCAGAATTTTGCTTAAGATAGACTCTGAGTTTGCGTGAAACAGACATCATATGAAGAAGTTATTAAGCCTAGAAGTTTGTATGCGCGCATGAGAATCATATATATACAATTCAACCTAAAAATTTAAATTAATTCAAAATAGCGAAGTGGAAAGGGTTATCAGCGAATCGACCCATTGGAGGGGTCGAACCAGGTTGTTTGGGGTCGACCCATGGGTCGACACAGTAAAGGGGGGTCGACCCCTATACAGATCTGGGCAGAATTCATTTTCTGAACGTGGACTTGTTTTGTGGCTTGGTTCGTTGGTTTTAGGCTATAAATAGGACCGTATTTCTATTGCTTTTACACACCAAAAACAATGGAGACAACTAGGCGCTTCCCTAGTTTAGATTGAGTTGGCCTATTTCCTTCAACAACAGCCTATAAGCATACAAGAATTCCTTCTGTAGCTTCAGCCTATTGTTCTCTGTCCTTTAGATCCAATTACTGCGAGTTCATGTTATTTTTAGGTATAAACATTTAATAAGTAATCTTGACATGTTTATAAGTTTGGTTCTAAGCCTATGCCTGTTAATTACCTGAATCATGACAGATCTACCATTACTTGTATACATGCTATATTGTCCTCATATGCCCAATTCTGCCATCATATGCCTATTTTGTTATTATGAAATTTTTTATCATCATATGCCTGATTTGTTATTATGCATATTCTTGTTCTCTTCTCTCCCTCTTTCCCTTTTTATTTTTATAGCCAAACTACCTTTGAGCCTAGGCTATTGCTGAAATATGCAAACACATGAAAGTGGGGATCATCGGGAATGATACATTGGGGGTATAACTTGTATTGTAAAACATGACTGGGATTTGGGGGTATAATCTATACCTTGATCTAAAACTTTAATTTGGGCATAACTTGTATTATGAAACATGACTGGGGTTTTTTGAGGGCATAACCTATACTGTACAATTTGACTACAACTTGGGTCAAATGTTATATTGTCAAATAAGACCGTAATTTAGAGGCTTAATTAAAGATTTAGCAGAACATGATTATAAAACTGTAAGTAACCTGCAGTGACTTGCGGAGATGTTTAATCTGTTAAAATGACAAATCTGCTGAAATTTGTTGAAACTGAAAACTATAATTGAAAACCTACGATGAACATGAATAATTGTTTAAGAATGAATGTGCCTAGATTTACAGTAGTTAGAAACTGTAACCACACTTAGACACGAGGTTAGATTACACTTGTTGTAGAAGTCTGCCCGGAACCGCCCAGCAAATCCAGTGTACACAAGTGGTTAATCTAACGTGAGTGGTAGAGTGCATAAAGGTACACGTAACAGTGCTAAGGCACGAGGTTAAGTCCGACTTGTGGTAGAAGTCTGCCCTGAATCGCCCGGCATATCCAGCATCCACAAGTGGTCAACTTAATGTGAGAGGTCTGGTGCATTAACATACATGAACATGGAATGATAATAACCTATTATAATTAATTACATTAATGATAATGTTATTTAATAGGTAGGCTTCCTAGGGACATGTGGAAATTATAACATAAGTTATAATAAAAGGAAAGGAAACTTATTAATAAACGTTAGTTAAGAGAACAGATTTAATAAGTAAACAACGTCAAGTTGTAATGACATGTTAAACAGAAAACAGGTGAATTGAGATAAAGTATACTTAATTACATATTAAGTAAAACATGTTACTGTAACTATGGAATTAGGTGGCGAATAATATAAAGGGATTGTACATTACTTTCATTAGTTACAATCCAGGGATAATAGATTGTAGATTACAGATCTTGGATTACAAGCTAGAGAATAACATGTTATGGGCTTATTAATAAACTTAAATGGATTAAGTTATACATCTGAAATTAATAAGCAAGAGGAACATGGTTACTTGAAAAATAAGTCAATGTGAATGGTAATGGCCTGTTAACCTGAAATACTTAACCTGTTTAAATCTGTATGGGGGTTACATGAACCTATCAGATTGAGTAAGGGTTAAGTAAACTTGCTTGAATCAGTGGGGGTTAAGTTAATCTTGTTAAATCTATGAGGGGTTATATAAGCCCGACAAACTTAACCTGTATTACATGTTGGGGTTATGCAATCTTGTTAAACCACTAGGCATAACCTGTCAAAATCCCAGTAGTGGGGATGCAAGCATAGGGGGTAGCTTGTATAATTTATTATGTGGGACTGTATCAGTCAGTAACCTATCTTTGTATCAAATGGGGAACACTGAACTAGATCGAGGTCTAGGCACGCTTACTGAGTTGATTATAAGAGGTTCATATATGTGAGGGTGTTGACAGCGCAGGATCCAACGGAGTCATGTGCGTGCATGGGTCCGGCTTGCTTGGGGAAAATTAAGACGCTATGACGTCAGTATATTGTTGTGCATCTTGAAAACAAACAGGTTGCCACTTTAGGAAGTGATACATCCTACTGTTGGGCCAGTACAGGGTATCTACGAGCTAGGGAGCCAATCGATCAGGGTAGTAATTAGGGTACATCTAGTCTTGCTTGTTGAGAAGTCCATTATTCTCGTTGGGGGTAACACCTGTCATTTCTATTGGGTTGCCTGGTATTCTTGTTGGGGGTAAAACTCGTCACTATAAGTACATCTAAGTCTACCATCTCTTTCTGTAGGGATCATCTTGCTCTGTTATACTAGTATTGGTGCAAAGAAAAATATTAGAGAAGCGTAACCTATTCTGTTTTGTTTATTCTACTTATCCTACTCATTCTGTTATACCTGTCTTATGATGCTGTTATCTCTCATCTAGTTTATATGGATGTAATGATGTTTTTACTTATTTATATGCTAAAAGTAACTGGACTCGCGAGACTTTAAGTCTGACCCATTTTGTTTCCTCTTCTCTCTCTTCCGTTTTCCCCCAGGTTCTCAGGATGGGAATACTCAGGCTTGATTTGGATTCTCTCTTTCGTTCTGTTTGGAGCGGCTTAGATGTACCGCTTTGATTTCCTATCTTCTATGATATGACTATATTTTGGGGATTATGCTTTTTGTATTATTGTACTCTGATGATTCTAGTACAGGACAGAAGTTTTAAATTAATGCAATGGGTTTTCTAATTTCAAACTTATGATGCAACTGGGTTTTGGACCACATTGTTTTCTATTAAATGAAGTTTTAAATTCCGTTGTTATTTTATATCTGCCTTGTGATGTTTCCGTTTCTGTTTACCTATAACGCTTCACGAAACTTAATGCATTTTGATAAAGAGTGACATTAACAGACGTGGGGTGTCATAACCTAGAGGAGGAGTAACTTTTTGTGATGTTATGATGGCCACCATAGCCTCATACTCATCACTTAAACCATTTACTAAGCAAAGAACTTGTTCAGATTCTTCAATATTACTCCCTGCTACTTTTAACATATCACAAATATTGTTAACTTTTCCCAAATACTCTCTCATACCAATGTTGTATTTCTTGCAATTCTGAAGTTTCCTTTTGTAGAATAGGGCTTTGGCTGAAGATTGTGTATTGAATACTTTTTCTACTGTTGACCAAATATCATTAGCAGTTTTACACCTTATCATATGTGGTAATAATGCAGGGCTAATTGATGACAATAACCAGGCACTGATTAGTCTTTCTTGCCTATGATACTTTGCAAATTCTTAATTACTGTTTATATTATTTGTTGAATTAGTAATAAACTTTGGAGGAATTGGGATGGTTCCAAGAACATAACATTTTAAACCATACCCCTGGATTGTTGTCTCGACTTGCATCTTCCAAAGCAGATAATTATTCTTCTCAAAATGAACAGTAATGAGTTGTCTTTGTGGACTGATGAAAGCCTTGATAAGGTGTTCATCGTTGGAAGTTTGGGATGTCCCTATGTTGATAGATAATGTAGAACTGTTGTTATTAGCCATTACAGCAGCATCAGTGAAGAAATATAACGCCTAAAAGAGGTAACTCCTTCTGAACTCTTTACTTTGAATTGAGATGCACAAGAAATTGATTTGTAGTCAGTTAGACTGCAAGAGAATGGATTTTGTTGATGAAATCTTATTCTTTTCTGAAATTTCAGAGAGACCAATTTCTGATACTGTTCTTTATTTGCTATCTTTCTTGATTGTGGACTTCTCTTGTGCTTCTTAATCGTTATGGAGCTTTCAGATGTGTTTAACCTCTATCTCACCTTTTTAGAACATAGATGGAGCCAGTGAAAACTTGGCAAGGCACTATGTTTTGACGATTGAGAATCAAATCTCAGATGAAAAGATCACTTGTGATCTCGGAGAAGTCATATTCAAATGATGAAATCTGATCTGATGAATCTGTCACTATCAATAACACCGGTCGACTTAGGATCAGTTGAGCTCTGATATCATGTTAAAATTAGATCAAATTGATATTGAACTGTAATTTTTATTGAAGTGTAATAATCTTTGCAGAATGAAAATTTATATATTGTACAGAGTACGTAGGAGCTGTTTATATAAAGCAGTATACAGGCCGAAGGCAATAAAATAGAAAAATTACATATGGGCTGGCACGTAGGCCCAAATTCTAATAAAAGTCCAATACTGCTTTGAGATATACAATATCTCATACGAAGGTAAGCGGCTCAAATTTTTTTTTAGCAAAGCCGATGGGGTTGAGTGGTCCACTACCACTATAAGCGGCTCATTTAATTATAACATAAATAGAATTGGAGTTTAAATTTACTCATATATAGACCACTCATTTTGCAGCTTCAAAGCCTTATGTAGTTATCTTTTTCTTCACTCTTTACTTCCCCACCTCATCCTTTCAAACCACTCTCTTATCTTATATACCACTGGATCACCAAGTAGAGGAGAATAAAGGAGCTTCAAATTATATAATACTTAGATTAATGATCCTGAGTATACAATAAATTACTTTCTTGGTCTCTTCATTTTGTTGGTAACCCAATGTATATTTTTTGCAAGAAACTCAAAGCAACCAAAAATGATCTAGGGCTGTGGGCAAAAGAGAAATTTGATTTTGATTCCAAATTATCTAATCAGCTCAAGATTAGTCTATTATATGCTCAAAATAATATGATGAATAACACTGATGACATAAATTTAGCCAGCGAAAAAGAAAAACATTTTGGTGATCTAAAGAAAGCACTACCGAATGAAGATAGTATGAAGTAGTAGCTGAACTATAAATTGATAACCAAAGGTGATAGGAATATAGCTTATTACCATGCACCAGTTGCATGCACTACTACAAAAGTGGGCATATTCGACACTATTTTGTATGCGTTGCATGAAAAGTGTGAAGAAAGCTATGCATTCTTTGATCTTCTGCAACAGTATTCATATGTTGTTGCGTTAGACGTGAATGCACTGTTGCGGTTGGAATTCTTGTGCTGTGACGTGCAACACCAGATCAAAGTGTAGCTTTACATAAATACAATCCAGGTCAGCGATCCGCAATACCAGCATAAATAAAGCCACAACCGTAGATGCATATTTAATCCAACGGTTAAAATCAATCCATGTTTCCTATCTAAACATTACCCTATCATCCAATCAAGGACAGCCACCTCGTTGCATTCTTCCGCTGAAATTTTGGCGCGATATTTCCCCCTCACGAAAAACATCTAAAAATAATCTCATGGTTCATCTTCTCTCCTAACTTTCCCCTTTTTTCCATCGACCAAATTGTAAACCTAAATTCACGTCAACTTCCATTCTCACATCGCCATGTCGATTAACACTCACGAATTACAGATCGGAGGAAGGAGCAAGATCGAAAAATATAAGAGACAGACGGTCCATTTGTTATTGCTACTGCACTGATTAGGGGGAGTTCTTCCACCTTATATTTGAAGGAGCAACAGACGGTCCATTTAAAGGAAGAAAATGCAGGTTAGGGGGAGTACTTCCACCTTAATCTATCCTTAATCTATCCACAAGTAATTATATACCTTAATTTATCCTTAATCTATCCATAAGTAATTATGTACCAACATCCTTAATCTATCCATAAGTAATTATGTACCATAAGTAATTATGCAGGTTAGGAGCAACAGACGGTCCACCTTAATCTATCCATAAGTAATTATGTACTTGGATAGTTATATTTGGGTTTGCAAATTACTTTACAATGTAAGTCAGTTGGTAGCGAGCATACATAAATGATAAACCCAAAGTTAAATCTACCCAAAGTCAAACAAAGATACTATTAAAATGCTTGCGGTTACCAATCATCACCGACATTCACAAACATTCACTACCATTCACAAACATTCAAGCTAACATTCATCACCAACAATCACAAACTTCCACAAACATTCAAGCCAACAATCATCACCAGCATTCATCACAACATTCACAAACATTCATAAACTCCGTCAGCGAGCGTCAAAAGGCAGCATAAAGTATCGTAAAGCAATCATACATAAAACATAACTGAATATATACATACATAATACATAAATAGTTTTCCACCAAGAGGCATGTTAATCTTCTTCTTCTTCAGAGTCAGTGTCCATGTCAGAGTCATTGTCTATGTCAAAGTGACTGAAAGGGGATTACATGATCATTGATATATTCCAATTAGCACCACATATAAATGATCATAGTTTTAAGAAGAAATGATTACTTCTAGATAAGATAATCCACTTGTGATAATGTGTTGTTTTATGCTAATGTTGGTATAGCTACTTTCTAGTTGAATGTCAGTCATTTGGTTGTGTCTCATTATAAGGCTATTATAACCTTGTATGTATGTATGTGAGTGTGTGCATGTGTGGTTGTGTCTCATTATAAGGCCGTTAAGGATATAGCATAGTTAAATGAACACTTTGTGCCAAACTTCTATTATATTTTGGGTTGACTATGATAAGGAGCATGCTATGCTGACTCCATATACTTTGTTGAGAAACTAATGGGTAAATTCATAATGTAGGCTATTATAACCTTGTATGTTTGTATGTGAGTGTGTGCATGTGTGGTTGTATCTCATTATAAGGCTGTTAAGGATAGAGCATAGTTGAATGAACACTTTGTGTCAAACTTCTATTATATTTTGGGCTGACTATGATAAGGAGCATGCTTTGCTGACTCTATATACTTTGTTGAGAAACTAATGGGTAAATTCATAATGTAGGCTATTATAACCTTGTATGTATGTATGTGAGTGTGTGCATGTGTGGTTTTGTCTCATTATAAGGTTGTTAAGGATAGGGCATAGTTGAATGAACACTTTGTGATTGTGTTCTTTGGAAAATTTACCTCGATTGGCCAAACATATTGTGATTAACTAAAAGAAACCGTGGATGGAAGTAAAATTTACCTATGATCACAAAAAAATGGTACCACCGGTTCCTCCCTATTGCCCACAAACAGAATTTCAGGCCTTGTCCCAAGATGAGCACGGGTACACTGCTGAACCTAATGAGGTAAACCTTGTTGTCGAATCGAGCAGAAAAAGTATTCTCTGAGCCAATGCCTTCATGAAATTCCATTTTCAGGTATAATGATCTATGGTCAATTCGAGACCAACGACAGTTGTCAATTTCACGCACATTTCCCATTGGCGTCATTAATTCTTTAATTGCAGGAACATTAATCTTTAGGACCCCGGGAAAGCCAACAACTCTAGCCCATGATTCTGCCTCGAACGCTGGTTCAGGCTCAAATTCTTCACCAGACCATTGTTGAACAAAAAAATCACCTCCATGTTTTGTAAAAAGTTTCAACATTAGAGCATGATCACGCTTACTATAAGATGGACATGTTATTAGAAAAGAGTTATTGGGTATAACCTGTATAGGCCACTCATTATGCTCTTGAGTATGCCTAAGCGTGAGATGCACAAATTCGTAAGTCCAATGTCCTGTAAGAACAGTGGCAGTGATGCATAGTGAAGAGTCCTCCATTTTTTTTTTGAAACTTTTGACGATGGAGGTTTGTTTAGGAGTTGAAGATGTAGATGACAATATGGTTCTGAAGCTTGAAAGGATATAAAGTGACACACTGTACGTGGCAGTAATATGCGAACTGAAAACTTTTTGCTTTGAAGACGAAGCATACTAAAATTGTTTATTTGTTGGACTTGGCTGACATGAGTGACCAATCGCCAATGGTCAGTAAGTCAATTGTAATAATTCTGTTCATAACATTTTGTTAAGAAGGCCAATGGCCATTCGATGCCACCACTTATCAAATAACTTGTTATCATTTCAGATGCATATTTAATTCTGGAAGGTAGAGGGATACATTTTGCAGATGTGACACACATATATTTATTCGATGCCACCCTCTTGTATAGGTACATACATATATATTTCCTATTGCAATCGGATTGCTGCGTATATATGATTCATATATATATAAATGAGTAATACATTTTGCAGATGTGGACACATGTGTGCATGTTCAAAATATGCTAATGAATTGGCCAGGAATGGAGGATAATGTCCCTTATGTCGTGCACTTATTCTTGAAGTAGTTCGAGCTTACTGTATACAATGAAGAAAATGGTGTAGCTGATTTTTGAGTTTTGATATTTGGATAATTAAAACAATTGCTTTGAGTGAGTTTCTTGTACAAAACCTGTATTGCAAATTTTTTAATTAAAGCATTGTATTTGCTATCTTCTAGTGTAGCATTTGCCTTCTTCTACTGTTGCGTTAGCTTTTATTGACATTGCATTTCATGATAATGGTGTTGCATTACATATTGCAGTGGTGTTGCATTACATATTGCAGTGGTGTTGCATTAAATTAAATATAATTAATTAGCACGTGGACCCCACAGCTGACGTGGATAGCTGGTGTGGCATGTGACACGTGGGCAGCTGACATGGAGAGATGATGTGTCGTGTGACACGACGTGGAAAGCAGACGTGGCCCCACTGGAAGCCAGACCCTAACTAATGCTTAAGGCAACGTTGAATAGTATTGCATTACGTGCAGAAAGTGTTTCATTACGGCTATAATGCAACACTTTCTTTCCATGGCAGTAGATGGGCAAAAGCGTTGCCTTAGAGGGCTAAGGCAACGACCGCAGGTGCCACGGGTCTCTTGTGTTGCCTATTTGAAAAAAGGGGCTACTGCAACGCTTTTTCAATATAAGGCCACATAAAATTAATGTCGAATTTGCCCACTTTTGTAGTAGTGATGCTAAGGAATTCATCCACAAAATTTATGATGAAAATGGTAATTCTTTTGACTCTTCTTTTGAAGTTGATGACGCTCTTCTAAATTACTTCTCCAACTTCCTTGGTAATTCAAATGATCTTACTGCAAATCTGTCCCTACTTGAGGACATAGAATTGCCTATTTTACAACAACTTAAGGCCTCTAGCATGGTTAGAGAATTGCTATCGAAGAAATTAAAAATTAATTTATCCTAAATGTACAAAAATTAGTGGGGGGCCTGATTGGTTCTATTTAAAATTCTTTACTAGCAGCTAGGATATCATTGCAAGCGATAGTTGCAAGGCAATTCATTTTTTTTGACAAATTCAAAATGGTAGGTGAAGTTATCACCACCAATTCTCATTCCTAAATCCAACCATGTGAATTTTGTAAGTTCTTTTAGACCTGTATCTTGTTGTAATATCATGTAAAAGTGAATTTTTAAAATCATTTCAACAGGGATAGTTACTATTCTTCCTAATTTAATATCGAATAACCAGTCTGCTTTCTGCCAAAGCGCAACATCATAGATAACGTCATGATGCCCCCATGAACTCATCAACTGCTACGACAGAGTTCAATCAACTCCACATGTTATGCTATAATTGGATCTTTGCAAAGCCTATGATATCCTTCAATACTTTTCAATAGTATGCATAGTGGATCACATGCAATTCCCAAAGCCATTTGTGGCATGGATCTATGTTTGCCTATCAACCCCGAAGTATTCCTTTAATTTCAATGGAAAGAACAGTTGTTTTTTCAAAAGCAAACAAGAGATTCATTAAAGGTATCCAATGTCTTTATACTTGTTTATAATTGTTATGGAGGTGCTTACCATCATTTTTAGAAAGAACTATCCGGATAGCCAGATTCTCAATCATCCTAACTATAAAAGTCCGCTCATCACCACATTTTTTTTACTGATGTTCTCAAGACCTGATCGTTCCTCCTTAATGAACATAATCAAGACTCTTGATGTTTTCCAATTCTTGACAAGGCTTAAGATTAATTTCAACAAGTCTCAAGTTTTGTTGTTTAGTGTTAATGATGTCATTAAAGCTAATTTCAGTTCTCCCCTTGGTATGCAATCAATGGAACGCTCGTTTTAATCAAAAGTATTAGGTTTTCCATATCTGTGTGTATCACACTATAACTTTATGTAATTGCTGTCAATGATAAAATTTGCCTTGTTGAAATTATTTTAGACTGATAGTATTCAAAATAATAAGCTAACCTTGCTATTAAAAAATGTTTATGATACCCAAAAAGTAGGGTGGTCTTGACATTTAATTTTATCCCAAGAACCTTGGAATTTTGCGCCTTTAATTGTGCATTTAGTGCTTTGCTCTCCAAAAAGGAGAAGTTTACAAGTTGATAATTGTTGGCACCACGATATTAAAAGACATAACATATGGACTATTAGGCTTAAGATTGAATTATCTACCTAACATTCAATATATTATCGCACCAAACATCAATGTTTCTTTCTGTGATGAGCTATGGATAGAAGAAAGTGTTATTCTATCTTTAATAATGACATATCAGTAGAAAATTCAAACTGGCATTTCTTCTAATGCCAAAATAAATGATTACATTGTTAGCGACCAACTTACCCTCCCCTTTGTTAGCAACCAATGAACAAGAAAGTTATGGTATGGCTCAGACAACAAACTAATTGTCTTCAATCGTAACTCTATCAAAGGGAATTGTAAGGACCAGTTTGTGTGTGCAGTTTACATGATGCTCCTTAGTTGTGAGCAATTACCTGATTGCAAGTGGAATTTGATAGTTTGGGGTAGTCATTTACCACCGAGAGACAATTTAATGTTATGGAAGACATTGAATAATGCCATGTTAACTGAATGGAAATTTAAAATATTTGGGATGAATGGATACCCTATTGGGGAATCTCAGTCTTTCCCGCTTCATGAAGTTAAGATAGACACTTTAAGATTAAAAGTAGTAATGGGAGCAAAAGAGTTTATAATTCTCCAATATGGAGATTCTTTCACTATACAAAAGAATAGTGAGATTACAATAATATGATTACAAAAGTAACTCACACTCGGTGGCTCGCTCAAGCTTAAGGATAGATATTTCCCAAGCTATCTCTCTTTTCACTCAAAGAGGCTTGCTAACTCTCAAGTATTTTTTCTCACTCTAAGAAGTGGCTTCTTCTTTTGGATTCTTGGATGGATAGTAATGAAGTCTCCTTCTCCTATTTATACTACTCAACCTCCATGATGAACGATGGAGATTACTTGCATCCAAGGGTGGAGATTGATTCTCTAGAATGCTTCGTACTTTCTAGTAATCTCTACATTCTTCCATTCCCTTATGCATCCTTCCATACTCTTACGTAAAGTTCCGGAAGGTTCCACACATCTCCAGAATATTCCAGAGGGTTCCACATTCTTCCATAAGCTTCTAGAGAGTTCTACACTTCTCTAGAGTTCTCCGGTTCTAGAAAATTGTAGATTTCTCTGGAAAGGTCTAGAATTTTCTAGAAACTCTCCAATTAAGGAGGGATCCCAACAAATCTCCCCCTCCCGACTTAATTGGGGGGTAGTAGTATACCGACACCTTGACAGCAATCTTCAAACTTCTTTATTGGTACTATCTTGGTCATCATGTCAGACCAGTTCTCATCTGTGTGAAACTTGTCAAGATGTATTTGCTTTTCCTCGAGGACTCCTCGGATCCAGTGATATCTTTTATCAATGTGCTTTGTGCGGGAATGAAATATTGAATTCTTTTCCAAATAAATTGCACTATGATTGTCACACTTCAAGACATACTTTTCTTGATCCACTCCTAATTCATGCAACAAGTTCTTCACCCGCAACATCTCCTTGCAAGCATCAGTAGCTGCGATATACTCTGCCTCTGTAGTGGATAATGCAATACACTTTTGTAGCTTTGATTGCCATGAAATAGCTCCCCCTGCAAAAGTGGTTAAGTATCCCGATGTTGATTTCCTTGAATCAATGTCACCAGCTAAGTCTGCATCTGTATATCCTTCTAACACAGGTTTCCCTTTTCCAAAGCATAAACATCTTTTGGAAGTTCCATGTAGATATCGGAGGATTCATTTGACTGCAACTCAATGCTCATTCCACGGGTTAGCCAAGAAGCGATAGACAACACCAACTGCGTAAGCAATATCTGGTCTTGTGCATATCATTTCGTACATGAGACTGCCTACTACAGATGAGTATGGTTTCTTCTTCATTTCCTCCATGTCTTTTTCACTTGTCGGACTCTGCTTCGAACTTAGCTTGAAGTGCCTAGCAAGTGAAGTGTTAACCGGATTTGTTTTGTGCATGTTGAACCTTTCCAACACTTTCTTGATATATCTCTTTTGGGATAGCCACAACAGTCTTTTTGATCTATCACGAGTTATACTCATCCCAAGGATTTGTTTAGCCGGTCCCAAATCTTTCATGGCAAAGCTCTTGCTTAGATCTTTCTTTAAAGCAGCTATCTTTATGCGATCTTGTCCAATGATTAGCATATCATCAACATAAAGCAGAAGTATGAGAAAGTCACCACTTACATACCTCTTTATGAAGACACAATGATCGCTTTCTGTCTTTTTGAAATTATGTTCTGCCATGAATGCATCGAACTTCTTGTACCATTGCCTTGGTGCTTGCTTAAGTCCATATAGACTCTTTGTGAGGCGGCACGCTAAATTTTCTTTGCCTGGAACTTTGAATCCCTCAGGCTGTTCCATGTAGATATCTTCCTCTAGGTCACCATGTAGAAACGCCGTCTTGACATCGAGTTGTTCAATCTCCAAATCTTGCACGGCTGCTAGGTCAAGGACAACTCGGATTGATGACATCTTTACCACGGGAGGGAATATCTCTTCAAAGTTAGTACCTATTTCTTGTACGAATCCTTTGATGACTAACCGCGCTTTGTAGCGAGGCTATGAATAGTTTTCTTCGGTCTTGATTCTATACACCCATTTATTCTTCAAAGCACTTCTCCCTTTTGGTAGCTCCACTAGTTCATATGTGTTATTCTCATGCAAGGATTGCATTTCTTCTTGCATGGCCATTCTCAACTCTTCTTTGCGGTAATCACTTAGTGCTTCTTTATAGCTTTGAGGGTCCCCCTCATCAGTGAGCGTAACGTACTCCTCTGTGTTGTATCGGGTGGATGGTCTTCTGTCCCTTGAGGATCGTCTTGGCTCCGGTGCGATTGGAGTGCTAGTTTGAGGTTCTTCCTAAAACAATTCATCATGAATTTCATGATCTTCACCATCACTACTTTCTTGTGTGTTATTATCTTCATGTCGAACTAGAGTAGGTTCAGTGTTCTTATAGCTTCTCAATCTTGGCCTCTCTGAATTCTTGTTATCTTCAATTGTTTGGTCTTCGAAGAATACAACATCTCTACTGCGCATAACCTTCTTGTTAATTGGATCCCACAACCAGTACCCAAATTCATCCTTAGGTGAACGAAGATAGATACACTCCTTTGTCTTTGCATCAAGCTTAGCTCTCTCATCTTTTGGGATGTGAACAAATGCCCTGCACCCGAACACCTTGAGATGATTATATGAAGCCCTCTTTCCTATCCAAACTTCCTCAAAAATGGCCCCATCCAAAGGAACTGATGGTGAGAGGTTGACAATGTCAATCAAGCCATTATAGGTTCTCCCCAAGATGATTTGGGTAACTTAGCATGAGAGAGCACACAACGAACTTTTTCTTCAATGATTCGGTTCATTCTCTCAGCTAGCCCATTCAATAGTGGTGTCTTGGGTGGAGTTTTCTCTAGCCTAATGCCATATTTCTTGCAATAGACTTCAAAAGGACCTCTATACTCACCTCCATTATCTGATCGTACATACTTGATCTTCCGTCCAGTCTCACACTCCACTAGAGCTTGGAATTCTTTGAAGGAATCAAGCACTTGATCCTTTGATTTTAACAGGTGCAACCATACTTTTCTTGAATGATCATCAATGAAGGTGACAAAATGTAGAGCACCACCAATGGATCTCTCAGACATCGAACATACGTCAGTGTGCACGAGGTCTAGAATGTTCGTTCTCCTTGTGGGTGGAGAAGATCTTTGGAAAGCAACCCTGTGTTATTTTCCAGCTAAACAATGAGCACAAGGATGAAGTGGTGTACCTTTCACGTCAGGGAGGAGTTGTTTCTGAATAAGTATGTGAAGACCTTTCTCACCAATGTGCCCTAGTCGTTTATGCCATATGTCCATATCATCAGTAGAGACGTTTACTTCTCCTTTGCATAGCTTAGCTTGCATTACATACAATGATCCTATCTTCATTCCTTGAGCCATTATCAAACTTCCTTTGGTGAGCTTCCATTTCCCTTCACCAAAGTAATTCATCAGACCATCATCATCTAGCTTTCCAACGGAGACAAGACTAAGGCGCATGGTCGGGACATGCCTCACATCTTTCAAAACAAGCTTGCACCCGGTGCTTGTCATCAGAGTGATGTCTCCTATTCCAACAATCTTGCTTCTATCTTGATTTCCCACTTGCACCGTTCCAAAGTAGGCTCTTTGGTAGGATGAGAAGAAGATTTCATGTGGAGTAACACGGAAGGAAGCACCAGAATTAATAATCCAAGAACTCTCATCACAAGCAATGTTTAGAATGTTACTTTCACCAACAAGATATTGAAGATCTTCCTTCAATACTATGGTAGTAGTACTCTTTTCTTCTTGCTTCTTCGTTAGGCTTATTTAGTCAGGCTTAACATTACCGGCCTTTTGGTCTCTTTTGAAGCTTCGACATTCCGTTTTCTTGTAACCCGTCCTTCCACAGTAATAACATGCAATCTTCGAGCGTGACTTGGATCTTCCTCAAGATTGATGTGGATTTCGGCTCTTACTACGTCCACGAGTTTCATTCCTACCCTGATTATGAACAACATTAGCTTTGGGATGAATAGACTTATCTTGTTCCATTCTCCTTGCTTCTTCACCAAGAAGGATGTCACTGACGGTATCCATAGTTAACTTTCCTTCCAGAGCTGAGTTACTAAGTGTAACAATAAGTGTGTCCCAACTTTCCGGTAAGGAACTAAGGAGTAGAAGAGCTTGTAACTCATCATCAATCTTCACATCAATTTTTGTAAGTTGATTTACGAGTCCCTTTAAGTTATTCAAGTGCTCAATTATACTATGACCATCCTTATACTCCAATTTCACCAACCGTCGGACTAAATTCGCCTTGTTGCGAGGCGTTTTCTTCTGAATCATGGACTCAAGTTTTGTCCATAATTCATAGGCATTTGTATAAGCAGAAACATGCTCGAAGAGAGTTTTGTTAATATACTTCCGGATCATAGCAACAGCCTTCCAGTTCAACAGTTCCCACTGAGCGTCACTCTTTCCTGCCACCTTATATTTATAGATGATGGGCTCATGCAAATCCTTACAATACAAGTGGTCCTCGATCATTGGCTTCCAATAGGAGTAGTTGTTGGCCGTGAGCTTGAACATGTCTCCATCATGAGCGACATTATCCTCCATCCTGAACTTACACGAGCTTGATTACAGCTACGGATGAACCTGGCTCTAACACCATTGTTGGGGAATCTCTGTCTTTCCCGCTTCGTGAAGTTAAGATAGGCACTTTAAGATTAAAAGTAGTAATGGAAGAAAAAGAGTTTATAATTCTCCAATATGGATATTCTTTCACTATACAAAAGAATAGTGAGATTACAATAATATGATTACAAAAGTAACTCACTCTCGGTGGCTCGCTCAAGCTTAAGGATAGATACTTCCCAAGCTATCTCTCTTTTCACTCAAAGAGGCTTGCTAAATCTCAAGTATTTTTTCTCACTCTAAGATGTGGCTTCTTATTTTGGATTCTTGGATGGATAGTAATGAAGGCTCCTTCTCCTATTTATATTACTCAACCTCCATGATGAATGGTGGAGATTACTTGCATCCAAGGGTGGAGATTGATTCTCTAGAATGCTCCGTACTTTCTAGGAATATCTACATTCTTCCATTCCCTTATGCATCCTTCCATACTCTTCCGTAAAATTCCGGAAGGTTCCACACGTCTCCAGAATATTCTAGAGGGTTCCACATTCTTCCATAAGCTTCTAGAGAGTTCTACACATTTCTAAAATTCTCCGGAACATTCTAGAAAATTCTAGATTTCTCTAGAAAGGTCTAGAATTTTCTAGAAACTCTCCAATTAAGGAGGAATCCCAACAGACCCTATGTATGTAATTTTGCAACATGCATTAAGAAATTGTTGACCATCTCTACTTTGACTGCGACTTCCTATTCCAATTTGGTCTAAGTTAACATGCAAACTAGGTCGTGTTATTATTCATGGAAACTCTGAATTCACTGACACATCATCTTTAAATCAACTAAGTGGAGAAAGCAAGAGCATCTTCTTCTTCTTTTATGTCTTAAAAAGTATGTGAAGCTAGTATGGGAAGAGATGAGCAATACTTGGTTCCTCATGAAATTAGAAATTCAGGTAGCCCTTTAGAAAACCCTTACGCATGAAATAAGGAATGACATCGAGCAACTTTGCATTTGGTATGGCTGTGGTGGACATTTGGAGCTAGTTTAAGTTGTTTCACTCCCTTGTGTGTGCCTGTCTATTTGTATTTTGTTGTCATTTTGAAGTATATTTTATGGGTTTACCTTTTAAAATGTTTTCTAAAGCGCGGTCCTTTTCTTCTTCGGATGCAACAAAATAGTAGACAGCCATCCAACCTCGCTTGCTACGTCAAAAAACATATTTAAAGGCACATTGGTGATGAAAACTTCATGAAAATGCAACTTCTCATCAACTAGCATATGTGTACTGTCATCTAAACATGGTAGGATAAACATATAAACACAACAATAATTCGAATTCTTTCACAAACTTGAATCAAGTAACAAAAAACGAAAAGTTAATATCATTGTTCACTTTAATTGTTTAAGAGAAACGTGAGATTTGAGTGTCTTTGGTTTCGTAGGCATGATTCTTTTCTCTTTCTAGATTGTACTTCTTCCTCTTCCCCTAGAGTAGTAGTTGGCCTAGTTTGTGTTTTTAGTTTACAAAACGAAGATGTAAAGTGGAAAATGAGAGACAGTCATGGTAATGTATGTATAAAATGTATTTTTCCTATATTTCCCTTCTCGTATTCCTCGTATTTACTCATTACCAATTAATCTAATCAAATTATTAACTATAGCCTAACTCATTTATCTATTATTTAAATTGTAAAGCAACAACTTGCCTCAGTTTACCTGACATATTTCATTGCACTCTAATTCAAAATGGAAATTATTCTGTATAAATTCTTTTTATCTTTTTATTTAGTAGTAACTGCTAACAGTGATTACGACCTCTCACAAACCGCTTATGTTAAGTGTGCTGCTAAGGGCACCTCGTTTTTTCTCTTAATAATACCATTACAAAAAAATACCATAAAATTTTATACTACACTCTTCCTAATACCAAATTTTTTAAGGGGCTACCAAATACATTATTTTTATTTATTTTTGTATGGTAAACAACCGTCGACCAGCACTATTTTCCACGGGAATTAACCACCAATCAACAGTAGTTCGACGATTGATGACCGTGGAAAACGGTGTTGGTCGACGGTTGTTTGCAGTGCAAAACGATGTTGCACGATGATTGATTGTTGTGTGAATTGCGTGTGGTATTAGAAAGTACGTAGAATTTATTGTGTTTATACTTTTGGTGCTATTGGAAAGAGGAAAATGGTGTGCCTTACCATCACCCTACCTTAAAACAACATAGGGTTACCGTTTTTATTTTCCTACCAACTTTTCCATTGCTTTCCTCTTTCTCAGTATTCAAATTTTCTTATCTCCTTCCGTAAAAAAGAAATCAAAGAGAGAGGAGGAGCAGAAGGGGCGGGACGTTTCGATTTTAGAATAGCCGACTCAATAGAAAGAAATCCAAAAACCAAATCTTTTTCGTTCCCGTTTCTCCTCATTTCCTTTTGCTTCTGCTGCAAGGAAAAATCCAAATCTATAATTAATTTAATCTTTCACTTTTGCACTAAAGAAAGTCAAAATGTAAAATGGCTCGGTATGATCGCGCAATCACAGTATTCTCTGTTGAAATTCCTAAAGGGTTGAATGAAATATATTTAGTCCAATATTGGCAAAATAGTGGGTTAATATTGTGTATATATATATATATAGAATCCTCATTACCTTAATTGGCCCTTAGGGTCAGGTAATTTTGAGCAAGGCGAAAGACCTATATTTGATGAACATACATGCGCGCGCGTGCGCTGCCCGCCCGTCCGACCGAACTGAACCGGGTTGGGTTGGGTTCGGGTTCTGGTTCGGGCTTGGGCTTTGACATGAAATTGGGCCTTGGATAAAACCATATTTTTGCACCGAAAAACTCAGAAATTTTTTGGTAGGAATTAACAAACGGGTGCGACCTATTAGGAGACAAACGGGTGCAACCCGCGCAGAGAAAACAGATGCAACCCGTTACCATTCAAATTCAAATGGTAAAGGATCGGGCCGGAAATAGACGGATGTGTCTATTCCCAAAATATGTGAAAAAGGTATATAAACTACACGATTTTGATCAAGTCGATTAAGTTTTAGTTCCCTTTTCTCCTATCATCTTCTCTCCTTTTTCCACTGCTGCCATTATCAAAAAATCAATCTGTCTGGCGTTAATCTCTACAATCTCGAGCAATCTTCGCGTCTGTTGTATCTTGGGAGGCTTCGATTGAAAGTTTTAAGAAAACTGATATGTTTCAGGCCTTAGACGATCTCAGTATTGCTTACTGATTCTTATTTCAATTCAGTACTATATCGTGTACAGTATTCATATGTTGTGTTTTGCTATTTTGTAAGACATTGAGACAAACTTATGCTGGAAGTTTGTGTCGTTGACTAACTTATCCTGAATAAGAATAGTCAAACTAATTTAGTATACTGATTTGCATAGAAATCAAATACTTATACTCTGTTGCAATTTGTTTTGAGTACAGAATTACTACATCTTAAGACTTTCCCT
Source organism: Allium sativum (assembly GCA_030737875.1). Classification (NCBI taxonomy): domain Eukaryota; kingdom Viridiplantae; phylum Streptophyta; class Magnoliopsida; order Asparagales; family Amaryllidaceae; genus Allium; species Allium sativum. Next base: position 1,033,149,914 of record CM060916.1, on the reverse strand, counting down.
GTTTTTGACAAAACAGACATGGCAGCAGAGCAAATGTCAATAAAAACTGGCAATTTGAACAAGCCAGACTTGTTCAAAGGAGAAGGTGATGATTTTCTGAACATGGCAGAGTCAGATGCTATTCTATCTCACCACCCTTGGTTTACACAAGTATCTTGAAGAAGATGAACCGGTGCCGCCGACACCAGGAAACGCCAATGATGAAAATAAGCATGATGGTCATTCTATTGACGCGTAGAGGAATTCAAACTTTTTATGCAGAAACTGCATTCTCAACTGCCTAGACAATGTCATGTACAAAGTGTACCAGCCCATAAAGACTGCAAAAGCTCTTTGTAATGCACTGGCTACGAAGTACAAGACGCAGACTGTGAGTTTGAAAAAGTTCATCGTTGACAAGTTTATGGACTTTAAAATGGTGGACTTAAAGTCGGTGACTTCTCAAGTGCAAGAGTTGCAAATTATTATCCATGAAATGGAAGCAGAAGGCCACAAAGTTGGTGAATCATTCTTGGTTGAAGCAGTTACTGGAAAATTGCCACCATCTTGGAGGGACTACCGCAACTACTTGAAGCACAAGAAGAAGGAGATATCCTTACAAGACCTCATTGTCAGATTAAAGATAGAGGCTGATAATCGTGGAGTCACTCAGCCTAAAAGTGAAGATGCGCTTGTTGTTGAAGGGTCAAAGAAGAACGAACACTTCAAAAACGAAAAACAAGAAAAGGAAGGCACCAGAAATAAGCAGAATAACCAAAAGAAGTCCAAGAAATTCAATGGTGATTGTTGGGTTTGTGGCAAGACTGGTCATCAAGCAAAAGAGTGCAGACACAAGAAACAGAAAAATTCGAAAGAAAATGTGGTGGATAACATGGACATCGATGAATCAAACTTTTCAAGAGTGGTGTCCGAATGCAACTTGATTCAGAATTCTGCACATGGTGGTTGGACATGGGTGCTACTAGGCATATATGTTCTGACAAATCCATATTTTCAACCTATAACAAATTGGATCAAGATGAGAAATTCTATATGGGCAATTCATCAGTTTTCATGATTGAAGGCAAAGGAACAGTCACCCTCAAGTTTACTTCTGGGAAGACTATTCAATTGAATAATGTCCTTTATGTTCCAGATATCAGCAAGAATCTCATTTTTAGATCCGTGCTTTCGAAGAAGGGATTCAAGATGGTCTTCGAGCCAGACAAGATGGTTCTGTCCAAGGCAGGAATCTACATACGAAGGGGTTACTTATGTGATGGCCTATTTGACGAAAATGTAGCCGTAATCGGCAATAATACGTTATTCTGATAATGCTATGATTAAAAAGGAAGTTTCTTATATCGTTGAGCATGAAGCTTTATTATGGCATGATAGATTAGGACATATTAATTTCTGAAAAATGAAACGACTTGAAAATTTAGAGTTAATTCCTAAATTTCAAGTGGATAAAAACTAGAAATGTGAAACATGCGTAAAAGCAAAAATGGTTAAGAACCATTTCATACTGTTGACAGAAGTACTGAACCATTGGAAATGATTCATATTGACTTATGTGATTTCAAAAACTTACCTACAAGAGGTGGGATAAAGTATTTTATCACATTTATTGATGATTATACACGGTATTGCTACGTATATCTTTTAAATAGTAAAGATGAAGCAATCACATCGTTTATAAAATATAAAGCTGAACTAGAAAATCAGCTTAATAAAAAGATCAAGATATTGAGATATGATCGAGGTAGAGAATATGAATCGCCGTTTGAACAACTCTATGCAGAAAATGGAATAATTCATCAAACTACAGCACCATATTCACCACAACAAAATGGCATTGCCGAGAGGAACAGAACATTAAAAGATATAAACAATGTTATGCTCATAACCTCTGGCCTGCCGACAAACTTGTGGGGGGAAGTCTTGAATATGTCTAATCACATATTAAATAAAATTCCTCATAGTAAAACAGGAAAAATTCCATATGAATTATGGAAAGGAAACCTACCAAGCTTCAAATACCTAAAAGTGTGGGGGTGCTTGGCAAAAGTTCCTATCCCGCCTCCCAAGAAGGTCAAACTTGGACCAAAAAACAGTAGATTGTTACTACCTAGGGCCTGCCTAGAAAAGTAATGCATATAGATTTTTGGTATTCAAGTTTGATATAAATGATATTCATGTAAATACAATCATGGAATCAAGAGATGCTTTATTCTTTGAAGATGTGTTTCCACACAAGAGAAATGAAGGAAATAATGTCTCCAAAAGGACACGAGAAGAATCAAGTAGCCCACATGAAGATGAAACTCATCGTGAAGTTGATGAATTTGAACCAAGAAGAAGCGTAAGGGCCAGAACTTCCAAGTCTTTTGGCTCAGAATTCCTCACTTACGTACTTGAACATGAACCTCAAACATTTAAAGAGGCCATCTCATCTTCTGAATCTTCGTGTTGGAAAGAAGCAATCCAAAGTGAGATTGATTCAATTCTAAATAACAAAACTTGGGAAATTGTTGATATTCCACCTAGAATAAAACCTATTGGCTGTAAATGGATTTTCAAGAAGAAAATGAAACCAGCTGGCTTTGTTGATAAGTATAAAGCCAGACTAGTAGCCAAAGGATATCGTCAAAAGGAAGGGGTAGACTTCTTTGATACATATTCACCCATTACATGAATAACCTCAATAAGAATGTTAATAGCAATTGCATCCATCTATAATCTAGAGATTCATCAGATGGATGTAAAGACAACGTTCTTGAATGGAGATGTCGATGAGGAAATCTACATGGAGCAACCCGAAGGTTTTATATCCAATGGAAATGAAAATAAAGTCTGTAAATTGGTAAAATCATTATACGAACTCAAATAAGCTCCAAAACAATGGCACGAAAAAATTGATAGTGTCATGATGCAAAATGGTTTTCGTATAAACGAATGTGATAAATGTGTTTATTATAAACAAATTGGATAGTCATATGTCCTGGTTTGCTTATATGTGGACGATATGTTAATCTTTGGTCCTAACGTAAAAGTTATAGAGACCATAAAGAAAATGCTGATCAACAATTTCGATATAAAAGATTTAGGAGTTGCAGATGTTATTTTAGGAATCAAAATAATAAGAACCCCTAATGGAATTGAATTATCTCAGTCACATTATGTAGACAAAGTGATTGAAAGATTTCAAAATCTTAGGATTAAAAGGAGTAAGAACACCTTTTAATTCGTCGGAAGTACTGCATAAAAACACTAATGAGAGTGTAATGCAACTTGAATACTCTCGTGTAATCCGATGTCTAATGTATCTTATGAACTGCACGAGACCAGATATAGCTTATGCATTAAGTCGACTGAGCAGGTATACAAGTAATCCAGGAAAGGAACAATGAAAAGGACTAATGAGAGTGCTTGGATATTTAAAGAATACCACAAATTATTCTTTGCATTACGGAAAATATCCAGTCGTATTAGAAGGATATAGTGATGCAAACTAGATTGTCGATTCATAGGAATCAAAATCCACAAGTGGTTATGTTTTTACTCTAGCAGGAGCAGCAGTGTCGTGGAAATCTACTAAGCAAACATGCATAGCTTGATCAATGAAGGAATATGAGTTTATTGCTTTAGATAAAGCAAGCGAAGAAGCAGAATGGCTTCGTCACTTCTTAGAAGATATTCCACTTTGGCCTAAACCTATAACGACCATATGTATTCATTACGACAATCAAGCAGCGCTAAGTAGAGGGAAAAACTTTGTGTATAATGGCAAATCTTGACACATTCGTCGACGCCATAACACAGTTAGGCAGTTACTCTCAAATGGAACTATCTCCATTGATTATGTAAGAACCAATGATAACCTAGCAGATCCATTTACAAAATGGTTATCAAGAGAGAAAATTGACTGCGCATCGAGGGGAATGGGTTTAAAAGCCTAAACAACCAAGAGTTATCTTATACGGAAACCTATCCTAGCGACTAGAGATCCCACGGACTAGGATCAATAGGCAAACCAGTTCTGAATAACTCAAGACGTAATGCATTTGTTCGGACATAGTCCTACTCCATTCCTATGGTGCACAATATAAAATGCATGCCTATAGAAGTTTCACTGGTTAAAGCTATGCTTTTTAATGATGACCATATCTTGTAAAATAACAAGTGGGGTATATGTAGGATACTCCTAATAGTAGCGATCACCTATGTTAGTGTGAGCTGGGTTGGCTCTATGAGAATATTAAAGGCTTAAATTCTCTATATACACTCGCAGAACCAGAAAATGTTCAGGACCAAAATGAACACAACCAAGAGATTGGGTGAGAAGGGAAATAATGTTCTGTTAAACTTATTGTCTGGTTATACAAAAACGGCTGACGGTTCAAGACGAAATAATTCACCGATTAGCCAAGTATATCCGATGAGTTTAACAGAGGAAAGTTCAAAGTGAAATATCTACTTATCCAAAATAAAACAATATTCCATATGTATTCAGTGATATTTCAATTTGTGTGGGGGATAAAATATATTATCATTCATGTGGGGGATTGTTGAAATTCCTAAAAAGTTGAATGAAACATATTTAGTCCCACATTGGCAAAATAGTGGGATAATATTGTGTATATATATAGAATCCTCATTCCCTTAATTGTCCCTTAGGGTCAGGTAATTTTGTGCGAGGGGGAGGACATATATCTGATGAGCACACACGCGCGCGTGTGCGCCGCCTGTCCGATCGAACCGAAACAGGCTGGGTCGGGTTCGGGCTTGGGGTTGGGCTTTGATATGAAATCGGGCCTTGAAAAAAACCATATTTTTGCATCGAAAAACTTAGAAATTTTTTGGTAGGAATTAACAAACGGGTGCGACTCGTTAGGAGACAAACGGGTGCGACCCGCGTAGAGCAAACAGATGCAACCCGTTACCATTCTAATTCAAACGGTAACGGATCGGGCGGGAAACAGATGGACGCTTCTGTTCCCAAAAGATGCGAAAAGTGTATATAAAATACACAATTCTGATCAAATTGATTAAGTTTTAATTCCCTTTCCTCCTATCATCTGCTCTCTCTTTTTTCCACTGCTGCCATTATCAAAAAATCAATCTGTCTGGCGTTAATCACTACAATCTCGAGTAGTCTTTGCATCTATTGTATCATGGGAGGCTTCGATTGAAAGTCTTAAGGAAACTGATACATTTCAGGCCTCAGACGATCTCAGTATTGCTTATTGATTCTTATTTCAATTCAGTACTATACCGTGTACAATATTCATATGTTGTGTTTTGCTATTTTGTATAACATTAAGACAAACTTGTGCTAGAAGTTTGTGTCGTTGACTAACTTATCCTAATTAAGAATTGTCATACTAATTTAGTATACTGATTTGCATAGAAATCAAATACTTATACTCCGTTGCAATCTGTTTTGAGTACAGAATTACTACATTCTCACCTCATGGTCATCTTTTCCAAGTAGAATATGCACTGGAATCTGTACGGAGAGGTAACATAGGCGTCAAAGTTCGTGGTACCAATAACATCGTTCCAGGAGTTGAGATGAACTCAACTCCTACATTGCTGGATTCCAAGTATGTTTTTTACTTCAACAACTAAAGTTTATGTTCTTTTAGTTAGTTTGTTTATTGATATATCAAATTAGGATTTTGCTGATTTGATTTAATTAAGCTAGGATTATAGATCTGTCAACTTTCTCTATTCCGATTCTTTGACAATATGGATAGGATAATAGGCAGCACAATGATTTTTAGATAAAGTAGTTAGGATTTTGTATTCGTTACACTATGTCGTTGGTATCCGTAGGTTTATGTTTATTCTAATAAATTGAAATTAGTTAGCTCAAACTCAGAGAATTCATCCTATTAGAGAATAAGTGTTAGTTGGGCAGTCTTAATTTAACAAGTTTCTTCCATTTTCCTTAAAAAAAAAGTGTAAAAGACAACCCTTTCTTAACATTGATTCTCTTTGATTTCTTGAGATCTATTTGTAAAATTGTGAATCTAGACGACCATGTTGCACTTGCATGTGCTAGTTTAAAACTGCTTCCCGTGTCTTACTCAATAAGGTAACAATAGAGTGTCAGTCCAACAAGCTTATCGTCTAGGCTGTTGCGTTTATCACTAGATGCATTGCACAACAAAAATACACGCATAGTAGTAGGGTCCGCCTATTTGCTTTTCCACATCGATCATGCGGTTTGGTCCATGCACAGGTATTTCTTCTTAGTATCAAACAAATCCTTCTACGACTTTCTCGACTTGGAAACAAAATGCAGCTGCGAGGAATTTTAATTTAACGAGGGAGTTCTTAGAAAGAACTTCAGAGAAATGGCTGATTAAGAAACTATAAAGCTTCCTATTTGTGGCTTGCTTGAAGTAAGTCTCTTTTATTTTTCATGTTGTTTATTGGATATCATACATATGGATAAGTGAATTACAAAGTATTGTTAACTTTGTTAGATGTAAAGTAATATTACAAACTGGCCGAAAAATACTTTAGTACAATGGATCTATGAAGTTAAAGTCATGCTAAAATAATTTTAAATACCCGGTACAGTACATAGCGTTCTTTTGTTCAATGCACATTTTAAATTAATCACTATTAAATAGTTGGTCCGTGAAGTCCTACATTTTCTAGTGCATCCGCTACACTAATGGTTTTTGGCATCCATTTAAAATTTAGTGTTATGACTATTAGTATTTCGTCGGTTACATAGCATCACTTATGATAACAAGTGACGTAATTATAGAATATAATGTCGGTAAATGATTGGGGATTTTGTTATGAAGGTCAAATTTCATAACTTTTTGAAGCTCAAGGACAAACCATAAAAAAAAATTATTCTTAATGATAATACACACTGTAACACCCCACCTCCGCTAGGGTCACTCACAAAGGGAATGCACTAGTTTTGGAGGAGCGTTATCATGGTAAACAAACACAGAAATATCACAAGACAGAACATAGATAAAACAGAGGAAGAATCAAAAGATAAATTTCATTACTTTCAAAAGGAGTCAAAACCTTTTACATCAAATAGCCAAGGTCATTACTTTCCATTACAACAAATTCTGTCTTGCATAAATAAAGAAGCATAAACTTAAAACATCAAAAGTAGCTTAATTCCCCAAAGGTAGCAGAAATACAGCCATAGCATAGCTCAAGATCAAACCGTACATGAGCTGAACCAAAAGCAAGCGAGATCCAAGCTAAGTGCTAGAGTTTCCTCCCTAAGAACCTGGGGGGGAACGAAAGAAAAAGAGGCGAAAGAAAACGGGTCAGTTATAAAGACTGGTAAGTCCAAGTGACTTTCAGCATAAAAACAGACAAAGGTAACATGACATGTATAATCTGAAAGTAAACATATGGATGCTATCAAGATTGGCAAGATAGACTAAGGTAGCATGATAATTCAAGTGTAAATCAAGTGTAGCATGATAATTCAAGTGTAAATCAAGTATAGCATCACATACTGTACTAGAATCTCAACCCATGTCTTATATTAATCATGAAATGATCCCATGGCCCAATATCATGAAATGACCCATTTCTAGGTCCAACGAAACGATCCAATAGTCGATCGGCTCCCTACAAGTTCTAGCTCATCATGTGTCTGTGTCATACGGCCCTATCACGAATGTAGTCACATGTGCTAGGTCCACCATAGGGTGTATCAAGCCCTAGGGTGCCAACCATCGACACGAATCAAGAATGCACAGATAATCCTACTGATGCCCAATGCCTGCTTTTTCAACTCCGGACCATGTGCACGACCATAGCCCGCCTGAACCTACACTGGCGCACCAACACAGCCGTCGTTCTGGTCGCTTACAATCAACCCAGTAATCGTGCCCCACCCTGCCTAGTTCCAGGGTACCATGATACATCTAGTGGGTAACTGCTGAAATGGACTGCGTAACTTGGGTTTCCGTCCAATAGGTTAAGTGTTGTCATTTAAATTCGTGACTTAACCCCTATCAGTCTAGCATGTCAAGTTGGTTAAGTGTTGTCATTCAAGTTCGCGACTTAACCCTACGAATCAAGTTGGTTAAGTGTTGTCTTTCATGTTCATGACTTAACCCTATCATGTGGCATTAATTCATTAATGCACCCCAACCTCTCACATCAGACCTGTTGTTGTGGTCACTGGATATGCCGGGCAGTTCTGGGCAGAATTACACCACAACCCAGTCTGACCTTGGGTTTTCAAGTGCGATATGACCAAATATCCACATTGGATCCTATTATTTGCAGTAACTGGATTTCTCGGGCGGTTCTGGGTAGAATTACACTGCAAACTCAACCCAACCTCGAGTTGGCCATTTTCATGTTCATTCTAGTATCATGTCCATGTTCAAGATTCATGTCAAGTTCGTGTCAAGTTTCAAGAATAAGTTTCATGCCAATTTTCCTATAATTACCAATTTTTCCCAACGTTACCTCGTCTAAATATTAGGCTAACAATCTTAGCCTAATCTTCGTCCGCATGATTTTTGACATATAGTATTAGGCTAAAAACTTATCCTAATTTAACATACACAAAATTTGCATAAAGAAATCCATTAACATAAACATGTCATAGGTGTAAACTTGGCATTTTCGGCATAGTCAATATGAACACCATAGGTGTGTACTTGCGAAATAATCAACATGAATATCATAGGTGTGAACTTGCAACGTAGACTAAACCAACATACATATATGTGAATTTGCAACATAGACTAAATCAACTTACATATATGTGAACTTGCAAATCAATCACGAACATATGAATAAGTGTGAGCTTGAAATATGACATAGGTTTAACATATACACATAAACATGTAGATCTAACATTTGGTCACATATGTGATATGATTTTACAACCTAAAAATTGCATAACAAGATAAACTACACAACTTGTCATAACAGGTTATATTCCAAGTTCATATACATTTGAATAGACTTATTCATTAATTCTCAATTCAACATGATAATAAAATAGAACCATGGACATAGATCAATATCATTCAATTCCACATATAACACAATAGACATCGTTCTATTATTAATTTAATTCCAAGGTATAACATAACTAAATTGACTAAAACATCGCAGGCATATAGATCTGATAATACTATGAACATGAAAAGGTTTGAATAATAATCTAGTTTCAAGAATATGGATAGGTCTAACTTAAATAGAAAAATCCCCAAAATCAAGATCCAAGGATAAATAAAGAAAGTCAAGCTTTGATCCAATTTCATAGTTATTATCCTAGGCAATAACCTCATGGTCATGAATCATAGGTAATTAATCACAATTGTCCTTGTCATAGTCATGGGCAACAGTCTTATGTTCACAGTCATAGGCGTAGACATAGTCTTATGTTCATAGTCATAGGCATAGGCATAGTCTAATGTTCATAGTCATAGGCATAGTCTTATACCATTAACAATAATCATACAAAGATCCCATTTCAGTTCATAACACGTCCATATTAAGTTTATAGTTTTTATCTAAAAGTAACTGGAACTTACAGATCGTGTTCTAAGAAATTGAGATGCAGAAGTCAAGTCTAGAAACTAGTCGTCGAATAGTTGAATCGATGAATTCTGATTTGATTGTAGAAGCAAATCCCCAAATATGCAATTCCTAGTCGTAGTCTTCAAGAAATAGTCTTCACGTTTTTATTTTAATTTAATTTAGAGAAAGAAGAAGAAGTCATGGTCATCAAGAGTTTGAGCAGCATAAGGTTAGAGAAGAATGGTGTAAAGAGAATGATGCTAGGAGGTTGTTTAAATAGGATTAGGCAGACGAATCTGGATAGAAAACGAGGTCAGATACATCAGAATGCATTAGGTTCAGAACGTGGGTTCGAGAGGCAGGTCGACCACCAGGTCGACCTGGTATGGCCAAGTCGACCCCCAGGTCAACCTGGTCTGGTTAGGTCGACCCCCTGGTCGACCTGGGCTCTGGGCGGGAATTTTCCCGCCCAGCCCGCTTCTGGGTCTTGAATTCGAATTTGAATTCAAATTTCTGAGCTATTTTTGATTCCGAAAATTCGTGAAACTTCTAGAGGTCATAACTCAGTCATACGGACTCCGATTTTCGAAAACTCGGACTCGTTTCCAAGCAGAATTTCGAGACGAACGCAATGGCGCAACCTGTTTCCCTTGATTCTTATTTTAAAAATTAATTCTGCCTTGATTTATGGTTTTAACATGTTATTAAAATTCGGTTTGTTACACACACTGTAAAACCGATACCATATACACCGCAAAACTGATAGTTTAATTTTGATACCGTACCCACTGTAAAATTGATACTTAAAATCGGTAGTCAAATTCGGGTACCATACACACTGTAAAGCTAATACCTAAAATTTAATGTTTTTTCTTTTAGAATAATTTTTTTAGCAAGCTGTCCTTACGGAAGAAAAAATCCCTAGCTTTGTCCTTCACACTATTTTCCCGTAAATGATTACCTTAAAATATATTGCATAAAATAATTTTGCTACATACATCTTTTCTGCTAGGACACCACAAGCCTTATAGATTAAACTAAAATAGTAGAACATATGAAAGCTTGTGGTTAAAGTTTTTCTTAAACATCAAAGTTTTTTAAAAATTTAATTTCATATGCATGGACATGCTTTTTTTCACATCTATATAAATTTTAATGTTGGGAATAAGTATACTACCCTTTTTTCGTTAGTTCAATGAAAATTCGAGTAAGCTGATGAGTCGTTTCTATATATATGCCCACGCATATGATATCTGGTTATATGTTAGTTATTATTTAATTAATCCGACTGAACAGTTGATCAATTGACAATTTTCAATAATTTACCATTCTAGATTATGATTTGAGCCATTTAGGCTTACATTTTTTTAACGGGTCCTTCATATATAACAACAATGACCCCTTATCGGTTGTTCAACATTAAATGCTAAATGATTATGTTATGATATCTACTAAACAACAATTAGCATTTTTCTCCGTAATTTGGAGTTCATGAGTTTTATTAGGAGACTCCTATGTTTTGTTATTGTTATATGATTTTTTTTTTTGGGCTTCAGATTGTTTGAGACCGATTAGGGAGCGAACTTCTGTAGCTGGATCATGGAATGATGATAGACTGTTCCTTAGGAGATACAATGACCCAAATGTGTATACTGCAACAAATATTACTGGAACATATAGAAGGAGGGGGAGCTCTTTGGAGACATCAAATATCCCATCCAGATTTTTACATTTTGGGAGATATAATGGTGATTTGGTGCTGGAAATTGTTGCTAGCCGAACAAAGACAAGTGTCATACACTATGTGCAGGGTGCACTTATATTTTATAATGTGTTTGACAACGAAAGTGGTGTAAGTGCTACACAATTACGAGTCGAAGAAGTATATATATGGCCCTTCAAGCAACTACGGTTGTTACAATAAGTGGAACTGACGGTAACTAACTTTAGTAGGAGGGTAACTATTTATCCAGTCCATATCATTTTCTTGGAGCATTTTCTTCTCAGGTTTTTCAATAATCTTCTAGAGATAGATTTCGAAGCAAAAGGTCATTTTCTTATGACATCGAAAAACTCGGGATAGCCGCTCAAGTTTCATGTATTTAGAGCCAGACTGATGGAAACCATGATCGCTACCACTTGTAGGGATTAATAGAAAGCCCATTTGTTGATGATGGTGATATCAATTCTTCAAGTTTTGTTGTTGATTAGGCCAATGGAGCAGAGCAATACCAGTCGGGTTCTGCTAAAGTGTATGTCCTAATCGTTGGGTAGCAAGCTATAATGGATGCATACCTGTGTCTATTGCATTTGACTACTAGAAATTAGTTGACTCTCTATTCAATGCCTTCGCCACAACAGCCTTCTTCAAATTTGTTTTGTTCTCCATTTTTGAGATGAAGTACCTTCTAGCAACATGAAAAGCAAGCAGGTCTGCAAATAGTGGAGAAGGTTGGGAAGCTATGAGACATGAACTTTCTGTCCTTTACAGTCGTTTCTATGGTATTCTCTTTGGGAGGCATTCTTCTTATGTATGTGTTGGGGAAATCTCGGTCTTTCCTACTTCATGAAGTTAAGATAGGCACCTTAAGATTAAAAGTAGCAATGGAAGCACAAGAATTTATAATTCTCCAGTATGGAGATTCTTCCACTATAAAAAAGAATAGTAGGATTACAAGAATATGATTACAAAAGTAACTCACACTCGGTGGCTCACCAAGCTTGAGGATAAAGACTTCCCAAGCCACCTTTCTTTTCTCTCAAAGAGGCTTACACAAGCTTGAGGATAAAGACTTCCCAAGCTATCTCTCTTTTCTCTCAAAGAGGCTTGCAAACTCTCAAGTATTTCTCACTCTAAGGAGTGACTTCTCTCTTGATTCTTGGATGGATAGTAAAATAAGACTCCTTCTCCTATTTATACCACTCAACCTCCATGATGAATGGTGAAGATTACTTGCATCTGAGGGTGGAGATTGATTCTCTAGAATGCTCCATACTCTCTAGGAATCTCTACACTCTTCCATTCCCTTATGCATCCTTCCATACTCTTCCGTAAGGTTCGGGAAGGTTCCACACATCTCCAGAAAATTCCAGAGGGTTCCACACCCATCCACAAGCTTCTAGAGGGTTCTACACTTCTCTAGAGTTCTCCGGTCTTACTCTTCCGTAAGGTTCCAGAAGATTCCACACATGTCCAGAATATTCCAGAGGGTTCCACACTCTTCCACAAGCTTCTAGAGGGTTCTACACTTCTCTAGAGTTCTCCGTAACATTCTAGAAAATTCTAGATTTCTCTAGAAATATCTAGAATTTTCTAGAGGGATCCCAACAAATCTCCCCCTCCCGACTTAATTGGGGGTAGTAGTAAACCGACACCTTGACAAAAACCTTCAAACTTCTTTATTGGTATTACCTTGGTCATCATGTCAGACCAGTTCTCATCTGTGTGAACCTTGTCAAGATGTATTTGCTTTTCCTCGAGAACTCCTCGGATTGATGACATATTTACCACAAGAGAGAATATCTCTTCAAAGTCAATAACTTTTTCTTGTCTGAACCCTTTGACGACTAACCGACCTTTGTAGCGAGGCTTTGAACATTTTTCTTCGGTCTTGATTCTATACACCCACTTATTCTTCAAAGCTCTTCTCCCTTTTGGTAGATCCACTAGTTCATATGTGTTATTATCATGTAAGGATTGCATTTCTTCTTGCATGGCCATTCTCCACACTTCTTTATGACAATCACTCATTGCTTCTTTATAGCTTTAAGGCTCCCCGTCATCAGTGAGGGTCATTATCCTCCATCTTGAACTTACACGAGATTTATTCCGGCTACAAATGAACCTGGCTCCGATACCACTATTAGGGAAATCTCTGTCTTTCCCGCTTCGTGAAGTTAAGATAGGCACCTTAAGATTAAAAGTAGCAATGGAAGCACAAGAGTTTATAATTCTCCAATATGGAGATTCTTCCACTATACAAAAGAATAGTAGGATTACAAGAATATGATTACATAAGTAACTCACACTCGGTGGCTCACTAAGCTTGAGGATAAAGACTTCCCAAGCTATCTCTCTTTTCTCTCAAAGAGGCTTGCAAACTCTCAAGTATTTCTCACTCTAAGTAGTGGCTTCTCTCTTGATTCTTGGATGGATAGTAATAGGGCTCCTTCTCCTATTTATACCACTCAACCTCCATGATGAATGGTGGAGATTACTTGCATCCAAGGGTGGAGATTGATTCTATAGAATGCGCCATACTCTCTAGCAATCTATACACTCTTCCATTCCCTTATGCATCCTTCCATACTCTTCCGTAAGGTTCCGGAAAGTTCCACACTTCTCCAGAATATTCCAGACGGTTCCACACCCATCCACAAGCTTCTAGAGGGTTCTACACTTCTCTAGAGTTCTCCGGTCATACTCTTCCGTAAGGTTCCAGAAGGTTCTACACATCTCCAGAATATTCTAGAGGGTTCCACACTCTTCCACAAGCTTCTAGAGGGTTCTACACTTCTCTAGAGTTCTCCGAAACATTCTATAAAATTCTAGATTTCTCTAGAAAGATCTAGAATTTTCTATAAACTCTCCAATTAAGGAGGGATCCCAACAGTATGATTTGCACATTTTCCCTCATCCTATTCTTTTCGTCATGTATTCCTATTGGATAGCTCGAATCATTACTAATATGATTCGGGATACAAGAATACCTTTACTGTTGGAAATATAATTTGAAATTTATCTTTAATATTAATTCATGAATTCTAAGTGTCAGTTCGTAAAGTGTTATGTCTTTTAAGTCAAGAGTCATTTCCATGTTAAAGTTTGTGTATATTTAACAAGTAGTGTCTATTAGTATGTGAAGCGTCATGTAGACCACTATATATATATATGGTCACTTTGTATGAAGGTAAGCAAATATATGTAAGGAATATTAAAGTAAAGTAAAAGCATATTGTCTAATTTTTCCTACATTTACACCCTCAATACATATTAGGCATTACGTTGACGCGATTAGCAATTGGACTTTAAATTTATGGATGTCCTAGCAACTTCTTCTGTGTTAAGGTCAACAACAATTGGTGCATTTCCTTGGTTGTATTGCAGGCATCGGTTCTATTCATTCAACGTTTTTTGGATCTTGATGTTTCTTTCCTCGTTGGATCCTACCCGAAAAATATAGCTATTACAGAAGACTTGATAATGATGCAGTGCAAGCAACTGATTGTGTAATTTTCATGACTCCTACAGATGTAACCCAGTTATTAAATGATTACATGGTTACACCTTGCCATTATTTTTTTCCACTCGGGTGCCTTCAAAGATTTATGGATATAAAAATGGAGTTCTCGACTTGCCAGAGATCATTACCTTTAACATAAGGAATTAACTCTAGGAGGTGATGTAAGTACATGAGTGAACTGCCTAACTTATGAGCAAAATCGAGCAAGCTTACTCATAAATTTGCAATTAAATCTTAGTACTTTAACACAAGGGAGGTTGCCAAAGCAATTTTGGATAAAACATATAGTTCAAAAATAAATACACATTCTTCAAATCGTGTATCATATTTTTTTCTGTTTATACTGATTCACATTTCTGCTGCATGTTTGTATATTCCATCTTAACCTCATGTATAAAAAGTTATTGCAAATCAGAAAAATATGGATACCTTAAAAAAACACAAGATGATGTTGTTAGACTAATACCATAATGTTGTATTTATTTTAATGCCTTTTCGAAACGTAACTACTAGGAAAGAAATTCATTTCTTAGTTTTCTTATCTATTTTGATAATTCTATTTGGTAGGTATATACTCGGTTAAAGATATCATGCGTTGTTCTCAATTTCTGCATGATTAATTTTTGCATACAATATTTTTTTCATCCATCGCAGTCACATAATGAAGTAATCTACCACATTACATCATATAATAAAATTGCAGTTTAACACAAATATCGACTATGTATTTTCGCTGTTCTTTCAGTAACTTCAAACAATGAGATGTTATATTACTATCCGTGTGCATAGCATGGGTCACTCACTAGTCTAATTATCAAATGTCATACTTGCATTATTTTATTTTATTTACCCAATTAAATGTTTTGATAATGTTTTAATAGAGTTAGGATGTTACAGATGTATAAACGTAGTAATTTGTGGAGTTAAACCGTTTTGCGAATTCAACGCGGTAGGGGTGCAAAAAGTCATAGTAGAGATACAAAGAGGATAAAGCAAGGTTGTAGCAAATGATTATAAAATAGCATATACAAATTGTATGTGGTCTTTTTATAAATATATAAATTAAAATGAAAAATTAACAATAATCTTTGATGTAACTAATACGTACTAATATTTATTTTAAAAACATGTGTAGATATATTGTAAATATACAAAATGTTATTTGATTTAGTATTAAAATATTTTTGTTTTTGAAAATTTGCTTAAAAATTCATGTCATAATATTTGTAATGTATAAATTTCATTTTTCATTTCATTTTATAAGAGAATATAGAAGGAGAATAATAGGATATGTGAGGAATAAAGCAAAAGACTATTTTTGAAGTTATTTGGGAAAATCATAGCAAAGGAAATTTGTTATGGTATGCAGTAGGGTAATAGCGATGAGCTAATTACACAGTTAATTGCTATAGTAAAAGCGATGTCTTGTAAGATGCCTTTGTATGTAAAATAGTTAGTAAATACATTCCAATTGGTCGAACAAAAAATGTGGGATTCAAGGAGCCAGCTATAGGCGTCTTCATACCTGATTTCATTGATAAGATCCTTATTGAAACTTAAAGGATGTTTGGAATCACTATCCTTTACGGATTCTTCAAACTATATACATATAACATGATACACTACTATATAATGTCTATCAGTAAAATATTATAGTTTATACAGTATCGTAAACTCACCGCAAGCTGGTGCCATCAATAAGCACTCCATATGTACAATACAAACCAAAGTTGCAGTTGATTCGGTCAGGATAATATGACAAGGCACACGAGGACACACCCACTGTAGGATTATACTGATTGAGGAATCGGGCTGAGGGTAACGGATAACACCTACTATCGCTCACCTCTAACAACACTCACTTAAATCGAGGGACATCAAATCAAACCAAACCGAGGATCTGCAATAATAAACAGAGAAGTATGCACGATGGGAGGAGCGACGTCACTTGGACCGGTTATGGCTCTTGTTATAATCATTTTAAATATGTACCCGAATGTCAAAACTATCAATCATTATTCTCTTGCTTCATTCTTGTAACGTTCGCTAATCCATCGAATTTCGTTCTAGATTCTTTGCTACGTAAACAATTGTTAAAGTGGTTCCTAGTATTGACAAAGAGTATACCAATATCTTTCCCCAATCTCTTTAACACCAACACATTTATTTTACATCATGGTCATTTATATTTTAAAAATCATATTTCAATATTGTAAATCAATTAACTTCAATATTGATTTATTCATATCTATTTAATTATTAGTTTTGGTTTCAATTTCAAATCTCATATTACAAAATGGTTCATGATCAAAATCAAATGTTGATTTTAGATTTCTATATATCAAATACATTATTAAAGGAAATCCTTATATTTAAATAATTCTGACCTAATTGCTTTGATTGGAAATTGGCTTTTATTTAAAAATAGTAAAATTTAATATAAAATATTTTATTTTAAACTAGTTAGATAATAGTTAAATTTTATATAAAATATTTAATTAAAAATAGTTATAAAATATAATAGTTAAATTACACTACTACAAAATAATCATATTACAACATTTTCTTTACAACTTGCAAAAATTAGCAGTTGTAATAATTATTTATAACAAACGCTTATTTTTAATAGTTGTAACAAATATAATTTTAATTTTATTTGATCAGCAGTCGTAATTTACGTGTAATGACAACTATTTGGATGCGTAAGTTGTAAATCTCTACTGTAACTACTATTTATTATGGTTGTCCCTTTGCATTAGCTTTCCGTTGACTGAAAATTACAACTTCCCTCCCTAATTTTTTTTGCCCGCTTATTTTATTGAATAGCATAAACATGGTCACGAAATTCCTAATTCTAAACCCTAACCCGCTACTCTCTGCCATTGCCATCAAAAAAAAAAATCATAATCACCAGGATTGATGAAGTCCTCTTGCAAACCCTATCCTTCTGCTCTCCTATGTATGCTCGTCTCCGTCTCTGCACTCGTTTTCTCGCCTTCGTTGTTGCTTGCTGTTGGCTAGCTTTTTTGACCAAGCCACCAAGGAAACAAGTACTCACGAGTAGATGGATGGAGGCTTATGCACACAAGTTCAAACATTTTATATTGTTGGATCTAGATTAACCCTAGAGTGGGGGTGAATAGGGTTTATTACAGTTTATTGAATTATTAAAAATTAATCGCAGCACAGATAATAGCAGAGTAAGTAAATGCGGAAAGTAAATAACACACAGAGATACCCAGCTTCGGCAAATCTTGTCTACTGCTGCATTCCTAAAGTTTCTATTAGGTGTTAATAACATATCCCACTTACAAACACTGTAAACTCGCACTCCCTACTCCTGTACTAACCCAACGCTGAAAACCCTAGACTGGTTTATATCCCCTATACCAGATTTTCCCCTAGTTTTACAGAGTCTAGTAAACTGCCTAGTTTTACAAACAAAACTAGGAAACCACCAAGATTTCACTGACTCTAGCAACTGTCAGCTAAACCCCAAACTGAATCCCCTAGAATTTTACAGACTCTAGCAACTGTTCGACGATTACAAAAGAATTGAAAAAAAAACAAAACAAAATTAAAAATTAAAAATCCTAGATTTTAAAAGGAAAATAAATTCCCTTTAGTACTTGACTTGGCCATCCCACTTCACAAATTGGTCGCACCATTTTTTTTTAGCCTGATCTCTCTGGAAAAAGAATGGCGACTACTAAAGACTAGGGTTTTTCTGAATCCCCCCAGATGAAATCGACTTCGAATGATGGATAGATGGTTCTCTGAAGCTTGAACTCGTGTTGCTCCTTCGTCGTTGAATTGTTGTCGTGGTTTTTCTGATTTCTGCAATGGTTTGAGTTGCTCTCACGATCGATTTGTAGGCAGATCGAATCTCTGTAAAAAGTGAGTTTTCTAAAATCTCTTTGTACTTAAAATTTATGTTTTTGGATTCGATCATCTTCTTAAGCCAGTGATGATAGGTGAATTTATAGGGTTTATAGAAACCCTAAATTGATTCTCTGATTTCCACAATTGTCTTGGCTAACTAATTGTGTGTTTCTTGGTTGCTTTGTTTAAAATAAAACTGCCTTGTTTGAATTCAATCAGCCTTGACTTCGTTGGGAAATTAAATCGAAATGAAAACATATGCTAAATAAGGAATCCTTTGATTTTATTGATAAAGGCTTTCCAAAATAAACACACTGATAACTGGACCCAGTGAATGTACTTGCCAAACATGCTTTAGCCGAATTAAACCTTGCACAAAATTTGGTTAATCTTTCACTTCTGGAAAGCATTAGTACTTGACAAATTTGAAAAAAAATATTATCATTCATTTTTATATTAGCTCCACAAATTTCATGTTCTTTTGCTTGATTTCTGAAATAGCTTAAATCTGAGTTTATGCTTCACTGTTGAGTTTGTAGATGCACTCCAAAATTCATTTCTTCATGTCGAATTGTTGCCTTGACCGTATACCATATATGCTCCTCTCTATTTGTTTCCCTTGAGTGCTAAAAACATTTAAACAAAGTTTCAAAACAAACTTGGCTATTTTCTGGAATCTGCATTAAACCAGTTTTGGTCCATTCAATCTTTTTTATGTTGATTTGAATTACCAGTCGAATGCATGGTTATCTAAAAAAAAAAATCTTGTGCATTATTTTTGCTGATGCATTCTTGAAATCAAAAACATATGATCTTTATCCATATATGCATTTCAGAAAAGCTTGCATGCTTGAATTTCATGTCCCAAAATAGATATTGTCGAGTCAAGAAATTGAATGACTTGACTTTGTGGTCCACCTTGATTTCATACTTGCCACATATTGCGTTGTTGATTACAGGAACCAAGTGAATTCTTGCCTCAAATTTGAATTGTAATTTTTTGAAAGTAAATGCCTTGCACTTTCCTACATAAAATAATTATTGAATCTAGGTAATTCTTGCATGCTGAATTATATTTATTGCCTTTAATTCATACACCGATTTTCTTGGCACACAAAAATTTGCAACTGAAATTATTTGTGAATTGCTTCTTCTTGTGTCTATAACTTGGCTTTGATCTGCATGTACATTTGCTCATTTTCTACTGTGCCATTTGTTTACTGAACTGAAAATGTTGAGTGCCTTGCTTGTGTATTCTGGCCATGTAATTTTGAATCTTATGATGTCTTGTACCTCTTTGATGTTGAACCATGGCTTGAGCTCTTTGAGCTGTGCTGTTGTACCCACTGTCCATCCATTGAGCTGCTTTGTCTCGACCATGCAGACATGTTTCTACTTGCACCATGTTGCTATCATGTATTTGTTTTTGCACCACCATTTAGTTGTGCACACCGATGATATACTTGCTGCTACAAAAAGAAAAACTGAACCAGACCATCATGTTGTGCCACACAGCTGAACCATGAATCATGCTCCCATTTCTTGTGTACATGCGACACTAGCTCGACCACTTGTTACCCTGTCTTGTACCGTGTACATTTGACTTGTGCTATGGGTACTTGTGCTCGACCACACATGCTAACTGAACAAATGCGCACTGATTTGCATTGTGCACTGAGTTGAGTTGGTCCATATGGCTGCTCCTCGGTTGCAAACTGGATTGGCGAGGCAGTGCACATGTGTGTATATATACACATGTGTATATGCAGCCATTCAGAAAATTTTCTTGTCCCTGCATTGAATTTTTTTGTATATAGACTGACTGCCTTGTGGTATTTACAGTGTGTCACTATGAATATCGCAAGCTGTCTAGACATAGATAAATCAGATCAAGTCATGAAAAATGATGAGAAAAACACCAAAAATCCGAGGCAAATATTTTTTTAAAAATAATAATAATTTATATTCGCATGTATTCAGTTTTATTTCTATTGCAGTGTACTGTGTTGTGTGTGTTTCATGTGACAGGTAAGCAGGTGATGACTGGACTGACAGTGAAGATGCTGTGAAGACAGAAGATTGAAGACAAGAACAATATGAAAATGTGTATATGAGTGAATGTCTGTATAACAGAGTGTGAGTGTTGTAGAGAGGAACTGTGTACTGTAATTGAATGTATTGAAATGTATATTAGTGATGTATATACAAATAGTGGAGTTGTAAATCTGCACTGTTTAAATATTGAAATAAAATATCCTATTTAAATAAAATACTGTGTGAATATTTAAATTTCTGTACATTTGTGTTTTATTTAAATAGAAATATTATATTCATGTCTGTTGTGTAGTATGCTAGTACAGTTACAAACACATTTAACAATAAAATATATTTGGTTGTTATCATCAAACAAAAATCATATAATTGTGTATACAACAACGTTATATACAACAATCTCCCCCTTTTGATGATGACAAACAAATTTTAAGATTTTGAATATAATAAATGTGTTTGACAGTGAAAATCTGAACTCCCTCTATTTGAATGCTTTCCCTACAACAGAAACTCCCCCTATAATTGTGAATGAGTGAAAAAAATTAATTTTGGAAATTTATTCAAAAATTAAAAATATTTATAAAATATTCACTCATAAATCAAAATCTCAACCCATTCCCCCCTTTAGTTATCATCAAAAGTATACAAAAATTAAAATATAGAAGAAAAATGACAAAAAAAATCAGCATAAGAGTAAGAACGGTCATCATAAATCTCAATCAGTCAAACAAAAATCATAATATTCTGAGAACAGGTGGCATATTTCACATTTTAGAGAACGATGGATATACGATCAATTTATAAAATGGAGAGAGTTGAAAAAAATATGAATATTTTCCAATTATTTCCAAAAGAATTTTATAAAATTGAAGCTCAAAAATAGTGATGGATTTGGACTATAATTATAAATTCAATTTAAGTGACGCAATCATATAATCTCAAAACCCAATATCTATCAATCAACAAATTATAATACTTCATAAGATTTCAACATACTTCACAAGTTAGAAGATGGATTGATAGGCTGGTTTTCAAACACCAAGGAGTATTTCAGATTAATTTCTATTTATCACACTTTATTTCCTTTTTCTTTTTCTTTTTATTTAAGAGCACACTGACCACGCATAACCAGAGCTTGGATTTTTAAATGAGGTTAGTCGCAGCTTAAATTATAAGTAATCTCTTAACCATGCATGACCAGAGCTTAGATTTTTAAATGAGATTAGAGACACACTTATGAATTAATTATATATTTATCGTTTTCAGCTTCAATAGAAAAAAACTCCTCGGTATATAAAACCAATATGAATGATAGAAATGTGGTAGGTATAGAAGTAGACTGTGAAATAAATTTCTAAATTAATTATATTATGAAATATGCTCGACTGTACCGGGATCATTGAAAATTTTCAATTATCTCTAATTTTGAATAATAACGTAGTCCAATTTCTATCACAAATATTTTCACTATTTATTCAAGATGATTTTTAAGAAATATTAAACTCTCCACATTAATATAAAAAACATGATGGATGGCAGAATAATGGTAGATAAAGAAGATGGTCGTGAAATATTTGCCAATTCAAAGTATTATAATAATTGTTCAACTATCATGAAAATCTAAATAAAATCTCCTCTTGTTGTGAAATATACCATAGTCACAATTCATCACAATTTCAAAATCTGATAATGATTTTGATGAATTATAAATACTGTTCAATTTGGATATTGATTTCAATTTCTGAATGAATAATCAATAAATAATTTTAAAATTGAAAATCAATTACAAGAGGGAAACAGAAGAATTTATACAAGGCAAGAGGGACCAAAAAAAATATATATATACACAAAATATATAGCACTTCTAATCTGATACCACTTGATGTCTCTATTTACGATGATTTTAACATGACACTGGAGACGAATAGGGATATTACAGACAACATAATTTTAATCACAAAGGCCCAAGCAAACAAGATTTACCAATCAAGTTAATTCCATTTATCAAAGCAGTAAGCACTTTTCATCAAAACAAGCAGTTATCAAAAGACATTTTCAAAAGAGATTCCTTTTATCAGAGCAGCAGACAAAAATTAATCAAAGCAAGTAGTTACCCAAAGTTTTCCAAATCAATATCTGGACAGAAAAAAATAATCAAGGTGGACTTGTCAAGAGAGAAGATGTTTCACATATATTCCAGAAGGTCACAAAAAGATGATTCATGATCCAAGATTTAAAAATATAGTTTATTTTAAATCATTCGAAGAAATACCAAAATATCAGGATTCAATGAATTGATCACACCAGATTATAAATTTTAGATTCGAGATATGTGTGTGATTCAATAAATCAATAATTTCAAATGATTTTAAACAAACAAATATTCAAATCAAATCATCATGAAATAACAGAGAGATTTAAGACCGGATTTCCAAAGAAATTTTCAGAAGTAATACTGACAAGTACAAGAGTAATTTCAGATCATCTACATCAGTCTTGAGAGATATTCATGATCTAGAAAATTGAACAATAATTTATTTGAAATCACTTGAATCAATGTCAAGTTTTGTGATATAATGATTTAGTCACACAAGATTGATAATTTCAAAATTAAGAGGTATGTGACATTCAAAATATCAAGAGTTTCAGATGATTTCAAACAAACAAATTTCAAATAAAATAATCATCAATAAAGATGAATTTGATGATGTATCACTGTGATTCAGGACATTTCAAAATATCCAAGCTAATCTGAAAAACAATGAAATTTTCAAAACTAAGAAGTAGCAGTGTGCTGTAATGAGTATAATATTTCAAGCTTTTCTAAAATGAATTAGAAGAAACTCAAAACAGCAGAGGTGTGTGAAACTTCATCAAATTTTCAGATCTTCAAGAATTTAGAATCCTAATTAACAGTGTTCAAGATATGACAATAATACATCAACACTGTTATGAATTCAGAAATCAAAAGATAAATTTCAAAACAATTGCAGATATTTGCAAGTTTAAATTCAAGATCTGGAAATTATTAAAGACATTAGAGTTCTATTCAAATAAAGAGAATTTCCATAAGATCATGAATACTGCAATTGGAAATTAATGAAGCCTAAAAGAAGTTACAATGATATGACCGTGACATATCAACTAAGAAAAATCAAAGAAAAAATCCAAAAGGGGTAGAAGGAGGAATACACAAAGAAAAAGAAAATTATTTACAAAGATGAGTTTTGAGGTTATACCCGAAATCGATGTAAACAATAGAATCTCTAACACATCAGATCTTGGCTAAAGGAACTGTAAATGATACAGAATTATAGACCAGCTTGATTTCGAATTTCCTTTCAGTATAGCAGTTCCTCAGCCACCTTCGGTACTTAATAGTTTAAAGGATCGAGTGTTCTAACAAAATTAGTAAAACCACTCACAGTTGTATTCATATGTATTGGTACCCAAACTTGTTTATATAACAATCCATCCGAATTTACCAAAGTACCTTTAGGGACCCAAATCTGTTTGAATTTTGATGAATTCACTGTATTTCTTTTTGGGGTCCAAAATGGTTTAAATGGATTATTATCAAACAAATTCTCATTTCGCTTTCGATTTAAAAACCCTTTGAAATTATTTGAATTCAAATATTCATAATGAATATTTTCAAAATGATTTGAAGGATTTTTAAAATCATTTGATTTCTCTTTTTCAAAACCATCATTTTCCCAAAGCCGAGTCCAATTTTATTTCCAGATGAAAATTGATTTTTCAACAACATATTCAGAGATTTTTCACTGTTAGAAAATTTAGCCAAAGTTGTTTCAAGTTGTTGAATTTTAGTTTTAAGATCACTATTTTCTTTCATTAAATCTGAACAATGATTTTCAGTGATCTTACATCTTTCAAAATCATGTTTCAAAACCAAATTTTCATCTTTAAGAAAAATAATTTTGGTTTGGGACTCAGTAGTCTCCGATTCAAGATGTTTTCAATTTTCAGACTCAAATTTCTGGAATCTTTCAATCTCATTTTCAAGTTCTTTCAAAATCAAATCTGATTTCAAAAAATTCTCCTTTTAAGCAATTTCAAATTTGGAATGTATATCAGCCTTAAACATTTCAAATTCCTTTTATAGAAAATTGTTCAAACTTGATAACTCAATCTTGTTTTCTTTTAAGATCAGAATTTCCTTTTCAAATTTTTGAATATTTTTATTGAGATAAACAAGATTGGTTTCCAATTTTAAATTTTTTTTTTTGCAATTTGAATTTGAAGAATTTTTGAAATATCCAAGTTGTAATTCCAAATTATCAATTTTGCTGGTCAACTCAGAATTCTTATATTTCAGAGATTTATTTCTCAGTTGGAGTTTATCAACAGATTTAGTTAAATCAACACACATATAAACTAAATCTTCGTTTGTGAAATTCTTCGTTTCAGCATCTATTGATTCTCCATCATCTGATCCATCTGAAATTTCATCTACATGACCTGTTAAGAATAGATATGAATTTGAGTTGACATTCTGGGGTTTTGAGCTGTTGTCAGATTTTTCATACAGCGTGCTGAGAGATCTCCAGATTTCCTACGCAGTCAAACAATGGGAGATAAGGCTATATTGGTCATCATCAAGATAAGAATATAAAATATGAGTAGCGCGAGAATTAAATTCAATATTAGCCATATCATATCCATTTAAAATTATATCCCAACATTTAATATTAACAGATTTTAAATAGGATTCCATTTCTAATTTCCAATTTAAAAAATCTGCACCATTAAAAATACATGGATACGTCTGGACTGACTTTCAGAAGACTAACAACAAGGGATCACCATTACTCTAGAACAGAATACCTTCTCTGATAGCAATTGTTGGATCCAGATTAACCCTAGAGGGGGGTGAATAGGGTTTATTATAGTTTATTGAATTATTAAAAATTAATCGCAGCACAGATAATAGTAGAGTAAATAAATGCGGAAAGTAAATAACACACAGAGATACCAGCTTCAGCAAATCTTGCCTACTGCTACACTCCTAAGGTTTCTACTCGGTGTTAATAACAGATCCCGCTTACAGACACTGTAAACTCGCATTCCTTGCTCCTGTACTAACCCTACCCTCAAAACCCTAGACTGGTCTATATCCCCCAGACTAGATTTTCCCCTAGTTTTACAGACTCTAGTAAACTACCTAATTTTACAAACAAAACTAGGAAACCACCTAGATTTTAAAGACTCTAGCAACTTTCAGTTAAACCCCTAACTGAATCCCCTAGAATTTTATAGACTCTAACTGTTCGACGATTACAAAAGAATTGAAAAAAAGCCCAATACAAAATAAAAAACTAAAAACCCTAGATTTTAAAAGGAAATTAAATTCTCTTTAATACTTGACTTGGCCAGCCCACTTCACAAATTGGTCGCACCACTTTTTTTCTTTAGCCCGATCTCTCTGGAAAAAGAATGGCGGCTACTAAAGACTAGGGTTTTTCTGAATTCCCCCAGATCAAATCGACTTCGAATGATGGATAGATGGTTCTCTGAAGCTTGAACTTGTGTTGCTCCTTCGTCGTTGAATTGTTGTCGTGGTTTTTCTGATTTCTCCAATGGTTTGAGTTGCTCTCTCGATCGATTTGTAGGCAGATCGAATATCTGTAGAAAGTGAGTTTTCTAAAATCTCTTTATATTGAAATTTATGTTTTTGGATTCGATCATCTTCTTATGCCTGTGATGATAGGTGAATTTATAGGGTTAATAGAAACCCTAAATTGATTCTCTAATTTCCACAATTTTCTTGGTTGATTGATTGCGTGTGTCTTGGTTGCCTTGATTAAAATAAAACTGCCTTATTTGAATTCAATCGGCCGTGACTTTGTTAGGAAATTAAATCGAAATGAAAACAGATGCTAAACAAGGAATCCTTTGATTTTATTGATAAAGGCTTTCCAAAATAAACATACTGATAACTGGACCCAGTGAACGTTCTTGCCAAATATGCTTTAGCCGAATTAATCCTTGCACAAAATTTGGTTAATCTTTCATTTCTGGAAAGCATTAGTACTTGACAAATTTGGAAACAAATATTGTCATTCATTTGTATATTAGCTCCACAAATTTCATGTTTTTTGCTTGATTTCTGAAATAGCTTAAATCTGAGTTTATGCTTCACTGTTGAGTTTGTAGATGCATTCCAAAAATTCATTTATGCATGTCTAATTGTTGTCTTGACCATATGCCATATATGCTCCTTGCTATTTGTTTCCCTTGAGTGCTAAAAAAAATTAAACAATGTTTCAAAACGAACTTGGCTATTTTCTGGAATCTGCATTAAACCAGTTTTGGTCCATTCAATCTTTTTTGTGCTGATTTGAATTAGCAGTCGAATGCATGGTTATCCAAAAGAAAATCTTGTGCAATATTTTTGCTGATGCATTCTTGAAATAAAAAACATATGATCTTCATAAATATATGCATTTCAGAAAAGCTTGCATGTTTGAATTTCATGACCCAAAATAGATATTGCATGCTTAAATATATGTTGTGTGTGTGTTTCATGTGACAGGTAAGCAGGTGATGACTGGACTGACAGTGAAGATGCTGTGAAGACAGAAGATTGAAGACAAGACCAATATGAAAATGTGTATATGAGTGAATGTCTGTATAACAGAGTGTGAGAGTTGTAGAGAGGAACTGTGTACTGAAATTGAATGTGTTGAAATGTATATCAGTGATGTATATACAAATAGTGGAGTTGTAAATCTGTACTGTTTAAATATTGAAATAAAATATCCTATTCAAATAAAATACTGTGTGAATATTTAGATTCCTGTACATTTGTAATTTATTTAAATAGAAATATTATATTCATGTCTGTTATGTAGTATACCAGTACAGTTACAAACACGTTTAACAATAAAATATATTTGGTTGTTATCATCAAACAAAAATCATATAAGTGTGTATACAACAACGTTATATACAACATATATACCCCGGCTCGTGACACATCGGGTGCAATTCGCAAGCATGGCTCACCATCCAGGATAATAGGACGGCTCGTGGTCCCTCACTAGCAAGCGACTCGTGGCCTACTTAGAAGACCCTATTGTATATGACGAAGTTGTATACCCAATTATATGATTTTTGTTTGATGATAACAACCAAATAAATATTATTTTAAAAGTGTTTGTTACTGTACTGTTTTATATATACTACACAACAGACAGGAATATAATATTTCTATTTAAATAAAATACAACTGTACAGAAATTTAAATATCCACACAATATTTTATTTGAATAGAATATTTTATTTCAACATTTTTAAAACAGTACAAGTTTTATACTCCACTATTTGTACATTTCTGTAATACAACTCAAATTCACTGATATCCAATCTTATACAGTATTCCTCACTACAATTCACTCAACATTGTTACATACACTCTGTTTACAGTTTCATTTGTACAAACATACATTCTCTCTCATATACATATATTCTTATATACATGTCTCTGTCATCTTCAGCCTTCTATCTGCACAACTCAGTCCAGTCACCATTTGTTTACCTGTCACATATAGAAACACACACCAAGTTTCTAGAACAGAAATATTTTTAATTCTAGGAAGCATATTTTTTATTTTAAAAATTTATTTGCCTCAGATTTCTGGTGTATTACTCATCATTTTTCATGACTTGAACTGATTCATCTGTAACTAGACATCTTGCGATATTCACAGTGAAAAAATGTAAATACCACAAGACAGTCAGTTTGTATACATATAATACAGGGACAAGAGAACTAGGTTGATCGAATGCATATACACACGTGTATATATATATATATACATGTGTGCACTGCCTCGCCAATCCACTGTGCAACTGAGGAGTATTCACAAGGACCATCTCAACTCAGTGCACAACTCAACACATTTCAAGACAGTGAAGCTATCAACAAAAATGGCCGAGACAAGTGAAGCCAAACAAGTATTCAAATAGCCCAAGTGTCGAGCTAGTGTCACATGTATTCAAGAAATTGATTCAAGTGCGTTTCAAACATGGTCAAAGATACATGATGCAACAACAAAGCCATAGTGGTAAATGAACAGTGCAACTCAGGTGATGGTACAAACAGCAATGGTGGATGTACACCTATACATGTACAAACAAGTGGACATGTGTACGAGCATACATGCAAAGTGAAATGGTTCACAAATGGTTGATTAATGATCAAGCCAAGCAATTAAGTAACACAGACAAACAAATGGACAGTTGGTGCAAACAAGATGTATCATGCACAAATATTGTTCAGGTCAGCCAAGATTTGAAGTTCAAGTACACAAGGCAAGTCAAGAGTCTCAAAGCCAAGGAACATTGTATTCAATGGTGCAGGTTCAAGGTGACACATGGCAATCATATAATATCACAGCAAATATGAGATTCAAGGATATGGACAGTTCATATGCATGGTTCAGGAAATAAGCAGGTGCATCAACAATGAAGATAAATTATGGTCAAATAGGGTGATGCTATGTACTCAGCAGTGAACAAGCACAAGTCATAAAAGAAAAAAGTGTTCATGGTATAGAAAAGTATCGAGACATGCAAACAGATCAGTGTATATACAGTCATCAACACAGCATGGTTTAATATCAACCAAATGGAAGACAAATGGTTCAGCAACTAAAAGTGCAGTTCAAGTGACCTTGGCAGCAGCTAATGCACACAATAATGGGGTGACATGTATACTTTAACATATATGACATTGAAGAAGTACACACACAACACAGTGCATGCCTAATATGATGTAATAGTGAAGTGGAGAAAGAAATGGAGTGCAGTAAGAAAGAAAACATATCAGCAACAATGGAGTTGTGTACATAACATGGATGTTTAAACAGACAAGTCACAACAGATTTCAAATGTGGCAAGATATCAATTTGGTGGTGAGAAACTCGAGTACAAGATTAATTTGTTTCTAGAAAGCAACAATTAAGTTTGAGCAAATCATGCATGTGACATGGTAAATCAAATTGACTTCTAAACATTTTTGGCAAAAAAAATTCTTACTGGAAAGAACATAATTTTGGGAATGCATGTAATCTATTCCAGGGAAAAATGAATTCGAGCATGGCAACAATCTATTTCCAGAAATGGAGTAGCATATTTGGCAATAGTTTTCAATCAAGCAAATCAGGAAATTGATCAATGACAACATATTTGGCAAGAGTTCAAATCTGTTTCCACTTATGAGCAAATATTTTTCAAGCAATTCTGCAATCGAATTATGGATAAATCTTGCATTTCCAAACTCATTCAAGTCCAACTTCATCTTAATCAGGAAATCATGCACAAAATCAGCCAGGTCATACGATGAAATCAGAGAGCATAATTATAGGGTTTAAAATCCTATTTAACACCACATTATCACTGGCAATTTTGCATCGAAAACATAAGGCCAAAAAAAATTCAAGAGCACAAATCAAAATTATCCAAATTACTTACAGATTTTCGATCGAGAAATTCCCAAATTGAAGCATCAGAAAGCAACAGCAAAGTCGAACATCAGAGAACCTCATTCCATCAAGCATCGAAATCGATTTGGGGATTCAAATCAGAAAACCCTAGTTTTCCCCAATTTCCATGCCGCCATTTTTAATTCTATAAAGAAAGCAAATCAGGTCAAAAGAAATAGAGAAGGGCGCAACACAGTTTAAGATGGTCGTCCTAGTTCAATGACTCAAAGGGGAGACTTATTTCTTATTAAATACAACGGTTTCTATTTTGTTTTAGTTTTCATTGTTTTGTATTTTTATTTGTGTTGTATTTCAAACAAACAGTTTCTAGAGTCTTTAAAATCTAGGTCATTCAGTTAGGGGTTAACTGACAGTTGTAAGAGTCTGTAAAATCTAAGTGGTTTCCTAGTTTCGTCTGTAAAACTGGGCAGTTTACTAGAGTCTGAAAAACTAGGGGAAATCTGATCTAGGGGATTAGATCATTCTAGGGTTTTGAGCGTAGGGTTAGAATAGGAGCGAGGGGTTCGCGAATTTACATGGTCTTGTAAGCGGGATCTGTTCTATCACCTAGTAAAAACCTTAGGAATGCAGCAGTAGGCAGGGTTTTGCCGGAGCTGGGTATCTATTTGTGTTATTTCCTTTCTGCTTTTTATTTCTATTGCATTCTGTGATCTGTTTATTATTTAATATCCCGTCAAATTTTTAACTCAGCAAAAAACTGTGATAAACCCTATTCACCCCCCTCTAGGGTTAATCTAGATTCAATAAGTGGTATCAAAGAAAGTTATTTCATTAAACTCTAGACTAATGGGTCATCCTAGTTTCCAGTCCTATGAGAGTCAGTTCAGTCGTATTCCATCTATTTTTGATGATACAGATTTTTTGAATTGGAAATCAGAAATGGAATCCTATATATAATCTATTGATATTAAATGTTGGAATAGCATTGTAAATGGGTATGATATTGTAAATAGGGTTGATATTGAATTTAGTTTTCACACTACTCATACTTTATATTCTTATATTGATGATGTCCAATATAGCCTTATCTCCCATTGTTTACCTACATAGGATATCTGGAGAACTCTCGACACGCTATATGGAAAATCTGACAACTACTCAACAATCAACTCAGTTTCAGAATTGTGCTTAACAGGTTGTACAGCTGGAAATGAAGATGGAGACTCAACAGGAGATCTTTCTTATAAAGATTTAATTCATCTTTTAAATGGTTTAACTGAATCTGTTGAGAATCTAAAATCTAAAAATAAAATTCTGAAATCTAAAAAACATGAGTTGGTCTGCAAAAAAAATCTTTTGGAATCAAAGCTTAAAAATGTCAAGATGTCTTCAAATTCTAATTGCAAAAATTGTTTAAATTTGAAAAACAATCTTATTCGTCAAAAAAAATATATTCAAAAACTTGAGAATGAAATTCTGATTTTAAAAGAGAACAAGACAGAGCTTGAAAGCACAAAGAATTTGAAAATTTTAAGATGACTGAAAATTCCAAATATGTTTTTGCTGAAAATAAAAGCTTGTGAAAACTGGGTCTATTCTGGATGAGCTAGAAATTGAGATTGAAAAACTCAAGAAATTTGAATTTGAGAGTCGAAAACATTTTGAATTTGAAATTGTTGAGCCCAAACCAAAATTAAATTTCTTGATGATGAAAATTTGGTTTTGAAATATGATATTAAAAGATGTAAGATCACTAAAAATCGTTGTTCAGATTTAATGAAAGAAAATGGTGATCTTAAAACTAAAATTCAACAACTTGAAACAATTTTGAGTAAATTTTCTGATGGAGAAAAATCTTTGAATATGTTGTTGAAAAACCAAATTTCTATTGGAAATAAAGGTGGTTTTGGTTTTGGGAAAAACAATGTTTTTTAAAAACTAATTTCTTGTGATTTTAAAAATCCTTTAAATTGCTTCAAGGTGGGTCATTCTAAAAATTTGAACTTTGAAAATTCCAAAAGGTTTTTGATTCACAAACGAGACAAGAATTTGTTTGATAACAATCTATTTATTCCTTTTTGGACTCGAAAAAGAAGTAAAGTGAATTCGTCTAAATTCAAACAAGTTTGGGTTCCTAAGGGTACAAAAATAAGTTCTGATGGATTGTTATATAAACAGATTTGGGTACCTAGAGTCATGAATAAATCTGTGAGTGGTTTTACAAAATATTTTAGACCTCTCGATCCCCTAAACTGTTAGGTATCGGTGGAGGCTGAGGAACTGCTGTGCAAAAAGAAATTTGAAATCAAGCTGGTATATACTTCTATATCATTCACAGTTCCTCCAGCTAGGATTGTTGAGTTAGAGATTCTGATTTACATTGGATTCTGGTATGATCTCTAAACTCACCTTTGTAAATATTCTCTGTTTTTACTTTCTTTGTTTATTTCTCCTTCTGTCCCTTTTGTTTATTTTTCTTTGTAATTTTTGTTTTGTTGTCACTGTCATATCTTTGTAACTTCTTGGGCTTCCTTAACTTCCAATTGCGGATTCATATTTTTCTGGAAATTCGTTTCATTTGTATAAAACTTTGATATTTTTAATCATTTCCAGATCTTGAATTTATTTTTGTAAATATCTGCAATTGATTTGAAGTTTGTTTTCGGATTCTATGAATTCATAACAGTGTTGATGTATTCTTGTCATATCTTTAACACTGTTGATTCGAATTCTAAATTTTTGAAGATTTGAAAGTTTTGTGGAATTTCACACACCTTTTCTGTTTTGAGTCTCTTCTAATTCATTTTGGAAAGTCTTGAAAATTTATACTCATTGCAGCACTCTGTTATTCATTAGCTGTGATAATTTCAGAAATTTTTAGATTGGCTTGAATATTTTAAATTGTCTTGAATCAGTGATACATCTTGAAATTCATCTTTATTCATGATTATTATGGTTGAAATTTGTTTGTTTGAAATCATCTGAAATCCTTAATATTTTGAATATCACACACCTCTTAATCCTGAAATTATCAATCTTGTATGATTAATTCATTATATCTCAAACTTGACATTGATTCAAGTGATTTCAAATAAATTATTTTTAATTTTCTGGATCATGAATACGTCTCAAATTTGATGTAAATGATCTGAAATATCTCTTATACTTGTCAGAAATATTTTTTGAAAATACTCTGAAAATTCGGTCTTAAAACTCACTGTTATCTCATGATTATTTGATTTGAATATTTGTTTGTTTAAAATCATCCGAAATTATTGATTTATTGAATCACACACATATCTTGAATCTGATATTTACATTCTAGTGTGATTGATTCACCGAATCTTAAGAGTTTCATATTCCTCAAATGAATTCAAATAAAAGCTATTTTTAATCATTGGATCATGAATCATCTTATGTGACCGTCATCTTGACAAGTCTGATTTGAAACTGTTTTTTGTGCTGCTCTGATACTGTCGTCAAAATGCTTTAAATGACTGCTTGTTTTGAGAAGATATGTTTGCTGCTCTGATAAATGTGCCAAATATGTAGTTTACGTCCATTGGCTTCTACCTAAGGATCGAGGATAGGACCGAGAGGATATACTTAACAGATAAAGATTAGCATGCAAATTAACTTTACAGAAAAAGAGAGAGAGATCAAGGATATACCTTCAAAAAGGGTATGATGCGTGTATCTAGTCTTTAGCCTTCTAAGTCGCATCTTCTTGAGCTTCACCCCATTTGCTCTGACTGTCTAAACTTCACGATTGCGTAGCTTCTTAATTTCTGTTTTCAAAATATGAGTTGGAACTCATTACACTGTCGCATCTCGTTCCACCCCTTCTCCTTCTTGTATACTCGGCACTACAACTTCTGCTGTGTCATGCTAACATTTCCTCAAAAGGGCCTTCAAAATTCACTAGAGGGTATTCCATGTAGAAGAACTATCTCTTGAAAATAAACAGATGCTAACCATGCTAACAAGTGTATTTATTAAGGAAATTATAGGTCTCTTCTCTACTTAACTTATTCATTGCGCCAACTATCTGAGAGTCTTTTCTTTATGAAGTCCCTATTTGATCCAAAAGTGTAGGTCTTACTCCTAGAGATGTCAACTACTAACTTAACCGAAGGTTTTAAAATCAAAGGTTGATATTTATTCTGAATTTTTCCTTTTCACATAAAGAGGACTTGAAGTCAACTGTTTTCTGCTTAAGACATCTGCTACGACCTTACCCTTCCTTCTAACATCAAAATGGCGCCTAGTCCCGTGTCATATGCATCCATGTATACCGTAAACCTTTTATTACTGTAAGGTAAAAGTCAAAACTAGGGCCATTGTAAGAGCCCTCTTCGATCGTTGGAAAGCGACATCACAATCAATATCTCGAGCAAAGGTTAGATTCTTCTTCGTTAATCCAGCAAGTGGGACTAATACCTTCGCAAAGTTCTTAATGAACTTCCTATATTAACTCGCTAGTCCAAGAAAGCTTCTTACTTCTATTGCATTCCTTGGGACCTTTCAGTCTTGCATCGCAACTACTTTTGCGGGGTCTACCGCTATCCCTTCTTTGGACACTATGTGTCCTAGAAACCTTACTTCTTCTCTCCAAAAATGACATTTTAGAGAACTTCGCCTAAAGTTGATGTGCTCGAAGTGTATCCATGACTTCTCTGAAATGCAAAGCATGTTCTCCCCCGTTCTTTGAGAAAATCGAGATATCGCCCATGAAGACTACTACAAACTTATTAAGGAACTCCCTAAACACCCTATTCATCAAGTCAACAAAATAAGTGGGTGCATTCGTCAAACAGAAAGACATGACGAGCTACTCAAGGAAACCATCAGGGGTCCTAAAAGAAGTCTTGTCTATACTATCCTCAGCTACTCTTAGCTGATGAAACCCTGTAACCAAATCTAGTTAGGAGAAAACAAACGCACCTACAAGCTGGTCAAACAAATCGTCTATTCTTGGAAGTGGGTGCCTATTACTTCTTTAGTCAGCTTGTTTAATTCCCTATAATCCACGAAGCGAAGTGAACCATCCTCCTTAATAGTGAACACTACTAGAGCACCCCATTCAAATACATTTCACCAAATAAACCCCTTCTCAAGTAACTATTTAACTTGCTTGTTGAGCTCCTTCCTATCCCTAGGAGCCATGTGTCGTACGGGTAATGCAATTGGGTTAGCGTTATCAACCAAGTATATGTAGAAATCTATTTTCACCTTTTGGGGGTAAACCCTTCACTTCATCAAAGACATCGGGATACTCATGGACTACATGAACAGATTGCAAATTATCAATAGATGTATCAAGAGATTCTAGGTAACTAAGAATGACAGAACCCTTAGGGTTACATGAAATTTCGAGGGTATTACTGAGGCGAGTCAAAAGTCTAACTACCCTCCTTTCACAATTGAGAACGACGCCATTACTGGATAACCAATCCATCCCTAGAATCAACCCACAGCCCATGAAACCAAAAACGTAAGCATTACATCTAAACTCAACGCTTAATATAGATATTACCAAATCCAAAAAAAATCATAGATGAACGAGCCGAACCACCAATTGGATTTGAGACAATAATGGGATCCTCTACTGTACAAGTACAAAGGTGCAGAGACTCAACTATGGAAGCAGATAGAAAAGAATGCGAAGCGCTAGAATCAAACAAAGTTCTAACAGGACGATTGAAAAGAAAAACTAAACTCTCAACAGAAACATTCCTACCTCTCTTAGGTACACTAGCAGTGAGAGCATGCAATTGCTTGCTAGAAGATTATGTCCTTTGCCCTTGTCCTTGTCCTTCGGCAATCCTTGATAAGATGCCCTGCTTCACCATACTGAAAACAACCACCTGTCTTCTTCTTCCTACAGTTAAATAACCCGCTATACCACAGAAAAGACACTTCCTCTTGTCGCGGAGTCTATTATTTCTTCCACCCTTCTTACATTCCAATCCTTGTTTGTGATTCTTCCACTTTGGCCTCTTTCTTTTCACCTTTCTCCTTCTACGAGGATTAAGCTGTATCAATAAGCTTCTTATCCTTGGGCTTGTGCTCCTTAGCCCAAACTCCCTTATTCTTATCCTTACTATCCTTATGTAGCTTGTTGACAAGTTTCTCAAAACTACCTCCATCGCACGACAACCTACAAAGCTTTGAAAGAAAAATTAGCCGCAGGTGAAACTACTACGGCTATAGATGGAAGTTGGGCACTTCTTCGCCATTTGACAGGTGTTGTAGTCTCATCAAGCCTACGGGACCATGCCGCGATGAGGTTACCTCCCAGAAAGCCAAGAGCCCCGGAGACTCAGGAAAGAAGGAAACAAGGGTTCAAATAGAGAATCAAAAGATAGTGCATATAGCTTTAGGGAATATGCCTTTAAAACAAAACTTTTCTTTTGAAAATGCTTCTTTAAAACGTCTTTTTGAAAAATAGTTTTCAAAAAATTTTATCTAATCTGGTAACCATCAGCTCTGATACCACGTGTGACACCCCACCTCCATTAAGGTCACTCACAAAGGGAATGCATTAACTTCAGTGGAGCGTCATAAGT
The DNA here is from genome assembly GCA_030737875.1 of Allium sativum. NCBI lineage: Eukaryota > Viridiplantae > Streptophyta > Magnoliopsida > Asparagales > Amaryllidaceae > Allium > Allium sativum. The sequence goes on along the minus strand of CM060916.1, from coordinate 1,033,113,176 downwards.
GTATAGAACAGATAAATTACAAAACCGACAAAATTTAAATAGCGGAAAATAAATAAAACTTTACTTTATTGATAAAACAGCAGTTTGGTAAAACAGCTTATACAAAGATTGTTTTCCAACACCAAAACACCCTTACCCATTACAACAAAGCATCTGTCTTGTTTAACAAAATAAAGAAGCATAAAATGATAATGATATTCCCTAAGAAAGCATGAGCCAACCATATCAGTGGAAAAGAGAGTCCAAAGCAATACATCGTCTATCTTCGAGCTTGGAAAGAAGACTGAGCTAAGTGGTGATATTCCCTCCCTGTGAACCTGGGGGGAGGGGGCGGAAGAAAAGAAGGAGAAAGAAAACGGGTCAGACATGGTAAGTCCTGTGATTATTCAACATGTAAACAGGTAAAAGGATCATGACATGAATAAACTGAATACTAGACATAACCATGATAATAAGCATAGCAAGACAACAAACGATGATCGTTAGATATGACAAGGTAAGATACAATGAATGCGCTTCAGTTGTTTCTATGATTTCTTAATTTTCTCTGCACCACCCAACTAGCGTCCTAACTAGTGTCTTTTATGGAACGATCTATATCCCCTACTAGTGTCCCAACAAGTATCCTATGAAAAAGGATCTGTATTCCCTACTAGTGTCCCAACTAGTATTCTGTGTTATAAAATAAGGTGATCCCAACCCCACAATTGTGGTAGCCTTCAGGTGTACATCTAGTATGAGGGTCTTACCTCAATCAGCCGAATTTCCATGAAGATGTTAGATGTACCCTTACTACGCTATCGATCGGCTCCCTACTTGTATTAATTTTTCCTTGTGTCTATGTAAATCGGCCCTCTCTTGCATATAGATTCACTGTGCTAGTCCCACCATAAGGTGTATCAATCCCTATGCTAGCAACCCGACACAATTTCTAGATGCACAGTGTATACTACTAATGTAAACTCCCGAATTTTGATAACATGTTAAAACAAGAAATCAAGGCAGAATTAAATTTTAAAATAAGAATCAAGAGAAACGGGTTGCGCCATTGCGTTCGTCTCGGAATTCTGCTTGGAAATGAGTCTGAGTTTTCGAAAATCGGAGTCCGTATGACCAAGTTATGGTCTCTAGAAGTTTCACGAAAAATTCAAAAACGAAAACAGTTCAAATTCGAATTCGAATTTCAAATTTAGCCCCAAACAGACTGGGCGGGAAAATTTCCCGCCCAGGACCAAGGTCGACTGGGGAGTCGACTGGGTAGTCGACCTCCCCAGGACCAGGTCGACTGGGCAGTCGACCTCGGTGTCGACTTGGGGGTCGACCTCCCTGGTCGGGCCAGGTTGGCCTGGTGCACCTGCTTGCTTGTGTGGTCTGGTTGGTTGGCCTGTGACGATTTTCAATGGTCCGGATCTAAACTAGGGTTAATCTAAGGGCCTAAACTAGTCCTAACTTCTATAAAAACACCCTAAGACCTAGCCTAATTCACTACAATTCATTCTAACAACGAAGTGCTGCCAAAATCTCTCTTGATCATGTCCTCCATCTCAAACTTCAAAGGCTTGAGCATTCAAACTAGATCCATGACAAAGGAGCAAGCTTTCTACATCAAATCAAGAGAGTAGATCAACGTCGCTACAACAATTCTATGACGATTCTTGCTCCTAATTCACTAGCTACGATTTGTAAGTTCTAGATGCTTTTAGATTGAAATGATAACTTGAATATGACATGTGATAAAGTTGGAATTGGATTTATGCATGATATTCAATCCATGCTCATTCTTGTTCATTTTGGATCTTGACCTTATGGAGATGTTGCTATGACATTAATTTGAACCTATGCATGTTGCAAATCACTTTTTCATGTTCTTATCATGCATGTAATGATGATTTTCTCTCGGATCTTGTTTTATGCAAAGTTTCTACCTTCCCCTATTTATTTTCTTTTGATGAACCTTGGTCGATTTCGGACCTAGGCCTAAACTACGATGTACGTGCGATTTGTACACGGGGGAATATTGGGATTTCACCTATTTGGATATAGGTGTGGGTGGTCGAATTTATGCATAACATGAACAAGGAAAATTTGGGGTATTGCCAATATTATTTGCGAGTTTGGGCATACATGAGTTGACATATGAATTAAATCACGGGTTTTGAGACTATGCAAGTTAAATCAAGGGGTTGGGCTTACGTTAACTAGGCATAAGTGGAATTGGAAACATGAACCATGATTTGGGTTTATTTGGGCATGAACTTGACAACATGTAACTTTGGCTAGAACTTGATAGGGTTGGGATGTCATAAAACTTGGCATACATGCAAATAGGCGAGAATTGGACATATGAAAAGTGGCTAGAATTGGGTACATAATTTCATGGGCATGTAATGTGGAACTTGGGCATATGCTTAGTAATATGTAAAGTGGGTATTTTGACTTAGATGACACATACGTAATTAACAATCTAACGGATGCCTTCGACACGAGGTTGGACTTGAGTTGTGGTGTAATTCTGCCCGGAACCGCCCGGCATATCCAGTGACCACAACAATAATAGTCCAATGTGAGAGGTCGTAGGCAAAGATTAGATTGTGGTAATGCTTGAACCCGAGGTTGGAATGGGTTTGCGGTGTAATTCTGCCCGGAACCGCCCGGTGTATCCAGTGATCGCAAACAAGTCCAATGTGAGAGGTTGATGCATTAGTAAATAATAAATGCTAATGACATGGATGGGTGTGTTAAGTAACTTGATTAGGCTAATGACACTTAACCAATATGACATGGACGGGTGGGTTAAGTAACTTGATTAGGCTAATGACACTTAACCAATATGACATGGACGGGTGGGTTAAGTAACCTGATTAGGCTAATGACAATTGACCAATATGACATGGACGGGTGGGTTAAGTAACTTGATTAGGCTAATGAAACTTAACCAATATGACATGGACGGGTGGGTTAAGTAACTTGATTAGGCTAATGACACTTAACCAATATGACATGGACGGGTGGGTTAAGTAACTTGATTAGGCTAATGACAATTAACCAACATGACGTGGATGGGTAGGTTAAGTAAAACCGGACTTGATTACTTGATGACACTTAACCATATAACACGATTTGAGGATGGGTTAGTTTAACCAGAATGGGTCGATAACACCCGACTAGTGTAACGCGATGCATGGTAGGGTCAAGTAAACTTACGAGGGTAACACTTAACCATTATAATACCACTTATGGATGGGGGTTAGGTTAACATATACTTAACCAATCTAACACGGTAATTTGATGGGGTTAAGCTTGAATATACTTAACCAATCTAACAAGGTAACTTGATGGGGTTAAGCTTGAATATACTTAACCAATCTAACAAGGTAACTTGATGGGGTTAAGTCATGAATCAACTGAGTATACTTAACCAATCTAACACGGTAATTTGATGGGGTTAAGTCATGAATCACTTGAGTATACGTAACCAATCTAACACGGTAATTTGATGGGGGTTAAGCTTGAATATACTCAACCAATCTAACACGGTAATTTGATGGGGTTAAGCTTGAATATACTTAACCAATCTAACACGGTAATTTGATGGGGTTAAGATTAAACATACTTAACCAATTTGACATGATGATTTGGATACGGTTAAGTCATGAATCGATGGAATGCGCTTAACCAACTTGACACGTGATTCGTAGGGCTAAGCCATGAAATTGAATGACAACACTTAGCCAATTTGACATGACATGTAGACGGGTTAAGTCACGAACTTGAATGGCCACACTTAACCAACTTGACATGCTAGACTGATAGGGGTTAAGTCTCTACACTTAACCTGCTGGACGGAAACCCTAGTTACGCGGTCCTTTTCAGCAGTAACCCTCTTAGATGTATCACGATACCCTAGGGACTAGGCTAGGGTGGGGCACGATTACTGGGCTGATTGTAAGCGACCAAAATGACGGCTGAGTTTGGTGCGCCATTGTAGGTTCAGGCGGATTATGGTCGTGCACGTAGTGCGGAGTTGAAAAAGCAGGCGTGGGCACTAGTAGTTGTACACTCTGCGTGCTTGGAATGGTGTCAGTGGTTGACGCCCTAGGGCTTGATACACCCTAGGGTGGACCTAGCACAGAGTAGCGACATTCGTGATTGGGTCGTATAACATCGACACACGACGAGCTAGGACTTGTAGGGAGACGATCGATTAGATCGTTACGCGGAAAAATGGCGTAGTCGATAGGTAGCATAATCCCTAGTGGTCCTAGGTGGCATAAACCCCGATCGAATATAGAAAACGTCCAATAGATAGCATAATCCCTAGTGGTCCTAGGTGGCATAAACCCTGATCGAATCTAGAAAACGTCCAATAGGTAGCATAATCCCTAGTGGTCCTAGGTGGCGTAAATCCTAGTTGAACACGCAATAATTCGTGAAAAGGAAAACTGGCCAAATCAAGGGTGGCAGTCCGAGCGATTTCAAGGATGGTGACACTACGTTGAATAACGCGATGGAACCCGTACGACATATAGCAAGGGACTATACATGTACATGGAAAAGATGACGAGTTAGGATGCTAGTACGGTTGGTGCAGAGGACGTTAGACATGCGATGCTATTCCGAGTTTATCCGGTTACCTTGAGTTTATCCTGTCACCTTGGTTATCTTGTTACTTGAGTTTATCTTGTTATCTTAGTTTAATCTGTTTATCTTGCCATCATGCTTATGTTTACTTTTGGTTTATACATGTCATGTTACTCTTACCTGTTTTTAGGCTGAAAGTAGCTAGGACTTACCAGTCTTTATGACTGACCCCGTTTTGTTTCGCCTCTTTTTCTTCCGTTCCCCCCCCCCAGGTTTACAGGGAGGAAATGTTGCTACTTAGTTCGGATTTTCTGCTGCAAGACCATCATCTATGGCTTGGACTTTTCTTGGCTATGGCTATTTTACTGTTTTACTTGGGGAATAATTTATGACTATGGTTTTATGCTTCTTTATTATTGCAAGACAGGTTTCAATGTAAGTAATTTAATGGCAATTTGATGTAAAAGGCTTAAGACCTTACTACTTTTTGAAAGTAACGAAATCATGTTTTCTTCCGTTGTTTTATATGTTCTGTCTTGTAATATTTCTGTGCATGTTTACCTAGACAACATCCCTCCAAAGCTTGTGCATTCTCTTGTGAGTGACCCTGGCGGAGGTGGGGTGTTACATTTGGTATCAGAGCAGAAGGTTACCAGACTGGGCAAAAGTTTTTAAAACCTTCTGAAACTATTTTCAAAGCTATTTTACAAAGAGGCATTTTTCAAGAAAAGTTTTAAAGAAAAAGGCTATTCCCCAAAAAGCCATTAGCACTATCCTGTGATTGAACCTCTTTTCCTTTCTTTCCTCCACCTGTGGTCACAGTAGTTTTAACTGTGACTAATCCTTTTCTAGCTACGTAAATGTTTTCCGTGCGATGGAGGAAGTTCTCAAGAGACCTGTTACCGCGTTATACAAGAAAGGATAGGAGTGGTTAAGGCGAATGAGGCTCAGAACAAGAAGGTAGTTAAGTACTATAGGACAAGGACATGGGCAAAGAACAAGATCGTCGAGAGGGCAATTGTATGCTCTCACTACTAGCATGCCTAAGAGGGGTGGTAACGTTTCTGGTAAAAGTTTAGCTTTTCCTTTCTATTATCCCGTTAGGACTTTGTTTTGTACATCGCATCCTTTTTAAATCCTGCTTCGATAGTTGGGTCCCTGCAGCTTAGTACCAGCACAATAGAGGGTCCCGTTTTTGTCTCAAATCCTGTTGGGGGATCGTCCCATTTATTCATGACTTGTTTGGATTTGAGTACATCTATGACTTTTGGGAATAATGCTTATGTTTTTTAGCTATGGGTTGATTCTAGGAATGGAGTGGTTATCCAGTAAGGATGCCATTCTCGGTTCTGAAAGGAGGGTAGTTAGACTCTTGACTTGCCTCAGTCATACCCTCGAAGTCTTGTGTAACCTTTAGGGTTCTGTCATGATTGGTTACCTAGAATCTCTTGATGCATTTATTGGTAATCCGTTCGAGCAGATTTCGCCACTAAGGCGGATGGTTCATTTCGCTTGTGCATGAGATATGGAAATCACTCTAGTAAGTACACTTGGTAACATGGTTGGCATCTGTTGGTTTTCAAGAGATAAGTTCTTCTGCGTGGAATGCCGTAGAGCAAGTAAATGAGATCCATCATTCACTAGTGAATTTTGGAGAGCTTACATGAAACCGTGAGTACACGGATGTGGTTGAGCCAAGTATACTAGAGGGAGAATAAGTAAAAGTGGAACGAGAGGCGACAATGAAATGAGTTCCAGCTCGTATTTGGAAATAGGAATTAAGAAGCTACGGAATCATGAAGTTAGAGAGAGCCAAAGCACAATGGAGTTAAGCTCAAGGAAATGCGACTTAGAAGACTGAAGACTAGATACGCGCATCATATCTCTTTTTAAGAGTATATTCTTGATCCCTGTTTTTCTGTAGAGCTTACCCGCATGCTATCTTTTATGCATATCCTCTCGGTCCTATTTTCGATCTTATTTCTGTTGCAAACTCCATAGGGGGTATGACTCATCGGTTAGTAATACATGTCAGGGTTTGAAGGTGTCCGTTAGGTTGACTAAACCTTTTGGGCTTTATAGGATATGGGTTGGCCTTTGAAAGGGATTTCTTGTAATCCAAAAAGGAGTTTATCTTGCTTATCTTCTCAATCCTATCTTGAGAACCTTAGGTAGAACCCTATGGATGAAAATATGTATTTGAAACAAGTTATGGTTGATGTTTGCGAAATGGTTGCAAGTGGTCGCAAGTGGTTGCTCGTGGATGCATGAATACACATTAGGCACTAGATCGGCTCAGACACATTTTCATGTTGCATATGCATGAGTTTTTATACTTGTTTATGGATGAAATTGAATGTGTTATCATGTGAATATTGCATATGGATGAATGGTTGTGCACACATATAGTGTTTATGTGACTAGGACTATTTTCGTACATGTGGATTCATGGCACTAAACATATTCTGCATTTAGAAGATCAATCAGGCCTGATCATTTGCATTAGATAAGGAACATATACACACACTTTCTGCATATGTTCATACAACAATAGAAATTGATTAAGGACAATGGTTGCCTGTGGATGATGTTTTGAGTAGATGGATGATGGATGGTAGGATATGTTCTTCTTGACTTAGAGATTTCGGGGACGAAATCCTTTAAGGAGGGGAGAATGTAATAACCCAAATTTTGATAACATGTTAAAATAAGAAATCAAGGCAGAATTAAATTTTAAAATAAGAAACAAGAGAAACGGGTTGCGCCATTGCGTTCCTCTTGGAATTCTTCTTGGAAATGAGTCCGAGTTTTCGAAAATCGGAGTCCGTATGACCAAGTTATGGTCTCTAGAAGTTTCACGAAAAATTCAAAAACGAAAACAGTTCAAATTCGAATTTCGAATTTAGCCCCAAACAGACCGGGCGGGAAAATTTCCCGCCTAGGACCCAGGTCGACTGGGGAGTCGACTGGGTAGTCGACCTCCCCAGGACCAGGTCGACTGGGCAGTCGACCTGGGGGTCGACCTCCCTGGTCGGGCCAGGTTGGCCTGGTGCACCTGCTTGCTTGTGTGGTCTGGTTGGTTGGCCTGTGACGATTTTCAGTGGTCCAGATCTAAACTAGGGTTAATCTAAGGGCCTAAGATAGTCCTAACTTCTATAAAAAAAACACCCTAAGACCTAGCCTAATTCACTACAATTCATTCTAACAACGAAGTGCTGCCAAAATCTCTCTTGATCATGGCCTCCATCTCCAACTTCAAAGGCTTGAGCATTCAAACTAGATCCATAACAAAGGAGCAAGCTTTCTACATCAAATCAAGAGAGAAGATCAACGTCGCTACAACGATTCTATGATGATTCTTGCTCCTAATTCACTAGCCACGATTTGTAAGTTCTAGATGCTTTTAGATTGAAACGATAACTTGAATATGACATGTGATAAAGTTGGAATTGGATTTATGCATGATATTCAATAGATGCTCATTCTTGTTCATTTTGGATCTTGACCTTTGGAGATGTTGCTATAACATTAATTTGAACCTATGCATGTTGCAAATCACTTTTTCATGTTCTTATCATGCATGTAATGATGATTTTCTCTCGGATCTTGTTTTATGCAAAGTTTCTACCTTCCCCTATTTATTTTCTTTTGATGAACCTTGGTCGATTTCGGACCTAGGCCTAAACTACGATGTACGTGCAATTTGTACACGGGGGAATATTGGGATTTCACCTATTTGGATATAGGTGTGGGTGGTCAAATTTATGCATAACATGAACAAGGAAAATTTGGGGTATTGCCAATATTATTTGCGAGTTTGGGCATACATGAGTTGACATATGAATTAAATCACGGGTTTTGAGACTATGCAAGTTAAATCAAGGGGTTGGGCTTACGTTAACTAGGCATAAGTGGAATTGGAAACATGAACCATGATTTGGGTTTATTTGGGCTTGAACTTGACAACATGTAACTTTGGCTAGAACTTGATAGGGTTGGGATGTCATAACACTTGGCATACATGCAAATAGGCGAGAATTGGACATATGAAAAGTGGCTAGAATTGGGTACATATTTTCATGGGCATGTAATGTGGAACTTGGGCATATGTTTAGTAATATGTAAAGTGGGGATTTTGACTTAGATGACAAATACATAATTAACAATCTAACGGATGTCTTCGACACGAGGTTGGACTTGAGTTGTGGTGTAATTCTGCCCGGAACCGTCCGGCATATCCAGTGACCACAACAATAATAGTCCAATGTGAAAGGTAATAGGAAAATATTAGATTGTGGTAATGCTTGAACCCGAGGTTGGAATGGGTTTGCGGTGTAATTCTGCCCGGAACCGCCCGGCGTATCCAGTGACCGCAAACAAGTCCAATTTGAGAGGTTGATGCATTAGTAAATAATAAATGCTAATGACATGGATGGGTGGGTTAAGTAACTTGATTAGGCTAATGACACTTAACCAATATGACATGGACGGGTGGGTTAAGTAACTTGATTAGGCTAATGACACTTAACCAATATGACATGGACGGGTGGGTTAAGTAACTTGATTAGGCTAATGACACTTAACCAATATGACATGGACGGGTGGGTTAAGTAACTTGAATAGGCTAATGACACTTAACCAATATGACATGGACGGGTGGGTTAAGTAACTTGATTAGGCTAATGACACTTAACCAATATGACATGGACGGGTGGGTTAAGTAACTTTATTAGGCTAATTACAATTAACCAACATGACGTGGATGGGTGGGTTAAGTAAAACCGGACTTGATTACTTGACGACACTTAACCATATAACACGATTTGAGGATGGGTTAGTTTAACCAGAATGGGTCGATAACACCCGACTAGTGTAACGCGATGCATGGTAGGGTCAAGTAAACTTACGAGGGTAACACTTAACCATTATAATACGACTTGTGGATGGGGGTTAGGTTAACATATACTAAACCAATCTAACACAGTAATTTGATGGGGTTAAGCTTGAATATACTTAACCAATCTAACAAGGTAATTTGATGGGGTTAAGCTTGAATATACTTAACCAATCTAACAAGGTAACTTGATGGGGTTAAGTCATGAATCACTTGAGTATACTTAACCAGTCTAACACGGTAATTTGATGGGGTTAAGTCATGAATCACTTGAGTATACTTAACCAGTCTAACACGGTAATTTGATGGGGGTTAAGCTTGAATATACTCAACCAATCTAACACGGTAATTTGATGGGGTTAAGCTTGAATATACTTAACCAATCTAACACGGTAATTTGATGGGGTTAAGATTAAACATACTTAACCAATTTGACACGATGATTTGGATACGGTTAAGTCATGAATCGATGGAATACGCTTAACCAACTTGACACGTGATTCGCAGGGCTAAGCCATGAACTTGAATGACAACACTTAGCCAATTTGACATGACATGTAGACGGGTTAAGTCACGAACTTGAATGACCACACTTAACCAACTTGACATGCTAGAATGATATGGGTTAAGTCTCTACACTTAACCTGCTGGACGGAAACCCTAGTTACGCGGTCCTTTTCAGCAGTAACCCTCTTAGATGTATCACGATACCCTAGGGACTAGGCTAGGGTGGGGCACGATTACTGGGCTGATTGTAAGCGACCAAAACGATGGTTGAGTTTGGTGCGCCATTGTAGGTTCAGGAGGACTATGGTCGTGCACGTAGTCCGGAGTTGAAAAAGCAGGCGTGGGCACCAGTAGTAGTGCACTGTGCGTGCTTGGAATGGTGTCAGTGGTGACACCCTAGGGCTTGATACACCCTAGGGTGGACCTAGCACAGAGTAGCTACATTCGTGATTGGGCCGTATGACAGCGACACACGACGAGCTAGGACTTGTAGGGAGCTGATCGATTAGATCGTTACGCGAAAAAAGGGCGTAGTCGATAGGTAGCATAATCCCTAGTGGTCCTAGGTGGCATAAACCCTGATCGAATCTAGAAAACGTCCAATAGGTAGCATAAACCCTAGTGGTCCTAGGTGGCATAAACCCTGATCGAATCTAGAAAACGTCCAATAGGTAGCATAATCCCTAGTGGTCCTAGGTGGCGTAAATCCTAGTTGAACACGCAATAATTCGTGATAAGGAAAACTGGCCAAATCAAGGGTGGCAGTCCGAGCGATTTCAAGGATGGTGACACTACGTTGAATAACGCGATGGAACCCGTACGACATACAGCAAGGGACTATACATATACATGGAAAAGATGATACGAGTTAGGATGCTAGTACGGTTGGTGCAGAGGACGTTAGACATGCGATGCTATTCCGAGTTTATCCTGTTACCTTGAGTTTATCCTGTCACCTTGGTTATCTTGTTACTTGAGTTTATCTTGTTATCTTAGTTTAATCTGTTTATCTTGTCATCATGCTTATGTTTACTTTCGGTTTATACATGTCATGTTACTCTTACCTGTTTTTAAGATGAAAGTAGCTAGGACTTACCAGTCTTTATGACTGACCCCGTTTTGTTTCGCCACTTTTTCTTCCATTCCCCCCCCCTCCCCAGGTTTACAGGGAGGAAATGTTGCTACTTAGTTCGGATTTTCTGCTGCAAGACCATCATCTATGGCTTGGACTTTTCTTGGCTATGGCTATTTTACTGTTTTACTTGGGGAATAATTTATGACTATGGTTTTATGCTTCTTTATTATTGCAAGACAGGTTTCGATGTAAGTAATTTAATGGCACTTAGATGTAAAAGGCTTAAGACCTTACTACTTTTTGAAAGTAACGAAATCATGTTTTCTTCCGCTGTTTTATATGTTCTGTCTTGTAATATTTCTGTGCATGTTTACCTAGACAACATCCCTCCAAAGCTAGTGCATTCTCTTGTGAGTGACCCTGGCGGAGGTGGGGTGTTACAACTAATGCCTACTACCTGCTTTTCCACTCCGGAGCACATGCACGCCCATGCTCCGTCTGAACTACACTGCTGCAACCCCTGCCGCTATTTTGACTGCTTATAATCATCCCAGTAATCATGCCCCACCCTGCCTAGTTCAAGGTACCGTGATACATCTATGTGGGTTACTACTGAAATGGGTCCCCGTTACTAGGGTTTTCTAGGGTTTATTCGTATACCCCCCCAAATTGGCTAAGTGTTATCCATCCATTCAAGTTAATTTAACTCATCCACATGTCATGTCATGTTGGTTAAGTGTTTCTTATTAACTTAACCCTTCTCATTCATCATGTTGTAATTGGTTAAGTGTTTTCTATTAACTTAACCCTTTTCACTCATCATATTATATTGGTTAAGTGTTTCCCATTAACTTAACCCCACTCGTTCATTGGTTAAGTGTTAACTTAACCCTACCACTGGTCATGTTACATTGGTTAAGTGTTGCCCTCTTATGTTACTTAACCCTACCACTTGTCATGTTACATTGGTTAAGTGTTGCCTTCTTGTGTTACTTAACCCTATCACACATCATGTTATATTGGTTAAGTGTTGCTCTCTTGTGTTACTTAACCCTATCACACATCATGTTATAATGGTTAAGTGTTGCTCTCTTGTGTTACTTAACCTTATCACACATTATGTTATATTGATTAAGTGTTTCTTTGATTAACTTAACCCTACCATTCTTAGTCTGTCTTTTTCTTAGCTTTAATTTATTCAATAAAGCACCAACCTCTCACATTAGATCTATAATGTTGCGGTCACTGGATGTGTCGGGCGGTTCCGGGCAGTCTTACACTACAACTCAATCTAACCTCGGGTTTTTGGGCTTGATGCGCTAACCGCTCACATTAGATCTATATTGTTACGGTTGCTGAATGTGCCGGGCGGTTCCGGTCTGTCTTACACTGTAACTCAATCTAAACTCGGGTCAGACATATTCATCTTTTAATTAATTTACATATTTACAATTTATGTTTATATGTGAATTATCCACCAGTGTTGTCAATTCAAGTCATGCCCCATTTACCCTCTAAATTATGTCCATAGTTCTAGGTATACAAATTCTACAATTTCATGTTACTAATCATTTACATGATTATGAGCCAATCTATGCCAATAGCATGTAGTTAAATATTTTTCCCCAACGTCTCCCCCGTTATTCATTCGCATAATTCACATAGAATGTTATGCTCGCAAATTAGCCTAACTTATAAACAAAAGGGAAAAGAAAGGGACATGTAATATTTCAACAGGCATAAACAATATAGATCAACATGCGTAGTATAAATTTGGGACAGAACGACATAAACTAATCAAGCACATGAACGTAATCTTGCATTTAAATTAGATCCAATTAACATGCGAACTAGCATAGGTCTAATTGTATAAGCATGAACTTATATAGATCTTAAACATGGGTACTAGCTTGGATCTAACATATAACATGTATGAACATAACTTAGCATGTAATTCAATGTACATAAAAGAACCACAAAATTAATACAACATGATAGGTTCAAATGTATCAGTCCCAATAGTCTCAAAGGCATAGGATGTATAACATGATAGGTTTCATCATATAAGTCACAACAGTCCAATAGGCATGATAGGTTTTCTATGTCAGTCACAACAGTCCAGTAAGCATGATTGACTTTTCTATGTCAGTCTCAACAGTCCAATAGGTATGATAGGTTTTTCTATGTCAGTCTCAACAGTCCAATAGGCATCATAGGCTTTTCTATGTCAGTCACAACGGTCCAATAGGCATAAGAAATTTAGAATTCACAAAAGGATAGGCACGAATAGAAGTAGGCATAGTTCTAGATCCAGTTATTACAGTCATGATTTCTTATTAGGTGTTTAAATCGGAACAATAACTGAACTTCCAGAAAAAGGATGGATCTTGATTTCTGGGATCAGATTTCTAAATTTGAAAAGCTATCCTTTGATGTAGACGTTTGATTTGATGTTCTTCTTAATCGATTACTCGTTTGGATTTGATTTTCTAGTTTGGAGAGGATGAAGGAGGCTAGGCTAGCTTGTAGACGAACATCATGACGACACCATAGTTTTAGGGTTATGATGTTATGGTTTAGGTTTAGCTACGTATATATAGATGTCTACAATTATTTAGAGCCCTTAGATGAACTACGAGTCCATCAGAACCACCCAGCTCAAATACACATCACCACTCAGAAGAAGACACATCATCACAGAACACTCAAGAATTCTGTGCTGGATCGGTATGGGCGCACTTGGAAGGGGCGCCGGTGCATTTTTGTACTGGTTCACTTGTGAAGTGCGCCAGTGCATTCTGGTCGACTTCCAGTTTTTCTTCCTAACTTCGTTCGTCCATATCTTCTTCATACGGTATCCGTTTTACGCAAACCCAGACTCTCTCTCAAGCAGAATTCCGAGACGAACGCAATGGCGTAACCCAATTTATTAATTCTTCTTTTAATAATTAATTATTCTTTAATTATCTCTTATGTCCCGTTTTAAAATTACGGGGTGTTACATTCCCCTTACTTGAAGGATTTCGTCGCTGAAATCTTCAAGTTAAGAAGAATGTATATCCTACCATCCAACATCCATCTACTCAAAAATTCAATCACAGGCATCCATTGTCTTTAAAAAGGTTTCTATTTTTTTCATGAACATATGCATAGTATGTGTATATGACCTTACCTAAATGCAAAATCAGGCGGTCTACCGATCCAGTTGACCTCCTTAATGCAATTCATGATAGTGCCATGCGTCCATTATGCATGCAAAAGAACCCTATTGATACATATCATTTCTATATGAGTGCATAATCATACATTCAAATGCATCATCCCATATGATATCACCTCAAGTTTCAATCCATATATATAAAAATCCACTCATGCATATGCAATATGGAAGTGACGGAGCCGATCTAGTGCCTAATGTGTGTGTATATGCATCCACGAGCAACCACTAGCAAACACTTACATCCACTTGCATCCACCAAATATTACATGTCTCAAACACATGTTTACCTCCGTTGGCTTCTACCAAAGGATCGAGGATAGGACTGAGAGGATACACTTAAAAGATAAAGACTAACACGCAAATAAATTTTATAGAAAAAAAGAGAGAGAGATCAAGGATACACCCTCAAAAAGGGTATGAGGCGCGTATCAGTCTTCAGCCTTCTAAGTCGCATCTTCTTGAGCTTCACCCCATTGTGCTCTGACTGTCTTAACTTCACTATAGCGTAGCTTCTTAATTTCTGTTTCCAAAATATGAGTTGGAACTCATTACACTGACGCCTCTCATTCCACCCCTTATCCTTCTAGTATACTCGGCACTACAACTTCTGTTGTGTCATGCTAACATTTCCTCAAAAGGGCCTTCAAAATTCACTAAAGGGTATTCCATGTAGAAGAACTATCTCTTGAAAATAAACAGATGCTAACCATGCTACCAAGTGTATTTATTAAGGTGATTAGAGGTCTCTTCTCTACTTAACTTATTCATTGCGTCAACTATCTGAGAGTCTTTTCTTTATGAAGTCCCTATTTGATCCAAAAGCTTAGGTCTTACTCCTAGAGATGCCAACTACTAACTTAATCAAAGGTTTTAAAATCAAAGGTTGATATGTATTCTAAACTTTTCCTTTTCACATAAAGAGGACTTGAAGTCAACCTTTTTCTTCTTAAGGCATCCGCTACGACCTTACCCTTCCTTCTAACATCAAAATGGCGCCTAGTCCCGTGCCGTATACATCCGTGTATACCGTAAACCTTTTACTACCGTAAGGTAAAAGTCAAAACTGGGGCCGTTGTAAGAGCCCTCTTCGATCGTTGGAAAGCGACATCACAATCAATATCCTGAGCAAAGATTAGATTCTTCTTCGTTAATCCAGCAAGTGGGGCTAATACCTTCGCAAAGTTCTTAATGAACTTCCAATATTAACCCGCTGGTCCAAGAAAGCTTCTTACTTCTATTGCATTCCTTGGGACCTTTCAGTCTTGCATCGCAACTCCTTTTGCGGGGT
The DNA here is from genome assembly GCA_030737875.1 of Allium sativum. Classification (NCBI taxonomy): domain Eukaryota; kingdom Viridiplantae; phylum Streptophyta; class Magnoliopsida; order Asparagales; family Amaryllidaceae; genus Allium; species Allium sativum. Next base: position 1,033,097,611 of record CM060916.1, on the reverse strand, counting down.
CTACCGCTATCCCTTCATTGGACACTACATGTCCTAGAAACCTTACTTCTTCTCTCCAAAAATGACATTTTGGAGAACTTCGCCTTAAGTTGATGTGCTCGAAGTGTATCCATGACTTCTCTTAAATGTAAAGCATGTTCTCCCTCGTTCTTTGAGAAAATCAAAATATCGCCCATGAAGACTACTGCAAACTTATTAAGGAACTCCCTAAACACTCTACACATCAAGTCAACAAAATAAGCGGGTGCATTCATCAAACAGAAAGGCATGACGAGCTACTCAAAGAAACTGTCAGGGGTTCTAAAAGCAGTCTTGTCTATACTTTCCTCAGCTACTCTTAGCTGATGAAACCCTATAACAAATCTAGTTGGGAGAAAACAGACGCACCTACAAGCTGGTCAAACAAATCGTCTATTCTTGGAAGTGGGTGCCTATTTTTTCTTTAGTCAGCTTGTTTAATTCTCTATAATCCACGCATAAGCAAAGTGAACCATCAGCCTTAGTAGCGAACACTACTGGAGCACCCCATTCAAAAATACTTCGCCAAATAAACCCCTTCTTAAGCAACTCTTTAACTTGCTTGATGAGCTTCTTCCTATCCCGAGGAGCCATGTGTCGTACGGGTAATGCAACAGGGTTGGCGTTATCAACCAAGTATATGCGAAAATCTATTTCACGTTTTGGGGGTAATACCTTCACTTCATCAAAGACATCGGGATACTCATGGACTACTTGAACAGATTGCAAATTATCAATAGATGTATCAAGAGATTCTAGGTAACTAAGCATGACAGAACTCTTAGGGTTACATGAGATTTCAAGGGTATTACCGAGGCGAGTCAAAACTCTAGCTACCCTCCTTTCACAATTGAGAACGACACCATTACTAGATAACCAATCCATCCCTAGAATCAACCCATAGCCCATGAAACCAAAAACGTAAGCATTACATCTAAACTCAACACGTAGTATAAATATTCCCAAATCCAAACAAATCATAGATGAACGAGCCGAACCACCAATTGGATTTGAGACAATAATGGGATCCTCTATTATACAAGTAAAAAGGTGCAGAGACTCAACTATGGAAGCAGATAGAAAAGAATGTGAAGCGCCAGAATCAAACAAAGTTCTAACAGGATGATTGAAAAGAAAAACTAAACTCTCAACAGAAACATTCCTACCTCTCTTAGGTACACTAGCAGTGAGAGCATGTAATTGCCCGCTAGAAGATTATGTCCTTTGCCCTTGTCCTTGTCCTTCGGCAATCCTTGATAAGATGCCCTGCTTCACCATACTGAAAACAACCACCTGTCTTCTCCTTCCTACAATTAAATAACCTGCTATACCACAAAAAAGACACTTCCTCTTGTCGTGGAATCTATTATTTCTTCCACCCTTCTTACATTCCAATCCTTGTTTGTGATTCTTCCACTTTGGCCTCTTTCTTTTCTCCTTTCTCCTTCTGCGAGGATTAAGTCGTATCGACAAGCTTCTTATCCTTGGGCTTGTGCTCCTTAGCCCAAACTCCCTTATTCTTATCCTTACTATCCTTGTGTAGCTTGTTGACAAGTTTCTCGAAACTACCTCCATCGCACGGCAACCTACAAAGCTTCGAAAGAAAAATTAGCCGTAGGTGAAACTACTGTGGCTATAGAGGGAAGATGGGCACTTCTTCGCCCTTTGACAGGTGCCGTAGTCTCATCAAGCCTACGGGACCATGCCGCGATGAGGTTACCTCCCAGAAAGCCGAGAGCCCCGGAGACTCAGGAAAGAAGGAAACAAGGGTTCAAACAGAGAGTCAAAAGATAATGCATATGGCTTTGGGGAATATGTCTTTAAAACAAAACTTTTCTTTTGAAAATGCTTCTTTAAAACTTCTTGCTGAAAAATCGTTTTCAAAATTCTTTATCTGATCTGGTAACCATCAGCTCTGATACCACGTGTAACACCGCACCTCCATTAAGGTCACTCACAAAGGGAATGCATTAATTTCAGTGGAGCGTCATAAGTGTATAGAACAGATAAATTACAAAACAAACAAAATTTAAACAGCGGAAAATAAATAAAACTTTACTTTATTGATAAAACAACAGCTTGGTAAAACAGCTTGTACAAAGATTATTTTCCAACAGCAAAACACCCTTACCCATTACAACAAAGCATCTGTCTTGTTTAACAAAATAAAGAAGCATAAAATGACAATGATATTCCCCAATAAAGCATGAGCCAGCCATAGCAGTGGAAAAGAGAGTCCAAATCAATACATCGTCTATCTTCGAGCTTGGAAAGAGGACTGAGCTAAGTGGTGATATTCTCTCCCTGCGAACCTGGGGAGAAACGGAAGAAAAGAAGGCGAAAGAAAACGGGTCAGACATAAGTCTGGTAAGTCCAACAATTATTCAGCATGTAAACAGGTAAAAGGATCATGACATGAATAAACTGAATATCAGACATAACTATGATAATAAGCATAGCATGACAACCAATGATGATCGTTAGATATGACAAGGTAAGATACAACGAATGCGCTTCGGTTCTTTCTCTGATTTCGTAATTTTCTCTGCACCACCCAAGTAGCATCCTAACTAGTGTCTTTTATGGAACGATCCATATCCCCTACTAGTGTCGCAACTAGTATCCTGTGAAAAAGGATCTGTATTCCCTACCAGTGTCCCAACTAGAATCCTGTGCTATAAAATAAGGTGATCCCAACCCACAATTGTGGTAGCCTTCAGGTGTACATGTAGTATGAGGGTCTTACCACAATCATCCTAATTGCATGAAGATGTTAGATGTACTCTTACTACCCTATCGATCGGCTCCCTACTTGTATTAATTTTTCCTTGTGTCTATGTCAATCCGCCCTCTCTTGCATGTAGATACCCTGTGCTGGTCCCACCATAAGGTGCATTAATCCCTATGATAGCAACCCGACACAAATTCTAGATGCACAGTGTATACTACTAATGCCCACTGCCTGCTTTTCCACTCTGGAGCACGTGCACGCCCATACTCCGTCGGAACTACACTGCTGCACCCCCTGCTGCTATTTTGACCGCTTATAATCAGCCCAGTAATCGTGCCCCACCCTGCCTAGTTCAGGGTACCATGATACATCTATGTGGCTTACTGCTGAAATGGGTCCCGGTTAATAGGGTTTTCTAGAGTGTATTCTTATACCCCCCAACCCCAAACTGGCTAAGTGTTATGCATCTATACAAGTTAACTTAACCCATCCACACGCCATGTCATGTTAGTTAAGTGTTTCTTATTAACTTAATGTAACACCCCACCTCCATTAATGTCACTCACAAAGGGAATGCATTAACTTCAATGGAGCGTTTTAAGTAAGTATAGAACAGAAAATCACAACAAGACAGATATAAAGCAGTACTTGAAAATTCAAAACTTTATTTATTGCAACAGAAGGTAAATATGTTTGGTTACATCATCAAAACCATAAACCAAAGTCAAGTAAATCATATCCATCTTGATAAAACAAAGTACAAAATCTGAAAGACATAATCCCCAACATTAAAATAGCCATAATTAAAGAGAAACTGAACTTTACTACAGCGGTCCAAGACATCTTCTAAAAGCGGTCCAAAATCAAGCTCCACTGGTGCTAGTTCCAACCTGAGCACCTGGGGGGGGAGGAAGGAAAGAGATGGAAAAAAGGGGGGTCAGACATAAAGTCTGGCGAGTGCGACAATTCTAACAATATAATTAACAAAGTAACTAGGCTAAGGCATAAGTTGGAAAATAAGGAAATGACCATGAACCATTGAGTATGGCAGAGTAAATAAGGAAACAAGATGAACAACGATATCGTTAAGCACACCGAAACCACTATAGGATGATTACTAAACTACACCAACACTATGGGATAGTTCCTAAACTGCACCGCCACTAGTATACTGCACCACTACTAGTCACCTTAAGGTTGGCCCCGCCTACAGACTTAATAATGATATTGGTAGTTTCGTGCACCCCTAGCTACCTTCATAGGTGTCGTCTGCCCCTATCTCCACTAGGTGTACCCACTACCCCCAAATGATCGGCTCCCTAACTCGTAGATACCCGTGTTGGCCCCATAGTGGGGTGTATCACTCCCCAAAGTGGCAACCCGATACAACCAACAATGCACGGCTTATACCTACACGATGCAACAACGTCTTACCTACCAGCCCAGGTCCACACACGCATATGAACCCGTTGGACTTGCGTTGCCACCGCTAACCCGGTTTTAGCCTCTTACAGTCAAGCCCAGTATGCATGTCCCGTCCTCGACTTGGGTCGAGCCCACAAAGATACGTATGGGTTACTGGTTGAAACGTGCCCCCATTACTTGACACAAGCTATCCACCTATGCTTGGTCCCCTCTAGTACATCCTACTTAACCCACTTCTTATTCATGTTTCAATTACATGTTTCAATTTGGTTAAGTGTTACTAATCGTATTTCCAAATGCCACCCAAGGCACCCACTTAACCCCCTCATGTCCCACTACATGCTTATCTGGTTAAGTGTTTCTGAATTCATTAAGACCGTAATCTCATAAAGACCTCTCACATTAGACTGGCATTTGTAGCAGCTGGATTTGCCGGGTGGGTCCGGGCAGTCTTACACCACAAAAGAGCCTAACCTCGTGTCTTTACAATTGTTACGTATTTAGTTTATGCCTAAGACCTCTCACATTAGACTGACATTTGTGGCAGCTGGATTTGCCGGGCGGGTCCGAGCAGTCTTACACCACAAAAGAGCCTAACCTCGTGTCTTAGACGATTAATTACTCCTAATTAATCATCCCCCAATTTGAATTACTTTCCCTATTCAAATTATCAATCAATTCCAAATTTAACGATGTCCATAATTGACTCAATTATGTCCATCCATTTATGGTATGTAAAATCATACCAATTTCACCACAATTATATTTTTATGCCTTTTAAGGCATTTATGCCAATTAAACCTTTTTAATATTATCCCCTTTTACCCCACGTTGTACGTTTGTTCGTTGAACGTAAAATATACGTTAGAATCGAATAGTCTAACTCATGAAATAAAAGAAAACATCACAATCCTACAACATAATTGCAACATGAAATCAATACTTCATATCACATCCATACAATCCGTGTTATAACTTAATCTAATTAAATTACTAATTATTTTGCTAAAACTATCGAACTCACAACTCAAAAGCAATCTTGAGTTCTGAATTCTGATTTCTGGAGTTGAATTAGCGCTCCTTTGATGAAGATTCACTGTTAGGGTTGAATAGTTCTGATTTGATTGCTGTTCTTCCTCTTAATTTTGGTGGCGGTTGCTCTAGGGTTCAAGACAACAGCATGACGTCCATAGTTTTAGTTTTAATTCTGATTTAGGGTTTGAGTCTATGGGTCTTTTTATAGAGTTATGAATTAATTTAAGCCGTCGGATGTTCTTAGGGTTAATCAAAACCATTCAATCATGATAGGGTGATGAGTCAGCCCTAATGACTCAGCAAGGAGTCAGAAAGGACTCAACAACACGGGTCAGTCTGAACCAGAAAGCTGTGCAGGCTCCTGCCTCGGCCTGGGCGCACTTGGCAGGTGCGCCAGTGTAAATATGTACTGGCGCACTTCCCAAGTGCGCCAGTGCATTTATTATTATTATTATTTTCTCTACTTTGCCACCAAACTTCGTTCGTCCATAACTCCTTCATCCGGTACTCGTTTCCCGCAAACTCGGACTCTATTTCAACCAGAATTCTGAGACGAACACAATGGTGCAACACAATCCCCATAATTCTCACGTTTGAGATTAATTATTCTTTAATTTAGTTAATTTGATTATTCAAAAATCCAGGGTGTTACATTCTCCCCTCCTTAAAGGATTTCGTCCTCGAAATCTCCAAGTTAAGGAGAATGTATATCCTACCATCCAAACAACCATCTACTCAACCATCAAACACGGGCATCCATTGTCCTTAGAAAATTTCTAATGCTGTATGAACATATGCAAGAAGTGTGTGTATATGTTCCTTATCTAATGCAAAATCAGGCGGTCTACTGATTCAGTTGACCTCCTTAATGCAAACCATGATAGTGCCATGCGTCCATTATGTATGCCAAAGAACCTTATCGATACATATTATTTCTACATGTGTGCACAACCATTCACCAAAATGCAACATCCATATGATGGTACAACCATTATACATCCATTACTTAAATATGTACACACATTTATATGCAATATGCAATATGAAGTGACTGAGCCGATCTAGTGCCTAAAGATATGCGTCCACGAGCAACCACTAGCAAACACTTGCATCCACATGCATCCATCATACATAACATGTCTCAAACACATGTTTCAACCATAGGACTATCCTATCTAAAAGTCAAAGATACTAGCGAGAGGACACACTAAAGATAAGATAAGTACAAGATAAGCGATAAAAGAGAAATTAAAAGACATACCCTCGAAAAGAAAAGGGTATAATGAACGTATCTTCGCTTCCGTCTCCCAAGTAGCGTTGCTCTCATCATCTCCCCATTGCACTTTGACTAGCTTGACCTCTCGGTTCCTTAACTTCCTAGTCTCTGACCCAAGAATGCGCGTAGGATCTCGTCGAATCGTCGCAACACGCTCGATCTCCACCTCTCTAAGCAAGCTCGGCTCTACCACTTCCGGGGTCTCGTGCAAGCACTTCCTCTAGTGTGATACATGGAATACGTCGTGTACACCACTAAGTCTCTCGGGCAACTCCACTCTATACACCATCTGCCCAATCCTTTCCTTAATAGGAAACGGCCCTACGAACCTTGGTGCTAACTTCCCAACGGACCCAAAGCGAACGACGTTCCGTAATGGAGACATCTTGACAAAGACCATGTCCCCAACATCAAACTCAAGATCTGACCTTCTCTTGTCCGCATAAGATTTCTGTCTATCTTGCTCCATCTTCATCCTCCTTCGAATCAAATCGATCTTCTCCGAACTCTCTCTAATCATATCGGGTCCAAGCAAGATCTTATCCGTAGATTCCCACCAACATGTAGGCGAACGACACGGCCATCCATAAAGAGCTTCGAATGGTGCCATGCCAATGCTAGACTGAAAGCTGTTATTATATGCGAACTCTACCAACGGAAGATGTTCCTCCCATGTACCTCCGAAGTCTAAGACACATAACCTCAATAGGTCCTCTAGAATACGATTCACCCTCTCGGTCTGGCCGTCCGTCTGAGGATGATATGCGGTGCTCAAACATAACTGAGTCCCTACCGCCTCTTGCAAGCTTTTCCAAAATTCGCTAGTGAAAATAGGATCGCGGTCGCTCACTATGCTAGAAGGAACACCGTGCAAACGAACTATCTCTTGAATGTATATGGAGGCTAACCATGGAGCAGTCCTCTTACTCTTTACGGGAATGAAATGGGCGCTCTTAGTAAGTCTGTCTACCACGACCCAAATCCCCGTATTACCCTTCCTCGATCTTGGTAACCCGTTAATAAAGTCCATCGAAACGCTTTCCCACTTCCATTGTGGGACCTCCAATGGGTGAAGCAATCCACCGGGCTTCTTTTGCTCGGCTTTTACTTGTTGGCACACCAAGCATCTAGCGACATATTCGGCCACATCCTTCTTCATGTCGGCCCAAAAGTAAACTCGTCTCATGTCCATGTACATCTTGTCCCCGCCGGGATGAATGGTCATCTTCGAACGATGGGCATCATCAAGAATGGTCTTCCTCAGATTCTCGTCCCGTGGTACACAAAGTCTACCGTCCCTACGCAACCAACCCTTATCTTCTAGGGTATACTTACGGAGATGGCTCGATGACTCCCCTCCTTTGAGCTTTTCTACTAACTCAACAAACTGTGGGTCATCTCGTTGTGCCTCACCAATCCGTCCCAAAAGCGTAGGTCTGACCTCTAAGGATGCTAGCAAACCAAGTACAAAGTCAACGGAAGGTGTGAAGTCAAACGTAGAGATGAACTCTAAACTTCGCCGCTCAACAAACAACGGACTCAAAGATAATCTTTTTCTACTTAAGGCATCTGCCACTACGTTACCCTTGCCAGGGGTATATGCTATCTCGAAGTCGTAGGATGCTAAGAACTCCATCCACCTTTGCTGCCTTAAGTTCAAGTCCTTCTGAGAGAATAAGTATTTTAGCGATTTGTGGTCAGTGAATAATTCGATTTTTTCTCCAAGAAGATAATGACGCCAAGACTTAAGCACGAAGACAATAGCGGCCAACTCTAGGTCATGTGTAGGGAAATTTCTTTCATGCACTCTCAACTGCCTTCCACCATAGGCTATTACCCTTCCCTCTTGCATTAAGACCGCGCCTAGTCCTGTCCCACAAGCGTCGGTATAAACGGTAAATGGCTTACTCCCATCCGGCAACACTAAGACTGGGGCTGTGGTCAAAGCTCTCTTTAAACGTTGGAACGCATCATCACAATCAACGTCCCACGTGAAAACTAAGTTCTTCTTCGTCAAGCGTGTTAATGGAGCTGATATTTTTGCGAAGTCTTTAATGAACTTCCTATAGTAGCCAGCCAATCCTAAGAAACTTCTCACCTCGGTAGCATTTTTAGGAACCTTCCAATCTTGGATGACCACTATCTTCGCGGGATCCACGGCTATCCCTTCTTTAGAAACCACGTGCCCTAAGAATCGGACTTCTTTCCTCCAAAAGTGACATTTAGAAAATTTAGCTTTAAGGCTATGTGCTCGAAGAGTCTCCAACACTTCCCTAAGATGTAGGGCATGCTCTTCTTCGCTTTTAGAAAAGATCAAGATGTCATCTACAAAGACTACCACGAATTTATTAAGGTACTCCCTAAACACCCTACTCATCAAATCAACAAAGTATGTGGGGGCGTTTGTCAAACAGAAGGGCATCACCAGCCACTCGAAGAAACCGTCTGGAGTCCTAAAAGTAGTCTTGTCTATGCTATCCTCAACCACTCTCAACTGATGGAAACCAGTGGCTAAGTCCAACTGCAAAAACACTGAGGCGCCAACTAACTGATCGAAGAGATCGTCAATCCTCGGCAGTGGGTGTCTATTCTTCTTAATAAGCTTATTAAGTTCTCTGTAGTCCACACAAAGGCTAAGGGACCCATCCGCCTTCGTGGCAAGTACTACTGGAGCACCCCACTCCGATATACTACGTCTGATGAACCCCTTCTCAAGCAATTCTTTCACTTGCTTACTGAGTTCTCTTCTCTCTCTTGGAGCCATGTGGCGCACTGGAAATGCAACTGGTTTTGCATTGTCCACTAGATATATTCGAAAGTCTATCTCCCGTTTTGGGGGTAAACCCCTCACCTCATCAAAGACATCAGCATATTCACGGACTATGGGAATAGAATGTAAATCATCATCGGATGCGTCAAGGGATTCTAGGTAACTAAGCATTACTGGACCTCTAGGGTCACAAGAAATATCAAGGGTCTTCCCAGAACGAGTCAACAATCTAACAACCCTTCTTTCACAATCTAGGATGGCCCCATATCTAGTTAGCTAATCCATACCTAGAATTAAACCGTAGCCCATGAAGCCAAGAACAAAAGCGTTGCACTCAAACTCAACGCCCAAGATAAACACTCTCAAATCCCGACAAATCATAGAAAGATGAGCCGAACCACCAACAGGATTTGAGACTACTAAGGGATCAATAACTAGACTAGTATCTAGGTGCAGTGTTTCAACTAATGATGTAGAAATAAACGAATGCGATGCGCCAGAATCGAATAAAGTACGGACAGGATGATCAAACAGAAAAATAAACTTTCAACGGAAATTGTTCTACCTCGTTCTTGCAGCGGTGGGACCACGAGAGCCTGAACTTGTCCCCTTGCCAGCCCTGGTGCCATAAGAGCTTGCACCTGTCCTCCCGAGGTAGACCCCGCCCTCTGCCCTTTCTTTGGGCAGTCCTAATAAGATGTCCCGCTTCGCCACAGTGGAAACAACCAGTCTTCTTTTTCTTTCTACAATCTTTGCTTAGATGGCCTGGTGTCCCACAGTTAAAGCATTTCTTCTTCCCCTTAGCATTGTTGCCTTTGCCACCTTTCTTGCTCTATTGTTGCTGTTGCGACTTCTTTTGATCCCCTTTCTTCTCGGGTGCCTTATTAGCATTAGCGCCCTTCTCCCCTTCATGCATGAGTGCCATGTCAGCTATCTCAAAGGTAGCCCCCATGGGAATGTGGGTCATAGCTAACCCATGAAGCGGCTCGTTTAAACCCTTAACAAACCTTAGAGCCTTCTTTTCTGGAGTATTCACCAAGTCTAAGCTAAACCTTGCCAATTGGTTGAATTTGTTAACGTACTCCTTCACCGATAGATTCCCTTGCTTCAGTGACAAGAACCTTTCCATGTATAGATTCTCTTCAACCCGTGAGAGAAATTTCGCCTCAAACCTTTGCCTAAAATCTGGCCATGTATCAACTGGACAACCCCCATTAGTGACCTCCCACCAAAACGAGGCCTCATCCTTCATTAGCCACGCAGCTAGCTGGACTTTCCTTCCATCATCCACTTCAAAGATTCCAAACAATTCTTCCACCTCCTTTAGCCAGTTTCGAGCTTCAACAAATGTCTCCGTTCCGTGAAAAGGTCTTCCACCCATTGCTCTAAAGTCCTTGCATATCTTTGCGAAATTATCGACACGAGGAGGAGGAGGAGGGTTTGCTGGACCTGCGGCGACGGCCCTTGCCTCAAGATATTGACGGAACCAACCGGGCACATGAACCCCCTCTGGTATCTCAGATGCTTCAGACATGTTGAAACGAAAAGGGAAAGATTCAATACAAAAGGGACTGAGGGAAAGATATATGGCTCTTGGGGTTATGCTTTCTAAAATATACTTTTCTCTTGAAAATACTTTCCTTAAATCATACTTTTGAAAGTACTTCTTTATAAAAAAAATTGTTTTGAAAAATAGTTTTTCAAAAATTCATATCTGTTCTGGTAACCTTCAGCTCTGATACCACGTGTAACACCCCACCTCTATTAATGTCACTCACAAAGGGAATGCATTAACTTCAATGGAGCGTTTTAAGTAAGTATAGAACAGAAAATTACAATAAGACAGATATAAAGCAGTACTTGAAAATTAAAAACTTTATTTATTGCAGCAGAAGGTAAATATGTTTGGTTACATCATCAAAACCATAAACCAAAGTCAAGTACATCATATCCATCTTGATAAAACAAAGTACAAAATCTAAAAGACATAATCCCCAACATTAAAATAGCCATAATTAAAGAGAAGCTGAACTTTACTTCAGCGGTCCAAGAAATCTTCTAAAAGTGGTCCAAAATCAAGCTCCACTGGTGCTAGTTCCAACCTGAGCACCTGGGTGGGGAGGGGGGGGGGAGAGATGGAAAAAAGGGGGGGTCAGACATAAAGTCTGGTGAGTGCGATAATTCTAACAATATAATTAACAAAGTAACTAGGCTAAGGCATAAGTTGGAAAATAAGGAAATGACCATGAACCATTGAGTATGGCAGAGTAAATAAGGAAACAAGATGAACAACGATATCGTTAAGCGCACCTAAACCACTATAGGATGATTACTAAACTACACCAACACTATGGGATAATTCCTAAACTGCACTGCCACTAGTATACTGCACCACTACTAGTCACCTTAAGGTTGACCCCGCCTACACACTTAACAATGATATTGGTAGTTTCGTGCACCCCTAGCTACCTTCATAGGCGCCGTCTGCCCCTATCTCCACTAGGTGTACCCACTACCCCCAAACGATCGGCTCCCTAACTCGTAGATACCCGTGCTGGCCCCACAGTGAGGTGTATCACTCCCCAAAGTGGCAACCCGATACAACCAACAATGCACGGCTTATACCTACACGATGCAACAACGTCTTACCTACCAGCCCGGGTCCACACACGCATATGAACCCGTTGGACTTGCGTTGCCACCGCTAACCGGGTTTTGTCCTCTTACAGTCAAGCCCAGTATGCGTGTCCCGTCTTCGACTTGGGTCGAGCCCACAAAGATACGTATGGGTTACTGGTTGAAACGGGCCCCCATTACTTGACACATGCTATCCACCTAAGCTTGGTCCCCTCTAGTACATCCCACTTAACCCACTTCTTATTCATGTTTCAATTACATGTTTCAATTTGGTTAAGTGCTTCTAATCGTATTTCCAAATGCCACCCAAGGCACCCACTAGATTCCACATGCCACCCAAGGCACCCACTTAACCCCCTCATGTCCCACTACATGCTTATTTGGTTAAGTGTTTCTTAATTCATTAATACCGTAATCTCATAAAGACCTCTCACATTAGACTGGCATTTGTGGCAGCTGGATTTGTCGGGCAGGTCCGGGCAGTCTTACACCACAAAAGAGCCTAACCTCATGTCTTTACAATTGTTACGTATTTAGTTTATGCCTAAGACCTCTCACATTAGACTGGCATTTGTGGCAGCTGGATTTGCCAGGCGGGTCCGGGCAGTCTTACACCACAAAAGAGCCTAACCTCGTGTCTTAGACGATTAATTACTCCTAATTAATCATCCCCCAATTTGAATTACTTTCCCTATTCAAATTATCAATCAATTCCAAATTTAACGATGTCTATAATTGACTCAATTACGTCCATCCATTTATGGTATGTAAAATCATACCAATTTCACCACAATTATATTTTATGCCTTTTAAGGCATTTATGCCAATTAAACCTTTTTAATATTATCCCCTTTTACCCCACGTTGTACGTTTGTTCGTTGAACGTAAAATATACGTTAGACTCGAATAGTCTAACTCATGAAATAAAAGAAAACATCACATATACACATAATTAAAACATAAATTTAACATAGGGGTGAACTTGCATATGTGAATGTTGTTCTACATCTAAAACTTGCATAGGCCAAGATTACAACTTGCATAAACAACATATGTCATGGATCCAATCTAAAGGTGTGAACTTGATGAGATAATTGCCACAAACTTGCATAAACATCATGTATAACATAAATCCAAATCTAAAGGTGTGAACTTGATGAAATAATGGCCACAAACTTGCATAAACAACATATGTCATAGACCTATATCTAAAGGGGGTAAACTTGCATAGGTAATAACATAACATGATTCATATCCAACTCATAAACTCACATATGTGATGTATACATCGCAACAATGGTGTAAACTAGTATCTAACATGTAAAGTATCATGTAGAATTTAGCATATGTCATAGCCTAACTTTCAATTAAATTCTCACATAAACTAGGTGTCATAACCATGTAAAGTCACATATAACTCTACCCAAACTTACATATGGTTCATGTTTGAATCAACATCTAAACTTTCCTACATATGATTTATCATATGAATCAATATCGCAAACTAGCATAAGAAACATGACGATTTGATTGTATATAAAATTACAACATGGATGATAGAAACATAACTTTACATCGAAAATGATAGCATCATAACATAACATCATAGATATTTCAATCACAATCCTACAACATAATTACAACATGCAATCAATACTTTATCAAATCCATACAATCCGCGTTATAACTTAATCTAATTAAATTACTAATTATTTTGCTAAAACTATCGAACTCACAACTCAAAAGCAGTCTTAAGTTCTAAATTCTAATTTCTGGAGTTGAATTAGCGCTCCTTTGATGAAGATTCGCTGTTAGGGTTGAATAGTTCTGATTTGGTTGCTGTTCTTCCTCTTAATTTTGGTGGCGGCTGCTCTAGGGTTCAAGACAACAGCATGACGGCCATAGTTTTAGTTTTAATTCTGATTTAGGGTTTGAGTCTATGGGTCTTTTTTATAGAGTTATGAATTAATTTAAGCCGTCGGATGTTCTTAGGGTTAATCAAAACCATTCAATCATGATAGGGTGATGAGTCAGCCTTAATGACTCGGCAAGGAGTCAGAAAGGACTCAACAACACGGGTCAGCCTGAACCAGAAAGCTGTCAGGCTCCTGCCTCGGCCTGGGCGCACTTGGCAGGTGCGCCAGTGTAAATATGTACTGGCGCACTTCCCAAGTGCGCCAGTGCATTTATTATTATTATTATTATCATTATTATTTTCTCTACTTTGCCACCAAACTTCGTTCGTCCATAACTCCTTCATCCGGTACTCGTTTCCCGCAAACTCGGACTCTATTTCAACCAGAATTCCGAGACGAACACGATGGCGCAACCCAATCCCCATAATTCTCACGTATGAGATTAATTATTGTTTAATTTAGTTAATTCGATTATTCAAAAATCTGGGGTGTTACACTTAACCCTTCTCATTAATCATGTTGCAATTGGTTAAGTGTTTTCTATTAACTTAACCCTATTCACTCATCATATTATATTGGTTAAGTGTTTCCCATTAACTTAACCCCACTCATTCATTGGTTAACTATTAACTTAACCCTAACACTGGTCATGTTACATTGGTTAAGTGTTGCCCTCTTGTGTTACTTAACCCTACCACTTGTCATGTTACATTGGTTAAGTTTTTCCATGTTGTGTTACTTAACCCTATCACACATCATGTTATATTGGTTAAGTGTTGCTCTCTTGTGTTACTTAACCCTATCACACATCATGTTGCATTGGTTAAGTGTTGCTTTGATTAACTTAACCCTACCATTCTTAGCTTGTCTGTTTCTTAGCTTTAATTTTTTCGTTAAAGCACCAGCCTCTCACATTAGATCTATATTGTTGTAGTCGTTGGATGTGCCGGGCAGTTCCGGGCAGTCTTACACCGCAACTCAATCTAACCTTGGGTTTTTGGGCTTAATGCGCTAACCTCTCACATTAGATCTATATTGTTACGGTTGTTGGATGTGCCGGGCGGTTCCGGGCAGTCTTACACATAACTCAATCTAACCTCGAGTTAGGCATATTCATCTTTTAATTAATTTACATATTTACAATTTATGTTTATATGTAAATTATCCACCAGTGTTGTCAATTCAAGTCATGCCCCATTTACCCTCTAAATTATGTCCATAATTCTAGGTATACAAATTCCACCATTTCATGCTACTAATCATTTACATGATTATTAGCCAATCTATGCCAATAGCATGTAGTTAAATATTTTTCCCCAACGTCTCCCCCGTTATTCGTTCGCATAATTCACATAGAACGTTAGGCTCGCAAATTTGCCTAACTTACAAAAAAAGGGAAAAGAAAGGGACATGTAATATTGCAACAGGCATAAACAATATAGATCAACATGCGTAGTATAAATTTGGGATAGAACGACATAAACTTAATCAAGCACATGAACGTAATCTTGCATTTAAATTAGATCCAATTAACATGCGAACTAGCATAGGTCTAATGGTATAAGCATGAACTTATATAGATCTTAAACATGGGTACTAGCTTGGATCTAACATATAACATGTATGAGCATAACTTAGCATGTAATTCAATGTACATAAAAGAACCACAAAATTAATACAACATGATAGGTTCAAATGTATCGGTCTCAATAGTCTCAAAGGCATAGGATGTATAACATGATAGTTTTCATCATATAAGTCACAACAGTCCAATAGGCATGATAGGTTTTCTATGTCAGTCACAACAGTCCAATAAGCATGGTAGGCTTTTCTATGTCAGTCTCAACAGTCCAATAGGTATGATAGGTTTTTCTATGCCAGTCACAACAGTCCAATATGCATGATAGGCTTTTCTATGTTGGTCACAACAGTCCAATAGGCATAAGAAATTCAGAATTCATAAAAGGATAGGCACCAATAGAAGTAGGCATAGTTCTAGATCCAGTTATTACAGTCATGATTTCTTATTAGGTGTTAAAATCAGAACAATAACTAAACTTACAGAAAAAGGACGGATCTTGATTTCTGGGATCTGATTTCTGAATTTGAAAAGATATCCTTTGATGTAGACATTTGATTTGATGTTCTTCTTAATCGATTACTAGTTTGGATTTGATTTTTTCTAGTTTGTAGAGGATGAAGGAGGCTAGGCTAGCTTATAGACGAACATCATGACGACACCATAGTTTTAAGGTTATGATGTTAGGGTTTAGGTTTAGCTACGTATATATAGATGTCTACGATTATTTAGAGCCCTTAGATGAACTAGGAGTCCATCAGAACCACCCAACTCAAATACACACCATCCGACCACTCAGAAGAAGACACATCATCACAGAACACTCCAGAATTCTATTTTGGATCGATATGGGCGCAGTTGGCAGGTGCGCCAGTGCATTTTTGTACCAGTGCACTTGTGAAGTGCTCCAGTGCTTTCTGGTCGACTTTCGGTTTTTCTGCCTAACTTCGTTCGTCCATATCTTCTTCATACGGTATCCGTTTTATGCAAACTCGAACTCTATCTCAAGCAGAATTCCGAGACGAACGCAATGGCGTAACCGGTTTTACTAATTCTTCTTTTAATAGATAATTATTATTTAATTATCTCTTATGTTCCATTTTAAAATTACGGGTTGTTACAATAATTATTATAATATCTTTGAATTGGCGATTATTTCATAGCCATCTTCTTTATCTACCATTATTCAACCATCCATCATTTTTTTATATTAATGTGGAGAGTTTTTTTTTTAAATCATCTTGAATAAACAGTGAAAATATTTGTGATGGAATTGTGGTTACATTATTATTCAGAATTAGTGATAATTGAAAATTTTCAATGATCTTGGTATAGTTGATCATATTTCATAATCTGATTAATTTAGAAATTTATTTCACAAACCATTTCTGTACCTATCACATTTCTATCATCCATATTGGTTTTATATACTGAGGATTTTTTTCATTTTGAAACTGAAAATAATAAAAATTTAATATTCATAAGTGTTTCTCTAACCTCATTTAAAAATCCAAGCTCTAGTTATGCATGGTTATGAGATTACTTATATTTAAGTTGCAACTGATCTCATTTAAAAATCCAAGATCTGGTTATGCATCGTCAATGTGCTCTTAAATTAAAAGAAAAAAGGAAAGAAAATGATTTGAATAGGTAAAAATTTATTTGAAATTCTCCTAGGTATGTTATAACCAGCCTATCAATCTATCTTTCTAATTTGTGAAATGTGTTAGTATTTTATGAAATATTATGATTTGTTGATTGATAACTATTGAGATTTGAGATTATATGATTTATCAGTTAAATTGAATTTATAATTATAGTCAAAATCCATCACTGTTTTTGTGCTCAATTTTATAAAATTCTTTTGGAAATAATTGGAAAATATTCATATTTTTTAACTCTCTCCATTTTTATAAATCGTAAATCCGTCATTCTTTGAAATGTGAAATATGCCACCTGTTCTCAGAATATTATGATTTTTGTTTGACTGATTGATATTTATGTTGATCGTTCCTCCTCTGAAGTTGAAATTATATCTTTAGTCACTTTTCATCTATATTTTAAATTCTGAATCCTTTTGTTGATAACAAAAGGGGGAGAATGGATCGAAATTTTGATTTATGAGTGAATATTTTACAAATATTTTTAATTTTGAAAATTCATTCAATTTTCATTTTTCACTCATGCACAGTTATAGGGGGAGTTTTCAGGTGTAGGGGGAGCTAATAAATAGGGGGAGTTCAATATTCACTGTCAAACACATCAATTGTGCTCAAAATCTTTTATTTGTTTGTCATCCTCAAATGGGGGAGATTGTTGTATATGACGAAGTTGTATACACAATTATATGATTTTTGTTTGACGATAACAATCAAATAAATATTAGTTTAAATGTGTTTGTTACTTTACTGTTTTATATATACTACACAACAGGCAGGAATATAATATTTCTATTTAAATAAAATACAACTGTACAGAAATTTAAATATTCGCACAGTATTTTATTTGAATAGAATATTTTATTTCAATATTTTTAAAACAGTACAAGTTTTGTACTCCACTATTTGTACATTTCTATAATACAACTCAAATTCACTGATATTCAATCTTATACAGTACTCCTCACTACAGTTCACTAAACATTGTTACATACACTCTGTTTACAGTTTCATTTGTACAAACATACACTCTCTGTCATCTTCAGCCTTCTATCTGCACAGCTTAGTCAGTCTAGTCACCATCTGTTTACATGTCACATACGGAAACACACACAGTATCTAGAACATAAATATTTCTAATTCTAGAAAATACATTTTTTATTTTAAAAATTTATTTGCCTCAGATTTCTGGTGTGTTTCTCATCATTTTCATGACTTGAACTGATTCATCTATGACTAGACAACTTGTGGTATTCACAGTGAAACACTGTAAATACCACAAGGCAGTCAGTTTGTATACATATAATACAGGGACAAGAGAACTAGTTTGATGGATTGCATATACACACGTGTATATATATACACGTGTGCACTGCCTCGCCAATTCAGTGTGCAACTAAGGAGTAGCCACGTGGACCATCTCAACTCAGTGCACAACTCAACACATTTCAAGACAGTGAAGCTATCAACAAATATGGTCGAGACAAGTGAAGCCAAACAAGTATTCAAATAGCCCAAGTGTCGAGCTAGTGTCACATGTACTCAAGAAATTGGTTCAAGTGCATTTCAAACATGGTCAAAGATACATGATGCAATAGCAAAGCCATAGTGGTAAATGAACAGTGCAACTCAGGTGATGGTACAAATAGTAATGGTGGATGTACAGCTACACATGTGCAAACATGTGGACATGTGTATGAGGATACATGCAAAGTGAAATGGTTCGCAAATGGTCGAGTAATGATCAAGCCAAGCAATGAAGTAACACAGACAAACAAATGGACAGTTGGTGCAAACAAGATGTATCATGCACAAATATTGTTCAGGTCAGCCAAGATTTGAAGTTCAAGTACACAAGGCAAGTCAAGAGTCTCAAAGCCAAGAAACATTTTATTCAAAGGTGCAGGTTCAAGGTGACACATGGCAAACATATAATATCACAGCAAATATGAGATTCAAGGATATGGACAGTTCATATGCATGGTTCTGGAAACAAGCAGGTGCATCAACAATGAAGAGAAATCATGGTCAAATAGGGTGATGCTATGTACTCAGCAGTGAACAAGCATAAGTAATAAAGGCAAGAAGTGTTCATGGTTCAGCAAAGTATCGAGACACGCAAACAGATCAGTGTATATACAATCATCAACACAACATAGTTTAATATCAACCAAATGGAAGACAAATGGTTCAACAACTAAAAGTGCAGTTCAAGTGACCATCGCAGCAGCTAAAGCACACAACAATGGGTTGGCAAGTATACTTCAACATATATGACATTAAAGAAGGATACACACAACACAGTGCATGTCTAATATGATGTAACAGTGAAGTGGAGCAAGAAATGGAGTGCAGCAAGCAAGAAAATATTTCAGCAACAATAGAGTTGTGTACATAACATGGATGTTTAAACAGACAATTCACAACAGATTTCAAATGTGGTAAGATATCAATTTGGTGGTGAGAAACTCGAGTACAAGATTAATTTGTTTCTAGAAAGCAGCAATTAAGTTTGAGAAAATCATGCATGTGACATGGGAAATCAAATTGACTTCTAAACATATTTGGCAAAGTTTTTCTTACTAGAAAGAATATAATTTTGGGAAAGCATGTAATCTATTCCAAGGGCAAATGAATTTGAGCATGGAAACAATCTATTTCCAGAAATGGAGTAGCATATTTGGCAACAGTTTTCAATCAAGCAAATCAGGAAATTAATCAATGACAACATATTTGGCAAGAGTTTAAATCTATTTCTAGTTATGAGCAAATATTTTTCAAGCAATTCTATAATCGAATTATGGATAAATCTTGCATTTCCAAACTCATTCAAGTCCAGCTTCATCTTAATGAGGAAATCACACAAAAAATCAACCAGGTCATACGATGAAATTAGAGAGCATAATTGTAGGGTTTGAAATCCTACTTAACACCACATCATCACTGGCAATTTTGCATCGAAAACACAAGGCAAAAAAAACTCAAGAGCAGAAATCAAAATTATCCAAATTACTCACAGATTTTCAATCGAGAAAATTCCAAATCGAAGCACCAGAAAGCAACAGCAAAGTCGAGCATCAGAGAACCTCATTTCCTCAAGCATCGAAATCGATCTGGGGATTCAAATCAGAAAACCCTAGTTTTTCCCATTTTCCACACTGCCATTTTTAATTCTATAAAGAAAGCAAATCGAGTCAAAGGAAATAGAGAAGGGTGCAACACTATTTAACATGGTCGGCCTAGTTCAATGACTCAAAGGGGAGACTTATTTCTTTTTGAATACTAGGGTTTCTATTTTGTTTTAGTTTTCATTGTTTTGTATTTTGATTCATGTTGTATTTCAAATAAATAGTTTCTAGAGTCTGTAAAATCTAGGTCATTCAGTTATGGGTTAACTGACAGTTGCTAGAGTCTGTAAAATCTAGGTGGTTTCCTAATTTCGTTTGTAAAACTGGGCAGTTTACTAGAGTCTGTTAAACTAGGGGAAATCTGATCTAGGGGATTAGACCAGTCTAGGGTTTTGAGCGTAGGGTTAGAATAGGAGAGAGGGGTTCACGAGTTTACATGGTCTTATAAGCGGGATCTGTTCTATCTCCTAGTAAAAACCTTAGGAATGCAGTAGTAGGAAGGGTCTTTCCGAAGCTAGGTATCTCTGTGTGTTATTTCCTTTCTTCTTTTTATATATGCTGCATTCTGTGATATGTTTATTATTTAATATCCTATCAGATTTTTAACTCAGCGAAAAACTTTGATAAACCCTATTTACCCCCCTCTAGGGTTAATCTAGATCCAATAGACACAAACCACGACCCGCTCGTGGTATGATCTCGCGAACCGGCTCTCACGCAAGGCTCACGAACCGACCTAGGTTCAGGAAGTGATGGCCATGACTTGGTCACCCACGAACTGAAAGCTAAGGATCTAGCAACACATGCCCATAGCGGCCATATTAACTACTTCTTCACTTAGCCACGAGCCACTCCAAGATTCTCGGGATTGGTGCCACGTGTCTTCACGAACTGCCTGTAAAAATCACTTTTAAATAGCCAAATACTTAGTTTTTTTAAGGATCTTTTTGGCAATTCAGAGCTCTGATTCCACCATTATCAAACCTACATCATTTCTAATCAGAGATATTTCGAAATTGTTGAGTAAATTACTATTGTAAAAGTGAGATTGAGAGAATATTGTGATTGTACTTGCATTCAAACGTATAATCAAAGTCATATAAAGTGGATGTAGGCTCTTTAACGCCGAACCACTATAAATTTGGTGTGTTTGTTGTTTTTTCTTTCATTCCTTGTTTTAATCCTCTGC
The DNA here is from genome assembly GCA_030737875.1 of Allium sativum. Lineage (NCBI taxonomy): Eukaryota > Viridiplantae > Streptophyta > Magnoliopsida > Asparagales > Amaryllidaceae > Allium > Allium sativum. The sequence goes on along the minus strand of CM060916.1, from coordinate 1,033,076,249 downwards.
AAATCAAGATAATTTGGGTGTTAGAACCATATTTTGGTCCAACGTTTTGGTGTTTTCACTGATAACTGAATTATCAGCTTGTCAGATTATTGCTCTACTATTTGAATTTTCATGTCCGAAAAAAATAGTCTGCATTCACACTATTTCGTTTTTTGAAGATTTCAGCAAAGTCAGGACGTTATGGCCGCAAAGAATTCCAAGGATTCACAAGCTTCTCGGGCAAATGAAGCTAACGAAGAGAGAGTTCAGGAGCAAGTTGAATTGAGCTCCCCCGGCTCGCGGTTCGCAGGGGGCGAACTGACCTCAGGAGGGGGTCACGACCCGGTCCCAGGAAGGGATCACAAGCCGCCCTCAAGAGCAGATCACGAGCCGCCTTCAAGGGGGAATCACGAACCGCCTTCAAGGGGGTACTATGAGCCGCACGCCGGATCACACCACGAGACATAAACCAGAGGGTTCACAAACCGCCCTCAGCAAGGGACCAACACTCGACCCAGAAAGGAAATTATGGTTCATTCTGCCCACATTGATGCTTTTGCTTGACCTGGCTCAAGTGCTCTAAATCCAACTATGAATGTTAATGATCAGCTACCTACTTCTGCTCCAGTAACAGAAAGAAAATTTTCTCGTGTACTCGATATGTTGGAAAGGAAAAATGATGAGTTGGCAGCTCAAAGGCAAGAGAGTTCTTTACTGCAGCAGAATATGACGGCGATGAGCAGGCAAATCGACGAACTATGAAGACGAAGGACACCTTCATCGACTCGTCGCTTGACTCCCGACCATACCTCTTCATCAGAAAAACCTCCTAGACCCCCGCGACGTCAATATGAAAGGCCAGAGAACATAGAGCAGCTTCAATTTGGATCCTTTCTCGAGAAGAAACGACGCTCAATCTGGGACCTGACAACCGTAACTCGAATAGTCCCGCTTTCCTATCTGTAGGAGGACCTACAATACTACCTAGGGGTTAGGGTGCTGATGACATTATTCAGAATCAGCTAGTACTACCCCCTCGTTGCGTGATTGACCGTGGTCATAGGGGGCAAGGAAGCTTTGCTCAGGCCCCAGACTTGGGGGCAGTACACCAAAGAGATGTTGGGGGGCCCCACAGGGCAAGAAGTGCTGATACAGAATTCACATTGACTAATGCTGACGTTGAGCCAATGGTAAGGCAGATCATGGCAGACAGCCGTGGAAAAAGAAACGAGGATTGGGGTATAGACCGCAGTCATACACCATTCACTGATGATAAATTAGATGTTCGATTCCCGAGACGATTCAGCATGCCAACTATGAACCGTTACTCGGGCAGGACGGACCCGGTTCAGCATTTAACGAGATATTCGTGGTATATGAAGCTGTTGCCGCTCCTGATGCAGTGAAGTGCTAAGCATCCCTTATCTTTTTAGAGGATGTGACATTAATGTGGTTTACCCGTTTTCCTGCTCGATCGATCTCCAGCTTCAAGGAGTTGAGCGAAAGATTCATAAATCAATTCCGACTTCATACTCAAAGGTCCAAAAACGTCGTTGAGCTATCACTCATCAAGCAGCGCCCTAATGAGACTCTAAGATACCTAGACCGCTTCAACTTAGCAGTTACGGAAGTTAGAGACCCTCACGAACAATCAGTCTTGATGGCCTTGGTTGACGGAGTAGATAAAGATATGGAGTTTGGCAGATACTTAGCTGGAAAACCACTACTTACAACGGAAATATTCGATAAGAAAGCCAACATCCATCTATGCCAAGAGGAATTGTATGCTAATCGAAAGAGGAAGACCATGGATAAAGAAAATATACATAGCAATGTGGCCATCAAACAATCTGGAGATAGCTCTTGGAAGGTAGAGGTCAATGTCGAAAATAAGAACGAAGGAAATGGCCGTCAAGCTGGAAATAGCAACAAAAAGAAGAGTCGAGGAAATGACTCATAGAAAAGACCTCGATTAAGGAGTTTTGACAACTTCACACCGTTGAATGATACATTGGAGAATATTTACCTTGACACTTAAAATGTTCTTCAGCATAAGAGAACTCCACCACGAGATTTTACGGAGAAAGAGCGTGAAACAGGAAAATTCTTCCTTTCCATCAGATCCATGGTCATTCCACTAACGAAAGCCGCCATTTGAGAGACGTGGTTGAAGAACTACTTCAAGAGGGAAAGTTGGACGAATACAAGGTTGCTTCAATAGACGGGGTCAGGCCGGACAGACCCCGAATCAAAACCAACCCGCTTCTAGGCCTACAGCTCAATAGAACGGAAAGAATATTATTATCAACACTATAGTTGGAGGATATCACCCGGCTGGACATAGCTTCAGGACAATGGATCAATATGTAAATGCAGCCAAGCACGTTGGAGTAGGGGAGTGCAGTAATCCCGAAGATGTCACCCCGATAAAACAACAGAAAACAATGTCTGATGATGTCATATTTCGTGATAGAGATAGTATTGGAGTTCATTTCCCTACCGAAGACCCTTTAGTGATCATAGCCATTATTAGTCCTGCTTTAGTCCACAAGGTCTTAGTGGATAATGGAAGTTCAGTTAACATTCTATTTAAGAAAGCGTTTGATCAGATGAAGCTCGAACCCGAGGATTTGAAGCCTTGCGACGGATGGATACATGGCTTCAATGGAGCCTCAACGGCTCCGATCGGATTTGTAGAATTGTCGGTAACTCTGGGAGAAGGAGATCATCGGGGAGTGAGGATTCTCTCATTCGTAGTTTTGGATATTGAATCATCTTATAACGCTTTCTTGGGTCAACCGACCCTAGCAGAATTCAGGGCTTGCATTGCACCTTGGTGTTTATTGTTGAAATTCCCAACCGATGCGGGAGTGGGAGTAATCAGGGGTGATCAAGTCGCTGGACGAGCCTGCTATATATCAGAGTTAAAGTTGCTACGCAAAGGAAAAGACATTGAAACCAAGGGCGCTTCCCTCCCTCCGAAGGAGGGTTCGTCATAGCAATTAAAGAAGATGACTCCGAAGGAGTCGCCCAGAGAAGTGCCCGAGGACATAGATCTCAGATAGGACGAGGATCCCGAGGGCAGAATCGCGACACCTAATGAAATTACAGAGGATATACCGAATGATGATAACGACCCAACGAAGGTCTTGAAAATCGGGTCCCGGCTAGATCCCCTTCGAGCAAAAGAATTGGCGGACTTTTTAAAGGCCAACTTGGACGTGTTTGCCTGGACCCATGCTGATATGTGTGGGATATCTCCCTCAATCATGAGTCACTCATTGAGCATTAACACAAAGTATCTACCCGTTAAGCAGAAAAGACGAATGCTTGGCCTTGGAGAGGTCAGCTACCCTAAAGGAAGAAGTTGAGAAGTTAAGAAGCAACAGATTTATCAATGATTCAACTTACCCAGAATTGATCTCAAACCCAGTTTTGGTTAAGAAGGCCAACAGAAAATGGCGCATCTGCATTGATTTCTCAGATTTATATAAAGCTTCCCCAAAGGACAGTTTTCGCTCCCTAGAATCGACTAATTGGTGGATTCAACGGCAGGTCATGAACTTCCCTTATTAATGGATGCATACTCAGGATATAACCAAATTCCCATGCATGTTCCGAACCAAGAGCACACCAGCTTCATCACGAGTTTGGGACAATACTGCTATGTGGTGATGCCCTTGTGTTTGAAGAACACCGAAGCAACTTATCAACGACTAGTGAACCGGATGTTCTACAATCAGATCGGAAAGACAATAGAAGTGTACGTTGACGATATGCTTGTGAAATTCTGGCAATCGTCCAATCATACTGCTGACCTAGCGGAAATGTTCGATATCCTTCGGCGATACGGAATGAAGCTCAACCCTCTAAAATGTTCATTTGGAGTTGCTTCCGGAAAATTCTTGGGCTTTATCGCCAGCTCGTGTGGAATCGAAATTAATCTAGATCAGATCGCGACAATCAGGAATATCCAAGAACCAAGACAGATTAAAGATGTGTAAAGCCTCGCTAGAAAAGTGGCCGCATTAAGTAGGTTTATTTCTAAAGCTACAGATAAGTGCATTCCGTTCTTTGACTTGATAAAACAAGGAAAGCACAATTTCAAATGGACTCCTGATTGTATGGAAGCATTTCAGAACCTTTTAACTCACTTGGAAAGACCCCCGATACTGTCCAAACCAGTCAACCACGAGGATTTGTTCGTCTACTTGGCAGTGTTGTCTCATGCAAAAAGTTGAGCTCTGATAAGGGAAGAAGATAAAGTCCAGAGGCCGGTGTACTATGCGAGTAAGAAACTAGCGGCAGCTGAATGAAACTATTCGAGAATAGAAAAACTTGCGTACAATTTGATGATCGTATCCAAAAAGCTTCGCCACTATTTCCAAGCTCATCCCATCACCGTGTACACAGACTACTCAAACGGAACATAGATTTAAGTCAGTTCGATTTGAATTTCCAGCCCCGAAGATCGACAAGGGGATAAGTATTGGCAGACTTCATAGCAGAATTTACTACTCCTGAGGAAGATGTAGCGAGTGAAGAAGCTAGTCCCTCAAAACAACTATTCGAGCCCAACACCGGGAAGCTATACACCGACGGTGTCAGTAACGATAGACGATCTGGTGCTGTAGTCGTATTGGTCACTCCCGATGAACGATCAATATACTATGCTCTCAGATTAGAGTTCCATGCCACGAACAGTGATTCAGAGTACGAAGCCCTGATTGTCGGGCTAAGGCTTGCAAAGGAGTTAAGGATAACGAGGTTGGATATCTTTTGCGACTCCAAGATTGTCGTAAACCAGGTCAATGAGGAGTTTCAGGCCAAGGGGCCAAGACTTGTATTGTATTTGAAAGAAGTGAGAAAACCGCTGGATTGTTTTGAACACTGCAGCATAACCCATATTCTCCGATCAGAAAATCTGAAGGCGGATATGTTGGCCAAGTTGGCTAGTTCTGACAGTCCTGAGGACACAGAGATGGTCCCGATTGAAGTATTGCAGTCTCCAAGTATCGACCAAATGGAAATTAATCCGGTACTGGAAACTGAACGGAAAGGGAGTCGTGGATGACACCCCTAAAAAACTTCCTGGTGAATGGAACGCTTCCAACCAAGAAAAGTGAGAGGCATGCTGTTATTCGAAAAGCCTTTAGATATGTCATGCAAGGAGAAGTCCTCTACAGACAAAGATTCTCAATGCCACTCCTCCGGTGTATAACCCACGACGACATCGAGTGGGTACTAGGTGAAGTACACGAAGGTGAATGTGGCGACCACACCGGAGGTCAAACATTGGCTAAGAAGATATTACGATATGGTTACTTCTGGCCTACCGTGAATAAAGATGCGGCTAAATATGCACGGCGCTACGACTGACGCCCGAGATTTTCTAAGATCCCCAGGGCACCTCCTAGCCGATTAAAGACGATGATGAGCCCATGGCCTTTCGCTATCTGGGGAATTGACATTATCGAAAGCCTCCCCATTGCAAAGAGCAGAGCTAAATTTGCCATCGTGGTCGTGGATTACTTTACAAAGTAGGTCGAAGCTGAAAAGCAAACCACGATCACAACCAAACGAGCGATAACCTTTGTCGTCAGAAACATTAAATGTCGATTTGGGATCCTAAAAATCATTATAACAAACAATAGGACTCAATACGATAGTACGAAATTTTGGGAATAATGCCAGAAATATCACATCGAGAAAAGATATACTGCCGTGGCACATCCGCAGTCGAATGGACAGGTAGAAGTGGCGAATAAAGTAATTAAGTCCATTTTGAAGAAGCGACTGAAGCGGGCCAGATCCGTGTGGGTCGACGAGCTACCTTTGACATTGTGGGCCTACAGAACAACTTATAAATCAGCCACAGGCCACACTCCCTTCTCCCCCACTTTTGGATCAAAGGCGGTCATTCTGATCGATTAAAAGTGCCATCCCACAGAACCACCTACTAAGAACCAATGACTAATAATAAACTGCTCCTCGAATCCCTGGATATGGTTGAAGAAAAACGAGATGAACCGGACCTGCGAGCCTTGAGGCACAAGCAGCAGGTCACCCGATATTACAATAAGAAGGTCCAAGCTCGAACCTTTGAACCCGGAGACTTGGTTCTGAAGCATGCCTTTCCACCCCCAGTTTGGGTCCGAAATGGGAAGGACCATATGCCATCCTACGAAGGCTTGATAATGGATCCTTCAAGATAGGGACCGTGGACGGAGATGAAATCCCCGGAGTGTGGAATGCCCAACATCTGCAGTATTACTTGACATGAAATTGTCATTTTTACTCTTTTGCTTTTTTTAGGGCCATGTAAAAAGGCACGACTTGCTTAGAACAGCCTGGTTACATAAGCAAAAGATTATAAAGTGGAGTACGTAATGATTTGATCGAACCACTATAAAAACATCGTGCATCGTTTACTTTTATCGCACCGTTTCTTATTCGCTCTTTCATTCTTTACTCATATAAGCTATTATGATTGTGATATTTGTTATAAACCTCATGATGATTTCAAACCATGTAATTAAAAGAGCCTTCTATCAAATCAGCAGAACAATAGCATACGAAACATTGAAGGTTCAATGAAGTAAACGATGCAACCTCAGACACTCTAACTCTCGTGATCTGAGAAAGAATACGAAGGACAAAGAAATGAATTATCCACGAGGCTTAAAGGTGCACCAAGGTCAAAAAGACTGCCTCGATTCCACTCTACCCTTGGTATCCGACGAGAGAGTATAAAGGCGCCAGAGACTGTGCGCTACAAATGAACTCCTACCCTACTGAAGGATTATGGGGCAGATTGAAAGCTGCGTTCGAACTCTATCCTGGGCATACGACAGGAGAGTATAAAGGTTCTTTGATTATATGCCACAAAAGGGTTCCTATCCAGCTACACGGCCAGGAACAAGAATGAAAGCTGAGCCCGGACCCTTCATTTCCGGGCATGGAGAGGCAACACTTGTACGATCCTAATCAATCCTCAAAAAGCCCTGGCCAGGCATCACGTTAATGATTTATTGGAGGCATATACATTATACACATATACAATGTAGAGATTTTAATTTTTCTGATGCTAGAATGGTTTACGATGTGATTTTAACTTAGTTATGACCTAAATGTTTATGTGTGACTAAGTATGATAAACTTGCAGGTACACAATAATACGAAAGAAACAAGATTTCATTTACAAAATGCACAAATACAAGCTAGTCAAAATGTGAGGGCCACTCTCTCATAATTACAACATAAGGCCAGGAGAAATTTAAAACGAGCAAAAGTAAAGAAGCTCTACTTAGGCTTCGGAGACTGCCTAGGCTTCTTCTCTTTCTTTTGCTTCTCTGGCTCCTTGTTAACACTAGACTCGTCGTGCTTTTTCCTTTTCTTCTTATCCGAAGGAGGGTCTTGTGGAGCATTAAGGGACTGTGACGCTTGTTGTGTGGTTATAGACTTGGAGGAGAGCTTTATAATCAGCCCAGATCCAGGAGCAGCTGCAGAGAGAGGTGAGACATTTAAAGGCTCCTCCTCGGCTTTAATTCTCAGCTGCCCATACTGTTTGGCCTTTATGTCAGCTAAAGTCAGATTATTGTCATCCTTAATCTCTCCCATAATAGCGACATCCTCTCCTTTATCCCCATTGTCACCGTCGGTATCCTTTAAAGCTCCGATGATTTCAGCATCCTTAGGAACATCAGTGTGCGATAACACAATGGCCTTCTCGGTCGATTTGACCTCAGTTTGTTAAGAGACTTCAGGGGCCTTAGGGCTTGACGGTACGATGGCCTTCTCGACCTCTGCTTGCTTTGCTGTAGTCCCCTCGGTCGGCTTGGCACCTACAATATGATAAGCAACCGTTATTAATTTGGGAGAAAATGTGGCCTTCTCAATTGTTTGCCCCACAATACGACGATGAGTTATGATAGCTTCAATAAATTATGGAGAGAATGTGGAGATACCTTCCGCCGACTGCTCTTCCGGAGTTGAAGCGGAAACCCCCACAGGTTAGGGAACAGGAATCTCAGAGATTAACGGGTCATCGGGGTTATACTCGTCGGCCCCAGAATTCTTGAGCTCCGCGGCTGAGCTTGAACCCTCATCGACTATGTCCTTACCTTTGAGCTTAAGCCTCTCTGTCTTCATAGACTCTTTAATTTGACGTCTGGCCTCTACTAAAACCACAGGCTCTTCACTTATGAGGAAGGTCTGCATAAGCTGGTCTTCATCGACAGTCTCGACCTTTAAGCGTTGCCTCTCGCTTTCAACAATCTGATCCCATACATCAATTAAAGTAGAGGGATAGTTCTTGATCCATGAAATGTCTCGGGTCTGAATGACCTGAGCAAAAAAGTCCATTAATAATTCATCGAATCCTTCTATCTCTTGCTCAGCCGTGACAAACTTGGCAGTAGCATTGGAGGCGGACTCGAGGGCTTCGTTGGCATGTCCTTTAACAAGAGCTGCTCTCTCCTCAGCATGAGCAAGTTTGTCCTTTAAGCTTGCCATTTCCTTCTCCCAAGCAGTTTTTCCACGGCAAAGCGATCTTGTGACGTCTTTAACTCAGTATTAATTGATTTGAGATCCTCTATCTCCTTTTTCAAAGCCACACGCTCTTGGATGTTTGAATCAAGTTCAAAGTGGAAGCGTTTCTTTGCACCTTCTAACTCTGTTTTGTAGTTTTCGGCATCCCTCTGAGCTAGGGCAAAGAGAGCTTGAGTATCCTCGAGTTGTTCTCAGCCTTGTCTCTAGCCTTGATATCATGTTCAGCCTTTTCTTTAGCTTTGGCCACATCTATTTCCAGACGATAGATAACCTCTGAAAGCTTCTTGGCATGCTTCTTCATGGCCCTATACTGTGTAGCCACATGACTAACCTGGTCGACAACTTTCGTATCCCAATTATCAGGAACTGGTTCAAGATCTGGAACGAAGAGCATCTTTCCAAAATAGATGCCGGGAAACTGGTTTCGCAGATGCTCTATCTTTGCCTTATTTTCAGAAGAAAGGATCACCTTCTGGGTAGAGGTAACATCTTGGTCGCGTTGACCGGAGGGGACAAGGGTTGTCTTGTCTTTTTCCAAATCTTTGCTTGGATCCTTATGCTTATCCTTGGGTTCATGGTGCTTCTGGGAGGATTTAACCTAAAGAGGTATACCCTTCAGAGGAGTCGGAGCTTTGGGAAGTTGTCTACCTCTCGCATGTGGTACTTGACGACTATGGTGCTTCTCGGGATCTTGTCTCGAAGGAGAACGAGAACGTGTAGGATAAGGCTGACGGGAATCATAGTGTTTCTTACTATCTCTTCCCTGACTATCACTTCTGTCATGCTCAGGTGCGGGATTTAACTCTGGGCATGCACTCACGAAGTTCATGATGAGAATAGGAGTGGCGACGAGGCATCTTTCATGCAAAAATTACTAGCAAGAATAAGGACCATGAGTACAAACAGTGTATGAATATTATGATGTGTAGTGCATATGATGTGTGTGTCCCGTGTGATCCCCCTAATAGACCAGGGCCCGGAGCTAGACTCGTCTGTACAATTTCCTTCTCTTTGAATGGGGTGGATTCTTCCTCGGAGATAGGGAAGAACGGTTCCGCTCCAAAGTCCTCAGATGTGTAAATGTTATCCGGTAGGGGGAGCTTGTCTAAATCCCCATATATTTGTTCCTCTGTTAAAGAATCATGAGTCGAGGGCCTAGGTGGTGGCGGTGTTTTTTGAGAAGATCCCCCTTTGGCGATGGAAGCATCCTTTGGCTCATCAACTCGGACTTCACCTCCTTTGTATACATTTATCTCTTCGTCGTCTTGGACATCCATAGGTGAAGGAATTTTAGGAAACTCAGTCGTCCTTGTAGCTTCTATGGTTACTTGCCCCTCGGCCGGGGCATGTTGCTAGATCCCCCAATCGTTTGAGTATGGGGCACGTACTTGTGAGCCTTGCCACCTTGACCAAGCCCAAATCTTACATCGAGGAGGTGATGTTTGTGAAGATTCTCATTGGTTACATACTTCTTGATCTTGAAAAAATCTGAGTTGCTTTTTATAAGGCGAGATAAGCGATCTTCATGGACTTCACCTTCTATCTTCTGGGGATTGGGAACTATATGGAAATGGTTAGCATTTTGACTATAAAATTAAGACAGATGCCAAAAGGATTTTAAACCTACTTGACTGTAACCACATCCTCGCACATCCAAAATGATGTATTATGCAGAACCACTCGAATTTAGTATCTCCCAAGTTGTTGTGTCCATCCGTCAAGACCTTCTTAGAGGGAATCGACTCAAAGAAAACAAAGTTTGGGGTCCTTGTGGAATGATGTTTGAAATGGTAATAGAAGTTCAAATCCTTGTAAACAAGCTCGGTCTCCAGGATTTCTACATACGCGATATACAAGGCGTATAGAGCAGCGTAAGCGATGGGATGGAGTTGCATGGGAGCGATGCGCAGCTGTCTCAGGAGATCGACGACGATCGAAGGAAAAGTAGGAATAGCACCTACCGAGTACATGACTTTGCTAATAGCCATATAACCCTCCAGAGCAGAATGGGGTCTGCCTCTTTCTCCGGGGTTTTCACGTCATCCCAGGGGATTCCATGTCTTAATCAGATTATTTTAACTTTAAATCATCCAGTTTGGAAGCTATAGAAACACTTGGCTTGTCTAATTTTTTAACACCCTCGAGTTCGTCAGGAGCTCGATCATCTTCCTCTTCTTCAAGTGATGTGCTCTCAGAAGGTGTTGATTCTGCATCAAGATCTGTTTCATAATCATATCCAGAATTATTCCGGGTCCGACAGAAGTACGTCAGGATTATAATAACTTGATGATTTTGGATCTGCACTTTTCTTTGATATTCTTGCTGAGCGTCTGTCAGACATGTCTACTGTGTTGTTGAACAAACATAAGCAATTAGAGTATAAACACCCGTGACCCCCGTGTATGTGCAAGTGCCGGTGTGTGCAACACTGAAAAGGAACACATAAAGTAAAGCAAATAGCAGAATTATTGGTCATCGCATGTCTTTAAGTTAAGTCCCCGTTCAACCCAGTTCAAGAAGTTTGTTTCAAGGCTCTAACCTAACTGTTCATTGTTTTATTCGAATTATAGCGAACACATAAAGGAAATATGTGATGATATGTTTAGTTGATTGATGTTGATTGGTCGCACATAGTCAAAGAGTTGCCTCGAAAGCAAGGTAGTTTATGTGGTCATAAAATTCGGCTTGTGAGGGGAATCCTTGGTTCATGATTTAGGACTGATTCATGGACAAGCCCGGTTCGTGACGCAATTTTACCAAGGCCGACCCACTCGCGATTTGGGATGGCTCGTGGTCAAGCATCCTCTCACGCACTATGTCGGCTAATCCTATGCGGCGCGTAAATGAGAGACCGGTTCGTGATCTGAAATTAGCCCAAAGATTTAGAAATGAGGTCCATCAGCTCGTGAGTGGTTCGCTCGTGAGCTACTACCACGACCCGCCTCACCATTCCGTCCACGAACCGAGGCTTTATTCCCATCCACGACCTGACCCAACACTAAGCTCATCACCACGACCCACCTCACCACCTCTCTTTCATGAACCAGTACTTTGCCTCTTTTCACGACCTGATGCCTCGCTCCCTTTCACGAGCAATACCACTACCACATTCAGCGATCCGCTTTGACACTTAACTCCTCTTCACAACTCGAACCATCGGAGCATACATTTTCATCTACCACTTCGCCTACCCTCCTCACGAGCAGATCTTCAACAACAAAACTGATCTCAAATCTCCACCTCAGTTAGAAACCATCATGTTTTAAGTTTCACTCTCAATGCCTTCCATCTTCCAATAAGCCGCACCACATCTACGGTGACTCGAACGTTAAGATAAAGGGAGCGAAAGTTGGTGGAGAAGGAAAGACAGCGAATTTAAAGCATGATAACTCAGAAAAAGAAAAAGAAGTTACTTGAGTATAATTTCCATTATCAATAAGTCCTGAGAAATGAGTTCGAATCAATTGGAGGAACTTTGTAATTAGGGTTTCGGATTTGTAAAAGGTTGGTTTAGCTGCGGTGAAAGTAAAAGATGAAGGGTGGCAGACAAAACAGTTTTTTATAGCCCCCGTAAAGACTCTTGGTCTCCTCTTTTTTGTCCTGGTGAGTCGGCTCGGCCCGATGGGCCATGAACATTTAGTTGGACATGAGGTTGCTTGCGCAAGAACACATGCCGATGTCAGTTCGTGACTCACACTGCCCCAAGAGATATGGTCCACGGCACGACTCGATGACAAAGACTTTGGGATAACTACCGAGTTGAAAAGTTAAGATTTTTCATCTACAGGTGTAATGAATTTCTTTGAAACTATTTATAGGAATTTGGGACTTACTTGAAGAATTACTCGCAATGTGCTCTGGAATTCAAAAGATTGGAGTTAACGAACAAACAGAAAAGTAATTGGACACTCAACCCGATATTTATACCCGTTTAGAGACAGCAGAGAATGTGGATTCATAAAGAGACACAATTTTGTGAAGCAGCACGATGGTACGAACAAATACGATTGTTAACTCACATCGCTCCAAGAAAAGATAGTTTGATAATTTCGAAGCACGTTCCATCTTTGATAAAACGTACTACGAGGGGGGAAAATATTGGCTAGCTTTTTTGATCAAGCAACCAAGGAAACAAGTACTCACGAGTAGATGGATGGAGGCTTATGCACACAAGTTTAAACATTTTATATACCCCGGCTCGTGACACATCGGGTGCAATTCGCAAGCATTTCTCACCATCCAGGATCATAGGACGGCTCGTGGTCCCTCACTAGCAAGCGACTCATGGCTCACTTTGAAGATCCAAACCACGACCAGCTCGTGATATGATATCGCGAACCAGGTCTCATGCGAGGGTCACGAACTGACCCTAGGTTCAGGAAGTGATGGCCACGACTTGGTCACCCACGAACCGAAAGCTAAGGATCTAGCCACACGTGTCTATAACGGCCATATTGACTACTTCTCCACTTAGCCACGAGCCACTCCGAGATTCTCGGGATTGGTGTCGCATGTCTTCACGAACCGCCTATAGAAATCACATATAAATAGCCCAATACTTGGCATTTTTCAGGATCTTTTTGGCAATTCAGAGCTCCGATTCCACCATTATCAAACCATCATCATTTCTAATCAGAGATATTTCGAAATTGTTGAGTGAATTTCTATTGTAAAAGTGAGGTTGAGAGAATATTTTGATTGTACTTGCATTCAGACGTATAATCAAAGTCATATAAAGTGGACATTGGCTCTTTAACACCGAACCACTATAAATTTGGTGTGCTTTTGCTTTTTCTTTCATTTCTAGTTTTAATTTTCTGCAAATCAAGATAATCTGGGTGTTAGAACCATATTTTGGTCTAACACTTGCTTTCATTTCTGGTCTCCATTCTTTAACAAATATCAGAAATCGTTTCCTAGGACAAAATATGATTTTTTTTTTCCATATAAGTTAAGCTTTCTAACTTAGGGTAAGATTTCATCATAGTTTGTAGTATCAAGTTTAATTATTATTGAATTTAAGCCAATTTTATTTTTTTCCTCTATATTGATGTGGTTCACAACTGCTAATCTACTACTACGTTGCCCTCTTTGATTCCCGACTTTGCTATTTGGAGTTGACCCTGCTTTAGATATTCAAGTAGGGTCTTCTTATCATTCATGTATATTTCAACAAAAATAATGTAGCAGATCTTTTGAAAAAAAAAGGAGATTTTGAAAAAAAAGTACGGAAGCATATGTAGTTATACTACTTGGTATGCCACTCTTATAAAATTAGGTTCAGCAAAAATAGCTTGTTTTTTATTGAATGTGCTATTCAATGATGAATGTATGTGATTCAAGCAGAAAAACGATAATATTGGAAAGTAAGCACAAATTTATATTGGGTGAAAGTACCTACAGTGTACAATTTTTAGTTTCCAAATGAGCAATACCGACGGGCTTGTTTCTTCCATCTCTTTTTGGGCAATCTACTAATTCTGCAGTGACTTAAGTAAACAAAAGCCAAAATTATAAATCCAAAAGTTGATAAATACCATGAATATTTACTACCAAACTGAAAAAATGACGAAAATCCATCCGTGCATAAACCGAGCCTAACATTACGGCTCTCTGCAACAAATTCAGGATAAGTCCTATCAAAGTGTTTTCATGCTTCACCATCAGACGAATGTATCATAGTTCCTTCTTCTGATGTTCTCACGTTTGTCATCGCATATGACACGCCGTAGCAGAAGAAGCATATAGCCATTGAAGTCTGGGAGTTATGGGTAGATAATGCATTCTTTTATACGGAACTTTTTTTCCTTTCTTTTTCCTTGGTTTATATCTATCTTCGTTACAAAATTTGCATTTTCTACGGTGAGCGTCTTCTTTCCAATACAACATGCAACCTTTAACACATGTATTTATCTTATGATATGGTAGTCCAAAAGCATGCACAAGTTTTTTCACTTTATAATGAATATCGCACATCAAACTATTGGACGGCATATGTCGTTTTGCAGTTTGTACAACTACTTTAAATACAACTTCTGTAAGATTGAATTTTGGTTTCATAGTGATGAATTCGGCGGTTACAGACAATTCGGTTCCGCTTGTACACCCTTCCCACAACGGCCTCTTAACAGCAATCAATAAATCATAAAAAAAATCGCTTTCGTGTTGTTTCTTCAACATTTTCAGTCTCATCGTCACCTTGCTCAATGTTAGGAAACATTGATCGAGCTGCATCTTGCACCATATTTTCTATCGGATTCGTCATTGTATTATCGTTCATCATTGTACTATCGTCCTCTACCACTACAGGGTTAAACGTAGGTTGAACAAGTTCTCCATGACAATCCCATAAGTAATAATTCGACACAAAACCAAATTTATGCAGATGTACTTCTACTACATCTGGCTTCCAATGCTTCAGATGTCTGCACTTACTACACAGACAACAAATGTTTACGTTACTCCGATTATTAGATTTAGCGAATCTAATAAATTTTGGACTCCATTACAAAAATGTTCCTTTATTGACCCCTTTTTATCGGTTCGGGGTTGATATATCCAACCGCGATCACGAAAATAATCGAACATTTTCCTGATTTGCAACTAATATGTTAGAAAGTTCGATCAAACACTTTATACTAATTGAAATCTTGTAAAATTTCATTTATAACTAATTAATGTTTTCAGTTTTTTGTTTATTTCTTTTTTACTTTGACGGCCGGTTTACCTACTTCCCATTACAAATATAATAACGTAAGCATATTTTATAAATCATTTCAGGTTAAACGGTTCAACAAAATTTCGGCAGTACTTCCCTTTGGTACCTGTATCGTACACAAATGCATGTACATAGAGAACAAAAAGAAAGTACCATTGAAATTTTGTTAACTGTTTAAGCTGAAATGATTTATAAAATATGCTTACGTTATTATATTTGTAACTTGTCCAATACTAGGACAAATCCAACGAATATTGTATCAGATGAATATAGATTTCTGTTTTATGTAAAAACGAATATTTATATAATGATTATATACAACACTTGTCGAATATGGCTAAATTTATCTAAGAAGTTCACATAAGTAGTTAAAAAAACATTCAATCTAAGTTTAAACCAAAAAAACACTTCAAATGAAAAAAGCGTGTTTTTGGCGTTTTGGGCTTTTTTGTGTTTTTATTTTCGCGCTTCACTAATAAGTGTGCCTTAAACTTCAAAAAAGCTCCTTAATTGCGGCTTGCGCCTTTTTCCGCCTGCGCGCGCGTTAAGTACATAGCGTCTACATAATATTTTCTGTACTTTCAATTTGTAAAATAACATGACAATGAAAATTATGATGTATAAATTAGTTTTAGTTAGTTTTAGCTAGTTTTAGTTTAAAGTATAAATTACAAAGTTAATTGTAGTATATTGCAACAAAAATTTTATTAAATATTATAGTAACAAATTTGTAAAATAACATTTTTTAAATAAATATTATAGCAACAGTTTTTTTTTTGTATATTGCAAATGCATTATTTAAATTTGTTTGGACCAACTATTCTTGCATTCGATGATGACATAATTAACAGTGCATGCAAAGAGGGACATCATTACACCGTTTCAATAGTTATAATCAATTTACTACCGGTTAACAATCACGTTTACTTTATTTTTTTTCAAATAATTCTACAACACAATCAACCTACAACACAATCAATTTAAGCCCAATTACATATATGATAATCATCGTTTTCATGCTACTAGATCAAGTATATATGTGATAATCAACGATTTCAACCTCCTAATCAATTACACTTATTCCCAAAATCAATGTATAACAAAATCAACATTATATGCATCTCACAAGACAGCCAATTTCATTTCCATAAACATTCAATTAACAAACCCATACTAACATGCAAATTAACCCTAATTAACCAGTTAGACATAGAATAGGGATTAGAAGACATACCGGAACAAATTGAGATGATTGGAACGGAGTTTGGGTGGGTGAATTCGAAATCGCAGCGGGAGGCGATGGGGTAGGGGTTTTTTTTTTTTTTTTTTTTTTTAAAACAAGATGAAATTGTTTGGGGAAGAAAGCTCTCGGCAGTTATTATCATCAGAACGTGCAACGGCTAACGACGGCCGCTTTTTTAGCTGTTGCCTTAGGTCGTCGCAAAATGAAGTCTTTCTTGTAGTGCAGTTTGCAGTATCAAGTTTAATTATTATTGAATTTAAGCCAATTTTATTTT
This sequence comes from Allium sativum, assembly GCA_030737875.1. Classification (NCBI taxonomy): domain Eukaryota; kingdom Viridiplantae; phylum Streptophyta; class Magnoliopsida; order Asparagales; family Amaryllidaceae; genus Allium; species Allium sativum. The sequence continues at coordinate 1,033,059,485 of CM060916.1, read as the reverse complement.
TTCCTCTATATTGATGCGGTTCACAACTGCTAATCTACTACTACGTTGCCCTCTTTGATTCACCACTTTACTATTTGGAGTTGACCTTGCTTTAGATATTCAAGTGGGGTCTTCTTACCATTCATATATTATAATATTTCAACAAGAAAAATGTAGCAGATCTTTTTTAAAAAAAAAAAAAAAGATTTTGATCACAAAGTACGGAAGCATATTAAGTAAAACTACTTGGCATGCCACTCTTATAAAATTAGGTTCAGCAAAAATAGCTTATTTTTTTTATTGAATGTGCTATTCAAGGATGAATGTATGTGATGCAGTCAGAAAAAATGATAATCCTGGAAAGTAAGCACAAATTTATACTGGGTGAAAGTACCTATAGTGTGCAATTTTTAGTTTCCAAATGAGCAATACCGATGTGCTTGTTTCTTCCATCTCTTTTTGGGAAGTCTACTAATTCTGTTGTGGCTTATGTAAACAAAAACCAAAATTATAAATCCAAAAGTTGATAAATATCATGGATAAGAAAACTTTCACCGTAGTCTTTTTTTTTCCCTTAGCTATTGTACTGTCCTCTTCATATTATCCAAACACCCAAAAAGGTGGATATTTGGACATTCCCTTAATTTAAAAGTAATTTAATAGAAAACTACTTTGAAAAACATGCTTTGAATTGCAACGTAAAATTATTTGATGCAATTCTTTTTTGTTTTTTTTATATCAAAAACCATATTTGAACTTAACAACCGATGTCTTAGATCAAAACTACTTTCTCATTTTTTTTTCTTTAAGGTTCTATTTTGTTTTCTGTTTTTACTACAAATTTTTTTACGCCTAGTATAAGATAAAGATAGATGTTGTTATAACTTGTTTTCGATAATGGACGTATGCATTGGTGGAAACTTCAAAAGTTATGCTATACCAAACATTGTATAAAATTTATGCTAGCTAGCTAATTAAATCCAAATCACAAAATTTTGTATAAAAATTATGCAACCCAATTGATGTTCAACCAAATAAGGCGACTGCTCCACCAGATTAACAACTGCATTTTATTGTATTCAAGCGAACTATTCAAACAAATTTACACAAAACTTTTATTAATTTGATTCAGTGGTAATTGTTAATTATATGTGGATAGCACGAGGTAGTTTAATATGGTTAGAAAATTTTATTAACTTGTTATTCATCTTGTATAAGGGTATTGCCAATGATCTTTCGTGCATGTTTTTGCGTAGTGTGCACCTTTGAATATATGAGTTGTGCTTTAAAGTTAAACGTGCAAGTAAATGTAGATGCGCTATGCATAGAAAATAAAAGGTATAAATTTAACCTGTGCAGGAGTTTGTAAACCTGCATTTGATTTGCTATATTACGGTTTTTTAATCATGTGTATCACAACACACTATAAATGAATCTGAAGTAGTAGACAACTATAATCATAAACACAAAAAGCAATCCAGGCATCTGCTTGATTATTTTTAGTAGCAGCCCTTTACAAACTCTAACCATTTTTATACCTCATTTCTTAATTTGTACGTTTTAAACCTAATATTGATTAGCATTCTACATACAGAAGGAAAAAACTTATTTTGTTTGATTCAAACTAACCGGTCTATGAAATTTGAATTGTTTCAAATATTTGTTCAACATGTGCAGTTTTTATTCCCCGAGTAACAAATATGGTAGCACGTTTGTTTTAGGCCCATGTCATAGTTGGACTTTTGAGAGTATAAAGCCCTTTGGTCCATCCTATCTCATTTTAGTGAATATAGAAAGCACTAATATAGTAAATGGTAAATTCAATTCACCATCCGGTTTGTACAGAGACTCCCCCCTTCTTTCCCAATGGAAACCTCAATTTTGTATATTAATGTCTTATTTTAGGATTATTCAAATATTACACTAGGTCTATGTTTTGTTGCACCTTGTGTCAGTGCATTGAAATCTAATGAAAACTTTTTAAATAATATGCAGTAAAAATAAATTAAAAAAAATCTTTATACTCATCTTCATTTTAACTAATTCCAATTCATTTGTGTTCGTATCAAACTAATAAATGTAAAAACTACATCTTTTTTCATTTTGTAGTTGAAATTCATAAAAGCAATTCATATACATGAAGTGAAAGTACCATATATTTTATATAGTGAACAAACAGCAAAAAGTTTAGGAAAAGTAATCAGTGGTTAGAGCTTTGACAAGTAATATATATGTTGGAAAATTATAAACTTATTTGGTATTATATATATATATATATATATATATATATATATATATATATATATATATATATATAAAAGAAGGAAAAAGATAAGCATTCTAAAAGACGTTATTGGGATTAACAAACCATCCAAGAAAGCATCTAATATTTTATTTATATATATCATAAAAGAAAATAAGTAGATGAAATTATCAAAATTATAACTGAGACTATGATTGAAATAAGAATAATGTGCATTTTTTACATAAAAAAGTATCAGTATCTCCTACATTAATGTAATAGTTGAAGTTCACTTATGAATTGTATGTCTAATGATTAAATGCAGGATGACGCTTTTACTAGGACCACCTGGATGTGGAAAGTCTACCTGTTGCTAGCATTAGCAGGAAAACTAGGGCTGTCAATGGATACCCGAAAAATCCGAAATCCGTCCGCATCCGTATCCGAAAAGCGGATAAATATCCGATATCCGGGAAAGTGGATGCGGATGCGGATATAGGCATATCCGCATCCGAAAATTATCCGTCCGCTTTTTTTTCCGATTATAGCTTAAATTGTGTGTATTTTAACATAATTAAATAGACTAATTTATTCATTTGCAAAATTAAAAGTCGACTAAATGCATGTTAGTTACTCAAAATTATATATTATCATCATATTTATTTACTTTTAGCACTTTAGTAATCAATTAGGTTGAAAAAGCTTAATATTAAGCTAAAAAAATTCATTTATGTTCATTGATTTATCGATTGTTGGCGGAGCGGATAATTATCCGATATCCGTCCGTATCCGCGGATACGGATATCCGATATCCGAAAATGGTTTCGGATGCGGATACGGATATGGAACTATCCGTATCTGAAAGTATCCGTTGACAGCCCTAAGGAAAACTAATCAATTCTTTCGAGGTTTTGCCAATAACAAACTTTTTTTTTGAATTTTTTAGGGGGGAACCGGCAGTGCTGTAAAACTTCCTCTAGTGCACTATAATAAACTTACATACGCTAAATATTAGTATTAAAAGTACCATAAGTCAAAACATATTATCAACTAACCACTATAAATTTTTTTTTTTTTTTTGGGCAATGCATGGCAAGCCGATTTTATAGTGGACGTACCACTTTATTATAGAAAGAAAGAAAACAGGTTCCCTGCACATGCACAAAGAAACTAAGCTGGTTTGAAATGTCCAATCACTATCAATAGTACAGAAACAACAAGCTTACAAAACTACAAAAAAAAACATACAACAAAGAAATCAGAAGGCATTAAACCGTATCGCAGTAAAACAAACAGTCATAAAACGAATCCGTGAAAGGAGTCATCATGCGCGCAAAAATCTCAAAGCAAAATGCCATGTCTTCCACGTAGAAAGCCGCAGTTGGGCCAAAAATATGGGTTATATCCCAAGAAGAGTCTTGTAGAAAAATCGAATTATCATCACCAATTTCACCGCTATCCTATAGTTTTAAATCATTACCTTCAGAGCGATAGAAAAGACGACGATGATCATCCTCCTCCCCAATAAAAGAGAAGTAGTGATTAGTATCATAACGCAATCCAGAGGGGGCATGCACTTATGCACGCTCCCCATCAACCCACGAGATATCGGGGTCCGGGAGAACATTAGGCAGTATAGGAGCTTTAAAAACATGGGAATCAACATGATCAAGTATAAGTACTAGTGGATCCACCACATGATTAAACATCCTACCAGTAGGAACCCACACATGGGCAGGAGTTCTAGGTAGATGAGTTTTGACTTGGGGATGCACATTAGCATCTTGCTAACAAACATCAGAACAATGACCAAAGGATTTGCAAGTAGTGCAAGTATCCGGCTTCCATCTGTACTCCACATAGTTTGCACTTAGATGCATTCGCATCGGCTTCTTTAAGCCCCTTAACTCTCTTTGCTCTATTAATAGACGATTGATCAGCTACCCAAGCCTTCTTAGGTGCTTTCACCTTATTTGATTCTTCCAAGCTCTTAGGTCCTTACTAGGAATTGGGTTCTCCTACTGTGAAAGAAGTAGGCTGCGCAGCATGAGAATTCTGCTGATTCCAAGTATGTCATTCCCATCATTACATATAGCAACATAAAAAGAAGAAAGTAGAAGACATAATCAAAAGAATTGTGAAAAATACGTGAATTTCTCTTGTTGCGACATGATTGGTTACAATAGAATGAAAAAGAGTTGTAAGCGAAGTAGTTTACTTGCTTGCTTATCTCATACCAACAGAATTCTGTTTACTTACGCAACATTCATTCGTTTACTTGTTAGTCAGCGAAATAATATGTTTGAAATGATAAGAATAGTAAGCAATTAATATACTGGCCTTGCTACTTGAAAGAATGCCTTGGCACAATCATACTGGAATTTAAAGAAAGAACTCGGGTCTAAGTTCTCAACTCCAAGAACAACTTGGAGCTGGTCCTTCTTTTCGCACTATTGTGAATAAATTCCTTTTCTTAGGAACACATACAAGAAAAATAATAATGGTAACCCCACTACTAACTACTTCATTTTCATTTATGAATTTCATATTAATAGAAAATACATGTCCTGCCGAGAAAGAATTTGTAACTTGCTGCCTTCTTGCCTAGCAGGCAAAGATTTACCTCTATGGAAAGACTGATTCATTCGGATCGACAAGAGGGTCCAACTCCATTGCATTTCCAGAATCCATGTTGTATATTTGAAGCAGTTCACCCTATGTTTCGCTCATGGTACAACCCTCTTCCTGCTGATCCACCTTTCTCCTCGGTCCATAGAGACAAAATGTAGGACAAGTGCCAATAATTCATCATGGAGGAAGGGACCCACCAAGCCGAGATCACTAACTAATACTAAATATAATAGAAAAGAACTATCTTTTCTATAAACTTTCCCCGATTCCTTTGCTATCGCGGGCCTTATGCAATCGATGGGATCATATAGATATCCTTTCAATACAACATAAGTCATCAAAAGGATATCGGACGACTCACCAAAGAACGAAAGCCAGGATTTTTCAGAAAATGGATTCTATTTGAAAAGTGCAGAACTGCATGGATAAGCTCACATTAACCCATCAATTTTGGGTCAAATTCGATATTTTCCTTGGGAGGTATCGGGAAGGAATTGTAATGTAATAATATCGATTCATACAGAAGAAAAAGTTCTCTACTGATTCAAACCTAACGCTGTACCTACGTGATAGAGGAAGAGGAAGAAACCGAAGATTTCACATAGTACTTTTTTGATCGAAAAATCAATCTGATTTATTTTGTACCCCTTACTCGATGAGAAAATGGTTCAGATTTTATGGGATCACCAAACCTTATGGGACTTAAGGAATGATGGAAGGAAATAAAAATAAAAGAGAGGGAAAGAAAATAAAAATTAAATAAAGAATAAAAAAAGAAGTAGAAAATAGAAGAGCTTAGATTCCAAATGAACAAATTCAAACTCAAAAAGGATCTTTCTGATTCTCGAAGAATGGGGGGACAAAGGGATTGATCAAGGAAGATCTCTTGTTCTTATTAGATTAGAATAAAATATTAGATTAGAATAAAAGATCGTGATTTGATCAGCTTATGTTTGGTAAAAAGAATAATTTTCTCCTTTGATCCCAATTGGAAAGTGTTCAATTAGAACATGAAAACGTCAATGAATTGGTCTTAGTTACACTTCGGGGCGTAGTGGAAGAAGGGAAGAGATTCTCGAATGAAGAAAAGGTTCCAATTACTTCGAAAGAATTGAACGAGGAGCCGTATGAGGGGAAAATCTCATGTACGGTTCTGTAGAGTGACTTGTCTGTCAACTTTTCCACTATCACACCCAAGAAACCAAACTCTGCCTTACGTAAAGTTGCCAGAATATGATTAACCTCTGGATTTGAAAGCACTGCTTATATACCTGGTATTAGCCACAATTTACAAGAACATTCTGTAGTATTAGTAAGAGGAGGAAGGGTTAAAGATTTACCCGGTGTAAGATATCACATTGTTCGATGAACCCTAGATGCTGTCGGAGTAAAGGATCGTCAACAAGGGCGTTCTAGTGCGTTGTATGTTCTTATCCATGACTTGTATCATTCGATATTACCATGTGAATCGCTAGAAACATGTGAAGTGTTTAGCTAACCCAAGAACGAAAGTTTCGTAAGGGGACTCAAGCAGGCTACCATGAGACAAAAGATCTTCTTTCTAAAGGAGATTCAATTCAAAACTATTATATGTCTAAGGTCCAATATTGAAATCATTTAAGATATTTTCTCTTACTTTGCCTGTGTCAACAAACAATTCGAAATACCTCGACTTTTTCATAAATGGTTCGAGTCAAATAGCAATGATTCGAAGCACTTCTTTTTACATTACACTATTTCAGAAACCCAAGGACTCAAAAGTATGGATATGTAAAATACAGGATTTCCAATCCTAGCAAGAAAAGGAGGGAAACAAATACTCAATTTAAAGTGAGTAAACAGAATTCCATACTCGATCTCATAGATACATATAGAATTATGTGGAAAGCCATATTCGATGAAAGTCGTATGTACGGCTTGGAGGGAGATCTTTCGTATCTTTCAAGGTCCACCCTACAATATGGGTCAAAAAGCCAAAATAAGTGATTCATTTTTAGCCCTTATAAAAAAAATTATTTTGAACCTCTTTCACGCTCATGTCACGTCGAGGTACTGCAGAAGAAAAAACTGCAAAATCTGATCCAATTTATCGTAATTGGTTAGTTAACATGTTAGTTAACCATATTCTAAAACATGGAAAAAATCGTTGGCTTATCAAATTATATATCAAGCCGTGAAAAAGATTCAACAAAAGACGGAAACAAATCCACGATCTGTTTTACGTCAAGCAATACGTGGAGTAACTCCCAACATAGCAGTAAAAGCAAGACGTGTAGGTGGGTCGACTCATCAAGTTCCTATTGAAATAGGATCTACATAAGGAAAAGCACTCTCCATTCGTTGGTTATTAGGGGCATCCCGTAAATGCCCGGGTCGAAATATGGCTTTCAAATTAAGTTTCGAATTAGTAGATGCTTCCAAAGGGAGTGGCGATGCCATACGCAAAAAGGAACAGACTCGTAGAATGGCAGAAGCAAATAGAGCTTTTGCACATTTTCGTTAATCCATGAACATGATCTATATAGACACGTAGATCTACGGATCCATACATCTCGATCGAAAAAGAATCAATCGAAAAAGAAAGAATTGGAATTGATCGACATCTTTCTTGAAACAAGCAAAAAGAAAGATGAGACATAAATCATGGATCAACTAAACCCTCTTGAGGGCTTGCTTAAGAGTAAGAAAGAGGAATCTTATGGAAATATCATGGAATAAGGTAGTACACTACGATTTAGTAGTCGACTTCTTAGTGAAAAAACAAATATTGCCCTTTTGTGGGGGTAATGATGATTTTTTTCCTTGTATTTTGCAAAAACCCGTGGCCAAATGTTTTTGGCGTTCACTTTCTATTTTGTAGGGTTGCTTTCCATCTTTGCTTTATAAGGGAACACTGAAGTTTTTGTAAAGTATTACTTTCCCCTATGTAGTTTCCTCATTTTATTCAATGCCATTGTTGCATTATTCGCAATTGCATTTTCGGGCAATCGGGAATCGTGGAGGAATTTCTTCCCGCGATTTTGGGATTCGTTCTGCAACCTTCCTATGAAGGAAAGGGAGTTAACCCTTTCTATTTTTCTTGGAATCCTGCTTTATATCTAATTCCACTATCCCCGTGAGGAATGGGTGGTTCTTGCCACCCGATCCATTATTCTTCTATTGGGGATACTCACCCTTTCCCCAAAAATCCTTGTATATTTCAATAAAATAGGAGATAAGGCTAGGACCGAAAGGAAAGAGGGAACATTTTCCACTTCTCCATTCATTGAAAATAGCAACCTGCTGTTATTAAGGTCTCCCCCCCCCACTCAATCTATAATGAAGAAATTATAGTAGCTCATTGTTTTTTAGGCTTTCTCATATTCAGTCGGAAGAGTTTAGGTAAGACCTTCAAAGAAACTTTCGACGGTAGAATCAAGTCTATTCCGGAAGAATTGCAGCAATTCTCCAATCCTAACGAAGTCGTTCCTCCGGAATCCAATGAACAACAAAGATTACTTAGGATCAGCTTGCGAATTTTCGGTTGGAAAAATAGTATCTATTTACATATGCTCGAATGACCCTTTCTCAAAATAAGAATGTACATAACCCTATTCCGGTCTGCTCCGGTACGGAATGAACTTATAATCTGATGATCGAGTTGATTCCATGATTATAAGTTCATAACCCCAGCCCATTTTGGGTGGAACAGATCTACTAATTCTTTTATTCCAGTTAGTTAGAGGGATCTTGAACTGAGAACTAAGCCTAGAAGCTAAAAGAGGGTATTCTGAGCAATTGCAAGAATTGGGTTAATTGATATTCCTGGTCTAGTAGATGCTAAGCACGCTCCTCAACAAGCTAGCGCATAGCGCGATGCTAGCCTGAAGTCTGTTCGTGGTATACTAGGTGCCTCCTGCTCACAATTAATATACTATCGCCTAGCATTATTTCGGTCATTGCTTCCGGTATCCAAAAGGTAGATTGCGAAGAGGAAGATCCATTATTGTCCTTAACTATTTCCCCTACTCTCCCTATAGATGAGTAATGGGCGGACTTTAATTAATATACTGGGGTCTCTAACTAGAAAACTTGCAGTTGGATATCAATAATCACTTACCCCGCGTTAGTAGAGTGAGGAGTGAACGGAAAAAATAAAGTTGTCTAGAGGGACCTCCGGGTTAGACATTAGGCATGAGAATCGACCAATGCATTCACTCACATTCGTTGATTGCAGTGCGCCATACCCCAAGCTTGTTTCAGAGAGGATGTCAGGAGTGGAAAGGAAAAGTTGTACCGAGGACTTAGTCAAATACTGAATTGAAAAATGAAGAATACCATCTAAGGTGGGGGACCGCAGCAGCTACATATACCCCTTCCTTTATGTTGCTGCAAGCGCCGGGCCGAGCCGGAATTCTTCAAAAGGCGCTAAGCCAGTATATTAATTATGCGGAAGACATCCATAAACGAGAGTCTCAAATAGTCTGGATTCGTCAAGTAGGCAAATTTTTTCTTTGTCTTAGCCCAGTATAAACATTCAGAACAAAGCTAAGAAGTAGGCTGAATGGAAGAGGGGACAAGGGCGGTCGTCGCTTGCCGCGAAGGCCGCACCATGCCGAATCTTTCTACCATTTCCTTCTCTTCCACTTTTGCCAATATGAGTTCACCTGGTACTAGCAGCTTTATAGGGGAATTTCCAATCTTAGTTGGAGCTTTCCAAAGAAATTGCTTAGTAGCCACATTAGCCGCGCTTGGGATGATTTTAGGCGCGGCATATTCCCTTTGGCTATATAATCGTGTGGTTTCTGGGAATTTAAAACCTGATTTCCTTCATAAATCCTTCGATCCAAATGGCAGAGAAGTTTCCATATTTCTACCTTTTATTGTTGGAGGGTCGACCGTCTGTTGAACTACCAAATAAGAGTAAACCAATGTGATCATGACATTGTAGGTTCTTGCGATGGGATGGATGCGAATTCCCTCATCGGTAATGGGTGCTAACCAACCCTATATTAATTGGGTCGGATCTCACCAAGTATAAACATTGGCGCCTGATATACCAAGTCCCGTATATTCATTGGCGACCCCAATCAATTGGGGGAGGGAGGCTGTATATCGAGTGCTCGCCCGCCGAATTGAATCTTGAGTAGTCTATCAGTGGTGCGAAGCGGGCTAGGTGAAAGAGCTTTCAGAAATATTTACTATAAACGGTGTGGTGTACAACATCCGATTCTTTGCCAATAGGCAAGTCGATACTGAAACTACGGAATATATTCTATTGTGTTTCTTGTGATCAATGAATTATGTGTTGCAAATCATCTAGTGTCGAAAAGCTAATGTTTCCTCGAATAATCCCTAGCCAGTATATTAATTGGCAGCTTAGTGAGGTAAAAAAATAATAGGAAATATCATGTAGAGCAATACAAGCGAGATACATGAGAGCAATTAAGAAAGAATGTATTTTGACTTATCAATAATATATATATATATCAATCAAATCATGACTTTTGAAGCGAAATCTTGCCAAAAATCCTAGAAAACAACAATTAATTTCTCTTTGCTTTCTTTCGCTAGCGTTATGCTTAACACATGAAAGGAGAAGGTGTTAATCTAATAGTAACTATTTATGGAAACGTACGTAGTTTCTACTGAAAGTAGGTGCACTGCTCAACTATTAGTTTCGTTTCGTTTAGTAGAGCCATAGGAGGCCTCCTTCCTCAACTCCCGAGATGATGCATGATTTGAGATCAACCAGAGAGGTCTTCGTGCACCTATGGTCCTTCCTCAGGCCCCCTTCAAGTCCTGTATTTGAACATGAGGAGGTATTATCCGTCAAAGAACAAGCATTATGAACTGTCATTTAAGGCACCTGAGCCTGAGTTCGATGATCCTGTTCCAGCGGATGCACTGAGCCAGAGGTAGATTAGACTGTTCTAGGGGGACTAGGTTACCTGCCCAGAGCTCTCAGTGATTAGTTAAAAGCATATACAGTGGGTGTGGATGAAGAGGTAGTATCCGTCGACTATCCCAAGCTTTTTGCCTACAAGGCCTGCGAATACCCTCCTAAGTGAAAGCGAACAGGCGAATAGGTCAGGGGATTAAAGAAAAACGGAGATTCTAACGTCTAGACTAATTGTCGGAAGCTTCTCATTTAGCTTCTAGGTCTATTCATAAAATAACAAGTGCTCTCTGAACTAAGCTAGATAGTCTCCTATCACTAGGCTCACCAACCAACCTGGACTTTGATTCTTATCTTTTTCATCGGATATAAAAATCATAAGGATTGTCCATTAGTTACCATACGACATAATCGCTCTTGGGTGGAGTGAAAGGATACCCTCTTTTAGCTTCTAGGCCTATTTATTAGTTCAAGATCCCTCTTACTAACTAGAATAAAAGAATTAGTAGATCTGTTCTGCCCAAAATGAGCTGGGGTTATGAACTTATAATCATGGAATCAACTCGATCATCAGATTATAAGTTCATTCCATACTGGACCAGACCGAAATAGGGTTATGTACATTCTTATTATGAGAAGGCGTCGTTCGAGCGAATGTAAATAGATGTTATGTTTCCATATGGATCCCTATAGTGTTACATTCTATTTAGGATTAGGAATAGGCATAATCGGACCTGCTTTTGACATATCTATCATTATTTGGGTACCATATTCACTTCTTTGGGCTTCTACTGAATCGAGAAACAGGTATGATTGTACATCTTTGAAAAAGTTATATCGAAACAGTTATGAATTTGATTGATTTTTCGTTACTTGCCCAAACAACCCCGAATTCCATTATTTCAACTACAATAAACGATCTTCCGAATTGGCAAGACTCTCCAGTTTGTGGCCTCTTCTCTATGGTACCAGTTGTTGTTTCGTTGAATTTGCTTCATTAATAAGTTCGCGATTTGACTTTGATCGTTATGGACTAGCACCAAGATCGAGCCCTAGGCAAGCAGACGGGGCGGTTTGATTAGTTGAAGGGTCTGAAAGAAAATGTAGTTCTGGTGGGAATCATCCCTATCGGTACCGGATTTAAAAAATTAGTGCACCATTCAAAGCAAGACGAAAACAATCATTTTGAAATAAAAAAGAAAAATGTATTCAAGTTGGAAATGAGAGATATTTTGTTACACCATCGAGAATTTTTTTGTTCTTATAGCCCAAAGAATTTCCATGACATATTAGGAAATTCATTTACGCGATTTCATAATTCCTAAGCAGATATTTTTCTTTTTCCTTTCTAGTTTTATTAAATTAAATAAAAAAAATGAAGTAAATAATAAATTAAAACTATGGACTATGTAGCAATGGTCAACCTCGTTATAAGGTTCCGTAGGAACAATTAGTTATTTCTAAAAAAAAGAGAAAGTGTGGGGAAAATGGCAAGAACGTATTGGAACAACCATTTGGAAGAGATGATGAAGTCGGGAGTTAGTTTTAATCATGGTACTAAGAAATGTAATGCTAGAATGGCCCCTTACGTTTTTGCAAAGCATAAAGGTATACATATTACAAATCTTACTAGAACTGCTCGTTTTTTATCAGAAGCCTGTGATTTTGTTTTTGATGCAGCAAGTCGAGGAAAACCTTTTTAATAGTTGGTACCAAAAATAAAGCAGCGGATTTAGTAGTCTCAGCTGCAACAAAGGCTCGATGTTATTATGTTAATATAAAGTGGCTCGGTGGTATGTTAACGAATTGGTCCACTATAGAAACGAGACTTCATAAGTTCAGAGACTTAAGAGGAGAACAAAATACGGGGAAATTCAACTGTCTCCCTAAAAGAGATGCAGCAATGTTGAAGATAAAATTATCGACTTTGCAAACATATCCAGGTGGGATCAAATATCTGAGTGGGTTGTCCGATATTGTAATCGTCGTTGATCAGCAAAAAGAATATACAGCTCTTCGAGAATGTGACATTTTAGGAATTCCAACAATTTGTTTAATCGATACAAATTGTGACCAGAATCTTGCAGATATTTCGATTCCAATCAATGATGACATTATAGCTTCAGTACGATTGATTCTTAACAAATTAGTATCTACAATTTGTCAGGATTGTTATAGCTATATAAGAAGTCATTGATTATGATTACGTTATGATTAAGAATAATAAGATTAGTCAATTATTTTGATTTCTTAGATTGATTACTATATCTTGTCTTGCATTTTTTAAAATAGATAAAATGGGATATTATGTTATAGTTTCAATATTGCCCATACGTAATCCTTTGTAAAGACGTTGAGGCGGACAGACACTAAGATGGAATAGGCCTGCCAATATGCTCAGTGTACCTGCTGCAATATGATGAGAGGCGATTCCGACAATAAATATGAATAGGAATAGGCCCAGAAGCTAAACGAGATTTGAGATCTTTATAATGAAAGTATTCGAATCACCGTCAATAAATATTTTTCGTTGGGAATTCCTTATAATGAAAGTATTCGAATCACCGTCAATAAATATTTACTCAAAATTGTTATTTTATGCTTGAGATAAAATGGGATTGGCGATCCCAGGTAAGATCGATTCAGGATCATAGGTTTTTTTTATCAGATAGGAAGGGCTGTTGCACAAAATGTACTTCTAAATAATTAAGAAAAAAGAACTTTTTACTTATCAAGAGTATATACATTAATCTCTCAAATCATGAATTTTGAAGTGAAATCTTGCCAAAAATCCCAGGTTTATAGAATCGATTCTTCTTTTTCACGTCAAATTGACACGCAAAATCATGAATTTCCTATAATAGGTCATTTTGAAATCTCCCTCAAAACCAAGGAAATCTTGCCAAAAATCCCAGAAAACAGCAATTAATTTCTCTTTGCTTTGTTTCGCGACGAGTCAGTCCAGTCAAAAAGGGGATAGCATGCAGTCTAGACTACATCTCGAGAGTTTGAAGACCATTCCATTTCAACAAAAAAAACAATTGTAAATAAAATAAGAAAATCCCTGTCTCGGTCGGTGCATTTTCAAAAAGCGCATTGTTTAGTTTCTCCTAAAAAAAGCACTCGGGGAACGCATTAGATATTTACCTAAACCAATAGGTCCTTGAGCGCACCTTAGCCCCCTAATATACTTGGGTCTCTAACTAGAAAAGTAAATGCTTGAGCTTGAGAAGGGGCCGGTGGTATATAAAACTCACTAGGATAAGCGGTATTATTAAACCAGACGAAACAACAAGCGATGAAACCACAGATAAAGAACCTAAACTATAAGAAAAGTAAGCCTCCATACAAATGCCCCCTTTGCTTTTGTTCATTTGGCTAAGACCTATAGCACTACTTTAGCGAAAGCTTCCCGGTTAAGGTACGTATGCAATAATACCCAAGCCGCTCATGCCAAGTAATGAAACCTTGGAACCAATGAGAGTACAAAATAACATAAAAAACGATCCATATTGATCAATACATGTCTTTCACATACAACAATAAAAAGGAAGAACTCTTTTTTATGGCAGTTCCAAAAAAACGTACTTCTATATCAGAAAACATATTTGTAGAAATATTTGCAAGAAAAAGGGAAATTTAGTTGCAATAAAAGCCTTTTCTTTAGCAAAGTCAGTTTCTATAGGAAATTCAAAAAGTTTTTTTGTTTAGCAAACAAATAAGAAAATCTTGGATTGAATTCCAGTCAAGTTCAGTTAGGGGTTATTACTTCTTTTGTAGCCAACACATGTATTCTTTACGTGCTTATGCATTCATAGCACAAGACTTTACTACTCAAGCTGCGTTATATACACATCACCAATACATCACAGGGTTCATAATGACATGAGCCTTTGCTCATGGAGCTATATTCTTCATTAGAGATTATAATCTGGAGCAGAATGAGGATAATGTATTGGCAAGAATGTTAGACCATAAGGAAGCTATCATATCTCATTTAAGTTGGGTCAGTCTCTTTCTAGAGTTCCATACCTTAGGCCTTTATGTTCATAATGACGTCATGCTCGCTTTTGGTACTCCGAAAGAAAAAAACCTTGATCGAACCTATATTTTCCTAATGGATACAATCTGCTCATGGTAAGACTTCCTATGGATTTGATGTTCTCTTATCTTCAACAACTGGAGCAACATCAATGCAGGTCTAAGCGTCCAGTGTTATACTTTCTTCTTAATATGTATGTTTTTAGATCAGCATATTATTGATGTGTCGCTCTAAGGAAAGTACAATTTCAATATTGCCCATATGTAACCCTTTGTAAGGACGTTGAGTAGGACGGACACTAAGATGGAATAGGCCTGCCAATATGCCTAGTGTATCTACTGCAATATGTTGAGAGGCGATTCCGGCGGGAACAAAAGGATAAAAAACTTTCATGCCCCCACGTTGGACTTACATATTGTACATTTCCTATTAGTCCATAAGGATCAGCCACCCATATTCCAAGACAATATAAGCCTATTACATGAAATGTGCCAAAGCCAAAGCACGCTACTCTTGGGAGAAATCAATCAATTCCAAAGATTTTGGGCAAACCTAAAGAAGGTTTTCCTATACATTCATCACAGAATATTTCTATGTCCCACTACACCCAATGCTAGATGGCTGCGAAAAAACACAAGCCAGAAAACACAATATATGCTCCGGTCATGCCTTCATAGCTCCAAATACCTGAATTCGTTACAGTTCCTCCTGAAATACTCCAACCACCCCATGAACTGGTTATTCCTAAACGAGTCATGAAGGGTATAATGAACGTACCATGTCTTCAAATTGGATCAAGAACATGGTCAGAGGGATCAAAAACCGCCAATTCATATAGATCCATCGAACCGGCCCAATCGGAAACTAGAGTCGTATGCAGTATATGGACAGAAAGCAATCGGCCAGGAACATTCAATATGACAGTATGAACATGATACCATGGCAAACCCATGGAAATACCCCTTTCTCAAAGAAAAATAGATATTATTAACATTATTGCATTGCAATAGACTTTATTTAGCTAATCTTTTCAGAAAATTCGGTATGAGAAAAGATTACTTTTTATTGTATTCCGTTGAAAATAACGGCTGAATTCTATTCGTAAGAACATAGAGAATGTAACAGCCCGCATTTTACGTATCAGAAGATCGTAAAATATTTTAATTTTATTTCCTCAGGGTTGGATCATTATCATCTTTTGGTATGTTGCTTATGGGGATGTGAGACATGTCCATAATTTTTACCAATTTTGTTTGTGACCATTTTTCCCCTGTCAGTCTTGCACAGGGCATAGCTTTTGACTTAGGTCGAATCAGAGGGTAAGACTTGTGACGTTGGAAAGGAATTGATGTTTTCCTTTCTGTAGAGTGGTTACATTAAGGATTTGTTTCAACGGTTTGGGAGGAATCGTTGTTCTAAGGTTTTTCAATTAGTTGTTTAGGTTTTGGAGCCTTAATGGGCTGATTTGGGGAGGCCCATTAGTGGGCTGGTGGAATCCTATAAATAGGGGGTGAGAGTGGAGGAAAAAGTTTACTTTCCAATTCTCTCATTTGGAGGCCTTAATCGCCTTCTTCCTTAAACATTTTTCCACCATTAAAAATCCAAATCTAAGGAGGGAAATCATAGATCTACACCATTGGAGGCTAGATCTACATCATTTCAAAGGTGAATTCATCGGATCGAGGAGTTTGATTCGAATTGCTCGCTGTCCGGATTCATAGTTCTATTATTTTAGCTTGTTTTAGCAAATTGGTTAGTGATATGCATCTCTTACATGGATCCAATTTGGCAAATCAGTGAGTGATATGCATCTCTCGTATAGATCCAATAAAGCATATGAGTTTTGTTCATGTTTTTCATCAAGTGCAAATGTTTTTCTAGAGATCTATGCATTTTTAAGTCCATTTTCATATGAATTACCCTATGATCTAGGTTTGCATGTTTAAACCGGTAATTCCTATGCCATTTTACATGTTTATGCAAGTTAGATTCACAATTTAGATCATATGTTCATTTATAATGATTTTTGGTGAATTTGCATAATTTGGTGACAATTGTCATTTTGATGGTGTTATGGATTTGTTGAGTTGGTTATGGTTGATTAGGATGAATTAGATCAGCTGTTTGAATCGTTGTTGTCGTTTTTCCAAGTTTTGGGTCGTTTTTAGAGCAAATTTGGTCAGATTTAGCTTTGGGTCGTTTTTGGAGCTAATTTGGTCAGATTTAGCTTTGGGTCGTTTTTCTTAGCTTTGGATCATTTTTTCAAGTTTTGGGTCGTTTTTTAGAGCTAATTTGGTCAGATTTAGCTTTGGGTTGTTTTTCTTAGGTTTGGGTCGTTTTTCCAACCTTTGGGTCGTTTTTAGAGCTAATTTGGTCAGATTTAGATTTGGTGTTTTTCTTAGCTTTGGGTAGTTTTTCCAAGCTTTGGGTCGTTTTTAGAGCTAATTTGGTCAGATTTAGCTTTGGGTCATTTTTCTTAGCTTTGGGTACCGTTTTAAGCTTTGGGTCGTTTATTGGAGCTAATTTGGTCAAATTTAGCTTTAGGTCATTTTTCCTGGCCTTAGGTCGTTTTTCTTAGCTTTGAGTCATTTTTCTTGGCTTTGGGTCATTTTAAGACCTAAGGGACAAGACCTAAGAAGCAAGACCTAAAGAGTAAGACCTAAGGAGTAAGATCTAATGGGTTAAAGAGCGAAAGAATGTTGACTGAACAAAGCTTGTTTTGAGTCGATAATGGTGATAACTTCGAGGAGCATTCAAGTGGGAATATTCGAAGTGTTTAATGGGTTCATTGATGGGTGTAAACCAACGAGAAAGGAGGCAACTCAAAGGTGCCTTGAGGAATAATGGTTGCTCAAAAGTGTTCTGAGCTTATGGATAGTCGTAAGTGATAACGACTGGAGTGCAAACGCCGAGGGGTTATCGTTATCGCAGAATCTAGCCACCTCAGAGTAATGGTTACGCGATTTCGTTGTATGGTCGAGTACCCTAGGTTTCGTTGTATGGTCCAAACACATTTCATCGTATGGTGTGTGGGGTTTGGCTAGAACCGGAGTTTCGTTGTATGGCCCTTGACAATTGATGGCAAGTTGTTAGCCAATCATGTGATTAACAGTGGTTTCAAAGCAAGGTTGGTGGTGATAGCCAAAGTCAGTCATGGATGTTTGGTTGTTCTGTTTGTACCATCTCACGTGGATTATCCAAAGTCGAGGGAGATGTTCCTTGAGTGCTTGACTGATAATTTTTTAGGCCTCTGGGGAGAGTGCTTGACTGATATTGGTTTAGGCCTATCAATAAGATCTACTCTTATCGAAAGAATTGGTGAGGGCCAAAAGCGAGATGTAAAATTTGTCAAGGTTATCCGGAAATTGGAACCGGAAGATAAAGAGTTCGAAGTCGATTGAGAAGGTTGGCTTCAAAAACAAGGACGATTAGTTGTTCCTGATATTGATGGATTGAGAGATGAGGTTCTAAGAGAATGTAATCATGCGAAGTCGACGATTCATTCCGGTGGTAATAAGATGTATCAGGACATGAAACTAGTTTACTACTGGAAAGGTATGAAGCGAGATGGTTGGAAAATTCATTTCCAAGTGTAAGAATTGTCAGTTAGTGAAAGCTGAACAGAAAAAGCCAAGTGGTTTGCTTCAGCCATTGGAAGTACCTACATGGAAGTGGGAGCGAATGTCGATGGATTTTATCGATGGACTAGCTAGGACGAGAGCAAGAAATGAAGGGATTTGGGTCATTGTGGATCGTTTGACCAAAAGTGCAAGATTCATTCCTGTCAAGTCGACGAGGATGGCATCGAAGGTGGATGAACTTTATGTGAAATAGATAGTTCGATTCCATAGTGTACCAAAGAGCATAGTGAGTGATCGAGATCCATTGTTTACTAGTGGATTTCGGAAAAGTTTGCAAGATGCTTTGGGAACCGAGTTGTGCTTGAGTACGACATATCATCCCCAAACTGATGGTCAAACCGACAGAGTCAATCGACTTTTGGAAGATCTCTTAAGGGCTTGTGTGTTAGACTTAGGAGGATCATGGGAAGACCATTTGCATTTAGTTGAGTTTGCGTATAATAATAGCTACCGGTCAAGCATTGGGATGGCACCATACGAGGCGTTGTATGGGAGGCCATGCAATTCTCCAGCTTGTTAGTTAGAAACTGGAGATAAGTTGGTACTTGGGCCAGAGATGATTAGAGATACCTCAGATTGTATCGAGATCGTTCGGCAACGAATGAAAGCGGCCCAAGATCATCAGAAGAGTTATGCGGATAAACATCGAAAAGATTTGGAATTCGATGATGGCAATATGGTTTTCGTTAAGATTTCTCCATTGAAGTATGTGGTTTGGTTCAGAAGTAAAGTAAAGTTAGCTCCTAGGTTGTTGGACCGTTTCCAATAGAGGAGCAAATCGAAAAGCTCGCGCATAGATTGAATTTACGCGAGAGATGTAGAGTGTGCACAATGTTTTTGTGAGTTGTTTTTGTGAATATATTCACATGGTTTAGACGTGGTAGTACCTCCGGAGTGGTACGTCGACCTTATAGTTGAGTTCATAGTTATGAAATCCCGTAAGCCGCTTCGTGTTATGGCGAATGACACGAAACAACTTAGGGAAAAGACGTTTAATTTAGTTAAGATACAATGAAGTGGGGATAGCGACGATGTTATGTAGGAGACGGGGGAGAGTATAAAGACGACCCATCCAAAACTCTTCGTCCGGATGACCCATGCCATCATTATTACTTATTGATTGTGTTGTTATCTTATTGTTGTTTGATAGAATTCCGCATGCTAGGATAAGGCTATGGATGAATGACTTGATGGCTGCTAGTGTGGGTGATAGAATTGGCTTCTCATGGATGATAGGCGTGCAGAATTGTTGTGATTGCTTGAAATTTCGGGGGAGAAATTCTTAAAGGGGGAGAATGTAACAGCCCGCATTTTACGTATCGGAATATCATAAAATATTTTTGTTTTATTTCCCGAGGGTTGGATCATTCTCAACTTTTGGTATGTTTCTTATGGGGATGTGTGACAAGTCCATAATTTTTACCAATTTTGTTTATGACCATTTTGCCTATATCAGTCTTGCACAGGACATAACTTTTGACTCAGGTCGAATCAGGGGCGAGACCTATGCCATTGGAAAGGAATTGATGTTTGCCTTTCCGTAGAGTGGTTACATTAAGGATTTTGATCAGCGATTTGGGAGGAATCACTATTTTAAGGTTTTTCAGTTGGTTGTTCTGGTTTTGGAGCCTTAATGGGCTGATTTGGGGAGGCCGATTAGTGGGCTGGTGGAATCCTATAAATAGGGGATGAGAGTGGAGGGAAAAAGTTTACTTTCCTATTCTCTCATTTGGAGGCCCTGATCACCTTCTTCCTTTAACATTTTTCCACCATTAAAAATCCAAATCTAAGGAGGGAAATTATAGATCTATGCCATTGGGGGCTAGACCTACATCATTTCAAAGGTGAATTCATCGGATCGAGGAGTTTGATTCGAATTGCTCGCTGTCCGGATTCATAATTCTATCATTTTAACTTGTTTTGGTAAATCGGTGAGTGATATGCATTTCTCACATGGATCCAATAAAGCATATGAGTGTTTGTTCATGTTTTTCATCAGGTGCAAGTGTTTTTCCACAGATATATGCATTGCTAAGTCCATTTTCATATGAATCACCCTATGATCTTGGTTTGCATGTTTAAACCGGTAATTCCTATGCCATTTTATATGTTTATGCTAGTTAGATTCACAATTTAGATAATAGGTTCATTTATAATGATTTTTGGTGAATTTTCATAATTTGATGATAATTGTCATTTTGATGTTGTTATGGATTTGTTGAGTTGGTTATGACTGATTAGGATGACTTAGATCAGTTGTTTGAATCGTTGTTGTCGTTTAGCGAAGATTTGGTCAAGTTTGGAGCTAATTTGGTCAGATTTAGTTTTGGGTCGTTTTTCTTAGCTTGGGTCGTTTTTCTGAGCTTTGTGTCATTTTTCCAAGCTTTGGGTCGTTTTTGGAGCTAATTTGGTCAGATTTAGCTTTGGGTTGTTTTTCTTAGCTTTGGGTTGTTTTTCTTAGCTTTGGGTCGTTTTTTCAAGCTTTGGGTCGTTTTTAGAGCTAATTTGGTCAGATTTAGCTTTGGGTCGTTTTTCTTAGCTTTGGGTCATTTTTCCAAGCTTTGGGTCGTTTTTGGAGCTAATTTGGTTAGATTTAGCTTTGGGTCGTTTTTCTTAGCTTTGGGTCGTTTTTCCAAGTTTTGGGTCGTTTTTATAGCTAATTTGGTCATATTTAGCTTTGGGTCGTTTTTCTTAGCTTTGGGTCCTTTTTAAAAGCTTTGGGTCGTTTTGGAGCTAATTTGGTCAAATTTAGCTTTAAGTCGTTTTTCCTAGCCTTACGTCATTTTTCTTAGCTTTGGGTCGTTTTAAGACCTAAGGAGCAAGACCTAAGGAGTAAGACCTAAGGAGTAAGATCTAAGGAGTTATAGAGCTAAAGAATGTCGACTGAATGAAGCTTATTTTTGAGCCGATAGTGGTGATAACTTCGAGGAGCATTCAAGTGGGAATATTCGAAGTGTTGAATGGGTTCGTTGGTGGGTTTATACCAACAAGAAAGGAGGCAACTCAAAGGTGCCTTAAGTTGAGGAATAATGGTTGCTCAAAAGTGTTTTGAGCTTATGGATAGTCGTAAGTGATAACGATTGGAGAAGCGAAGGCCGAGGGGTTATCGTTATCGCATGATCTAGCCAGCTCAGGCTAAGGGTTACGCGATTTCATCGTATGGTTGAGTACCTTGGGTTTCATTGTATGGCCCAAACACATTTCGTCGTATGGTTTGTGGGGTTTGGCTAGAACCGGGGTTTCGTTGTATGGCCCTTGACAACCAGGGTTTCGTTGTTTGTACCATCTCACGTGGATTATCCAAAATCGAGGGAGATGTTCCATGAGTGCTTGACTAATATTGGTTTAGGCCTCTGGGGAGGGTGCTTGAGGGATGTTAAACTCGATTAGGATTGTCTACGTGAAATCTATGTAATCTGGATGCGAAGAATGTTATCAATGGTTGTTCTGGTTCCCCTGGATGAATTGTTATTCCTTTTAATGTATGGATCGTAAAGGCTATCACTGTCATGTCATGGGGAAGGCAGGTGTAAGCTCTTCTCTGGAGCTGGGTAGATTAGTTCGTTTATTTACCCATTCTCATATACTTTATCGATGAAGTTTGTTAGCTGTTTTATCGCTCACTAAGGCTGTTGTCTGACTCAAGGTTTTATGTTTCCTCTTATTACCTTGGGCTGTTCATCTGATTGTTGGATGGGCAGACTAAGTAGCAGGTAACAGTTAGCTTAAGTGAGGACGGTGTTGCCGTTCGGAGGTGAGCAGGAGGCTAGCGTGCTATCTTTACTACTATCTAGTATTTTTTTTCGCTGTGTGTTATATCTACGAGTATTGTAGTGAGGAAAATTGTACAAACACTATTGTTGCTATCCACGTCTATGGGAAATACTTTCTAATTGTAATGAAAGTTTAGTGTTTTTCTGCTTCACTAACACTACCTGTTGTATATGTTCA
Organism: Allium sativum; assembly: GCA_030737875.1. Taxonomy (NCBI): domain Eukaryota; kingdom Viridiplantae; phylum Streptophyta; class Magnoliopsida; order Asparagales; family Amaryllidaceae; genus Allium; species Allium sativum. Next base: position 1,033,037,121 of record CM060916.1, on the reverse strand, counting down.
ATTATATTTTATCCTTGTGCTGTGAGTTTACGACAGGTCCCGCTTGTGTTTACCTACTCCAATGATCGTCCATAGCTACCTTGCACACCTTTCAGCGCATTATTCGCCTTGTTTAGTGTGGGGGCTATGGGTGGTCGTCACAGAGAAGTAGATCTATTCTATACCCATTAAGTACCAGTATGCAATGGGAGCATTAGTCCTATTTTAGGGGAATGAATGTATGGATCCTTTTTATTATTCGAACGATCTACCCCTTCAATTATGATTTTTAGTTCTTAATTCTGTCTTTCTCTAAAAACTTCTTCACCTTAATTGTTATTTGAACAAAAACATCATAAAAAACTTTTAGTAAAAGTTATGTCTTGGTCCAAGTGAAGATAGAATTTCTCTTCTGCATGTCTATGGAGTTTTTTTAAAATCCAAACATCTCAGAGATAGATACAGAGGTAGGAATTTATTGAGCGAACTGCACTCCTTCGTATATGTCAGGTGTCCATTGATGAAATGGGGCTGGGGAAAGCTTGAACCCAATTCCAACAGTGATGGATATAAGTGCAATTGAAATTCATGGGGAGTTATACATTTGCGTATTAATAAGACGATTCACTATTTCTTGAAGCTCGATCTCCCCCCCAGATGAACCATATAGTCAAGAGAAACCATGAACCAGAATAGAAGAGCTTACCCCGCCCATGAGTAAATATTTCGTGTGTTTTGTCATATGGGAACCATTGACTCAAGATGATTCATACAATAGAGGTGGAACAGGGGATAGCCAAATAAAATAAAATAGACATACACAATTTTTTAATATAGGAATCACTATATAATGAACTCAATGGTTCCAAGATAAATGAAAAAGTTGGGTCAAATTACAAATGGATCCTTGCCTAAAAGGGGTATACGGCGAAACTTGTAGACGCTACGGACTTGATTGAATTGAGCCTTAGTATGGAAACTTGCTAAGTGAAAACTTCCAAATTCAAAGAAACCCTGGAACTATACCAACCTTCTTATACTTCTAAACAAGTAAGCAAAGCCAGGTGTTGACTTAAAAAAACGGGAGTCAGATAATAAGGAACGAAAACAAATACTTTTAGGAAAAACCCAAAGAGATATATCGGGATAAAGAGTTTGTAACTCACTTGCTTGCTAAAGGTAGCTCTACCTAAGGTAAACTTAAGCTACGGACATAGGAGGCAGCTAGTCGCTTATCGGAGCTCGTTCTATGGACAAGCTTGAGTTAGGCATCAATTGAAGAGCAAAGAAGAAGGCCAGACTGTTTCCCGGCAGACAAGCTGGCTTTGAATACTCCAGTATCTCTGGTTTTGGGATAATATAGGCTTCTTTACCCATCCGAGGAGTTTAGTAGAGAGTGATCTAACTGAATCCTCGTTACAAACATGATCAGTCGCTCCTTATTTCACTACAAGAAATTGGGGTCTTTCCTTACCAATTGTAAACGTAGGTAAAACTAATGTAACAGTAGGTAATATATTTTAGCTACTGATATTGAATTGGTAGAGACCGGTAGGTAAAGTTTAGTAGAGAAAGAGCTTTACCTACACTTATTGATATTGGTAGATAAAAGAATCAATGGACCCCACTACGTTATGACTTGAATGATGAGTCAGCAGTTGATGTGTTTGATGATGTGTCATCCTACATGGCAGATGATGTGTCATCCTACATGGCTGCTGACATGGTTATCGTAGTAGTATACACATGGCATATATTAATACCGACACTCGGCATTTAATGGTTGGTTCATCTGTCAAACAATAATTTGTCCATGTGTCATCATTTGATTAGTTCATATGACATCATTTTTTAGACCACAAGACATTATTTACTATAAATAAATATTTACAAGAATTGAATATTTAACACAAAATTTACTTTTAAACAAATAACAAATACTTATCCAAATAAATATTTATTACACGTTCGAATAGTACACAAATGTTTTCCTCACTATTACACAATCACTTATACATACACTTCCTTGCTACATTTCACTCGTATACATTGGCTCCTTACTAGATATTCATTCACTCATATACATGTACACAATCACTCACACTATCACTCTAGTTTCAGTCATTGGCTTCTTGGTCCAAAATTTGTCCAATCGTCTGTTGTACCTATCATAATAAAAAGGCCTTACCCTCCTACTTCAAAGCCAAAGATTCTAGGAAACAAGGGCGCCTGACCCTAAGAATTTGAATAACAAACGTAAGTTCGTTAGTATCAAACATAATCCTACTTTATGGCCAAAGATTCTAGGAAACAAGGGAGCCTGACCCTAAGAATTTGAATAACAAACGTAGGTTCATTAGTATCAAACATAATTAAACTCGGCAAAATAAAAATGAATCATGAAGGCAATATATTGTACCTTAGCTTCCCATAAATAACCATCGGTGTGGCAAAGTGAAGTGAAACAAATCTTAAGTCGAACTTCATTAGCCTGAGGAGGTGCCACCTCCACTTCTTCCATCATAAGAGGCTTGCCTGCCTCCCATGAAACCGCAGCTTTTCCATTTGATGACCTGACCAGTTGTGCTAAACATCCTTTTCTTCTCTTCTTTCACGATTTATAACCTGAACTGCTAGAAACTAGAGGAGTTTTAACAGCAATTACTCAAGTCAAATTAGCTCCAGATAGATTACTGGAAGATTAGTAAAACAATAGTTTCGAATTTTCTAAATTTTGGAATGAAGCGATGAGAAATGTAAATGGAAAAGTGATTTAAGATTTATTTCCCATAAACTAAAACACATAAATTCAAATACATTGCACATGCAACATATGTTTGCTACTATGGACTGTTCAACAGACTAGTGACTAGAGCTTAACACAGCTCTGAGTTATGTTATAACCAAGCAGAAACGTATTTTCTCATAATGTATATATAACACTTATCTTTGGGATTCCCTGATGGAGGAACTCAAATTTTTACCAAAATTCGATTTAACTCTATGATAGAAAGTTGTAATGATTACCAATCGATTTCCAGCATCATTAATTTTTCAAGATCTATGCTTTACTACATGATAAAACCAGTCTGCAGGGTTCTCCAAGATTATATTTCCCAAAAAAAAGGAATGGCAGTGATAAACTTGCTATGTTTTGATCAAGGTATTGTTTGAAAAAGTGCCCCATGCTAGAACCCTGCACAAAATAACAAGTAATTGAATGTACAGTCCCAGCTAAGATTGATATGAGTATATTAACTGTCAAAAATAAAATAAATCACAAAGTATACATTGTATGGATAATTGTAAATGGAAAGATCAAGGCATCAAAACATAGAATAATTCTTGGTTAGACAACTTATTCACTTGTAGAAACAAGTAGAAAAGTACACATAATGCACATCGGAATAATAAAAATTCACTGCTTTATAACAGTAGATATGAATATGGCGTCACCAAAGTAATGTTTATGGCCTATGTTTCACTTTGTAATACAAACTGGTACTAGCTTTCATCAAAACTAAATTAGCAAAAGAAATGATAACTGCTAAAGTATGTTCCTTAAGCCTCTGCTAAAATATCCTAAATAAGGAGAAATTAATTAATTGTTGGACAAACCGAATATGCATTCCTATTTTTGGTGACAAAAAGAAAAAAAAAAGGAGTGCATCGATAAAAGAACACATACAGGGAAACCAGTATACATACATGCTCACCAAAATTGTAGGTTTTGCAAATTTCTAGGCAAATAAATTGGTGATTTTTATGAACCTCCTTCAGTCGAACCCAGTCATTCCAATAAGCTTTTGGCCACTTAGGTGATAGTCCATCCAATATAGATTTAGACAGCATCCACCAAAGTCCTGGGAAAAAAATCGGAATGGTAAAGAGTTTTAGGATCATGTACAAACTGCACCTGTCCATTATCATTCCAAGAAGAAACGACCATTATCGATTTGTCATTGTCAAGTAACGAAGCTGTAGCTTCGGAATATTCAAAAAAATCGAATCAAATAACTGTAATAACTTTTTTACCTAATCTTAATGGATAACTTGAAAATAGATTAAAAAATATATTTTTTATGCTAATTTGGGAAAACAGTACGAATGAAAAACATAAGTTATGACATTAATACCAATGGCAAATTCTATTCCCACCCCATTAATTTCCTTTCCCACCCCACCAAAATATTTTAAATTTAAGTGACAACTTTACCCCTTATAGTTATCAGGCTAACTATCATATTCCTTCATCTTTCTCTTTTTCATCTACAATCATCAAAAATTATGGTGCTCTTAAAAAAAGAAATGACTAAAGATAAAAATGAAAAATTCAAAGATGGAAATTTACTTATATCACGAGATAGCAATTTTGAGGAAGCAAGAAATTCAAATTCCATTGTTTTCTGCTTTTTGATGAGAAGAAAAGTTTTGATTTTGGATGGGAAGAAGAAACAATCGGAGGAGGATACATTGTTTGTAAAATATGCATGGGTTCAGGTTTTTGAAAAGAAGGATAATTTGGGAATAGAGCGGGGTGGGAAAGGGAAATAGTGGGGTGTTTGTTTTTCTCTTAATCTTGCGGGGTGTGAAAGGAAATTAGCGGGGTGGAAATAGATTTTGCCAATTATAAATAGAAATAACAGGTTAATGACAAAATAGGAGTAGTAGGTTAAATGGAAGTAGTAAAAAGGGGGGATTATCTTATCTACTGTGCAGTGCTTTTGCACAGATAATGATGAAATATAAAATCAAGGGAGGCTGCAAATTTCTTTAAGCAATTGCAAAAAGTAATGACGCATATTCTGATTGCAACATCAAATAAGTACAAAAACTAACAGGCTACGGCGTACTATCCTAACATTGACAGAAGAGAATCATTCAGAATCAAGAAATTAAAACATACCTAATTCTGATTGTAGGCTTTCTAGGATTCAAAGAACGCAGATTTGAGGTTGGCCCAACCTAATTGTAATTTGCAGTTATTCTCATCTTCTTCGTTTCTTCTTCTTCTTCTTCTTCTTCATTTTTTTTTTTTTTTTTTTTTTTTTTTTCTGCTGTATTTCTTCTTCTCATGCTGCCATGTTGTGAATTCTGAAATCAGTTTTTTTTTTTTTTTTTTTTTTTTTCAATCTCGCGGTACTGCCCCAGTCCAACGATGGGCCTAGTCCAACAGCCGGCTGTGCTATTACTAGGGGTGAGCGTTTGGTTGGTTTGGTTAATCCGATTTTAAAAATTATCAAATCAAACTATAACCGATAAAAATGAAAAGCAAACCAAACCAACCAAATAAGGATTGGTTGGTTCGGTTGGTTATCAGATTTAACCAAATTAAACTATTTTAAATTTTATGTTCATAATATTAACTATAATTTGATATAAATTAGAAATATATGATTAACATATTATTATTTATGATTCTTATGTTTCCAAAAGTAATTTTGATACATATGTGATGATTAAAATTTACTTATATAGTTGAATTAACCAAAAATATTTACTATAATATCAATAAATTTGAAAATATAATAGAAGTTCGGTTAATTTGGTTAAACCGATAACCAAACTAAATATTTTTCCAAATCGATTACAAATCAATATAATTTTAAAACCGAACCAAACCGACCAAAATAAATTGGTTCGGTTGGTTTATTTGGTTTAACCAAATAATGCTCACCTCTAACTATTAGTCTTGCATTATTTTTTAGGTTGCTTCTCTATCTTTCTAAATGCATTTCACGGTGCGCGAGTAGTTATCGCTGATTGTCCAAATTATCTATTATACAAACATTTGTTATTCATCCCAGTGCTCTACAACATTGTTTTGTAAACAAAGTCCATAGTATTTTCACAGGCTTTGTAGGGATAAACGTTCGGTCGGTTCAGTTGGTTTAAAGGAAGGCTGTGTTTGTTCAGAACTTCTGAAATTAGTTCTGAATATGTAAAAAACCAGCGTTCAGAACTTTTTAAAGCTGTTTGGTGCGGTTACTCATTCAGCGAAACTTATCAATTCAGCGATTCTTTTTTCAGCGAAAATATAGCGCTTATTCATTGCTTCTGAATAACTACAGCTCTTTTGAATATGTCCTGCAAATCGAGAGAAATCTGAACAGAAAGTCCTTTTTTTTATCATCTCCTCATCGTCTAAAGAATTCTGGACAGTTCGTTTCCTATATAAACTTGTCACATGCGAAGTTTATATGCCTGACTGGTCACGCTTCTTGTTCATGCATAAAGAATTCCAAATACTGTACACGTCATATGCCATTTTAATGCAAACTGTATAAACATTATTTTATTTGTTGAAGTACTGTTTTCGTTGATGCAAACTTTATATGCCAATTTTATTTTGACCAAAAGTGATCCGTCTGAATACAGTACGGTTGATGAAAATAAGGCAGAATTTGTTGTCAAGATTGTGTTGTGATACTGTTGATGAAGATCCACAATAAATATTTACATGCTAGTATTTTGATTTAGTTCTAGTCTACTTATTTAATGCACTGTAATACCACGCACTGAACGTTCGTATTGATGATATTTTTTTCATATAGTCTTATTACAAAATGTTCAGACAAAAGCTAAAACAAACAACATTTCAAAATTCAGCATTCAGTATTCAGCAATAAGCATTCAGCAACAAGCATTCAGCGTTCAACATTTAGACAAAAAAACAAGTGTGCTGCTAAAAGCACCATGAAGTGTGCTTCCTAACACCATGCTTAATTTAATCATTCTTAATTAAATTAATGTACTTCCTAACACCAGATTTATTCCTCCGCTCAATCGTTAATCACTGAACGTATTCCATCATCCGCCATTAGTTCAAACGTAAACCCTATTTCTTTTTATCATCTTATCTCGATCGATCAAATATAAACATCGACCTAATTTGCTTCCTAACATGATCCGCCATTACTTCTTCCTCAATTGATTCCTCTTAAATGTTAATTCTCAATTTTCCTTGGCCATGGATTTCAACATGATCCATCAAAATCTTGTTTTTTTTCTGGTATCCACGGTCCTTTCTACTAGAACCTACTGTTGCCGCTATTAGCCATACTATCTTCTATTGAACTACTTGCAATAAATAGATATATTAACACTGATGAAGATGATTTAATGTATCATTTTGGTGGCTTTCCTTGGTATTTATACAATTGCTAAATGTTTCACATTCCATGTCGCAATCTTTAGCTTCTCAGTCCCATAAAGAGAAACCATAGTAGGCACATTTATATTGCTTTTTTCCTTATCCACACTACCAATTTGTAGTGTGTAGTTATCATTATATCAGCGTTTAATTGTGGAGCTGGTATATGCTTTGCAAACCGATTTTTTATTTTGGCTCTCTAAAATGCAAGTGAACTGGTGGATCATAATTTACAAATGGGATCACATATCTTGTAGTGGATCTCCAAATAAATAAAGAATTAATTGATTGGTTATGGAATTAGCAGGATTAAAGAAAAAAATCACACATAGATAGTTTATCTAATTATAGCTATTTGTAATACGCTATTATGAATCGCTCGAAAGCCAATTTAATATTCATTTGTTTTATAGGAGCAAAATAAGGTAAACGAATAGATATTAAAAAAATGTGTGACAAGAATGAATTTTCTTTTTCTCTTTTCTTTTTCAGAAAAGAAAAGAGGAAAAGGAAAAAAAGATGAAAAAAAATCTAAAATTATTGTAGTTATAATGCTACACATGCTTGACGCTTCTTCACAATGTCCAATATCATAAAGAATCCATCCCTCGTATACAAGACGCTCGAGTTCGGTTGCTGCATGTTTACGAGCAAGTTGTAGGCTGCGCATGGCTGTAGTAGGACAGTCCAGCCTATCAATCAAAAAAGCCTCGAATGCACAGTGGGAACCATTAATTTCAACCTTCTCATTTATGTCTTTAGTCCAAACTTAAGATTGAAAAAAAGAGATTGTGGCAGCAACAAGGTTGAAGTGAAGGTTTCGATAGATTGGGTTTGGCTTAAGGTAGTCACGGTTTTTCGATTGGGGTTGTTTTGCGTGATGGGGACAGTTTGATTGAATGTATAGTTGATATTTGATTGCATGACAGTCAGTTTTTGACGATGAGGCTGTCCCGTTTGGTGATGGAATTTGTAATTTGGGTTGACGAAGTGTGCATGTTTGCCAAGTTGTAAGGTGCAGGCTCTAGTTTTGAGTTGATGGTGTCTGAAGTGAATGTGAGATTGCAAATAATATATAAAGTTTGATTTTGATTTTTTTTTAAAGTTGTACAAATCATATTTAGTTTAATAGGGTAGTTATCAAAACCAAGCAATCTGACTAAACAAAATTTCCAGCAAAACAGTTATGCTTAATTTCTGTGGTATTTGAGAATTACACAAACACATGTAAATTGCAGTGTACTTTTAGCTAACATTGATAAATCTTTCGTGTGGCCATTTCTATTAAATCTACAACTAAGTGAACAATTGAATAAATATATAGTCATTATGATTCATACAAAGATGGCTCAGGTAACATTATAAAAACCAAAGTGTTTAATCGAGCTATGTTGAGCAAAACCCAAAATGTGAAACAACTTCAAGCATAGCAATCAATGGCACACGATTTCCACTTTGATGGATTCGTATTGGTTCATATATCACCTAATTTACCAACAAGAATAGGTTATGTGCGTGTGTTTACTATTTGCTTTCGATTTCAAAATGACACATCATGTTTTGCATACCGCACCTTTTATACTAATATAATACTGGAATTAATACCCAGATCCAAACATGACAAATATTTTGATATAGTTTAATTAGTTTCATTTATCAAACAAATCAAAGAGAAATTTGCCTTATAGTGGCCTTGCAAACTATCCTAAGCCAGTTCTATGCTTTTTTGGAAGTTACATTTACAAAATGTTATGTGAAAGTAATTAAACTGTTTCCTATTGTTAATTTTGAAGTAATTAAAAAAAGGTATGAAGTACCTCCAGACATTAAATACATAAACCGGAAAAGGAAAACTCGCTTTTGATTAGTTGGGTTGTAAAATGAATACTGCCATGAAAAAGATGAGTGCATTATATATTTTCAACTATATATTCCTCAGTTCAAATTTTGATATCATTGCTCGAAAATTTACGGTTTCTTTCATGTTTGGTATGTATGAGCTGAAGTTGGTTATTGTTTTGTGCAAGAGCGAGGCAAACACTGAACAAGTTGTATGCTTTGGATATTTAGGTCTTCAATTTTGCTGTAGTTAGGCTACTATTTGTTCTAAAAACAGTCATGAATTCTTGGTATTTGAACTAATTTTTATTGCTAGGTGGTTAAATTTTACTGTTGAGTAGTATAAATTACCAAATTATTGTTCCATAAAAAAAACTAGTTGTGGAAACTTTGATAATTATATGGTCCTTTTGGTTTGGAACCAAATAGTCTGCAAGTACTTTGACATGAATGAAACTAGTTATTATATTTTCATTTTAGCACTACAGGTTATCTTTTTATTTCCTTATTATTGATTGGTTTAAAAAAAATCTAGCTGGTTAAAAACAAAATCTTTTGACTAGATACAAATCAAAAGAACTTTGTTTTTGTAGTGAATTGTTGCAACTGTTGTAGCAGCAAAACTCATGCTCCAATCCCTTAGATGGCTAGAAAAGTTGTTGCAGTTTCTACTAAGTTAGCATATAACAAAAAGAGTAAGGTTCAAGATTTGAATTAAATCTTGCTGGTAATTGATTCATTAGGTTCAAACTGATTCCACCTAATTATCACAGCGGTATTTAGATTCCAGTTAAAATTCATGGGCATGAAAGTAACAAGAATCAACTTACTTCATAGCAAAATTTGTCTTTTTTTTTTTTTTTTTTTTTTTACATAGATTGCATTACATTACAAATTTATAATAAAACTTAGCTAGCCCCATATATATTTCCGGTTGTTTATACTATGCATCCTACAATGTCCATATATAATTGTTGATACATGGAACCTTTGATACATAATTTTGATTGAGTTGAGATATTTGAAAAATATCCTTCCTACCAGTAAACCGTCATGCCGATTCGAACATCTTTGTCTCCACATACAACTTACTGATTGGTTTAAAACAATATTTCATCTTATGTACAAGAATGCAGCGGCGATGCAATGTTACTAAAGAAATACTGGATCAATCACTGAAATTAACTCTTGTAAGTTGTATATGGAGACAAAGATTTAATTTAAATAGCATAGGATGATCCATGCATAAACTGCATAGGATGAGCTACTTTATTGGACATAATTTCATGTGCAATGAGCTTGACAAACACATTAGGCTACTACATTAGACAATCAGCAACGCTAAAGTTTATGGTAGGTTTCTCATGTTTGATAAACATATAAATACTTATTTTTGCAAGATTTAATTACACTTGCAAACATAAGCAAGCATGAAGCATACAAACACTTAAATGTCCAAAAGAAGCAAGTATACAATTAACACTGATTTGTACATGATCAATTAGTTCTTGAATCTCATTTACCTGTGTATTGTGTTGGATTAGATGTACGTTGTCTAATTATTGTTATTTTGTTGTCTTAATAGAAAGAAAAATATGGTCGTGAACCTGATCCTATTGAAGCATACGAGTTGCTTCACAGAAGAAAGGACAAACACAAAACTTGGGTGGATGTTGGGTCAGAGCAAGTGGCGGTATTTTATCTACATTTTGAAACTTATATTATACCATATATTATATTCATGTTGCATAAGCTTAGTAAGACGTCCAGCCTTAATTTTTTTTTTTGGTTAAGGCTATCCAAATGTGGACAACTGTTTTTTTTTAATTACACCAATTTTCAAAGAAATTACTCTGCAAAATAGCTGAAGCTATATCTTAAACCAAGTTAAGAACATCGTTCATTGATTTCTGTGTATCATTATTTGTGGATTTTATAGCATCTAATCATAATTTTGTTTCCAAATATCTAGTTTTTTTTAGATCTATCGTCTTCCTGCTTGTGTACCCTATAAGCTTATTGCACTTCAGTTTTCATGTTTCTCCTTTCGTACCAGTTCACACTATTGTTCATTTTAGATTACAGCTTGTTGTTCAATTTTTTAACCGTCTTTCATATAATTCTATATATGTTTTCAGTTTAATATTTGTTACCTATGTCCGCATACGAGCTGTTTAAATTCATACCTTTTTATTGTCTACAAACTATGTTGGATGGCAATTAGTTTGGTAGTTTATTCTATTATAGCATTACAACAGGCTTATATACTTCCTTCTTTAAATTCTGACTTAGAATAAGTTCCTGTAACCAGTTTTTTAATTTATATAACTATTTTGTTCTTCGTGTATATCTTACTCTCCATGCTTTTATCGCTGCTGCATTGGTCTTATCAGTTGTCTAAACCTTTCCAGCTGAATTAAGGATGTGCCGTCTACGAATATAATTAAGCACTATGCCTTTTAGTTCATGCTTTGCTTTTTATATCCACTTTTGTATCTATATTTCATTTAATTGATACCAAGTTCTACTCCACTAATTGATAATATCAATAAATGCATGTTCAATTTTATTTTTTTCAAACCTGTTTACTTCTTAACTGTTTATGCTATCTGTATATCAACTGCACTGTTTTTGAGGTTGGATCATGAGTATATTAAAACTGCATGGCTCTGAACTTCTCTGGATTCATCGGGTGTGTGTCCATATAGATATGTGCGTGTTTTGAAAAGTGAACTAAAATGACATAAGTGAACCCTTTTATAACTAAAATGACATGACTAATCAAAATTTCCGTACTATTACTTGTATTGCAATGAACTTATTCGGCACACCATATGAATTTCAGTATTATTTCAAAACTATATATGAATTGTTGATTAAGCAAAAATTTGGTTTGAGCACAAGTCTTTGCAGAAAATAAGTCTGCAATAATTTGGCAGTCATTGAACAAAACTTGAGTAAACTTGTTGATAAAGCAAAGCTTTAGGACAAAAATGTTAATTTGTTTACATTGAACATTTGATTAAATTTTATGTTTGATGCTCAGTTTGCACTGAATATTTAGTTTACATGCAGGGCTTTACTTAGTTTATAGTATTCTACATTGAATCATAATCAGTTGCAAATTATTATTATTATTATTATTATTTTGCAGACTAGAATATCACGTGAACTTAACCAACTTGTAGCAACCCATGGCGAAGAGACTCCGAAACTGAGGTTGCAAGCTTATGTAGCAGTGATGGGGCCTGAGACTGGAAATAGAGTTCGTTGTTACGGTGATCTTGTGACACCGAGCATGGTACCCTGGGTACAACAAACTCAACCAACGTCCTCAGTTCGTAAATCACGCAGAGGACGAGAATATGCATCTTTGGAGTCGAAATGTTTAGATCTGGAATGTATGTGTGAAAAGTAAAGTAAGGAGACGGAAGAGTTAAAACTTATGGTTTTGTCTTCACAACAGCAGTCGTCCCATTCTATGTCACGAGAACCAGCATCTCAACACTGCTCATATTCAGAGCATCGGTCACAACCTCCTGCTCAACAACAACCGCACACCCATCAGTTTTCCACCATTCTACATCAACCAACCCTGCAACAACAATCATCTTCTCCACATGTAGATTATACACAACAACATATGTCACGTCCGCATTTCAATCCCGGTCAATTTCTATAATCGTCTAGCCAATTATGCTACCCTTCATATCGTCCTTCTTTTTACCCGCAAATGGCATATCCAGTTGGAGAGTTTACATCAATGTTAAATGGAAACGAGTTTACCCGAGAAGTGCCGCCATTGGCGAATAATCAAAATGGAGGCTTCAGCGTGGCAGATTTTTCGCAACAAGGATTTCATCAGAGAAATAACCAAAGTGGAGAGTTTACATCAATGCTTAGTGGGATTGAATCAATGCCGCAAGTTGAGCCCCTGAGAAATAATCAGACTGCTGAAAACTGGTATGTATTTTTTTTATTTTTTTAAGTCCAGATTTAAGTATTTTGAAAAATCATATTACATAGCCTTAGGAATCATGTGCAGATTTGCATTCTTTTGGTTTGGAATCAATAGTAATCCCATGATATGCTTGAAGCTAATCTGATCTGCGGTACTTGATTCAAAATCCACAAGACAATGATTTAATCATGCAGTATAGTCAAAAAATGAGCACCTTTCTAACTTACATAAGTAGTTGAAAATGACTTTTGCAGAGGGATTATCACTGCATATTAGACATAATTTTGGATTATAAACTCTTTTCTTTTCTTAACCTTAGAAAGGTCAGTCTTTGATCTCTCTGCCATTGTAATAGGATCGATTGAACCTGCAATGCCTGTCATTGAAATGTCATCCCTTCGGTTTAAGAAAAATCCTCTAGTCCCTCCTAGGCCACAAAATTTTGATAGTTCAGGGCCATGTTCAGTATTAGGAGGTAGTATTGATAAACTGAAGCATGGTATAGGATGCCAAAATTGATCAAGTTTTGTGCTTATTCACAAACTTGATAAATTGAAGCATAATAGGAGGTAGTATTGATAAACTGATAAACATACTTACCTTTGTTTCACATGTATTTCACACATGGATCTCACCACCTCATTTTACTCGCATCATTTTTTATTGTTTATATATGCCTGGTGGCAATATGGATTTTGCTTTGTGTACGTCTTTGTTGAATGAGTGATCACCATCACCTTGCTAATATAAAACTTAATAACTGCTATGATTTTTAGCTTGCTTGCTCCATAAATGTCCGTGGATTTTCGGTTTTTCTCTTGTAACAATACGTTCACTTCTTTGCTTTTTAGGGCATCTTCACAGTCTCATTAAATGATTCACATAGCACCTCACTTTCCATGTAATGCCCCATTATCTTTGACTTAAGTGTTAAACAATTTTTGCATGTAGATATGTACATATGTAGACTTAAGTGTTAAGCAATCTTTGCCTCGAACGAATGTGTTTTTAGACTTTCCTCAGTCAAATGTTATGGGGTTAGGTACAACCAATGCTAATTTAATCGCACTGCACTATGTTATTAATCATTATACTCGAAATTAAATAATATTTACTTTTATTTAAACGTGGATTAAATGATACCTGTACCACTATATTTTTAACACTGTTGATTAGGTGTACTGGTTTGGTGTACTGGGCCTGGTCTCTTAGAAATTGGGATAGCTATTCAGCGTTAGTATTGATTATAGGATCTCTCACGAAAACGTGCATCACATTTTTGTTTATGCATTGTAAAATTAAATGTTTTAATGTTCAATTACCATTTGTTTTAAGTGCTGTTTTGTATAATGAAAATCAAAATTACAAGCTTCAAAAATATGATTTCAACTTTAACTATCCAAACGGTTAATAGATTTAGCTGCTACATGCATCAAATTGTTTAATGGTTGCCTTCATGCAAGGCCGTCCCAGAGTGAATGGCACTATGTTATTGATGTTTTAATATTTAAGCTATCGTTAATTTAAGTTGTGGAGCAAATGTAGTCAAAATGAACTTGAATAGAAAGGGGTTGAGCCTAGTACTGTTTGGGACAGACAGTGGATAAGGGGTTGGGTTTTGATTCTCATGAGGATTATAGAGCTTTCAATATGTGTACAGTTAGTGGGTTGTGCTCATGTTTGGCTGCATTCACTTTGCTATTCAGACTCACCTGTTCAGACCCTATGTGTTCTATCATGCCTTTCTGTTTAGATTTGGTCAGATCTGGCGCAATGCTTACATTGTATTTTTTTTCTTTGGTTGATTATCATCCCCTTGTTTGCATCAATCATTATCATATTTGAAGCAGCGGAGTAGTGATGTTATAGTGGAGCCACATAGGAAGAAAATTAATAACTATAATAATAATACTAATATGAAACAAAAAGGAAGCAAATATATATATCACAATATAGCAATATATAGTAAGGCCTCTCTTTTCTACAAAATAAAAATTAATTATTTAGCCATGCACTATAAGTAATAATGCTTTTTTTTTTCTTGGACGAGCACTTTATTAATCATAGCATCAGCTAAGCAATCTACTTATTGTACGGATGCATAAAATCCAATAAGTAGAAACAAGATTCAGGCTGTTCATTTAATGAACAAAACAGATTTGGTTGTATTTCTAGTATGAAACATTTTCTATTTTGTTAAACTGCTTGTATTATAAGCATAAAACATTGTGTTGAATACTTGAATGGCAACGTAAAATCCTCTAGTCCCTCCTAGGCCACATATGAACCGTACTATGTCCCAAACAGTACTAGGCATAATTATATGTGCTTGTATTAATATTCTTTTGTCAATAAGAGTGAATGGCACTATGTCCCAAATAGTACTAGGCACTCGACCTGAGATTTCCAGCAAATTAGGCGAGAAACGGAAGTAAAGGCTATTCAAATAATGGACATGGCAGTAAGAGTTAAAATGGTCTAAGGTTTTTTTTTTCGTTGGATTTAGGATGTTATATTTTCAAATTTAACTCTTAGGTATCTGCCTAGTACGTAAAATTTGTAATCTGTATCGACGACGGTTCAAGAAGTTTATGTGATCTACTTTTCATTTGCTTTTATTAGAAGTTGCCAAGTACTAATGTGTTTTTTTTCCCAGAAAACTTGATGTAATCCAAGTTTCTTTGGGTGAGATGCGGCAAAACTCTTCAATTAAGAGTGACTAAACCATCATCATAAAAGCTGGAAAACTGAAAAGGCTGGCATTTATCATTTTTGGTATGTACTGATTGATTGTATTTAATTTGTGCAAGTTTGAATAAACTTGAGATGATTTGTATAATGTGCATGAGGACACCATTATTTTTGTTTGTGTAGTTATGTGCAGTTCACACATCAGTTTCAGAAATGTTTTGGTTATTTTTATTTTCTGAAAAAACTGTGCTGTTGTGGACTGTTTTGACTGACTACTGCATTTATGCCAATAGAGGCGGTTGTATGAGCCCCAAAATCATTTGTGGATGGAATATTCAAGGTCAGTAGAGGCATATGGCAATTTTAGCCTTTAACATTTGTAGGGGCGGTTTTATTAGTCCCTGATATTTGTTCTATCTTATGTGGCAATGTTTTTTATTGGGGCAATTATAAGTGCAAGTCAGCCTCTACAAGTTATTTGGGACGCCTGTTTCTGGGGCAAATTTTAGTCTGCCCCCCTTAACATTAAGGACCATATAATTCAGTTTTCTGCCTTTATTTATAGTAACAAGGGCAGATGTAACTGCCTCTAGTATTCTTAGTTTTGATAGTGCCAGTAACTTCTTAATGCCATGTGTCATGTGTGCTCTAACTGTGATGTTCGACCCATGGTGTTTGACCCGTGGTGCTTGAGCCATGGTGTTCAATCCGTGGTGCTTGACCGATCAGACTTGCGGTGATCGACCTGTTGATTTATACATGTGATACCAACGCGGAGTACACTTGTGAATGAGCCAAGCTCTTTGGTGACACTCGACCATTTGCCGCTCGACCGTCCCGTGTTCGACCCTGGGTGCTCAAGCTAGCTTGTTCGACCTTGGGACTGCGTTATATTAACGTGGTTAACAGGTTCAAACCATTGGGTTGCCCTAAGCAAGAAACACTTTTGTTGCCATATACCAAAATAAAATCCACAACTATATAAATAACAAAATGGCCAAAATACATGATATATTCAACCAAAAATGTAAACATGCCGTGTATCTTTGACAATAGTTTATTCAATGAAAACAACTTCTTGTGTTTTAGAAGAAAACTTCTCAATAAGTGATTTTTCTACTTCCTTTTTTGTCCTTCAATTCTTCTATTATATGCTCCAGAATTTTGTTTTCAAAATCTAATTCGATTTTTATTTATCTTCCTTCTTCATCATTTTTCCTATACTAGGCATTTCCAAATTAATATAACATGGAAACTCAAAATCAATACAAACTACAAGTATTTTTCCTATTAATTCACTAATTGATTTCAAGTTAAATCACATAAAAACAAAAAACTGCCCATTCATGTTAGAAGAACAAAAACTGCCCATAAGTAAGTTAAATCATTGTGCTTTGACCTGTACATTTTAAACCCTCCCACATACATTCTGGCTCTGCCTTTAAGATAGAAAGGTATAAAATCAATGTGCACAAGCTCCATGACACAATCAAGTGCATAAATAAATTATCTGATAAAAAATAAGCTAATTATCTGAACTAGCAATAATCATGTGCATAATTAAGCTAGAGCAGTTGTGGTTACAAATAATGTAATTAAGCCTGCAGGTAAATTATAAATAGAAATAACAGGTTAATGACAAAATAGGAGTAGTAGGTTAAATGGAAGTAGTAAAAAGGGGGGATTATCTTATCTACTGTGCAGTGCTTTTGCACAGATAATGATGAAATATAAAATCAAGGGAGGCTGCAAATTTCTTTAAGCAATTGCAAAAAGTAATGACGCATATTCTGATTGCAACATCAAATAAGTACAAAAACTAACAGGCTACGGCGTACTATCCTAACATTGACAGAAGAGAATCATTCAGAATCAAGAAATTAAAACATACCTAATTCTGATTGTAGGCTTTCTAGGATTCAAAGAACGCAGATTTGAGGTTGGCCCAACCTAATTGTAATTTGCAGTTATTCTCATCTTCTTCGTTTCTTCTTCTTCTTCTTCTTCTTTTTTTTTTTTTTTTTTTTTTTTTTTTTTTTTCTGCTGTATTTCTTCTTCTCATGCTGCCATGTTGTGAATTCTGAAATCAGTTTTTTTTTTTTTTTTTTTTTTCAATCTCGCGGTACTGCCCCAGTCCAACGATGGGCCTAGTCCAACAGCCGGCTGTGCTATTACTAGGGGTGAGCGTTTGGTTGGTTTGGTTAATCCGATTTTAAAAATTATCAAATCAAACTATAACCGATAAAAATGAAAAGCAAACCAAACCAACCAAATAAGGATTGGTTGGTTCGGTTGGTTATCAGATTTAACCAAATTAAACTATTTTAAATTTTATGTTCATAATATTAACTATAATTTGATATAAATTAGAAATATATGATTAACATATTATTATTTATGATTCTTATGTTTCCAAAAGTAATTTTGATACATATGTGATGATTAAAATTTACTTATATAGTTGAATTAACCAAAAATATTTACTATAATATCAATAAATTTGAAAATATAATAGAAGTTCGGTTAATTTGGTTAAACCGATAACCAAACTAAATATTTTTCCAAATCGATTACAAACCAATATAATTTTAAAACCGAACCAAACCGACCAAAATAAATTGGTTCGGTTGGTTTATTTGGTTTAACCAAATAATGCTCACCTCTAACTATTAGTCTTGCATTATTTTTTAGGTTGCTTCTCTATCTTTCTAAATGCATTTCACGGTGCGCGAGTAGTTATCGCTGATTGTCCAAATTATCTATTATACAAACATTTGTTATTCATCCCAGTGCTCTACAACATTGTTTTGTAAACAAAGTCCATAGTATTTTCACAGGCTTTGTAGGGATAAACGTTCGGTCGGTTCAGTTGGTTTAAAGGAAGGCTGTGTTTGTGTTTGTTCAGAACTTCTGAAATTAGTTCTGAATATGTAAAAAACCAGCGTTCAGAACTTTTTAAAGCTGTTTGGTGCGGTTACTCATTCAGCGAAACTTATCAATTCAGCGATTCTTTTTTCAGCGAAAATATAGCGCTTATTCATTGCTTCTGAATAACTACAGCTCTTTTGAATATGTCCTGCAAATCGAGAGAAATCTGAACAGAAAGTCCTTTTTTTTATGCTCCGCACCTTACTCAAATCAAACATGCCTAGCCTAGTCTTTACAACACCATTGGGTTACTTGCCAAGCTTTACATAGCCCAAACAACGCCTCTCTACTTCCGCGCCTTTCTCGGTTGGACCAACCCAACTGGCGATTTCCGAAAAGTCTTTCTGCTAGAGTAAGAAGCCAAAATCGACGCTTTCTTCATATTTTTGGATAACCAATCCATTTTCAAATATAGTTGGGGGGCTTTCCCTAAGAAATAGGTACATAAAATGGAAAGATCGGAACATGGGAATAGATCTTATACCAATACTGCTCCATTTCCAGTGTTGTGCTTTCTAAAATTGCTTGTCCCATTTCGACTGGCGAGCTAAGGGCTTTATGTAAGATCTGTATGATAAAAGAAGAGGTCGGCTATGTTTATACTGGATGGACCCGAGGTCGGGGGAACTGGACCTCTTCCAGAGGTCGCCTCTTTTTCGTTCTACTTAGGTGGAGCAATCCGAACTCTAGACAGAATAGAAAAGAGGGCCACAGGCGTATAAACACCTCAATGAACTCATGTGGACACTCCTCATCACCAGGACAATCTCTCAAATACTAATTCATTTAGACCCATCTTTCTCTTCTTTGCTGATTCCTCTCAATGAAATTTGCCATGTTGCACTAAGTTACTAACAAGGGAGGCACAAAACCGTCTTTTGATGAAACAATCTCAGAGGCATTCTTATCATAAACCTCTTTGCCCCAGTTGTATTAAACCAGTCAATGATTCCTTGAATGATAGGTGTAGTAGGTTGGCCAGCCTGATCCATTTCAGACGCGCTAGTACCAAGATTTGACTATCCGTGTAGTAAGCAAGTAGTGGGATGCTGCCAACTTATCAGCTGCTCCCGCAAGTCAACTCAAATAAGCAAATAAGCGCTATGCTCTCCATCTCCTCTCTCCGCATTTGTATTGCATACTTGAATAACGTCCTGTTAATTTCTAATTAGAAGCATCTATTATTCTCTACTGGGAAGAATAGAAGCACCTGAAGTACTAAATAGAATAGGTATGAATTTTGTAATGGTCGGAGCAGCAAACTCGGATTCGACAAGAATCTCAATTTTAGGCAGTATGAAGGGGGAATTGGACCGAAAATTGGATAAGGGTAAAGATGCAACCAGTGGCTAACTCAAGTTCCCCCCGAAATGCGTGAAATGGTCGCCTATTACATGGCCCGCAAATTCTGCCTGGGTAGGGATACCTATTATTCATCGGCGGTACGGCGCGCGTAGGGCCTCGGTTTGCTGCGTGGACTTCCTCTGCATTTCCTACAGAGTGCAATGGAATCCAGCTCCGCCGAGCCAAAAGGAAAGAACCGGCGATGTAGTCTTCGTAAGACCAAAGGGGCCTGTGATTTAGATTAGGCTCAATTCTTTAATTCAGGCCTGATAGGATGAAATAAGTATAATAGCTATTGGTGCGGGTGGTGTTACGCGAAGTCTCTCTCATGTCCAGTTGACCAGTTTTCATCAAAAATAGGGCTTTCTTCGAGCCAGGAAGAGCAAGATGATGGGGAAATACGAGAATGCTTACTAATCATAGCGCACAAATCGAACTAGATTGTCGAGTTGCGAAGCTTCATTAGCTGCTTAGGAATCCTCCCGAATGTTTATACTGGCGCCTAATGAAAGAGTAGTTAATCAACCTGATTTGGATTAATCTCAAAAGCAGATAGTTCTATTTAAGGAACAAACCCTATGTACCGCTATAAAGAAAGAGACCTGTCCCGGTTGCTAATAGCGTAATCTACTAAAGAAAGACCCTTTGGATAATTTAGTTGAACCGATGTTGGCAATAAGGCTCTACTAAAGAAAGTACAAGTCTAATCTCGATTGGGTTGTTGTTTAGTCAACCTTTAAATACCAATAGGGATAACAAGCCTTATTATTCTATTGGGCCTGCGCTCTTTGGACTTTTCAAACTTAGCGAACCCTCTCCACAAAATGGAAAAAATGATGGCCGGGAATTACTATCAATTGTCGGTCGCTACGCACCTTTGACAACATCCCATTCATCTGTTTCATTGGGTTAATCTTCTGGTTCATTGGACTTCTTGTCCAACATTTTTTAAATAAGAATGGCCAGCAAGGCATTTTTCTTTTGTTTAGTGAGGTATTGATTTCACAAGCGCAGTTTCTTGACTTTCAAGCCTTTAAGTCTCTTGGTATTGATTCGATAACATCAAAGGAAGATTCGATGCTAGGCTATTATCAATACTGGTACTCTACATTGATAATGTGTTTGATTCGCTACTAATATATTGGTAAGGCCAAAAGCACTTCCAGCAGGGTGCACCATAGATATGAGGGGTCTTCCTGCATATGAGGCCCTTGATTCGAATCTATCAGCTGTTTTTTCATACCTACTCATTACGAAAGCACCTTCTTTCATGTTTCTGTTCCTTTGCATATCTTCATGCATTTTGGCCTGAGGGATGCATCGTAATAGATGTTGCTTCGACTATCCTCTCAAAAGTCTAGGGTGCTAAGGCTTCGGCCAAGCTTGCACCCGTCATTATGTCCCTTGGTGCTAACCTACCTGTTTCCCCCTTTGAGGAACTCTGAAGTACTCCTGAAGCTCCTCACGGTCACTTTTCTCATGAGGAGTGAATTAAGGAGAGAAGGACACGACACTACCAAGTGTATTTGACTTATCAGTACCTAAGGAGACGACACTCCGTGAACCCCAGGAATTAATTAACCATTCTGTAAGGACCCTGGGAAAGAACTTATCCGTTCCTAGGTAACCACTTATCAGTATCGAAGGAGACATCACTCCAGGTTCAACCCATACCAGGTGCTTGTGAATTTAATCTCGAATCCAATAATAGCATGCTCCAACCCCTCATTATCAGTATCGATTCCTCATACCGGGAAGCCCAGGAAGAGAGTTATCCATCCGTTGCTCTTTGTAACCTCTTCTCAGGCAAGAAGCAAGATTCCTACACATATTCATCCCCTTGTGCAGTAGAGAAGGGGACTTTCGCTACGCACCTGGGGGCAAGCCAAGCATAAACATAACTTACTGAGATCTCAGCTTCCTTAAGATTCGCTTCCATCACCTAGGTTTGCTTTCAGCACCTAGACATAACAAGAAATTTGCACTACGCACCTTTTACTTCCTAAAAGGAATCCCTAGCACCTGGAAGAATTGCCATTCAAGGTGTATTTGAGAGAATAGCGGCACGAGAAGGATGCGGCATTACCTGACAGAAGCGAGATCCCAGGCGGGGCGATTGACCTATTACTGCAGAGAAGCTCTCTTCCAGATGGATATTGACCTAGCTAGAGAATCTACCTGGTTCCTAGTTTTACTGCGGCATTGAGTCCGACTTTACGGGTATCGACCTAGCGAATCGTCATACCCTATTCCTACTTTTACCCATCTCAAAAATTATGACTTTTGAAGCAAAATCTTGCCAAAAATCCTGGGTTTATAGAATAAATTCTTCTTTTTCATGTCAAATTGACACGCAAAATCATGAATTTCCTATAATAGGTCATTTTGAAATCTCCCTCAAAGCCAACGAAATCTTGCCAAAAAACACGGATTTATAGACTTAATTTGCCTTCTCTTTCTTTCGCGAGAGTTATGCTTAACAAAATAAAGTCAAAGTTGGTAGAAGGTGTTGATCTTGAATAACTCAATTCAATACCTGAATGAACACAGTCATATCTAATGCATTAACAGAAGCCTAGCTACCATTAATATACTCCACTGCAAAGGTTTGTACTGGCTCATATAAATAGGAGACTCGTATGCCGGATCATAACTCAGTAAAAAGTCCCAATCAACTATAAGTGATAACTCAGTCAACTATAAGTCCAGTCTCGATGTCAAGTCAAGAGATTCTTGATATGCATTCTATCCTAGGGTTGAAAGATCAACCCGGCGCCTTGCTCTAACGAAACCAATCCAGGGCTTCAATCTGCGAACTTGGCAATGAAGCAATTCTTTTCCTCAACTCAAAAACCCTGTTTGCTTTCGTTACAAATAAGAGCTGCTTTCTTTCCGTTGGTAAATTCTAAAGCCACTCTGACCCGCGTCAGGATTGGGATGTGGATCGGTTACCAACCAGCTCTCATAACTAAGATTCCCCAATTAATATACTGGATCGATCCTAGAATAGTATGGGATGGAATATGAGCTCTTCGCCCCCTATTGAGTAAGGGGCTGTACTCTAACTATTCTCCTATTCGAGAAGATGGGAGGGTACGAAGGAGTTCGAAAGCAAGTGAATGACGGTCAACAAGCGAAAGGTTAAGGTTGGTTGGCTCAAGCTACAGATAGCGCCACGGTTATGGTTATCGGTCTTTGTCTTTCCTGGTTAACTATGAGATGAGAATCAACCAGCTTTTTCTCGAGGCTCTTCTATTCTGGTTCATGGTTTCTCTTGGCTATATGGTTCATCTTGGGGGGGGGGGGAGATCGAGCTTCAAGAAATAGTGAATGGTCTTATCAATACCAAAATGTATAACTCCCCAAGAATTTCAATTGCACTTATATCCATCACTATAGGAATTGGGTTCAAGCTTTCCCCAGCCCCTTTTCATTAATGGACTCCTGACATGTACGAAGGAGTGCGGTTCGCTTAACAAATTCCTACCTCTATATCTATCTCTGAGATGTATAGATTTTTAAAAACTCCATAGACATGCAGAAGAGAAATGCTATCCCAACTTGGACCAAGACATAACTTTTACTAAAAAAAATTATGATCTTTTTGTTCAAATAACAATTAAGGTGAAGCAGGGTCAGGAACAACGAATCTCTTTATGATAAACAGATCCATTTTGCTAGTCCGTTATTATGGGTAGTTCCTACAAAGGATCGGACTAATGACATATACAATACTTGAATTATCGATGTAGATGCTACATAGTTGGTTCTCATCCTTCAGAGACTACGAGTGTAATAATGGAATCCATAGACAAAAGGATCACCCTATGATGATCATCTCATGGCTATTGAGAACGAATCAAATCAGATGGTTCTATTTCTCAATCTTTCTGACTTGTGCTCCTACGGAACCAAGGTGCTTGCGAGATGTTCTCTATTATTAACGCAAACTTTAATTTGAGAAGGATGAGGTTTGTTTGGTGTAATGTCAATTAGAGCCCTAGCATAAGCTAAGTTCCTCCTAGCTACTATATTGACATCAAAGCACTTAATCTTTCCAACATGACACGCGAGCCAATTCAGACCAAGAAGTGGTTGAAGAACAGAGGGTATGTGTGCGCACTGTGTCCATACAGGAAATAAAAAGTGCCTGTTCGCGAACTCTGTCAATCGAAACACCTCAGGGAGTTACAATAAAGGGTTTACCATCAATAATTGATTGAGCCGCTTCAAGGATACGAAGTCGCTCATTAGAGGAGGAAAACTTGAAATAGAATGGACCATCAACAACTGTTAGTCTCAGGGAAGCATGGATTTGCCAAGAGTCACTACACCATAATAGCAAATTTGACACATCAGGTTTCAAAGATTTGATACGACTTTAAGCCGTATCAAATTTGATACAGCTCAAAGCCGTATAAAATTTCATTTGCTACACCTTAACCGATCCATGTCTTCCTAATCTTGCAAATCTGATCGTTGATCATTAAAGCTTCGTATTTCTTCCTTTTGGTACATCTTTAACCCGTACCAAATCAGCTTCATGTTTTTTTACGTGCTGAATTTTCATTTCTCACAACCCAAAAAATATTGACCGCTTCTTTTCTAACTATCTCATTCTCTCCTTTCCCATTTCCCCCTTCTCAAAACACTAGAAGTAATGTTTGTCCAACTTTCCACTGTTTGCCGCATGTACTCCACCTAAAATTAGAGCCGGCCCTGGCCCAGTGCTGACGGGGCCATTGCACGAGGCATCACTTTCGCGAAGGGCATAATCGTAGGCAGAAACGTGTACAGAAAAGAAAAAATGACCGATGAAAGTTCGTGGCGAACAGAATTGCTTGAGGAGGAAAAAGGTGCGCAAGCAAAAGGAGGCGAAATGAATTAAGAAGAGGAAGAAAGATATAGTCGAGCACGCTATCAGATCTAATCTTCGATTTCTCAAATAGGTAACTGTAACTTCTTAGTTATCCTATATTGATGATTTCAATTCATACGTTACTCAATTTACTTCGATTTATAGCCAATCAATCTATGCATAATAACATGATTCAAATTGAGTTGCTCGATTTGAAAAATTAATATGCTTTGCTATGTTTGTTTCTAAATTGGATTGCTTACTTTGTAAAAAAAATTGTGTAGGGTTAGCAAGTGATGTTGATGGAACTCATACACATAATTTAATTGCAATGATTGCTTGTAATCCGATAATCTGTAACTGGTTCACTGCATATTTTGTTACTTTGTAATTAGTGACCTATGAGTGACTCATTGTACATTTAGTTAATATGCTGGCGTTTTGGTTCAGTTTCTTGCTTTTTAACTTGACCATTTGCGAAAAAAAGAAAAAGAAAAAAAGAAACAAACTGGTATAATATCTTATGAATTAAATGTATTTAGTAGCCTACAAGCGATTCATTATACAATTTAGCCAAATGTCCTGCGAATTGTGTGCAGGTTTGTATAAAAAAAAGTTAATGTGTTATAACCAGTTTTATGAAATGAAATACACTTGACTTGCTTGCTGAAATTTATATGTTAGCTTGAAGAGAAGATATAGTTTCTAGACATGATTACTTTATACATATATCAACATGATTTAAACTTATTATTTATAATTTTTTGTATTGTATCATGTTATTTTAATTTATCTTATTTACATTAGTTGCACATATTCACTTATACCCAAAATCAGTGAGGTTTCCATCTTCTTAATGACTTCGATATAAAAAGACTAAATCAATTAATGAAGCAAATATGTCTTTCCACCATTCAAAATTTCATCTCAATTTTCCATTTCTTAAGGTAACGTGATGACAAATTTTGTGAAGTTATTATGGGTTCGCTCTTGGATATCAAAAATGCTCATGTTTTGAGTATCTAGAATATTTTACATTTGTCATAAAGAGCTTACGTCGATCATAAACTTTGCATCATCTTTTGAAAAAGCTTTTGAATTTCCAATTTTCGAGAGCATAGGAGAGTTTCACCCCTTATATATTAACTTTCCATTTTCTCATGGGCACTGAAATTAACGACTCATATATGTCCTCTTTTATTCCTTTTCTTTTTAATGCAGAAATACAATAGATTTTGAATTCGAGTAATGTAAAATTGTTTGGTTTTGATGGTTTAGTGCTAACTGAAAACTACAACAAGCAGTGTTTTGTGCTTTTTTAAAAGCATAGAAGTTTATGCTTTTGAAGCCGAGGCATTTCTTTAGAAGAAAGAGGTTCTGAGGATGTATTTTTTATTTTATTTAATGATCAGTTCTAAATAATTATAATTCCTCTTTGCACTTGCACATATTCGCAGTTTGTAATATGAGAAATGCATATGTCTCTACAAGTTTAGGGGACCCTCTTGTTAAAATAAATTCAATTTGTTATTTGTTTCATTGTAATTTCACATTTGAATGAAGTAACTAAAATCAAAGTTTTCATATAAACCTTTGGTTATGTTTTAATCATGCAGGAGGCAGTTTGAGATAGGATTCACCTTTGGACATTAATGTGTTAAAGGTCAATTGATTTTCATTTGGGATGGTGAGTGATTTTCATTTGTAATCCTCAGTCAATTGATTTTCATTCAGTAATTGGTTTTTGTCTTGTAAACTGAGTTTGTAAACTAAGTTCCGTCTGAGTTTGTAAACTCAGTTCGAACTGAGTTTTAAACTCAGTTTCGGAACTGGGTTTGTAAACTCAGTTTCAGAACTGAGTTTGTAAACTCAGTTCGGAATATAGTTTCTAAACTCAGTATCGAACTGGTTTAGTAACTTTACATTTTGTTTACTTTCTCTCTAACATTGTGGCATTTCTTACTGGCAACTTTGATTCAACAACATAAGCTGGAAAAAAAATTCTTGTTTGGCAGAGAAAAGACTAGGAAAGGAACTAGCTTATCCATAACATAGAAAACAATATGCATCTTACTAGTTACTACATATGTAGAATTTTCTGCTTAAAGCCACAGTTTTATATATCTTCTTCCATCAAAGGATATTATTACATCTTCCCTCAACCGATCCTTACATTATTTTAATTAAAGAAATAAAATAAAATCAGTAAAGTAGGTGGTTAATGTTTCGGGGAACATGATGACTTGTCTGAGATTACATGACAATTTGGATTTACATATACATGATTATATCATAGTATTGGTTCACATATGCACCAACAATGAGGGTTTATTACTTTGTTTTTTTTGTGCACAGAGTAAAAAATAATTGAGAAGAAACATAGTGCTTCATGTCCATATGTTATCACTATCAAATTCATCTCCAAAATTAGTAAATTTATACGCTTCGGTGTAATGTTCATCAAATTATGTTTTTAGTACATAAGGTCATGTTCCAATTGTAGAATTAACATCGGTTTTCCTTTATTTGTTTTGATTTTCATTCTGCTGGCTTTTCCTTTTCATCTAATTTTAAATGTCGATCAACTCATCATAAGAGTTTCAATGAAAGTGGTTTTATTTTTATAACTTAGAGAAAAATCTCAATTTTTCTGACTTCTGTTGCACCATATTAACTCATTATTAACTCAAACTATTTGCCATTCACTCTAGATCTAATTTCAATTACATATTTGTTGTTTTCACTTTAATATAAAATTAACCATTTATAAGGTGGTCAAAACCAGAGAGAAGAAAATGTTAATTGCTTAAGCATATCAATATTTAAACTGTTGAATTTTCCAAACAGAAGAATTATTCAAACTAGATTAAAATAACAATACCTAAGAAAATTATATTGTATTTGATATACTCTAGAGAACTATATTTTTCTTTCATTTGTGCAATCTTTAAATGCATTCTTTATCTTCCATCTACAATCACTACAACAAATTGACCATATTACAACGGTGGGGCAATCGTCGTATACGAAGTAGTTATAATAGACTAAAATCTTTTACAACTGTTTTGCACTGTTGTGACACCGTTGTGATAACTGTTTTTCACCGTTGTAATAAACTTTATTACAACTGTTATGCATCGTTGTTATAATTTTTACAACTGTTTATAACTGTTGTGATATATTTCATTACAACTATTATTTTACAATTGTAATATATCCACAAATTATATATATAAATCTATATATATTATATATGTGCAACAATAAACAGATAAATAACATAAGAAATGTAGGTTTAAAGGTATCATGATCCATTCATTAATAAAAATCACAACGTTATATCCAGAATACAAATTATAAATCATGTACCATATAAAAATGTATAAAATTACAACTGTTCTCCTCGTTTGCCTTGTATTAGTGCACGCTTGTCCTCGCTAACGCCATTAGTTGCTAATTCAGTCTTGAGTAGTAATTCAGTCTTGATATCATTGCGGAGTTCCTTGCTTGCATTCGTTATTTCACAAATTTAGTTGTTAACATTTTCAGTGTGCTGTGAAGATACAACATGGTCTTCTTTGCTACTTTCCTGCCATTCATTTTGCTACATTTGCTGTGAAGAGGCATGCAGTGCTTCGTGTAATGCAATATCATTGTCATCCGTGTCATTATGGTGCATAATATCAGCTCCATTCACTTTGCAACCAAACACTTCAACAAGTGATATCTCATTACCATGTTTCCGCGTCTCAGCAGCTTTAAGACATGAATCTCCCTCTCCAAAACATTAACACATTTAACTGCCTTTTGTTGACTGTCAGATTCCACAATAGACACTTCCCCAATTTTATTTGCCTCACCATTATCTTCCATCATCTCAGGATGGTCAACTACTATACCCAGAGATTTATTTTCATCTAACCTATCTTCATTGTTATTCAGATCAGTAACAACATGACCATCATGTTGACTCAATTCTACATCTTATAACTCCAAGTCTTTTGCATTGTTCTGAGGCTTTTACCGTCATTTATGTCAAGCTTTTCAGGAGAAACGCACATGGCAATGCCAGATTGTAAACACACAGGCCCAGTTGCAACTTCACTGAAAACAGACAGTGGAATGTCCATAAAATCATCATAATCACTTTCCTTGTGCTCTTGAGCACCAAGAATTACAAATAGTGGAATTTCCAGAAAATCATCATAACAAACATGATGATCTTGTTATTACTTATACCTGTCTTGCGGAAGAATCTCTATTCAATAGATGTATGTAGATTTCATGACACAGGACAACGAGATCAAAACTTATAATAGCATTCGATTCAAGCCCAAACCATGAAAAATGGAATAAAATAAATCCTTGGCTACGAATTCTCCAAGCTCCATATTCCTTGTAGATGCAGCGAGATTAATTAGAGATCCACAGGAAGGAACAACTTTTGCAACAGAATCGCCATCAGTCCAGTTAAATATTTCAATACTTATTCGTAGAGAAGGAACATCAATTCCTTTAATCCCCATCAAAAAGCTGCAAGCAGTTAAATAAATCTTGGCCACTTTATATTTACTAACCATTTTGATTCTAATTTCGCCATAAACAGTGAAAGACTATCAGAAATAAACATACAATAACAATTATTGATCTTCAAAAATAAGCAAGATAATCCAATTTGGTTTCTACAAACTACAATCCATAACATGTCATAGTATAGGGTATAAAAATGATATATAAGACACAAAAAAATCAAACTAAGATAATGAAAACTTGGACTCAACGAAATATGTGTCCTACAGTCAACATTGCTAGAACAAAAAAATAGAGAAGGGTTATTGGTCCTTTTTTGTTGTTGGGGGAAGGGGAGGGGGTGGGGGTGGAGGGTTTTGGTTTTGGTTGGTTTGTGTGGGAAGTCGCTATTTAATACAAGTGCTGCTAAAACTGAAAGGAGTGAACATAACTCTAGAGTGAAATAGTTGATTCCTATGCACCTAACATGAGCTATGCACCAGTTGGTAGAATAGCTGAGACGGAAGTCATTGTAGATCCTAGAAAACAGAAGCTAACCACAAAACTAAGATCTGGAAAAAATATTTAAGAAAAAAGGATCCAGAAAAGGAATTTTATGAGTTTAAATATCCTATCAAGCTTGTAGAGAAATTGGGTGATCCTCTTTAAGAGAAGAAGGCAGCAAGAGGCCTAGGGGCATCACTGCAAAGGCATGGGAAATACAAGGAGGCAATCAAGTACCATTCCGGAGTACTGGAAATAGCGAATCGTATAGGCGAGCAGTTCGGTACAATAAAAGCCTATGGTGCAATAGCTGATTGTTGTACAGAGCTCGAAGATCTCAAAAAAGATGGAAAAATCTATGACAAATACATAACAAGACTGGAATGACTGGTCCGTATTCTAGGATCTTTACCACGTTGTTTTTGGGAGATATTAGTTGAAACCTTTATGCTAAGTTTCAGTTAGTCTACTATTGTCTGTTGTTTGCGTATCATATGACTTCTGTATTACTGAGCCTTTCAAATGAATGCATCTGAGCCAAAATTCCTATTTAAAAAAAACTGTGATTCTTATAGCATTACATACACAGTAATTGATTACAGAAAACCCAAGAAACTAGAAAAATAATTCAGAATAGATTTATCATTCCTGCAAACACCAAACCTGAAATTCAACCAACTGACACTTTGCAAATCGAAATATTATGCTTGATTTTCTTATCCCAACACCTCCTAAAGATTGTTGTTAATCAAATTGTTATTCATAGGTGATTCATCGCAAATCCTGTAATACATTGTAAGCAATCAGACTAATATATTGAATATAATAGAACGAAAATCACAAATCTAGCGTTCTACACCTTGTTTCCAGAGCTTATTATTGTTTGTAGAGCTATTACTTTTAGAATAACCACTAATCAAATTATGAATTTGTAAACTTTCGGGTTTAGAAATTAGAAAAAATGGGAAAGAACTTAGTGAGTGGACGGTAAACCTAGGTATGCCGCTGCTTTTGCTTTGTCTGAGTCATGAATAAAAATCACGTCCACCTTGGTGGTGATGCTACATCTGTAAGATTAAAGGGTTTCGTGAACCCTAAATTGATTTGCGAGATGAAGGATTTTGAGAATTCATGAGCCGACGGTGAGCCTCGCTTTGTCTGAGTCATAAATCAAAATCATGTCTACGTGATGACGCTACATGTGGAAGATTGAAGGATTTCATGAACCCTAAATTGACTTGGGAGATAACGACGAGGTATTTTGGGAACTCGATATCGGGGAGGAAAATGGGGGTTGATAATGATACTCCCTTTTTGGTTAAGGCTTGTCATTTTTTTAAGGGGACACCGTCTATTAAAAATTTATTAAAGGGAAACACAACTTAAACATTTCAGAGACAAAAATAACCCTCGTGTCCTTCAAACATCAAATCCACTCGCGCATTTCAAAGCTCGTGCTATATTTTTCAAATCACATTTCTCTTCAGAACTAGGGTTCTTCAGTGCTCATTCTCGTGTTCGTCGAAGCTAGGGTTTGGCATTAAAGATGGTTCTATTCAAGCATACTATGAGGAATACGACGGAATCCGTTGCCAAGAAGCAAATCGCGGAAAAGAGGTATGTTTGTAGTAGATTAATGGTAAGTTCAGTTCGTAGCAGCACTTGTATGGTACGGTAGGGCTTGGTATTACCAATTGTGAGCAATGGGTTTGCGTGTGGTGGCGTTTGGTGGGGAAGAAGGACTAAACTTTAGGGAATTTTGTTTGATTTGCAGAGAATACGGTTGGTAGGGTACGTTTTTGGGTGGGTAAATCTTCTGGAATATGAAAGTTTATCCCTTTTAGTATTTGACATGTTGTTACCGTTTTTATAATTCAAAATCGGCTTCTGTTTTCCATATATAAGTTTCATTTCATCAAAGATCATGTGAATTTTGGTTTCGGTTTGTATTGTCCTTTCTAGTATTTGGCATGTTGTCACCGTTTTTATAATTCAAAATCAACTTGTTTTTTCCATGTATAATTTTCATGTCTTCAAAATGTGTTGTATTTTGTTTTCGGTTTGTGCAGTCCGAATATAGTTAATATAAATGGTTGATTGATGTCGACTTATGGTTAGTTGTTGTCAAAATTTAAATTACACATTTAGTTTTACTTGTTGTTTACATGGTGGCTTTGTACCTTCTTATAGTAATGAAGTACGCTATACGTTGCCGTACTTTGTTGACAACGGCGTATAACTAAATTGTTTATGTGGTTAATTGCAGGAAACCGACTTCGTCTACGTCTGGTCGTGTACCGCCTACTGCTTCCAATAGGCAGAAACTTGCTAAGGAAAGGCAACGCATATTGGAAGAGCAAAAGAAAACGAAAGCAGTTGAAGCTAAAGCGAATAACTCCGAGCAAAGTTCAAGTGAAAAAGAAGAGTCCAACGACCGTAGTACTTCCGATGGAGGTGAAAAAAATAGTGATCATAGTGGCCATGAAGAAGCAGATGTAAGCGTACAGAGAAGATGATGACAGAGAAGAAGTACAAGTCGTCTAGTAAAGGTTTCAAAGCTGCTTACTTTAATGTTGGGAATTTTGTATGGGCTGAATGGGAAATCACATGCTGAATGAAACTATAACGTCAAAAGAAGTGGTTAACCCCTGGGACTGTGAGGACAACTATATACAGTGGTATCACCAAGCGTCTCATCCGATTGTTGCAAATCCATCAAGAAGAATAACTGAACATGCAAAGGAAATCGAGGAGAAGTTGCTACCCATCCATGTTGTAAGTTTGTTATATTTGCCAATTGAATAAAATGTTATTGATTGTTTTGCATACTAAAGTAGACATGAATTTCAGAAACGTCGACTTGGACTTGTTGATGATACAATCCGTTCATGTGGACGTGGTAAGGCAGTTTTTGCAGCTTTGCAAATGATAGAGCATATCGAGGACCCAGAACCGTCTGTTGTGTACGGAGAGAACATGATAGCTGATGAAGGTGATGAGAATGTTGAGGCTACGACAAGTCGAGGTAAACGAAAGAAAGGAAAGAAGACTGCTACCAAGAAGAGAGGTGGAGCAAGGAAAAAATAGTTTAACTTGGTAGCATTACGTATTATTTTGGTTAACAGTATGTAACTATTACAAGACTTGGTGTATGTTTTGCTCAGTAATTTATGTTGGTGACTTATTTATGTATTTGGGTTGGTGACTTGCTTTGGCATTACTGTATTACAAGTACATTGGAAGGAAGGTTAATGTATGAAATGGTTTATCGGTTTGTTTATTGTTTATTTCTATGTTTGAAGATGCATGTACAAGTTTCAAATTTTTGTATGGTCGACAATGCATGTGAAAGTTTCAAGTATTTGTATGATCAAAGATCATGTACAAGTTTCAATTTTAAGATTGTATGTATGAAACAATTTTTGTTTGGATTGTATGGATGAAATAATCAACCTTATAGTTAAACATTGACAATTGTTTTCCGTTTTCAAGATTCAAAAACGGTACTTGATCACCGATCAATCAGTTAAACGTCCTATAATTTGCTAAATGGTTACGCAAAACCGTTGTACTAAATAAAATTCGGTCATCGTAAACCATAATATTGCAGGTTGCAAACGAAATATGAAGACGGTAAGTGCACACTGTTTTAAATATAGAAAAACGGTGAGATAATTCCGAAATATCTCAGGTTATGATATTGTCGAAAAACATGTGCAGACGGCAATAGAACACCGTTTTACTTATAAAAATTCGGTGTTCTCAATCCAAAATATCTCAAGTTATGATATTGTGAAAAAATGTGTGCAGACAGAGAGTGGTTACCATTTTAAAAATAGAAAATCAGTGAGGTAAATCTGAAATATCTCAGGTTATGAAATTGCCAAAAATCATGTGCAGACAGTAATAGACCACCGTTTTACTTATAAAAAATTGGTTTTCTCAATCCAAAATATCTTAGTTTTTGATATTGTAAAAAATATGTGCAGACGGAGGGTGGTTACCGTTTTAAATATAGAAAATCGGTGACGTAAATCCAAAATATCTCAGGTTATGATATTGTCAGAAATCATGTGCAGACGGTGATCTTCTACCAATTAACTTAAACAAAAACGCTATAATTGTACTGTATATAACTTTTGAGGTTACAGGAATAGCTATAAACGACATATATTCGCGTTTTTACTTTCATAACACGGTTATTTCATTCCGAAAACTCTCAGGAAAGACTTATTTTTAAAATTTGGTTCAGACGGCTATACTAAACCGTATAGTTAACATAAAAACAGTAATTCAGCACCATTTTTGTAATTTGGAAATTTGTACTTGATATAACTATTTTTTTATAATATTTTATCGTTCCATAGTTGGTTTAAATGAAAAATGCAGTACTTCGGTAGTGAAATGCAGAAGTGTCACAAAACTTTACATACAATAGCTCAAACTTGCACTCTAGAAGTGGGATTAAAGTAAACAAAAAATACAACTGCATTGCCTCACAAGAGTAACCAACATGTGCCAGAAAAGTTAACATTTGCATTAATACTTCAAGATTCTATTACATTAGCACTAAACTACGAACACATGCACGTATTCGACATTAACTTAACACAACAACCTTTTTATCTTCGTCAACATGTCCATCTTCTTCTCCATCAACGAAGCGAGAAATTCTCTCTGCATATGTGTTGACCCAATCTTGCATATTGATGTTGTAAATTCAGTAAAAGAATGTGAATGGAGGAGTATTAGGTAAAGGCAATTCATACTTCAAAGTAACGCCAACAAAATATGAGCTGTCTACGTATCCCATTACGACCATCTTGTCCCGGTTTAACAAGGTTACTTATATTATTGACGGAACAAACAAGAAACTCATGTCCATAGTAAGCAAGACAACAACAGTACCAAATGTTTCTGCAATTATAAAATCGGATTCCGGCATTTGCATCCACTCATCTACCCTCAACGAGTTATCGCCTTGTATCCTCTTTTTCATTTCTTCGAAGCCACCTTCATCCCACATGCTTTTGTACATCTCTGAATGAATTATTAAATTATCAACTATGGCCTCACATACGAACTTACAAGGATTCTCTGGTCTTCGATTATGAAGATTTAGTTGTTTAACCACCACCCAATATCCACAGTTACCATCAGCGGGCATGTCGTCTATACGAGTTATATACGGTCGCATACATTTAGGCATTTGTAATAAGAAATGTTCATCAATTTGACTGGTTCTAGGTGCATTTCCTTTTACTCCAAGTTTTGTTAAACAGCGACTATCTGGAGTAAGTTTTGGACTGCAAGACAATGCAGCGTCAACATGCTCAAAGTAAGAAGGATCTCGTTTAGTCGGATTCTACTTTTTAGATGGTCTTCCTTTTCTTATAATCGCCATGGGAGGTTCTTTAATCTTCGTAGTAGGAGGGGAGGCTAAAATTTCATACTTTGCTGAATATCATTCCTCAGATTATCAGTAGCCTTTTCATACCTATGTTTCAATGCATGAAATTCAGGCAAGTCCATAAAATCAAGAGTGGACAGATTCGATGTAGGCGGAATACACGACAACTGTTTCCAATAACAGTCTATACCACTGAGGGTTATGAAGCCATATGAATGTCTAAAGTCTACTAGCATATGTGCGCAAGGTAGACCATTAACTTTCCATAAAATACAACTGCAAGTTTGAATACTCGTGCCACCTTTTGGAATACTACATAATTCGGTTTGCAATAAATCAAGCGCCATATGAGAAACAAATCCCAACACCTCTTTAAACATTGGCTCATCTCGAAATCTATGAAGTGACTTCGATGAACTCGTTTCAAACGCATGTTCGATTGCAACTAATTCATTCTCACAGCAAATATGCGCGCTAGTCCAACACTGAATAAAACTACCTGCAGCTGAATAAAAATACAGTTTCAGACGATGGTGCGCACTTTCAACTACACTAGTTGATGCATTATCAAAGTGTTTAACTTCATTTGTCCAAGCTAACACAAACATCTCCTTATACTTGTTCAACCAGTTCTTGAAAACATGATTCAACGACTTTTTTTGCTCCTCCCGCCATGCTTCACGAAAACAATTTGCGTTTCGATTATACTCTTCTTCAGACAACGAACTAATCACATTGCTCCAACCCTCCCAAAATAACTTGTACTCTCTTTTTCCTTCCTCATCTTCTACTACGGTCTCTCTATCCTCAATCATTACCCGTTTCTTTTTTTATGAAATTTGGTTTGCAATTTGCTTGAATGTTTTTTGAAATATGCCACACACAAAGAATATGATGAGCTGATGGAAAAACGTGGCCACTGCATTGCTAAGAGCAATTTCCGCATCCCTTATGATAACACTTGGAAATTCTTTTTCTCGATAACATTTTCTAACACACTCCAAAGCCCATATATATGACTCAGTGGTCTCCCGGCTAATAAAAGCTTGGGCAACGGTGAAAAATGCACCCGTTGAAGTTTGCGACACCATATGAAAACATGGCAACTTGTACTTATTAGTCTTGAAAGTGCAATCCAAAAACAAAATTTGATAAAAACATTGCGCAAGTAGAACACATTTCAGATGACTGAAGAACAAGTCAATAACTTCATTTGTCATTTCGTCGACTCTATGATGAACAGAATAGTGGTGACTACATGCCAACTTCATAAACTGTTGCATAATCGATCTACCTTCTGTATTATGAAGTTTAAACTTCACTTTGACATTGTACACATTTCTGATTGTAGACTTATTTTTTGGGTTGTCAAGTTAAAGAGCAGTTAGAATATTCCGTGGCCTAACCCCACTATTTGTCATTGTTTCAACGGTCTTTACTTCATTGTATTTTAATCGCGCAACATACGGGTGTCCGGTTAAAACAACAGGAAGATTGTGATTGTGGCATTCGTTTATAACTTTCAAAGTCCATTTTCCATCATCTTGACAATGTGCTCTTAATTCAAATGGACAACAACATTTTCTACTTCCCGATCTACGCCTTTTCTTTTGGGGTATTGGTACATGCTTCTTAGTCTTATGATCAATGTACATTCCACTTCTTTCACAAGTAAGCAGCATCCATCAGCCTTTCCCATTATCTAAGAGATTTTTTGTTTTACTTCTTTTGATAACAATGACACAGTTCACATCAAGTCCACGATCTAAGCACCATTTACGTACTTCCTCTTTGGCAATGAACAACTGCATCAACAAACAAGATATTACGATTAGAGTAACGTACTTAATGTAAAACATAAGTACTAGTTTTCAAAGCTTATCGGTGGTGAAATGGGAAGTTAAATTGGGGTACAGGCAACAAAATATTCATGCTTTCTCATGTGAAAGATCGTTGTTGTCATCATTTTCCCACCGAGAAACCTTATCATTAACATTTACGTCGTCCGTTTCATAAGACTTCTCATTAACTGAATAATCCTCATTCGCATATACTTCGTTCACGATAGCAATTGCATCAAACTGTAAAACAGCTAAATATTATTCACACCACAAAGAAATAACGGTATCAAATATTCATACAAATAAACTAAAAACGGTATCGACCTGTCAATTAAATAACCATTGTTTGGTACAAAACATGCATGGTAACATTAGTACCACAAAATCGTATACATGGTAATATAATACCAAGAAAAATTAATAAACACGGTGGCTCTTTTACGTCTTCTCTATCTCTGTATCAAACTGTAGTTCGTACTTGATAAAACCGATCATACTATACCGTGTTTTCATACTTAAAACAGTCATTATTTTTATATCTTCATAATGATTGTTCGCTATAAACATGGTCCATCGTAACTGAATTCTTCATCTGTGCTTCTTCTTCAATTCCATAGGTGTTAACGCAAAATTAAATATCAAACCTTGTCATTAGCAGATCGGTCTTCATCATCTTCGTATAATTCACATTTTTGTGTGCAATTTACTACATCTTCGTCATCTATCTCATAATTAGGATTTCTTGCAGCCATTAATATTTTCTTACAACGATCGATGGAATTGTCCCATTGTTTACCATACCTTGTATATACGTTAAGTAACTTTATTGGGGAAAGGGCATTTTTGTCTTGAAACAATAAATTGTTAAGGGGGGTTTGGTCTTTATTGTACACCCCTTAACAAAAAATTAAAAACTAAAAGTTGTGACACCCCTTAACCAAAAAGGGGGTGTCATTAACAATCCCCAGGAAAATTTTAGTTAAAAAGAAAGCGGGCATAGTGTAATCATGGTCAGCCCACCAAAACTTCCCGCGCCGCTTCTCTTCATTTAGAATTTAGAATTAATATTATTATTTGAACAGAAGTAATGAGTGTAATTAACGTAAAAAAATAATTCAATGTTCCTTGATACTGCACATCATATTGTTTTATGTAGTGATCTACAGACCACTCTCAACACGGAAACTAGTGTATTGAAAACTAATTACTATTTTTTGGCAAAGCATAATTATTATTTATTAATTATTCTTAAATATTATTAATATTATTAGCTATTGGTAATATCTAATAGGCCACTATTATAACAAGTAGAAAAATTTTACTAAAAATAAGTTTGCACGATTCTCTAATAAAAACATTTCAAGTATTAATTATAAAAAATAAATTACTAAATTTAAATATTACTTCTTGTTGTTAATATTAATGATTACTTCTTAATAATTATTAATTATACGATTATTAATATTGAAAATAGCCATCTATTACAACCGACAAAAAGTAAGGGTTGTAATAGACATCTATTACAACAGACAAAATAAAAAAAATGTTGAGTCACTTGAGTTAAACTGAAGTTTCGTGGAGCAATTAATTAATGTGTGGTTGGAATAGTGAGGTTTTTCCTCTCTGTTTGGAGATATAGAATCAAGTTAGTTCTGAAGGATCTTCATATTGGGAGATGACTTTTCTGGTTGTTCCGTTGATTTCGTATGTTACTGAAGTGCAAGTAATGTTTCTGAAGCACTAGTTCATTGTTATTGAAGCACTAGTTCAAAGTGGGAGTTGAATGGGAAGTTACTGAAGCGCAAGTGATGTTTTGCAAATTCATTGTTGTTCTGCAGATAAGATGGAAAGCACTAGTTTTTGCTGTTATTTGTAATACAGTAGGTAACCAGTTGGTGGTATTGAGTTTTTTCTATTTTGTATGTTCTTGTCATATTTTTTTTCTCAATACTACAATGCTGGGTGTATACGTATAGTTTTTTGTAACAATGTATGGATTGAGATATTCTTTTGTAATAAGCGTGTAGTTGTTTCTCAATTGTTAATAAATGTTTAATTTCCTTTCAAAAAAGTTGTTAAAAATATGTTTATTACAACTATCGATAAAGAATAGTTGTTAACAAAACACATTATTACAACTGTCATTTTGTGACAGTTGTAAAATTAAAGTTGTAATATGGTGTTTTTATTGTAGTGCGTAGAGGTTTTGTCTGTTCGCCAACACTCTTTCACAAACCGTTGGCATGAATCTTACTTGCGTCAAATGTAAGAAACACCAAATGCTTTGAACACTAATTTTAAAGTATGATGATGCTGCCATATTGCCAGTTATGCCAAATAGTTCATAATCATATGAATACAAGTTATGAAACACTAATTATTTATATTTAAGTTTCCTGGTGGTTTGCAAGACTGTCCCCTATGAATACTATCATTGAGAAACCATAATGGAGTAATTGTACTTGAAATTCTTTGCTTTCATGTATGCCTAATACAACTGTGATGCTTAAATAAGGGATCGTGCTTCGAGTCTTTTAATGTAATCTGACACATTCATATTTGTAGAGTTGTAATCAAGTATGAAGTAAATGAAAACTGTTAATTCAAAATGCCATGCACTACTTTCCGCTTAGGGATTCTTACATTTTGACAGAAGTTGTTTATTCATGAGTACTGTCGGATGCATTCTTAATATTTGAATGGTTACTGCCTTTATAAATAGTTTGTATATTATATCACAATGATCTTACCCTACCAAGATATATTAACGGTTGTTCATAATTTCTTTTAGTTTCATTTTAGGTTAATCGGTTACATAAGTTTCCCAATTTAACCTACGGCCAGTTTCATTTTTCTGTTACCACTGAAATAAATGTTTAGCCATATCATTAACACATTTAGTTGGATCCAAATTCATGTAATATATAGCATTATAAAAGCTCACTCAACTTTACGCCTTTCATATTTTTTTAGTTTTCAATGAAATTGGAGTTCAAGGAATAATATCGGTGAGTGCGCTTTATATCTTATTTTTTTTAAAAGATGACAATGATGATATGTTTCAATTTTTTAAAAAGTGAACAAAGGAAATAAGTGAAATTAATAATTACTCATCACGTCATGATGAAATCCAAAATGCTTGATCCTTTTGTCTGAATTAATGCTTATTAATATTTATACAATTAAAATTCACGAAACTAAACACATATAATGCTAATTATTTAAAATTACTCCATGGAAATGGATGGAATTATTTAATGAAAAAAAATTATGTTTTAATTCCGTTGTTGCTCAATGATTATGAATGTAGCACTCATAGGATCTCATAAAATGAAAAAAAAAGTTGAAAAGAACAATTTTGCCAAACTTTGAGTTGTAAATTATGCATTGGAAGTGCGATAACATATAACTAGAAGTAGTATTTCTATATTGTTGAACTAAAATTAAATTAAAATGGAAAATAGTTTCACCATCCAATTTATGAAGCTTGGAGAATGATGTATAAAACCACATAACATTGAAATTCACATTAAGAACATACGAAAATCATGTTATTTTTTTTCTAAGTACAACTAATAAGTGTGCAGTGATAGAAGCACTATAGGTAGGCATATTCAACACTAAAGAGAGCAGTAGCTTCACTCTGAACAAAAATGGTCAAAGTAAGAGTTGTGCTAGGTAGTGGATGACGAATTCAATTGTATGATAGCACAGTGCATTTAGATAGGCTTCTGTTGATATATGTACTACACTGAGTTAGGAAAATCGGTGATACACATTTAGGAGCAGAAGTTTAATATTAAGTTTCAATACAATGGTCTGATAGGAATAAAAAAGTAAAGAATCTTAACAAAATAGCTTTTTTTAAACAATTTTGTGCTGTTATATTCTCCACCCTTTTCCCTATAAGACGATACTGTAGTCTTACGTATGAGGCTGCAAAATTTCACTGTAGAAATTGTCTATCTAGGTTAAAGAAGAGTATTCAAAAATGTTTTCTCGGAGTTGTACACAAAATTTAGCTATTCCCTCATCCCTCTAGGTCTGATTTTAATTCTATATTTGTTGTTTTTCCCTTTAATATAAAATTAACCATTTATAAGGTGGTCAAAACTAGATAGAAGAAAATGTTGATTGCTTAAGCATATCTACATTTAAACTGTTGGATTTTCCAAAAAGAAATTTTTTTCAACTAGATTAAAATAATACTATGCAAGAAAATTATATTGTATTTGATATACTCTAAAGACTATATTTGTCTTTAATTTGTGCAATCATTAAATGCATTCTTTATCTTCTGTCTACCGTATAGGTTTTGTCTGTTTGCCAACACTCTTTCGTAAACCATTGGAAGGAATTTTACTTGCGTCAAATGTAAGAACCATTAAATTCTATAAACAATAATTTTACAGTATGAGGATGCTGCCATGTTACCAGTTATGCTAAATAGTTCATAATCATATGAATGTTAGTATATTTAGACATGGTCTTTGGAATTAGTCGGAATAATATTCAGTAATGCAGGAGTATTTGCAGTTGATAGTTCTTTATTTGTTTAGCTCTTTATTTGTTTTCGTATGTAGAAAGATCTCCTAATAAGTAGAAGGCCGATTGCTTTTGTAATTAGCTATTTAAAGTCATGTAAATAATAACAGAGTAGAGTCACTCAGCTTTCTTATTCTCTATTATAACATATTGGTATCAGAGCCACGTTTGGGTCTGGGTGGCGAGAATTAAAAAGAGTAAGACATGTCAGGAGAAGGGAGAAACATGTTGGCGATACCTAAGTTCGATGGAAATTTCGAACGCTGGAGCATGCTGATGGAAAATCTCCGGAGGTCGAAAGAGTGGTGGGATTTGATAGAGAGAGGCTATGTTGAGCCAGCTCGAGGAGAGGTTCTCAATGGAGCACAAAGAATTCTCAATGGAGCACAAAGACAAGAGTTAGTAGACAAGAAGCTAAAAGATTTGAATGTGAAGAACTATTTGTTTCAAGCGATTGACAAATCAATTTTGAAGACCATAATTAAGAAAGAAACAGCCAAACAATTATGGGATCCATTGAAAACAAAGTACCAAGGAAACGAGCGTGTGAAGGGGGCACAACTTCAATGCTTAAGAAGGGATTTCGAAATCATAGAGATAAAGGAAACAGAAAGCATCACCGATTACTTCTTGAGAGTGTTGCTCATCGCAATGGACATGAGAAATCTTGGAGAAGATATGCAAAACACCAAGATTGTTGAGAAGATCCTACGGACGCTCTCGAAGAAATTTACATACATAGTACATTCAATTGAAGAATCCAAGAATATGGACAGCCTGTCGGTGGATGCTCTTCAAAGTCCGCTTTTGTGTCAAGAGCAGAAGATCACAAGACACTCTAAAGGACCTAACAATGATGAACAAGTGATGAAGATAATATCTAAAGCGAGTGGAGCATGAGGTAGAGGAAGAGGAGGCTTGTAACACCCCGCATTTTCAGTATAATTAAAATGAAATATATGGTTATAAAAATGATGGTGACGTATAGTTTAATTAATACATGCGTTAAAGGTGAGAAAATAAAGATAATCAACTTATATATCGAGAACTAAGTAAAACAGACGTCACCTTACGTCCGTCTCAGAATTCTGGTTCAGATGGACATCAAGCTTGCGTAAAACGGATAACGTATGAAGAAGTTATAAGCCGTAGAAGTTTGTATACGCACGAGAATATATATATATATATATATATACATACATATAGCCGCTCTAGAAATGAAAAAACGTTCAAACCAACCAGATTTGGGATGAGCGGGAAAATTCCCGCTCAAAGTGGGACATAGGTGTTGACCCCCTATAGGGGTGTCGACACCCTATGCCAGATCTGATAAAACTTTACTTCAGGTTCTGACGATTCTGATGTGCTTTAATTCAATCTGAGGGTCCTTGCCTCTCCTATACACCTATAGATAACCCTTAAACATAAACCTAGCCCCTATATCTTCTAAGACGACATCGGAGCTCTGCTCTCCTCCTTCTTCTTCAAGTAAAACAATGACTATCAGCCTAATCCTCTTCTTCTTCTTATCCAGTTAAGGTTAGTGGATTTGCAATACACTTCCTGTATAATAGTATGA
Source organism: Allium sativum (assembly GCA_030737875.1). Classification (NCBI taxonomy): domain Eukaryota; kingdom Viridiplantae; phylum Streptophyta; class Magnoliopsida; order Asparagales; family Amaryllidaceae; genus Allium; species Allium sativum. The sequence goes on along the minus strand of CM060916.1, from coordinate 1,032,993,980 downwards.
ATAACGTTCATCATTCCCCAGTTAAAGATTTAATTTAAGATTCATGTTGTAATAATTATAATGCTTGTTTTATATTCATTCTATTCTACTTCCTCATCCCAGTTCCTTTTTATTTTTAAGCCTAGGCTACTTTCGAGCCTAGTTCAAGTCTCGTTGCGAGTAATATTAATGTAATTGGGAATAATATTGGGAAATTATTGAGGTATAATCTGTAATTGGGAATTTTGGAACATAATTCATAATGGATCTTTGAATATGACTTAGGAACAAGAAACTATGCTAAATAGCACATAATTATGAAATCCGATATTAAGACATTGACAGGAATATGTGTGAACTTAATTGAAATCATTGGATATGGAATGGGATTTGGGAAGAGGTGATTCATTGCGAATATAATATTATGGGTTTGGGGTTTTAAAATATAAACTTGAATTGGGGATTGGGAAAACGGATTTAAAGTCAAAAATCTTAATTTGATAAAGGAATGTGTAAATTAGAAACCTAATTAGAATTATACAGGTTGGGGTAAAACTTATCTTAGGTAATTATGGAGCCTAACTTATAAAACTGAAATTGGAGACATGAATATTTTCATAAATTTGGGTAATTGATATGTTAAACATAATTTGGGCATGAATCGTAAGTGTACAATCCGTTTAAAAGATGAACATGCCAAAAACACGAGGTTAGAATGAACTTGCAGAGGAAGCCTGCGCGGAACCGCTCGGCATAACCAGCAACCGCAAGTAACATGTCTAATGTAAGAGGTTATTGACATATTTACATAACGCATAGACACGAGGTTAGACTGCAATTGCGGTAGAAGCCTGCCCGGAACCACCCGTCATATCCAGCATCCGTAAAAGGTTAGTCTAATGTGGGAGGTCAAGTGTGTAAACATATAAATAAATATGTTTATATAAGAATCAAATGTAACACTTAACCAAGATAATACACGAGTGGTCGTATGAGCGTAATAAGAAGAAGGGGTTAAGTGTGTTTGATTGAATAAAAGAATAGGGTTAAGTCAACTTGGGTATATGGACAGACTTAACCAACATAACAATGGGGAATGATAGCAACCTATTATGAACATATCGGGGAAATATAAAAGTCATACAATAGGTAGACTTGTCCTAGGGAAAATGGAAGATGGTAATAAGACTAGAGAATGGGACAACTTATAATATAAAATATAAGTTGAATATAAACTACAAAGCGATAATGAGTAATCTGTTGATAAAGATAATAGGAGATATAATTGGAAAACCTTAGTTATGAACTAAGTAAATAATGATAAAGATAACTTAATAATAAACCTTAATTAAGAGAACTAAGTAAATGATGATAAAGATAACTAAATAATAAGCCTTAGTTAAGAAAACTAAGCAATAAGCCTTAGTTAAGAAAACTAAGCGAACAACGATGGATTGTGACGACATCAACAGATTAAAGTATAACTGAATACGAGGATATGACGAAAAACTTATATAAGAAATGAGTTAAGATGGATAATGGGGTACAAAGCTTATTAATGAAACTTACAGGTAATGAGTCATATATGAAACATTAATAAGCAAGAGAAACTTGGTAATTAGAATCGAAAGACGATATGGATAAGGATAACCAAGTTAAAAAGAACAGCAAGCGCATAATTAGACATAGGTCTAATAACACATAGGAATGAGGTGCTTGAGCCAGTCCATACGATAAGGGATGAATAACCAAACACGGTAGATCATCACAATGTCGTAAGATACGAGGAGGAGCGAACGTCTATCTGATCATGCAGAAGGCTCCAATGGACTGGGTTAAGAAGCACGTGGCTTCGGGGGACGTAGGATTCTTCGTATTCCTCTGTGAGTGGCAGATGATCCGCCTGTGCTCACAGAGGTTAGGTCTGCATGGGGTAACCATTGAGTATGCCTTGATTGCAATAATAAGGGGCAATCAAAAGACTAAGATGGACCAGCGTGATTCGGCGAGACCAGTTATTGCCCTGTGATAGCAACTCGTCGTCAACCTACCATCTTCAGTCAGTACGTAAAGCGGAAAGGCGGAGAACTCCAAAAGACTATATACTTTTCTATCTAGTTATGGGTGAGGTTGGCCTATAGGTTTGAAAGGCATAGGGGGACCAGGTTTAAGTTCTCGTTCTTGATTTTCTTGGGTGCCTTTCATTTGTTAGTTGATGGAGGGGTCTAGTGGGACCATAGCCACTGTAAAAGAGGACCTTAGCATCTGAAATCGACTGATATCTGAAAGCTCCTGACCGAGTTCTGTGTTTCTTGATTAGCCCTGCAACGGGACTCAGGCGCACATATAGAGAACATATGCAATAGACATCGAGAACAATTGACGATAAGAACAATTGACGATACGTACGTGGGAAAGTCTAGGTACACTCATTTCGCTCTGGGTGGTGTATCATAGACTAAAGGGCATTACGTAAGAACCTAGTGGGATCTAGAGTTGCAGTCCAAACGCTCACGTAATATAGAGGATTCTACGAAAACGTGGTGTTGATGTGTGTGTGTGTATATATATGGGAATTCACACGTACATTGAGTAAGGGACTGCATACTTACGGAAGAGACTGTGCAAGGTAGGGGATAGCTACATATACACTATATTAGGTTAATCTACTAGCGAGTAGGTGGGTGCGATGTGTGTGTGTGTGTAAGCCTAGAGTGCTAATATCACAAATAACCTAGTAAACTAAGTTAATATAATAGAACGGTATATGTAGGATTATTCAGAAGTTTATTCTACATCCAGTCACACAGAACTTATGTTCTGACCCCCTCCTCACAACATTCGCATGTTAGGTACAGGACAGAGATGATATAGTTTTGGATACTGGTTTAGCAATATTATTATTAAGGTAAAGCTATGTTTTAATTACATTATATTTTATTCCTTCCGCTATGAGATGTTTTCCGAAGTCTCTGTCTTTTCTGCAGGATACCAGAGCAAACCAACTCGGGTCTCGATGGATTGGGATTTTTGAAAAAAAATCGGTCTGTCAGAACGCGGGTTGTTACATCTGGTATTAGAGCATAGGTTTAGGATTCCTATATAGATAATGAGTGAACGTATTTGTATTTTTAGAAATATAAATATATATATATACATAGTTTAGTCGAGGAACTCACGGGCAAAAGATTTTCTTTGAGAAAAATGGTATAATTCCTTTGCACACTAAAATGGAGAACAAGGAAATTTTTAAGAGGAAATAAAAGTGTACAAAATAATGGACATTGAAAATTGCCTATCCCGCAAGAGACAGTTATATTTTAATTATGGAATTATAACAGATACGAGGCAGGGAAAAACAGTCCCTAGTAAACACGTCAAAATTTAGAATGTGACACAGAAAATGGAGATGGATCGTCAAGAAGAAAGAAGAATGATTGTTGGACAATATATATATAGGGGGTCGACACCGGGGTCGACACCCCTTCATAGGGGTCGACTGGAGTGTCGACACCCCCCGTCCAGATCGAGAAAAATATATATAAACGAAGGCAGAAAGCCTTTGTTCCCCATTCCATCTTCCAGCACCTCCTTCCACCCGAAAACACAAATTTCACCGCCCTTTTCCAAGCCCGCCACCACCTCAAAACACCATAGTTTCGCGAAAGATTGCTATCAAATCGAAGCTAGCGACGTCCTCTACCTAGATCTACCTAAATCCCCTCTCAGTTCGAGCTAAAATCGCCATGGAACTCAGTGCCTCTTTTCCCCATCTAACACCTCAAGAGATCGCATGGTGCAACAATCGAAGGGAAGTAGTCGAGGCATATGAAAAGACCGCAAAGTTGAATCTTTTGCTAGGGCGACCGGTCAGGTTTGTAGATTTTGTTGGAACCCCATTGGAGGAATTGTTTACGGAGGGCGGGTTTGACCGCAATTTTGGATGTCAACACGGTAGAGCAAAAAGGCTACAAAAGGTTAGTTCGTCCTTTTGACGCTAATTTGATAGTTGGGGAAGATAATGGTATGGTTACTTATGAGTCTGATGCTAAGGGGACCATTATTAGGTTTAATGAAGTACAATTTGGAGACATGCTTGGTATTCGTGGGGCGGGATACAGTTTGGGAGAGATAGAGCCTACTGATTTGGCTGTTTGGCGTAGGATTTTCTTGGATGAGTATCAGCGGGAGTGGGATATGGCTCATTTGCACCCTATAGCTAGATTAGTCATACGTATTTTACAATACAATCTTGTTGCTAAAACTGGAGGATACGACAAGATTTCACCCACGGTTAAGCTTGCTACATATGCCATTTTTGCAGGAATTCAAGTAAACTAGGCTTGCACCATTTTACTGTATTATGATGGTACTAGAGTCGAGGCAAACCAATATTGCTTTTGGAAATCTATGGACGGTAGTGTTTACTCGGTTTCACGTTCCTCTGCTTAGAGAGAGTTGCATATCACCTTCCTCTCACCCCTCCCACGTCATAGATTCGGGCTCACTGGTTAGGATGCACATTGAGCTACATGAATTAGTAGAATTGGACCCTTAACCCATGGAACACGAGGGAGGAGGTGAAGAGGAAGAGGAAGAGACAGAGAGGGAGGGAGCACAGGACGAGGAGGATACGCAGGGTTATCAGTTCGCGCATGAGGAGGAACCCCAGTATGCACAGCCGGGTGGATCAGACCCATACCAGCAGGCATAGCAGGCTTGGGGAGGTGCTTTGACTTCCCAAGCTTCAGGGTGGGGTACAGCTGGATGGGATGGTTGGGCTTCTAGAGAGCAAGACTGGGGGGCATTCTCTAAGCAGCAGGCTCAGCTGTCTCAGGAGCATCAGGGTATTTTGAGGGAACAACAAGAAATGCTTAGGATATTGGTTGAGTTTGGCCAGACACAGCAGCAAATCCTACAGGAAATGAGCACCTCCCAGCAGCGTTTTGATTAGATAGAGGCTGGGATGTAGGATTTACGGCTGGAGGTTAGAGATGGGTCTAGACGGCAGGAGGAACATCTAGATAGGGTTGAGGGTAAGATTGACGGACTAGAGGCCCTCATCCGTTGTTTATTCAGATTGGGTCTTGACCTCCATTATAAGATCATTGTGGTAGCATGATATTAGAAGTCTCACGATGTAGTGCCACACTATCTTGCTTTTATTTATCTAGTTGTAGTAATGATGTACTAAGAAAAAAAACTTGTTTTTGTGTAGTAGAATTTGTAAGTCTGCTTTCTTCTGCTGTATGAATTTTTCATACTTCAAATCATTGCGACTAAATAAAAACGATAAAACGATGAAAGCAATAAACAAAGAAAGAAAGGAAAAATGATGAAAATTTCTCCCGAGATAAAAATTAACAAAAGAAACTGGAAAATGTGAATTTTTCGTTAAAGAACATAAGAAAGCAAGAATTTGGAGGATTAGTTTTTCCAAAATTTAGCTATTTAATGATGGTTGATAGGACTTTGGGTGAAACATTGGGTGAACTATACTCTTATTTTATAGGAGTGTGGGAAAATTTGGATGAAAAAAATATTTTAATTTTTCAAAAATATCACATTCATATAGAACTGCAAGTATATTTTGGATGTGAGCATCATATTTTAAAAGGATCTTTAAAATATGCATACACAAAGGAGGTACCACCTAGGAATACATGTATTATTTTGATGTATTACACTATGCACATGTGCACTATGTTTGAGAAATTGGATTCACACATAATGGATGTATATTAGATTTTACCCTTATCAAATTTCGGGGACGAAATTTTTTAAGGATGGGAGAATGTAACATCCCGCATTTTCAGTATAACTAAAATGAAATATATGGTTATACAAATGATAGCGACATATAGTTCAATTAATACATGCGTTAAAGGTGAGAAAATAAAGATAATTAATTTATATATCAAGAACTAAGTAAAACAGACGTCACCTTACGTCCGTCTCGGAATTCTGGTTCAGATGGACATCAAGTTTGCGTAAAACGGATAATGTATGAAGAAGTTATAAGCCATAGAAGTTTGTATACGCATGAGAATATATATATATATATGCATATAGCCGCTCCAGAAATTGAAAACGTTCAAACCAACTAGATTTGAGACGAGCGGGAGCTCAAAGGGGTCGACACCCCCTGGGGGGAGTCGACATAGGTGTCGACCCCCACTAGTGGTGTCCACAGGGGTGTCGACCCCCCTATAGGGGTGTCAACACCCTCGGCCAGATCTGATAAAATGTTTACTTCAGGTTCTGACGATTCTGATGTGCTTTAATTCAATCTGAGGGTCCTTGCCTCTCCTATACACCTATAAATAACCCTTGAACATAACCCTAACCCCTATATCTTCTAAGACGACGTCGGAGCTCTGCTCTCCTCCTTCTTCTTCAAGTAAAATAATGACTATCAGCCTAATCCTATTCTTCTTCTAATCCAGTCAAGGTGAGTGGATTTGCAATACACTTCCTGTATAATAGTATGAATATCGTTCATCATTCCCCAGTTCAAGATTTAATTTAAAGATTCATGTTGTAATAAATATAATGCTTGTTGTATATTCATTCTATTCTTCTTCCTCATCCCAATTCCTTTTTATTTTTAAGCCTAGGCTACTTTCAAGCCTAGTTCAAGTCTTGTTGCGAGTAATATTAATGTAATTGGGAATAATATTGGGAAATTATTGAGGTATAATCTGTAATTGGGAATTTTGGAACATAATTCATAATGGATCTTTGAATATGACTTGGGAACGAGAATATATGCTAAATAGCACATAATTATGAATTCTGATCTTAAGACATTAACAGGAATATGTGTGAACTTAATTGAAATCATTGGATTTGGAATGGGATTTGGGAAAGGGTGATTCATTGCGAATCTAATATTATGGGTTTGGGGTTTTAAAATATAAACTTGAATTGGGGATTTGGAAAACAGATTTAAAGTCAAAAATCTTAATATGATAAAGGAATGGGTAAATTAGAAACCTAATTAGAATTATACAGGTTGGGGTAAAACTTATCTTAGGTAATTATGGAACCTAACTTATAAACCTAAAATAAGAGACATGAATATTTTCATAAATTTGCGTAATTGATATATTAAACATAATTTGGGCATGAATCGTAAGTGTACAATCCGTTTAAAAGATGAACATGCCAAAAACCGAGGTTAGAATGAACTTGCAGTGGAAGCCTGCGCGGAACCGCCCAGCATAACCAGCAACCACAAGTAACATGTCTAATGTGAGAGGTTATTGACATATTTACATAACGCCTAGACACGAGGTTAGATTGCAATTGCGGTAGAAGCCTGCCCGGAACCACCCGTCATATCCAGCATCCGCAAAAGGTTAGTCTAATGTGGGAGGTCTAGTGTGTAAACATATAAATAAATATGTTTATTTAAGAATCAAATGTAACACTTAAGCAAGATAATACACGAGTGGTCGTATGAGTCTAATAAGAAGAAGGGGTTAAGTGGGTTTGATTGAATAAAAGAAAAGGGTTAAGTCAACTTGGGTATATGGACAAACTTAACTAACATAACAATGGGGAGTGATGGTAACCAATTATGAACATATCGGGTAAATATAAAAGTCATACAATAGGTATACTTGTCCTAGGGATAAGGGAAGATGATAATAAGACTAGAGAATGGGACAACTTATATTATAAAATATAAGTTGAATATAAACTACAAAGCGATAATGAGTAATCTGTTGATAAAGATAACAGGAGTTATAATTGGAAAACCTTAGTTAAGAGAACTAAGTAAATAATGACAAAGTTAACTAAATAATAAACCTTAGTTAATAGAACTAAGTAAATGATGATAAAGATAACTAAATAATAAGCCTTAGTTAAAAAAACTAAGCAATAAGCCCTAGTAAAGAAAACTAAGCGAACAACGATGGATTGTGACGACATCAACAGAAGAAAGTATAACTGAATACGAGGATATAAGGAAAAACTAATATAAGAAATGAGTTAAGATGGATAATGGGGTACAAAGCTTATTAATGAAACTTACAAGTAATGAGTCATATATGAAACATTAATAAGCAAGAGAAATTTGGTAATTAGAATCGAAAGACGATATGGATAAGGATAACCAAGTTAAAAAGAACAGCAAGCGCATAATTAGACATAGGTCTAATAACACATAGGAATGAGGCGCTTGAGCCAGTCCATACGATAAGGGATGAATAACCAAACGCGGTAGATCATCACAATGCTGTAAGATACGAGGAGGAGCGAACGTCCATCTGATCGTGCGCTCCAACAGACTGGGTTAAGAAGCACGTGGCTTCGGGGGACATAGGATACTCTTGGTATTCCTCTGTGAGTGACAGATGATCCGCCTGTGCTCACAGAGGTTAGGTCTGCATGGGTGAACCATTGAGCATGCCTTGAATGCAATAATAAAGGGCAATCAAAAGACTAAGATGGACCAGCGTGATTCGGCGAGACCAGTTAGTGCCCTGTGATAGCAACTCGTCGTCTACCTACCATCTTCAGTCAACACGTAAAGCGGAAAGGCGGAGAACTCTAAAAGACCATATACTTTGCTATCTAGTTATGGGTGAGATTGGCCTATAAGTTTGAAGGGCATAGGGAGGCCAGGGTTAAGTTCTCATTCTTGATTTTCTTGGGTGCCTTTCATTTGTTAGTTGAGGGAGGGGTCTAGTGGGACCATAGCCACTATAAAAGCAGACCTTAGCATCTGAAATCGGCAGATATCTGAAAGCTCCCGACCGAGTTCCGTGTTTCTTGATTAGCCCTGCCGGCGCACATATAGAGAACATGTGCAATAGACAGCGAGAACGATTGACGATACGTACGTGGGAAAGTCTAGGTACACTCATGTCGCTCTGGGTGGTGTATCATAGACTAGAGGGCATTACGTAAGAACCAAGTGGGATCTAGGGTAGCAGTCCAAATGCTCATGTAATATAGAGGATTCTACGAAAACGTGGTGTTGATATATATATATACACACACACACATATGGGAATTCGCACGTACATTGAGTAAGGGACTGCATACTTACGGAAGATACTGTGCAAGTAGGGGGTAGCTACATATGCACCATATTAGGTTAATCTACTAGCGAGTACGTGGGTGCGATGTGTGTGTGTAAGCCTAGAGTGCTAATATCACAAATAACCTAATAAACTAAGAGAATATAACAAAACGGTATATGTAGGGTTATTAAGAAGTTTATTCTAAATACAGTCACACAGAACTTATGTTCTGACCCCCTCCTCATAACATTCGCAGACTAGATACAGGATAGAGATGATATAGTTTTGGATACTGGTTTAGCATTATTGTTATTAAGGAAAAGCTATGTTTTAATTACATTATATTTTATTCCTTCAGTTGTGAGATGTTTTCCGAACTCTGACATGTTTCATGTCTCTGTTTTTTCTGTAGGATACCAGAGCAAACCAATTTGGGTCTTGCTGGATTGGGATTTTTGAAAAAAATTCAGTCTGTCGGAACGCGGGTTGTTACAAGGCTCATTCCGAGGACGTGGCAGAAGAGGATCATTTAACAAAGCACTGGTGTAGTGTTATAAGTGTCACAAGCAAGGACACTTTCAATTCGAATGTCCTACCTCAGAGAAGCAAGCAAATTACATAGAGTCCAATGAAGAGGAGGAGCTTCTGTTAATGGCGCATGTGGAACTGAAGGGGTCTAAAGTGGAAGATTTGTGGTTTCTAGACAGTGGATGCAGAAACCACATGACTGGAACGAAGAAGTGGTTCTTCGAGATCGATGAAAGCTTTCGACACTCGGTGAAACTCGGGAATAATGCAAGGATGATAGTACAAGGAAAAGGAAGCATAAAAATCAAGGTAAATGGCTTGGTTCAAGTTATTCAATACATGTACTACGTCCCCGGGCTGAGCAACAATCTTCTGAGCATGGGGCAACTGCAAGAGAGGAACCTTACAATTCTAATACAAGATGGCATATGTAAAATCTTCCATCCGTCTAGGGGGCTCATCATTGAAACCCAAATGAGTACAAATCAGATTAATTCTTGCATGAATGGTAGGCTCAGATTCTTGTTTCCAGATGGAAACACTAAGTGATACACATCTCTGGTACTGCAGGTTTGCCCATTTAAATTACAAAAGCCTGAAGACTCTAAGCTCCAAAGGAATGGTGGAGGGGCTTCCTATCATTGGTTCATACAAGAAGGCATGTGAAAATTGCCTTATCGAAAAACAGAAAAGAGAATCATTCCCAAAGAAAAGCACATGGAGAGCCTAAGTTTTTTTGCAGTTGATACATGCTGACATATGCGGTTCAATCACCCCAGCTTCCATTGGCCATAAGAGGTATCTTCCCACTTTCATTGATGACTACTGTAGAATAATGTGGAGCTATTTGATTGTAGAAAGATCAAAAGCATTTTTAATGTTCAAAAACTACAAAGCCGACGTGGAGAAAGAATCGGGTTTGTCGGTCTGTGGTTTAAGAACAGACAAAGGAGGGGAGTTCTGCTCAAATGAGTTTGAAGATTTCTGCAAGTCTCGTGGCATCAAACGACAATTGACAGCGGCGTACACGCCTCAACAAAACGGAGTGGCTGAAAGAAGAAATCAAACAATTAGGAATTCGGTCCGTAGCACATTGTCAGAGAGGAAAATGCCTAAAGGGTTTTAGGTAGAAGGAGTCAAGTGGATAACTTATATCCTCAACCGTAGTCCCACAACTGCATTACAAGATCAAACGCCAGAAGAAGTTTGGAGTGGTATCAAACCCAATGTTAAACACTTCAAAGTCTTCGGGTGCATTGGACACGTTCACGTACCAGAGGCAAAGCAAACAAAACTTGATGATAAAAGCTGTAAGTGCGTCTTTCTTGGAGTTAGTGAAGAATCAAAGGCATATCGAATGTACAATCCCATTTCTAAAAAAATCATGGTGAGTAGAGATGTGGTCTTTGAAGAAGAAGAAAATTTGGATTGGGGAGGGAATAACAAAGGTGTGAGTAATCAATCAACTGTACTTACGTGGGAGAATGATGGAGAAAGTATGCCTGATGAAGAAGAGTACTTCGAAGAAGAAACTAAAGGTCTTTAAAATGACAATGAAGGAATTACTGTAGCGGAAGCAGCAGATCATGAAGGTGTGGGCTCCAACCTTGAAGCACGTGAAAGGCGGAAGTGGAGGCACTGGAGACAGGGTCGGGGCCTATTGGATTGAGTGTACGGCGGTGATAAGGGAGGCAAGTCACATGGCATAGGGACGGTGGAGGATTCTGGTGGAGATAGAGGTGGCGCATGGCGGGTGGAGGAGTACATAACGTGGGAAGGGAAGGAAATAAATGACATGAAAATAGAAACTGAAGGATGTGGCATGTGATCTGAAATAATAAGCTTTAATTAGTTTATCATTATGAAGCTTCGGTTTCAAAGAATGGAAAGGAAGAGGAGTTTTATGGCTTTGTAGTTTGGGTAGTATTGAATGAGGAGGAGAATAATGTTTGTAGATGAAAAGGAGGTTTGTGAAAGGAATCCTTGTAATGGCGCGTTTTGTTAGCTGTCGAATAATTAATTTATTTAATTATTTATATATCGATTTGGCGATATCGATAACTTAAAGTAAAACGTTCGAACGTATAATTATAATTTAATTAAAATAGAGCTTGAAATGGCGCGGCAGTTCGCTATTTGGCGATTCGAACTTCAACTGAATGTACAGGATTCGTTCTAAGCCGGATTTCTGTGAAAGAAGAAACGTGTGGAGCTGGTGGAGTATATCTTTCTAGTGGAAGAGAAAAATCGGGATTTCGTCGTGTAGATTTTGATGTATGTCCAAATCAAATTTTAGAAAAGTCGCTGTGGAATTCCTTTATAATTTGCAACGCTTTATTTACGTTATAAAAGGGTTTTCAAAATATTTGAATATCGGATTTGAATTTAGACGAGGTTCTTTTGGGAAATAGTGATAATTTAATTTTTAGGATTTTATGGTAATTTTTAATTAATTAAATAAGCCACTTTTTATTTGGAGTATTTTGCACCCTTAATCAGCGATTTTGGGGTTTCAAAATATGAGTAATCTACCGGTATTATTATATTTTTGGGATCGTGATACACTGTTTGACACGACTGCATTTTATATCTGTCCGTAGGTGAACGGAATCTTATATATTAAGGTACGATAAACTTTATAACATAAGGCAAACCAAATGCTCTATTCCTAATATATATACACAGAAAGCCTTGATGGTTTTATACCCATATAAATTGATTGGTCATCTATCCTTCCACCAAACAGAAATTTATACGAGGCTACTAAGAGACCACGTATTCAAGGATTTAACCACATAAGTAAGCTTTAACTCCTTCTAAACCCAAAGCTTCTTTTTCTGCCGTCCTCATTATTATTTTTTCAGCCGCACAACTTTCTTTTCCTCGTTGATAAAAGCTTGGAGCCACCATCAGTTTCCCAACGAAAGAAAATTGAAGGAGAAAATGAAATAAAAATATGAAAATCATATTATACATATCTATGCATTCCTTGAGGGACTGTCTTCAAGTCCATAGGCATTTTTCTGGGTTCGACATCATTCCGTTGCTCGAGATTTTTACTGCGGTTTTTAGGGTTCAATATTTTAGCTAATTAAAGCACTGATTGATACCTTGGTGTTTATATGGATGTTCGTGGGATCGAGTAGAAGGTGTGTGGAAGTTTCGATGGGTTTTAAAGGAAAATAATGTCGATCCAAATGTCTGAGAGGCGAGATGCTCCTGGTCGACGCGATGGGTAATGAGAGGCCGAGCTGAGTAATTTCGGTAGGAAGATGGAGTCAGAGACAGGAGAAACTTGCTGGTGTTGTTCATTCGGAAATTAGTGGAAGAATGGATGCGGAAATGGCCTTGTTTTTGGCGTCGGTTTATTATCTGGAGTTGCAGCGGATACTGGGAGGAAGAAGGAAAGCACTGTAGCGGGTTTCTTATTTTTCGGGTGCTGAAATGAATGAAGAACTTGGGTGGACGGTTGGTAGAAATGGGCTTCGACGTGGGCTATAGAATAAAAATAAAAGGGTCCGAACATGCTAATTGGAAAAGAAGAAGCAATGGTGAGCATGGGCTTTTGAAATAGGGTTAAGGCCAAATGGGTTTTATTTGTTAAGTATAGTTTTAATTTAAATACATACGAACTTCGTAATAGCATAACTCCGTCATACTTTATCAGAATTTGACGAAACAAGATCCATTGGGATCGTATGGACGAGCACTACACGATGGGACTGACAGGGAGTGAATCCGAGCTCGTTACAATTTATGGAGAAATAAATTGTCCGTCGAAGTCAAAATAACGCAAACCGATATATAACGGTTAACGCGTCAATGTGAGTAAAACTCACTAACTCTCCTCAGTTTATATTTTTATATAAACTGTGTTAAATGATTTGATTGCTGTGTATTGATATTTTGGACTGTTAAATAGATTTGATTGAAACATAGATATAGTTATATATATAAACGACTATCAAATATTGATTCAGTTCGTCAGTATATTTCATGTTGGAATGAAATTAATGTATATTTTATTGTGTAACATCTGTGGTGCAGGGAAACAGGTTGGAGGAATCCCACTGGATTCCTCAACAGTTATTTTTACTGTGATTTATGTATTGTGATATATAAATGTGATATATATATAATCTGATGTGATTACGTGTGGTTGGACGACATTCATCGTTGTTAGATGATGTGTTAAAAACCGTAAGAAATACCAGAGTGTGATAAAAGGATTAAACAAAGTGATTTGGTAAAGATTAAACTAAGTAAATTAGTCGATATTAAACAAAGTGGATTTGTCGAGCAAACCGAATCAAATGGGTTAGTCAAAACCGAATCAAATGGGTTAGTCAAAACCGAATCAAATGGGTTAGTCAAACCGAATCAAATGGGTTAGTCAAACCGAATCAAATGGGTTAGTCAAAACCGAATCAAATGGGTTAGTCAAACCAAATCAAATGGGTTAGTCAAAACCGAATCAAATGGGTTAGTCAAAACCGAATCAAATGGGTTAGTCAAACCGAATCAAATGGGTTAGTCAAACCGAATCAAATGGGTTAGTCAAACCGAATCAAAGGGGCTAAGTTAGTCGAGTTAAACAAATGGGCTAAGTGGGTCGAGTTAAACAAATGGGCTAAGTTAGTCGAGTTAAACAAATGGGCTAAGTGGGTCGAGTTAAACAAATGGGCTAAGTTAGTCGAGTTAATCGAAGTAATTGGTTAGGTTAACCAAAGCAAAGTTAGTCGAGTTAATCGAAGTAATTGGTTAGGTTAACCAAAGCAAAGTTAGTCGAGTTAAACAAAGTAATTGGTTAGGTTAACCAAAGTAAGTTAGTTAAGTTAAACTAAGTGATAAATCGATGTGAATTAGTTAAGTTAAACTAAGTGGTTAATCGAAGTAAATTAGTTAAGTTAACTAAGTGGTTAATCAAAGTGAATTAGTTGAGTTAAACTAAGTGAATCGGTTAGAGTTAATCAACGTGAATTAGCTAATTTTAACTAAGTGGATTTGTTCAGTTAATCAAGGCGAGTTAACCAGTTAGGTTAAACCAGTAGAGTTAACTAGTTGAGTTAAACAGTTAGAGTTAACTAGTTAGGTTAAACCAGTTGAGTTAACCAGTTAGAGTTAACCAGTTAGAGTTAATCTGTTAGAGTTAACCAGTTGAGTTAACCAGTTAGAGTTAACCAGTTGAGTTAACCAGTTAGAGGTGACCAGTTAGAGTTAACCAGTTAGAGTTGCCCAGTTAGAGTTGACCAGTTAAAGTTGACCAGTTAGAGTTATCCAAGTGGAGTTAATCGAGTAGCGTTGTCGAATATCACTTATTCGAAGAAGAGCTATCGAATATAGTCTATTCGAGTGGAGAAATCAAATGTTATTCATTTGAGAAGAGTTATCGAATATAGTTTATTCGAGTGGAGAAATCAAATGTTATTCATTTGAGAAGAGTTATCGAATATAGTTTATTCGAGTGGAGAAATCAAATGTTATTCATTTGAGAAGAGTTATCGAATATTATTTATACGAAGAGGAGTTATCGAATATTGGTTATTCGGAGTTAGTTAATCCAAAGGAATTATTCGAAGTTAGTTAATCCGAAGGAGTTAGTCGAAGAGTTAATCCTAAAGAGTTATTCGGAGTTAGTTAATCCAAAGGAGTTATTCGAAGTTAGTTAATCCAAAGGAGTTATTCAAAGTTAGTTAATCCAAAGGAGTTAGTCGAAGAGTTAATCGAATATAGTTATTCGAAAGAAGGTGTTAATCGAATATAGTTATTCGAGTAAAGTTAAAAGAGTTAATCAAATTTAGTTATTCGAAATGAGTTATTCGAATTAGATATTTGAATAGAGTTAAACACATTAGAGTGATTCGAATTACTTATTCAAATAGAGTTAAACACGTAAGAGTTAATTGAATATTAGTTATTCAATTAGAGTTAAATCGAATTTAGTTATTCGAAAGGAGTTAATCAATTTGAGTTAAGCTAATCGATTTGAATTAAGTTGAATCGAAATGGAGTAAATCGATTAGAATTAAGTTAATCGAGTTAGAGTAAATCGAATATTGGTTATTCGGAGGTAAGTTATTCGAATTAGTTATTCGAAGGAGTTAATCAAATGAGTTGATCCAAAGGAGTTAGTCGAATATTAGTTATTCGAATAGAGTTAAAGGAGTTATCGATTTTATTTTGATCGAAAGGAGTTATCGATTAGTAAATCGAAAGGAGATTTTCGAATATAGCATATTCGAAAGAAAGAGATCGAATATTGTTTATTTGAAAGAGAGAGATTTCGAATATTAGTTATTCGAAGAGAGATAATCGAATATAGGTTATTCGAAGAAGAGTTAATCAAATAGAGATTTCTCGAAAGAGAGTTATACGTCGAATTCGATTATAGCGAATTCGGGAAAGTACTATTTACTTTCCAGGGTTTAAATCAAGATTTAGTTATTGATTTAGAAATTAGGTGTCTGTTAAATTATTCAAGTTAGGAGATAAAATTTAGGTTAGACATTGCAGAAGTAGGAATTATAACGTTATAGTTATAATCAAACGTTGTCATATAACAAGTGGATTCGTAACCTGAATCCGAGAATTTGCGTAAACAGATGATTGTAAAAAGTGAGTGACGAGCTTCATCTATTTCACAGTAAAGGACGTTGTTCAATTAAGGTCTGAGAGGTAATTATACCCCAACTTGATTGACTTCAGAATTGACAAAGGAATAGTTGTGGTTCGATAGAAAAGGTTGATTTGAAATATAGTTAAGTAATAAGCGATTAATGGATTAAGCGAAACGATGTTTTATACAACGTTCATTGGAAATCCGTAAATGAGTTTTGGGAACGTTTTCCAAATATAGTCAGATATGTTTTCTAAACATAGAAAATGAAATGTTTTCATGATAAGAATTTAAGAAATAGAGTTAAGCAAATTCAGAAACTGACTGGAGAGGGTAAGTTGAACGGTTTTCTAAGTGACGATCTGATGTTGGTTTCGACCTTCCGGATTGATACTTAGAGAATTGTTCTCATACTAGTTACAGTTAAGGACTGATAGTTGCGAAATAATAGTGATGTGAAAATAAGCTATGGAAATGTTTTCCAATGATTAATAACATATATTTTCTAAATATATGAAATAATGAAATATGAACATATGATGATTGATCGATCGAATTCCCATTTGGAAATAAGATCGTTGTTTGTACACCGACATGTTTTCATTTGATAGTTGAATCACAGACTATCGAAGTTTTTACCATTTTAACGTTGTTAATATGGAGAGACCGGTTGGATTATTATCCAAAGAACCACTCTGTATCGGCATAAGCGTTGCGAGCAATATATGCCAAAGATAAATTGAAGACGGAGTAAAGTGCAAGGGCTGTTGTATAAGTCTTAGATAACAGTGACTAAGATGGATATACTAAATAGTGCCTTCGGTTTGTCCAGTCCCAGGACAACGTATATGGAAGAAGGTCTGACAGAGTATATCCAATGGATCGCGTAAGTTAATCTGTTCAAACGTATTCACGTTTGGTGGTGGAGGAATTCGTTTCTCTTAGCTATATACCCGTGTTATTTTTGTATAAGTCAATTTGTGATTTGGCGGGTATGACGATGTGGCATTCAAAGTGAATGGTGATCAGATGTTCTGAAGATAGACGTAGCTTCTAGCCTCACACCGGGAAGTAACAAAAGTTGGGCTAGGCAGCATGGCTAGTTGGGTCATCCCCAAGCAGGGTGTATTGTCACCGATCTAGGGAATATTCATATTTATACTTCTTTTTAATTCTGTATCTTCGGATGACGGTTTGATGGCCTACAACCGTGGTGGCAATATATTTGCGACACTCAAGCTAAATGAGTGAGCGGTCATGTGTGGCCGGGTTGCAAGACGTTCTTGTTGAACCCTGAGTGTATCACCTCTAGAGTACACTATTCAGAAGGTGCTCCCATACCTTGTCTGTTGGAATCCATTCTCCGATAAGCGCCCTGCGGTTTATGATTTTATACTATGTATGTAGAACGTGAGATGCAAGCGTTTCTGCTAGATTGATATCTATTTGTACTTAGACATTATTATAATATCACAATGATATTGCTTGTCAAAGTTGTTCGGTTACTCATAAGGGAAAAACCCGTTCCGTATTCACGGCGTGGTCTTATGAGATATCCTATACCTGTTTTAAACTATTTTACTCATACCAGTCCCATGACTGACCCGGAGTTTACTTTGTTGTTTTCCCTAAACTCTTGGGTGCCTAAATTTGTACGGGCAGTCAAGTAGTCGGGATTTACAGATATGCTTGGAGAGCTTGGAGCAGGAGGCTGCAAGATTCTATAGCTATAGTTATTTCTGCTGTGTTGTAAGTGTTGTACTCTGATAAGTGCTATTGTATATATATAACTGTTTACTTCAAAGTTATGTTATATATTATATGTTATTCGTTCCGCTGTGAGATTCGTGTTACTCTGATGATTCTGATGTTCTTCTTCTTCTTCTATTCTATTAGTTCTATCTTTTCTTTCTCACCTTCTAAATTCTTTCACTAACGTCTCGGAATTTCCGACTCTCGAGGAGTCGGAAATTTCCAGCCGTTACAATCCTGAATAAATTTGTGAAATGATTTTCTGTCCTAATTCTTTTACTGATTGTGTAACAACCAATGAGACATGTCACCAAGAAAATTGTGGTGTTTAATAGCACAGAGAATCATATCACACATACATGCAGAAACAAATTTGCAAATAGTTAGGAAAAAATTAGAGAAAATAACTTTAGATATATGGGTATATGTTAATAGATTTTTCTTATTTTGTAGATGGAATCGTAAATTCAAAGCTATAAACATTCGAGTTTCACAAATCGAAAAATGACTTATTTCTTAGAAAATGATTTAGTATCTTAAAGGGTCCTAAATTTTGAAAACCTTTTATTTTTAACGATTTATTTAAATTTAACTAAAATGCGTGTAAAATACGTGAATAAAACAAATTTGCATACTATGAAATTTATTCCTCCTCTATTTTATTTGAACATATCTCAAATGTTACATTTTTTAAATTTAATTTTTTAAATTTAATTTTTTAACGTTAATTATGCTATATGGATTGTCGGTATCGTAAATTGATCGCACAAATATATTTAATCGGAGCTAGAAGTGTTCGATGTTTTCATTATATAATTCTCTAGATCAATTCATATAATACATTGTATTTATAAGAATAAATATTTTAATGTTTTATTATTAATCGATTTTATGTTAGTTTTCCTAATAAATGATTTTTGAAATTAAACGATTGTTCTTGTTTTTAACATTGTTCAAATTAGATGTACGTATTTTGAATATATATTTAGAAATAAAATCCATACATTTCTTAAAAATAAATTGAATTTTAAAATCTTAAGTTAAATTTCGGTTAACGATATTTTATAAAAATCGTTAAAATTTTTAGGTCGTTACAATCACCTTGCACACATGTAGATGAATCTGATACACCCTATAGAGCTAATCTGTTATTAATTGATAGTCGAAAAAAAAATCTTTATAGATTTTGACACTAAAATGTCTTCGCATTAATATGGTGCCAAAATAATTCTAACCCAGCATAGATATACCAAACCACTTAATAATTGAAACTCTTTAAGCCTACTCCTATTTGTTGGTGTGAATGTTGAGTTGCATCTATCAAATACATTAGAAAGAGGGATCGGTTTTTTAAGTAGAAGAGAATATTTTAGGATGGATTTAGTACATTGGCATAATGTTGTTCACAGTATAGTTAGCACTAGGCATGAGCTCAGTTTATGCTATTCCATTTAATTGACCAACGATTTGTAGTTCAGTCAAGGATCATATCATGGGAAAGTGTTATGTCCATTCACTATTATTCAGGGCCGGTTTTGTTTAAACCAATAATGGTTCAACACAAAAGGTACATGAATCGTACTTCACCAAATGGTAGGAATTAGGAAAATGAGGCCACAATCGCAAAATAAATGCAAAAAAGTAAAAATGCAAGGATTTTTATAGTGGTTTGATCTAGGATAGATCTACATCCACTTTTGCAAGGATTTTCATTATCATGGAGAAATTTACAAAGAGCATCGTCTAATATATCTCATTTATTACACTTGTTCACTCTCTTTGTGATGATTTCCCACTTTTACACTCTTTCAGCTTTAGATCTTACTTGAATTCGAGAAGGAACGGATTAGATCTCGTGATGAGATAATCTTCCTTGATTCCATCATGAAGTTAGTGTTAGATCCGAGCTTTAAAGAGGAGTAATGGTGGTTGGAGATCACTTGGATTGAATTGGAGTGAGAATTAATGGTGCTTAAAGAAGATGAGATCCACCTGATGTTGGAGGAAGAAGGAGTGAGATTAGGAAGCCATTAATGGAGCTTAGGAAGCTTGAGAATGAAGAAAAACCGAAATGACAGCCCTTCGGGTGGCTTAGATCGGTCCCTTGAATGGTGGTGAAATTGGTTATTTATAGGAGAAGTTTGGACCAAGTGGAAATTCTGTAATTATGGTGTTCATGGTATGGGTCGAGCGTACACGTATTTACGAAACTGCCACTGGACAGCTGGAGCCAGCTGTGTACAACTGGCACGCCCGACCTAAATATTACGACTTTGCCACTGAACCCTTCACTGCCCGACCCAAAAAAGAGAGAGCGACCGCCCGATATTGCTATATGGGACCGATCTATATATGAATTCTTGGCGCTCGCAGTTATTTATATAAAGATCTTATATGTTTACATGCAAACTTATGGCCTAGATTACGTGTTTCATCTCCCAACTATTCACATATTTCATGCCAAGTTCATCACCTTGAATTTGTGTCTAAAATCGGATGGTGCAACATATTATAAAAGCATTTCATGGATCATATGACTTGCCAGGATCTCACGCATTCTATACGTGTATTCTTCAAACACTTGAGTATATATGTTGACGTTCCAACCTATTTGCCAAGTCTTGTGGAACTTTATATATTAATATATATAAACATCCACTCTTTTTCGTTCATTTCAACATGAGGCCATTTTTGTATTATATAATTTTGCACTGCTCCAAATGGGGTTCAGAATTTACACTTGTGACATTGCCCTTCTTATTATACTTGCACTTGCAAATATGGGTATAATAATCACAGAATTGCCATCTTTTCCATCCGCTTGTTTAACAGACTACTACTGCTTGACCCACCGGAAGTTGAAGTGCTTGACCCTTAGGATGTTGAAGTGCTCGACTCTCAGGAAGTTGAAGTGCTCGAGCAGGTTGGCATCTGTGCTCGACTCCCCATGTTGATGGAAATGGAGCCTTGCTTTTACGTGTATTAAATGCCTACTTTGCCATAATCCGAATTTTGCATGCTTATGCGCCAAATTATAATGCGGACCTGATGATTTGAATTGCTGCATGGACTTGATACACGTGTGCCATGTTGGCTCCTGATGCCAACGACTTGCTGTTATAGTGTACAATAACATTGTTGTACACATCTGTCCTCATTGTTCTCTTTAACCCAATGATGTGAACATATACAAAATCACCTAGCATAAGATGTAATGGTTTGCTTCTATAAATACGTATATACCACCCGGAACTTGTATGCACACAGTTTCAGTAACTTCTTGGTGCCATGTGCCGTGTGTGCTCCAACCGCGATGTTCGACCCATGGTGTTTGACCCGTTGTGCTCGAGCCACGGTTTCGATCCATGGTGCTTGACCGATCAGACTTGCGGTGATCGACCATGTTGTTTTATACATACGAGACCAACGCGGAGTACACTTGTGAACAAACCAGGTTCTTTAGTGATGCTCGACCATCTTGCGCTCGACCGTCCAGTGTTCGACCCATGGTGTTCGATCCAGGGTTCTCGAGTTGGCTTGTTCGACCTTGGGGCTACATTATATTAACGGGGTTAACATTTGCCCTCGAAGCTTGTATTTTTTTCTTACGAGAAATGCGGGCTTTGAAATGAATAATGCTAGTGATATATTTTGCATTGAGATCCAGTTATAGCCTTTTGTTTGCTATGAAAGATCATACGATTAACTCATATGCTTCATATCACCTGTTCTGTAATTAGAACGAGCAATTGCACGATTTTGGACTTACACTCACCATCGACTGTCCATATCGATAGCGGATTAATTAATTATTAAAAATGGTTTACAGTGAATTTTATTTTGAATCAAATAAAGTGCTTGTACAGGAATGTTTCACTCAACGGTTCATAGCCCATCGAATGTTATCTGCACAAATATGATATTTTAATTCGAATTCGCATTAACGCTTAAAATCAACTAATCGACTAAATCGAGTGTGGACTTCAAATGTTATCATTTTAACGACTTATATGATGGTATTCGATATTTCATACTTGGGAAATATGTGATCTATGATTTATTTTCTACCTCCTTTTTGAGAAGATTTGATATTCATGCCCCTTGTTTAGGTTAAAATCTAACACTTGTCGTGTCTAAGATTTTCAGATACTACGCAAGTTAATTTGTTAAGATACAACACTTGTCACATTTGATATATTCAGACGCTACGCAAGTTATCGGTTAAGTCTGAACTTCGTCTACAGCCCAGCTTGGTCAATTCATGCATTGGAGATTTTCATCACTCAATTGTACTGATTAATCCAAGCGTCGGTAGATTCGGAAGGAATAGCCTTGGAGAGGAATTTGGTTGGGATCCCAATGTTTGTTGTAAACGGATCAGGTACTTCCTGATATTGACGATCAATTGGGTGCTACCGAAGAGGTCTTTGGTTAGAACCCCATTGTTTGTCGAAATCGCATCAGGTACTTCCTGATACTGACGATCAATTGGGTGCCCCAGAGAGGTCATTGGTTTGTATTGGTCCTTCCAACTTGTTTGCTGGTCCTCCCGGCCTGACGCAGGTACTTCCAACAACAGGTTTGTCGGTCTTACCGACACGGTGCTGGTCCTTCCAGCATGTTTGTCGGTCCTTCCGGCCTGATGCTGGTACTTCCAACATCAGGTTTGTCAGTCCTTCCGATACGGTGCTGGTTGTTTCAGCTCAGGGTTGGCTCCAATTCCTTTGTCGGCCGCTTTAATTGACAGGCTAACTCAGATTAGGAACTAAAGGTTTGAGACTCTAGCTTAGGGGAGTGCCCCTTTCATGAAAGTCACAACACTCTTGTTTGTTTGTCGTGGCGCTTTTCCATTGTTTGAATCTTTGCGACTCTTCCCATTCACTTTCCAAGACGGTGCTTTTCTATTTTTGCTTTTGTGCATAGTGATATTTACAACCTTTAGCGCTTGAATTAGTGTTATTGGGGTCGATATGTTACAGGAACAAGCGCTCGCCAGATGGCCTGCAATATGGAATCATCTTTTGAGCAAGTTTTGATTTGACATATAATTTTGCAAGCTAGAAATTCATTCAAATAAATACGCTCTTAGTGGTAGAGCTAATGTTCAGTGCATCACTTGCAGATTATTACAGACTGTTTACAAGAAGTTTCGAATATAATAGAAAGTAAAACATGATGTAAAGCATGAACTAAAGCAGGAAATAGAGCATGAAATAAAGCAGTGGCGATGTTGATTGCTTATTCTGAGCCATTGAAAATGGTGCACCAATCATTGATCCTTAGTTGATTATTGGCCTTTGACTGGTTTGAGCAGGAGTTCCATTGCTTGTTTCCCCTTGCCCTTGGGGAGTTGAAGTAGTATTTGAGGATTGTGGATTTTTCACATAATGTTGCAGACGATTTTTCCTAATCAGCTCTTCGATCAGTGATTTTGGATGCCTACACTCGTTGGTGTTGTGTCCTGGCTGATTATGAAATCGGCAGAACTTTCCAGAGTTTGCTTGTTCGTCACTCACTTTCTGATGTTTTGGAATTGAATAACTCTCGATATCTTTAGTTACAGCAGAGATGTTTTCTGGAGTTTTTGTTAAAGCGGTTAATTCGTAACTCTTGAAGAAGCGGGGTTTCTTACTGTTCCGGTCATCCTTTCCATCACTTCCCCTCTTTTGACCAATCCCTGGATTCTTTTGATTGTATTGAGTAGCAGCATCTTTGGATCTTCAAGAAGCGAGTTTGCATCAATAATCAGAAGAGGTACATGATTATTGTCGACTCTCATGTACTCCTCTGCTTTTTTGTAGAATTTATCAAGCGTGTTTGGCTCTTTCATTTTAATCCATTTACCAAATTCGCTCTTATCATCTATGGCGCCAATTAGAGACATTAAGATCATGCGGGGCTCAGGATTTCCTAATTCAAACAAAGCAGTATGGAATCTCTTAAGAAAAGCTTTGATAGATTCTCCTGGATTTTGCTTCATTGATGTAAGAGAAATAACATCCTTAGCCTTCGTAGCTTGCAGTCTGAACTACTCTTTAAATTTCAGAATCAAATCATCAAACTGGTCGATGGATTTGGGCGGTAGCCTTGTGAATCATAACGATGCGACACCCTCTGGATAGAGAGGGAAGCACGGGCATTTGATCTCGTCCATTGCTTTGGCTTCATTCACATACCATTCACAATTATATAGGAAGTGATTTGGAATAGAAGTCCCATTGTATGGAGGCAGAATAGGATGAGTAAACTTCTTTGGGAACTCAGCTTTGCGAATCATCTTTGTGAATGGATTTTTGCCGAGGGAGAAGTCCCATTCCCTTTCACTATCCTTGCTTAGCATGTTATCTTTCATGATTTTCTTTACCATATCCACGATATATTCCTTCGAGTTGTGTCGTTCCGGAGAACGGGCTTCGATCTCTTTTTCGGATGCTCATCGTAGCGAGCGATCGCGATTAGAGGATCTAGGTCTTTTACTTCCACTATATGAAGGTACCCCCTTGACGGGACTTGCAACTCATATGTTATTTCGATCGAAATGGTTTCTAGCTTTCAACTTTGAGTCTTCGATATTAACGTCATCTTTGTCAACATGTCCTTCCAAGTCTTCATTACGAGGATCGGAGGCTGATGAATTTGCATTCTCTTCAAGATTGACATGGATTTTCGGAGGAGGAGCGGGATTCACTTGAGTGTTTAGGAGAGCACTCATGTTATCCATTAAAGCTTGATAAGCATCCATCAGAGCTTTATTAGCATCCACTAAAGCTTTGTTGGAGGCTTCCATTCATTGACTCAAGTTAGTGACGACGACATCTAATTCAGCTTTGGTTACTTCGGCCCCACTTATTGAATTTTCGCCAAATTCGAAACGGTTAGTGAGTGGAGTAGTTTCGTTGTTAACAATGTTATCATTTTCTTCAACGGCTTTGCTCGCGCTTTTCTTAGATTTAGCCATGATCTCGGACAAGGCTTTGAATTTGGAAGAGAGTTCGTCGATTGGTCTAGATCGTAGACTTGTAGAATCTATGGTGGAAGTAGGCTTAGAACTTCAATGCAAGGCTCTTAGGCTTGAGAGAAGGAAGTACGAATGCGGCCCCACGGTGGGCGCCAAACGTTTAAACCAAAAATGGTTCAACACCAAAGGTACGTGGATCGTACTTCACCAAATGGTAAGAATTAGGAAAATGAGATCATTATCGCAAAATAAATGCAAAAAATAAGTAAAAATGCAAGGATTTTTATAGTGGTTCGATCTAGGATAGATCTACATTCACTTTTGCAAGGATTTTCGTTATCATAGAGAAATTTACATAGAGCATCATCTCAAACATCTCATTTATTACACTTGTTCACTCTCTTTGTGATGATTTCCCACTTTTTACTCTATTTTTGCTTTAGATCTTACTCGAATTCAAGAAGGAACGGACCAGATCTCGTGATTAGATAATTTTCCTTGATTCCATCATGAAGCTAGTGTTAGATCTGAGCTTTAAAGAGGAGTAATGACGGTTGGAGATCACTTGGATTGAATTGGAGTGAGAATTAATGATGTTTAGAGAAGATGAGATCCACTTGATGTTTGGAGAAGATGAGATCGATCCCTTAGAAGGTGGTGAAATGAGATATTTATAGGAAAAGTTTGGATCAAGTGACAATTCTGTAATTATGGTGTTCATGGTATGCGTCGAGCGTACACGTATTTACGAAATTGTCACTTGACAGCTGGAGCCAACTGCGCACAACTTGCTAGCTCGACCCAAATATTATGACTTTGCCACTGAATCTTTCACTGCCCGACCAAAAAAAGAGAGAGCGACCGACCCAATATTGCAATATGGGACCGACCTATATATGAATTCTTGGCGCCTCGCAGTTATTTATATAAAGAGCTTCTATGTTTACATGCAAAGTTATGGTCTAGCTTACATGTTTCATCTCCCAACTGTTCACGTATTCTATCCCAAGTTCATCACTTTGGAGTTGTGTCTAATACGGAATGGTGCAACATATTATAAAAGCATTTCACGGATCATAATATCATATGACTTGCCAGGATCTCATGCATTCCATATGTGTGTTCTTCATACACTTGAGTATATATGTTGACGTTCCAACCTATATGCCAAGTCTTGTGGCACTTTACATAAATATCCACTCTTTTCCGTTCATTTCAACATGAGGCCATTTGTGTTTTATATAATTTTGCACTGCTCAAATGGGGTTCAGAATTTACACTTGTGTTATTGTCTGGGTTCGTAATTTACACTTGTGCCATTGTCCTTCTTATTATACTTGCATAGTGCAAATGAGAGCAAATCACCTGTACCCAATTCTCTGTACCCTCTGTGTACCCAATCAATCAGAATATCTGATTTTCACATTTTTGTAATTAAGTCCAAGGGCTTAATTACTAAAAGGTGGAATTCAGGGGATCCTTATTGGTTGGATATAAGGGGACAGGGGTAATTGGGTACAACGGATTTCATTTCAGTGCAAATATGGGTATAATAATCACGGAATTGCCATCTTTTCCATCCGCTTGTTTAACAGAAAGTTGCTCGACCCATGTTGGCATCTGTGCTCGACTCCCCATGTTGATGGAAATGGAGCCCTGCTTTTACGTGTATTAAATGCCTAGTTTGCCACAATCCGAATTTAGCATGCCCATGCGCCAAATTATAATGCGGACCTGATGATTTGAACTACTGCATGGACTTGATCCACGTGTGCCATGTTGGCTGGTGATGCCAGCGACTTGCTGGTTACAGTGTACAACAAAATTGTTGTACACATCTGTCCTCAATGTTCTCTTTAACCCGATGACGTGAACATATACAAAATCACCTGGCATAAGATGTAATGGTCTGCTTTTATAAATACGTATATATCCACACTACCAATTTTATTGGTATTGGAGACGCTTAATTAAGGGCACTAAAAACGATTAGCCTTTAATAATAATTAATTGAGGCAAATTTTATACCATTCCTTATTAATAATTAAAGGGGCACTTAAATCAGCCTTGACCCTTAGATTAGTGGCAAAGTTGGAAACAGCCCCTAGTTAACAATTTTTGAGGCACATGGAACCGGCTCGTCATTCTTACTAGGGACAAAAGTGAAATTTTCCTTTTATTCTTATCGCTAGGAAAATCATCCTCCTCTCATAAATCGAGATATACAACGACGGAACCATTTTCCTTCTTCCACTCATCGCAACTTCACCGACGTCCTTCCTTATTATCTTATTTATCAAAATCCAAGGTATATTCAATTTATCTAATGATTTAATCTCGTATTCTGTTCGAAACCCTACTTACCGTGTCATTTCAAAATCCAAGGTATATTTAATTTATCTAATGATACAATCTCGTATGCTGTTCGAAACCCTAATTTCAATGTCATTTCAAGGACAAGAAATCTTAGATTCGATCTCGTATTAGGGTTTGATTTTCAATATTTATGAGTATTTTGATTAATTTAAGTAACGTATGCTGCTAACCTCATTCCTCATTCTTCCCTCTTATTTTGATACTTATTCCTCTTTCCTCAATTCTTACTGCATCGAACATATTTTACAGTAGACAATATTTCTTTAAACTTGGACGTATTACTGATTTAATTAATTTTTGATGGTGTGTGTGGAAACTTAGAACCGTTTTTAAGAAAGTTGCATGTATTTCATATTAATCTTTTGATGAGAATGCAGTCGTGTAACTTTATTTGGATCATTGCATTTATATACTGCACATAGATAACACTGTTTAATACTGCTATGATTCAAAATTTCATTATTATCTTGATTTTTGGATTGGATGATGGATGCTAGGGTATTAGTTATGCAAGAAGAGTTGTTCATATTACATATAATTATATAGATTTTGACAATCTTGATTTCATATATCCTGTAAATGGGCATATCCTGGCTACATGTATAGGAAAATAAAAATCATATTAATATAGTAATAGAAATGAAAAAGATAAGTAAAAAATAATTTGGCTGCAGGAAATTTTGGTTTTGTGATCTTTTTCGCCTTCTTTACACAGTTTACGCCTACATTCGCAAAGATTAGACGGAGATGCTTTTATTCTTATTTTTCAATGCATAACGCATGTGGTTCAGTGCTATTTTACAATTTGTTTTTTGCCTTCTATTGAGCTGATGAACTATCCTTATTAGCCTACATATCCATGTTTTTGTTTCATAAAAGTTGATCATTAAACAAAATATACTAGTAAGAGTGAAAACAGAGTTCCATTTTCCTTGGCCATGGATTTCAACATGATCCATCAAAATCTTGTTTTTTTTCTGGTATCCACGGTCCTTTCTACTAGAACCTACTGTTGCCGCTATTAGCCATACTATCTTCTATTGAACTACTTGCAATAAATAGATATATTAACACTGATGAAGATGATTTAATGTATCATTTTGGTGGCTTTCCTTGGTATTTATACAATTGCTAAATGTTTCACATTCCATGTCGCAATCTTTAGCTTCTCAGTCCCATAAAGAGAAACCATAGTAGGCACATTTATATTGCTTTTTTCCTTATCCACACTACCAATTTGTAGTGTGTAGTTATCATTATATCAGCGTTTAATTGTGGAGCTGGTATATGCTTTGCAAACCGATTTTTTATTTTGGCTCTCTAAAATGCAAGTGAACTGGTGGATCATAATTTACAAATGGGATCACATATCTTGTAGTGGATCTCCAAATAAATAAAGAATTAATTGATTGGTTATGGGATTAGCAGGATTAAAGAAAAAAATCACACATAGATAGTTTATCTAATTATAGCTATTTGTAATACGCTATTATGAATCGCTCGAAAGCCAATTTAATATTCATTTGTTTTATAGGAGCAAAATAAGGTAAACGAATAGATATTAAAAAAATGTGTGACAAGAATGAATTTTCTTTTTCTCTTTTCTTTTTCAGAAAAGAAAAGAGGAAAAGGAAAAAAAGATGAAAAAAAATCTAAAATTATTGTAGTTATAATGCTACACATGCTTGACGCTTCTTCACAATGTCCAATATCATAAAGAATCCATCCCTCGTATACAAGACGCTCGAGTTCGGTTGCTGCATGTTTACGAGCAAGTTGTAGGCTGCGCATGGCTGTAGTAGGACAGTCCAGCCTATCAATCAAAAAAGCCTCGAATGCACAGTGGGAACCATTAATTTCAACCTTTTCATTTATGTCTTTAGTCCAAACTTAAGATTGAAAAAAAGAGATTGTGGCAGCAACAAGGTTGAAGTGAAGGTTTCGATAGATTGGGTTTGGCTTAAGGTAGTCACGGTTTTTCGATTGGGGTTGTTTTGCGTGATGGGGACAGTTTGATTGAATGTATAGTTGATATTTGATTGCATGACAGTCAGTTTTTGACGATGAGGCTGTCCCGTTTGGTGATGGAATTTGTAATTTGGGTTGACGAAGTGTGCATGTTTGCCAAGTTGTAAGGTGCAGGCTCTAGTTTTGAGTTGATGGTGTCTGAAGTGAATGTGAGATTGCAAATAATATATAAAGTTTGATTTTGATTTTTTTTTAAAGTTGTACAAATCATATTTAGTTTAATAGGGTAGTTATCAAAACCAAGCAATCTGACTAAACAAAATTTCCAGCAAAACAGTTATGCTTAATTTCTGTGGTATTTGAGAATTACACAAACACATGTAAATTGCAGTGTACTTTTAGCTAACATTGATAAATCTTTCGTGTGGCCATTTCTATTAAATCTACAACTAAGTGAACAATTGAATAAATATATAGTCATTATGATTCATACAAAGATGGCTCAGGTAACATTATAAAAACCAAAGTGTTTAATCGAGCTATGTTGAGCAAAACCCAAAATGTGAAACAACTTCAAGCATAGCAATCAATGGCACACGATTTCCACTTTGATGGATTCGTATTGGTTCATATATCACCTAATTTACCAACAAGAATAGGTTATGTGCGTGTGTTTACTATTTGCTTTCGATTTCAAAATGACACATCATGTTTTGCATACCGCACCTTTTATACTAATATAATACTGGAATTAATACCCAGATCCAAACATGACAAATATTTTGATATAGTTTAATTAGTTTCATTTATCAAACAAATCAAAGAGAAATTTGCCTTATAGTGGCCTTGCAAACTATCCTAAGCCAGTTCTATGCTTTTTTGGAAGTTACATTTACAAAATGTTATGTGAAAGTAATTAAACTGTTTCCTATTGTTAATTTTGAAGTAATTAAAAAAAGGTATGAAGTACCTCCAGACATTAAATACATAAACCGGAAAAGGAAAACTCGCTTTTGATTAGTTGGGTTGTAAAATGAATACTGCCATGAAAAAGATGAGTGCATTATATATTTTCAACTATATATTCCTCAGTTCAAATTTTGATATCATTGCTCGAAAATTTACGGTTTCTTTCATGTTTGGTATGTATGAGCTGAAGTTGGTTATTGTTTTGTGCAAGAGCGAGGCAAACACTGAACAAGTTGTATGCTTTGGATATTTAGGTCTTCAATTTTGCTGTAGTTAGGCTACTATTTGTTCTAAAAACAGTCATGAATTCTTGGTATTTGAACTAATTTTTATTGCTAGGTGGTTAAATTTTACTGTTGAGTAGTATAAATTACCAAATTATTGTTCCATAAAAAAAACTAGTTGTGGAAACTTTGATAATTATATGGTCCTTTTGGTTTGGAACCAAATAGTCTGCAAGTACTTTGACATGAATGAAACTAGTTATTATATTTTCATTTTAGCACTACAGGTTATCTTTTTATTTCCTTATTATTGATTGGTTTAAAAAAAATCTAGCTGGTTAAAAACAAAATCTTTTGACTAGATACAAATCAAAAGAACTTTGTTTTTGTAGTGAATTGTTGCAACTGTTGTAGCAGCAAAACTCATGCTCCAATCCCTTAGATGGCTAGAAAAGTTGTTGCAGTTTCTACTAAGTTAGCATATAACAAAAAGAGTAAGGTTCAAGATTTGAATTAAATCTTGCTGGTAATTGATTCATTAGGTTCAAACTGATTCCACCTAATTATCACAGCGGTATTTAGATTCCAGTTAAAATTCATGGGCATGAAAGTAACAAGAATCAACTTACTTCATAGCAAAATTTGTCTTTTTTTTTTTTTTTTTTTTTTTTACATAGATTGCATTACATTACAAATTTATAATAAAACTTAGCTAGCCCCATATATATTTCCGGTTGTTTATACTATGCATCCTACAATGTCCATATATAATTGTTGATACATGGAACCTTTGATACATAATTTTGATTGAGTTGAGATATTTGAAAAATATCCTTCCTACCAGTAAACCGTCATGCCGATTCAAACATCTTTGTCTCCACATACAACTTACTGATTGGTTTAAAACAATATTTCATCTTATGTACAAGAATGCAGCGGCGATGCAATGTTACTAAAGAAATACTGGATCAATCACTGAAATTAACTCTTGTAAGTTGTATATGGAGACAAAGATTTAA
This sequence comes from Allium sativum, assembly GCA_030737875.1. Taxonomy (NCBI): domain Eukaryota; kingdom Viridiplantae; phylum Streptophyta; class Magnoliopsida; order Asparagales; family Amaryllidaceae; genus Allium; species Allium sativum. The sequence continues at coordinate 1,032,962,556 of CM060916.1, read as the reverse complement.
TTTAAATAGCATAGGATGATCCATGCATAAACTGCATAGGATGAGCTACTTTATTGGACATAATTTCATGTGCAATGAGCTTGACAAACACATTAGGCTACTACATTAGACAATCAGCAACGCTAAAGTTTATGGTAGGTTTCTCATGTTTGATAAACATATAAATACTTATTTTTGCAAGATTTAATTACACTTGCAAACATAAGCAAGCATGAAGCATACAAACACTTAAATGTCCAAAAGAAGCAAGTATACAATTAACACTGATTTGTACATGATCAATTAGTTCTTGAATCTCATTTACCTGTGTATTGTGTTGGATTAGATGTACGTTGTCTAATTATTGTTATTTTGTTGTCTTAATAGAAAGAAAAATATGGTCGTGAACCTGATCCTATTGAAGCATACGAGTTGCTTCACAGAAGAAAGGACAAACACAAAACTTGGGTGGATGTTGGGTCAGAGCAAGTGGCGGTATTTTATCTACATTTTGAAACTTATATTATACCATATATTATATTCATGTTGCATAAGCTTAGTAAGACGTCCAGCCTTAATTTTTTTTTTTGGTTAAGGCTATCCAAATGTGGACAACTGTTTTTTTTTTTAATTACACCAATTTTCAAAGAAATTACTCTGCAAAATAGCTGAAGCTATATCTTAAACCAAGTTAAGAACATCGTTCATTGATTTCTGTGTATCATTATTTGTGGATTTTATAGCATCTAATCATAATTTTGTTTCCAAATATCTAGTTTTTTTTAGATCTATCGTCTTCCTGCTTGTGTACCCTATAAGCTTATTGCACTTCAGTTTTCATGTTTCTCCTTTCGTACCAGTTCACACTATTGTTCATTTTAGATTACAGCTTGTTGTTCAATTTTTTAACCGTCTTTCATATAATTCTATATATGTTTTCAGTTTAATATTTGTTACCTATGTCCGCATACGAGCTGTTTAAATTCATACCTTTTTATTGTCTACAAACTATGTTGGATGGCAATTAGTTTGGTAGTTTATTCTATTATAGCATTACAACAGGCTTATATACTTCCTTCTTTAAATTCTGACTTAGAATAAGTTCCTGTAACCAGTTTTTTAATTTATATAACTATTTTGTTCTTCGTGTATATCTTACTCTCCATGCTTTTATCGCTGCTGCATTGGTCTTATCAGTTGTCTAAACCTTTCCAGCTGAATTAAGGATGTGCCGTCTACGAATATAATTAAGCACTATGCCTTTTAGTTCATGCTTTGCTTTTTATATCCACTTTTGTATCTATATTTCATTTAATTGATACCAAGTTCTACTCCACTAATTGATAATATCAATAAATGCATGTTCAATTTTATTTTTTTCAAACCTGTTTACTTCTTAACTGTTTATGCTATCTGTATATCAACTGCACTGTTTTTGAGGTTGGATCATGAGTATATTAAAACTGCATGGCTCTGAACTTCTCTGGATTCATCGGGTGTGTGTCCATATAGATATGTGCGTGTTTTGAAAAGTGAACTAAAATGACATAAGTGAACCCTTTTATAACTAAAATGACATGACTAATCAAAATTTCCGTACTATTACTTGTATTGCAATGAACTTATTCGGCACACCATATGAATTTCAGTATTATTTCAAAACTATATATGAATTGTTGATTAAGCAAAAATTTGGTTTGAGCACAAGTCTTTGCAGAAAATAAGTCTGCAATAATTTGGCAGTCATTGAACAAAACTTGAGTAAACTTGTTGATAAAGCAAAGCTTTAGGACAAAAATGTTAATTTGTTTACATTGAACATTTGATTAAATTTTATGTTTGATGCTCAGTTTGCACTGAATATTTAGTTTACATGCAGGGCTTTACTTAGTTTATAGTATTCTACATTGAATCATAATCAGTTGCAAATTATTGTTATTATTATTATTATTTTGCAGACTAGAATATCACGTGAACTTAACCAACTTGTAGCAACCCATGGCGAAGAGACTCCGAAACTGAGGTTGCAAGCTTATGTAGCAGTGATGGGGCCTGAGACTGGAAATAGAGTTCGTTGTTACGGTGATCTTGTGACACCGAGCATGGTACCCTGGGTACAACAAACTCAACCAACGTCCTCAGTTCGTAAATCACGCAGAGGACGAGAATATGCATCTTTGGAGTCGAAATGTTTAGATCTGGAATGTATGTGTGAAAAGTAAAGTAAGGAGACGGAAGAGTTAAAACTTATGGTTTTGTCTTCACAACAGCAGTCGTCCCATTCTATGTCACGAGAACCAGCATCTCAACACTGCTCATATTCAGAGCATCGGTCACAACCTCCTGCTCAACAACAACCGCACACCCATCAGTTTTCCACCATTCTACATCAACCAACCCTGCAACAACAATCATCTTCTCCACATGTAGATTATACACAACAACATATGTCACGTCCGCATTTCAATCCCGGTCAATTTCTATAATCGTCTAGCCAATTATGCTACCCTTCATATCGTCCTTCTTTTTACCCGCAAATGGCATATCCAGTTGGAGAGTTTACATCAATGTTAAATGGAAACGAGTTTACCCGAGAAGTGCCGCCATTGGCGAATAATCAAAATGGAGGCTTCAGCGTGGCAGATTTTTCGCAACAAGGATTTCATCAGAGAAATAACCAAAGTGGAGAGTTTACATCAATGCTTAGTGGGATTGAATCAATGCCGCAAGTTGAGCCCCTGAGAAATAATCAGACTGCTGAAAACTGGTATGTATTTTTTTTATTTTTTTAAGTCCAGATTTAAGTATTTTGAAAAATCATATTACATAGCCTTAGGAATCATGTGCAGATTTGCATTCTTTTGGTTTGGAATCAATAGTAATCCCATGATATGCTTGAAGCTAATCTGATCTGCGGTACTTGATTCAAAATCCACAAGACAATGATTTAATCATGCAGTATAGTCAAAAAATGAGCACCTTTCTAACTTACATAAGTAGTTGAAAATGACTTTTGCAGAGGGATTATCACTGCATATTAGACATAATTTTGGATTATAAACTCTTTTCTTTTCTTAACCTTAGAAAGGTCAGTCTTTGATCTCTCTGCCATTGTAATAGGATCGATTGAACCTGCAATGCCTGTCATTGAAATGTCATCCCTTCGGTTTAAGAAAAATCCTCTAGTCCCTCCTAGGCCACAAAATTTTGATAGTTCAGGGCCATGTTCAGTATTAGGAGGTAGTATTGATAAACTGAAGCATGGTATAGGATGCCAAAATTGATCAAGTTTTGTGCTTATTCACAAACTTGATAAATTGAAGCATAATAGGAGGTAGTATTGATAAACTGATAAACATACTTACCTTTGTTTCACATGTATTTCACACATGGATCTCACCACCTCATTTTACTCGCATCATTTTTTATTGTTTATATATGCCTGGTGGCAATATGGATTTTGCTTTGTGTACGTCTTTGTTGAATGAGTGATCACCATCACCTTGCTAATATAAAACTTAATAACTGCTATGATTTTTAGCTTGCTTGCTCCATAAATGTCCGTGGATTTTCGGTTTTTCTCTTGTAACAATACGTTCACTTCTTTGCTTTTTAGGGCATCTTCACAGTCTCATTAAATGATTCACATAGCACCTCACTTTCCATGTAATGCCCCATTATCTTTGACTTAAGTGTTAAACAATCTTTGCATGTAGATATGTACATATGTAGACTTAAGTGTTAAGCAATCTTTGCCTCGAACGAATGTGTTTTTAGACTTTCCTCAGTCAAATGTTATGGGGTTAGGTACAACCAATGCTAATTTAATCGCACTGCACTATGTTATTAATCATTATACTCGAAATTAAATAATATTTACTTTTATTTAAACGTGGATTAAATGATACCTGTACCACTATATTTTTAACACTGTTGATTAGGTGTACTGGTTTGGTGTACTGGGCCTGGTCTCTTAGAAATTGGGATAGCTATTCAGCGTTAGTATTGATTATAGGATCTCTCACGAAAACGTGCATCACATTTTTGTTTATGCATTGTAAAATTAAATGTTTTAATGTTCAATTACCATTTGTTTTAAGTGCTGTTTTGTATAATGAAAATCAAAATTACAAGCTTCAAAAATATGATTTCAACTTTAACTATCCAAACGGTTAATAGATTTAGCTGCTACATGCATCAAATTGTTTAATGGTTGCCTTCATGCAAGGCCGTCCCAGAGTGAATGGCACTATGTTATTGATGTTTTAATATTTAAGCTATCGTTAATTTAAGTTGTGGAGCAAATGTAGTCAAAATGAACTTGAATAGAAAGGGGTTGAGCCTAGTACTGTTTGGGACAGACAGTGGATAAGGGGTTGGGTTTTGATTCTCATGAGGATTATAGAGCTTTCAATATGTGTACAGTTAGTGGGTTGTGCTCATGTTTGGCTGCATTCACTTTGCTATTCAGACTCACCTGTTCAGACCCTATGTGTTCTATCATGCCTTTCTGTTTAGATTTGGTCAGATCTGGCGCAATGCTTACATTGTATTTTTTTTCTTTGGTTGATTATCATCCCCTTGTTTGCATCAATCATTATCATATTTGAAGCAGCGGAGTAGTGATGTTATAGTGGAGCCACATAGGAAGAAAATTAATAACTATAATAATAATACTAATATGAAACAAAAAGGAAGCAAATATATATATCACAATATAGCAATATATAGTAAGGCCTCTCTTTTCTACAAAATAAAAATTAATTATTTAGCCATGCACTATAAGTAATAATGCTTTTTTTTTTCTTGGACGAGCACTTTATTAATCATAGCATCAGCTAAGCAATCTACTTATTGTACGGATGCATAAAATCCAATAAGTAGAAACAAGATTCAGGCTGTTCATTTAATGAACAAAACAGATTTGGTTGTATTTCTAGTATGAAACATTTTCTATTTTGTTAAACTGCTTGTATTATAAGCATAAAACATTGTGTTGAATACTTGAATGGCAACGTAAAATCCTCTAGTCCCTCCTAGGCCACATATGAACCGTACTATGTCCCAAACAGTACTAGGCATAATTATATGTGCTTGTATTAATATTCTTTTGTCAATAAGAGTGAATGGCACTATGTCCCAAATAGTACTAGGCACTCGACCTGAGATTTCCAGCAAATTAGGCGAGAAACGGAAGTAAAGGCTATTCAAATAATGGACATGGCAGTAAGAGTTAAAATGGTCTAAGGTTTTTTTTTTCGTTGGATTTAGGATGTTATATTTTCAAATTTAACTCTTAGGTATCTGCCTAGTACGTAAAATTTGTAATCTGTATCGACGACGGTTCAAGAAGTTTATGTGATCTACTTTTCATTTGCTTTTATTAGAAGTTGCCAAGTACTAATGTGTTTTTTTTCCCAGAAAACTTGATGTAATCCAAGTTTCTTTGGGTGAGATGCGGCAAAACTCTTCAATTAAGAGTGACTAAACCATCATCATAAAAGCTGGAAAACTGAAAAGGCTGGCATTTATCATTTTTGGTATGTACTGATTGATTGTATTTAATTTGTGCAAGTTTAAATAAACTTGAGATGATTTGTATAATGTGCATGAGGACACCATTATTTTTGTTTGTGTAGTTATGTGCAGTTCACACATCAGTTTCAGAAATGTTTTGGTTATTTTTATTTTCTGAAAAAACTGTGCTGTTGTGGACTGTTTTGACTGACTACTGCATTTATGCCAATAGAGGCGGTTGTATGAGCCCCAAAATCATTTGTGGATGGAATATTCAAGGTCAGTAGAGGCATATGGCAATTTTAGCCTTTAACATTTGTAGGGGCGGTTTTATTAGTCCCTGATATTTGTTCTATCTTATGTGGCAATGTTTTTTATTGGGGCAATTATAAGTGCAAGTCAGCCTCTACAAGTTATTTGGGACGCCTGTTTCTGGGGCAAATTTTAGTCTGCCCCCCTTAACATTAAGGACCATATAATTCAGTTTTCTGCCTTTATTTATAGTAACAAGGGCAGATGTAACTGCCTCTAGTATTCTTAGTTTTGATAGTGCCAGTAACTTCTTAATGCCATGTGTCATGTGTGCTCTAACTGTGATGTTCGACCCATGGTGTTTGACCCGTGGTGCTTGAGCCATGGTGTTCAATCCGTGGTGCTTGACCGATCAGACTTGCGGTGATCGACCTGTTGATTTATACATGTGATACCAACGCGGAGTACACTTGTGAATGAGCCAAGCTCTTTGGTGACACTCGACCATTTGCCGCTCGACCGTCCCGTGTTCGACCCTGGGTGCTCAAGCTAGCTTGTTCGACCTTGGGACTGCGTTATATTAACGTGGTTAACAGGTTCAAACCATTGGGTTGCCCTAAGCAAGAAACACTTTTGTTGCCATATACCAAAATAAAATCCACAACTATATAAATAACAAAATGGCCAAAATACATGATATATTCAACCAAAAATGTAAACATGCCGTGTATCTTTGACAATAGTTTATTCAATGAAAACAACTTCTTGTGTTTTAGAAGAAAACTTCTCAATAAGTGATTTTTCTACTTCCTTTTTTGTCCTTCAATTCTTCTATTATATGCTCCAGAATTTTGTTTTCAAAATCTAATTCGATTTTTATTTATCTTCCTTCTTCATCATTTTTCCTATACTAGGCATTTCCAAATTAATATAACATGGAAACTCAAAATCAATACAAACTACAAGTATTTTTCCTATTAATTCACTAATTGATTTCAAGTTAAATCACATAAAAACAAAAAACTGCCCATTCATGTTAGAAGAACAAAAACTGCCCATAAGTAAGTTAAATCATTGTGCTTTGACCTGTACATTTTAAACCCTCCCACATACATTCTGGCTCTGCCTTTAAGATAGAAAGGTATAAAATCAATGTGCACAAGCTCCATGACACAATCAAGTGCATAAATAAATTATCTGATAAAAAATAAGCTAATTATCTGAACTAGCAATAATCATGTGCATAATTAAGCTAGAGCAGTTGTGGTTACAAATAATGTAATTAAGCCTGCAGGTAAATTATAAATAGAAATAACAGGTTAATGACAAAATAGGAGTAGTAGGTTAAATGGAAGTAGTAAAAAGGGGGGATTATCTTATCTACTGTGCAGTGCTTTTGCACAGATAATGATGAAATATAAAATCAAGGGAGGCTGCAAATTTCTTTAAGCAATTGCAAAAAGTAATGACGCATATTCTGATTGCAACATCAAATAAGTACAAAAACTAACAGGCTACGGCGTACTATCCTAACATTGACAGAAGAGAATCATTCAGAATCAAGAAATTAAAACATACCTAATTCTGATTGTAGGCTTTCTAGGATTCAAAGAACGCAGATTTGAGGTTGGCCCAACCTAATTGTAATTTGCAGTTATTCTCATCTTCTTCGTTTCTTCTTCTTCTTCTTCTTCATTTTTTTTTTTTTTTTTTTTTTTTTCTGCTGTATTTCTTCTTCTCATGCTGCCATGTTGTGAATTCTGAAATCAGTTTTTTTTTTTTTTCAATCTCGCGGTACTGCCCCAGTCCAACGATGGGCCTAGTCCAACAGCCGGCTGTGCTATTACTAGGGGTGAGCGTTTGGTTGGTTTGGTTAATCCGATTTTAAAAATTATCAAATCAAACTATAACCGATAAAAATGAAAAGCAAACCAAACCAACCAAATAAGGATTGGTTGGTTCGGTTGGTTATCAGATTTAACCAAATTAAACTATTTTAAATTTTATGTTCATAATATTAACTATAATTTGATATAAATTAGAAATATATGATTAACATATTATTATTTATGATTCTTATGTTTCCAAAAGTAATTTTGATACATATGTGATGATTAAAATTTACTTATATAGTTGAATTAACCAAAAATATTTACTATAATATCAATAAATTTGAAAATATAATAGAAGTTCGGTTAATTTGGTTAAACCGATAACCAAACTAAATATTTTTCCAAATCGATTACAAACCAATATAATTTTAAAACCGAACCAAACCGACCAAAATAAATTGGTTCGGTTGGTTTATTTGGTTTAACCAAATAATGCTCACCTCTAACTATTAGTCTTGCATTATTTTTTAGGTTGCTTCTCTATCTTTCTAAATGCATTTCACGGTGCGCGAGTAGTTATCGCTGATTGTCCAAATTATCTATTATACAAACATTTGTTATTCATCCCAGTGCTCTACAACATTGTTTTGTAAACAAAGTCCATAGTATTTTCACAGGCTTTGTAGGGATAAACGTTCGGTCGGTTCAGTTGGTTTAAAGGAAGGCTGTGTTTGTGTTTGTTCAGAACTTCTGAAATTAGTTCTGAATATGTAAAAAACCAGCGTTCAGAACTTTTTAAAGCTGTTTGGTGCGGTTACTCATTCAGCGAAACTTATCAATTCAGCGATTCTTTTTTCAGCGAAAATATAGCGCTTATTCATTGCTTCTGAATAACTACAGCTCTTTTGAATATGTCCTGCAAATCGAGAGAAATCTGAACAGAAAGTCCTTTTTTTTATCATCTCCTCATCGTCTAAAGAATTCTGGACAGTTCGTTTCCTATATAAACTTGTCACATGCGAAGTTTATATGCCTGACTGGTCACGCTTCTTGTTCATGCATAAAGAATTCCAAATACTGTACACGTCATATGCCATTTTAATGCAAACTGTATAAACATTATTTTATTTGTTGAAGTACTGTTTTCGTTGATGCAAACTTTATATGCCAATTTTATTTTGACCAAAAGTGATCCGTCTGAATACAGTACGGTTGATGAAAATAAGGCAGAATTTGTTGTCAAGATTGTGTTGTGATACTGTTGATGAAGATCCACAATAAATATTTACATGCTAGTATTTTGATTTAGTTCTAGTCTACTTATTTAATGCACTGTAATACCACGCACTGAACGTTCGTATTGATGATATTTTTTTCATATAGTCTTATTACAAAATGTTCAGACAAAAGCTAAAACAAACAACATTTCAAAATTCAGCATTCAGTATTCAGCAATAAGCATTCAGCAACAAGCATTCAGCGTTCAACATTTAGACAAAAAAACAAGTGTGCTGCTAAAAGCACCATGAAGTGTGCTTCCTAACACCATGCTTAATTTAATCATTCTTAATTAAATTAATGTACTTCCTAACACCAGATTTATTCCTCCGCTCAATCGTTAATCACTGAACGTATTCCATCATCCGCCATTAGTTCAAACGTAAACCCTATTTCTTTTTATCATCTTATCTCGATCGATCAAATATAAACATCGACCTGATTTGCTTCCTAACATGATCCGCCATTACTTCTTCCTCAATTGATTCCTCTTAAATGTTAATTCTCAATTTTATTGTAATTTGAGGAAAAATTATTTTAGTAATCATTACTGTTGGATTTCTTAGTAATGAAAGGTGAGAACTTATACATGAACGAAGATTTCACGAATAGCCAATGCTTTAATTAAAAAGATGAGGTTATTTATCTTAAATTATTTTTGTATGGTTTCTATTGCTATTGTCTTTTTTTCTTTTGATTTTTAAAAATTAAAATTATTGTTATGGATTTAATTTTTTTGTTGTGAGTAATAGAAGACATTGAGTATGCTGAATTCAAGAACGAAAATGCAGAAGAAAATAGTGTCGAATGAAGGAATAACGGGAATAATCTAGAGCTGAGTGTCTATTTTTTATTTCGTGGTGGCCAAAGGCATATGTGTATAGGAAGGATGGTGGTTTTTAATTATGGTGTTAGGAAGCACATTTCAGGGTGCTTTTAGAAGCACACAAAAACAAACACAGCCGAAAAAAAACTCAAACCGAATTGAAACCGGAAATTTTCCAAGCCGAACCGAACCGAAGTAATTTTAGTTAATTCGGTTGGTAACCCATTTAACTGAACATGAAGGATGTATTATTATTCAAATGATGGATTTACTCAAAGTAAAACATAAATTTATGTTTGAAGAAATTTTATATAGTAAATTTTATGTTTCAGATAAGATTTGATCTATTTGCAACAAATGCCTTTGTATTATATAACTAAATTAATTATTTAAAGTACTATAATACCGTAAAATTAGATAATAAATTAAAAGGTAGGTTAATTCGGTTAAACCGATAACCAAAAAAAATTATTTTACAAACTGAATTCATACCGATTTAGTTTTGAAACTGAAATGAACTAACCTAAATAAACCAGTTTGATCGGTTAATTCGATTTGAACCGAATATTGCTCACTTCCAATTATGCGAACCAATCCAAAGGTACGCGTATTGTGTGTGTACATAGGAAAAAATAATGCAATTTCACTCGTATATTTAATTGCAATTTGTTGGTTGAATCCACATGTTGACTATGAACGTCTATGAAAGACGTGTACTAAAAACAATTATTTCAGGAACATCAAACGTTCAATCCAGATATTGGTTTGCCCCATAAAATTCATTGCATGCATATGAATAAAATGAGGAATATCATTGTTAGAATCTGCTGCAACATCAATTGTACTCAGAAAATATAAGCTCCAAAAACTTTCCATATTTGTTATAGTCGGAATCATAAAAATCAAAATTTTAACAATACGAAAGTAATGTTTATTGTAAGATAAAAGAAACTGAAAATGAAGTACTCAACTGTCAACCAACTCATTAAGTCGGTTAACTGTCTGAACATCATCGATTAAAAGAAGCAGCTAATAAAGAAAAAAATTAATTACAAAATAATAAAACATGATTATGGATACAAAGTTTTACACTATAGTGAGATTCAAATTTGTTTTCAGGCATGTAACAATTTATCAATGTATGATTAGTTATGCAAAAGAACATAGTGTAGATACCCTAGTAGTGGTGGACATAACCTCAAACATTGCCTGATGTTTAATAAGTTAGATGGTGAAAGGACTTTGTCCGGCTTAGTACACCTGCAGCTGATGTGAGCCATATTATAATTGTTGCTTGTATTATTACACACTTCCTCTAATCTGAACTATATCAAGTCACACCAAATATACAAATGCTGTTATGATTGCATGCTTTTTCTGTCATTGTGAATCTTCACAAACACAGCTACCACTAAATTTAGCAACATATAATGTTCTCTCTACTAATGCTCAAACCCTGTTAAAGGAATCTTAAAATGCAGAAAGGAAGGTTCAAACTGTAGAAAGGAAAAAAAACACATTACTCTTGTTGTTAGACTAAACCTAATGTTGTATTAATTCTTGAAAATATTGAAAATATATATGCCAAAACACAAAATTAAATTACTTCAAATAATTCTAGAATACAGAATAGTAATCTCTTGGCTTTCGGCTTGTGAACATAGAATACCATTGTCTAGTGGGTAATTGTAACCTAAGTAACGCATGATACATCAGCAAGCAACTTTATGCTGGTTCTTTTCCGGCAACAATTACTCAATTCCACAGTATTAGCAACCACTACAACAAAATCACTTTTTTGCCACGTAAAATATTGCGACAAAATATTATTTGTCGCAAAAAATGAATATTTGCAACACTAATTTGTGTCGTAATTAATATATGTAGTGAATGCACATTCCATTTACCCTCTATTATATGCGACTATACCATACGTCGTAAATAGTGGCACTAATTAAAAAACATCACATTTATATGTTATTGCTACATAACGTAAGTGTCGCAAATGGAAACAACTTTTGATGACGCTAATTTGCGTCTGCAATACTTCTTTGGCATTATTAACGTATCTTTATGTCACTAAAGGTCATTGTCAACAATATTTTTTATGGTGCAAATATTTATACTTTTGCATCTATCATTCCGTTTATAAAATTGATACAACATACTTATGCCTTAAATATGATTATTTATTTAGAGAAATTCAATGCAAGCATTTTTCATATCGCACATGTACTTAATTAAATTTTATACAAATAGTTTATTCTAATGAACAATTAAAAATCATACTTAATGAAATAATAAATTAGTTTAATTTTTAACATCATATTTCGAAGTTTAATTTAACTTTAATTAATATAATATCACGATTTGTTAATTATAGAATTATGCTAAAATGTGTATCATGGGTCATTTGAATCAACAATAATAAGTTTATCAGTGAGACATTTTAGATGCTATTGAGATAAAAAATTGCTTCTTATTATGCGTTGATAAGAAAACATATGATATAAAATTTACAAGGTTGTTGTTACCATGTGCCCTTAGGGGCACATGTGAAGAATGTCATTTATGTGATAAATGACAAATTTGTGTATTCAAAATACTCATTTTATCTTTAAAACATAATAAATGAGAAGAATTCAATAGGTCGTTTAGGTTAATTTAACTACTTTGATATGGGTCTTTAAGGACATAGGATAATAATTTACATATTACAGTTAGTAATATAACAACTGTAATTTTTGAACATTGAAATTGATTTTTTTTTTAATTATAATATTAATCATAATAAAATTTACATCTCAAATGCAAAGTTTGAAACATTTGTTGCAAGGACTTTTGGACAAATTCTTTCACGATAATAAAATTGCATTCGGCCATCAAAATTTCTGTACGAAAATACAAAACGGTCAACCGAGTTTTTATTTCTTCCGCCTTTTTCACTCTACATTACGTTCATTCGCACGATATTGAAATTAGGGTTTATCGTCTTCTTCCTCCAGTTCGGATTTCTTCCTCTTCTAGGGCTCGTGAGGTTTCTTTAAATATTTTCTTCGATCGGGAACAGCTATTGGGTTCAACTATCTCAAACGATTGTGTTTCGCTGTCTCCTAGCAGTATTGGGTAAGAATGTTGCTTCTTCTTTTTCTGAGTTTAGCTATTTTTGATTCCCCTCATCTTCTATTTCGTTTTAGTTAGATATGAAATCCGAATGTAGAAAACCTCACAAGAAATGTTTTATTTAAAAGCTTTTCTATGAACTCTTTGTTGAGATTAAAAGATCATTCTGAAACGTGGTTAACAATTGGAAAGTTCATCTTTATACTACTGTTCTTGGAGAGGGCTGACTTGTGATAATGTTACTTCCGTTGTAATTTCATTCCATATATCTGGGTTACATCTTGATGGTGAGATATCACCAGTGATTGGAGATTTAAATGGCTTTGTTACATTTGATCTGAGTGGAAATCATTTGAGATAATTTGGGAGCCCGTCAAACAGAACTGGTGCAATAGTTTTGTATCTTTCCAAATATAATTGGAAACCAGTGATGGGGGGAGTAATTAGGGGATATAACAGTAATGGCGAGTCAATTGAAAGGAGTAGATCCATCACCTCTAGTTAACTTGGGAATTAATATGTTGTCATTGTTAATTTGTATTTTTATTTTAACTGTCGAGTTGATATGTATTTTCCTTTAAGGATAAGCTACAAAGTTTGGCTATATATGCTTTAAACGCAACACAACTAGTTATAATTTTCTTGATAGTTATAAATTTTAAAACCTAAATTTGATGTTAATAACAACAAAATGGAAAGTTCAATTGGATTTGAATACCAAGGGTAAAGGAACAATGCAAGCAGTAAAGGGAAAACATAGATATGAATTTGAAGTTATTACTGACCTTAATATAAAAAAGGTACAAAAGTAGGTTTGAAGGAAGTTTTTGAGTTGCATGAAGTAGACACTGCCAATATAATTTAATTGAATGGATGTTGTAAATCTTTTCTTATCACGATGTAGGAAGAGAATAGTAGGGAGTATTAGTATAAATAGCGATAGAAGTTACATGTTGAACCATGATTGAAATATAACAATTTTGAAGTAGTGTGTTAATTCTACCCAACATTTTCGGTGTAAGATATAGTTGATCTTGAGGTCGAACACAAAAATTCATCTGAAATTGGATGGGTAATGGTCGTATATGTGCATGTTATCCATTATTTATGTTCATTTTTCAAATATAAGCATTGATAATGAGCAGAATATTTAGTCACAAACAGTTTGGAAGAAACTAAAAGACTAATTATATAGTACGACATCTAAATCAAACCAAAACATAAAAAATTATGGTCTAAGATGTTAGTTGCATTTTGTATGGACTAAGAACTATATGAAGTTAAAATTTAATATCTGACAATACATATAACACAACATTTAAGCGACAGTTATGAGGTTTTTAACGGATTGCTAGGAGGTTGGAGGTGCAAGCTAATCATTGATGGTTTACCAATTTAACAATTTAAGCTCAGAAGCTTCGTATAGGTCCTGAATTCTTATGTAGAAATTACATAATTAAGCTGATGTCGAAGCAGGATTATTTTGTACTGCCCGGGCGATGGAAGTATGCAAATTCAAATGCTACGATTTAAAATTCAATTTTTTTTTTTAAAAGTAAAAAATATTTTGGCAACGAATTTTAATATGACTGTACTACACGGTAAAAAAAAAAGTTAGTTGACATAGAAGATTAAAAGAGAATAAGAATTATAACACAGTCTACACAGACTGATGTTTTCCATGACTTAAACAATGAGTATGTGACAAATATCAAGGAAGACAATTGATTTGGGATTTAAATGACCTAATAAGTTATATCTCCTTTCAACCACTTTATCTTCAATTATTGTTCATATTTTGTTCGGGTCTTATGTATTGAAATCCAAGAATAAATAAAATGATTGAAGCAATAAAAAAGAAAAATAACCTTTTGAGATCACTTTTTTTTCCCTTATATTATGTTGTTTTGCATACTATAACAGTAATTTAACACAATAAAAATGTGTTTGTTTAGTCTCATTTACATGGTAACATTGCACATCTTGAACTTGCAACGTATTCATTCCCAAGTAAACTATCTAATTTTTTGTCATGACTTGATCTCAATAATACTTCTCTTTTCGAATAGGAATTGAAATTTGTCTTCCTTATGCATAAAAATAAATAAGTAATATTATGAAATCAAATATATCTTGCAATTTCAAATTATGTTTATATTTGTAATATTACTTGATAACCATTTTATGTGAATATCATTACTTCGTTGTATTGTGCAGAAATGGATAGAAGTTGGGTCCGTTTGCATAATAGACATTGGCCTAATTACATAAATGGTATTAAAGCATTCTTAGAGATAGCGCACAATAATAAAGATAGCATGAATAGAGTGATGTGCCCATGTGGTAGATGCAAAAATAGAGCAGGTTATTTTCATATTGATGTACTTGAAGAGCATTTATGGAACAATGGTATAGATAGAACTTATAATCGATGGGTGCATCATGGTGAAGATTATGAAACTCTATCCGAAGATGGTGACGATGATGATTCCGATGAAGAAAATTTTGGTGATGAACAAGAACAATCTCTTGGATTGCATAACATGCTCGAAGAATTGCGTGCTGCAACTTTTACAAATGTTGAAAACGTAATGCAAAGGGAAGAATTTGACAATTGTTCTAATGCATGCGAAGTAAATAGAAATACTTTTGACAATCTTTTGAATGATGTCATTCAACCACTTTATCCAGGTTTTAGGAAATTTACAAAGTTGGACTTCATTGTAAAGTTGCTTCATCTAAAGATAATCAACAATTGGACCAATAAATCTTTTAATATGGCTCTTGATTTGTTTAAAGCAGCACTACCTACAGGTGAGACACTTCCAAAATCATATTATGAAGCGAAGACCTTAACGAGAAATTTGGGGCTTGGGTATGTGCCAATTCATGCATGTATTTATGACTGTGTCATATTTTGGAAGGAGTACGAGAATCTCGTCAATTGTCCTATATGTAGTGAGCCAAGGTATAGAGTTATCGAAGGAAAAGGTAGAAAAATACCCAGAAAGGTTCTTCGATACTTTCCGCTAAAGCCAAGGCTTCAACGATTATTTGCATCAAAAATGATTGCAGAAGATATGCGATGGCATAAGGATAAACGTAATTCGAAGGAGAATATATTTACACACCCTGCAGACTCTAAAGCTTGGGAAGAGTTTGATAATGAGCATGAGTGGTTCTCTAATGATCCACGTAATGTTCGCCTTGGTTTAGCAACTGATGGATTTAATCCTTTCCGTGACATGGGCAGCTCATATAGCATGTGGCCTGTAATGGTCGTACCATATAATTTGCCTCCTTGGAAGTGCATGAAAGAGCCATTTATTTTCATGTCTCTACTCATACCTGGACCTAAAGAGCCCGGAAATGATATTGACGTATACTTACGACCATTAATAGATGAGCTGAAAGAACTGTGGGAATATGGTGTGGATACTTACGATTCAATAACAAAAGAAAATTTTAAGTTGCATGCAGCTTTACTATGGACTATAAATGACTTTCCTGCATATGGAAACCTGTCTGGATGGAGTACGAAAGGCTTCATGGCTTGTCCTATTTGCAACAAGGATACGTGTTCTATGTACTTGAGAAATGGCAGAAAGATATGTTATATGGGTCATCGTCGTTTTTTACCACAAAAACATGCTTGGCTAACCCGTGGAAGAAGATTATTTGATGGAAAGAACGAAAATAGAATACATCCAAGAAGATTATCTGGGGATCAAGTGTTGTTTCAGTTAGAGCACATCGGACCAAAAAAATTTGGGAAGGCTCCAAGCAACAAAAAAAGAAAGCGTACCGAGGATGAGCTCAATTGGACAAAAGTAAGCATATTATTTGAATTACCTTATTGGAAAACAAACAAACTAACACACAATCTTGATGTTATGCATATTGAGAAGAACATTTGTGAAAATGTTGTTGGAACATTATGGAACATAGATGGTAAAACAAAAGACACAGTGAAAGCTCGACTTGATCTGGAAGCAATGAACTTGAGACATGAGTTACATACAACTACAAAAGGTGACAAACTTTACATACCACCTGCATCATATACGTTGTCATCTAAAGAGAGACAATCATTGGGTGAATGGTTGAAATCGGTGAAGTTTCCCGATGGTTATGCATCAAATATTGTTCGGTGTGTGAACTCAAAAGATTATAAGATATCAGGAATGAAAAGCCACGATTGTCATGTATTCTTACAATGTCTTCTCCCAATTATAATGCGTGGTTTCTTGCCTGATCATGTGTCAAAAACATTGATGGAGTTGGGTGATTTCTTTAAGGAGCTGTGTTCGAAGACATTGAAACTGGAAGTATTGGAAAGAATGGAGAGTGAGATTGTTATATTACTTTGTAAGCTTGAGCAGATATTTCCACCCTCATTCTTTGATGTAATGGTCCACCTAGCAGTTCATTTACCTAATGAGGCTATACTTGGTGGACCCGTGCATTATCGATGGATGTATCCAATTGAAAGGTAATTCATTTTGCTATTATACCTAATAATTTCAATAATATTTTACTTTTATTTATAAAATCTGAAAATATGAGCAGATTTTTGCACACTTTAAAAGGATATGTTCGTAACATGGCACGACCAGAGGGATCAATAGCAGAAGCGTATATAGACACAGAATGTCTAACATTTTGCTCTATGTATCTTCAAGATATCGAAACACAATTTAATTGTGAAGAACGAAATTATGACGGTAGTACGACAACACAATGCACTGGGTTGAAGGTATTCACACAAAGTGTTCGACCATTTGGAGCATACAAAATTATCAAGCTTCAAAGCAAGGATTTTGATAAAGCTCGATATTACGTGTTGAACAATTCAGAAGAAACATCAGCGTACTTTGAGTAAGATTTGTATTTTCCTACTGTTTCACTTAAAGCGATCTAATGTTCTTAGCTTTTACTTCTGTACAGACAATACAATCTAGAGCATGACAATCGAAATTCGGATAGTTTACACAATGAAAAGGAAAAAGATTTTATTGTATGGTTTGAACTACTTGTAAGTGCTTGTATAATGTTTAATAATGATATATCTTAAAAGAAATTTTGTTTAATCTTTATTTTGTATAACTGGTTGGCAGATGGAAAAGTTACGAGATGAAAGATCCTCGAAAGCTAACGATGAATTATATTCATTAGCATGTGGACCTGATATACGTGTGAAACGATATAGCGGTTGCACCGTGAATGGCATTCGGTTTCACACAAAGGATCATGAGGCACATTTGCGGACCCAGAATAGCGGTGTGGTAGTAAAAGGAGAGCATAAGTCAAAAGAAATTGATTTTTATGGTGTCTTGACTGATATTTTAGAATTTGATTATCTATTTGGAAAACATGTTTATCTTTTTAAATGTGACTGGTGGGATCAAGGAACAAAAAATTTAGGCATCCAAATAGATAACCATTTCACGGTTGTTAATACTTCTCGAACATGGTATAATGATGATCCATTTGTGCTTACTGTCCAAGCGGAGCAAGTCTTTTATGTGAAAGACACTAAATTGCATGGTGACTGGCATGTCGTGTTGAAGGCAAGACCGCGAAGTACATATGATGTATCTGAAATAGAAAATGATCTTAAAGATCGTGGTGAGGCATATCAACAAGAAGAGCAGCTTGCATTTATTGATATTATTGAAAATGAGCAAGTAGTTACTTCATGTGGAAATGATGAAGCACTTGACATTCGATTGAATCGGGACGATGTAGATCCAGAGGTAGTTGATGCTAATGTAATCAAAGCTAATGTGGGAATGAGTCAAATGGATGATATTCACGTTAACGAAAACGAATCTAGTGAAGAAGATGATACATTAATGGACTACTTTAGTGAAGAGGAGGAAATGTTATCAAGTGATGACAGTGATGACGAATGATTGTATACCAAGTAACTTTTAACTAATATGAATGAGAATGTAGTACAATCTATTAACTAAAATTAGTTTTACTTGTTCATGTCTTTTCCTAGTATTTTTCTTGCATTGTTGGAGTTTTGATTGATTTTATTATAACTAGTGAAAGAATATTAGCAGCTATGTATGGTATATTATATTGCTTAGCTTGCACTAATGCATTTTCACTAATATTACATGTTCTTTTTGCATCTAGTTTGATACAGTAATATTTATTTATTTGGGTTATTGAGATTCGAATAAAACTAAAGTTGATGTTAGTAAGTATATAATTAACTCAGTTTTGCATCTTGTCACTATACACCTCATGATGGCTTGTATTATTGATTACTCAGCCAAAAGCATTCACAGAAATTGTTGACAGTGATAATGATAATGGTTCCTGATTAATAAATCAAATAATTACAGAATTCACACATGTAATGTGTCATTAGTACCTATTATAGAAAAAATACATGTTAGGAATTATGGTATTGTCAAAATTATGATATTCTTTCTATGTTTAATGATATTATATCAGCAAACTTTTTTTTTAATTACTTCTTGTTTTTTAATACATCAATTTTTGCTTATGCACATTACTGATATGAGGAGTTTTAGTTAGTAAGTTGAGCGATACCGAGTTTGTTGGAGTTTTTGCCATTGATTGCTTATGCTTTAACTGATCAATAGTATGAACTAACTAAGCAATCTATGCATACGAGTTTGCAGTTAGTTTTGTCCATTCATTGCTTATTTGAACGTGTATGACATTGATTGCATAGTCAGTTCATACTCTGAATATTTATTTGTTTAACATGTTACTTTTTAACATTATGTGTGCTTGGCAGTCTGTTGTGCTCGGTGATTTTGCAAATCACATGTTTGAAGAAATTCTGCCTTAGATCAGATTTGTCTGAGCAAGAAAAAAGAAATCTCATTTTAATTAAAGATCCGACTACAAATAATTAACCAAAGAAATTTATATGTTATAATTACATATATTAAATTTCTTATGTTTTAAATTAGATGATGATAAATATTGCTACTTGTTGGATGAGATTGTAACCACTCAAGATACGAGCATGTTTAACATATTTGCATATTTGTTTATGTTTTTGTTGATTTTCATTTTGTAGTCTGAATCATAAAAGAGAATTCGTTAAGCAGTAACCTTTTAGTACTTCATTTTAAGTGGTTTAACTTAGTTTCAGTTGCTTTCAATTGAAAATTACTAATGAATTTATTATAGATTATATTCAAAATTTGGATGTGTGTGCTGTTTGACAGTTATGGCACCAGGCACTCGTTCACAATCTTATTCACAGTCTGTTGCTAATAAATCAAAGGCAATATCGACGACTATTCCCAACCCATTGTCAAAGACACAGTCTTTTGCTGCCCCTAACTTACCGTCATCAAGGGCAACAGCAGCCACATCAGGAACAGAACCTTGCGAAGGTATTTTTTTAGTTTCTACACATTTTTTTATATGTTAATTAACACCAATTCAATTTTCTCATTGAGATTTAAACAACCAGGTGTATTTGATTTCCAATGGTTGTTCATAGTAGAACAATGATAAACAATCATGTGTCTTATTTTTGATGGTTGTTCAATGTCGTACAATGATAAACAACTGAACTATTTGGCTGTCTGTTTGACAAAATAAAATAATGTATGGTATTAGTAAGCATGTAAGTAGAGCTTGTATGGTGGAGTTATGATTATTGGAAATAATTTTCTTGGTAATACACTTGAAATATGGCAGACCGTAGAATAGCATCTCAGAAATGTCATGCTCATATATCATGTTTTTCCATGTTTAGTTTATTGAATAACTTTGACGACTTAAGTAACTTGTCAATGTACCAATTTTAGCATATAATTACTTCAACGTATGATGCATGGTAAGTGCTAGTGGCCTGCAGAACTATAAACAGTAAGAGTTGCGAAACCCGTCACATAATTCTTGAGACCATGAAGCTTCCCAAGCAACCTGCTGCATTGTTTTGCCGATGACATCTTCCAATGGTGTAAATTTACTTGCATAGATTGATAGCTTCTCAATTCCAGTGAATTAAGGACAGACCCTTCAATATTTCCATAATATCAGAACCCATTTGTGCAGCCAATACAATAGGACTTGAAGCTTGCATAACTAAACCACCACTGTTCTTTAAGGCTTTGAAAAGCGAAGGACTTATAGAGCGCAAGAACCCACCATCCTTAGTTTGAATGAAAAAAAATCCAAATTTTCATCGAATTACGGCAACTCTTTCGGTTCCTCTATAGGACATAGGACTGCCAAACCCATCACTACTTTTTGCCATGGAGCTCTCAAAAACTTTCTCATTCAAGCCGCATTCACGTATCAAAGCTTCCGATTCTTCGCCTTCAACCTTTTTCGCTTTTGACTTATGATGCTCTATCTCTGCCTCATTCACCATTGAAGGAAAATCGAAAGACATAGGAAAAAAAAATCTGTTTCAATTAGTTTTAGTAGTTGTTCCCTTGGTGATTCTACATAATCATCTTGACAACTTTGTAAATCAAGATCAGATTCGACTCGATATCCCCAAGATCAGATTCTATAGATTCTAATTCATTAATTTCAGTTATGAGAATAAGATTGGTTGCAAAATTTACATCATCTTTCAAGTTAGAAACTTTGATCTCCTCACATTCATTGTTTCCAGCTTTCTCTGTTGTAGTACAACGTTTCAGCTCTAGGGGACTATTAGATTCCTCTTTCAGATCAACATTATCATTTCCTACATGAAAATTAACTCCACCTATGCTCTCATTTCTTCTAACGCCATTGTTTTTCTAGTTTTTTGAACAAACAGAATATCCAAAGCTCATATTTCAAAACCGCGCCTCTTGCTCTTCTAAGTCTATTTTGTCTTAAGTCATTTCCTCATGCATTAGTGCATGCAACAAAGTAATATCCAGTGTGCTCAAAAGTTTACCCAAGCACCATAAATAATAATAATTATACTTGGAGTTTTTATTCAGAATTTGTTCTAATAGTTTAAAATAATACACTATGCAGAATCATATTTCTCTGAAGGAGAAGACTCACCTTTATGCTACATTTCCCGAACCATGTACCGATAAGAAACTCTTATCCATCATCTGCAGCATTTGCATATTGAAATGTTTAACACTCTTCTCCATAACCGTACTAAAAATGTATAGCAACTAAAAATTTCATGGTAAGGAGTCTCAGCGGTTTAACTTAGTTTTAGTTGCCTTCAATTGGAAATTACTGTTGAATTTATTATACATTATATTCAAAATTTGGATGTGTGTTACCTATATGCTTTTTGACAGTTATGGCACCGGGACCTCGTTCAGCGTCTCATTCACAGTCTGCTGCTATTTGTAATACATTAGAGGCAATGTCAACAACTATTCCCAACCCATTGTTAGGGACACAATCTATTGCTGCTCCTGACTTACCGTCATCAAGGGAAACCGGGGCCACAGCAGGAACACAATGTTGCGAAGGTAATATTATTAATTTTTTGTTAAGACAGCCTTTTAAAAATGATCACAATGTTGTGAAGGTAATATTATTAATTTTTTGTTAAGGCATCCTTTTAAAAATAATATATGAACAAAATGTTGCAAAGGTAATATAATGCATTTTTTGTTAAATAGCTCCTCCACCATTGAAGAGAAAACCAAGAGGTTTAGCACAAAACAACTCCCTTACCAAATATATAAAAGCAACCGGACAAAAGCCTAGAATAGAGATCAAGAAAGGGATGGCAAGACCATTAGGGCCATGGGCCAAGGAGTTTGTGACCGAAGTTGGAATAATTTGTCGGACATATGCGCCTTTGACTTGTCGTGATTGGAGGCTTGTCAAAGAACCTTCTAGGCATAGAATGCATTGTCATATTTCAGTAAGTGGTCTTCTTTTTGGTTTCAAATGTAGACCCATTGTAAGTTCAATATATTTCATTTTGAAGATTAATTGTTATCACATGTAGGAGAAGTTTGACATAGATCTTCACATTCCTCATGTGGTGCGAGCTGTGAATTGTTATTTAGGGCAACGATTTAAAGATTTTAGGTGCAAACTTCACAAACACTATTTGTTATTTGAAAACGAAGATCAAAGCCGTCAAAACCCATATAAAGGTGTGGCGCGCGACAAGTGGGAAATTGTATGTGGAATGTTTGAAACAAAAGAATATAAGGTGAAAGTTGTGCTTGAATGATTATGTTATCTGTATGAATATAATTTATGTTGTTATTAAAATTTAATTCTCTTGTATGTAGGAACTTAGCATAAAGAACAAAGTTAGTAGGCAAAAGCTCAAAGTGAACCACTGCGCAGGATCTAAACCGTTTGCACGTTATAGAGAAGAAATGGTAACAAAAAAGTTTGTATCCATATATGCTTACATGCTTTATCATATTGAGACAGTTTCATTTTATTTTCATAACAGCGTAACAAAGAGACATTGCAAGAACTGGGCAGAATTGAGCTATATCGCTTAACTCACTCCAAAGAAAATAAGTGGACTTGCCCGGAAGCTGAAACAAATTATGTAACGAAAGTGTTTTATACTCATATGTTACACTTTTCTGACTGTTTATTGATAACATATCAAATTTATACTTGTAGAGCCGTATGGTGGATCTCCAAAAAGAATCCGCTTCAATGACCGAAGACGATATTTGTGATCAAGTATTGGGTACAAGACCTGGATACATAAAAGGCCTTGGGCATGGCGTGCTACCATCTCCGGCTTCAAGTTGCTGTCAAATTGATTTGGGTGATGTTATCTTAAGGGCAGAGACTGCAGAAAGGCGCAACGAAGAGCTCACCACAGAGCTAAAAGAACAAAAACTGCAAATGCAAGAACAAAATCATAAAATTGAAGAGTTAGAAAGCTGGCGTAACACCATGGCAGCTCGATGGGACGATTTTATGAGAAATTTCAATGGAGGAGGACCTTCTACATGGTAATGGTACTAACGACATTCAGTTTATTATTACCTAGCCAATTTAAATCCAGTTTTAGCTTGCATGGAAATTTAACATACTTTTATATTCTAGATTATGGCTATTCTGTTTTTCAACAAAGTTTTATAAGGTATTATTTACATATATCACTATAGTTCAACTTCCCTATAACCTCAGAGAACTTGCATTGCTCCTCTGATATCTTCTTCCTTTCACTCTCAGACAAAAAGCTACCCTCGACCTTGTTCTTCAAACACAAAGTGATCTCTGTCTGATCATATATATATATATATATATATATATATATATATATATATATATATATATCGTACTCTACTTCGCTCAGCTGCACCTAAAAAGTCCCATACTCTTATCATTTCCTTGAGATCGTGTACGTTTTTCTGCATAGCTGAAAGCCTTAAACCGTTTGCATTGAGCTTCTCGATTATGCTTCTGTACCACTTTCTTGGTGTCTGTCTGTTGGTAATGCTAGGTGATATTTCGAGCTTGTCTACACTTAATAATTGAATGTCATCTCTGTCAGAAATTTCCCATAGTTCAAGCATTTGATCTTCGGGCTCGATGTAGTAGTTTGGGTGGGAGATTGGTGTTTGGTCGAGTTGAACGTCTTTCGCAATTTCTTTGAGCTTCTCCTTTGTTATTCCTTTCAAGAGTATTTTGTCGAGTTTCTTTTGTCCAGTTTTCTTCCTAGAAGATTTTGTATTAGCATCATCAGATGCTCGTCTCTCCTGCTCTAAGCCTCTTTTGTGTCTATGATCATGGTTTGAAGATCTTCATTTTTTGCTATTAGTTTTCGAAGGTTTGAAAACCCGTCTTTTATTACTATGGTTGTACTTTCTACTAATTGGTTATCGACTTTTTTGTTGTCAAGTACATCCAAATTATCACCATTCTTTCCTTCATTCATCCTTGCTAGTGAAAGCATTTGCTGACCAAACACCATCCGATAATGACATCAAAAGGGACGAATAAAGCATTCAAGTCAGATTTCATTGTACCGTTCTCCGCTTTGAGATCATCTAGGTTCTTCTTCAGATCTTCAATATAAGCATTTTTCAATGCAGTGTCCTTGTTCAATATCTCCCTTCTTGACATAGAAAAGTTCTCAAGGCTCTCGCATACTGATATCAACTCGACTACCTTCTCTTCAAAAACATGGCAGCACTAAACGTTGAGACCTGGATTTTATTTAACTGTGCGAGTTTCAGCTTCACATTTGTGAACATCATGATTTTTTTTCTATAGTTCATCATGAAGGAAGTCGAAGCAAGAACTACAAAGGTCAAAAGGCTCCATCATTTCATTTTCAATCTCATGTTATATTTTAATGGCTAATGATAAAATAAAAACAAACTAAAAAAAGAATCTGACGAGTTAGGAAAGAAAAGGTAAGGATAAAGAATAGGATACGGGATATTCATGGTAGCCAATCCAAGGCATGCAACGTCTAGCCATCGACGACTAAGACGAGACAAGCGTCGTTTTTGGGGCAGCCAACAAGATTTATCCGAATCTACTAAGATTTACCCAAGTCTCCGCATAAGTTTATGTAGGGTCGGCTATATGTGAAGTAAAACAGAAAAGTAGAATAATCAAATTTAATTCAGCAATCCACATTTAACATAGACAAAGTTGAAATAAAAGAAAGTAAACATGACCCTGATTTTCATTAGTTTCATTAGTGATTTGATAGTGTACAGCAACTTAAGAAAATTTTATTAACTATTTCGGGGAAAATATAAGAGATTGATGTTTGAATTTCAATAAAGGTCGAATAAAAGAGTAGAGAAGAACTAAAACTTGAGAAGTTGAAGGCTATACAATGAATGGCTCCCTTTATCCAAAGAATGATAATTGGGTTGAAGAAATTGATTTATGTCAATAAATTGATGACACATTGATTCGTTAAGTAATGGAAACATTTTTCTATAAGTCTTCAGTTTCCTTCAATATGTATGCGGCTGATAGCATGTCTTATGCATTTAGCAGTCAACCGGTTAGGGAATTGATTAATTATCTTATCTTTTAAGTTTATTTCCTTCCGTATAGATACTTTATTCTTTTTTCTTTAATGCAATCTGTAAAGCTATTCCTCCTTTCATTGGACTATGACCTGCTGGGTTCCACGCTCATGTGCTAATTTATGATAATTCCGTTCTCAAGTCTGTCAACATGTATTGCATGATGGACCATGGGATTCACCGTAAAATTTAAAGTCTATGAAAAAAGAAGATAAAATACTTCCTAGAAGATGCTGATATTATGTACAAAGATTTATAAGTCTCCCTTCCATTTCATGTAAAGGCTGCTGTAAAATCAAAATCTCAAAAGAAGAGTTCATGGATTTATACCATTCTATTTTTATATCTTACACATTTGCATGGTTTTCCTTTTGTAGATGATGGATTTGACCGTTCAAAGAAGCTACTCGACTTGAAAATGACAAGGTAAGATTTTCATGCTCCTGTATTTGTAAACTTACAAGACTTTCTAGAGCAGTAATTTGGTTAAGTGATGATTTGTTTGCCTTTTCAAGATTGGAATATCTATTTTGTAGCTCCAAATGTTTAGTCTTGAGATTTTCAACCTGAGTAACAAGACTGCTCTTGTCAGCGAGAGCGAGAAGAGTATATTTTTGTTCACTCAGAAACCTGAATATCGACCTCAAACCTTTGATCTTCGAATTGGCATCATATATACATTTCTCCAAATTTTCATTTTTTTAGTCAGTCTCTCCATATACTGAGAAATTGTCTCCATTTGATTTATAAAAACACCCTTGTTGATTACATTAGTGGTGACTTCATTGAGTAAAATCTCACAAGCAACCTCCATTTCATCGCCTTCTCTTTTAATTCATTCAAGTCGCTATTAGCATTGACAAAGAATTCTCCAATACCACTTCTGTTTGTTCATTTAAGCAAAAAATCTTGCTTCTAAGAATTGAATTCTCTTCCACATACGCACCTAATTCACCTTATTTATATGGATTGTTTATTTTATGATTATGTTGGCTAAAAATAATGTGTTTTTGCAGATTTTTCTTCCTCGGACAGCATTCTTTCATGATTACGTTGGCTTGAAACTAGACAGCATTTTTTTTGGGGACTATTTTGATTCTTTCTGAATAGGATACTAACTGATGGAAAGATTATTGAATGATATGTAAAATTTTGGATTCACAGTAGATTCGTTTTTTAGGTACTGAGCTTAGTGAGATGAACAGTGTATTTCATTGAACACCAACATTTATATGAAATGATCAATATGCATATGTGTTCTTGTGGATTGTACTTGTTCTTTATAGCACTCAACCGAAATCTGTATATTCAAACATTGTGGCCATTAATCCATAATTAGAACCCGTTTCCATATATCCACGAGACCATGATCTTTAGTGAGATACCTTGATGTGTCATTGTGCTTGCAAGTTGCAACTGCGTGTTGCTATCGTCGATATCTTTAGTGAGATACCACGAGACCATGATCTTTAGTGGATTTTTGGATTTTGGTCTGTGAAAATATGAGCTGACGTTGGGATTGTTAAAGGAAGATGCGGTTGCTATCGTCGATATTTTGGACGAGAAGATGAGTGTAGAAATGTCTGAACTGATGGAGGTGAGGAGATTGAAGATGCAGCTCCACTTGAGTAGCACTGAATACCAGATTTATAAGAAATAAAGTGTGATATTAAATGCTGAGAGTTATGAAAATTAAGTAATTAGCATTTGCATTGTACATTCTCCTTTGTTTGTCATTCCTGCTGACAGTTCATGCGTGATGAAGTTATCAGATTTAAAAGTATGATATATATATATATATATAATAAGATGGTGAACTTGTTATTCTTTAGCTATATGCAGTTGTCTTGTTAAAGCCATTTGGTTACAGTAAATTATGGTTCTTATTTTTATTTTATTTTTTGAATGCAAACTACTTGTTCGTACGTTTTCACTATTTGTCACAAATTCAGTTGGTGTTTTTGTGCAACAGACATTGTCTAATGCATTGGACAATAACTGAATAACGTGTTAATTGCATAGCAGGTATGTTAACTTTGGCATTTTTTTTGTTTATTCTACAGTGCGTCGTGCTCTATTAATATAGCAACTATTTGACAATAATTGTGACAGAATAAATATAGAAATAATGATGTTTTGTTCAAGCGTCGACCTATGTTTAGCTACTACATTGTGTTGTTAATACTGTATATGTTAGAGATGGGGAAGAAGTGGTTAGTAATATAATTATTTACGACGCAAAATCTGTGCAAAGTAAACTCATAATTTATAACAATATGCGTCGCAAATAATGGTCTGTATAGACATAAATTTTATGTTGCAAATAGTACTGTTGCCAATACTATCCGTATTAAAGACGCAAAGAAGTGGTAAGTAATATAATTATTTAGGACGCAAAATCTGTGTGTAGTAAACGAATAATTTGTGACAAATACATGCGTCGCAGATGACATTATTTAGCAACACAACAGTTAAGTCGTAAATAATACTGAGGAGATTTTATTCATTTGCGACGCAATTTAATTACAACACTTTAAGAATCATTTACGACGTATAATACGTGGCAAGTAGTATACATTTTTCCGACATAAATTTCCGACGTGAAGAATTTGTTGCGTCTGCACCATTATCGACGTTTGTGCGACGGAAATTTTTCCGTCGTCAAAAATTATCCGCGACGCATAAATGATCCTTACCGACATTAATTTGCGTCGCTAAAGGTAAAAATTGTTGTAGTGAACAACTGTTAGAAAACAATGGCTGAGTCGCGGACTAGGTCGCTTTCTTGAAGACGATTCGGCGATTTGGTCAGAGGTGCAAACCAATTCGTTCCTTCGCCGCCGCCTCTAGGATAAAACAGCCTCTAAAATAGTAACTGATTTGCTTGCACAAACAAATCAGTGCAGATTTGCACTTTCGGGAAAAATACTGCTCGAAATTTCTTAGAAGTTTGAATGGCGGCTGAGAAGAAGAGAATATAAAATTCGGTGTTTTTCTCGTCTCAGATAAAATAGTATTTATAGAACGAGAATTAGGTTTTGGGAGAAAATATCGGATCTGCTAAAATTTCGGGGGGGATTAATTATTTTACCGTTGCAAAACTTTTCCGTTGCAGAATAAATATCGGTGCGCAAAATAATTTTTCCATAAAAAAAACGGTTCGAAAACAACTAAGTTTTATGGTCCAAAAATATAAGTGCCTACACCACAAAGCCCAAGCCCGAGCCCGAGTCCGAACCGAACCGAACCGGGCCGGGTCGGGTCGAGTTGAGTTGGTCGGTCGCGCGCGCGTGTGTGGTGGTCATGATGCATGGTCTCCCTCCTCACAACAATGCATGTATTGGGAGCCCAAGGCCCCAACATGACTTCTTAGAAACAAGTATAAATCCTTGCCTCTTCCCTATAATCCCATGATGTGGGACTACTCAAACATAGGAGCCATTCATACACTTATTCAATCATTTTTAATAATTCACATAATGTTTGTAAAACATTTCCAACAATCCCCCACTTGAATTTTTAAAAATATTTTCGAGCAGTTTCTTAAAAAACATAAGATTGTGCATAAACAAAGGTGTCCAAGGACTTGAACCTTTGCATAGTGAGTAAGATTCAGTTTTTACTAGAGTGACACGTAGTCTTGAACTCTATTCCTGACATCAAACCACACACAACCTTTTCTATAGTGCAATCAGATAAGCCCGTGCTTTTATGGCCCTGCACGTCTATCCCAGTTTAGTGAATGCACTAGAAGTTTTGCCCAAACTCCATAGGAAACGACCACATTTCCACATTCACAAAGGTGAGTCTATCAAGAGCACTCCTGAAGGTAGGTACTCTACTCCAAATAGAGTATAGATCTCATTAAGAGTTTCTATTAACTCATCCTCTAATCACTTCAGGAATACATGCTTCTTGGTTTATTAAATAGCATGTTCAACTCATATCACTACACAACTTGTTATTACCCATTGAACCTAGTTCTTGGGATCTCCAGTCATTTAGGTCGGGTTACCATTGTGCGTGACTCAACAATCTAGGGGCAATAGTCCCATTCTTTTAGAAGAGTTATGGACTTTCTCTCTGGACAGTCCTTTCGTCAAAGGATCTGCCAAATTTTCCTCACTACGTACGTAATCCACTCTAACGGTACCTATGGAAAGTAGTTCTCTAACAGTGCTGTGCTTACGACGTATTTGTCGTCTCTTACCGTTATAGTAACGGTTCTGAACTTTTGCAATAGTCGCGGTACTATCGCAGTGTATCAACACTGCTGGTATCGGTTTTTCCCATAAGGGAATCTCAGCTAGCAGATTTCTCAAATATTCTGCCTCTTCACTAGCTGTAGCTAGTGCTATCATCTCAGACTCCATAGTAGACTGAGCCAAAATAGTCTGTTTCTTGGATTTCCAAGAAACAGCTCCTCCAGCGATGCTAAATATGTAGCCATTGGTTGCTTTAGAATCATCAGATAAGGTATTCCAGTCTGCATCAGAATATCCTTCAAGTACAGCTGGAAACCTTTCATAATGTAATCCAAGGTTCATGGTTCGTTTAAGGTATCTCATTACCCTTTCAATAGCTTGCCAGTGCTCTATACTAGGTCTACTGGTAAACCTGCACAATAATCCCACGACATAGGCAATGTCGGGTCTAGTACAATCAGTGGCATACCGAAGGCTGCCAATGATGCTCGCATAATCAGACTGTCTTACACCTTCACCAGTGTTCTTAAATAACTTTACACTGTGATCATATGGCGTACTTGCAGGTTTACAGTCAAAGTAATTATATTTCTTTAGTATCTTCTCAATGTAATGAGATTGGTCCAAAGAAATTCCCTTTTCTGACCTAGTAATCTTAATACCAAGGATTACACTCGCTTCACCTAGATCTTTCATATCAAAATTGACACTTAATAAGGATTTGACTGAGTTTATGGCATGAATATTTGACCCAAAAATGAGTAGGTCATCTACATAAAGGCATATAATAGTGCAAATGTCATTCTCAGATTTGTAATAAATGCATTTGTCACTTTCATTAACTTTAAAACCATTTGAAATGATTAAGTTATCAAATTTTTCATGCCATTGTTTAGGTGCTTGTTTTAAACCATATAATGATTTATCCAATTTACATACTTTATGTTCTTGACCATGTACTACAAATCCTTTAGGCTGGTCCATATAAATTTCTTCGTCTAATTCACCGTTCAAAAAAGCAGTTTTAACATCCATTTGGTGTATAAGTAAATTATGAATGGAAGCAAGTGAGATTAATACCCGAATGGATGTTATTCTAGTTACAGGTGAAAAAGTGTCAAAGAAGTCTATATTTTCCTTTTGTTTAAAACCTTTAGCTACTAGTCGTGCTTTATATTTATCTATAGTGCCATCAGGTTTTAATTTCTTTTAAGTACTCATTTACAGCCTATAGACTTACAACCAGGGGGTAAATCTACCAAGTGCCAAGTCTTATTGGATTCTAAAGAATCCATCTCATCGTTTATAGCCTCTTGCCAGAAATCGGTATCTAAAGAAGATAAGGCTTCTTGGAGGTTTATAGGATCCTCCTCAATAGTAAAAGCACAAAAATCTGAACCAAAGTCTTTTATGGTTCTTGCTCTTTTACTTCTTCTAGGTTCAGCTTCAGAATTTTCATTAAGTTCTGTTCTAATAGGCATATTTGAAGTGCCCCCACTATTCCTTAATTTGAAAGGAAATTTAGTTTCATAAAAGTCGGCATCATTTGATTCAATTATATTATGTGCATTAAGGTCATAAAATCTATATGCTTTGCTGTTAATAGCATAGCCTATAAATGCACATTCATATGCTCTACTTGCCAATTTTATTCTCTTAGGGTCTGGAATGCGAACATATGCTAAACAACCCCAAGTTCTAAAGTATGAGACATTGGGTTTATGATTCTTTTAAATTTCATAAGGTGAAATTTTATTCTTAGATTTAGGGATTCTATTCAGAACGTAGCATGCAGTCAATAAAATATCCCCACACCAATGTTTTGCTGCACCAGAATTTAATAATATGGCAACTACTAGCTCGGTAAAGGTCCTATTTTTCCTTTCTGCTTTACCGTTCATTTCAGGTGAGTAGGGTGCAGTTCTCTCATGTACTATACCATGTTGTTTATAGAAATCCAGAATAGAATTAGATTCATATTCTGTTCCTCTATCACTACGAAGTCTCTTAATTTTTCTATTTGCTTGATTCTCAATCTCAATTTTGAATGTTTTAAACATGTCAAAAGCATCACTTTTATTTTTCATAAGATATACATATGTGAAATCAGAGCAGTCATCAATAAAAGTGATAAAATAACGATGTCCCTGTCTAGTTAAAGTGCCATCAAGTTCACATATGTCAGAATGAATCAAGTCTAATGGTTCAGAAACTCTATCAACAGATTTGTGAGGTTTCTTTGTGATTTTAGCTTGTGTACAGAATTCACATTTATCAGATTCAGATTCTGTCATTTTAGGTATCATATCTAGGGTGCTCATATTATGAATAATTCGATTATTAACATGACATAATCTAGAATGCCAGATATTAAAATCACACAACATGTAAGCAGAAGTAGTCACTTTATTAGATTCAACATTCAGTTTAAACATACCCTCACAAGCATAACCCTTTCCCACAAAAGTTCCCTTATAAGTAAGAGTGTACAAATCAGCCCCAATAACTTGAGTGAAACCATCCTTATTAAGGAGGAAGCCAGAGACCAGATTCTTTCTTATCTCTGGAGTGTGCATAACATCTTTCAGAATTACTGAAACACCCCACCTCCGTTAGGGTCACTCTCAAAGGGAATGCCCTAATTTTGGTGGAGGTTTATAAGTATAAGTCACAGATATACAAGACAGATATAAGAACACATATTTTTGAACACCGGAAAAACAACAACTTTTATTTCATTAAAAATACGTGTTACAACAATCATACCATAATTGTCTTACAATACTTCAAAAACATAACATCTTCATAACTGTCTTGATTACATTATTTAAAGAAGCATAAAGAAAACATAAATAAACTGCAAAAGTCCCATAGTTGCTGTCCAAAGCCATAGTCCAAAACGAAAAGATCCAAGCAATACATTCTTTCTCTTCAAGCTGGATATGAAGGCTGGTCAAGCTGCGGTATTCCCTCCCTGTGGACCTGGGGGGGGGGGGGGGAACGGAAGGAAAGAAGACGAAAGAAAAGTAGAGTCAGACATAAAGCCTGAGTAAGTCTAGGACTATTCGGTCTATGAATAAAGAACTGGGTATGATAAGTATAAACTAGAAATGGCAAAGCACCATAAACTTAGTTAAGTTGTCTAGGGTCGAATATACTATCGTACCCCATTTTAATCTCTGAACCCATATAAACTAGTTCCCAACTGGCACCCCATAATCAGGGTGAAGTGATCCATTTTATATTGATCGGCTCCTACTCGCATAGTTACATGTGTCTTACGGCCCCCGATGTTGTAGTTACCTGTGCTGGTCCCACCATGGGGTGTATCAAGTCCCATGGTGGCGACCCGACACAATCCTAGAATGCACAGGTATGCTACTGGTGCCCAGTGCCTTATTTTTCTGCGCCGGAGTGTGTGCACGCCCGCACCCCGTTAGAACCTACACTGCTGCACCACCGCCGTCGATTTGACCTCTTACAATCAGCCCAGTAATCGTGCCCCACCCTGCCTAGTTTCAGGGTATCATGATACGCCTTGTAGGGTTACTGCTGAAAAGGGTCCCCCGCTACTAGGTTTTCTATTTCTAGCCAACATGCTAAGTTGGTTAAGTGTTTATAAACCTAACCCCCAATCAGTCTGTTTAGTTTAGCATGTTCCATTTTGATTAAGTATTAATATAATCTACTTAATCCTATCAATCCTGACTCAGCCTTAATTGTCTTATTAAAGCCTTGACCTCTCACATTAGACAGGTATTGTTGTGGCTGCCTGTTGCCGGTTGGGTCCGGGCAGTCTTACGCCACAACTCAGTCTAACCTTGGGTCCTTATTGGGCTCCATGTTTAACCACCCACATTGGATAGGTATTGTTGTGACTACTGGACAGCCGGGCGGTTCCGGGCAGGTTTACATCACAACTCAATCCAACCTCGGGTTAAACACATCGTATTTTCTACATTTACATATTTTGTCTTTCTTCTTTTTATATGTAAATATTTGCGGCCCATTATTCAAAATCAATTTAAGCTAATGGTGTAAAGGTTTACACCAATCATGGGCCCAACCCATTCTTGAATTTGGGCCTATCTACTTTTATATTTTCATTTATTAATTAATTTGGCCCAACGCTATTTCCCCCGTTTAATACGTTCGTTTATTATAATATATGTTGGGCTTAGCCTTTTTAAGCCCAACTTAGCCACGTGAAAAAGGGGAGGCTTAAAGCGTGATTATATACACAAAAAGGGGAAGGTGAACGCATGAACTTGCAACATAACGTTGGAACTACAAAATGGAAACTGGTATACTTGCATAGTAGTAACGTATACTTTGGTCATAAAGCATAAGTGACATGAATCAAAGCATGTAAACTTGTAGTTAAGTTAAGAATCTAAATTGGATATCATTATTGACACATAGTCTTAACTACAACATAAACCTATATTTGTATTTAGGCATAATGTCAAACATAAGCAAATCATGTTCATAAGATTACTACATGTTTACAAAGGTGTTTACTTTTGTTACTAATACAAAAGTATAGTTCAACTTGAATTATTCCAACTTAATCATGATTTTAAATCTATTCACATAACCATGGCACACATATACTTATTACATAAATATTTCTAAACATGAAATCATGATTTTTACTTTGGTCATGCAAACTTGCAAATGGGATTTTTAAATCTAACCTAGCTATGTACCACATATGTCATCATATAATTCTTGTTAACAATATAGACCTAACATGTTTTTCAATTATGCAAAATATCAAACATAGCCTAGTCATATTCGTAAGTTCGCAAAGAGGCTTACTTTTGTATTTAATGCAAAAGTATGGTCTTATACATAGATCATGATGCCAAAATTTCATATGAATTATAATAACCCAAATTTGTTCCAATTACACACAAAATGATTTTTATACAAAAATATACATTATGATGGCATAGTAGCAAAACCACATACTTGCATGAATTTCAATTAAACAACTACATACATGTAGCTTCAACATGAATTACATACTTTGCGAATATCCAAACGTATACTTGCATAAAACTACCGCAAACATGTAGTTTTTATAATGAATAACATACTTTGCGAATATCCAATCGTATACTTGCATAAAACTACCGCAAACATGTAGTTTTTATAATGAATAACATACTTTGCGAATATCCAATCGTTATACAATATTCCAAATCGATAAGAATCATAGTAACGCACAAATATGAATTACTTATCACCACAAATCAAGTGTACAAACCAACACAGTTATTTGTTCATACCAGAATAATACTCTACTTACAATCGTGTGGCGAATTCTCCAATTCAGGAATTTGGAGATGCGACTCCTTTTGACGTAGGCGTTGATTTGATTTGTTTAAGTTGCTTTATGCTTTAGAATTTGCCTCCTAATCTTCTCTCAAATTGGTGGCTACTCCTAGTCGTTCCTCAGCAGCATGATGGCCTCATTCTTATTTTTTTGTGTGAGTTTAGGTTAGGTTTGAGTTGTATATATAGAATTTTAGGATTAATTTAGGCCGTTTGATTAATCCTAGAAATGACCATAACCGTTCAGTCAGGATAGAGTTATCCTATTGACTCAGCCATGAGTCAGAAATGACTCAGCATTGACTCAGCGATGAGTCAGAAATGACTCAGCGTATTAAATGTTCACCAATTCAAACGTAAATACGTATTTAATAGATACATTTTCCCCTTTACCGTATTAATTACCCATATATAAATATTTATTTATATATGAATAAATATTTTCTTACCTTTAATTTGTCATAATTAAAAATTGGAGAAGGCCAAAAAAAAAACCATCCTTGACAACCAAAAAAGCGCAACGTACGCTACATGATGCGTACACGTCATATATATATATATATATATATATATATATATATATATATGCGTATATGTATATATATATTATATATATATTCATTTTTTTCTCTATCTTCCCAATTACTCATTTTCACACTAAACCACTTTTTGAACTGCGTTCACACTAGGCTATTTTAAGCCATTCCCCTAAAACCAAAATAGAGCGCTGGCGGGGATCGAACTCTGTACCTCTTGTATGCAAGTCATGTGTTCCAACCAAATGAGCTACTAAGTCTTTTGCTTACAAACCCTAGAACAATGCTAAACATTATTCGTTTCCCATTCTTTTTTTTTTTCATGTTTTGCTGCGATATTTAAATTAAAGATATCTTCTTCACACGTTATCCGTTTTGCGTAAACTCGGGCTCTATCTCAAGCAGAATTTCGAGGCGAATGCAATGGCGTAACCCGTTTCCCTTAATTCTTTGATTTGAAATTAATTATACTTTAATTTGTGAATTTTACTGTTATAGAATACACGGGGTGTTACATTCTCCCTCACTTAAAAGGATTTCGTCCCCGAAATCTTCAAGTTTAGGAAAAATATATATATCCTAACATCCAAACATCCATCTACTCATCCATCAAACACGAGTATCCATTGTCCTTAAAAGACTTCTAATGCTTCATGATCATATGCGAAGTGTGTGTGTGTACATGTACTTATCTAATGCAAAATCAGGCGGTCTACTGATTCAGTTGACCTCCTTAATGCGAATTATGTAAGTGCCATGAATTCATTATGTATGCAAATTTTCCTATTCATGATTCTACATGAGTGCATACAAATGCAACATCCATATGACAACACATTAAAGTTCAACCATATACGAATGCAAACATATATGCATATGCAATATGAAGTGACTGAGCCGATCTAAAACCTAGATTGTGTGTGTATATGCAACCACGAGCAACCACTAGCAATCACTTGCAACCACTTGCAACCATCATCCATAACATGTTTCAACTACATGTTTACATCCAAAAAGGTTCTACCTATGGTTCTCAAGATAGGATCGAGGAGAGTAATAGGATAGATTCAAAACGAAGGATAAGATATAGTACCTATAGCTTTGGGGGGACTTTGCCCTTTTTTAAAATAAAAAATAAAATAATAATTTTCTTTTAAAAATGCTTCTTTAAATTTCTTTTTTTGAAAATAAATTTTCAAAACTTTTTATCTTATCTGGTAAACCTATGCTCTGATACCAAGTGAAACACCCCACCTCCGTTAGGGTCACTCTCAAAGGGAATGCCCTAATTTTGGTGGAGGTTTATAAGTATAAGTCACAGATATACAAGACAGATATAAGAACACATATTTTTGAACACCGGAAAAACAACAACTTTTATTTCATTAAAAATACGTGTTACAACAATCATACCATAATTGTCTTACAATACTTCAAAAACATAACATCTTCATAACTGTCTTGATTACATTATTTAAAGAAGCATAAAGAAAACATAAATAAACTGCAAAAGTCCCATAGTTGCTGTCCAAAGCCATAGTCCAAAACGAAAAGATCCAAGCAATACATTCTTTCTCTTCAAGCTGGATATGAAGGCTGGTCAAGCTGCGGTATTCCCTCCCTGTGGACCTGGGGGGGGGGGGGAAACGGAAGGAAAGAAGACGAAAGAAAAGTAGAGTCAGACATAAAGCCTGAGTAAGTCTAGGACTATTCGGTCTATGAATAAAGAACTGGGTATGATAAGTATAAACTAGAAATGGCAAAGCACCATAAACTTAGTTAAGTTGTCTAGGGTCGAATATACTATCGTACCCCATTTTAATCTCTGAACCCATATAAACTAGTTCCCAACTGGCACCCCATAATCAGGGTGAAGTGATCCATTTTATATTGATCGGCTCCTACTCGCATAGTTACATGTGTCTTACGGCCCCCGATGTTGTAGTTACCTGTGCTGGTCCCACCATGGGGTGTATCAAGTCCCATGGTGGCGACCCGACACAATCCTAGAATGCACAGGTATGCTACTGGTGCCCAGTGCCTTATTTTTCTGCGCCGGAGTGTGTGCACGCCCGCACCCCGTTAGAACCTACACTGCTGCACCACCGCCGTCGATTTGACCTCTTACAATCAGCCCAGTAGTCGTGCCCCACCCTGCCTAGTTTCAGGGTATCATGATACGCCTTGTAGGGTTACTGCTGAAAAGGGTCCCCCGCTACTAGGTTTTCTATTTCTAGCCAACATGCTAAGTTGGTTAAGTGTTTATAAACCTAACCCCCAATCAGTCTGTTTAGTTTAGCATGTTCCATTTTGATTAAGTATTAATATAATCTACTTAATCCTATCAATCCTGACTCAGCCTTAATTGTCTTATTAAAGCCTTGACCTCTCACATTAGACAGGTATTGTTGTGGCTGCCTGTTGCCGGTTGGGTCCGGGCAGTCTTACGCCACAACTCAGTCTAACCTCGGGTCCTTATTGGGCTCCATGTTTAACCACCCACATTGGATAGGTATTGTTGTGACTACTGGACAGCCGGGCGGTTCCGGGCAGGTTTACATCACAACTCAATCCAACCTCGGGTTAAACACATCGTATTTTCTACATTTACATATTTTGTCTTTCTTCTTTTTATATGTAAATATTTGCGACCCATTATTCAAAATCAATTTAAGCTAATGGTGTAAAGGTTTACACCAATCATGGG
The DNA here is from genome assembly GCA_030737875.1 of Allium sativum. Taxonomy (NCBI): domain Eukaryota; kingdom Viridiplantae; phylum Streptophyta; class Magnoliopsida; order Asparagales; family Amaryllidaceae; genus Allium; species Allium sativum. The sequence goes on along the minus strand of CM060916.1, from coordinate 1,032,924,005 downwards.
CCCAACCCATTCTTGAATTTGGGCCCATCTACTTTTATATTTTCATTTATTAATTAATTTGGCCCAACGCTATTTCCCCCGTTTAATACGTTCGTTTATTATAATATATGTTGGGCTTAGCCTTTTTAAGCCCAACTTAGCCACGTGAAAAAGGGGAGGCTTAAAGCGTGATTATATACACAAAAAGGGGAAGGTGAACGCATGAACTTGCAACATAACGTTGGAACTACAAAATGGAAACTGGTATACTTGCATAGTAGTAACGTATACTTTGGTCATAAAGCATAAGTGACATGAATCAAAGCATGTAAACTTGTAGTTAAGTTAAGAATCTAAATTGGATATCATTATTGACACATAGTCTTAACTACAACATAAACCTATATTTGTATTTAGGCATAATGTCAAACATAAGCAAATCATGTTCATAAGATTACTACATGTTTACAAAGGTGTTTACTTTTGTTACTAATACAAAAGTATAGTTCAACTTGAATTATTCCAACTTAATCATGATTTTAAATCTATTCACATAACCATGGCACACATATACTTATTACATAAATATTTCTAAACATGAAATCATGATTTTTACTTTGGTCATGCAAACTTGCAAATGGGATTTTTAAATCTAACCTAGCTATGTACCACATATGTCATCATATAATTCTTGTTAACAATATAGACCTAACATGTTTTTCAATTATGCAAAATATCAAACATAGCCTAGTCATATTCGTAAGTTCGCAAAGAGGCTTACTTTTGTATTTAATGCAAAAGTATGGTCTTATACATAGATCATGATGCCAAAATTTCATATGAATTATAATAACCCAAATTTGTTCCAATTACACACAAAATGATTTTTATACAAAAATATACATTATGATGGCATAGTAGCAAAACCACATACTTGCATGAATTTCAATTAAACAACTACATACATGTAGCTTCAACATGAATTACATACTTTGCGAATATCCAAACGTATACTTGCATAAAACTACCGCAAACATGTAGTTTTTATAATGAATAACATACTTTGCGAATATCCAATCGTATACTTGCATAAAACTACCGCAAACATGTAGTTTTTATAATGAATAACATACTTTGCGAATATCCAATCGTTATACAATATTCCAAATCGATAAGAATCATAGTAACGCACAAATATGAATTACTTATCACCACAATTCAAGTGTACAAACCAACACAGTTATTTGTTCATATCAGAATAATACTCTACTTACAATCGTGTGGCGAATTCTCCAGTTCAGGAATTTGGAGATGCGACTCCTTTTGACGTAGGCGTTGATTTGATTTGTTTAAGTTGCTTTATGCTTTAGAATTTGCCTCCTAATCTTCTCTCAAATTGGTGGCTACTCCTAGTCGTTCCTCAGCAGCATGATGGCCTCATTCTTATTTTTTTGTGTGAGTTTAGGCTAGGTTTGAGTTGTATATATAGAATTTTAGGATTAATTTAGGCCGTTTGATTAATCCTAGAAATGACCATAACCGTTCAGTCAGGATAGAGTTATCCTATTGACTCAGCCATGAGTCAGAAATGACTCAGCATTGACTCAGCGATGAGTCAGAAATGACTCAGCGTATTAAATGTTCACCAATTCAAACGTAAATACGTATTTAATAGATACATTTTCCCCTTTACCGTATTAATTACCCATATATAAATATTTATTTATATATGAATAAATATTTTCTTACCTTTAATTTGTCATAATTAAAAATTGGAGAAGGCCAAAAAAAAAACCATCCTTGACAACCAAAAAAGCGCAACGTACGCTACATGATGCGTACACGTCATATATATATATATATATATATATATATATATGCGTATATGTATATATATATATTACGAGTGGAAACCCGTGCGATGCACGGGAGCATAGACTTTAAGTGTTTTAGTTTGCATGTATCAATAAGCGGTGAGAGCGTATTATATAGTGGCAAAATACATAATGTAAGTGATATATGTATGTGTTAGGATTCTGCTGTGTAAACTAAATTTTGCAGCAAAAAGTAAATAATGCATGTATAGGGAGTAGGGACAGGTTGCACGTAAGGTAAACAGTATAAAATTTTGTGTGTCTCTATTGAGTTGACAAAAAGATATATGCATTAATTGATGAATTAAGCAACATTATGCGATTGCTGGCAAGTAATGAAACTAAACTCAGGGTACAAAATATGTATCTCAACATATTGGTACAAAGTTTATAGCAATGTTATCCATAATAACATACTGGTACAAAATATAAGATTTGATTTTTGTTGGCTTGCTGGCAAGTAATTAAACTAACAGAGTTATCAGTACCATTAGTGAAATGGTAGAGCTTTGCAATTCTTGGCATTTCTGTATTTAACATCCATATGAACATCAGATTGCTTCAACTACAGCATTTCTGTCTAGCATTTCATCGAAGGAATTTATAATCTTTTGGCTAGCATGTCTGAAGCGTTCACATCATATGATACTTCATTTTAGCCTTCAACCTCTATCTTACCACCATCTTCTTCATATCTTGCTCACGTACTCATTTTATTTGATATCATTTGATGATAGTTCTTTCTTTTCTTTGCTTTAGATTTATTATCCCATCTTATTCGCTGTTCCCCGTGCTTGCAATCTCTTTTCCTCCAATTATTTTATATCCCTTTACATAAGAGGGGGAAAAATCACATAATTATTACTGATTCTTTGAGGCATGCACCATTCAGGCACTAAAGATCTTGTTTTTAATTATGTAAATCATTATTAGAATGTAAATAGTACTTCGTCAAACTAACACCACTGGCAATTACCACCTAATGACAAACGTGTAGATTGTTTCTCATATTTAGCAAATGTAATAAATTGGCTAACAAATAAAACATGACAACACAAACTCATCAACTGCAATATCAGAACTACAATTATTAATTTTTTTGAAAATGCAATCTTTTCTTCAATTTAACGGTTCAAGAGGAGGCTTGAATTTAAAAATGTGGACAAATATGCCAGTTATATAAGCTATAACAGTTATATAGCTATAACAGTTCCACTGGATGCAATGATGCACAAAAAGGTTAGTTTGCTACTCTTGAGATGTAGTTGTCATAAATTCGGTATGAATGAATGAATCGCCATATAATTATATTGAAAGAGACAAATCTATATGCCAAATAATTAGTGGATATGGTTTTACGTGGTTGAAGTAGCAAAAAATACCCCTTTCAATTATCTTGGTTAAATCAAAGCAATCCGCCCAGTAGTGTTTTTTTTACCTTATATAGGGAATTACTCACTTGAAAATTTGATGCTTCTTTAGATAATTATGTATGTAAATATCTAAAATAAATCAGTAAATAAATATTAGGACCGTTGGAAATGAACCAATAAATTGATGAATTGACGATGCTTTGACAGAAACTAAAAAAACGATAAATGACTGTTGTGATATTAGGAAAAGAATTATAAAAGAGAAAAAATATGGATGAAATCGAAGAGGGAATTCTAGGCAGGATCAAAATTATAATGGAAAGAAATCATTGGAAAATTAAAGGAAATGAAGATAATAAGAAAAGAATGAAAAACAGTAGATGTAATAAGGAAAGTTGTGAGGTTCCGTATGAGCATTAAAGATTTAGGAATGATCCTGTTTTTTCTTAAATTACAATTTTGAATAAGCCATACTTAAACCACTAATATAAATATAAATTTATATAAATGAGCTATATATTAGGCAAGTGGCACGGATATGTACAATTCACTATAAAAAGAGAATACAGCAGTCCAACTATGGAAATTTATTTAATAAGATTGAAATCATGACAATTATAGCTAGTTTTGAAACCATGTGCTTAAAATTGCATCAATCAAGCCAATTTCCAAATGAACTCTAGGGTACTATTTAATATTTCTAGAAGTTTATTTGGCGTTCTCTTAGCTTCATCAATATCAATAGACTAAGAGAAAGATCATACCATTAATATATCAATTTATTTTATATGTGGTACATAAAATAGATCATACCATTAAACTATCACCCTTTGTTGGATACTCCTTTTCTGGTCAACATCAGCATTTTCATTGAGTAGCAGCCTAAGTGCAAACATATTGAAAAGATCACTGAGCTGGCAATTAATTCGTACTACTAAATATCACTAATTTAAGTTATAATATTGTAGGAATTGGCTTTAACTCTCAATAAATACATAGTTATGGGTAAGCATGTATAGAAAGGATAAATTTACAAAACATCTTGTACAGAGACCATTGCTTGCTTTCTCACTACCATTAATATATCAATTTATTGAAGAAACTGGCAAGTAATAACATTGCTATAAACATTGGTTAGTTTCATTACCTACCAATTAAGCAACATTATGTATCTCAATATTTAAATTTATGGTACCATTATGCAGCTCAACATATCAAATAATAGTAGTTACCATATATTGCGACTGCTAGAGCACAAATCTATGTGTACAAATGCGAAAACATATTCCAATATAACTGATTTCTAACACATCAGATATGAACACCCCATTTGGGTACATTATTGAAGAAATTGGGTAAGGAACTAAACTGATAGAGTACGGATCTAGGCTTTATGAGTTTCATGCATTCAGCTTAAATCAAAAGCATAGGGTATAATAAAATATTATTTGCATAATTTACATAAAATAGTAGTAGCCTCAGAACGACCAAGCCATACACACATATTTTAAAAAATAAATAGATTACTAAAAGGAAAGTATCTCAAGAATCTTACCTGGTTGACAGTCTCAGTACGAAATGAAGTTTGACTTCGTTTTGAAACTCATATGTGATATCAAAGTAAAAAAAAAATTCATCAGTATTAATAACCTGGTAGAAAGACAAATACATGGCCATATTTAAATTTCATAATTGTGCCAAAAATATATTACATATTCATGATTTTACCTCAAATTCTTCAACTTTAATCTCCATGATTTTGTAGTCAAACTCTTGATCCTCCAAAACTACACCCGACCTGAAGGAATGAAAAAATGGATGTTTAATTAGTCACATGTTGAAAATAATAAGAAAATGAGCTTTTAATGTGTTAAAACATGTTTGATATTTTTACAACCTTTTTCAGTAGCATTTTCTTCCCTACAAAATAAATAGTTACTAAAAGGAGAGTATCTCAAGAATCTTACCTGGTTGACAGTCTCAGTACGAAATGAAGTTTGACTTCGTCGTGAACCTCATATGTGATATCAAACTAAAAAAAAAAATCATCAATATTAATAACCTGGTAGAAAGACAAATACATGGCCATATTTAAATTTCATAATTGTGCCAAAAATATATTACATGTTCATGATTTTACCTCGTATTCTTCGACTTTAATCTCCATGATTTTGTAGTCAAACTCTTGATCCTCCAAAACTACACCCGACCTGAAGGAATGAAAGAAATGGATGTTTAATTAGTCACTCAATTACTGTCATGGCTATTCAAATTATGAAATTCTTAATTCTTAATTCGAACGTTAATGGATTTAAAAGATTTAAAAACGTACATACTTTGTAATTAATTATTTTTTTCCAAATTTTATTCCTTTTTAAATAAAATTAATTGTGTGAAATTAATTGTGTTTATAGATAAGGGTTGAAATATTCAATTCGAAATGAAGGTATATGTAGTAACAGTCATGTCTATTCAAATTTTATTCCTTTTTTAACGTTAATAAGTTACCTTAATTGCCAAATTAATGCGATGATGTGTCATAAGCTTTTCAAATAAGATATTTTTTAAAAGGAATGAGAGCATTAACTTTTAAACGTTATTAATGTTTCCCATTTACTGTCAATAAATTCTTAATTCGAACGTTAACAGATTTAAAAGAATTAAAAACGTACATACTTTGTAATTAATTAATTTTTTCCAATTTCACCTCCAATTACATAAAATAAATTGTGTGAAATTAATTGTGTTTATAGATAAGGGTTGAAATATTCAATTCGAAACGAAGGTATGTGTAGTAACAGTCATGGCTATTCAAATTTTATTCCTTTTTTAACGTTAATAAATTACCTTAATTACCAAATTAATGCGCTGATGTGTCATAAGCTTTTCAAATAAGATATAATTACCAAATTAAGGCGGGTGGAATTAAATCAACCTATTCAATGCTCATGCAAGAATAATGACATGTTTATGGGATGTGTTTAAATTAGGACGGTGGATTTGTTTTTGCGGGATTAAATCTGAACCGTTCTTTGTCTTGTTGTTTGTCTCCTGATTTGTCTAGGGGGGATTGAAATTAATTGTGTTTATAGATAAGGGTTGAAATATTCAATTCGAAACGAAGGTATGTGTAGTAACAGTCATGGCTATTCAAATTTTATTCCTTTTTTAACGGTAATAAATTACCTTAATTACCAAATTAATGCGCTGATGTGTCATAAGCTTTTCAAATAAGATCTAATTACCAAATTAAGGCGGGTGGAATTAAATCAACCTATTCAATGCTCATGCAAGAATAATGACATGTTTATGGGATGTGTTTAAATTAGGATGGTGGATTTGTTTTTGCGGGATTAAATCTCAGCCGCTCTTTGTCTCCTTGTTTGTCTAAGGGTTTGTCTAGAGGGGGAATTTTATTATATAGATATATATATTCATTTTTTTTCTCTATCTTCCCAATTACCCATTTTCACACTAAACCACTTTTTGAACTGCGTTCACACTAGGCTATTTTAAGCCATTCCCCTAAAACAAAAATAGAGCGCTGGCGGGGATCGAACTCTGTACCTCTTGTATGCAAGTCATGTGTTCCAACCAAATGAGCTACTAAGTCTTTTGCTTACAAACCCTAGAACAATGCTAAACATTATTCGTTTCCCATTCTTCTTCTTTTTTCATGTTTTGCTGCGATATTTAAATTAAAGATATCTTCTTCACACGTTATCCGTTTTGCGTAAACTCGGGCTCTATCTCAAGCAGAATTTCGAGGCGAATGCAATGGCGTAACCCGTTTCCCTTAATTCTTTGATTTGAAATTAATTATACTTTAATTTGTGAATTTTACTGTTATAGAATACACGGGGTGTTACAATTACAGTTTTTCCAGAGGTGAACTTGAGTTCCACGTTTCCAATCCCCGCAACTATAGTGGTGTGAGAGTCTCCCAACAACACTTTCTGATTTTCAGCAGCCGTGTATGTAGAGAACAAGGCACGATCATAGCAGACATGGCGTGAAGCACCAGTATCTACCCACCAGCCCTCTGATCCACCAACAAGGTGAATCTCAGTAACCATAGCCGTAAGAGGCTCCTCAGTCAGGTTAGCCTGCGGTGCAGAGCTTGGCCTGTTCCGACACTTTCGTGCCATATGACCTGGTTTTCCACAGTTGTAACATAGAAACAACTGTCCAGAGTCATTCTTTTGGGCTGGTTTCTGCTGTCCTTTTGGGTTTCCTTGCGGATTCCCATTCTGTTTGTTGCGCCTGTTCTGATTCTTAAATGATTTCTGATTTGGTTTCAGAACAGCGGGAGTGGTCTTTTTAGTGCTGTTGTTATTGACAATCAGCACCTCTTCTTTCTGGTCTTGCTTGCGAGCTTCCTCCTCAATACGGAGGCGTGTAATCAAGCTCTCTAAGGAAAATTCCTTAGTCTTATATCGCAAAGTGTTCTTAAAATCTTTCCAGCTAGGGGGTAATTTGTCAATGATAACAGCAATTTGAAATTGTTCGTCCAAGACCATACCTTCGGAGATGATCTCATGAGCTATTTTTTGAAGCTCATGAGACTGCATCTCTACCGATCTATCATCAGTCATCTGATACTTTAGGTAGCGACTTACAGCATATTTCTTTGCCCCTGCCTCCTCTGTGTCATATTTCTTCTTTAGTGCTTCCCAGATCTCCTTTGCCATCTTTTCATCTGAGTTATAATAATCATACAGATCATCGCTCAGTCCATTCAGTATAAAATTCTTGCATAAGTAATCCTGTTCAGTCCAGGTCTGCAGTTGCTTTGACTGTTCAGTCCATGATGCCATCTTTGCTGCATCAGTCTCGTCAGGCTTGTCTGGTAGCTGCGGTTTTTCAGCAGTCAGAGCAGCCACCACCTTCCTGATCGTGAGGAAGAACTCCATCTTCTGACGCCAGCGCTTGAAATGCAAACCTTCGAACTTGAAAGGAGCAGCAGTCACCAGAGGGCCGTGAAAAGCAGAGGGAGGAGCAGAATCGTCCATGGTTGAGTTCGAGGCCATTGTTTCAGTTCGTCTTCAAATTGTTGGAAAACAATGGCTGAGTCGCGGACTAGGTCGCTTTCTTGAAGACGATTCGGCGATTTGGTCAGAGGTGCAAACCAATTCGTTCCTTCGCCGCCGCCTCTAGGATAAAACAGCCTCTAAAATAGTAACTGATTTGCTTGCACAAACAAATCAGTGCAGATTTGCACTTTCGGGAAAAATACTGCTCGAAATTTCTTAGAAGTTTGAATGGCGGCTGAGAAGAAGAGAATATAAAATTCGGTGTTTTTCTCGTCTCAGATAAAATAGTATATATAGAACGAGAATTAGGTTTTGGGAGAAAATATCGGATCTGCTAAAATTTCGCGGGGGATTAATTATTTTACCGTTGCAAAACTTTTCCGTTGCAGAATAAATATCGGTGCGCAAAATAATTTTTCCATAAAAAAAACGGTTCGAAAACAACTAAGTTTTATGGTCCAAAAATATAAGTGCCTACACCACAAAGCCCAAGCCCGAGCCCGAGTCCGAACCGAACCGAACCGGGCCGGGTCGGGTCGAGTCGAGTCGGTCGGTCGCGCGCGCGTGTGTGGTGGTCATGATGCATGGTCTCCCTCCTCACAACAATGCATGTATTGGGAGCCCAAGGCCCCAACATGACTTCTTAGAAACAAGTATAAATCCTTGCCTCTTCCCTATAATCCCATGATGTGGGACTACTCAAACATAGGAGCCATTCATACACTTATTCAATCATTTTTAATAATTCACATAATGTTTGTAAAACATTTCCAACAACAACGATACATGTATGGAATAAAAGTTATAGTGGGAAGAAGAAGATAGGTAAGCAACAGAAAGCGTGGTCCAAAAAAAAATGTTAAACACTTCTAATGTATTCGAAGGGTAGTAGATGCCTACAACCTTTATCATTTTTGCAGCATCAAATTTTGGAAACAAAATTGAAAGTATTAAAACATACCTGAACTCAAAATGTTTCATATAAAAAAATAAAATAATATAACTTGAAAGAGTCAATAACGCTAGCTAGGTGATAATGCTAATATCCCCAACAACGTCCACCGGTGTCAACTATGAGTTGTTTGCATCATTGCATTAACATATTCCAGATGAACATGATATCTCTGGAATATATTTAGTAATGAGTCAGCTAACGAATAGCCTGCACAATTTTAGTAATCATTTCCATACAGTTGCAACTTCTAAAGCGCCTCCACTGCAAAAGACCATGCTGTAATGCAAAGATCCATTCAGTAACCATTTCTGATTTAATTAAATATTTGGTCTGTTCAAAAGAAAGAAAAAATTAGAACCTTAAACAAAAAGTGTCAACCTAAAATTATAAGTGTGCAACATGCAGTGGTATTTTTTGTTAGTGGAACAGAACCATAAATTCTATGTTTCCCTTGTCACTTCCTGATGTAATTACATAACTATAAACAACTATAAAGCTTTATTTCCAAAAAAAAAAAAAAGTTTCCATTATTGATGTCGATTTTTGCACACTATAATAATTGTATGATATTATTACAAAGTAATTGCTTCAATGATCATCCATTATATTACCTTTGGCCGTGAAAAAAGGATACACATAACCACTACAATTACCTAGTCAAACAAATTCAATTATACACATGAGTACTCACATGTCCTCCTAAGTAAAATGACACATACTTGCAATTACTTCAAAATTCAATTATTTACAAAACAATATATGGTCAACGGAAATGAAAAAAAAAATTAACGTAAAAAGGATAATTACTTCGAAAAGCTATATCATCGTGGCACTTATCACTGTGGATGGAGTGATACATAGTCAGGGTCGGCAAAGAGGCAAGGCTGCCGAGACATTTGTCTGGGGCAGCGCCGTTGGAAAAGGAGGAGAGGACAGAGCTGGGCAGCTGTTGCTAGATACAAAATGTATTTGAAAAGGAAGTGAGGCAGTTTTTCATGTAAATTATGTATGATGCAGTGGTATGATGCATGGCTTCTTTGCTGTGAGACTAGAGTTCGAGCTAAGTAGGTTGACAAACTTTTTACCTTTTTGCCTTACTTTTCCAGTTTCTTCCTAGGGCAACAGCACTACAAGAAACGGCTCAATTAGTGACGGCAAAAAACCGTCGATGGCCATCACTAGCCGTCGCCAACCGTCGCCAAAAGCCGTCACCAATTATGTGGACGCTAAGCAAATAGCGTCGGCCATGACGACGGCAATGGACACCAATTTTGCGATGGTTGGCAACGACAAAGTTGTCACGTGGACAAACAGTCATATTTCCTACAAACGGTTAAAAGCCGTCACCAGCCGTCACCAACTAGCCCTCGCAAGCCGTCGCCAACCATCACAAGACATTGCAAAAGCGTCGTCGTCAACCGTCGCTATTAGTGGCAAAACTGGGCAAAAAACCCTCGCTAGCCGTCGCCATGCGTGACCAGAAAACCGTCACCAGCCAACGCCAAACTGGAACTTTTTTTTTTAATATTTCAGCAGCTAACAAGCCATCAAACCACATAAATTCAAAATGCAGTTCATCTGCAACTCATATACAATCAATTTCACATTCATTCACCTCATAAATGCTATAAATCAACTCATACCATCAACATGTCTAAAAACCATAAATATAAACGATAAACAATCGAAAAACCATCGACACGTCCACATCAAACAAACGAAGTCCAAAATACCATCATCGTCTCCACAAAACACCACAAACATCTCAAGTCCATCACCAACAAGTAGTTTGTATTTACAAAACAAGTCCAAAAATAAAAACAAGTCCAAAAATAAAAACAAGTACCTACCTACTCATCATCATCATCCTCATTCTCTCCGTTATGCTCGTCCTCATCGTCCTCCTCCACGGGCTCACTCGGCGGCATCACACCATGCTCCCGAAGATATGCAGCAATCCGCGCATCCAGCACGGTCTCGAGCTTGTTCTTCTGAAAATCCTTTAAAGCTGCAACATGTTGTCAAAGCATGTGGATCTCCTCCTCATCCTGATGCCTCGTATAAGAGGCCTGAGTCCCCGCCATCTGTAATTATATTAAAATAGTTAGAAACCATTGTCAAAAGTATTTTTTGATACTATACATGGTTTATACAATTATTGTAATAGAGTTGTCGATATAAAATGCACACCAATTAATAGAATCAGTTTGTAGTAAATATTCATGCCAGTAATTAATATTTGTTTACGTGGATTGAGTACCGAAGTGATATTAATTAATAGCACTTGGATATGTTAAAATTCTTTAATAAAACACTTTAACTCTATGTTTCCAAAGCCGTAGCGTCTACCCCTGGTAGGCGGGTCGATAATTTTGTTCCAGATGAGATTGCACTCCACCACGTCGGGCTCTTGACCTAACTGTGTCGCTCGAGCATCTATGGTCGCCCTGTACTTGTCCTGCGATAGCGGACAGTTATGGAATACATTAAATATTCAATTTCAAAATAACAGTGTGAAATACAAATTATTACAAATGCTAACCATCGTTTCACAGGACTTAGGGTCCGTCCAGATATATGTGGTGTTACCCTCCTCATCTGTCCGCTCGACGGCATGAGTATGTGTAAACACCTCAGCAAGTGTAGGCTCCCGTTGGAGAGTCGACATCTGAAATGATAAAATATATATTTGGAATTAATCAATACGATTTAAAAAGTTTAGAACTATTTGTAAATGTGATTTATCGTTCGTACCAATTCGCGATGATGCTGGGATAAGGACTTAGACCCAGCCCGATGCAAAGCAGGATTTTTGAGCCTGTTTGCTCGATTTCGCTCTGAAAGCTCCTGTATATTTAATCATATGATTAATTGATAGATATACAAAATAAAATTTTAAAACAAGCTTAAGTAATTTACCCTCGCAGCTTCCATGGCCCACAATTTCTGGAAATCGGTGTAGACCTCCTCGCTCATCCACTGAGGCCTATTTTCGCTTTTTTTGCCTTGTATACAATGCCTGAATAATTTTTCCTCATCTTTTGGTTCCATGCGGTAAGGAAAACATCCATATCTTCATCCCGGACAAGTACAAAACACTATAAATTAACAAACAAATTGTATTACATATTTTATATAATTTTGCAAATGAGAAATATATTTATACTTACAAGAACCTCTGCGAGGATGACATTCCTAATCTGCATAGGAATATCGTCCCAGTGAGGCCACGCCTCTGTCCACCTAGCGACATATGCTTGTCTAGACACACGTAAAACAAGCTCTCCTGGAATAATATCAAACCCCCTGCAGAAAGTACGATATTAGCATTTAATAACTTTTGAATACTAAGCATTTACGAAATTAAAAACTTACCCTACGGACTTGGGCACGAGCTCTACGATCAGACGTGTATCCGGTGTTGTACCGCTCACACCTGCCTCTGAACTGTGGGTAGGTCGGCGTCTAGGAGGCATATCTGTCATGAAATTAAAAACTCATATATCATTATGCACATCCATTATCAAATAAACTCATACAACATATATTATTAAATGCAACTACAAGACTTATTTACATAAAAGAAGAAGAACCAGATAATAGATAACCGTAGCACATCATATAAGTTCACAACATAGCACATCATATAAGTTCACAACATAGCACATCATAAAAGTTCACAACATTGTACGTACGTATGTAAACAACTAACGATACAAATAATATTCTTCTTCTTCATTTTCTGATTCAGTCTCGGTCTCATACTCTATATCATTGTCCTCTGTACTCTCAAAAGATTCTATTAATTCATTTGATTCATCGTTTAAAGACTCTAAATGGACATCATTAGCAATTATTTTTTCATCGTTTAAAGACTCTAAATGAACCTTCAACTCGTGCTTTTTGTCGTACTTTTTTCTTCAGATGATTAAAATACCTAAAATAAAATTAATTCAATTTATATGCACTAATGTCACTTTGAATTGTAAGCATAAATTTTACCTTTCAAAAGGATACATCCATCCATATTGCACTAGACCTCGAAGAATAGCTTCGGATGGAAGATGAATAGGTAAATGCTCCATTACATTAAAAAATCCCGAAGGGAAGATTTTCTTTAATTTGCAAATCAATATCGGAATTTCTACTTCAAGTTTACGAAGACGATCAATTTTTAACGTTGCCGAACAAAGCTGTTTATAGAATAAGCTTAACTCTGTTAAAACACCCCACACTTTTACAGGCAATAATTCTTTGAACACCACTGGTAATAAATATTCCATCATGATATGACAATCATGACTTTTCATCCCACTCGGTTTATTGTTTTTATAGTCAACACATCTACGAAGATTACAAGAAATCCCATCAGGACATTTCAGTCCCTCAACCCATTTCAGTACAAGTTTTATTTGTTTGTTGTCTAGTTCATAGCACGTTTTGGGTTTTTTATTGCCATTGGGCTTCATATGAAGTTCCGGACGTTTACAATATTCTTCTATGTTACGTCTCGAATATATATCGTCCTTTGTTTTTCCTTTGACATTCAAAACAGTATTAAACACGTTATCAAATACATTTTTTTCATTGTGCATAACATCGATATTATGTCAAAGTTTGAGATATTTCCAATAAGGTAGCTCCTAGAATATGCTTTGTTTACACCAATTATGAATGTCAGATTTACCCGGAATTTCTGTCTGCTCTCCAATCTCATGGATCTTGGGATAATCCTTTACAGTATCGTATATTTCTTCACTTGTCCAAATTTTGGGTGCTTGCACAGTCATTCCGCTGTTAGCTTTAAAGTTTTTTTTCACTTCCAAAAGTATGATTGGTATGCAGAAAACAACGGTGACAATCAAACCACGAATGCTTCCTTCCATACCATAAGAAAAATGCTTGTGTTTCTTCCATGCATAAAGGACAAGATAGAAGACCGGCGGTACTCCTACCTGAAAGCATCCCACATGCAGGAAAATCACTAATCGTCCATAACAAAGAAGCGAACATACGATTTTTTTTTTTTTTTGAAATGTCCTATGTTTCAACTCCATCATCCAATAGTTTTTTCAACTCTTCGATTAATGGTTGTAGATAAACATCGATGCCTTGTTTTGGATCATTAGGACCAGGAACGACAATAGTGAGAAACATATATGGAGTTTTCATACGCATCCACAGAGGTAAATTATAAGGAGTAACGATAATAGGCCAAGATGAATATTTACTACCAAACTGAGAAAATGGTGAAAACCCATCTGCAAAAAAACCAAGTCTAACGTTACGGCTCTCTACGGCAAATGTAGGATACGTCCTATCAAAATGTTTTCATGCTTCTCCATCCGATGGATGCGTCAGAGTTCCATCTTCTTGTGTTCGCACACTATGCCATCGCATATGACATGCAGTGACTGATGATGCATATAACCGTTGTAGTCTAGGGAAGATTGGTAAATAATGCATTCTTGTATACGGGACTTCCTTACCTTTCTTTTTTGTAGGTTTATACCTTTCTCCGCCACATTTCTTACAGTTTCTAAGATTAATATCATCTTTCCAATACAACATGCAACCTTTAACACAAGTATCTATTTTTTGGTACGGCAAACCAAAAGCCGACATTAGTGTTTTCACTTTGTAATGACTATCGCACGTCAGATTATCGGGTGGCATATGTCTTTTCGCAGCTTGTACAACCGCTGTAAATGCAGCTTCTGTAAGGTTAAATTTCGATTTCATGGTGATGTACTCAGCGGTTATCGATAATTCAGTTTCACTTTCACAACCATTCCACAATGGCCGCTTAGCTGAAGCCAATAAATCATATATTTTTCTGGCTTCCGTGTTCGGTTCTTCTTCAATATTGACGTCATCGTCGTCAACCTGATCGGTAGGGAACATTGACCGTGCTGCATCTTCCACCATATCTTCTATTGGATTCGTCATAACTAATTCGACCTCCGACGCTACAGGATTTACTGTAGGCGCAACAAGTTCTCCATGACGATCCCATATATAATAATTTGGCACAAAACCTGATTTATACAAATGTACTTTAACAATGTCTGGTTTATGAAACCTAATCAGTTTACACTTACTACACGGACAACGAAGCTCCTCGTAATTTCGATTATTAGATACTGCAAATCTAACAAATTCATTTACACCATTATAGAAATGTTCTTTCACTGAGCCTTTCATTCCAATTCTAACTTCATACATCCAACTACGGTCAATGTAATAATTGAACATTTTTCCTGATTCAAAAATATATGTCAGTGATTTCGATAACACATACATATATTGTTCAAAGAATTTATTTAACGCATGAATATATTTAATGGTTCATACATATAATAAAAATGTGATTTTTATTGTTCAAAGAATTTATTCAACACATGAATATTTTTAGTGGTTCATACATAATAAAAATGTGATTTTTATTATCTAAGCAATTTATTTCTATCATGAATAAATTATCAACACATGAATATACTTGAACATATGAAAATAATTCAAACACATGAATATTTCTGAAAATTTCGGCAGCATAACGGCAGGTTAATTAAAACCGGCACCGTCCCGATGTACGGCTCCTCGCGCTACCTTAAAGCCTCGCAGCTTTTGACAAGGGGGATATCAATAATCTATTTCGTACGCAGACGAATTTTTTTCTACAAACTAATCCTATTTAGTTTCAACCAAAATCAACCATCAACCACAATCCTACTTGCGCCATACATAGTCATTCCATTTCAATAATTTCCACAATAATATTCATTTTCAAGCCCCGTCTACAACCCAACAATTTCAGAACCATCGCTTTTAAACAGCTATATCCAACAACATGTACACTAATCTCATATCCAATAATTACATACGCACAAAATAACGGTTCATTAACACGTACATTAGCACAAAATCAACAATCACACCGATAAACAACTAAATCAACAATTTAGGGTTCCAATCATTACTAAATCAACTACATTAATTCAACAATCATTGTATAATCAACTAACACATACATTTATATCATTATTAAGTAATTAATTCATGAAATAAGGTTAGAAATCATACCTTAGAGAGAGAGAGAGAGCAATTGGTTTGGAGGAATGGAGAGGGCTTGAGAAGGCCGGAGGGGGGAGGGGGGAGGAGACAGGCGGCGACGTCTGATCGGCGGCGGCGGGTGTCGGCCGGCGACGGCGGCGGCGACGGGGGGTCTGTTAGGGTTTGGGTTCGTGGGTTTTGATTTGGGGGGAGAGCAATCGTGAATGTTATTTCTTCCTGTAGCTTCGCGATTATATTCATATGGGCGACTACTGGCGATGGCTGGCGAGGGCCGCCTTTTTTAGCCGTCGCTATGGTCCGTAACCAATTTGAGCTTCTCTTGTAGTGAAGATTCCTTCGGCCAGACACTGCACATAGTGATGAAGCTCCGAAATACGCAGTTACTTCCACAGCCATTTGACAACCAATCAGCACTTTAGCAACCACTACAAGAAAAACCTGATTTTTTTGATGCCAAAATGGTGTCGGTAAAGCGTCGAAAAACCTGTTTTCGACACATTTCTGACGTCATTTTTGGCATCGTTAAAACTTGCATGGAAAAAAAGTTTCGACGCCTTTTCGACGCCAAGCGTTGGGTGTTTTGCGGCGCCATGCGTTAGGCGTATTTCGATGCCTTTCCGACGGCATGCGTTAGGCGTATTTCGATGCCTTTCCAATGCCATTTTTTCGATGTTGTACCGACACCTTGATCGCACCAAATTATGAGTACATTTTCAGTTTCCCTGCACCTTATCAAGCCATTTCGAGGTCATTTCTAAAGCAATTTTCCAATATTTTTGCTTTATTTTTTTACTCTGAAACTCTGCATCAAATAGATTAATTCTGATAGTATTAAACATGCACCAAAATGTAAATATCTCAATCAAACAAAATATTATAATATAACTAACAATAGTACGGGAAAAAAACCACGATATATTCAATGAAACATTCATATAACATAAAACATTCACGGTATATCTGATACAATGTAAATTAATGCCACATGCAAGCTAATATATCTAAGCGAAAACCATTACCACATTAAGACAAATTGTTATCTCTTATACATAAAACCTATCTTTTACAATTTATATATGTTTATCCAGCATTATCTAGAACAAGTTAGAACAAACCGTAAGAGCCACAATAGTTGCTTCCTAGCTCTCTTAATGCTGATACAAACTCCTCATCGTTGCATGTCTTTGCCTGTATAAAAATTATTCCCCAGTCATATTTCAATCTTATATTTTCTTACTTAGCAGGCAGTATATGCTATGCACTGAGATTGAAGACTAAAGAGTACTTGGTATTAACCCATGTCATTATATATGTGTTTCCATAACTTAAAAGTAACGAAGTTAGAACATTTGCTTATTTTATTGCTTATTTCTTCTATGATTTATATTTGAAATAACATATGATAAGAATTTCGTTTCAATTTATAACTTACCAACCACCTTGGAGATTCTGGGATGACAAGATGGCCAGTAAGTTGTATTATATAACGAAGACAATAGAGCAGTTACAGTAGAGCCGTTAGAGTGTGAACACGTTTTTATCATATTTAGCATGCTTTGTCATTATCTACTAGCCGTTAGGCTCATGCATACTTGGTATATTTAATACTAGCCGTTAGACTTATACATATTTGGTATATTTTGTACTAGCCGTTGGGCTCATAGCACTATATATATATATGTGCTCTTTGTATCATGTTTTGTATCAATAAAAATTGCAATTGTTCCTCTCTAATAACTCTCCTCCTCATCCCTTAATATGGTATCAGAGCCAAATTGCCGAAAGGCTTAATCATCAAGCAGAAAGTTGTTTTTTGTTTTATGGCCAACAACAATGAAGTAACCTCCGCTGTTTCAGGAAGTATGGGGTACAGTGCTCCACCTAACCATCATGACCTGATTAAACCAAAAAGCCAAATTATCACATCTCTAGACGAAGACAATTACATTCTATGGAAATATCAAGTAAAGATCGCTTTAAGAGGGTATGATTTACTGCAGTACATTAATGGGACAATAACAGTCCCACCAGTGACGATAACCAATTCAGAAGGAGAAATTGTGCCTAACACAGACTACACAAAGTTTCAAAAGCAAGACAGCCTCCTCTCCTCATGGCTCCTATCATCAGTAAGTTCGAATTTATTATCACAAATAGTTGGATGTAGCACGTCTTATGAAATATGGAAAACAGTTGAACAAATTTTCAGTTCACAATCAGCTGCTAGAATCATGCAATATAGAAGGGAATTACAAAATTCTAGAAAAAAGGAGGTAAGCATGAAAGAATACTTAGGAAAAATTAAAAATCTGTGTGACAAACTAAATGTTGTTGGCCATAAGATCAACAACAATGATCAAATCTTATTTATTATTGGTGGATTAGATGAAGAATACGAATCTCTAGTAACTGTGCTAACCACACAACAAACCTTACCTGATTTACAGTTCGTTCGATCAGCACTCCTTGCTCATGAAGGCAGAATCGACCAAAGAAAAACAACACAAAATAAGTTCTCTGTCAATTATACCACAGTCAGAAATAAGCAGATACAAGGAGATAACAACAACTATCGTGTGAAATGTCAAATATGCCAAAAGTTTGGTTACATGGCGAACAAATGTTACTTCAGGTATAATTCAGGGTAGGCAACAGGCAAGCCAAAATTACTCTTCACAAAGAAGAGTACAAGCAAATATAGCAACAACAGGGAATTCAACTCAAAATAATAATAATGCAAACCGAAGACATAATGCTGCAGATGATGATGAAGTAAAAAATGAAGACAATGGCTTCGAAGAATGGTACCCTGACTCAGGAGCGACTCACCACATAACTAGCAATCTTCAAAATTTAAACATTGGGAGCAGAAATTACTCAGGTATGAGAAATTTGCATATGGGTAATGGTAGTACTGCTAGTATCACACACATAGGCAAAGGGACTATCTTTGGGAAAAGACAACTCAAATTAAACAATCTTCTTAGGGTACCTACGATTAATAAAAATTTGTTAAGTGTATCAAAATTTGCCAATGACAATAATGTTTACTTTGAATTTCATCCTAAGTTTTGTTTAGTTAAAGATTCCCTAAATCATGAAATATTACTTCGAGGTAACCTATACGATGGTTTATACAAATTCAAGACTGCAAACTCAAATGGAGAATTCTGGTACAATAATGTAGATGCTAGTAGTGACAGTGACTGTATTAGGAATAGTTGCAATAACATTGATTATGACAATAATAACAGTGAATGTAACGTGACTAATTCTTGGCATGTAAAATTAGGACATCCTAATATGGAAACTGTTAAGACTGTTCTGCGTAATAATAACATTCATTATAAAAATGTACCCATCAAACACACATGCACGCACTGCCAACTAGGCAAGAGCCACAAGCTCCCTTTTAGTGATTCTGAAACCAGCTATAATGAGCCATTGGAACTTATAGCCGCTGACTTGTGGGGACCCGCGCCTCTAAATTCCTATCAGGGACACAGGTATTATCTTTCTTTTGTGGATGCTTATTCTAGATATACTTGGATATACATGCTGAAAACTAAATCAGAAGCTTGCAATACAGTTATGCAATTTATAACTCATGTCGAAAAACAAATGAATAGTACTGTTAAGGTTGTTCAGACAGATGGGGAAGCTGAGTTTAAACCTCTAACTAATTACTTTCTCAAAAGAGGGATCAAACATAGATTAACTTGCCTGCATACGTCCGAACAAAACGGTTTAGTCGAAAGAAAACATCGACACATAGTAGAGACTGGTCTAACTTTGTTATCACAAAGCTCATTACCCATGAAATATTGGAATGAAGCTTTCTACACATCTGTATTCCTCATTAACAAGTTGCCAACCAAAGTCTTAAACAATAAAAGCCCTCATGAAATGATATACAGTGTTAGACCAGAATATGGTTTTCTGAAAGTCTATGGGTGTCTATGTTTTCCATGTTTGAGAGACTATAACAATCATAAACTAAGTATGAGATCAAGCCCATGCACATTCAACGGGTATGCACAAAACCAAAAAGGTTATAAGTGCATGGACAAAAATGGAAAAATATATGTTTCTAGACATGTGATATTTGATGAAAACAAGTTTCCTGATGCAGAAAAGCAAATCGGCAAAAAGGAAGGGGAACAAAGCATAAACAATAACATACGGTTCGAGCCATTCATTACTGAACCACCTTCAATTGATAGAAATGAAGAGCAACAATGCACAAGCAATTTAAACACCCAGGAAGAAACTACGGATCAAACAAATGAGCAAACCAATGAGACACACAATGACTCAGAAGATACAAACATACATCAAAACATGCAGTATAGTGAAGATACAGAAAACAACAACCATGTTGACACTACCAGCAACAATGATACACAGCAGCAAACACCACCACAATCAACTAGACATCACATGATCACCAGGTCAAAGAGAGGCATCTTCAAACCCAAAGTATATAATATTTCTACCAGTGAGATCGAACCATTGAATTTCACACAGGCTATAAGATCAAACAAATGGAAGGAGGCAATGGACACTGAATATAAAGCTCTCATAAAAAACAACACTTGGAGCTTAGTGACTCAACCAAAACACAAAAATGTGATTGGTTGTAGGTGGACATACAAAATAAAAAGAAAAGAAGATGGATCTATTGACAAATACCAGGCCAGACTGGTTGCAAAAGGTTACGCGCAACAATTTGGTTTTGATTTCAATGAAACTTTTTCCCCAGTCATAAAACCCACAACCAACAGAATTATACTGACCATTGCTCTAAACTAAGGATGGAATGTGAGGCAATTGGACGTCAACAATGCTTTTTTGAATGGGGAATTGACTAAAGAGGTATACATGCAACAGCCTGAAGGATATGGTACTGGTGATAAAGTATGCAAACTACACAAAGCAATATATGGCTTAAAACAAGCTTCGAGAGCTTGGTATGAAAAGCTAAAGTCAACTTTGTCTAACATGGGTTTCTCACAAGTTAAATCGGACAATTCTCTATATATGAAGAAGAGCATACATGGAACTGTGTTCATTCTAGTATACGTTGACGACATGCTAATAACAGGAGTCAACAGCGAAGAAATAAACAGAATCGTACACAAGCTGGATCAAAATTTCGCCATTGAAGACTTGGGGGAACTAAATTTTTTTCTTGGAATACAAGTGATTAGGAAAAACAATGGTAAATTAATATTATCCCAGCAAAATTATATCACTGAAATACTGCAAAGGGCAAATATGCACAAGGCAAACCCATTACCTACGCCTATGATCAGTAACATAAGACTATCTAAGCATAAAGGAGAAGCTATCGACAATGCCAAACAATATAGAAGCATAATAGGAGCATTACAATACGCAACTATTACTCGACCAGACATATGCTACAGCGTCAATAAACTCAGTCAATACATGCAGAACCCTTTATCAGAACATTGGATGGCATTAAAGAGAGTGTTACGATACTTACAAGGCACAAAACATTACGGCATACGCCTAAATTCAAAAAAGGAACTTAACTTGCAGTGCTTTAGCGATGCCGATTGAGCCAACGATATTGACGATCGAAAGTCTGTCTCAGGATACTGCGTTTACCTCGGTTCCAATATCATTTCCTGGTGTACGAAGAAACAACAGACCACATCAAGATCTAGCACAGAGGCTGAGTACCGTGCACTGGCAAGCGCTACAGCCGAAATCATGTGGATAGAATCACTGGTGGAAGAGCTTGGTTTCACTCCAAGACGAAAGCCGGTCATTTGGTGCGATAATAAGAGCACAGTATCTTTATCTCTAAACCCTATTCAACATTCAAGGACGAAACATCTTGAAATTGATCTCCACTTTGTGAGAGAAAGAACGCAATCAAGAAGACTTGCAATATGTCATGTGCCCGCATACTATCAGAGAGCATATGCTCTCACAAAGGCCCTTTCGACCAAAAAATTTATCAGAATGAGAGAGGAACTTCGCGTTATCAGTGCAGGCGGAAGCCAGAATGAGCAAGGAAACCCTAGTTCGAACTGAGGGGGCATAACGAAGACAATAGAGCCGTTAGAGTGTGAATACGTTTTTATCATATTTAGCATGCTTTGTCATTATCTACTAGCCGTTAGGCTCATGCATACTTGGTATATTTAATACTAGCCGTTAGACTCATACATATTTAGTATATTTTGTACTAGCCGTTGGGCTCATAGCACTATATATATGTGCTCTTTGTATCATGTTTTGTATCAATAAAAATTGCAGTTGTTCCTCTCTAATAACTCTCCTCCTCATCCCTTAATATTACACATGGAGCAGCTCCTATGAATGATGGTAACAACCAACAAGGTTTAACTTGCACGTGCACTAATACCGTGCACATAGATAATATATATAAGAGTTAGATGTATATACCAATAAGTGCGACGGGATGCCACTCAATGGATGTATCCAGCTCCCATGCAAAAGATACCCGAAAGCATATCATCAACTACACATGCATTATAGATTGTCATTTTAAGGGTGACAGAGAAAAATGGGAAACGAATCGCAGTTAAAATCCATAAGTGATTTAGAAACCCGGTTCACGGTTGTAAAACTTCCCCTTACATTCTTTGTAGTTATTTCAGCTATGTATATAGGCACCTGTTAAAGCAAACCACATTATAACATGGCCATTGTGCTTAACTTACATTAGTATTATATACAAAATTTAATATCTGTAGAAGTATTTGTACTAGCCACATAGGAGAGGAGTCTGATGCCATATCCAGTTAAAAGCCTTCCAAGGTCAAGCCACCGAGAATCCTTAATGCAATCCATACATAGTAAAGTTATTTAAAAAAAACATGTATGAAAGAAATAACTTGGATAAATCTACGGATAAATTGAACAGTACATATATACAAAAAGTGCAAATATGATGGGGGCAGAGACCTTTCCAAAGATTATAGCAACCCAACCTATGATGCAGATAACAACGGAGAATGCCATTGCCTGCACTCACATATAATCAAACTTCTATATGAATAATAAAACTTAAGTTGTGTGGTTATATTGACAATAAATAATGAAACAGCCAATATGGAAATAAATATATTCAGAAGAAGAGAAATGTTCACATATTTTCTTCCAACTACGTCAGCGATGCGGCCGCTTGTAATAGCACCAACCATTGCCCCGACAGTCAATATTGGGCCTAAAAGCGAGTACTGTGTAGTAATAGATCTAAGACTGGGTATTTATGAATCAATATGACAATGAAGAAATGCAATTTTTTGTTTTTTCAGTAAAAATTTCAAAGACATATCAGAAATTTAGATATCATATCATTTTTATCAAGTAATAAATTGTTATGTCATACAAATAAATCATTTCATGTATAAAAAGAAAGGAGAGGATTGTATCCAAATTCGTCCAATAAAGAGCAATGCTACAATTCATGAAATTTACTGTGTGCTTAACGAATCCTATCAACACATTTTTACTGAGTGAAGCGATTATGAATTACTGAACCAAATAATTGTTTTTTTTTGTTAATAAAATGATGGATTAGGCATACAAAAGATGCATAATTATGTAAAAATTTAGCATCTGATTGGATAAACCAGAATCACATAATGCAATGTATTCATTTTTTACTAGCCAACGACAAGTCATAAAAATTGGTATGAAAACTGGACGATTTTACCTCGGATAAAGAACGATCGAGATCATGCATGATTCTGTATTGGAACGGTGAAGAAAATACCACCTTAAATATGAGATGATATAAAGAATTACAAATCATAATTATATTCTAAACACTTGATTGATGAATAAGTATATATAAAAATCAGTAGTTTGATCCATTACTGGGCCGGGATCATTATTTTAGTTGACTAAGTGTCAAATTTTTGGTTTGTTAAATATATATGCCTGTTGAAAAGTTAAATTTAAACTCTTATGTATTCATTTCGCTTGAATTAATTTTCCCTCCCGATATGAAGCTTCTGCTAAAGTTCATCAGATCCACGCCAAATCTATCAATATTTTCATTATATATGTGAGGACAGGAATAAGTTTAATAACATGTATATTGATGAATATAATATATCCCCAACAGGATATTTCAGAAAAATTCATTTGAAAATTTATTTCTAAAATGGAACACTTTTATCTAATGTTCTACAAAAGAAAAAGAAAATTAAAGAAATTACCGAAACTCCAAACTCAGACAAACCACAAACCGCAACCATTGTGCTAACAATCACCATACATATAGACCCAGGATGTTCTGAAGTCAGTGGTCTATGCATTTCTTCATCTCCTTTTCCTTTCTCCATTTCTTCCTTTTCTCAATCAATATTACAAAGAAACTGAAGGAGATATATTAGAGATGAAAAAGAAAGGTCTTAGAAATAAGTATTAACACAAATAACAAGGTTACTTATACAACTGATATGATAGACATGCACTTGCTGTCTAAATTCAATTTCTCTGGTTCTTGTTCTCTGTCGTGTTACAAAGAATCATGTTATTGTAATATACATGACAGAAGACAGAGGGAGGATAGATCAGTTGGTCTTAGCTATACAAGATCCAACATCTTCCATTTGGTAATAACTCATTTTAGTTTTTTATAATGAAATAAAAATTCATGAATGAACGTGAAATCTAAGAGAGAATAAATATTATTCTACGGTGACTATTTATTTTATTTGCTAAATAAATGAGTATGATTATAGTTGTTGAAGCTTCAGTAGCGACAACTGACAAATATTTTCCTAGAATATTGATACTTCGAAATTCAGACTATTTACAACTTCTTGCAGTGCATTTTCCTACAATTTTTCGATTTTTTTGTTGTGAATGAAAATCAATCTTTAAACTACTCATGCAAGTAAGATTAGTTAATAACTGATATCTCAAAAAATAACACAACCGAATTACTGAATTCTCAAAACCTACAGGATATTCTGAATAAACATTTTTTAATGGAACCACCAAGAAGGTTCA
This sequence comes from Allium sativum, assembly GCA_030737875.1. NCBI lineage: Eukaryota > Viridiplantae > Streptophyta > Magnoliopsida > Asparagales > Amaryllidaceae > Allium > Allium sativum. The sequence goes on along the minus strand of CM060916.1, from coordinate 1,032,898,693 downwards.
CATATTGCTGGTATCATATCCCAAAATAGCAATAACTCAGAAATATTTCACTAGAATATTGAATAAGACTGCAATATTATACAGACTAAATCCAACAAGAAGTTTTATAATTCATAAAGTAATGCAGTATGTTACCCAGGCATGGAACATGAAGGACTGAGCAAAAGAAAATGATGAATTTCTTAAATCAGAAGATATACCTGAAGCTACTGCACTGAAACCCAATTTTGACAAGCCTCTGTCGTCTTTAGTTAGTCAATTTCATACGCCTGGTAATCCACTGTCGCATTTACTCGTAAATAAACAGGGATCAGTCTCAGACTCAGGGTCCGTTTGATTTTGAACGGGAAGGGGCATTTGGAAGGGGCATTGGAAGAGGTATTGTTGGGAACGGGGAATGTGTTCTTTTTACGAAATGGGCATTTTGGAAGGGGCAGAGTTATTATTTTATTGTTTTTGTATATATTATTTTTAATTGTTTGTGTTTGTGTGTGTTTATTGTTAAACAGAATAATAGACCGCAGAATACAAATTGCAGAATTCAAATTGCAGAATACAAATTACAAAAATAAAAATACATAATTGCAGAATACAAATTGCAGAATACAAATTACATAATTATTAAATATAGAAAACAAGCTACTGTGGTGGATACTGGGGTGGATACTGGGGTGCGTACTGAGGTGGATATAGAGGGGTAGTCATCTTAAACTGTCTGTATCGTAGTGCTTGCTTGCGGACCTCGATTTCAAAACACAACCAGCCTCTTGCTTCGTCATCGGGAAGAATCATGAACGTATCTTGATTATCCTTACTTGTGAGAATTGATGTTGCGTGGGGCATGTCAATACCATCAAATGTTCTTGCACGGTCTATTGTTTGCTTCACCTTCGGAATATCAGTAAAAAGAGGGCTTGCGTTTGACGGCGAATTACTAGCAAACGTATCAGGATGTGAATTCGGACTTAGCCGTCACTTGTTCAGTAGAGACTGGTATTTCGGTCGGTGATGTAGCTAAGGAATCGTTCAGAGCAGCTGTAATTTTTTTGTGTATCCATTTTTTGTTCTTTCCAGCAACTTGGTAATGTTCAACAGCTATACGAAGAAACTCTGAAGTTGCAAACGAAGACCATACTTTCGGAGGACGTCGAAATGTTGTTTTCGGAAGATTTACTTCAGCCATTGTCGTTGAAAAATTGATGAGTTTGCGATTTGAATTGTTGAAGGAAATGGTTTGAATTGGTGAAGGGAAGAGGTTGGATTTATAACTTGGCAAAATATAGCCGTTTTGTAAATTTTCTGTTGGCGTCCGAATCCGCGTCCGACGCGTCTGACGCAAAAGCTATATTTTCAACCGTTGAGCTTGAAGGGGCAAAAGTGTGCGACCCATCGTAGACGCGTCGGACGCAGACGCGAACATTAACTGGCCAGTTCAGAAATCAAACGCTACCTCATTCGAGAAACGAAATAGCTTCTAACAAGGAGCACAGAATGTTCACGAACTTGCTGTAATCTGCCAAAGTTTCTGGATTTAGATCCAGAGTTGGCAGCTATGCTAAAGACATCGCCAGTCTAGCATTGCAATTCCAGCCAAAGTGATTGTAATCAACAACGCCTAATGCAAAACCTAGAACTAAAAATAAGAAATTCTAACTGGAATATGAGAAAACCTAGTTTTAATCACTTGCCCCGATGACGACAACGAGCTTGTACATTGCATTCGAAATAGGGGAGCGCCCCAACATTTGGCAAGGCGGAAGATGGTGCTATCGCGGCTGCGGAAGAGTACGTCAGACATTTATGGATTTTGACTTTTGGGGAAAGCATAAAAAAAAGGCGAATGAATGTTTATTTAGGGGTATGGATATAAAAAAGAACAGATGTCGTTCCTACGCCTTTTCATGGTATTTTGCAGAATTTAAAGTCACCAGTTCAATATTGTTTAAACAGAAAAAAGACCACATAACCTATTTGTTTGAAACTGCTTAAATAGAACTATTTCATTAAATAAAATAGTATTTAATAAAGTAGTTCTATTTGAGCAATTTCAAGAGACTACGGGGAGATTGATTAAATAAGAGAGAACGGGAAAGAAACAAAATTACTCGAATATGTTTTGAATATAAATATTAGCGGCGAAAATAGCTTTAAACAATTTGGTTTTGGTTCCATTACCGTGAACAAACCTCCTTGACGGTCGGATTATCTTTTATGATATGTGCATTTCTGCTACTTGGTTTACTTAATTTTTTGAATCCTATATTCATAATTGAAACATAATTTAGTCCTTTGTGTTTGAATAAATCTAGCGTTTGAGTGACGTTGGCATATTCCGACGCCTTTATATTTTTTGGTGATCAAGTAAATGGCACAGCAATAGTGATGAAAAGTTCCGATGTCATTTTGATGCCTTTATATATATTTTTTAATGTAGGAGTGACATCGTAATGGTATCGAAATTTTCAACGCTTTTCCAACGCCATTCCGGTGTCTTTATAATTTTTTATTGAATAAATAGATGGTGTCATGATGCGGCGAAAAGTTCTGACGCCAGTTCGACGACATTGGTCTAATTTACAACTTTCAGATGCCGTTTTCGCTGCCCGCTTTTTTGACGTCACAATGGCATCGGAAATTTTCGTAGCTAGTTCGGCCTTTTTCTAGTAGTGAATGCTCTAACCACCATATTGGAGACATTGTGTTCTTGTTAACAGATCCTGCAATGTCATAACCTAAAACAGTAAATTTTATCAAGTCAAACGAATAAGAAAAATCAGTATTTCTGTATTCAAAGTTTAAAATTTAGATAGCCATAACCTAATGTTATATTTATTGTATAAATCAAAGAGAATTACTACCCAGCTAGCAGCCTAAATTTTAAACAAGAAGATGATGATCTTCCCTAAACATATCTCTTAATGTGAAATTGACTGAAATATCGCTTTTTGTTACCAAGGAGAAAAAACAACAACTTATAATAGGTAAAATAATTTATTCCATTTAATGTTTAATACATAGATTTACAGTCATACGTATGCTAAAATGGGAGATGTATGCAACATGTATAAGCACACATGAGACCCTATCGATGATAATTTGACTTTGTCAAAAAAGTCATTATTTAAGTTCCACTTATCCAATATTGCGATAATAGCAACATATTGAAATAGTATACACATATATCGAAATACTTACAACATTTTGGGCTGCATATTCCATTTATGCACTGTTTGACCTGCAATTGCAATTATGGTTACAGTAGTCGATATCGTACATGCTAAAAACTATAATTTTTTTCCTAATAAAAAGGAGAGCTAATGACACTGCGCCATAGATAGCCTACGGCAACCCCACAAAAATGACGCAGTACGTGCCAAAAGGTGTTGCTGTAAGCAAAAAATGATCTGTGACAACACTTTTTTGGGGTTGTCTTTTGCCGCGTTGCCTTAGAGTCGAAGGCAACACATTTGCGACCCTAAGGCAACATCAGCACATGTGTTGCCGCATTTACAAAATTTACAAAAATATGAGACCCACTAAAATCTTCCATTTGCATTAGCTTTCCATGCCCAGTGGTTCTAAGCAAGAGACTGCACAAGCAGGTTCAGGGCCAATTTACGATCAGCAACTGTCTTATTTACAAAAATATCTTCAGTTAAACCTAGGATAAACTCTAATTTCAATCAATATTCCTTTGGTAGAAAGTGCGATGTAAATTTTCTTGAGTAATATATAAATATCAGTGTCTAATACAACTATTTCAATGGTTCTAAGCATCAGCTTTATAACCACTGTCAAAGAATCCATCGAAGATCTGTATTTCCATGTTTACTTACAGCCTATCAAACATGGTTTGTGCTTTCTGTTATAACTATGTCATATAATTGTCTTCTTTTTCCTCTTTCTTGCAGCTTGCATATAGGCATTTCTTGATGCACTGGGCCATCTTTAAGGAATTGCAATTGTTCATTAATGTACTTGTCCTGTTCTTCAAAATGAAAATAATAATTTATGTAAACATGTGGTTTTGGTGAACAATGTTTTAACTCTTTCACTATTGTCTGATATTTCTTTTGTATTTATATCAAAACTCAATTAACCAACTCAATTTACAGTAAGCCGATTTACAGCGATAGCAGAACCGGACCACCTCTCCTGAAAATATTTTCAGCTCTTCCCTATTTAATATCATGAGAATAGAAGCAAGTCAACTATAGCTTTAAATAAGGGTAACTATGTGCCTCCTTCAAATGGCAGAGGAATGATTTTAAAAGCTAAATCAATTTTTAATTTGAGTTTACAAATTGAGTGTTATCATTTCAGGAATCAAGTGTGGTAAGTATCAAATAAGGGGCAAGAGAAAATACTATCGCAGGCTAGGTTTTACTCAAATGATTTCAGATCTACTGTTATAGTTGAAATCGAAATCAAATTCAAATCGAAATCTAAAGATCTGAATATAAACAGCGACATAAATAGAGCGGCATACCTAATTTGCTATATGAGAGCTCGGACGAAGATAAACGCCCCAAAATTGTTGACACATCAACCTTGCAGTTTGTAGATTCACAAATGTGAAGCCACAAATTTTGAAACTTGGATTAATCTAAATCTACTTGCTTCGAAAAGGCAAAACAGTTTTGAATTTTGGTTATTAATTTGATGGACAGACGTGATGAAGGATGGGATAAAGTAAATTATGTTTAGCGTCGGAAGAAGATAAGGAACGTTTGAGATTTTGTTTCGATTTTAGGAGGAAGACTTAGCGGTGGAAATCTGATTGCTGGAGTAATCTGTGAGTTACATTATTTCCATGCTTGGATTTCAGATCAGCGGTCCCTGTTCATTCTTGATTGTTGATGCGGATTGCTGAGAAGAAAAACTGTGTTCTATTTTGATGAATGTTATAACAAAATTAAAGTTTTGAATAACATTAAAATTTAAACCATTAAATAGTTTAGTATAAAATTAATATAATTTAATAGTATAAATATTTTAAACAGTAATATTATAATTAAAGTTGTGTTACATAGTTAAACCTTACACTAAAAACCTTAAATATAATTTAAGTACCATTACAATTAAAATTTATTATATCTTAAATATCAATGATTAATTATTAAATATTAAGAAATAATCAATACTAATTTTAAGAAAGTATTGTAATCATTAATTATTGATTATCGAAAATTGATAACAGCCATTTATCACAATAGACATTTTATGATCATTGTAAAGTTTGCATCAGTTAAAACAAATATTTTATAACCATTATAATGTTTATGATTTATTTCAAATTTATTTATGATGATTTCAAATTTCAAATTTTTCCGAAATATAAAATATAATTATCAACTATAATTATAAAATATTAAGTATCAACTATAATTATCAACCGTAATTATTAAATACAATTATTTAAAATTAATTATTGAATGCTATATATCATTTCGTAAGTATCTTATATGACCAAGTAAAGAATTATCTTATATGACCAAGTAAAGAATTCTGAAAATTCATAAAAAAAACACATATATACATATATATGCATATATATAATGTATGTATGTATATATTATGTATGTGTATATACATACATACATTATATATATATATATATATATATAACTTTGAATTGTATAAAATGAGGATGTGTTGTCTCATATTATATTAGAGACAATTGCAATACTTATTGAATTTAGGAAACATGTATACTGAAATCACATTATACACCAGTATAAAAGAACATGATATTATACATGTATATATAATCTTACAGTTTAAATTCTGATCTTTATAACTGAAAATGTGTTGTCTCACAATATATCAGAGATAAGTGCACTACTTAAATCTTATGCTCAGCTGTAATTAATCACTAATTTAATAACTAATCAGCATTAATTTTCAAAAAAAAAAAATCAACATTAACTATTGAATTTTATTTACTTCTAATAGTTATTATTTATCATTAATTACTAATGTATTATTAACATTAATTATTTAAAATTAAAATTTACTAATTAATTACTAAGTAATAACACAAATTTAAAACATTTAATAAATAAAAAATATAAAAGTTCGTTTCAAATCTCTTGGAAAATAGCTTCAAAATTATGTTGACGGTAATCCGACTCTATTAGCAACGGAATTTAGCGTCAAATATTATATGACAGTAAAGAGCTGCAATTTAAATTGATTTAGCGACAGAATTAGTATTCGACGGTAATATTTTATAATAAGATGTCATATAAAATCCAAAATATTTTCTCTTACAAAACCCACGGAAATCCGCCGCTAATTAGCGACGGAAATTTCCGCTGCTAAAAATCTGTCGCTAATCTCGGTTTTTCTTGCAGTGGTACTTACTCAACTACAAAATAACAAAACATAGCCACTAAATTCAATTTTACAGACATATCAAAAACAAACACAGCAAGTCTTAAATTCATGTTTACATAAAACCAAAATAGTTTCAAAATATAGCTCAAGCCTTCAATGCGTTCATTGCCTCTACTGCATCGCCTACCTCTAGTGCCTTCATGACAAGTTCTTGAAAACCTCATCACTGCCTCCTTCACCTGCATACATCAGTTGCATTTCAGCACAAAATAAGAGGTATGCATGCCTCAATTGCATTTCAGCACAAACTATGGTCATAGTATAACCGAGTTTCCTTTCAGCACAAACTGAGTTTCATAACTGAATTCCATTTGCATTTTAGTATAACATAGTATACTGATCTAAACAATGTGTATAAAAGTGTACTGATCTAAACAATGTGTGAGTTACATAACTAATCTAAACAACGTGTATACAAGTGTATACAGATCTAAATATAACTGAGTTTCATTTGCATTTGCGTTTCATTTACATAACCGAGTTAGATAACAGAGGCACAATGTGGATACAAGCGTACTGATCTAAACATAACTGATCTAAACAATGTGTATACAAGTGTGGCAGTGTGGAAAAAATTATGTAATCAGTAATTTAAGTTTAATGGGCAATGTGGCAAAAATTATCACTAATCTGCAATGTGGCAAAAATTATCACTAATCTACAGTGTGACAAAACTTAAAATTATACCTGAAAAACTGCCCATGCATGCTATTTCATGTTACTTCACTGCTCTACATTGCCATAATAACACACAAAAGAACTCCAAACATGATCCAGGACATAGCTAAAGCTTTTGCAAAGAATTTTTCTCCTCACTACAAGAAAAACAGTAAATAGCTGCAGATTTTTAGCAGCGGAAAATTCCATCGCAAATTAGCGACGGATTTGCGGGTGATTTACAAGGGATAATTTTAAGATTTTTCTATTATAAATTTTCTTATATTATCACCGATCTTTTTTATTTCCGTCACTGAATCGTTGCAAATTGCATCAATTTACCGAGGGATCAATTTTGACACTAAATTCCGTCGCAAATTCAGGCAGATTACCGACGAAAGATAGTTTGTCGCTATTTTGCAATAGATTTCCCAAGGAATTTGTAAAGGATGCTTATTTCTAAATTAGAATTTTGGAAGGTTTATCCAATTTAGCCATGGTGAATTTTGTAACACACATATTACTAATCAATAACTAATGATTAATAATTAACAATTAGAAAAATATCTTTTAATAATTATTTTCTAACTAATTAGTAATATTACAGTATAATTGATAACCCAATAATAAATTTTAAATAACTGGTACTAATGATAATTAATTAATAATAATAATTAAACAATTAATATAAATAATATATAATTAATAAATATTATTTAATAATGTATTTACTAATTAATAATTACAACTATAATTAAAACTAACTTTATTGTTTGTTATATTTTACTATTAATAATTAAAACTAACTATAATAAATAATTTTTTATAGGTTTTCAAAAAGTAATATTTAATAATTAATTTCTACCAACTAAATAATTATTTAATTAATATTAAATAATTACCATACATGATAATTACTCAACATCAAAATCACTGAATAGTTCCACATCACCTGCAGATCTAAATAGTCGATGGTCACAAGTCGATTTTAACTATATAATTAAATTACTCTTATAATAAAAAATAAGTATTTAATTGATGGCGCGAGTCGATCACACCTTGAATCTCTTCCAATTCGCTTGCCTCAATCTCCGTACACTGCAAAACCACTGTTTCTCTTCCACTTCACCGACTGCTATATCATTAGCATCACTCGTTAACCCAAATTTGTCTACTTCTTCCACACGTTGTGGAACACCAACTATAAACAATATTTAATAATTAAGACATAATATTTATCATAGATATTTTATAATCAAATTGTTATTCAGTATGAATTATCTAATATTTGATAATTTTATTTGCAGTTTTTGAAATTGATTCTAAAAACAAGTTCATCAAATACAAAAATAAAAAACTAAATTTTAGGTTAAAATTTTAGGAAATTTAATAGTTTAGAAAATTTTGAAATAAAAAATAATAGTTATTATTATTTATACCTCATGCCTTATAATTTATGATTAACTCTCAATAATTAATATGATTACTAATGTTAGTTAAATAATAATTAATAATATATATAATAGTCAACGTTTAATAATTGATATACTATTGCAGTAAAGGCATAATCAGTAATAATGATATGTACTTAGTATTTGAATGTGATATTCTTTTGTATTAAATCACAAATATAGATTCTAAATTGTTTTTTTAAACGTAAACCGTTCATTACAACTTGTCGAACCTTCCAACTCACGTTACAAACGGAAAGAAAGGCGCCATCGTATTTTATATCCCGCTCTAAATTTTTCACGGCATCCTCCACTTTAGTTTCCCACCCAGCTAACCCTAAAATTCAAAATCCATCCCCTAAATCATAAATTTTTGGGCGAAGAAAGAAAAATTAACGTCGGCAAATAAAAACATTTGGGCGATTGGAAAAAGTAAGATCGATCTGTTTGCTTTTCCCTAACAATCACATGCACCTTCAATTCCAGATCTACAGTCGAATCTTCAGAACCACCGCATTTCGAACGTCTTGATGAATCAGAGGGGTATGGAGCTAGCGCGGTGAAATGGAAGGTTCGTATCACTTCATCGCTGACCTCCTGTCCAGTATTATCTCGAATCAGTTGGTGAGTTCTGGTGAGTTCTTGTTGTGCTTTGTCTTGATCTTACCGTTTAGTGTTTTTTGTGTGTTTCATATATTCTAGTTTGCGTCTTCCTTTTGAATTGGTTCGATCTATTGCTTTCGATATTTTTGGATCTGTTGGGTTTTTCTATTGGTTTTTAGGGATGGTCAGCGATAATTAGTTCATCGTATTGTTTGCTCAGCCTCCGTTTTTTGGGGTGTCGAGTCTGTTCTGTAGATCTCTACTGGCCTTTGGATCTGCAACGTATCTTGCTGAATACTATGTCCTTGTATTATGAAGGCCTTCTTTGTTGAAGAGCCTCTCTGTCTGGTTAAACATAAAGTGAGTTGTGTAATTACTTTTCCATACAAGGTAGCCTGTCTCTGTGCTTGACGGGATTGTCATGCTCTGTGGAGATTTTGTCAGTCATACTCCAAGGAAATGCTCTTTTTACTCAGTTTTAAGGTAGTGTAGTTTTGCCTTCAAGCCATTCTCCATGCAAATGTTGTAATGTTCTTGCTATGCAAATGTAAACCCGAGCTTCAACTTATTTTTTTTCCTTTTACATTTTGGTGTATGTCTGAATTGTAACTATGATTTGTTTTCTTTCACAGGAGTGGAATGATCCAAAACCTAAGCATCTCTCTTCTAAGAGCAGCTATTGAGCACGACGTTGTGAGTTTCAATCATATTTGTAATTATTTGTATATTTCAGACCAATTTGCCTTAATTATGATTCTCCCACCAAACAGATCTGAAAGGCTGCTACGATTTACAAAGGGCAAGAAATTTATGTTTGGTCTCAACATATAAGGTTTGTGTTGAGTATTTGGTTTAATAGCCCTTAGCACTATCGATTACTGATTGATACTATGAAGATTATCTAATTTATTCATGAAGAAAATGGATTTAATGCTCAGATATTACTGTTTGGTTCATTTAAATTATATTGCTTGCAATCATTGTGGATTCTTTGCAGATGATAAATATTTTAAGGAGGTGCATGGCTTTGTTGTAAAGTTTCGCTTCTTTGTTGGAAAGCAAGATCCAGGATAGAAGATTGATGTTGCTTTGTGCATTGCATTTGATTATTTCTTTCTTTTCTAGAAGATGTAAACTACTGGCCTTACTGTGAGAAGTTGTGTGCCAAAGTAACAGGAAACGGTAAATTATATTAGCGTCTATGTTGCCTGGTATGCAATCTTTACATATGAGTTCATAGTTCCTTTTAATTATATTTGTATTTCGTTTGATATATCTTGAAACCACTCTTCTTCTTCCTTTTTTTTTCTTTTTTCTTTGTACTGCGTCTATGTCAGTGCGAAAGCTTCTGCTTGATTTCTCCATTTGCCCTTTCCTATCGTTTAATGCTTACGTAATTAAATGAAAGGCAATATAGAAATTAAGTGCACACGCATCACTGGAATTTGTCATCACTGACTTTGCTTTAATTTACTTTATGATTGGTGGTATTTCTCCTATTGCAGCATCAATTCCTTGGAGATTGATACTGAATGATACAACCAACAAAGCGTCGTATGCCTATTCTGGTCCTTTGTAGCTCCACTGGTCCTATGTTGGCCTTACATGTAACAATTTTTTTTGTTAAGGTTAGTTAAACTAATTTTTCGATTCTCAAATATTTCTATTTTCCAGATTGTGCTAGTTTAACTGTTAGTAATGAATATGTTGCGGCTATGTTTAACCCAAAAAAAAAAGATATCTTGAAACCTGTCATCGGTAGCGTTAATAGATTGCACCAAAGTTATTTGATTTTTCGTAGTTCTAAATAACTTGTTGGAAGAAGCAAAACATAGAGAGATGTAAGGGGATTTAAAGTTGCATATACGTACGTACCTTCTATGCAAAGCCTCATGCTCAAATGAATGTCCATTGCAATACCATGGACCTTCGTCACACAATATTGATCATGGCGCGAATGGAACACTTGCCTGAGCAGGAAGCGTTTACATGAGATAGTTTATATATGCCATACTACACTTTGGTTACTCTTAAGGAAGATATATAATGTAATAATCATTCCCTATTCCAATACATTTATACAGTGGGGCCTTTTTTCCAAGTAAGAGAGAAGCGCTCCTTGGACTAAGGGTAATTACCAGATAGTTTGCATATATGCAACTGGTATATACAATCGGTATTTGGTGCGACCTGTAAAGGCCCGCAAATCCGTACTATCTGAGTTGACTAATAATACCACACGTCCAACCCAAATTGCACAAAAATACGAATCATTATTAGAAAGAAGTTAGAGGATGAGAAATATAAAGAAAGAAATATTAGAATAGAAGAAAACGAAGATCACAAACTCACAGCGGAACGAATAAAATATATTAAATAACATAACTTTTTGAAATACAAATCAGTAATCTTATATACATACCATCATTAGAGCATAACAGTTATTCCTGGAACAGTTATAAACACCTGTTTCCAGATACAACATGGTACACAACGGAAATATGATAGCATATAGTTAACTGGTGAAGCCTCCTGCTTCCAGCTCCTCCAAGTGAATCTAAAAAATCCCGACTACTTGACTGCCTGTACAAATTTGGGCACCCAAGACTTTAGGGAAAACAAACAAAATAAACTCTGGGTCAGTCATGGGACTGGTGTGAGCAAACTCCAACCATTTGTTTAACTTTCAAAAATCCTTTGGAAGGAAAAGATAATAGTAAGACCAGTCCACACATAAACATTGACGGTTTTTCCCTTACTATAACCCAAAACTCTTTGATTCAAAAATCCAATGATATTATAATAGTGTCTAAATCAAATAAATAACCAAATAGCAGAACGCTTGCATCTAACGCTCGACATATATAGTATAAAATCAAAAACCGCAAGGCGCTTATTGGAGATTGGATACCAACTATGACAAGGTATGGAACCACCTTCCGCTAGTGTATCTCTAGAGAGGAATACACTGGGTTCAACAAGAACATCTTGCAACCCGGCCCACACATGACTGACCACTCATTTCGCTTGAGTGTATCGAATGTATATCACCAACGGTTGGGATCAGCAACCGTCTCCCGACTGGGACAGCATCGAATAGAATAAGAAATTAAATGAACCTCTAGATAGGTGATTATACATCCTAATGGGAGCGACCCACATAGCCATGCTGCCTGCCCGATTTTTGTCATTTCCCGGTTGTTGAGGCCTGAGGCTTCGATTACTTATCATTCATTTATAGCACCATCACTTTGAATGCCACATTGTCAGATCCTTTAATCACTAATTGATTTGCACAAATATTCTGGATGTTATGCTAAGGGAATAAATCTGTTGCAACCATATATATTTATATAGGCCAACCCATTTGATCATTGGAAATACTTTGTCAGACATTCGTCCATATACGTTCATTCTGGGATTGAACGAAACCGAAGGCACAATTTCTATTTATAGAAAAAGCCCTTGCACTTTACTCTGTCTTCGATTATCTTCATAGAATCTAATCCGCAACGCTACTGCCAATACAGAGTGGTTCACGGATAATAATCCAACCGGTCTCTCCATATTGACAACGATAGTCAAAACTTCGATAGTCTATGATTTAACTATCAAATAAAAACAAGTGTTCATTCAACATATCAATCAAATCACTGGGCTCTTCAATTAATATTTCATTAATTAAATCTCTTCTCCATTTCCCTATCAATATTTGTTAACCAAATATTTTCAATAATCGTCTTGGTCTCTTATGCCATTTGGAAAACGTTTCCAAATATCAACTTCTTTTATTTTCTATATATTAGAAAATATCTCTATTTGCAATTGAAAACAATTTCAATCACTTATCTATCCCGACTATTTTAATTATACTCAGGAAATATTTACTTTTATATTTCCAAAATTCCATCACTCGAGTTAAAACGAATGTTGTATACAACATCGTTACAAACAACCCAAAATATTTCATTCGACCAAACTATTATTCAAACACTTCTCTTCGAGACTGGACCTTGCTATTTATCCATTAAAAATGAAATCAATCAAGTTGGGGTAAAATTACCTCTCAGACCTTAACTGAAAACATCCTCAACTTCAAAACGGCAAAACCACTAACCTCGAATAAACACACTATAAAACCCAATTATTCTTTTTTTAAACATGTATATATGCTCGCTTTCTATTTCTACTTTAGATTTCCCTTTCTGTTTCCAATACTCTATTTTGATTTCATTTCCTTATCGAATTCTACATATATCGATACATTGATTTATAACTATCAAATTATCTTAAAAATATTCTAACTCCTTAAATTCCCGGAAAAATTCGCCATAACCTCCCTTACACCGGGAGCTTCAGGATATTTCAATTAGCCTCCCATGGCCCTCACCAATTCAAAAGAAAAAGAAAAAGCCAAGCGGCTTGCCGATACGGCACATAAAACCTCATATATGAATTTAAACATGTACCTTTTTGTCGGGAACATAAATAAAATCTTCATATACTCAATCCCATATTTGTTTAACACCTGTTCACCTGTTTCCAATTCAATTCAACTCAATCCACTCGTTTGAATTCAGTTTCGCTCATTTATTCTTTAATTAGCTATTTTGCCTATTCCACTTCTTTGTTTGAACATAACATATTTAAACAAAATACCTAACTTGCTCATAACCAAATTGAATTTCAATTTCAATTCTAGTTTCCTTTTTGATTTCGAATATAAATTTTCAAATCGAATTCACTTACTCGAAGCCCAATATCCATTCAAAATCTCATTTAACTAATTTCCATTCAAATTAGTTAATTCTATTCAATAAATCAAAAACCTGGTTTCTATTTCAAAATCATATTCATTTACACAACTTGAATTCGCATATATTTTACAACTCAACTCTGAAATTTTCTAAATAGAAAAATTCGGATTTTATTCGCTTAAAATCCTTTTATAACATTAAATAAACCATTATGGTTTTAAACCGATTTTGGCGCTGCTTTTCTGAAAATTTGATTTTGATATAACTCAAAATCTATACGATGAAATCCAGGTTTTTCTCTTCCATTAGAAAACTATTATCAAATCGGTCCTGACGTTTCTTGTTTCAAAGAATTCCGACTTCAATTGAGTTCTGTATATTCAATTGAAGTTCGAAACGACAATTTACGAACTGCAGCGCTGCGGCGAGTTCGTTTTAATTATATATATATATAAGCGTTTTAAAACTTCGTTAAAATGAATTCAACTCCATTCTGATATATTTTTAATATATATCAAGTCCATTTCAACATAACATTCCTGATCTATTTTACTTCCATTAGAAATTCTATATTCGAATTCCATTTCACTTCTATTTGAATTCTATATTCAAATTTTCATTTCACTTCTGTTGAATTCTTTTATTCACATTCCTTTTAAATCTTCATTTGAATTTCCATTCAAATCTTTTTTCCAACTTCATTTGAATTTCTATTTGAATTTCCCATATTCAAATCTATATTCAAGGTCTATTTCAAATTCTATATTCAATTTCTATTTGAATATCCTTTGTTCAAATTCTACTTGAATCTCTATATTCAAATTCCATTTGAATTTCTATATTCAAATTCTGTATTTGAATTCATATTTGAATTTTCTATATCCAAACCCCATTCAATTTCTGTAAACAAATTTCGTTTAAATTTCCACATTCAAATTCAAAATTTGAATTTCCTTTGTTTAAATTCCATTTGAATTCTATTTGAATTCATATTCAAATTACATTTGAATTTCCATATTTAACTCCATTTCACTTCTATTTTCAAATTCTATATTTAAATTTCATTTGGACTTTCTTTATTCAAATCTATTTGAATTCCTTTGAATTCAAATTCTATTTGAATTCCTTTGAATTCAAATTTTATTTGAATTCCTATTTGAATTCCAATCTATTTTCAAACTTCGTTTTGATTTCTATATTCAAAACTATTTTCAAACTCCATTCAAATTCTATTTTGAAATTCTATTTCAAATTCTACTTAAATTTTCTATATCAAATTTCCATTTGAATTCTTATATTCAACTTCTTTAAACAAGTCTCGTTTTCAATTCCCTTTGAAATCGATATTTGAAAATAAATTCCCTTTTCAATTTCACACTTGTATTTTGATTTCTGAACTATCAAGTGATAATTCTTTTTACTTATTTATAAATTCGTTATAAAAGAACTATTTATAAACTTTGTTTATAAAGGAACTACTTGTTTTATTTTCAAACAAGTTTATATTTTTATTCCATTTAAATTTCAAATTCTATTTAAAAATAGAATTTTCCCTTTAAATCTCAGATATCTTTCCACGATATTTTAAATAAATTAACACTTAGCCCAGTGATATTTAAAACCATCAAACCATCCTATTGTCAATCATTTTGTTTTTCACACGTCATATATGAATATATGAAGTCAAGCAAACAAACAGATAATATATTTTTGAGGAATCCAGTTGGATTCCTCCAACCTGTTTTCCTGCATCCACAAACGTTAGTCAACAGAAATAATACCCATCCCGCTTCAAGGCAGGATATCGCGGTATAAAAGGGGATCCACTTATATACGTGGGCGTAGGGTCATCCGCTAATGATACTGCGGGCATCCGCTAATGAAACTGCGGGAATCCAACCAATCACCAAACCAATATGTATAATAGCAAGCCTATATAACTAATATTTTTAAATCAACCAGAAAGCATTCAAACAAGCATCAAACAATTATTTTTAACGAATAAAAATAAATCTAAATAAAAGGTGAGTGAGATTTACTCACCAGGGTTTTTAATTTGCGATCCATTCCAAATTTGAATTCAAACTGATCGTCCCAACTAAACTAGAAAAATCATGCTGACTCCAACACACTTCAATCTAGTTCATTTGTATAGAGCCCCGTCCTTTTGAATCTAACATAATTTGATTTGTTCCAATCTAACATCATATAAAGGAGTAACAAATTTATATGCTATTGATTTTTAAAATAATTCATGAATTCCCAATCAACTTACCTAACCCCTTACTTCTTCCTCGTTTTAAATCATACAGGACTTCTCCAGTAAAAATAATATGACCGCATACCACAACAACCTTCCCTCACGAACAAATACATGAGCTCCAATTCTCGAAGACCCATCGAAAACCAGAACCCATGAAATCAACTCGTCCTTACATCACCTTCGTACTCTGAAACGCTTCGCACACACCCAGTCTTTGTTGTATATAACGCAGTTGTATACACAATTATATGATTTTTGTTTGATGATAACAAACAAATATATATTATTATAAATGTGTTTGTTATTGTAATGTTTTATATATACAACACAGATAGGAATATAATATTTGAATTGAATATTATATTTCTAACATTCAAACAGTACAACTCTGCATAACTCCACTATTTAAACATTCACTGTATATTGTACTTGTATATAAACAGAATATAATAGGCAAGTTCGTTTGACAACAATAAAATGATATTTTATTTCAATCAAATTTGTTTATTACATATATTTGTACAATTCTCTCACAGCTCCTCAGTACAGTTCATTCATTGCCACTCAGTCATACATACACACAACATATACACAGTTACATTTCATATATATCCATTTTCACTTGTATATACAGACTCATACATTCATTGACACCACACACTGTCTTCTTATCTTCAGCTTTTAGTCCAGTCATTGTCAGTCCAGTCATCACAGTCAGTCCAGTCATCCCAGCTTACCTGTCACACATGAAACAGAAACACACAGTATACTGCAATAGAAATAATACTGAATATATGCAAATATAAATTTTGTTTTTAGAATTTTATTTGCCTCAGATTTCTGGTGTGTTTCTCATCCTTTTTCATGACTTGATCTGATTTATAAAACCATAAATCTGTGTCTAGACAGCTTGTGATATTCACAGTGAAACACTGTAAATACCACAAGGCAGACAACACATATATCTCAATGCAGGGACAGGGACAACTCGTCTGACGGCTGCATATACACACGTGTATATGTATATACACGTGTGCACTGCCTCGCCAATCAGCGCACAACTGAGGAGTAGCCGCTTGGACCTGCTCGACTCAGTGCATTCATGAAAAACAACTCAATGCAAAAGTCAACTCAAACCAAAATGGTCGAGCAAAAGGTCAAAGCATGCTCATGGCACAAGCACAAGAAAGTCAATGAAGCAGCATAGCTGACAAGTGGAACAACATACAAAAAGAAGCAGAAATTTCACAAATCAGCCAAGCAAAAAGAAGACACATGTATAAAGACGCAACAAGAAGGTTAAAGCTGCATAGCAATGTCCTCAAGTAAACAACTCATTTTTCAAGTGCAAGCATGGATATGATTAACACAGCAAAACAAAGTTTCATTCAAAACCAAAGAAGATGTACTCAAGTCTCAAGCTAGGTACAAAGTGGATACACAGCTAAAAATCAGGTTCAAGTTTCACAAATGATCAATGCCTACATTCGAGGCAGGTTCATTTTAAAGTACAAGTCAACAAATACGACTGCTCAGAAATATGTATGCATGGCACTCAGCAAGTCAGAAATACTGTGATCAAATTTTGGGAAATTGCAAACCTTTTTGGGCAAGTTTTGTATTTCATAAATGGACGAGTACAATCATATTTGGCAAGACTCAAATTCAGTAAATATTTCTTTGGAAAACAACTAAATATTATTGACGATCAGAAAAACCATTTTTGAGCAAGAGAAATCAATGATTTTCAGAAATGCAAGAGCTTCTAGTTTTGGTTCAAGGGGAATTTCGTCTAATAAAGGAAACAAACATTTTTTAGCAAGTGTTTGGTGTTTCCAGAAAAGAAAACCAAGTCTCAAAAATACAGGGCAAAATTCAGTCATGCAAGAAGATCATTTAAAATGTTTCCTGTTTTTTTTCCTCACGCAATATCAAGCAAGGATACTGTAGACAAGAATTTTTTCCAGAAATCAGTCAATCAAGAATTGTTCAAGGGTACAACAAAACAGAAATCAATTTCCAGAATTAGCCGAGAGATGATCAGGAAATATATCAATACAGTTTTTGGGAAGTATTTAATGTTGATTCCAGACTGCCAAAAGTTTTTGAGATAAATACACATGGAAAATCAGAATAAATCAAGTTTTTTTTTTGTAACAGTTTTAAAGGGAGAAAGTTTTTTTTGGAAAAACTTTAATCACAGAATATTACTTGTCATTTTATTTTTGGCCAGAAATAATCTTTTCAATTTCAAGCAAAGCCGAGCAAATCAATTTTTTTTGTTGAAACTTAATCAAGGCAACCAGATGAGGAAATTATGGCGAGGCAATTCACAGTGCAAATCAAAAGAGGGAATTACACAATTTTCTTTCAAATTTGATTCAAGTATGGCAACATATCAGGTTTGATCACGCAAGCTACTTTAAAGCAAAGAAACCAATTTCACAAGGGTAATCTATATTCAATGATTCAAAGAAGGTAACCAAATCAAGTCCAGAAATATTGTTTTAATTCAAAGCCGAGGCAGTAAAAGGAGCATCAAATCAAGGCCGAGCATTTCAAGAATTGCCATATTCAGCCAAGGAATTCAATTCAACCAATCAAACCAAAAGAGGAAGCTAATAGTCGAAATTAACTTCAATATTTACCCAAATTTCTCAAACCAATCAGCCAAGTCACGTATTATGAAATCAGAGATGTTTAAGGATTTTAAATCCTATAAATAACACCTATATCATCATTGGCAAGATCCATCGAAACCAAGCAAATTAACCGAGCAACCAAAGAATTAAAATCAGAAATCTTACCAAGTTTCGACCACCAGAAAATCCGATATCAGACGTGAAGATATCCATCGAAGAACTGAAGTTCATCAGAGAACCAGAATTCATTTATCTGGAGCTATCGCAATCGAATTGGGGCAAAGACGAGAAACCCTAGAATCGTTTTTTCCAGAGCTGCCATTTTTACACAGAGAAAGAAATCGGGCAGAAGTGAATTAAAGTGGTCGGCCTATTTAGTTTTTGGCTAAGCCAAGTTTGCAAATAAAAAGGGGATGACCCCTTGTTTTTTAAACTCCTTAGTCAAAATTTCACAAGGGGTTTTTTATTTTTGTATTTAAATTTTTGTGTTGTAAAAACCGTCGAACAGTTTCTAGAAGTCTGTAAAATTTCTAGGGGAGTTTCAGTTAGGAGTTAACTGACAGTTCTAGAATTCTGTAAAATCTAGGATATTGGTTACGGGTTGTAATCAAGGGAAATCTGGTCAAGGGGATATTGGCCAGTCTACGGTTTTGAGCGTAGGGTTAGAATAGGAGCAGGGTTTGCGAGTGTACATGGTCTTGTATGCGGGAACTGTTCTATCACCTAGTAGAAACCTTAGAAATGCAGCAGTAGGCAGGGTTTTGCCGAAGCTGGGTATATCTGTGTGTGATTTATTTTCTGCATTTCTGTTTCTGCTATATTCTGTGATCTGTTTATTATTTTAATATCCTGTCAGTTTTTCAATTCTATTTAAAAACTGTGAAAAACCCTATTCACCCCCCCCCTCTAGGGTTATTCTAGATCCAACAGTGGTATCAGAGCCAGGTATTCTGTTAACTCTAGAGTAATGGTGATTCCTAGTTGTCAGTCGATAGAGAGTCAGTCCAGCTCATCTCCAACTATTTTTAATGGAGCAGATTTTTCAAACTGGAAATCCGAAATAGAATTTTATTTAAAATCTGTTAATATTAAATGTTGGGATACTATTATAAATGGGAGTGATATGTCTGATAATAGAAACATTGTTTTCGATTCTCGTACTATGAATATCATATTTGATTATCTCAGTACCGAACAGTTTATTCACGTATCTCATTGTTTGACTGCGCAGGATGTCTGGAGAACTCTCAACAAGCTCTATGGAAAAACTGATGACTGCTCAAAACCCCAGAATGTCAACTCAAATTCAGATCTGTGCTTGAAAGGAGAAACAGATGGATCAAACGATGGAGAATCAACAGATGCTGAAACTGAAAATCTCACATACGAAGATTTGGTTTATATGTGCACTGATTTAACTAAATCTGTTGATAAACTCCAATCTAAAAACAAATCTCTGAAATCTATGAATTCTGAGTTAATTGGCAAAATTGATGTTTTGGAATCACAACTTAAAAACTTTTCAAAGTCTGATTGTAAAAATTGTCTGAAATTGGAAACCAATCTTGTTCATCTCAGTAAAAATATTCAAAAGTTTGAAAAAGAAATTTTTATCTTAAAAGAAAACAAGATTGAGTTATCAAGTTTGAATAATTTTTTACAAAAGGAATTTGAAATTTTCAAGACTGATATATATTCCAAATTTGAAATTGCTGAAAAAGAAAATTTGTTGAAATCTGATTTGATTTTGAAAGAACTGGAAAACGAGATTGAAAAATCCAAGAAATTTGGGTTTGAAAAACAAAAACTTTTTGAATCTGAGATTGCTGAGTCCCAAACCAAAATAAAGTTACTCAATGATGAAAATTTGGTTTTGAAATCTGATTTTGAAAGATGTGAGATCACTAAAAATCGTTGTTCAGATTTATTGAAAGAAAATGGTGATCTTAAAACTGAAATTCAACAACTTGAAACAATCTTGTCTAATTTTTCAAACGGTGAAAAATCTTTGAATATGTTGTTGAAAAACCAATTATCTGTTCAAAATAAATATGGACTTGGGTTTGGGAAAAATAATGTTTTTGAAAGACGAATTTCGAATGATTTGAAAAATCCTTCAAACAACCTTGAAAAGAATCGATTTGAAAATTTGAACTCTTATAATTTCAAAGGATTTTTGAGTCAAAATCAAAATGAGAAATTGTTTTATAATAATCCTTCTAAACAATCCTGGATCCCAAAAAGAAATAAACCAAACTTCATGAAACTCAAACAGATTTGGGTTCCAAAGGGTACAAAAGTAAATTCAGAAGGTTTGTTATATAAACAGATTTGGGTACCAAAAGTTGTGAACAAAACTGTGAGTGGTTTTACTACTTTCATTAGACCACTCAATTCTCTTAACAGTTAGGTACCAAAGGAGGCTGAGGAACTGCATAGCTAAAGAAAAACTGGATTCAAAATTGCTACATATCACAGAATCATTCACAGTTCCTTAGCCACATCTGATGAGCTAGAGATTCTGCTTTACATTGGATTCTGGTATGATCTCTAAACTCACCTTTGTATATTCCCTTTGCTTTTTATTTTCTGTGTTTATTCCTTCCTCTATCCCCTTCTTTTTTTTTGTTTTTTATTTGACACTGCCATATTCTTCTTTGTCTGTACTTCTTAAACTTCCAGTTGCAGAATTAATGATTTTCTGGAAATTTGCCTTACTTGTATAAAATCATCATGTGTTAATCATTTCCATATCCTGAATTTGAACTTGTATATATCTGCAATTGTTTTGAAGTTTATTTTCTGTTTGTTGAATTCATAACAGTGTTGATGCATTCATATCATATCTTGAACACTGTTAACTAGAATTCTAAATTTTTGAAGATCTGAATAATTAATGAAATTTCACACACTTATGCTGTTTTGAGTTCCTTCCAATTCATTTTGGAAACGCTTAAAGTATTATACTCATTACAGCACTGTTACTTCTCAGTTGTGATAATCTCATTAATTTTTTAGATTGGCTTGATTATTTCTGACTTGAAAAATATTTGGGTTGAATCAGTGATACATCTTGAATTTCATTCTTATTCATGATTATTATGATTGAAATTAGTTTAGTTTGAAATCATCTGAAATTCCTGATATTTTGAATCTCACACACCACTTAAATCTGAAATTATTAACCTTGTGTGACTGATTCATTATATCTCAAAATTTGACATTGATTCAAATGATTTCAAATAAATTATTTTCTTTGGATCATGAATATCTCACAAAAAGGATGTAGATGATCTGAAATCTCTTGAGGACTTGTCAGAAAATTCTTGTGAAAATTCTTTGAAAATCCGGTCTTGAATTTCTCTGTTATTTCATGGTTATATGATTTAAATATTTGTTTGTTGAAAATCATTTGAAATTGTTGATTTATTAAATCTCACACATATCTCAATTCAAAAATTTATAAATTGGTGTGATTGATTTATTAAATCCTAATATTTTTCATATTCCTCAAATGATTTCAAATAAACGGTATTTCTAATCTTGGATCATGAATGATCTTATGTGACCATCCGCTGACAAGTCTGACGTGATTTTATGTTCTGCGCTGCTCTGATACATGTGCATAATCTGTTATCTTGTCTGTTTGGGCTTTGTATTTATAATTCTTTTGTCTATGACATTCTTGTTCAGTATCATGTTAAAATTCCTCGTAAATAGAGACACCAAGTGGTATCAGAAGCACTTATTTTTGTCTCACCCATCTGTACTTAGATTCAAATCTTCACCATGTATAAATCCACATTTTTTTTCGTCTTGTACACATTTTTTCCCTCTTGTCGTGTATAGATCAACATAGTTCTCTAGTATTTGTTTCTCAATTTTAGAATTATTTATTAATTATTCATTCAGAAATTGAAATCAATATCCAAAATTGAAATGTATTTATAATTCATCAAAATTATTATCAGTTTTTTTTGAAATTGTGATGAATTGTGACTGCAGTGTACTTCACAACAAGAGGAGATTTTATTTGTTTTTTTTTTCATGATGGCTGAATATTAATTATAATATCTTTGAACTGGCAAATATTTCACGACCGTCTCCTTTATCTATCACCCGTCTGTCATCCATCATGAGTTTATATTAATGTGGAGAGTTTATATTTTTAAAATAATCTTAAAACAGTGAAAATAGTTGTGATGGAAATGTGACTGCATTATTTTTTTCAGAATTAGTGACAATTGAAAATTTTCAAGAATCCCGGTACAGTTCATGCATATCTCATAATATAATTAATTTAGAAATTTATTTCACAGTCCATCTCCGTACTTACCACATTTCTATCATCCATAATGGTTTTGTATATCGAGGAGTTTTTCCTTTTTTTAAAAGCTGAAAATGATGAAAATATAATTAATATATAAGTGTGTCTCTAACCTCATTTAAAAATCCAAGTTCTGGTCATGAATGGTTAAGAGACAACTTATAATTTAAGCTGCGACTGACTTCATTTAAAAATCCAAGCTCTGGTTATGCGTGGTCAGTGTGCTCTTAAATAAAATAAAAAGAAAAAGGGAAATTGTGCTATACATTGAAATTAATTTGAAATTCTCCTTGGTGTTTATAAAAACCAGCCTATCAATCCATCTTTCTAATCTGTGAAATGTGTTGAAATCTTATGAAATATTATGATTTGTTGATTGATAGCTATTGGGAGTTGAGATTATACTACTTTGTCACTTAAATTGGATTATTAATTATAGTCCAAGTCCATCACTGTTTTTTGTGCTTTACTTTTAAAAATCTTTTGAAAAAAAACTGGAAATGATGAATTTTATAAAACTCTCCCATCTTATATAAAATTCATCGTAAATTCGTCATTCTCTACAATGTGAGATATGTCACCAGTTCTTAATCTATTATGATTTTTGTTTGACTGATTGAAATTTATGATGACCGTTCTTCCTTTTAAGATGAAATTATATTTTTAGTAAATTTTTCATCTGTATTTTAAATTCTATATCCTTTTGATGATAACAAAAGGGGGAGAATGGATTAGATTTTGATTTATGAATGAATATTTTATAAATATTTTAATTTTTGAGAATTCTGAATCCTTATACATTCTTTTCACTCA
The DNA here is from genome assembly GCA_030737875.1 of Allium sativum. Classification (NCBI taxonomy): domain Eukaryota; kingdom Viridiplantae; phylum Streptophyta; class Magnoliopsida; order Asparagales; family Amaryllidaceae; genus Allium; species Allium sativum. The sequence goes on along the minus strand of CM060916.1, from coordinate 1,032,874,781 downwards.
TGCACAGTTATAGGGGGAGTTTCTGTTGTAGGGGGAGCTAATAAATAGGGGGAGTTCAGAATTCACTGTCAAACACATTTATTGTAATCAAAATCTTTTATTTGTTTGTCATCATCAAAAGGTGGAGATTGTTGTATATAACGCAGTTGTATACACAATTATATGATTTTTGTTTGATGATAACAAACAAATATATATTATTATAAATGTGTTTGTTATTGTAATGTTTTATATATACAACACAGATAGGAATATAATATTTGAATTGAATATTATATTTCTAACATTCAAACAGTACAACTCTGCATAACTCCACTATTTAAACATTCACTGTATATTGTACTTGTATATAAACAGAATATAATAGGCAAGTTCGTTTGACAACAATAAAATGATATTTTATTTCAATCAAATTTGTTTATTACATATATTTGTACAATTCTCTCACAGCTCCTCAGTACAGTTCATTCATTGTCACTCAGTCATACATACACACAACATATACACAGTTACATTTCATATATATCCATTTTCACTTGTATATACAGACTCATACATTCATTGACACCACACACTGTCTTCTTATCTTCAGCTTTCAGTCCAGTCATTGTCAGTCCAGTCATCACAGTCAGTCCAGTCATCCCAGCTTACCTGTCACACATGAAACAGAAACACACAGTATACTGCAATAGAAATAATACTGAATATATGCAAATATAAATTTTGTTTTTAGAATTTTATTTGCCTCAGATTTCTGGTGTGTTTCTCATCCTTTTTCATGACTTGATCTGATTTATAAAACCATAAATCTGTGTCTAGACAGCTTGTGATATTCACAGTGAAACACTGTAAATACCACAAGGCAGACAACACATATATCTCAATGCAGGGACAGGGACAACTCGTCTGACGGCTGCATATACACACGTGTATATGTATATACACGTGTGCACTGCCTCGCCAATCAGCGCACAACTGAGGAGTAGCCGCTTGGACCTGCTCGACTCAGTGCATTCATGAAAAACAACTCAATGCAAAAGTCAACTCAAACCAAAATGGTCGAGCAAAAGGTCAAAGCATGCTCATGGCACAAGCACAAGAAAGTCAATGAAGCAGCATAGCTGACAAGTGGAACAACATACAAAAAGAAGCAGAAATTTCACAAATCAGCCAAGCAAAAAGAAGACACATGTATAAAGACGCAACAAGAAGGTTAAAGCTGCATAGCAATGTCCTCAAGTAAACAACTCATTTTTCAAGTGCAAGCATGGATATGATTAACACAGCAAAACAAAGTTTCATTCAAAACCAAAGAAGATGTACTCAAGTCTCAAGCTAGGTACAAAGTGGATACACAGCTAAAAATCAGGTTCAAGTTTCACAAATGATCAATGCCTACATTCGAGGCAGGTTCATTTTAAAGTACAAGTCAACAAATACGACTGCTCAGAAATATGTATGCATGGCACTCAGCAAGTCAGAAATACTGTGATCAAATTTTGGGAAATTGCAAACCTTTTTGGGCAAGTTTTGTATTTCATAAATGGACGAGTACAATCATATTTGGCAAGACTCAAATTCAGTAAATATTTCTTTGGAAAACAACTAAATATTATTGACGATCAGAAAAACCATTTTTGAGCAAGAGAAATCAATGATTTTCAGAAATGCAAGAGCTTCTAGTTTTGGTTCAAGGGGAATTTCGTCTAATAAAGGAAACAAACATTTTTTAGCAAGTGTTTGGTGTTTCCAGAAAAGAAAACCAAGTCTCAAAAATACAGGGCAAAATTCAGTCATGCAAGAAGATCATTTAAAATGTTTCCTGTTTTTTTTCCTCACGCAATATCAAGCAAGGATACTGTAGACAAGAATTTTTTCCAGAAATCAGTCAATCAAGAATTGTTCAAGGGTACAACAAAACAGAAATCAATTTCCAGAATTAGCCGAGAGATGATCAGGAAATATATCAATACAGTTTTTGGGAAGTATTTAATGTTGATTCCAGACTGCCAAAAGTTTTTGAGATAAATACACATGGAAAATCAGAATAAATCAAGTTTTTTTTTGGTAACAGTTTTAAAGGGAGAAAGTTTTTTTTGGAAAAACTTTAATCACAGAATATTACTTGTCATTTTATTTTTGGCCAGAAATAATCTTTTCAATTTCAAGCAAAGCCGAGCAAATCAATTTTTTTTGTTGAAACTTAATCAAGGCAACCAGATGAGGAAATTATGGCGAGGCAATTCACAGTGCAAATCAAAAGAGGGAATTACACAATTTTCTTTCAAATTTGATTCAAGTATGGCAACATATCAGGTTTGATCACGCAAGCTACTTTAAAGCAAAGAAACCAATTTCACAAGGGTAATCTATATTCAATGATTCAAAGAAGGTAACCAAATCAAGTCCAGAAATATTGTTTTAATTCAAAGCCGAGGCAGTAAAAGGAGCATCAAATCAAGGCCGAGCATTTCAAGAATTGCCATATTCAGCCAAGGAATTCAATTCAACCAATCAAACCAAAAGAGGAAGCTAATAGTCGAAATTAACTTCAATATTTACCCAAATTTCTCAAACCAATCAGCCAAGTCACGTATTATGAAATCAGAGATGTTTAAGGATTTTAAATCCTATAAATAACACCTATATCATCATTGGCAAGATCCATCGAAACCAAGCAAATTAACCGAGCAACCAAAGAATTAAAATCAGAAATCTTACCAAGTTTCGACCACCAGAAAATCCGATATCAGACGTGAAGATATCCATCGAAGAACTGAAGTTCATCAGAGAACCAGAATTCATTTATCTGGAGCTATCGCAATCGAATTGGGGCAAAGACGAGAAACCCTAGAATCGTTTTTTCCAGAGCTACCATTTTTACACAGAGAAAGAAATCGGGCAGAAGTGAATTAAAGTGGCCGGCCTATTTAGTTTTTGGCTAAGCCAAGTTTGCAAATAAAAAGGGGATGACCCCTTGTTTTTTAAACTCCTTAGTCAAAATTTCACAAGGGGTTTTTTATTTTTGTATTTAAATTTTTGTGTTGTAAAAACCGTCGAACAGTTTCTAGAAGTCTGTAAAATTTCTAGGGGAGTTTCAGTTAGGAGTTAACTGACAGTTCTAGAATTCTGTAAAATCTAGGATATTGGTTACGGGTTGTAATCAAGGGAAATCTGGTCAAGGGGATATTGGCCAGTCTACGGTTTTGAGCGTAGGGTTAGAATAGGAGCAGGATTTGCGAGTGTACATGGTCTTGTATGCGGGAACTGTTCTATCACCTAGTAGAAACCTTAGAAATGCAGCAGTAGGCAGGGTTTTGCCGAAGCTGGGTATATCTGTGTGTGATTTATTTTCTGCATTTCTGTTTCTGCTATATTCTGTGATCTGTTTATTATTTTAATATCCTGTCAGTTTTTCAATTCTATTTAAAAACTGTGAAAAACCCTATTCACCCCCCCCTCTAGGGTTATTCTAGATCCAACAGTCTTCACGACTCCAACTCCTCCAGTACAGGCATGCGACACCAGCAATTGATCGACACACCCTATCGATTTCATCTCCGACATCACTGGCTCCCAAAACCGTGCCCTAGCGTCGCAGCAAAAAGGGAGAACTCGAGCAACTGTCATGCCTCTTTCTTCCCTAATCGTGAGGGCTTTCTGTTGACATCGAGCTTCTGCGCCTTCCAGGATTTCACGCCGCGGTGTCGGACTTCGATCCTCTGCGATAGCTCATCGCGACACCACTAACCCTACTGGTTCCAACATCGACAAGGTATCACACCTAATTTTGAGGGTGTAAACATGGAGCTCACGAGTGGATTTGAGGAAGAACGAAGCTTCCAATTTTATTTTATTACATTGCAAATTTATTTGAGATTCAAATGAGGGACTTTGATATTTTTCTTTCAACTGAAGAACGAAATGGGAAATAACAGTGGTAGACGCGATTTATAAGGAAGCGAAAAGGAGATCCACAGTATACGGCTATTAAATGAATGCAGGGTGAAGTACATAGCAAATTTATTACTGATTTGATTTATAATTAATTTGATTCGATATAAAGTGATTTTCATTTAATCTAAACGGATTCTGATTTGATTTCAAGCTTATCAACAATCAAAAATCTCAGGGTTCGTTAATTGAAATTACGAACCGCTATTTTAGCATACCGACCATCGTTATAATGTTATAACGCTATTTTGAATTCAACGAAATAGATTACATAATTTAATTTGAACGTATATTTAAAATAGCCATATTAAATCGATTTAGATTCAAAACAAATAAATTTTTCAATAATAAATTTCTATTATCATCGTTCATATTTAAATAGTATATATATTGATCATCTGAACCGTTTTGATTCAGTTTTATCTTTGAATTAAATTATTTCAGTTCTCCAATTTCGATAATTATCAAAATAAATCGTATTTCGATTATTTAATCGATAACCAAATAAAATACCATTTATATTAAAATTCAATATTTAAAAACATATTAAATATTTCAAATAAATCGACCAAAAATCTGGGTCGTTACATTCTTCCCCCCTTAAAATAATTTCGTCCTCGAAATTGCTAAGGTAGGAAAAATGGTACAAACTCATTACTTTTCAAAAACTCACTTATGTTCAAACTCAACTCCTCATATTTTAACAAATTTAATTCCACCAAAACTTTTGGTTTTCTCACATTTAATTCGAATGATCTACGATCAATCCATTTATATCCAATCTATCTTCCAATAAACGTATTCAAATTGATTCTAGTCGATTGATTCACTTCAATCCATTTAACTAGCTTAAGTTAAATTCCAATTCCAGTATCCAAATCCCAGGGTTTTCCTTTTGAATCCTTCTGAAATTACATAAATATATACGTATATATTTATTTCCATTTCAAATTCAAAATATATGAATTTTCAAACCACATGTTTTCTTTCAAAACAAATTTCCATCAAAACTTTTCTAAGGTAGCCATTCGTCACTTAGAACTCGAATAGAACACTGATGAAGCTGCAGTCCTCATCAGAGTTATTTTCCAGCCACTGAAGTGAGTTCAGTGCTTTATCTATTTCAAAATCCATTCAAATATGATTTTTATTCAAACGGTCTTTTCAAAACAAAGCTATATCCTTTTAATATACCTCCAAAAATATTTCAAACTTTCCCAGGATTTAAATTCTTAATTCAAATTCTGAACCCAATTTTTAATTCATCTCATTTGTATATTCCATTTGTATACAAATTCCAATTGGTTATCGATAACCAATCCAATTTTATAACCTTATTTGATTATAAAAACAACATCCAACACATCCATCTTTTATAATAATTTCAGAAAATTATTCCTTTTCTATCAAAATAGAATTTTTTGATAAAATTATTTCTTTTATCCATTTTAAAACAATATCGTGTTCAATCTTCTGTTCAAGTATTTACAAACTCTTATCGATGTCGTGGCGTCCCACAATTCGATCAGAATTCATAAACATCTTAACAGACTAGCCAACACAATATAAAATAATTTTTATATCAATTTACAAATACGCGCTCTCATATATACACTTAACTCATTCTAGGGTACTACTGACCCTATATCTAATGAGCACATCCCACCAAAGCCTAGGTATTCGCTCAACCTTTGCTCTAATACCAACTGTAAAGGCCCGCAAATCCGTACTATCTTAGTTGACTAATAATACCACACGTCCAACCCAAATTGCACAGAAATACGAATCATTATTAGAAAGAAGTTAGAGGATGAGAAATAGAAAGAAAGAAATATTAGAATAGAAGAAAATGAAGATCACAAACTCACAGCGGAACGAATAAAATATATTAAATAACATAACTTTTTGAAATACAAATCAGTAATCTTATATACATACCATCATCAGAGCATAACAGTTATTCCTGGAACAGTTATAAACACCTGTTTCCATATACAACATGGTACACAACGGAAATATGATAGCATATAGCTAACTGGTGAAGCCTCTTGCTTCCAGATCCTCCAAGTGAATCTGAAAAATCCCGACTACTTGACTGCCCGTACAAATTTGGGCACCCAAGAGTTTAGGGAAAACAAACAAAATAAACTCTGGGTCGGTCATGGGACTTGTGTGAGTAAACTCCAACCATTTGTTTAACTTTCAAAAATCCTTTGGAAGGAAAAGATAATAGTAAGACCAGGCCACACATAAACATGGACGGTTTTTCCCTTACTATAACCCAAAACTCTTTGATTCAAAAATCCAATGATATTATAATAGTGTCTAAATCAAATAAATAACCAAATAGCAGAACGTTTGCATCTCACGCTCCACATATATAGTATAAAATCAAAAACCGCAAGGCGCTTATTGGAGATTGGATTCCAACTATGCCAAGGTATGGAACCACCTTCCGCTAGTGTATCTCTAGAGAGGAATACACTGGATTCAACAAGAACATCTTGCAATCCGGCCCACACATGACCGACCACTCATTTCGCTTGAGTGTATCGAATGTATACCACCAACGGTTGGGATCAGCAACCGTCTCCCGACTGGGACAACATCGAATAGAATAAGAAATTAAATGAACCTCTAGATAGGTGATTATACATCCTAATGGGAGCGACCCACATAGCCATGCTGCCTGCCCGATTTTTGTCATTTCCCGGTTGTTGAGGCCTGAGGCTTCGATTACTTATCATTCATTTATAGCACCATCACTTTGAATGCCACATTGTCAGATCCTTTAATCACTAATTTATTTGCACAAATATTCTGGATGTTATGCTAAGGGGATAAATCCGTTGCAACCATATATATTTATATAGACCAACCCATTTGATCATTGGAAATACTTTGTCAGACATTCGTCCATATACGTTCGTTCTGGGATTGACCGAAACCGAAGGCACAATTTCTATTTATAGAAAAAGCCCTTGCACTTTACTCCGTCTTCGATTATCTTCATAGAATCTGATCCGCAACGCTACTGCCAATACAGAGTGGTTCACGGATAATAATCCAACCGGTCTCTCCATATTGACAACGATAGTCAAAACTTTGATAGTCTGTGATTTAACTATCAAATAAAAACAAGTGTTCATTCAACATATCAATCAAATCACTGGGCTCTTTAATTAATATTTCATTAATTAAATCTCTTCTCCATTTCCCTATCAATATTTGTTAACCAAATGTTTTCAATAATCATCTTGGTCTCTTGTGCCATTTGGAAAACGTTTCCAAATATCAACTTCTTTTATTTTCTATGTTTTAGAAAATATCTCTATTTGCAATTGAAAACAATTTCAATCACTTATCTATCCCGACTATTTTAATTATACTCAGGAAATATTTGCTTTTATATTTCCAAAATTTCATCACTCGAGTTAAAACGAATGTTGTATACAACATCGTTACAAACAACCCAAAATATTTTATTCGACCAAACTATTATTCAAACACTTCTCTTCGAGACTGGACCTTGCTATTTATCCATTAAAAATGAAATCAATCAAGTTGGGGTAAAATTACCTCTCAGACCTTAACTGAAAACATCCTCAACTTCAAAACGGCAAAACCACTAACCTCGAATAAACACACTATAAAACCCAATTATTCTTTTTTAAAACATGTATATATGCTCGCTTTCTATTTCTACTTTAGATTTCCCTTTCTGTTTCCAATACTATATTTTGATTTCATTTCCTTATCGAATTCTACATATATCGATACATTGATTTATAACTATCAAATTATCTTAAAAATATTCTAACTCCTTGAATTCCCAGAAAAATTCTCCATAACCTCCCCTGCACCGGGAGCTTCGGGATATTTCAAATAGCCTCCTATGGCCCTCACCAATTCAAAAAAAAAAAAAAGCCAAGCGGCTTGCCGTTACGGCGCATAAAACCTCATATATGAATTTAAACATGTACCTTTTTGTCGGGCACGTAAATAAAATCTTCATATACTTCATCCCATATCTGTTTAACACCTATTCACCTGTTTCCAATTCAATTCAACTCAATCCATTCGTTTGAATTCAGTTTCGCTCATTTATTCTTTAATTAGCTATTTTGCCTATTCCACTTCTTTGTTTGAACATAGCATATTCAAACAAAATACCTAACTTGCTCATAACCAAATTGAATTTCAATTTCAATTCTAGTTTCCTTTTTGATTTCGAATATAAATTTTCAAATCGAATTCACTTACTCAAAGCCCAATATCCATTCAAAATCTCATTTAACTAATTTCTATTCAATAAATCAAAAACCTGGTTTCTATTTCAAAATCATATTCATTTACACAACTTGAATTCGCATATATTTTACAACTCAACTCTGAAATTTTCTAAATAGAAAAATTCGGATTTCATTCGCTTAAAATCCTTTTATCACATTAAATAAACCATTATGGTTTTAAACCGATTTTGGCGCTGCTTTTCTGAAAATTTGATTTTGATATAACTTAAAATCTATACGACGAAATCCAGGTTTTTCTCTTCCATTAGAAAACTATTATCAAATCGGTCCTGACGTTTCTTGTTTCAAAGAATTCCGACTTCAATTGAGTTCTGTATATTCAATTGAAGTTCGAAACAACAATTTACGAACTGCAGCGCTGCGGCGAGTTCGTTTTAATTATATATATATAAATGTTTTGAAACTTCATTAAAATGAATTCAACTTTAATCTGATATATTTTTAATATATATCAAGTCCATTTCAACATAACATTCCTGATCTATTTTACTTCCATTAGAAATTCTATATTCGAATTCCATTTCACTTCTATTTGAATTCTATATTCAAATTTTCATTTCACTTCTGTTGAATTCTATTATTCACATTCCTTTTAAATCTTCATTTGAATTTCCATTTAAATCTATTTTCCAACTTCATTTGAGTTTCTATTTGAATTTCCCATATTCAAATCTATATTCACGGTCTATTTCAAATTCTATATTCAATTTCTATTTGAATATCCTTTGTTCAAATTCTACTTGAATCTCTGTATTCAAATTCCATTTGAATTTCTATATTCAAATTCTGTATTTGAATTCATATTTGAATTTTCTATATCCAAACCCCATTCAATTTCTATAAACAAGTTCCATTTAAATTTCTACATTCAAATTAAAAATTTGAATTTCCTTTGTTTAAATTCCATTTGAATTTTATTTGAATTCATATTCAAATTACATTTGAATTTCCATATTTAACTCCATTTCACTTCTATTTTCAAATTCTATATTTAAATTTCATTTGGACTTTCTTTATTCAAATATATTTGAATTCCTTTGAATTCAAATTCTATTTGAATTCCTTTGAATTCAAATTTTATTTGAATTCCTATTTGAATTCCAATCTATTTTCAAACTTCGTTTGGATTTCTATATTCAAAACTATTTTCAAACTCTATTCAAATTCTATTTTGTAATTCTATTTCTAATTCTACTTAAATTTTCTATATCAAATTTCCATTTGAATTCTTATACTCAACTTCTTTAAACAAGTCTCGGTTTCAATTCCCTTTGAAATCGATATTTGAAAATAAATTCCCTTTTCAATTTCACACTTGTATTTTGATTTCTGAACTATCAAGTGATAATTCTTTTTACTTTATTTATAACTTCGTTATAAAAGAACTATTTATAAACTTTGTTTATAAAGGAACTACTTGTTTTATTTTCAAACAAGTTTACATTTTTATTCCATTTAAATTTCAAATTCTATTTAAAAATAGAATTTTCCCTTTAAATCTCAAATATCTTTTCCACGATATTTTAAATAAATTAACACTTAGCCCAGTGATATTTAAAACAATCAAACTATCCTATTGTCAATCATTTTGTTTTTCACACGTCATATATGAATATATGAAATCAAGCAAACAAACAGATAATATATTTTTGAGGAATCCAGTTGGATTCCTCCAACCTGTTTTCCTGCAACCTCAAACGTAAGTCAACAGAAATAATACCCATCCTGCTTCAAGGTAGGATATCGCGGTATAAAAGGGGATCCACTTATATACGTGGGCGTAGGGTCATCCGCTAATGATACTGCGGGCATCCGCTAATTAAACTGCGGGAATCCAACCAATCACCAAACCAATATGTATAATAGCAAGCCTATATAACTAATATTTTTAAATCAACTAGAAAGCATTCAAACAAGCATCAAACAATTATTTTTAATGAATAAAAATAATTCTAAATAAAAGGTGAGTGAGATTTACTCACCAGGGTTTTTAATTTGCGATCCATTCCAAATTTGAATTTAAACTGATCGTCCCAACTAAACTAGAAAAATCCTGCTGACTCCAACACACTTCAATCTAGTTCATTTGTATAGAGCCCCCGTCCTTTTGAATCTAACATAATTTGATTTGTTCCAATCTAACATCATATAAAGGAGTAACAAATTTATATGCTATTGATTTTTAAAATAATTCATGAATTCCCAATCAACTTACCTAACCCCTTACTTCTTCCTCGTTTTAAATCATACAGGACTTCTCCAGTAAAAACAATATGACCGCACACCACGACAACCTTCCCTCACTAACAAATACATGAGCTCCAATTCTCGAAGACCCATCGAAAACCAGAACCCATGAAATCAACTCGTCCTTACATCACCTTCGTACTCTGAAACGCTTCGCACACACCCAGTCTTCATGACTCCAACTCCTCCAGTACAGGCATGCGACACCAACTATTGATCGACACACCCTATCGATTTCATCTCCGACATCACTGGCTCCCAAAACCGTGCCCTAGCGTCGCAGCAAAAAGGGAGAACTCGAGCAACTGTCATGCCTCTTTCTTCCCTAATCGTGAGGGCTTTCTGCTGACATCGAGCTTCTGCGCCTTCCAGGATTTCACGCCGCGGTGTCGGATTTCGATCCTCTGCGATAGCTCATCGCGACACCACTAACCCTACTGGTTCCAACATCGACAAGGTATCACACCTAATTTTGAGGGTGTAAACGTGGAGCTCACGAGTGGATTTGAGGAAGATCGAAGCTTCCAGTTTTATTTTATTTCATTGCAAATTTATTTGAGATTCAAATGAGGGACTTTGATATTTTTCTTTCAACTGAAGAACGAAATGGGAAATAACAGTGGTAGACGCGATTTATAAGGAAGCGAAAAGGATATCCACAATATACGGCTATTAAATGAATGCAGGGTGAAGTACATAGCAAATTTATTACTGATTTGATTTATAATTAATTTGATTCGATATAAAGTGATTTTCATTTAATCTAAACGGATTCTGATTTGATTTCAAGCTTATCAACAATCAAAAATCTCAGGGTTCGTTAATTGAAATTACGAACCGCTATTTTAGCATACCGACCATCGTTATAATGTTATAACGCTATTTTGAATTCAACGAAATAGATTACACAATTTAATTTGAACGTATATTTAAAATAGCCATATTAAATCGATTTAGATTCAAAACAAATAAATTTTTCAATAATAAATTTCTATTATCATCGTTCATATTTAAATAGTATATATATTGATCATCTGAACCGTTTTGATTCAGTTTTGTCTTTGAATTAAATTATTTCAGTTCTCCAATTTCGATAATTATCAAAATAAATCGTATTTCGATTATTTAATCGATAACCAAATAAAATAGCATTTATATTATAAATTCAATATTTAAAACCATATTAAATATTTCAAATAAATCGACCAAAAATCTGGGTCGTTACACGACCCCATCGCATGCATTAGTAGCAAGGGCTATTTGTTGGCATGCGATACTTGCCCTGACTAGTTCAGTTTTGATATTAGTTTATTTATTGTTACTTATGTTTGAACCTGTCATCGGTAGCGTTAATAAACCTGTCATCGGTAGCGTGGATGTATTACAGACCGAGGTTTTGTTATGATCCGGGATTAATGGGGGCATCTTCATATTATGTAGTAATGCAATTTGGATATGATACAGGTGCAACAAGAGATTAGAAGTATCTATCCTTACAAGAAGTAGAAACTTTTTTATGTTTGTGTTGAACATGGCCAGTCTTTTATTGTTAAATTGCTCATTTACTTATATGAAGGCACTGCAGCATAACAATTCTCCTTTGTGATCCCTAGGTACATGTTGGAGGTATGAAAGCACAAACTGAAAGAGCTACTGTATTTGCTGTTCTTTTAGAAGCAAGATCCCGAGTCAAAATGAAACTTCTTTGGATGGTAATAGAGCAGTCTCTTATAATTTTAGTGTAATGTTAGGTGGTAATAGATCAAACTGCTTTTGTTTAAATGTATATTACTAATGTATGCATGGACGAATTAAAGAGTTCAAAACATACGCAGTCGTCAAATTTGAATGTACCGAACGCAGAAATAAATCATAACTGCAAATTTATCTTTGTATTTTTGGATCTTCTATTTATTTCGGTGTTTATAGTTGATTGATATTTGTTCGATAAATATACATGTATTTATGTGTGTGTATGTATGCATCTATATATATGTGTGTGTGTATGTATATATATATAAAAACATATGTGTGTGTAGATATAATATATATATATATATATATATATATATATATATATATTTGTAGATTAGAAGGGGAACAGCGACATATTACCAACAGATGATGCTAGCCTAAATATTTACATAAATTAAAATTCGTCGCTAATCCCTTGGCAGTTAGTAAGGGTTTACCAACGCTTTTTATAAATAATAATTTATTATAAATTACTTATCCGTCGGTAAATAGTCGGTAAATAAATTAAAATTAAATTAATAAATAAATTTTATTTTTATTATAAAATTAGTAAAATGACGGAAAAATGTCGGAAAACTCATGCTAAATTCCATCGCAAAATCTGACGCAGATACCGTCATGGTTTTTACCGACCACAAGGTTATGTAGGAAATCCGTCACTAAGGCCTGTTTAGTGACGGATTAGAAGCACATTTTTCCGCTGCTATATGCGGTATTTCTTGTAGTGTCCTGTCTCGTGTTTTCCACATTCAACGCGCATTAGGGTCAACTCTTCCTTCATATCTGCCACAAATTCATCGGCTTTTGCCCTCTTCTGCTTTTGCTTCAGCAGCTTTTCTTCAATTGTCTTCTTTTCCACGAGCAATTGCGATATAGTCTTTTCTTTTTCCATCAATTTAACAATAGCACCATCCAATTCAGAATTGTTGTTGATTTCATATACTTCGTCATGCCACATACAATCCCTACAATCGCATTCTTCACATATATTAAATTCTCGAGTAAAACAACAATGAAAGATATGATAATCGACATGGAGCAACCAAAAAAAAAACCTAATTTACACTTACCGGCCACATGGAGCAACCAAAAAATTTCTTCCCCGCATTCAACCCAGCCTTCATAGTCCTCAACATCGCTGGGATTTTGTGGTGGCAGTTCTTTCTCGCTGCCGTTGTTGACGAATTTGAAGTAGAAATTGATTGAGCGGTCATTCAACTCGATTTGAAGGAAGAATTGAAGTGATATCACAAACTGCAAATCATTCAATAGGCTTTCAGGCATGTATTTCATGTATATTCAGTATTTGTGTGCATAATCAAAACAAAACATGCGTATATTTATTAGCCAGTTTTACACACACACACACTATTAAGAAATCATGCGTATACTTATTAGACAGTCTTATTGAAACAGATCATGATAATACTTAAGAAATGATAACTATCATGTATATGTAAGCATCCTTATGAAACCATTTTCATAAACCAGTGTATTATGTCTCAGTCATCATAGGCAACAACAACCTGAGAAACCCAAGCAGTTATTTAGAACATGCAGCTCATATAAGGTCGTTGGTCTAATTGTTCACAACCACACTTCACTAGGAACTAAAGTTCTGTTTTATTAAATTGATTAACAACCAAATAGTGGCTCAAAGAACATTTCAGTGAATCAATATACAACGAAACCACAAAAATACACCACCATCTACAATTTATAGATCTTAGTTTGAACTTTTTGTTTCATTATCATGCCCAATATTGCTGCTCATATCTACCTTAGTTTTTAAGTTTCAAAACTTCTTCAACTAAAGTAAGCTACAAACCCAGAATCAAACTTGTATTACACATATTTAGAAGCATTGTTCTAGCCAAAACAACTAGCCTCGGTTTTAGGCTTGTTTGTAGATGAAGATTATGGATTATAGTCTGAGACAGTGCATTTTGAAGCTCAGTTTTTGCCAGTATATCTCAAAGTATCTAGATTGAACACAAGCTAAGTTTTTGAGGTAACGCACTGTTCGAAAATGAATTGTGTGAAACAAATTGGATTGTGTGTAACAAAAAATTCGGAATTTTACCTCAATAAATGCAAAGCGTAAGGGAGACAATTGACAAAATAACAAGACTGTCGCACAACAACTGATTGGAATTGCGGAGGACTAAAAAGGGGAAATTGCTGAGGCAGAGGACGGTAGTAAGAAGTGGTAGAAGAAACGAAACAGCGACGATGAGCAGGGACGCTGATTTTCTCGAAACCGACCAATTTGATTGTAAATGGAAATTAGAAGGGAGAATTGATGGTCTTTCGATTTGGAATTAGGGATCGGTGATTTTGGGAATTTGGGAGTAGAAACGAAATGAAAAGAGAGGCGGTAGAAAGAAAATAAAAGCGAGAATAGAAATAAGTGAGGTGCGGATTGATGATGTGGACGGACGACTGAGATTTTGTTTAAACTAATGGTATGGATCGCTGAGGTGTATTTATTTTTTTAAATATTTTTATTTAGAATATATCAGTAGCCACTGCAACACAATTTGATATCTATCCTAACACACTGACGCGTGTGTTGCAATAGACAAAAAACGGCATAACAATGGCAACATTGTAGTTAGCAACACCATGAATTTTCGTTGTGATAGGCCATCTATGGCGTAGTGTGAAGTATCAATTATGATGAATGTATTCGGTATAACTTTCAACACACATGAAGTAAGAATGCAACGCTTAATCTCCAAGTTTATTTTTCAATATAGTAAAATATACAATAGATTGAACTAAAAATGATACGAAGAGAGCACAAAACAGAAAGTTGCAATTGCTTAGCAATTCTTACACATACAATCAAATTATATACGTAGTTTAATACCCTTCTAAGATTCCTACACACAAAAATCCTGAAGTCTAAAACTAAACAGGAGGCTCATTTTTTTCCATTAAGCGATTTGTCCATTAAGCAAATTAAGTATATAAAAAACAGTTAGCATATATTAAATATACTGGGAAGGTATTGCTAAGTTTATAACAATCAAGTATACTGGGAAAAAAGCTTTTAGCTAAAGGGTAAAACAAAAACCAATATAAACTACACAAAAACATGGAAAATAATAATTTGTTATCTTTATGAAACACAGGCTAAATTTACTAAATGCTGAAAACAACATAAATTTACAAACCAACAACCATAGAGCAGAAACTCTTAAATCCAAACAATTTCCACATTGTTGTACATACTGAAATGGGGGAACATTATAGTTTAGTAGCAAGTTGACTTATACGTTTAGTCACTTACAGAGTTGAGAACTGAAAATCAAAAGCAAGAAGACCAAAAATACAAACCTGAAGTCACATCTTTGAATATAACGAAGAAACCTAGGCTGCATCATGAAGATTGACCGAAGAAGATACTCTAGATTTTTTTTTTTGAATCACCGGATTGAATACGGAAAGTGGCATTTTTGTTTATGATCTGTAATTGAGAACGTGGAAATCCAAATCAAATTCCATTAATATTTAAGACAATCCAGTTTAGATGTGTATGGTCAATACCGAGAATAGATAACAAAATTCCAACCATATAGATAATCAAAATATGCGGATTTATCAAATTAGATAAATTTAAATCAATCATTTCTTACCTTTCGATTGTAGCCCATTTTGTTTCTCTGAGGCTTCGTATGCTTTGATAATTCTCACGCAACTGTCGAACGCCACTGAGAAACGTGAATCCCTAGATTTGATTTGTTCAATAAATTATCACAACAAATTTCATCTTTGGAAACGTAAAATTGCTCGATTGGTTTGATTTCCACCATGTTGATTTTGCTTCAAATTTCCTATGTTTTCTTTTCTTTAGTTCAGTTAGGTTTGGGAAGATGTGAACTGAAGAAACAGGTTGATTTCCTTTTGCTTCAAATTTCATGTGTTTTCTTTACTTTAGTCCAGTTAGGTTTGGGAAGACGTGAACTGAAGAAATAGGTTGATCCCCGCCATGTTGAAATTACCTGTGTTTTCTTTTCTTTAGTTCGGTTAGGTTTGGGAAGACGTGAACTGAAAAAACGGATTATCGTGTTACTTCTAGCGTATTCCAATGCGATAAATGGAAATGTGGAGGAGAAAATGACATACATACCCCTGAAATTGTTTTTGTAACAATAATAAAATGATGGCTATATTTGGAACTTCAAAAAAGCTTTACTATCTCTCAAGTATCTATTAAATACTTAAATAATAGTAAAGCAGAAGAATTTCTAGCTCTCTCCTTGATTCTCTCAATTTTCTCAGTTCCCCATAATTATCTCAATTCTCTCAATTCTCCTTAAAACTCTAAACCTTAATTATCTCAATTCTCCTTAAAACTCTAAAGATACTTTTATTAAATCAAAATAATACAACAATTTAAATCTATTAAATAATATAAAGCAGAACTTTTTAAATCTCCCCCTGATTTTAGCAGTTTTAGTTTTCTCATTCATCCTTAATTCTCTTTGTTATTTTATTTTTAATTTAGGTAACCATTTCACATCTATTTACTGTTTGTCTTACATTTTTTTTTCCACTTCCTAAAAAGTCCCTTTTCCAAATTTTAACTAGCACTAGCTATAAGAATACTTATGTCTTTTGTGTACCATTTGTTCCTCCTTAATCCACGTTCCACTAACCCACCCACGTTTTCTATGATTACCGCTTTCTACTTTCTTCACAATTAACTTTCTCTTCCCCCAATTACTAAAAAAACAAATTACATAGACGGGGAATCGATCAAAAGAGAATAAAATACATATGTGAATGGGTTCCGAGGTCAAGATCTACAGCAGTTTCAACCAAAAGTCATCTTCCCCATTCTTCCTCTTACAGTCACTCAGGCATTTCCATCTCAGTGTTGATCGTCGAGAAGAGTTTCAAAGTGGTTCTAGCACGCTACACATTTGGCCGAAACTTTCTGCTCGAATGTGAGTCATTTATTGATTTGCCAACTTTAATTTTGCAATTTCCTTTACCGTTCCATGTAAAATGTTATTTTGTTTACAGTTAAAATTTTGATTTTATAAGCTATTTGCTACAAAATGAATTTATAAATGACTGAACATGCATTTTGAAGTTTAAACTGCTTTTTTAGGGTATAATTTACTGTAAATCTGAAAGAAAAGGAAAGGGACATTCCAATTGCTTAATATTGTAAGTTAAATTTCTAGCTTCATTCATTCTTTTGTTTTTCCATAAAGTTTATTTTTATTCTCACATAATTTTTTGTTTGTTTTGATTTGCATATTGCTGCAAGGTCTTCATGGGATTTATGTGGAAACGAGTACCAAAAATTTACTATTATAGTATAGATATATCAGTTATGAACGACTTCATATATTTTATCTTTTCAATCTTGATTCGGTGTAATTTTATTAATATGTATAGTCATGTAGGCAAAAATTTCTCAGTTGTTTTATTTTATTTCGGACCATTAATGATTGCTTGATTTGAGCACATCACTTATTTATGCTTAACTTTTACAGATTCAACTTCAGTGTTTCAAGCCGAACCATTATTATTTCTCTTTATTTACTTTGTTGTTTTGAGCTTGATTTTCCACATTATTTCATTTCAGTATTGATACTCTATGTTGGTTGCAACATTTGGGTCGGATGATAGCTTTACTGCCAAACTGGGATTATAACCAGGTAGTTGAAAATTAGCTATTTTTTTTGATTATATGGTTATAATATGCGGTTAAATGAGTATTTGTATTTTGTTTTGAACATGCAGTTGTGATATTAGAGTTCAGCAATTGCGGTTCTTTTTTCTATTGATCTTTATTTTATGTCGTTTTAGTTTTCTATAATAGCACTTTTATACAAGGTTGAAATCCTTTGAAGCACGAACATCAAATACATTTTAGAATGTGTTTGAAGTGAGATGCAGCGCATAAGATACGTACAATTGTCTGTTTCCTTTCCTTTTTCCCAAAGGTCTGATGTCTCTCTAATAGTCTAATATCTACAAACGACAAGATCGTATTCATTTGCATATACGTTCTTATTACCATTACAGTTAGAAAAAATATAATTTGATCATTTTGACATAAAAGAAGAGATTATCAGAAGAAAAATGCATGGATGGTAACTTATAGTCTGTGAGTTAATTTTTGTCTAATTGAATTAGTTTTTTGCATGAACTAAAGTCTATTGTAAAATTAATTTTACATAGCCTTTAACTAAGTAACAAAGCTAATATTATTTTATTTTACAAGCTCTCCTTTTACATTCAGTACAATATGCTACAAGACATCTGCAATTACCATTTTACCTTCTTTTATTTAAAATTTTGTTAACGACAAAACCATACTCATTTTGACATATGTTCTTATTACCATTACAATCAGAAGGTTCATAGTTTGATCATTTTGACATAAAAGAAGAGACCATGTTTTCGCATATGATTATGTTTTGTTTATGCCGTACTTTATCCCCAGACGTTTGCAAAACTGGAAGTAGTAATGATTGTTGATGACAGTTTGGTCATTCCATAATTTTATGTTACAACTACTAAAAGTACATTCCGCTAATATAATGCCAAATTTTGATCATTGAATGAGTAAACCTGGTACCCAAGTAAATGGAAATAATTTTTAATCAACTTAATTGATTTATTTATGAATATAATTAAACACAATTTACCAATCATTTATTTTATTTCACTTCTACACAAATGAATTTTGTTCATGCGAGTTGGAGCAAAGGTGGTGTAGTTCTATTTCTAGATGCTTAGAATTTTTGGATTTTGATAAACTATATATAGGAGCATTTGTTTGGTAAAATGGGTTCAGTCTCCATGTGCCGACTAATGATGGTGGCGGCGGAAAAGAGAGTTTTGTTTTAGTTAGAATTTAGACCTTTAAACGAAAAGGAAACATGTAAGAATGATGCTTCAGATTGGGCATGCTTCAATACTAACACGGTAAATTTCAAGGACAGCCTTCCTGAAGGATTAATAAATCCTAGCGCCTATACATTTAGTGAGCTTTTTCATATGCATTTTGTATTATGATATTAGAAGTCTTAATTTTCTAAATATTTCATGAGAGTATATCAAACTGATTTAATATTCCAATGATGTTACAAACATATAGTGTATGGATGTAATGATAGCACGGAATAAGTATACGAAGGTGTCAAGCAAGTTGCCTTCCAATTATTAGGGGTTTAAACTGTAAGTAACTTTTAACAATGCTTTATTTATACTGTTTTATGATATCTCTGTCTCTAAGTTAAATTATATTAACCCAAATTTCTTTTTAAACAACTGGGTTGAGATGGCAGAAAGTGTGTTGATATAAATGAAATCCTACCGGGAAGACTCTAGAGGTGAAACCCATTATTCCTTTATCCGTTGATGCTCGGCTAAATTAAAAATAGAGAACATGTAATATGTTTCATTATTACTACCCAAAAATGTTATCGCTTGCATTGCAGTCCTTTCAACGTCCATTCGTTGGGTCTTTGCTATCATGTATGGTATCATGTTTGGTTGTAATACTAATAATCATAATCTGTTGCATCAATCCTTAGAGAACATTTGTCATAATGTTATATGAAAGCATGTTCAACAATTGTATAAGTTGGAATTATTTTGTTAAGTATAGTGACCATGGTTTTTTTACATGTGTCAAGGTTTCATATCAATCCAAATAAGTTGAGCAGCCTATCTCAACATTATGAATGCTTGCAAAGCGGTTTTGTATTTATTTTTTTGTGGGTTACAATCTTCAGATTCAAAACTTAGAGGACCTTAGTTTGACCGATATAGTGGTTTTCTCTTATATATTATTACTTTGTAATTTTTTTGTATATATATTTTTTGTCTAAAATAGTGAAATGATTTTTTCTAATGGTAATGTTTGACAGAATGTTAGTCGAATCCTTAAAACTATATTTTTCTCACATGGATGAAGATGAGTTATTGGATAATTATTGTAGAGATAGAAGTGTTGTGATATTTTTAAATTAAACTAATAGCTTTTTTTTGCATCGATGGCAAGCGCTATAAAAGTTGGCTATTCCTTTCTTCATCCAAATTATTATGATTTTCTCCAATTTGATCGAGTTTTACAGATTTTTTTTTCATATGCAAATAACACTGATGTCATTTCAAGTATAGCTCAGTTTTGATCAACTCAATATTGAATTGGTCAAATCGAATTGTTGTCATTTCAAATGACGTCAGTTTAATATATTTTTTCAATCTACGTGACGGCTAAAAAGTAACAATAACGAATGATGGAATGCATTGACGTCATTTCAAATGGTGTCAATGCATTTTGTTTTCTTCAACATTTGCATTGACTACATTTCAGATACAGTCAGTATAAATTCTAAAAAATAAATAAATACTGATGTCATTTTGAATGACGTCAGTGTGTGTTGGTCAATTCAACGTTGAGTTGGTCAAAATTGAGCAACATTTGTAATTTATTTTGATATTGGGTTATTTGCTCAATAAGTTAGTAAAGATGGACTAAATTAACAAAAAGAATACAATTTATTAACGATCACTCTTAACTAAAGACCACCGTAAATTGAAAAAAATTACTTAAATAGCAGCGTACATTGAAAATGGATATTTTCCAACTATTGATATTAACAGCAACCATATTAACCCTAACAGTGGTCATTATGCTGTTGATATTCCAATTGCCAACTATTGATTGCTCATTTATTGTTATTTGAAAATGGATATTCATGACTATCATCATATAAATTGAGGAATCAAATCTCCTATACCTAAAATCCTCTATTCTCTTGTATTCAACCAATCAGAGTCCCTTGATTTTCAATTTTTTTCTTCTTCAATTAAGTCCAAAATTTCTCTCTTCTTAATTGCAAAAAGATGGAAATCAGGAGGACTTGATTGGTTGGGTATAGGGTAGAGAATTTGAGTACGGAGGGATTTGCTCTCATTAATTTAACGATAATTAACGATGAAAATCCATGACTACCATATAAATCCTATAAACCGGGACGTTGCTAACAAGAGACATTTGAAAATGGATATTAATATTAATAGCAGCCGTATCTATTAAATAATAGTAAAGCGGAACCTTTTAAAGCTCCATCGTTAATTTCTAGGAGTTTTCTCTCTTCTTCTTAATTCTCTAAAGATATTTTATTTTCAAATTAGTTTATCACTTTACACTTATTTATTACTTTTGTCACATTACATTTTGATATGGACATATCAAAGTTTACACAATTATTTACCAAAAGTTAGCTTATAACATTTTACATTTAAATCTACGCATTTAAATTAATTACAAAATCCAAAATTTAGGTAATTTAGATAAATTTAATTAGCTAATATTTATTTTAAATACTTAAAGTGACAAAATTATGTTGTTTGGCTCTAAATACAGACACTTCAGTTTTTCGCTAATCATTTAAGTCTCTTTCAAGTATTTTTTAACAGTTTATATTTAGTACCATATTTTTACAATTGATTACATAATAGTAAAACAATTAAATAGCTTTAGCAGACTATTATATATTCATTGATTCGCCTAATAAATCACATAAAGTTTAACCATATTCATATTAACAAAAATAAAAAAAATAATCAAATATATAAATGCGTCAATCACATAACATAAATTATATACATAATTAACTATCACAAGATCAAAATTGAACTCATTTGCGTCAATATATTTGCCGTGTATTGTATTGTAATATTAATGTCTAACATTTCATTGATTCGCCTAATAAATCACATCAAGTTTAACCATATTCATATTAACAAATATGAAAAGAAAAAAAAATCAAATATATAAATGCGTCAATCACATAACATAAATTATATACATAATTAACTATCACAAGTTCAAAATTGAACTCATTTACGTTAATATATTTGTCGTGTATTGCATTGTAATATTAATGTCAAACACCTACACACATTTAAGTTATAATTCATTTATATCAACTATTTATCATATTTATATTATATCATAAAAAATTTGAACATAACTCCACAATAATTTTTTACATCTTTTGCAAAGAATATATTTAATTCTTCTTGCTATGCTATACAGTTAAACTAACTTTGTAATTTTACACTTAACTTATTTAAAAAATTATATTAAAAATATTTGTTAATTCATCAAATAGGTTACTACCATTCATCAATTTCAACATGCATGCCTATATTAACAAAAATGAATAAAAATATTCTCAAATACACATACATACATACATATATATACATACATACATACATACATACATATATATATATATGTATGTATGTATGTATGCATGCTATAGAACATAAACACACAAATAATAATAATAATAATTCTGATTAATAGTTTGTGTATTTCACATTAAATGTCATATATTGCATAACAAAGTTGTCTTTTTAACATTAAAATAATAAATATTATTTTTAATACTATCGTGTGCAACGCACGGGTTACACACTAGTTTGCATAATTAGTAAAGATAAGCTAAACGGCACCATCAGGGCACCAATCGCAAAATCCATTGTTCCAAACCATTAATTATCGTTGAGGTTTAGTGCTGCAATGATTTGGACTAGTTATATGTATGCAACATGGATCATTGATGAGGTTTAGTAGAAAATTTGAATATTGAAATGTTTGTTACCTTGAACATGCTGGGAATTTCTCATGGGATAAGTTAAGAAAGAAGAGACCGTCTACTTGAACTTGTAGCATCATAATAGATATCAATATAAGGAATTGGAATCAAAATCATATATACATACATACATACATACATACATATATATATATATATATATATATATATATTTGATCTATACGATAGCTACAACAAAAATGAGAAACCTTGAACAGTTGATAACTTTGGAATTATACAGTTTTTTTTTTAAAAAAGATTATTGTTTTGAGGATCTTTCTCAGAAAATTTCAACATTGTCTGTATTGTACACAATGTATTTAATAGTTCTACTACACTTAATTAAACTATTGCAACTGCATTGTGAACTAAAAATGAAACCTATATACAACCTTATTACTCTGGAGTCATTAAAAGAATAACTAAACATGCACGGTAGATAATTGTGATCATCTATATTTTTCATTAATATAGTAACGTTTAATAATTTATGAAAACCGTTTGTTCGTGTGGGTAGTGAAAAAAATGATTATTTATATGAAACTTATGCGTATTATTAAAAAAGATGAATTATTGTATAACACGTAACGATAATGATATTGATATTGATCGGTGAAGCATGCATGAAGACCTGCATGACTTACATGAATCTCCATCCTACTCTACAAAGGTAATTCGTTATCATAAACTTTATCCATGTACATTTTTAATGGAAGTTTAATTTGACTTTGCCAAAAATGAGATAGAAACGGTTAAATCTGTACATGCTTGTACATAAAACTTATGTAATTTGTATGTTTTATTGACTCTCTAAAAGTATTAATTGAAAAGTTTGTCACTGATCACAAAGACCTATTGTAGCAAGGTATTTTAGTCCCATTTACATCTTTCACACTAATATCATATCTGGTTTAAATAAAAAAAACTGATTTGGAAATGTGTAAATTAGTTGAACAATACAATCTATCTTGTATATATTAACTATTTTAATATTATAACTTTACAGTTCCAAACATGCAATATTTTACATCCATGCTATTCAATTCAAATAAAACTCCTAATCAAGATTTTTAACTATTTAATTTTCATTACTTATGTATAAACTACTTTGATATTGTAATGTAAATGTGGATATACATGAACGATATGTAAGTACTAGGTTTACGGTTTCATATGTAATCAGATGGCATTTCGATATAATAATCACATGGCCGACATTTTGATATAAAGTTTGAAAAATAATGATTATGACAACTATTTCAATTTCAGATATAATCATCACAAAAGTTACAAATTGCATAAAGTATCCATGTATATACGCACAAAAATTAACCGCGCCATTAGTGCATTTCAGTTTCCATAAATTTTGACTTAATCTTACAAATACCGATATGGAACTGTAAAGCAATCAAGCCATACAATTTGTCAACGTAATAAAAATATAAACGCCTCATTGAATTGCTAAACAACAAGGTTATGAAAATGCCCCAAGATGATATAAAAAATCCAACTACAGTACCAGCATTGATCCATGTCCTTTCGTACCAATATTCATGTTCTTCATTTTCTTTACCATCAAAATTAGTAGTATCGTCGCTGTTTGATTTAAAACATTTTGGTAGTGGCCATCCACATAGGTTGTTGTTGCCATTATATATGGAAGGATTCATGAAAGTTTGAAATTGGTTTCCTGTTGGAATCTTTCCAGAAAGTTTATTATCTGACAAATTCAAGATGCTCAAATAACTCATCTCTGACATTGTAGACGGAATTTCCCCTGAAAGTTCATTTGAAGATAAATCTAGCACTTCTAAATCCCTGATGGCACTAATATTTTTTGGGATATTACCAATAAAGTGATTCCGGGATAAATTTAAAACCTTCAAGCCAACAAGTTTGGTAATCCCATTTGATATTTTTCCTGAAATTTCATTGCTTGATATGTCTATTAAAATGGCGTATGCTATTGTCGTGGTATATTGTCTTGCAATACCTTGTTTATCTAGCCAAATGTTCTCTGAATATGCAAAAACAAAAAGAACATCGGTTAAATCTGCAAGTTCTGTATTTATTGCTTTGGTCATCACTGTAAAATTACCGAAATAAAGTGAGAAATTTCCAGTTAGATGGTTATGTGAAAGATCCAGAATTCGAAGGGATGTAAGACATGACAACTCTCTTGGAATTCGACCAATGAAATTATTTGATCTTAAATTTAGGACCCTCAATGTCAGTAGTGTGCTTCCGATCCATGGTGGTATCTTTCCGCATAGTTCATTATCACTGAGATCCAGAAAACTTAATAACTTGCAATGTTTCAATGATGATGGAATTTGACCTTTAAATTTATTTTTTCCCAATTGAAGTGCTATAAGACGAGGATGAAACATGAATAAGTTGGGTATGGCACCTGAAAAGCTATTGTTTGATAAGTTAATAACTCGTAGCTGTGATGTTATGCTTCCAGAAAAAGGGAACATTCCGGTGAATGAATTATTTGAGAGATTAAGTTCTTGAAGTGAGCTTTGATAACTGAAGAATATCGATCCATTTAATCTGTTGTTCGACAAATCTACAAATGCCAGGTCGTTAAGGTTAATGGACTTGGGTACGTCCCCCAAAAAATTGTTACTCGCCAGTTTTAAGCAAAACAAGTTTGACAAATTGAACAGTGAATGAGGTATTTTCTCGCTCAAACGGTTTTTTGTCACAATAAGTTGGCTTAGCATCTTAAGATTTCCTATGGAATCTGGAATCTTTCCTTCAATACTGTTGTTCGACATGTCTAGATAAGTTAACTCGAAAAGATTTCCGATGCTTTGAGGTATCTCACCACCTATATTGTTGCTGCCAATGTTCAACCGAGTTAACCTAAGAAGATTTCCAATACTATGAGGAATCTCGCCTCCAATATTGTTTACGCTTAGGTCTAAATGAGTTAACCTGTAAAAATTTCCGATACTATAAGGAATCTCGCCCTCTATATTGTTTACGCTTAGATCCAAATAAGTTAACCTGTAAAGATTTCCGATACTATGAGGAATCTCTTCAATAATATTATTATATGATATATCCAATATCTCGAGTTGGTTGTAGTTTCCCAGTGTTTTTGGAAGACTTCCATGTATATTATTACCTGAAAGTTGTAGACTTGTTAGATGGGTTAGGTTCCATAATATTTCAGAGATGGAAGCATTTATATCATTGAACATCAAGTTTAATTCTGTCAGTAGCGGAAGCATGTCTAAATGCAGGAATTCTCCAAGTTTAATGTTATTAGATTCCAAATCAAGGAACTTTAAGTTACTAACTTTTCCAGAAAGAAGTGGGAGCTCCCCATAGAGCCCACAACCAGAGAGCGATAAATTCTCAAGGCTGCTTATATTATTAAATAACCAACCAGGAATGGTTGAATTTAGTTCGTTTGCATCCAAATTAAAGGTGTGAAGGAATGTAAAATTATTTAATGGAGGCATAATCATAGGGATTCCAGGTAATGAACATACTTTCAATGAAATAGCAGTAATTAATGGAAGTTTGGTGATGTCATCAAACCAATCAACAGCAGTGGATAAGTTTACCGTGCTCATGTGAAGAGAGGTTAAAGAAGTCAATCTTGAAAGCCAGTGGAGGTCATCAACGCGCAATTTAAAAGGAAAATGATCGTAGCGGTTGCCTATATTTAGCACTTGCAAACTGGATAGATTTCCTAGTTGAGGAGGAATGGTTCCTTCAAATCCAGAATTAGACAAATCCAAATGTTCTAAATGGGTTAGGTACCCTATAAACATTGGAATGGATGCTCCAGAGAAGTTGTTAGAGCTTAAGTCCAAGTAAGTGAGATATTTTAAATCAATAAGCGAAGGATTTAACTTACTTTTACCCGACATTTCACCTGGGTAACCTAGTTCCAAACTGATGACATGTCCGGTTGTGTTATGACAAGTGATACCTTGCCAATTACAACAATCTCCTTCTCCTCTCCAAGTAGAAAGCCAGTCATCGAGGTTGTACATGTCCTTCCTAATTTTGAGGAGGGCTTGTCTTTCCCGCTCAATGCAAAGATTTGTAGACTGATGAATGTGTAAGATGATGAGGATGAAACAAAGCAATGTTCCTTTTTTTGTAAACATCGTGTTGGATTTTTTGAGATAAATTCAATGAAGTTAGGATATGTTTATATAGCAGCAAAGCAGCTTGTTTTCGTAGTACTCAGAGAGGATCTTCGTAGCATTTAACTATGGTTAGTCATGGAGCGGAAAGCACCTCCTCGGTCCCTTGCGATTAATTTAATGAAAATGAGAATTTAATATATCTACTTGTGAAGTAAAGAGAAACATATTTTTCTACATCTATAAGCAGCATATGAAAGCGTGCAGCTTAGTTTTGCGACTTTATCCGAGCATATTCTTCATGGGTTGACTACTAAATTAGCACTAAGACAAGGAAGAACGCAAAGCAACAAAATAAAGTAGGCTATGAATATTCAATAATTAAGCAGTGAAGAATAATGCAATTATATGTTTAGTGGCTAGTTTGGACGAACTAACCGGCGATGACTGATTAATAGAAACATTTGCTATATAAAACCAAAATACCATTCGGTTCCTTAGGATTAGGTGACTAATAATTAAGTATGCATGCTTAAATAAACCAATTAGCTCCCAGTAGGACATCAATAACACTGTGTGCTTTAGTTTAATTTCCACAAATAGCTAGTGCAAACATGCATCGAAGGAGAACAAAAGCATTCAATAATCAATATATAACGACAGGGATGTGGAAATATATAGAATGAAAAACACATGCAAGCTGATTTGTTTATTTTATATATTTCAAAGGAAAAAAACTGTCCAGATTGTTTGCAACTTTGCACTATCATTTAGTGCTGTTATTTTAGGGGGTCAAAGTCTCCAGCATATTTAATCGCTACGTATCTATACATGTACATAATTTGATAGGGTATGATATACTACGTATCTATACAGTATGCTTTTTATTTTGTTGTCTATATAACACTAAATGTGAAATCTGCTTCTACACTATACATCTATACGATATACTACGTACATTTATTATATTTCTATGTATGTAGTTAAGGTATGTATATATATAGTATAACAGTAAGGGGAAAAGCGGCTTGTTTACGTGGTACTCAGTGGGAATCTTCGTGGCATTTAACTGTTGCTAGTCATGGAGGGGAAAGTACTTCCCTCGGTCCCTTTCGATTAATTTAATTAATGAAAATGTGAATTTAATATATCAACGTTGGCTAATGTCTAAAAACACTAGTGAAGTTTCATATTGGTACAGAACTACGGTCTTTATATTATGGCTAGCTACTTTCAGACTTTTCCCACTTATTATTTCCAAGTCCTGCCAAGTGCCAAATATTCCAAGACGGTCGCTCTCAGCTGTTTTATAAGCCACGGACTGGTTTTTCAGTCTAAAACCATCAAATTTTACTTTTGAACTTGGTTTCATAACATTATTCTCTTTGATTTTTGAACTTTAATATTTGATTTGTGATAAGATAGATGTGTTTGGCTTGACAAATGTATTATTACTGTTCCATCATCGATGTAAATAGGAATTAACCACCGGACCCTGATTATGGTAACAATTTTGTTTAATATGTACAATCAACTGACCTGCTAGCCACTATTATTTAGAATACTAGTATTTTTTGTCCGCTTTGCAGGACATTAAAATTTATTTTATTAAAAAAAAATACTGTAATGATTCAATATCAAAAATAAAAGAAAACTAAAGTAACTTGGGCTGTAAACGGATGCAGTCGGATACAGATAGTGTTGTATCCGAATCTGTATCCGAAATTGAAAATCCGCATCTGAATCCGTATCCGATATCCGCGGATACCAGTTAGAAATATCCGTATCCGTATCCGCGAATAATTTCGGATATTCGAAAATATCCGTATCCGCCATAGGAATACAGATATCTGAAACTTAAAAATGTACATTAGATATGATTATCCGAAAAATATCCGTATCCAAAACTTAAAAGTGTACATTAGATGTGGTTATCCGAAAATATCTGAAAAAATATCCGAAAATAAAATAATAAAAGTTTACAAATACATTACTCACATGCAAATATGGCTCATAATTTTTTTTTTTGAAAAGGTGAATACATCTAATTAAAAATTACAAGTAGGACATCAATCAAATAAATTTCTTATAACAAATATTTTAAGAGATAAAGTGTTCAAAATATGAAAAACACAACCCTAAGACTAAAATAAACCAAAACATAAATCATAGAAGCACATACATAATTATGTTTTAATTATAACCATACCACAAAATAAAATGAGTACATGATTTAAAATGTTGCATAATACCAAATACAACATTCTTTTATGATCCAATAGTTGAGATTAGTTTAGCTATTTTAAGGAAATTTATATATTAATTTAATCTTAAATGTAAATTAAAAATTATATAATATATACATACACATATATACACACATACATACGCGTATCAGAAAATCGGACGGATATTTTTTGGATACGGATACCACTATAACCATATCCGTATCCGGAATGATTTTCGGATATCGGATATCCGTATCCGCATCTCGGATAACAGATATATTCCGTATTTTCGGATACGGATGCGGACGGATATCGGATTTTTCGGGTACCCGTTGACAGCCCTAAAAGTATCGTAATTAATATTAAATAGTTACATATATATTTTTAAATATTATAATTTATGCGGCAACAATAATAAATTGTTCTGTTGTTCATCCAAAAATAATTTTATTATGGATGATTATTTTGATTAATTGTTCTGTTATCCATCTAATTAATTTATACAGTAACAATAATTAATTATCATGTTGTTCATTCAACAATAATTTTGTCGTGGATGATCATTTGGTTAATTATTCTGTTATCCATCTTATTTTTTTGTTATGAATGGTTATTTTTTGGCATAGATATAAAAAAATTGTTTATTTGTGATTTTATTCTGAAAACATGTTCTTAATTCATTACAATTTAAACTTATTTTGTGATCTTAAATGTGAAAAATTGAACAATAATCATTAAAATTATATAAGTGATACAATTCAAGTAATATTATGTAAATTATATACAAACTACAGTATGATAACTTTTTTCGATGAAGCAAAAAAGTGCGATGATGTCATTATATATATATATATATATATATATATATAATATGATGCAATGTATGCTTTGTTATTAAGTTTTAAATATATTTTTATATGTATAATAGGCATTCTAACTAAAATTTCAAATTACAACATAAAAATAAACATCCATAACTGAGAAATATATTAATCAATAGCAGTTTTCAGATCAAAATAAATATAATATCATGAGTAGTTTTCTTTCCAAACACAATAAATATGAAAATCAAAGAAAAATAAATATAAGATCATGAGTAGTTTCCATTCCAAACAAAATAAACATGAAAATTATGTTCAAGTCCAATCTTGTTCCCAGCATAACTTCATGATTTCCACTTTTTTGAATAGTTTTCATTCTTGTAGTGCAACAAACATTTGAATAGATGAGCAATTAATTAGTCATTTCTTACCAAAATAATAATAATATGTACACCGTATATAAAATAACCATCAAATATATATAACTTACTTTTTCTTTTTTAATTACTTTCAGTTTTGAAATAAATTCATTTTCATCATCTTTTTTATCCTTAAAGTCATCAAAAATACATGGCAGCTTGACATCATTATCAATCTCTTTGATTTTCCTCTTCAAACTATTAGTGTTTGTAGATTTTTCAGTATCGGGGCTTTGCATATTGATGTTAGTTTAGATTCAGTGCTGAAACTTGGTATAGACATCTACACATAAATGAAATAAAATAACTTGTTGCAATGAACATGACTAACTAACTAACTAACTATATATATATATATATATATATATATATATATATATATATATATACACGCGCGTGTGTGTGTGTGACAACAAAATACCTGTGAACTTTGTAACGCAACTGCACCATCTTCACTTTCTATCATAGAATTCTCAATCAACTCAAAACCTTCATATATGTCTGTGGCCGTGTACATACTTGAACCTCTGTGTACATTATTCTCACCAACACATATAGTAATTGTATACTGCCTTCCCTTCAAACACTTCAAAATTGTGGGAAATTCATTTTTCTTTCCTTGCAAGACAGAATATTATAATTTATTTAATTTTGTCAAAAAATAAAGTATTAAAATTTTGTTTTAGTATATTTGGAGCTATACATACTTTTCTTGATCTCTCATTCTGTCATAAACATTTTTCTTAACTATTCTGTAAACCTCATGGTCTTGCAAAATTATTGCAGCACTGCCACTATTATATTCAACAATAACACATAATCTAAATCTGCATACAAACACACACACACACACACATGCACACATAAATAAAAACTTTTAGTAGGAAAGTAAGTAAATTTTTCTCTAACATTACAGAAAATTACCTCATGTCTGGACAGGGTATGCTTCTTTTACAATTATGACATTTATACTTTCCATTTTTCTT
The DNA here is from genome assembly GCA_030737875.1 of Allium sativum. NCBI lineage: Eukaryota > Viridiplantae > Streptophyta > Magnoliopsida > Asparagales > Amaryllidaceae > Allium > Allium sativum. The sequence goes on along the minus strand of CM060916.1, from coordinate 1,032,843,297 downwards.
CTCAACTTCTTGATCACTACATGCTAAGCAAGCATCATAATACAAGTTTGTTCCTCTTTTACATTCTTAATGGTTACTTGACAAATAACTTCTTTCTAAAATTTATTAAATATAGTAACTTCAGGTACTTGAATAGGAACGACAAATAAAAAATATTAAAGTCTAGGGAGCATACCTCAATATATTCAGATTTCAAGTTCCTTATCTCACCAGTACTCAGTATTTGATAATCTCCAGTAATCATATCGTTAACATCAACTTTTCCTTCATTGAAATCAATAATATCTAACCTACATATTTTATAAGTTTTATTTTTGATGTATATTATATTAAAAAATATATTATATTACATTTCAGTAAAACTCAAATTTACCTCTTTCTCATTTTAACAACACTGTGATGATTGTAGTTAATGAAAAACCGTGTTGCACCAACATTGGTCATATTAGGTTGCTCTACAATATAAGAAACGTCATGTTATTAAATTTTCACATATTAAAGTAATTGATAGTCGATAGCATAATTGGACCGATGGATGAGTGAATTGAGCAAGAATGATGGAAAAAAGGGGTAAATCCTACCAAAACATATTTTAATAAATTTTCTCAATTATGAATAACATAAAAGTCATACTAAAATTGTACCTTTAAATGAATTCAACCTACAACTTGCCACAATGATGATAACTGTTTTCTCAGTAGCTTCTTTTAAAGCGGTGGTAAACAATTTGGCAAAATCATCCCAAAAACAAAATTTCACAGTAGAACTGTCAAAACATAAAAATGGGAAGCAAAATATTGTTTATGCATATAACAAAATAAAGATTTAAATTCCATAATATTTAAAGTGTTATATATACATACCTCCCATCTGTAAGTTCAAATATAAAATTGCATTGCTCTTTGCCATTTGCATTCACAAACTCATTTAAACCATCTTTTGAAATATCACAATCCTTATACTTGAGCACTCCAATAAAATCTGATGAATAATAATAATAAATAAATGAAACTTGCTACTTATTGTAAAACAGATGTGTATGTATGTCGAAAGTATCTTAGATCATACCTAATAATTGAGCTTGGTCTTTCTCTAGTGATAACTCTTTCACATCAGCAATATCAAAGAAATGAAATTCATTTTCCCGTATAATCATCTCATAATTCAATAATTTGGTTACCTTGGTGCGTCTTGTTATCCAAATCTGTAGATCGTTGCGGATATGTTTTATAGATCCTAGTTTGTAGGATTTGACACATTGCTGAGATGTATATTTGTCCTTCTTCTAACTTGTCCTTCAAGTATTCAACATGATTTGCCCATATAAAAGCATGAATTCAGGTATGCTATGTTATGCAATAAAAAACATTTGAAAAAAATTGAATAATTATGAGATTGCAATATATATATATATATATATATATAAAGAACAAACTGTTTAAATATAATTATTTAGCTTGTCATCTAACAATAGGAGATTTATTCCTAGATATTCCTTGTCACCTTTACTGCTGTAACTTTCCCAGATTCTAATAACTCGAACTCTGATTTTCTAGTTATATTTATTATCAATAGGTTTTAGAGAGCTTAAGCTATCAAATCTTTCCATATATGCTGCTAATATGAGTTCTTATGAAAAAAAGAAAAATTAGCAATTTTTTGTAATCAATGATATATGGATGAAACAAAATAAAAGAGATGTTACATGTCTATGTGCGATATTGACAGGTTTTAGAAGTGCTAACCTAAGAATACAGAGAGGCTTAGAGATGAGGAGGGTGTGACAATATGGAGAAGTAGGGACAAAAGTGATTTATATTTTGCTATGTACAATATTCTCTTTAGCTGGTCAAACATGATGGTCCATATTGTTAGATTAATGTTATATGTTAAGATATTACTTATATATGTTAAGATATCAGTGTAAAATTATATACAAATAATTAGTATCTATTTTAGTCAAATGAGTAAAGGTATTAATGTTATATCACTGTGATACATAATATAAAAAGAAATAAAGCAACGAAACATATGAGAATATATGGAAAAATGTTATATGTTAACATATTACTTACATATGTTAAGATATCATTGTAAAATTATATACAAATAATTGGTATCTATTTTAGTCAAATGAGTAAAGGTATCAATGTTATATCAGTGTGGTACATAATATAAAAAGAAATAAAGAAACGAAACATATGAGAATATGTGGAAAAAGTATATATAAATAACAACTGAAATTAATTGCAAGTGTATAAGTTAAGAATTCAAGTAAATCAAGTATAATGTGGGAACAATTGTCGAAGAAGGGAAAATGTCATAACATACCATTAAAAGCCTGAGTATTACATGAGCCAATAAATATGACTCATAATCAATTCATGTCAATAATGGAATAAACAATTCCTTGTTGCTTTTTTGGTTGTTTATCAAATAGGTGTATTTGGAAGCAATATAAATTTATTTCATGTAAAAATTATCGTAAATTATATTAAATTCAATAAACATAATTAGAATGTTTGCACTAAATTAAGAAAATGTAACAGATGTATTTGGAAGCAATATAAATTTATTTCAAGTAAAAATTATCATAAATTATATTAAATTCAATAATTATAAATAGAATGTTTGCACTAAATTCAGAAAATGTTGTGGCAACATTTTATAGTGTTTATGTTTCTAATAAAGTGTTCAGACACACAACATAAGATGTATGTTAACCATATAATGCAATCTACATATAAGAAAGAATTAAGATAAATCTAAATGTTCAAGCAAAGCAAATCCAGGAAGAACCAAGTTTAGTTATGCATAACAAATCTAATCAACAAAACCAGCAGAAAAAAGATTTTTAGTTGGAGTATGATCGTTAGCTAAGAAAAAAAATACGAAGGAATAAACTATGCAATATGACACCTCAAATAGATCTGAGAAAGGGAAATAGAGCCGCCACTACAAATTGGTAGAAGACATTAGAGAAGGCGACGATCGATTTTCCAGTTTAATTTGACTTTGGAATGCTGGATGAAATTAGGGTTAGAACAGGGGTGAGGAGCGCGAAGGAATTAAAAGAAAAACCGACGATTCAATTCTTGTATGACATGGAATATCTCAGATCTATTTATTTTGAATTGGGTAACTATAATATAGTATAAATTGTGTAATATTTTGATTTAATACAAACATCTTGAGGGAATTAAGGAGAATAGAGATAATTGAGGGAATTAAAGAGAAAGAATCAAGGAGGCAGGAAATTTTTCTGCTTTACTATTATTTAATAGATTTCGTACTAAACATATCATATGTTTTTTTTTATTTCTTTAAAACCGTTGATTTCATTTATGTCTAATTCTATTTAAATTATAGAATTCCAATTAATTCAAAAGCATTAATTTTAACATTAAATTCTAAAATAAATTTTAATTTCTGAAAGGTAAAAAATAGTTGTATTCTAATTATACTAATTGAAACATATTAATAAATTTAAAAAATTCAAGAGGTTATTTGTTACTAATCATTGAATAGAAAGGAAAGAAATCAGGGAAGATAATTGTAGGTATACGCATATATGTATATGTTGACAAATTTTACACATTTAAACAATTAAAATTAAATACACAGAGGTAGCTATATCCTAATTTTATGAAACTAATTATAACATTTGCATTAGAAATGTTCTAGTATTTAAAAAGGGAGATATTTAAATTTCAAAAATATTTAATTTTCAAAGAATTTATGGATTCTAATTAAAATCTCGTAAATGAATGAAACTTGCGTATTTTATTATGATAAGCATATATATGCAAATGGTTAAGAAATGTTGAAATAATTGGTAAGAATGTGAAAGCTAAACAGGCAGTATAAAGAACAAATGGTTAAGAAATTAGCGTTTCCAGAAATATTATGTATTAAATAAAAAAAAATATTTAGTAAGAAATATTAAATTTACGTATATTATGTAAAGCATTTCCAGAAATATTATGTATTAAATAACATCATCATATTTAGCAAGAAATCTTAATTTTACGTATATTTTGTAAAGCATTTCCATATACTAATAAAGTTTTTTGTCATATTATGTAAAGCATTTCCAGAAATATTACTGAAAACGTTATTATGTATGTTATTTTTACAAATAATATACATTTGTAAAAAAGATTAGTGAATTTAAGATTAGTAAATTTACGTATATTATGTATGTTATTTCCAGAACTAAAAAAGATTAGTAAATTTATGTATATTATGTATGTTATTTGCAGAACTTAAAAATATTAGTAAATTTACGTATATTACGTATAACATACATTTGTAAAAAGAACTGAAAAGCATTTCTTCATATCACGTATGTTATTGAAAACGTTATTATGTTTTTTATTTTTACATAATATTTCCAGAAATATTTATTGTAATTTACGCCATTTTGGAAATAATAGTTTACGTATATTATGTAAATAAAGTATTTCCAGAAATATTACTGAAAATGTTATTATGTATGTTATTTTTACAGATAATATACATTTGTAAAAAATATTACTGAATTTAAGATTAGTAAATTTACGTATATTATGTATGTTATTTACAGAACTAAAAAAGATTAGTAAATTTACGTATATTATGTATGTTATTTCCAGAACTTAAAAAGATTAGTAAATTACGTATATTATGTATAATATACATTTGTAAAAAGAACTAAAAAGCATTTCATCATATCACGTATATTATTGAAAACGTTATTATGTTTGTTATTTTTACATAATATTTCCAGAAATATTTATTGTAATTTACGCCATTTTGGAAATAATAGTTTACGTATATTATGCAAATAAAGCATTTCCAGAAATATTTGAATAAACAAAATTATTAATTATACATGTGATAAAAAATCAAGTAAAGAGCAATAAAAAATTTATTATCGTCATATTATGTAAAGCATTTCCAGAAATATTACTGAAAATGTTATTATGTATGTTCTTTTTACAAATAATATAAATTTGTAAAAAAGATTAGTGAATTTAAGATTAGTAAATTTACGTATATTATGTATGTTATTTCCAGAACTAAAAAAGATTAGTAAATTTACGTATATTATGTATGTTATTTCCAGAACTTAAAAAGATTAGTAAATTTACGTATAATATACATTTGTAAAAAGAACTAAAAAGCATTTCGTCATATCACGTATATTATTGAAAACGCTATTATGTTTGTTATTTTTACATAATATTTCTAGAAATATTTATTGTAATTTATGCCATTTTGGAAATAATAGTTTATGTATGTTATGTAAATAAAGCATTTCCAGAAATATTTGAATAGACAAAATTATTAATTTTACATGTGATAAGAAATCATGTAAAGAGCAATAAAAAAAATTATTATCGTCATATTATGTAAAGCATTTCCAGAAATATTACTAAAAACGTTATTATGTATGTTGTTTCTACAAATAATATACATTTGTAAAAAAGATTAGTGAATTTAAGATTAGTAAATTTACGTATATTATGTATGTTATTTACAGAATTAAAAAAGATTAGTAAATTTACGTATATTATGTATGTTATTTCCAGAACTTAAAAATATTAGTAAATTTACGTATATTACATATAATATACATTTGTAAAAAGAACTAAAAGGCATTTCGTCATATCACGTATATTATTGAAAACGTTATTATGTTTATTATTTTTACATAATATTTCCAGAAATATTTATTGTAATTTACGCCATTTTGGAAATAATAGTTTACGTATATTATGTAAATAAAGCATTCCCAGAAATATTTGAAAAGACAAAATTGTTAATTATACATGTGATACGAAATCAAGTAAAGAGAAATAAAAAAAAATTATTAATTACATTTGTTGGTCGGACCAAATACATGTAATTTTTCTTAATTTGTAAAAATGCATGTAATTTTTTTTAATAATTATTCCTAATTTGTAACAATACATGTAATTTTTTTTAATATATTGTCATTCGTATGTAGTTTCAAATAATTTAAAAAACTACAATAAAATAATATTTTTAATCAATTATATCAAACCTTTTAGACTTTTTTGTTGAATATTTATTTAAGTATTTAATATTTGCATGTGCTTGATTAGTTTGAATAATTATTCCTAATTTGTAACAATACATGTAATTTTTTTAATATATTGTCATTCGTATGTAGTTTCAAATAATTTAAAAAACTACAATAAAATAATATTTTTAATCAATTATATCAAACCTTTTAGACTTTTTTGTTGAATATTTATTTATGTATTTAATATTGGCTTGTGCTTGATTAGTTAGAATAATTATTCCTAATTTGTAACAATACATGTCATTTTTTTAATATATTGTCATTCGTATGTAGTTTCAAACAATTTAAAAAACTACAATAAAATAATATTTTTAATCAATTTTATAGCAGTACAAAGTTGGAATAATTAAAGATTAGTTGGAATAATTCAAGGTCGGACCAAAGGTTAGAATAATTAAATGACCTTGATAAATATGGGCAATTTGGGTATTTTACGGTCAGACCAATTATTAATCATTAAAGATTAGTGGGAATTATAATATACTAGTGTTTTTTGCCCGCTTTGCTGGGCATTGAAATTTATTTTATTAAAAAAAATACTGTAATGATTAAATATCAAAAATAAAAGAAAAATAAAGTATTGTAATTAATATTAGATAGTTATATATATATATATATATGGCATTCTAAACAATGTATGAGTAGTTGTTGCTCAATGTATGATTTGTTATTAAGTTTTAAATAGATTTTTTTATGTATAAGAGGCATTCTAACTTAAAAAAAAAAATTACAACATAAAAATAAACATCCATATCAGAAAAATACATTAACCAATAGTAGTTTTCAAAGCAAAATAAATATGAGATCATGAGTAAATTAAAATACAATTCTTTTAGTATAAATTACCTCCTATCTAAGTATGTTTTAATCTCATTTACTGTTTTCTTCTCCTCAGATTGTTGATCTAAAAGATCCCTATTATAATATCGAACCAAAAGATCCCTTTTATAAGGAACCACCCACTAGTTATCTAAATCTGTATTTCTAACTCTGACAGTATGTTTGGTTTTTCTTCTCCTGTAAAATGGAAATCCGCAATCATCAAACATTGTACTTGAACAGTAACTGAAAAAGAAAAAGAAAAATTAGAGTTAAATACAAAAAAAATTAATTTATATTTTAGAGTTGAATAAAGTTTTTGATCATACTTTTTTGGGAATTTCCTTGTACATTTAGAACCCTTCATGCAAGGTGATTGAAATCCAGGTCTGCAAGGACCATGTATCATAAATTGTTTAACAACCGCATATCCATATGGATCTTTCTCTTCACCAGGGATCTCTGCACATACATACTTATCAATATTACTCTTCAAATCCTTGTTACCACTTTCTTCCAACCATATTAACATATGCGCATGAGGGAGTCCTCTTTTTTGATACTCAACAACTTACATAACTAAAAATTAAATTTTTTCCTAAACATTATTAATATGAATTGAAAGGAAATAATAGCCAGCATAATAAATAATTTTAAATTATGAAATATGTGATATTATATTTATGGGAGAAAACAAACTTGCTGCACATGGCCCAAATTAGCATTTGAAATATTTGAAGGTTTTGATGAACATTGTGGGCAATACAAAACCATTTAGGAATACAAAATCACACAATGTTCACATGTGAACCTTTTCAGATAATATGACTTAGCAATACAAAAGATCACACATGACAGCCATTTAGGAATTAAAGGCTAAAATCAGCAGCACTCTTTATCACAACAATTTGGAGTTGGCACAGTAATACATTCGAAAAAACCGTGAAAGGAACTACACCTCTTGCGATAGCACTCGTTGCACTTTCCAAAGTCTGCAATGCTCCCACCAACCAAACAAAAGAGCAGTATAGCAAATAACATGATAATGTCTAATTTTCCTTTGCTATTCACCATGTATTTTGATATTCTTACAGATCATTTCCTTCTCTTGATGTTATGATGTTTGCTACACTTATTTATAGGGCAAAGGAATACAGTACAAGGCCTTTAGAAGGAAGGAAATAAATCCTTTTTATATAAATTTATGATAAACAAAAATATTTTGTTTCTAATTAATGTCTATATGATATGCTTTCATTGTAATAAATGTCATTAACTTTCTATCCTTTCATATTTTTTCATTTATAATTTTTCATTCATGTTTTCTATTTTATGTTTACCAAGGTTCTGTCTCCACTGTATGGTAATATTTAAATATAGGCACAAAGACTAATTTTGGGAAAAAATAATTCTGGTAATTTTTCAAATCAAACCTTCTTTACCATATATACAAAATTAATTGATTGTATCATGTAAAGATGAAATAATTTGAATACTTTTGCATTTTCTCCTAAAACATGAATTTTTATTGGTTACGAAATTAATGATGACTTATTGTATTCCTTTTTTATTACTTGTTATCCCGGTGAACGTTGACTGACAAAATAAATAAATTTATGTTGAATAAGGGTTTTGAACATTAATGCTGGCTAACAATTTTAGGAAAATGTTAAGATGGCTAAATTACATACATATATCTTCTCCCTTTTAATTGTATATGGATAATCTAGGTATTTAAAATAAATTTCCTTATCTTTTAATAATTATTTATTTGTATCATGTAAAGATGAAATAATTTGAATACTTTTGCATTTTCTCCATAAACATGAATTTTTATTGGTTACGAAATTAGCTCTTTTAATAATTATTTATTTTACCTTAACATATGCCATTAGGCATACATTAACAAAACCCATAACTTTGATTGATTAAACATTGATCTTATCATTAAATGTTAATTGATTTTCACATTACTTTCTTTGTATTCAGATGTTAATCTCAATACCTCATCTAACATTTTATCTAAATCTTTATATTACAATATCTTTTTGTAGAAGCATCTTATTGACAAACTCTTTTTGATGTTCATTAATAAAAAAAATTTCTTTTTCTTTCAATGACATTTACAATACATATATTGCAATAATCAAGATTAATAAACTAATATAAATAACTCGGATAAGGATTTAAAACATAAATGATGACTTATTGTATTCCTTTTTTATTACTTGTTATCCCGGTGAACGTTGACTGACAAAATAAATAAATTTATGTTGAATAAGGATTTAAAACATAAATGTTGGCTAACAATTTTAGGAAAATGTTAAGATGACTAAATTACATACATATATCTTATCCCTTTTAATTGTACATAGATAATTTAGGTATTTAAAATTAATTTCCTTATCTTTTAATAATTATTTATTTAACCTTAAAATATGCCATTAGACATATATTAACAAAACCCATAACTTTGATAGATTAAACATTGATATTATATTTTAGTAATTGGTATACATGTTGTTTAGAAAGCAGGTTGGATTTTTTAAAATATAGCGTATATATTATGTAACCATCATTTGTGTCATTTTTACTATACATGATGAGATTTAATTATATATATTATGTAACCATTTATCGTATATATTATATAACCATTATTCTTGTCATTTCTATACAATATGCTATATACTTGATTGTTGGAATCAAAATTAATTTGTTCCATACCTGATTCAATTTATTAGTGCAAAAATATAATGAAATAATTAAAAGTTTCACATGATTCAATTCAGCTATAAAGTAACTGCAAAAGAAATCCTTTTATAACTTATCTCAATTGATTGTTGTTTCCTTAAATGTCAAATCATTTAAAGGTTCAATAAACAGTGAAAAAACCCGATGTAAAGTAAAATTAAAAAAGAATAAAGAAAAAAAAAAAGAGTTTCATATATTGAAAATATGAAAAGTGAATATTTGGTAAGAACATAAAACTAAAGGTTGATTAAGAAATTGGAATATGGCAGTCAATTAAGTGCAAATTTTTTAGGAAGACGGGTGTGTAGCGTGGCACTACACAGCCGGTTACGCATAGGTATAGTTAGCTAGATAAATATCTGGTTGTCAAGCCCAACCAGTGGCATAAAGTTCCGCCAAGAAGGCCAAAGTATATAGTACCATCTTACTACAACGCAAAATTATACATCAGATAGATCAGACCATACCAAAACATATTAGATTACAAGCCAAAATAAAGTAAAGCAGGAAGCATAAGTGCACTGTGCCGATCAGAGCGGGATCTGGGTGCTACTTTCTTGTGAACCAGGCGAATGAGGCATAGGCAGAGTTAGCCTGAAGCGAGCAGGCCTGGTCAATCCTGTCCAAGAGTCAAAAAGATGCAAGATGTGATGACAAATACCCAACAGAAGTTTCTTTGGTCTGCCGAAGATATGAGCGTTTCGTTCCAACCAGATACTTGTAACAACCCGTATTTTCAATAACCTGTTATAACATAAATCGAGGCAGAATTTAATTCAAAAATCTGAATCAAGGGAAACGGGCTATGCCATTGCGTTCGTCTCGGAAAAATACGCGAAATAGAGTCCGAGTTTTCGAAAATCGGAGTCCGTATGACCCAGTTAAGGCCCATTGAAGTTTTCAGAAATTTCCATGTTAAAAACAGATTTAAATTTTAAATTAAAAACAAGGATTAGGGCTAACTGGCGTCAGGCGGGAAAACTCCCGCCAGGACCCCCATGTCGACAGGCATGTCGACAGGGTCCCCAGGGTGTCGACTGCCCTGTCGACAGCCCTGTCGACACGGGGTGGCCGGGCAGTTTTGCCTGGCGCACCATTTGTGATTTGGGCTTGGTCTTGTGGCTTGGTTCTAGAGAATTCCTAAATCTGACGGACCTAAACTAACCTAGGGTTAATCCTAGGGCTAAAAACACTCTAATCTTCTATAAATAAGCCCCTAATCCTACCCTAAAACCTCATTATTCATTCTAGCAACCAAACTATGTCAAATTGAATTCTCAAATGGCCTCCACCTAAAAACACTAGCCTCCAACCTCTTCATAAATCATTCCTATGAAGGTTTTGATGTTCATACAAGCATTTCTAAGTTGTATGAATGATCATTAGCTTGCATACATCATCAAGTTGCAAGCTTTAATTGCTAAGCTAGAGTTTTTTGGGATTTTTGTTAATTGGAGCTTTGTTTTGGGTTTTTATATGCTTGCATAAAGGGCTTCTCAATCTTTATTAATAGATTTGAGTCTTCATAATATTTGTAAGCCCTCTTACCTTCATTTTAGAAACTCTAAAGTTAATATGTGATGAAAGTTGGGATCTATGCTATGTTGTGCATGTTTAATAAGTTATGCATGCTTATGCAAGTTCACTATGCTATGTTGTGCATGTTTAATAAGTTATGCATGCTTATGCAATTTCACTATGCTATGTTATGCATGTTTAATAAGTTATGCATGCTTATGCGATTTCACTATGCTATGTTATGCATGTTTAATAAGTTATGCATGTTTATGCAAGTTCACTATGCCATGATTTGCAAGTTTAACAAGTTATGCATGTTTATGCAAGTTCACTATGCCATGATTTGCAAGTTTAACAAGTTATGCATGTTTATGCAAGTTCACTATGCCATGATTTGCAAGTTTAACAAGTTATGCATGTTTATGCAAGTTCACTATGCCATGATTTGCAAGTTTAACAAGTTATGCATGTTTATGCAAGTTCACTATGCTAAGTTATGCAAGTTCAACATGTTATGCATGTTTATTATGATATGTAAGATTTATCATGTATGTTGTGCCAAGTTCCCTCTTTCTATCCTTTATGCGTTATAACGAATATGTAAGCGATAGAATGACGTTGGGGGGGTTTTGGGTAAAACTTAAAATACATGAAAATATAAGATTGGGAATTTACCTATTAAGTTAGGTCTACCCCTTGGGAATTTACCTATTAAGTTAGGTCTACCCAAGTATTCGTTAAACTTGTGATTATGTTTTGAAATAAAGTGGACATGACACTTAGAAAACATAAGTGTGGCCAACTCGAGGTTGGGTTGAGTTTGTAGCGTAAACCTACCCGGAACCGACCGGCTTAACTAGTTGCTACAAACAATAGGACCCAATGTGAGAAGTTGGTCATGTGTACCTTGGACCCGAGGTTAGACCAAGTTGTGGTGTAAAGCTACCCGGACCCGGCCGGCTTAACTAGTAACCGCAACAAAGTCTAATGTGAGAGGTTAAGGCACAATTAAATTAATTAATGCCTCATGATTAGGGTTAAGTCATGGCCCACTAATACTTAACCAATTTTGGGGATACGAGGGATCAAATGGGGTTAAGTGGTGAACTGTTGGTTACACTTAACTAATTTAATCCATGATTAGTGAGGGGTTAAACCACACTTAACCCTCTTAGAAAACCCTAGCAACGTGGTCTGTTCCAGCAGTAATCCCAGTTTGGTATCATTCACAACCCTAGAGGCTAGGCTAGGCGGGGCACGATTACTGGACTGATGTAAGCGACCAAAGTGACGGCTGAGTGGTACAGCGGTGCGGGTCCAGGCGGGCTACGGACGTGCACGTGGTCCGGTGTTGGACAAACTCGAGGCACGGGTACCAGTAGGTTTAGACTGTGCATTATTGCTTAGGTGTCTGGGGTTGACACCCGAGGGCTTGATACACCCGAAGGTGGACCCAGCACAGTCTGACTACAACCATATGTGGGCTGTAGGGACACCAACACTTGACGTGTTAGGTTTATAGGGAGCCGATCGACTAGACCGTTGGGCTGGACCTTGTATTAAGGTCACCTCATGTTATTGGGCCAAAGTTTTGGGCTGAGGGATCAATACCTGTTATGTTAGTTTGCTAGTACACTGTGGTGCAAAGCTTAATCTTCTTTATGTGATGACACCTTTATCTATTGCCAGTATGTTCATCTCAGTTTCCATCATGATGTTAGCTTTACTAGTTTATAGACTGATCGTAGTAGGGCTTACCAGTCTTTTTGACTGACCTGTTTTCTTTCGCTTCTTTTCTTCCGTTCCCCCCCCCCCAGGTTCTCAGGGAGGGAACAGTGGTGCTTAGCTTGGATCGCTTGCTTGTTTGCTGGATAGCTCATGTATGTCTGGACATTGAGCTCGCTATGGTTTATCATCTTTATTTTGGGGATAGCACTATGTATTTCAGTATTGCTGTTTATGATGTACTAGACATGTTATTTTGGTAGTGACTTTATGATGTACTAAACTTGATTTGAGATGGTTTGAGATATTCCGCTGTTTTATTCTCACTTACTCTGTTATATATATATATATATTTATGTTCTTATTCTGCCTTGATATATCATTATGCATGCTTACCCAGTTCTAACGCCCCCCAGAAGCTAGTGCCCCCGAAAGAGTGACCCTAGCGGAGGTGGGGTGTTACAAATTTGGTATCAGAGCATAAGGTTTACAAGAGAGAACAAAAAGTTTTTAAAAGACTTTTGAAAAACTATTTTCAAAACAAGTATAAAGTATTTTCCAAAGAAAAGTCTAGTATTTTAAAAGGCTATTCCCCAAAAAGCCATTAGCGTTATCCTTCGTTCCCTTGACCTAATCTTATCTTATCCTTCGTTTCAGTATGGCTGAGGATCTTGCCATTCCCGATGGAGTAAACGTACCACTCTGGTATAGGAGACTTCTAGAAGCTAGGGCGGCAGCCGGCCCCGCAAACCCTACTCCCACTCCTCCTCCTGTAGTTGAGAATCCTCCCCCTAATGTCCCTCCTCCGGTGGTTCCTGTTCCTCCTCCCGTTGCTAATGTTCCTCCTCCTCCAGTTGCTGAGGCTCCTCTTCCTCCTCCTCCCCCTCAGCATCCTCAGGTGGAGTTCACGAAGGTTTGTAAAGACTTCAAGGCGATGGGAGGCAAGAATTTCCTAGGCACGGAATCTTTTGTTGAAGCTAGGAATTGGCTGAAAGACACTGAGGACTTGTTTGCTATCTTTCGGATTGATGACGAAAGGAAGATCTTATTGACAGTATGGCTTTTGAAGGACGAAGCAGCCTATTGGTGGGAGGTCACCAATGGGACGAGGCCCGTTGAGACTTGGGCCGATTTGAGGGCTAGATTTGTGGCCAAGTTTCTATCTTCTGCTGAGGCGAATTTACAGATGGAGAAGTTCATTGCATTAAAGCAAGGTGATATGTCTGTCAAGGAGTATGTGAACAAGTTTAATCAGCTGGCCCGTTTTGGTTTGGATATGGTTAACACTCCTGAGAAGAAGGCTCTTCGATTTGCTAGAGGGTTGAATGAGCCGCTGCAGGGTTTGGCGATGTCACATATTCCGCATGGGGCTACTTTTGAGAGTTTGGTCGATATGGCTCTACTTCAAGGAGATGGAAAGAAAGAGGTCAAGTCGAGTGATACTCAAGCAAAGAAGACTGATTCTCAAGGTAAAGGCAATCAAGGTGGTCAAAGTAGTCAGGGGAATCAGAGCAAGAACAAGAAGGGGAACAACAACAAAGGCAAGGGAAAGTGCAATTACTGTGGTGCGCCTGGACACTTTGCTAAGGATTGTAGGAAGAAGAAAAGGAAGCTTAGTGGTGGATGTTTTTCCTGTGGTGAGACTGGACACTTCAGCAAGGAATGTACGAAGAAGAAAGGACAGGCCGGACCTTCAGGGGGGCAAGTTCATGCTCTCAATACCGCTCCAGTTCCCGATCGAGGTAGTGTTTCTGTTGAGAACCTTGTTTATGTTTCCGATCTTCCAGTTCGTACCTTGTTTGATTCTGGTGCATCACATAGCTTTATTTCATCTGATCTTGTTGATAGTTTGCACCTTAGTACTAGCTTAGTAGATGATCCCGTTTGTGTTTCGAATCCCATTGGGGGTTCTGCTCATCTATCTATGATATGTGAGGATCTGAGGATCTCTATACTTAGTGTAGAGTTCTTGTGTAGTGCGTATTATCTTGGTTTCAGGGGATACGGATTGATATTGGGCATGGATTGGCTGTCCAGATATGGAGCCATTCTTGATTGTGAGCATAGGGTTGTGAGGCTTGTGACTCACCTTGACAACACCTTAGAGATTTCATGCAATCCGAAGGATCCCGTCATGTTGTGCTATCTTGAATCTCTCGACTCGTCAGAGGATGCCCTTCAGTCTGTAAGGGTGGTCCGAGATTATCCAGATGTTTTTGAAGAAGTTAAGGGGTTGCCCCCTAAACGAGAGATTGATTTTCGCATTTATCTGGTGGATAATGCTAAGCCTGTTTCTTTGCCCGTTCGGCACATGGCTCCGCGTGAGAGACGGGAGCTCAGCAAGCAAGTAAAGGAGTTACTTGAGAAGAACTTCATCAGACGAAGTATATCCGAATGGGGAGCGCCTGTGGTGTTTGCTACTAAGGCAGATGGTACTCTTCGACTCTGTGTGGACTATAGAGAATTGAATAAACTGACTAAGAAGAACAGACACCCGTTACCGAGGATCGATGATCTCTTTGACCAGCTGGTTGGTGCTTCTGTTTTCTCTCAGCTTGATCTTGCTACTGGATTTCATCAGCTCAGAGTGGCTGAAGATAGTATAGACAAGACTGCATTCAGAACTCCAGATGGATTCTTTGAATGGCTTGTTATGCCGTTCGGTTTGACGAATGCACCCGCGTATTTCGTGGACTTGATGAGTAGGGTGTTTCGGGAGTTCTTGAACAAGTTTGTCGTGGTCTTTGTGGATGATATTCTGATCTTCTCCAAGGATGAAGAAGAGCACGCGAGGCATCTTGTAGAGGTGATGGATACGCTTAGAGCGCATCAGTTAAAGGCCAAGTTCTCCAAGTGTCACTTTTGGAGAAGGGAAGTTAGATTCCTTGGGCATATCGTTTCCAAGCAAGGCTTGGCGGTGGATCCCGCTAAGGTGGTTGCAGTTCAGGATTGGAAGACTCCAAGGAATGCAACCGAGGTGAGAAGTTTTCTAGGTCTTGCGGGTTTTTACCGGAAGTTCATCAAGGACTTCGCGAAGATATCCGCTCCTCTTACTAAGTTGACGAAGAAGAACTTAGTTTTTGCTTGGGATATGGACTGTGAGCTTTCTTTTCAGAGACTCAAGAGAGCCCTTACCTCAGCACCAGTTCTACCTTTACCCGATGGTGGTAAGATGTTTACCGTGTACACTGATGCTTGTGGCACGGGATTGGGCGCCGTTCTGATGCAAGAGGGCAGAGCTATATGTTTTGGTGGAAGGCAACTTAAGGTGCATGAGAAGAATTATCCCACTCATGATCTAGAGCTGGCAGCGATAGTATATGCACTCAAGGCTTGGCGTCATTATCTTCTGGGAGAGAGATTTGAGCTGTATACTGATCATAAGTCTTTGAAGTATCTCTTTTCGCAGAAGGATCTGAACTTGAGGCAGCAAAGGTGGATGGAATTCTTGGCGTCCTACGATTTTGATATAGCCTATACCCCTGGCAAGGGGAATGTTGTAGCGGATGCGTTGAGTAGAAAAAGGTTGACACTAAGTCCTCTATTTGTTGAGATGAATAATTTAGAGTTCTTGGCAACCTTTGATTTCTCTTTGGCAGTTGAGTCGATGACCGGTTCTTTAGCATCTCTTGAGCTCAGGCCTACCCTTCTGGATCAAGTTGGGGCTTCGCAGAAGGAAGACCCTCAGATAATTGAGATTACGGATAAGCTGATCCGAGGGGAGACATCTAGTCACCTTGCCCGATATTCTATAGATGATAAGGGTTGGCTGAGGAGAGACGGAAGACTTTGTGTTCCGATGGTGGAAGACTTGGTGAGGAAAGTTCTTGAGGAAGCACATCGCTCCAAGTTGACTATACATCCGGGTAGAGATAAGATGTATAAGGATATGAAGCGCATTTTCTTCTGGCCTGGAATGAAGAAGGATGTGGCAGAGTTTGTCTCTAGATGTGTTGTTTGTCAGAGAGTAAAAGCTGAGTCGAAGAAGCCCGGTGGGCTATTGCATCCTCTAGAGGTCCCGCTATGGAAGTGGGAAAGTATTTCTATGGACTTTATTGATGGGCTTCCAAGGTCAAGGAAAGGAAATACGAGCATTTGGGTCATTGTAGATAGGCTTACGAAGAGTGCTCATTTCATTCCGGTGAAGAACAAAAGGACCGCATCTGGACTAGCATCAGTATATCTTCGTGAGATAGTACGACTACATGGAGTCCCTTCCAGCATAGTCAGTGACCGAGACCCCATCTTTACTAGTCAATTCTGGAACAGTTTGCAGGAAGCTATGGGCACGAGGTTGAACCTGAGTACGGCCTATCACCCACAAACGGACGGTCAGACAGAAAGGGTGAATAGGGTACTTGAGGACTTGTTGAGGCTTTGCATTCTGGATTTTGGTGGTACTTGGGAAGACCATCTTCCTCTTGTTGAGTTTGCATATAATAACAGTTATCAGGCAAGCATAGGGATGGCACCATTTGAAGCTTTATATGGGAGGCCGTGCAAGTCGCCTACATGTTGGTGGGAAACTACAGAGAAGCTCATACTTGGGCCTGACATGATTAGAGATACATCCGAGAAGGTCGAGTTGATTAGAAGACGGATGAAAGCGGCCCAAGACCGACAGAAATCCTATGCTGATAAGCGAAGATCCGATTTAGAGTTTGATGTTGGGGATATGGTTTTCGTAAAGGTTTCTCCTTTGCGGAATGTGGTCCGATTTGGAGCTGTTGGGAAGTTAGCACCGAGATTTGTTGGACCCTTCCCTATCATAGAGAGAATTGGGAAGATGGCTTATAAAGTGCAATTGCCCGAGAAGCTGTCCGGAGTGCATAATGTCTTTCATGTCTCGCATCTCCGAAAATGCCTACATGAATCAGCTAAGGTGGTTGAACCTAGCATTCTTGAAGACGTGGAAGTAGAGAAAGAGGCAACTTTGAGGAGAGCTCCGATTCGTATCTTGGGGACGGAGACCAAGAAGCTAAGGAATCGAGAGGTCAAGCTGGTAAAGGTTCAATGGGGTGAAGCCGAAGAAGACGCAACTTGGGAAACCAAGGAGAAGATGCGTGGGCTTTATCCATTCCTTTTTGAGGGTACACTCTCAATCTCTTTCCTTTGTTAGCATATCTTCCTCTTTGCTATCCATGTTTATCTAGTT
This sequence comes from Allium sativum, assembly GCA_030737875.1. Taxonomy (NCBI): domain Eukaryota; kingdom Viridiplantae; phylum Streptophyta; class Magnoliopsida; order Asparagales; family Amaryllidaceae; genus Allium; species Allium sativum. The sequence continues at coordinate 1,032,825,235 of CM060916.1, read as the reverse complement.
ATCGTGCTAATCTTGTCATGAGAACCTTAGGTAGAAACCCTTTGGATGAAACATGTGTTTGAGACATGTTATGGTTGATGGTTGCAAGTGGTTGCAAGTGTTTGCAAGTGGCTACTCGTGGATGCATGATACACATTAGGCACTAGATCGGCTCGCACACTCCTCATATTGCATATGCATGAGTGTTTATGCTTATTCTTGGATGAAATTTGTATGCCATCACATGGATGTTGCATATGGATGTATGATTGAGCACGCATGTAGAAATTATACATTATGTTAAGGATTTGCATACATATGGATACATTTCACTAGCATATTTTGCATTGATCTTTGCATTAGATAAGTACATATACACACACTTCTGCATATGTTCATCCAGCATTTAGAATCTTGTAAGGACAATGGTTGCTCGTGGATGATGTTTTGTGTAGATGGATGTTGGATGGTAGGATACGTTCTTCCTAACTTGAAGATTTCGGGGACGAAATCCTTTAAGGAGGGGAGAATGTAACAACCCGTATTTTCAATAACCTGTTATAACATAAATCGAGGCAGAATTTAATTCAAAAATCTGAATCAAGGGAAACGGGCTATGCCATTGCGTTCGTCTCGGAAAAATACGCGAAATAGAGTCCGAGTTTTCGAAAATCGGAGTCCGTATGACCCAGTTAAGGCCCATTGAAGTTTTCAGAAATTTCCATGTTAAAAACAGATTTAAATTTTAAATTAAAAACAAGGATTAGGGCTAACTGGCGTCAGGCGGGAAAACTCCCGCCAGGACCCCCATGTCGACAGGCATGTCGACAGGGTCCCCAGGGTGTCGACTGCCCTGTCGACAGCCCTGTCGACACGGGGTGGCCGGGCAGTTTTGCCTGGCGCACCATTTGTGATTTGGGCTTGGTCTTGTGGCTTGGTTCTAGAGAATTCCTAAATCTGACGGACCTAAACTAACCTAGGGTTAATCCTAGGGCTAAAAACACTCTAATCTTCTATAAATAAGCCCCTAATCCTACCCTAAAACCTCATTATTCATTCTAGCAACCAAACTATGTCAAATTGAATTCTCAAATGGCCTCCTCCTAAAAACACTAGCCTCCAACCTCTTCATAAATCATTCCTATGAAGGTTTTGATGTTCATACAAGCATTTCTAAGTTGTATGAATGATCATTAGCTTGCATACATCATCAAGTTGCAAGCTTTAATTGCTAAGCTAGAGTTTTTTTGGGATTTTTGTTAATTGGAGCTTTGTTTTGGGTTTTTATATGCTTGCATAAAGGGCTTCTCAATCTTTATTAATAGATTTGAGTCTTCATAATATTTGTAAGCCCTCTTACCTTCATTTTAGAAACTCTAAAGTTAATATGTGATGAAAGTTGGGATCTATGTTATGTTGTGCATGTTTAATAAGTTATGCATGCTTATGCAAGTTCACTATGCTATGTTGTGCATGTTTAATAAGTTATGCATGCTTATGCAATTTCACTATGCTATGTTATGCATGTTTAATAAGTTATGCATGCTTATGCGAGTTCACTATGCTATGTTATGCATGTTTAATAAGTTATGCATGTTTATGCAAGTTCACTATGCCATGATTTGCAAGTTTAACAAGTTATGCATGTTTATGCAAGTTCACTATGCCATGATTTGCAAGTTTAACAAGTTATGCATGTTTATGCAAGTTCACTATGCCATGATTTGCAAGTTTAACAAGTTATGCATGTTTATGCAAGTTCACTATGCTAAGTTATGCAAGTTCAACATGTTATGCATGTTTATTATGATATGTAAGATTTATCATGTATGTTGTGCCAAGTTCCCTCTTTCTATCCTTTATGCGTTATAACGAATATGTAAGCGATAGAATGACGTTGGGGGGGTTTTGGGTAAAACTTAAAATACATGAAAATATAAGATTGGGAATTTACCTATTAAGTTAGGTCTACCCCTTGGGAATTTACCTATTAAGTTAGGTCTACCCAAGTATTCGTTAAACTTGTGATTATGTTTTGAAATAAAGTGGACATGACACTTAGAAAACATAAGTGTGGCCAACTCGAGGTTGGGTTGAGTTTGTAGCGTAAACCTACCCGGAACCGACCGGCTTAACTAGTTGCTACAAACAATAGGACCCAATGTGAGAAGTTGGTCATGTGTACCTTGGACCCGAGGTTAGACCAAGTTGTGGTGTAAAGCTACCCGGACCCGGCCGGCTTAACTAGTAACCGCAACAAAGTCTAATGTGAGAGGTTAAGGCACAATTAGATTAATTAATGCCTCATGATTAGGGTTAAGTCATGGCCCACTAATACTTAACCAATTTTGGGGATACGAGGGATCAAATGGGGTTAAGTGGTGAACTGTTGGTTACACTTAACTAATTTAATCCATGATTAGTGGGGGGTTAAACCACACTTAACCCTCTTAGAAAACCCTAGCAACGTGGTCTGTTCCAGCAGTAATCCCAGTTTGGTATCATTCACAACCCTAGAGGCTAGGCTAGGCGGGGCACGATTACTGGACTGATGTAAGCAACCAAAGTGACGGCTGAGTGGTACAGCGGTGCGGGTCCAGGCGGGCTACGGACGTGCACGTGGTCCGGTGTTGGACAAACTCGAGGCACGGGTACCAGTAGGTTTAGACTGTGCATTATTGCTTAGGTGTCTGGGGTTGACACCCGAGGGCTTGATACACCCGAAGGTGGACCCAGCACAGTCTGACTACAACCATATGTGGGCCGTAGGGACACCAACACTTGACGTGTTAGGTTTATAGGGAGCCGATCGACTAGACCGTTGGGCTGGACCTTGTATTAAGGTCACCTCATGTTATTGGGCCAAAGTTTTGGGCTGAGGGATCAATACCTGTTATGTTAGTTTGCTAGTACACTGTGGTGCAAAGCTTAATCTTCTTTATGTGATGACACCTTTATCTATTGCCAGTATGTTCATCTCAGTTTCCATCATGATGTTAGCTTTACTAGTTTATAGACTGATCGTAGTAGGGCTTACCAGTCTTTTTGACTGACCTGTTTTCTTTCGCTTCTTTTCTTCCGTTTCCCCCCCCCCCCCCCAGGTTCTCAGGGAGGGAACAGTGGTGCTTAGCTTGGATCGCTTGCTTGTTTGCTGGATAGCTCATGTATGTCTGGACATTGAGCTCGCTATGGTTTATCATCTTTATTTTGGGGATAGCACTATGTATTTCAGTATTGCTGTTTATGATGTACTAGACATGTTATTTTGGTAGTGACTTTATGATGTACTAAACTTGATTTGAGATGGTTTGAGATATTCCGCTGTTTTATTCTCACTTACTCTATTATATATATATATATATTTATGTTCTTATTCTGCCTTGATATATCATTATGCATGCTTACCCAGTTCTAACGCCCCCCAGAAGCTAGTGCCCCCGAAAGAGTGACCCTAGCGGAGGTGGGGTGTTACAATACTCCAGGAAAAGAGAGCCACTAAAGAATCCAATGTAGGGTCTGGGGGGTTGTGCTGCCAATATTCAAAAAATGAGTGAATCGAGGGGATAAAACCAAGAAGGAAGGAGCTGATTGCAACCCAAACTACATAGGAGAAATTGCATTCAAAAAAGAGGTGAGTGAGAGATTCATTATGACTATTGCAGAGGACACAAATAGGATCGATATTGTTGTTGAAACGAAAAATACGATCTTTGGTGTTGATGAGGTTATGAATGAGTAGCCACTGAAAGAAGATAACGCGAGGAGGAAGATGACAATTCCAGACACGAGCGAAAGTGAAGCACCTACCTGGGTGAATAAGGAATTTATAACAGGCCGCTACAGAGAAGTTGGGGCCCAAAGCCCAAATAAATCTATCAGGATCAGGGTTGAATTGGGTTGTGTTAAGAATATGGTCAATGCACACAAGCTCATTAATCGATTCTAGCCCCAAAATAGGTGGAAGGTAAAAAGCCCAATTGGCCCAGAGAATGCGCTGAAGCAACTGACAGGGGATTAAATTGGTTTAATAATGCCAAGTTTGGAAAAAAGGGAGGAGAAGGGGATCTGTTCGTTCCAAATATCCATCCAAAATAAGCAAGAGTTTCCATTATTGACTATAATGTGAAAGAGAGATTTTAATCTGAGAATGGTGGATAATACTCCTTTCCAGAAAGGCGATGGATTAAAAGAAGGGCTGAAGTGAAGGATGAGGAAGGTGTTAGCTTGATACAGTCTGTGAAGTATCCAGTCTTTCCAAATAATTTGTCCTGGGGTAAGGCAGTGCCAAAGCTATTTAGCCAGAAGCGCCATGTTGAAGATAAAGTGGTTGTGAATTCCAAGTCCCCCATGGATCAACGGAAGGCAAACAGTTTTCCAATCGATTAGTTTTTTCAATTTACCACCATTCCAAAGGAAAGAGCTTCAAATTGAATCAATTTTGTTGATTACCCAAACTGGCCGGAGTTTGTGGAAGGACATCCAGTAGGTTGGAAGTGAAGTGAGAACATGCTTGACCAAGATAAGGCGGACCGCTGATGATAATGAATTGGCTTTCCAACTTGCAAGTCTATTTTCAATTTTGAAAATGAGAGGTAGCCAGTCAGATTTATGAAGTTTGGTAGGACGAAGGGGAATGCCTAAGTATGTGATTGGGAATGAATCCAGTTTGCAATTGAGACATTCAGCAATTTTAGGACCCAGGTGAGTGCAATTGCCCAACATTATAATAAAGCTTTTATTGAAGTTGATGGATAATCCTGAAATCATTTCAAAAGTGTAGAGGAGAATTTTGAGGCAGTGGATGTTAGAGGGTGTTGGAGGGGTGAAGAGAATAGTATCGTCTGCAAATTGTAGGCATGATGTATGAACATTTGAGTTTGGGAGTGAGATGCCACAGAATATGCTCTGAGATACTGATTGCTTAATCATTTGATTAAAAACATCTGCAACCAAAACAAAATTGAGGGGGGAGAGAGGGTCCCCTTATCTTAGTCCTCTTCTAGATTTAATTTTGCCACCGAATTCTCCATTAATGAATACTGTAGAGATGCTAGTGTGAAGAATTGCATTGGTCCAATTACACCATCTCAAGGGGAAAACTCTATGGGACATAAGAGATATTATAAAGTCCCAGCTAATTGAGTCAAATGCTTTTGAAAAGTCAAGTTTGAGTAGAATACCCGGGGTATTTGAATTATGGCAAAAGGAAATTACTTCTTGGATAGCTGCAACACAATCAAGAATGTTTCTACCTTTGATAAATGCAGATTGTTCGGGGTCAATCAGTGATTCAATGTGGTTTTGAAGTCTAATGGCTAAGATTTTTGTGATAATTTTGAATGTTGTATTGAGAAGACTAATGGGTCTGAAGGAATGCAAAGTGTTGGCACCAGTGAATTTGGGGATGAGAATGATATTCGCATAATTTAATTTGGCAATAGATGAGGGGTTGGCAAAGAATTCAGAGCACATTTCAATGATATCTGTTTTTAGTGTAGGCCAAAAGTGTTTGAAGAAGACTGGGCCAAACCCATCAGGCCCAGGGGCTTTATCATTCGCCATTTCTTTTAGGGCCTGCCAAATCTCCTCCTCAGAGAAAGGTTGATCAATAATTATCGGAGAAGGGTTAGGGTATAAATGATGCCAGTTTATATCAGGAAAAGATGAAGGAAGTGAACCAAGAATGTTTCTATAATAATTAGTGAAGAGATGGCAGATGTTCTTAGAATCAGTGAATGAGGTGTTGTCATGAACGATTTCTGAAATGAAAGAGGAGCGACGATGTCCATTGGCAATTCAATGAAAAATGGCAGTATTTTTATCTCCCTCCTTAATCCAATTAGCTTTTGATCTTTGTTTCCAACCAAGTTCTTCTTGCTTGATTAATCTGTCCAACTCTAACTCATATTCTTTCAGGTTGGACCGTTCAGAGTCAGACAAGGGACGATGTTCCTCAATGATGTTTAAGTTGAGAATAGCATCTTGAGTGGAAGAGATGCGAGTTTTTAAGGAATTCCATACATTTTTAGCCCAAGGACGAATTAATTTCCTTAAGGAACGAAGCTTGCATACCATCCTAACAGAGGTAGATTGGTGGTTTGGTAATTTATTCCAGTTATCGATAATAAAGTTATCAAAGGAAGGTTCAAGCAACCAGAGTCTTTCAAATCTGAATGGACGATTGATAGGAGGACTAGAGCATGTATCAAGGAGGATTGGGCAATGATCAGAAATGGTGGTAGCTAGACCATTCACTAATGACAGAGGAAAAAGATCATCCCATAAAAGATTGAAGAAGAAACGATCAAGTTTATCCAAAGAGGGGGAATCTCGTCTGTTTGACCAGGTAAATCGACGGTTGTTGATCGGTGGTTCAATGAGGGAGCAAGATTGGATAAAAGCATTAAATTTAGGAGAGTCTGAAGATGCATTAAATTAAGTGCAAATTGGTATACATGTTGTTCAGAAAGCTGTCAATTAAGTGCAAATTTGTTTATACTTGATTGTTGGACTCAAAATTACGTTGTTCCATACCTGATTCAATTTATTAGTGCAAAAATAGAATGAAATAATTAAAAGTTTCACATGATTCAATTCAAATAAACCCAGAAGCAATTACTAGAAAAAGGAAACAAAATTAGTATGAGAAGAAACAAAAGTAAAGTTAGTCATACATGCAAAGTGGCAACAACATAATATAATACGATCACAAAGCTAATGAGCGCATTAAAATTAGAGGAACTCTTATATGAAAATAAAGGTTTTATATACTGTAAATTCAACCAAAAATCATCATCAACAAATGGAAGTGATTTGCATTCGAGCCAAAACCCAAGAACAAATTCAAATAAACCCTAAACCAAATTTCAACTCAAACCATCAAAGTTGAGTTCAAAGCGTAAAATCAGAAACATAAATCGGAGAACACATACCATTGATCAAGTTGATATCCTCAATCCAAATAAAAAATTATTGAAAATCAAAATGGTTTTAAACAGTTTAAAAATTGAAATGGGAAAAACTTATATGCTCCTTCAAATAATCAACCAAAACAGATGTATATATATCTACAGAGTGAGAGATCATAAATTCATGCACTAGAAAATTAACAAACAAAAAGTAACATTAAACCCAAAAATATACGAAGTACATAGAATTAGAAGGAATTGACAGACACAAAATCTAAGTCATTATCAGCAAATTAAATGTAAATTTTAGAGTAGCAAAGTGAACCCGAATAAGAAAATTCATACCAAATTTGATCTCAAATAATCCTCAATTATTAAAGCCATCAAACTTGCAAAGCATCACTCCGTGGAATGGGAAACCTGTAGTAAACGTGAAAGGAAGAGGAGTAAAATTAAGAGGAAATGAAAAATGAATAAAAAATTATGCGTAGAACCAAATTAAGAAGAAGAGATCATGGGAGATAATTATAAGAAAGAAATCAGGGAAGATAATTGTAGGTATACGCATATATGTATATGTTGATAGATTTTACACATTTAAACAATTAAAGTTAAATATACAGAGGTATCTATATCCGAATTTTATTAAACTAATTATGACATCTGCATAAGAAATGTTCTAGTGTTTAAAAAGGAAAATATTTAAATTTAAAAAATATTTTATTTTCAAAGAATTTATGGATTCCAAATAAAATCTCGCAAATGAATGAAACTTGCATATTTTACTATGATAAGCATATATATGCAAATGGTTAAGAAATGTTAAAGTGTTGAAATATTCTATTTAAACTATAGAATTCCAATTAAAATTGTGCTCCTTTATTAGTTAATATGTTTCATATAATTAGTTTTTCATTCCTTAAATAAAGTTGTGCTCCTTTATTAGTTAAATATGTTGAGAGAAAGGAAAGGAAAGGTTTCCTTCTGTGAATAAACTGAATAAGTAATCACCTTGCACAAATATGTATATAAGAGTATATTTGATACAATCTAATTTATATACACATTAAACTATATTAAAAATTTAAGGGGTTGTTATTGACACTCCAAATATTGTTAAGGGGAGGTCAATTTAAATAGAAAAAGGAATTTGTTAAGGGGAGTATCAATGCAGAGAGCACCCCGTTAACAGATAAATTTTATTTTACCAAATTAGCCTTCTTTACAATAATTCTTTTTTTAGATGTTAATTAAAAAAAATGGTATATTAGTCGAACTGCATCAGATTTTTATATTAAATTATCAATAATCTCATTTGTCGATCGCTTTTTTTAAAATAATTTCATTTCTCATTTGTCCTTCGCTTTTTTTTGAAATAATTTCAATCCTCATATGTTAAATTATCAATAATCATTTGTTTCACGTTCTTCATTTGCACCATTACTTCTCCTCAAATGATCACCTTTTTTTTGTTTACAAATAATTTAAAGATTTTTTTTTTTTTGCAATTAAAATTGATTAGGATTTGGGATGGTAACTGATGTTATTACTAGGGTAAAAAGAGAATGTAAAAAATTAAGTATGTGTCTCCCCGTAACATTTTTTTCATGATTGGAGTATTTTTAAAATTTGACCTCCCCTTAACAATATTTGGAGTGTCAATAACAATGCCCAAAATTTATATGTTAAACCAAATGCAATATTGCTTTTATTTAAACGAAACTTAGAAAAGTTCTAAATGAATCTAGATTAATTAATAATTATATCGATATATATATATTATGTTATTTTAATCTGTTTAGGATAACGTAAGTACATATAAGATAGAATTTGAAACTAATATGATTTAATTAAATAAATATATTAACGGTTAAATAATTTGAATCATTACATCAAACCTTTTAGACTTTTTTGTTGAATATTTATCTATGTATTTGATATTTACATGTGCTTGATTAGTTAGAATAATTATTCCTAATTTGTAACAATACATGTAATTTTTTTAATATATTGTCATTCGTATATAGTTTCACATAATTTAACAAACTACAATAAAATAACATTTTTAATCAATTTTATAGCATTACAAAGTTGGAATAATTTAAGATTAGTGGGAATAATTCAAGGTCGGACCAAAGGTTAGAATAATTAAATGACCTTGATAAATATGGGCAATTTGGGTATTTTACGGTCGGACCAATTAGTAATCATTAAAGATTAGTGGGAATTATAATATAAATAGATTATTAATGGGTGTACAATATCCGGATTAATTATTTTGAATTATTTAATTAGAAGTCTCGTAACTTTAAAATATCCCCATTACAGAGATGGGTGCTACATCAAACAATAATTGTTTTCTCTACATAGTGCAATATAGGTAGGAAGAAAAACATAATTATTTTCCACTTGGTCTAATCACATATCTTTATTAATAGTTATTTTAAAAGCGCATATCGTTGCTCCAATCGAAAACTTCCAAAATTATCCTCCATTTACATTTCTTTTTCACATCCTAAAAAATAATATTCAAGTGGAGGAGCATTAATTTTTACATATGTTAACATTGCTTAAAACTTGGATTTAATAGATTTCACAAATAAACTTCATATGCAATTAATAAAAAAACAAAAATTCATACAAAAAATAATAATAATAAATTAAATGTTGCAACTTCGAAATTAAAATTCAAAATAACTACAAATGATCCAAATGCAAAAACATAGCTAAGTATTAAGAAAATCATTTGTTTGAATATGTATAACATATAAATGGTTTTTAAAAAAATTACCTGCTGTTGACACGCATTTTCATCAAAGCTGTCACACATAAAGATTTTGGTTAGCGACGCACTCAAGTGTTGAGAACGTCGTAAGAAAACACAAAGCAATTTGGTCGAAATCGTGACGTGTTTAGAAAAGAATGTAAATGGCGTCGATTTGGTACAATCGGTCCAAAATACTTGAGCATATCGGTCCGATCGCATGGAAAAACTCATCGTGGAAAATATATGGATTTTGGTAAAAATCAGTGTCGTGCACTCAAAAATAGCTGATCGACACGCGTCGATCACAAAAAAGGTTTGTGTGACTTATGACACTCAAATCTGGCAAGTTGGCAAAAAGCTGATCTGACACGTCAAAATAGCTTGATCGACATGGCGGATTAACCCATTTTCACGTGCGCAACTCGATTTGATTGGATTTGGCATTTAGCGAAAACTCAAGATCTGACACGGTCAAATCCAGTGATCGACACGAGAAAAACATTGAAAACCACATATGCAACATGGCCAAATCACGCTGGCCAGATTGGTTTTGTACGGTGGAAAATCAACATCCCTATTTTCATATCCCACTTAGGATGCGAATTTTCCACGTCGCAACGTTGCCCCGACAACATTTTCTCCGTATCTGCATCGCATCTCTGGGGATGCGGAATTTTGGCAAGGGGCGGATACGAATTTTGGTGAGTCGAAAAAGGCCCTATTGGCACGATGCGATGCGAGATTTCATCGGCTCTGTGATGTGATTTTTCGGATGAAAGATTCTGGTTTGGCATGACTCTAATCTTTTGGCAGTGAAGATTTAATATGATCACATCTGGGGATTCGGGATTTTTCCCATGCGCGATTCGAGGTTTATAGATGCGATTTTCTAGATGGGATACAAAAATTTGGCAAAATGGTAAATGCCATATCATTTTGGCTCCCAAAACACCATGCAGATCACCCTGTTTTGCCTAATACGTACGTATTTTCCATGAATTTTCAGGATGCTGATTTTTTCAAGATGGGGATACTATTTTTTGAACTTGGCTTGGTTTTTTGCATTGATTTTTGGGATATGAAATTCATGTCCCTTCGGAATATGAAATTCTTGCAGCTACCCCCCAAAACTCACCTATAAACAGCCTCTTTCTTGGCATTCAAAGGGGTTGGTTCTCATTTGGTATTTTGGACTTCGTAGAGATATCAAGCACCATTAATGGCAACCACCTTCTTCTTCATGACTATTGGACATAGCTTGGACTTCTAAACGTGGCACAAACAAGTTCCATCAACTTTTGGATATTTATACTTCTTTTGGACTGTTTTGGATATTTTTGAATTTCTTGGACATTGGAGCTACTTTTTGGACATTGTTCCATCACTTTTAGAATTAACAAACATTTTTTTGTTCTATTGTAACGCTATGTACACAAATAGTACAAACTTTTACAACTATTATAACTAGCTATTATATATTGATTGATTGCTATAAATTGGACGTAGGCGTTAGTGCAAAACCACTATTAAAAGCTATGTTCTCTCTGTATTTCATTATTTTCGATTTGGATTATCGTTTTTCTACAAAACATACACTTGGGGTTTGGCGTGTGCGAATAAGCGACAATTCCCTACGTCAACACTTTGCGCACCAGGAAGAAGGGCACACAACATCAGTTTCAATCTCAGTTCCAGACTTCAGTTTTTAGCTTTAGTTCACGACCTTATCTCTCGACTTTGGTCTTTGGATTTTGGAGTTCAAATTCAACTTTTTTCCGGGAAAGAATCTCACTCACTTCCCACCATATTTATAAGGAAATAGTTAATTCGCTCGGAATGAGATGGTATGGAGAAAGGGCAAGAACTCTCCTCAATCGGACACCCATCAAACTTTGTTAGTCCGACATTAACGGAGTCGTCAAAGATTTGACTAAAGATCTCACTTCTCGCTTAGAACAACATGAAGAGCATTTCCATCGCTAAGAAGCCACCATAGCCACTCTTCCCACCCGACTCGAAAGATTTACAAGGCAGTCGGGCTAAGGAAACATTGTTGGAACAAGTGCTAGTGTTCCGCGAGGGTTAGCTCGGGACTTTGGGGCAATTCCCGAAGAACCACCCCATGTCGACACCAATCCATAGACAACTATCGGACCGGCTAGGCTCGAGGGCAACACCCCTAATCCCATTCAAGGCTCAGCTCAGGCTGTCATCAATCAGATCTCAGAGTCAGGCATTGGTAATGTCATTTAAGCGCCAATGCGCACAATTTTGGATACAAGAACTCCTGTAGTTCAAAATGTTGGATTTTCACCCGTCGAGGGACCTCTAGTCAGGATCGAGCTAGATATCTTGCTTGGCGATTGACCTTTCGCTAATGTAGGACTCAACACTAGGGGCATCGGCGTCAATTTGTCTAATCTGAATCAATTTCTTGGCATGGGAAGTGAAAATTAAGTTGCCGATATCATTCTGTATACAATATAAAGCTTAATTATTTTGATCATGGAAACAATTTTGTTTACATATGTACAATCAACTAATGTGCTAGCGACGATTATTTAGAATATTATTAATGGGTATACAATATACAGTTTAATTATTTTGAATTATTAATTAGAAGTCTCGTGACCTTAAAATATCCCCGTTACAGATGAGTGCTGCATCAAACAATAATTGTTTTCTCTACATAGTGCAAAATAGGTAGAAAGATGAAACGACCCAAACTTCCCCGTAAAGGAAAGTACGGATTGAATTGAGAACACGACAAATCAGAGCACAAACAGAAGAACTTTTAATTGCTTATTACAACAATTACATCAGAGTACAAGAATATATCAGAGTATGAATAAATAATATACAATAGAAAACATATCAGAGATTTAAACTACATTTAAATAGCAGCAGAAAAAATAAAAAAATAATACAAAATACAACTTAAAGAAATACACGGATACAGAGCTTTCCAAATATCGCTTCAGCTGTAAACCAGGATCCTGTGAATATAATATCTACAAAACTACTAGCTGCCCGTGTGGAAAATATGGGCACACAAAGTTTAGGTGAAAAAAATAAACTCCAGGTCAGTCATGGGACTGGTGTGAGAACTAAAACAATTATTAGCTTGATTTTAAAGTTGGGTAAATCATGGGACCATGCCATATAACATAGAACGGGTTTACTCCACTTGAATCTTAGTTTAAAATAAAACAACACAATACTTTTTGGAAAAATGAAGCTATAATAAGACTCAGGTCCCATCACACAATGCAACGCAAGCCGTAGGATAGAGTTTTCCCTTATAATAGCCAAACATGCTTGATACATATAAAACAAATCATTTTGATATTACAATAAGTGCATAGTGTTTAAAAACAACTTCAAATATAAATGTATCAATCATAGACGGCATGAGTACCATATATCATGTCGCCATACTAGTTCTGCAATCAAAACCGCATGATGTCGTGTTGGAAGTTGGATTTCCATCTATGAACCAAGGCAAAGGATCGTCCTTACCGGATTCGAGACACTCTAGCTTATGCCTCAGGATCAGAGCTCGAGTGACCCTTGGATCTTCAGGGTCAGTCCACAAATACTTTAGTGGATTAGTTATGCCTGAGAAATACGTTTCCCCGCCCTATGGGGCGTAAATCTGAGCCACTAGGGACTCAATATCCGAGGCGCCTCATTCCATCATCCACAGAAGTAAAATGTCTGGGCTCCATACCATGACACCACTCCTAGCTAGAAGGAAACTCATGTTCTCCCTGCAGTCCTCTCCCGTTTCTGGTCCATACCAAGGTGTGAGACTCGCGAAGTATCGCTATACACAAAGCTGTGCTAACTAAAGTTCTGCTTTGATCATCATCCACAAGACTCTGCTTTTCAACAAAAGCCTTGATCATTTGCATCTTAGCATGCCACATTGTCAATCCAAACCACCATTGATTTCTTCCAATATATAACCTCTAAGCTCGTACGTCCCAGATAAGGGTGTTAAGAAAGAGAATAAATTCTACGCCACCAAATAGATATATATTTAGCAGAGATTAACGAATACAGCATAAAGGAATACACGTCAGGCATACCATCCATTTACAAGTCCGTTCTGGGTCGGAACGGAACCGGAGGCACCTTATTCCTCGTCCTATATGTCCAATACAGAAGAGAGGTCCTCGCATATCCGTCGATCTCCAAGTACATTTGGACGATCACCACTTATTACCTTGTCTTGGGTGTACGGCCCAATCAAGACATCAGTAATCATCCAAACGATGTGAAGAACTCCGGTCTACAACCACCATCTTCATCTTCGACTCTTGGTCGTCGTATTAATTATTCAAAATGGGTTAAACCCGATCTTTCCGAATAATTCACGTATTTTATAATCAAGTGCTATAAAAACACATCATACGCCTCATTCCAATTCAGAATATTCTTTTAAATAAAATACTCACATTATTAGGGAAGGTTCCCATAAATTTTATCAAAGATAAATTCTTTTAAATTTACTCTTTAGTCTGTGTTTTGATATCAATTACAAAAGATTTTATTAACTAGTCGGGATTATCGAACCTTACCGCAATAATCATTTATTGTATTTTTCACATCCCAACCTATTTATCCCATTTTCATTTTAATCTAATTAAAGATTCATTTATAACTCTAGTTCAATTTTAATATCAAAAGTCATTACTTAAAGATTATCCAAATTTTAGGAAATAAATCCTGTTTTTACTTGGGTTAAAGAACCAGTGTTGTTTAAAACATAGTTCACGATAAACCCAAATCATTTTCCATAAAAATGGAATCTACACAGAAAACAGATCAATATATAATCGATATAAATTTCCGTATCAGACTAATAATATAAATGGAATAGCAGCAAAGTCTTTTAAATTCCATATATAGTAACGGTCTTCTTTTACAGAAGCTCTTCTCGATTATTATTAAATCGAATTCCATTCAATTCCAATTTTTTTTATTAAATTGGAAAACTTTACTTTGGAAAAATTTCATTTAAATCTTAATAAAAGATTTATAAATTCCAAATTATATTTTCACTGTTAACTGAGTTGAAGAACGAATATTATTGAAAAAAACACAGTTCATAATAAACCCAATTCACATTCCATTTTATTCCAATTACTATATATAATTGAAAACTCTAATAATCTTAATTAAAAGATTTATTCTTTTCACACGGGGTTTAAGAACAGTGTTATTTAAGACACCATTCACGACAAACCCAAAATCCAATTCATTTATTCAATTCCAATAAAATATTAATTAATTGGAAAATCATTAAATCTTAATTTAAAGATTTATTCTTTTCTCAACTGGGTTTAAGAATAGTGTTATTTAAGACACTATTCACGACAACCCAAAATCGAATTTCTTTTATTCAATTCCAATTAAATATTGATTAATTGGAAAACTTCATTAAATGTTAATTTAAAGATTTATTCTTTTCTCAATCGGGTTTAAGAATAGTGTTATTTAAGACACTATTCACGACAACCCAAAATCCAATTTAACATTAAATAAAAGGATCTGAACGGAAATTATATCGGCTTATATTCAATATCAAATTCTGAAATCAACAAATATCGTGTTGGGAATTACGATATTTATATCTTCCAAATTCCCATAACAATATCTATATAATCACGGAATCCAATATCGAAAATTACGAAGATTATTTCTTCTCAAATCCATTCCAATTCATACATTGGAAAATTTGGTTATATTAAAACCATTGCAGATCCAATTTATTATTTCTAAAATAATTAGATTATTTTTCTAGTTAATAAATAGTTCATTTCGATAAAAATATATTTTTATCTTTTCAAATATGGAATTTTTCATCCAAAAGTTTTCCAAACCATTTATTATGATTTTACGCATTTTGTTAATAATTTTATCAATGCCCGTACAGTCGGTTTCCGATAACGGTCACCGAACTACATCCATAGCGACCTTTTCCAAATTTGATTTGGACATAATTCCAAATCCAAACGTTAGATTATAAATCTCTTATATTCATTTGAAAACTCTTTTCGATACGAACCTAATGGTTCCGGTTTTAGGAGAATTCGACGGTCGGATCTCCTATTACATCAATTTGAAGTTAATGGTCGAAATTCGCGAATGGTCGCTGCGCGACGCGTTCTATTCAGGCCATTAAATATATATAATATGTATTATATATATTTCATCGATTTCCTTTTAAAATGTATTTTATAAAATGTTTATAAATTTGCTTTAGAACGATTCCAACTAATTTTTCAATTTTAAATCAAAATTGAATATTCTATATCTTTATCATATTAAAATGATAATATTTTCAAAATATTCAATTCTGATCCTTTCTTTCGATATTCATTATAAAATGAATAAAATTGATAGGTAAAAGGGGCGTTTAACTACATAACTATTTTATTTAGTTTATACCTTCAATAAAAATGATATTTTATTGTCCAAATATTTTATTCGACATATGAATATTTTATTTTGTTTATACATTCAATAAAAATGATATTTTTGTTATTCAAATATTTTATTCTCATTAACATGTTAAAGATGACATTTTTAATGTACAAAAATATAATTTAACATATGATTATTTTATTTTCATTAACATGTTAAAGGTGACATTTTTAATGTACAAAAATGTATTTTAACACATGATTCTTTTATTCTTTATACATACAACAAAAATGTGATTTTTATTATTCAAACATTTTATTTTAAAATATTATTTATTTTAAAAATATTCCTTACATTAATATGTTCTTTCCATTAAAATGTCTTTTTACATTAAAATGTCTTTTTTACATTATTTACATTAAAAATGTTCTGAATCGGAATGCGACTTAATCAATTACCATATAATTTCAGTTATATGGATTTCATACATCGCATGTATACAACAATAATGATAAATAATCATTAAACAGTCCATTCACATCCAAAGTGAAATTTACAACTGTGTGAGCATTAAAATAAATAAACAACGCTCATTACAGACTGTCAATCCATCGATTGACATACAACTAAATATTGGGACTAGTGTATGTCAAATATCATCCCAATATCCGTGTGGAGTTTCAAACAACACAGTTTATTTAAATAAATCATTGGTTGATAAATTTAACCAATTCAAAGTTGGTTTGAATTATTTTCCTACTTAGCCAATTTTACTCTTTAAATTATAAATAAATATTTATAATTTACTGTCAACTGCCACATTAGTGTTAACATCATTTATGTTGAAATATTTAACATATTAAAAGGGTGTTGTTATTGACACTCTAACTATTGTTAAGGGGGGGGGGGTCATTTTTTAAAAACACTCCACCCTTTGAAAAATTGTTAAGGGGCTACACAAACATTTTATTTCACACTACCCAGTATTCCCGGATTGCCCCTTCAAATTAGATTAAAAAAAACTTATTTGACAAGGGAAACCGAATTAAAATAAGCAGTTTGTCGTCACTGCACCGAATGCAGCACATAGTAAATTATGTATGTATTCAATAGTGATGTGTTGAAAATTAATAATCATTTCGGTGCATTGCCTTGATAATTACAAAATTCGGCATACTTATGTCGGTAAAAAAAAGTTCGATCCTATTCCTCTGAAAATGCTTATCTTTTAGCGTTTAAAAAAATCGATATATGCGTATTGAAAAAAAATACTATGGCCTTTGCAAAAAAAATTAATGTAAAATTACCTTTATTTGTTAGTGGGCTAAATGGGTAATAATGTAAAAATACCTTTATTTGTTAAGGGGCTACTTTCCTCATGAGTACGTCCCTTAACAATTTTTGAAAAAATAAAAAATTGGCCTCCCGTTAACAATATTTGGAGTGCCAATAACAATGCCCTTCAACATCCCAAACAACACACAATACAGTCAATTTAAATCATCCATGGTCTGTGGACGAGGGAGGTGATCTAACATGCACCGTGTACAGTTTATAATGATTAAACTGATAAAAATTTACACTAGAAATTTTCTATATTTTTATAAATGAATATAATGAAATGATAAAATATAATTTAGTGAGAAGGAGTTCACACCTCGGTTCCCACTCCGTCATTCTTTTATTAAATATTTCAGATAGTTCCATCGTGTAGTGTTCTTCACCGTGTTTCTAACGCAATCTGTTTTCACGCAGTTTGTATTAAAAATCACATTTTTATACTACGTTATTTGTTTTAAAAGAAAATCATGCTATTTTTTTTAAAAAAAATCAATGCTATATATAAATTAAAATCATATTTTTAATTTAAAACTATTTTATTATAAGAATCACATTTTTATCACAATGTTATGTAGATACAAATCATATATTTATATCACTATCTTTATAATAGAAATCACATTTTTATTTACATTATGTATATATAAAAATATTATTTTTTATATTGCTATTTCTATTTTAAAAACAATGCTAATTTTATTTTAAAAACAATGCAACTTTTATTTTAAAAAGAATGCAAATTTTATTTTACAAACAATGCAAATTTTATTTTACAAACAATGCTAATTTTATTTTGCAAACACTGCTAATTTTATTTTGCAAACACTAATAATTTATTTTTGCAAACAGAATGCTTTTTTTTATTTCAAGAACAAGGTTCTTTTTATTTACAAAACAAAGTGATTTTTAATTCAAACATTATATTTTTAAAGCAGATTTTAACAATGTTATTTATATTAAATTAGTTAACCTAAGATAAATGATAAAAAAAAATAACTCAACGTATAAATTTATCTGGTATGTTCCATGTGGTAGATATTGTTGTCATGATTCCAACGGAGTTCGTTTCGTTCAATTCCATCGTTGTTTGAACAAATTATGGACATATATATATTAATTACATATTTATATAATTAATATAATAATTAATTTAATTAATACCATCATTATTCCTTAACCAGTATCTTCCTCTTCGTTCCTTACTGGAACGATGAACCCATCACGTCGATTCAAGAATCTGCCCCCGCTGCCTCAACCGTGCCACCCATCATCCATCCGAACCCACCACGCCGACGGCCTCAGCGAACTCCGCCACCCCCCTGAACATTGGCCATCTCGCACGCCCCCTCCTTCCTAGAGTTGCGTGCGATTGTCATCACTTCAGGCACAAAATTTGAGCGCCACGAGCAACAAGAAGTTATCATCACCGTATGATTTAGAAGAGTAAGAAAAGGTCTTCGATTTTTGTTTTGTGGCTTGGTCTGATTCGATATGGATTAGGAGTTTTTATTGATCTAAAATCCAAGCTTTTCCGCCATTCATCCAGGAAGAACGGCGACCCTGAATAGTTGTCTAGGGTTAGGGTATTTGACTGTGTATTTATAGGGTATTTTTAATTTATTTAATTCAAATATTTCAAAAATTCATGTTTATCAGTTCAAACTCCAAATTAAACCCAACGACTGTCTCCCCCAGCTAAATACCCCCATTCCAAACACAATGGGATATATTTCGTAAGCCAATTCAACTGTTTTAATCAGTTTTTATCAAAATTAAAATATAAATCAATATATATTGAATTTAAACATATATTTTAATTTACTGGGACCACATACTGACTCCAAAAAAATCTAGAAAAATTATATCTAGCTTTGTTTTGATGATACGGTCCTAACAAAACTAATTTCATCGAATTTGGAGGCCGTCTGAAAAATGGTCACTTTTCAGTTGATTCAATTCAAACTGAAATTGACAAAACACGTTTTCTTTTGTCATGCTCACATATTAATTCCAAAAATTATGAAAATTGGAATCTAGCAATAATTTGACATTCCGGATCCAAAAAAAGTGGTTTCGTCGAAAACGGAGGTCGTTTGCAAAATAGCTATTTTTAAGGGCTATATATATATATTAAATATATATATAAATTCTACAGCGACTTTTCTGAATTTTAAACTGGACATAACTTTCAACTTATATTATGAAATCTCAATTTCTTACATTCGTTAGAAAGATATTACTAATCAGATTCAAATATTTCTTGTTTCGTCCAGTTCTGACTTAAAATGAATTCTGTATACTCAATTGAAATTAAAAATCGAATTTTCAAACTTCCGCACCATTTCAGACTCGTTATATAATTAAAATAAATGTATTCGTTCTAAATTCGATTAATAAAAATTAGTCGTTATTATTTATAATAAATCATTTTAAATATTCAAAATCCGTTAAAATTGATAAAATAAAATTTTTAAATTGGTTCTGAAAATCTAGGTTGTTACAATCTCCCCGACTTAAAATCTTTTCGTCCTCGAAAAGGAACGGAGCTGGAAGTTGTTTAACTAACCAACTAAACTTTCAATTCCAATCAATTTTCAATTCAGTTCAATATTAAATTCAATTTAGCTAAATTCATCATTCTTTCTCATATTGGTTAAATTAATTATCATTCCAATATTTTAATTAGTTAAACTAATTATCAAACATCACAACCAGCAATCAATTAGGTGATTAACTTTTCAAATACATATAACTTTTATATATAGTCAAAGATCATATTTTTGATGCCAAATAACAACAATAAATCCTAGCTAGTTTTGGTTCTCACACTAGTCAGTTGGAAATATATAGATATCCCACTTTCGAAACTCGAACATAAACACTTATGACACTAGCAATCATCAGCATCATGTCCGGGCGACTAGAGTGTGATTCTATATCTATCCAGTATATTAAAACTTCGAATATATGTTAATTACGCGTGTATTCAAAATCTTTATATACTCGATTGTCCAAATTAAAATAAAATAATATACTCAAATCAGTTAAAGTTTTCAAAACTAAATTTGTTGTTTTTTTATTTTAAATAACACTCTTCGAACTCATTCTAGGATACTACTGATCATATCTCTAACGAGTTATTCTCATTGGATATTACTAGTCCAATCTCTGATGAATTCTTTCATTCGTTTCTAATGTATCTTGTTCTCTGGCTTTGTAAACCTCGCTCTGATACCAAATGAAACGACTCAAACTTCCCCGTAAAGGAAAGTACGGATTGAATTGAGAACATGACAAATCAGAACACAAACAGAAGAACATTTCATTGCTTATTACAACAATTACATCAGAGTACAAGAATATATCAGAGTATGAATTAATAATATACAACAAAAAACATATCAGAGATTTAAATTACATTTAAATAGCAGCGGATAAAATAATACAAAATACAACTAAAAGAAATACACTGATATAGAGCTTTCCGAATATCGCTTCACCTGTAAACCAGGATCCTGTGAATATAATATCTGCAAAACCAAAACTTCTAGCTGCCCGTGTGGAAAATATGGGCACCCAGGTTTTACGTTAAAACAATAAACTCCAGGTTAGTCATGAGACTGGTGTGAGAACTTAAACAGTTATTAGCTTGATTTTAAAGTTGGGTAAATCACGGGACCACGCCGTATAACACGGAACGAGTTTACTCTGCATGAATCTTAGTTTGAAATAAAACAGCGCAATGCTTTTTGAAAAAATGTAGCTATTAGAAGACTCAGGTCCCATCACACAAAATGAAGCTATTAGAAGACTCAGGTCCCATCACGCAATGCAACACAAGCCGGAGGATAGAGTTTTCCCTTATAATAGCCAACCATGCTTGATACATATAAAACAAATCATTTTGATATTACTATAAGTGCATAGTGTTTAAAAACAACTTCAAATATAAATGTATCAATCATAGACGGTACGGGTACCATATATCATGTTGCCATACTAGTTCTACAATCAAAACCGCATGATGTCATATTGGAAGTTGGATTTCCATCTATGAACCAAGGCAAGGGATCGTCCTTACCGGATTCGAGACACTCTAGCCCGTGCCTCAGGATCAGAGCTCGAGTGACCCTTGGATCTTTAAGGCTGGTCCACAAATATTTTAGTGGATTAGTTATGCCTGAGCAATACGTATCCCCGCCCTATGGGGCGTAAATCTGAGCCACTAGGGACTCAATATCCGAGGCGCCTCATTCCATCATCCACATAAGTAAAAGGTTTGGGCTCCATACTATGACAACACTCCAAGCTAAAAGGAAAAACATGTTCTCCCTGCAGTCCTCTCCCGTTTCTGGTCCATACCGGGGTGTGAGGCTCACGAAGTATCGCTATACACAAAGCTGTGCTAACTAAAGTTGTGCTTTGATCATGTAATGGCTCGCAAATCCGTACTATCTGAGTTGACTAATAACACCACACGTCCAACCCAAATTGCACAGAAATACGAATCATTATTAGAAAGAAGTTAGAGGATGAGAAATAGAAAGAAAGAGTTATTAGAATAGAAGAAAAACGAAGAACACAAATCTCACAGTGGAACGAATAAAATATATTAAATAACATAACTTTTGAAATACAAATCAGTAACTGTATATACATACCATTATCAGAGCACAACCATTATTCCTGGAACAGTTATAAACTCCTGTTTCCAGATACAACATAGTACACAGCGGAAATATGATAATCTATAGCTAACTGGTGAAGCCTCCTGCTTCTAGCTCCTCCAAATGAATCTGTAAAATCCCGACTACTTGACTGCCCATACAAATTTGGGCACCCAAGAGTTTCGGGGAAACAAACAAAATACTCTGGGTCAGTCATGGGACAGGTGTGAGTAAACTCCAACCATTTGTTTAACTTTCAAAATCCTTTCGAAAGAAGTGATAATCGTAAGACCGATCCACACATAAACACAGATGGTTTTTACCTTACGATAACCCAAAATATTTTTGATATCAAATCCAGTGATATTATAATAATGTCTAAATGAAATAAATAGAATCTAGTGGAACTCTTGCATCTCACGCTCTATATATAATATAAAATCAAAAACCGCATGACGCTTATTGGAGATTGGAATTCCAACATGACAAGGTATGGAACCACCTTCTGTAACGACCCGAAAATCCGTACCCTTTGGGTTGACTAATATCACCACACGTCCAATCCAAATTGCACAGAAATACGAATCATTATTAGAAAGAAGTTAGAGGATGAGAAATAGAAAGAAAGAAATATTAGAATAGAAGAAAACGAAGATCACAACTCACAGCGAAACGAATAAAATATATTATATAACATAAACTTTGAAATACAAATCGGTTACTGTATATACATACCATCATCACAGCACAACAGTTATTCCTGGAACAGTTATAAATGCCTGTTTCCAGATACAACATAGTACACAACGAAAAATGTGATAATCTATAGCTAACTGGTAAAGCCTCCTGCTCCGAGCTCCTCCAAGTGAATCTGAAAAATCCGGACCACTTGACTGCCCGTACAAATTTGGGCACCCAAGAGTTTAGGGAAAACAAAATAAACTCTGGGTCAGTCATGGGACTGGTGTGAGTAAACTCCAACCATTGGTTTTAATTTTAAAAATCGTTTCGAAAGAAAAGATAATCGTAAGACCGTTCCACAGATAAACACAGATGGTTTTTATCTTACGATAACCAAGAATATTTTTGATTATCAAATCCAGTGATATTATCATAATGTCTACATCAAATAAATAGAATCTAGCGGAACGCTTGCATCTCACGCTCCATATATAATATAAAATCAAAAACCACAGGCGCTTATTGGAGATTGGATTTCCAACATGACAAGGTATGGAACCACCTTCCGATCAGTGTATTCTAAAGGCGATACACTGGGGTTCAACAAGAACATCTTGCAACCCGGCCCACACATGACCGACCACTCATTTCGCTTGAGTGTATCGAATGTATATCACCAACGGTTGGGATCAGCAACCGTTTCCCGAAAGGGACATCATCGATAGATTAAAAAAGTAAATGGAATTTCTCTAGATAGGTGATTATACATTCTAATGGGAGCGACCCACATAGCCATGCTGCCTGCCCGATTTTTGTCAATTCCGGGTTGTGAGGCTTGAGGTTTGAATTATCTTCCAGAACATCTGGCCACCATTCACTTTGAATGCCACATCGTCAGATCCATCGGAAATCACTAATTGGTTCCCACAAAAATACTCAAATTGTTAGGCTAAAGAAGTTTCCCTTCTTTGCCACCAACTTCGTACGTTTGAAGGAATCAACGTACGTAATCCCTTTGGAAATACTCTATCAGACACTCGTCCATACAAGTTGTCCTGGGTTTGGACAAACTGAAGGCACCGTTGTATGAATCCATCTTGGGCAGTTTCTACCTAGGGTTAACAGAACAGCCCTTGCATTTTACTCCGTCTTCAATTATCTTTAGCATACGTTGATACGTAACGCTTATACCAATACAGAGTGGTTTCAGATATTAAATCTGATCCAGGTCTCTCCATATTGACAACGGAGGTATAAAATTAATCAAAACTTTGATAGTCGGTGATTTAACTATCAAAAAAACATCCATACAATCAACAGTCCTATTTCCAATTGGAAATTCTACCGATCAAACATCTAAAACCCCGGCCCCCCTTTAAATTACTTCCTAATTATATTACCTTTCCAAAATCCTATTTTTCTTAGTTCCTCACTTACCGATTTATTTCATTTTCTATGCGTAGATAATATCTCTCATTTTATTTGGGAAAAACAAATTCAAAATCCTTTAAATTAACGCGATGTTACAGAAACATCGTTATTATAGCCAACATAATTTATTCATTCATTACTAACGGTATTACTCACCTTCACTATCGAACCTTAACTATTTGTCCGTCAATCATGAAGTCAGTCAAGTTGGGATATAATTACCTTTCAGACCTTAACTGAACAACATTCTCAACTCTGAAATAGTCAAAGCTCAGAACTTCAACAAGGCATTGCTTACGCGACTCACAGATTTAATCTAGGAATCCACTTCTTTTAACAGAAGAACATTGATTATAACGATAGTGTTATAATCGATGTTTCCAAATATTTGAATTATAAAACTTTAATTTACCGATAGCTTTACAATCGCTGTTTAGATTTATAACACATATGTTATAACAACAGCGTTATAATTGCTATTTAGATTTACAAAACAACAACGCTATAATCGCTGTTTAGATTTTCAAACAAATATTATAACAACAGCGCTATAATCGCTGTTTAGATTTTCAAACAAACATTATAACAACATCGCTATAATCGCTGTTTAGATAAAGTACCATGTGCGACGCACACGCTCCTGTTATTCATTTTTAAACTCTGTTTATTTTAAACGATTCAAGTTCTGTCTTAAATGTATTTACAAGCTATACATTCTTTTACCACTGAACTTAATTCGATTTCTATAAATTCCCTTTTTATATATATTTTATTTGCAAATTCCTTGTTTTAAACTATTATTCTTTTTAACCATAAATGTATTCCTTTTTACATATAATCAAATCAGTTTGATTTCGTACTTAAAGTAATATCTTAATCCCATTCTACTTATAACTTCTATTTAGAATTTTCCATACTAATCTCATTTTTTTATTCTAAGCATTTAAAACCTTTCTTTAAACTTTCCTCTATAATTTGCTAAATTCAAATCCATTTCCAAATATTGGTTTCAAAACCGATATTCACTTTCAAATATACATTCAAATTTGAACTTATATTTTTAATTTATCCAATGGTTCACACTCCACTTAATCTATATTTTTATTTATAACATTTTCTGTATTTATCCAATTGAATAGATTTCTATTTTCAACTCAATTTAAACGAAATTATTTCGAATTTGGAGATAAACTATGTTTTTAAATTCTAATTTCCTTTTTCACATTCGATGATATTTTACGGTATCTAAAATACCAGATTCCTAGGGCCAGGGTAACCCAACACACATATTCAACCATGGATTATATAGCACATCAAATATCACAATCAAATAAAAACAGTAAATAAAATGTTGAGGAATCTAGATGGATCCCTCTAACCTATTTTTCCTGCATCCACATATGTTAATAACATCGATAATATTATTTCACATCAATGTGAAATATCAGATCTAATAATCGATCAACGATGCAATCCTATCAACCAATTTTATCGACTATTCAACCAAGCAACCATCACACAGTATAAAATTACTGTAAATAAAATTTAAAGCTCGTTTATAAAAATATAAACGAGTCAGAGTTAGTGAGTTTACTCACATTGGTTCGCAGTTGACGATGCTGCTTTTGTTTCATTTAAAATGAAACAGTCTTTTAATTTATCTGTGAAATTCCGGTAACTCTGTTCTCCATGAAATTAGTTCTGCAATGAAGACCTCGTCGCTATGATTCTAACGTGACCGGTCTAGTTCAATTCTGTTCACGAAATAATGGTTATCCATGATTTAGTTTATACGAATTTAAATTAACTACTAATTCCTTAATTATAATATTAATTAAACTAGAGTACGTTTTATATTTTTAAACCAGGCCAATAATATTATGTTTGACCTGCTTACATTGGTTTCCATTCTCACACAGTTCGAACTCAACCATCTGTTATCAGCTTTGACTTGGAATGCAACCATCGCTCAACTCCACCGTATAATGCTTCGAACCCATACCGTTGTTTCAGATGATCAGAACCCACTGTCCATCACCGTTCCTTCACAAAACCCAAGGTTGACGACACCGTCCTCCTCTCTTGATTCAAACTTGCCATTATACTTTTCATTCGTTCAAAGAAACTCCACTTTTAAACAGTTCAAAACTTCAACAGTACGCCTCCTAACTCCATGCCTTTGTTCCATACATCGCGATATAGAAGCCCATTTCTTCACCGATGAAAACAACGGTCGACGCTTCCACCCTCACATAACTCTTTTTTATTTTATATATATATATATATATATATATATATATATATATATATATATTAGCCTATCTCCTTCGTTAATCTTCCCTAACCCACGATATCCCTTAATCCCTTTCATTAACGTAAATAGTTACGTCCTCTTCTTCCTGTCACAAAGAATCCATTCCTCTTATAATGAATTCTCAACCATAACTGTTCCTTCCCATAATAGTCAACACGCAAGATATTTCCACTCCCCCTCTGCCTCATTCTTCTGCTCCAACCGACCTCTAAAACAACCACCATCCCCCTTTCTTACACAAACTCACTCCTCGTCACCAACATAGACCATGTTTCATTCAAAACCAACAATTTGCACCAAATCTTTGGTCCTGCCATCCATCATACTTACTGTTACATGCCCTTAACCCCATGCCCATAATCCCAAGGACAAAACCGCTTTTACTCTTGCATCCAAGACAAGAAAGCGTACCACTACTTCACACTGATCCAAAACCGTACCCTCCATCTCCTCCCAGTATCTTCACCGTTCCACCAAAAACTCAACACAAACATCTTCTAAACTCCACCGCAACTTTCCTTATTTCCCGAGATTCATGCCTAACCCCACCATTCTTCATTCAAAAACCAACAACAAATCCGACCTCGAACTGACTTCAAAGTTTCTTGTACAAGTCGCGACCGCGAGTATAGCCGAAACCCCCAATCTTGGCTTGCACCCCATAAAAATATAGTGATGAGAAAGCTTTTGCAAAAATAGAATCATTGAAACAAGAATCAAACGTTTTTTTATATGTATTGATTTTTAGTTGAATTTCTATTGGCGATTCTCTTTGTTTAATTTAATATCAAATGCTGGAAGTTGCGTTTTTGAGAATGAGGAGCAGGAGGCTTTTAATTGTAAGTTGGGGGAGTCAAATGAAATAGACAGAAGCGGACATCGTTTGGTTTGTGGATAGCAATGGAAGCAGTATTTATAAAGACAAATTACTTGGCAGGCACGGAGCAAAACTTGGAGCGCACGGTTGAAAACTTGGTAGTCACGGTGAAAAGTTTGGATGGCACGATGTCTGTATTTTATCATGTGCGAGCATTCAGTTTCGTACAACGTAACATTAGTTTGATAGAAATGTGTTAAGTAATTGTTTTTACACTGCTAGGCCTGTGTGTTTTTCTCAGCTATACATGTGTTGCTTATATATATATATATATATATATATATATATATGAGTGGTGAGATTTTGCGTCAGAACTTGGCATGTTGATTAGGGGGTAGGCAAGGCATGTGATGGTAACAGTATAGGCATCTGTGTAATTAAATGTATATGCATACCGAAGGGTGTGCCATATTAGCTTTGCACCTCGAAGTGTTCACTGGTAGAATGAGGACTTTCTTTCCCACAGGACCCTCTTAAGAAAATGAACTAGTAGTAATCGATAGAAACATGTTTACTTCCTTAAAAGTGTTCGTTTTTTTGTTTCCCTTATATTATCGATCGCTCCGTACAGAAATAAAAATATGATCGTGACAAGCAATATGTCACGATCCCAAAAATATAATAATATCGGCAGTTTAACTTATATTATGAAACCCCAAAATATTGATATAGGGTGCCAATTACTTCAAATAAAAAGTTGTTTATTTTTCGGAATAAAAATTATAGAAAAATCCTAAAAATTAAATTATCACTACACCTCAAAAGAACCTTGTCCAAATTCAAGACCAATATTTTAATATATTTAAATAACCGTTATGGCCTATATACGATTCTACAGCGACTTTCTGAAAGTTTGATTTGGACGTAATTCAGAATATATAAACCGAAATCTCAAATTTTCACTTCCATTAGAAAAATATATTTAAACAGAACCAAACGTTTCTTGTTTCAAAGAAATCTGACTTATTTTGAATCATGTATATTCAGTTGAAGTTTAAATCGTAAATTACGAACTACCACGACAATTTCGAGCTCGTATTAAATTATATTATAAATTATACGTTTAAATATCGTTTTATTAAATAAATTCCTATATATAATTCAATTAAAATATTTAAAACAAATTTAAATTCATAATTCAACGGCTGAAAAATCCGGGTCGTTACACCTTCCGATAGTGTACCTCTAGAGAGGAATACACTGGGTTCAATAAGAACATCTTACAACCCGGCTCACACATGACCGACCACTCATTTCGCTTGAGTGTGTCGAATGTATAACACCAACGGTTGAGATCAACAACCATTTCCCGAATGGGACAACATCGTATAGAATCGGGAATTAAATGAATCTCTAGATAGGTGATTATACACCCTAATGGGAGCGACCCACATAGCCATGTTGCCTGCCTGATTTTTGTCATTTCCCAGTTGTTGAGGCCTGAGGCTACGATTACTTTCCATTCATTGATAGCACAATCACTTTGAATGCCACATTGTCAGATCCGTTAATCACTAGTTGATTTGCACAAATATATTATGGATATTATGCTAAGGGATTAAATCCGTTGCCACCATATATATTTATACAGACCAAAATATATGATCATTGGAAATACTCTATCAGACATTCGTCCATTGCGTTCGTTCTGGGATTGAACGAAACCGAAGGCACCATTTCTATTAATAGAAAACGCCCTTGCACTTGACTCCGTCTTCGATTATCTTCATATAATCTGATTCGCAACGCTATTGCCAATACAGAGTGGTTTTCGGATAATAATCCAACCGGTCTCTCCATATTGACAACGATATTGGCAAACACTTCGATAGTCGGTTATTTAACTATCGAAGAAAACAAACATCCATTCAAAACATCAAACAATCACCGGGCCTTTAATAAATATTTCATTAATTAATTAAATCACTACTGCATTTCCTTATCAATATTTGTTAGCCAAATATTTTCAATAATCATCTTGGTTTCTTACGCTGCTTGGAAACATTACCAAATATCAACTTTTTTTATTTTCTATTTTTAGAAAATATCTTCTATTTAAAATTGAAGAACATTCCACTTACTTTTCTCTTTCACGCCAATTCATTTTTAGACTTAGGAAATGTTTATTATTATATTTCCAAAATTGTACTTATTTTGGGTTAAAACAAATGTTATGTAAAACATCGTTACAACAACCCAAAATACTGCATTCGACTAAATCTCTTTAAACATTTCTCTTCGATACTGAATCTTGCTATTTATCAGCTAATAATGAAATCAATCGAGCTGGGGTATTATTACCTCTCAGACCTTGATTGAAAATATTATTAACTTCAGAACAGACAAGACTGCTAATTCGAATAATCAACACTATATTAAACCAATTTTCCATTTCTACAACATATATACTTTGCTCTTTCTATCCTTACTTGATTTAAATTCACAGATTTTCTTTTTGTTAATAATATACTATTTTTAGTTCGTTTCCTTATGGAATTCTATATATATCGATACATTGATTTCTAACTATCATAATTTCTTAAAAATATTCTAACTCCCTAAATTTCCAGAAAATTTCGCCATGTCTCCTTTGTACCGGGAGCATCGGGAAAATCCCTAAACCGCCACACAGGCCTCTCCAATCAAAAAGAAAAAGAAAAAGCCAAGCGGCTAGCCGATACGGCGCATAAAACCTCATATGGAATTTAAACGTGTACCTTTTTGTCGGGCATTTCAATATATCTCTTCATATACTTCATTCCATACCTGTCTAACACATATCTATCCATTCCCAATTTATTACAACTCAATCCAGTCATTTTAAACTCGATTCGCTAATTTATTCTTTAATTTACTCCTTTTGCCTATTTCACTTCTTATTTGAACATATCACGTTCAAATATAAATTAATTTGATTATAAAACAATCAAATGTCATTTTCAACTCAAAATCCAATATTCTATTCCAGATATGAATTTATAAATCCAGTTCACTTATTCAAAGTCCAATTTTGACTCAAAATTTCATTAACTAATCTTTATTCATATTAGTTGATTCTATTTAATAATTAAAAATCTAATTTTTGTTTTCAAAAATCAATCCACTACTCCACTTGAGTTCAGATATATTTTACAACTCAAATCTGAAATTTTCTAAATAGAAATTCGGATTTTCCACTTAAAATCCTTTTATAAAATTAAATAAACCGTTATGGTTTTTAAATGGTTATAGCGCTGTTTTTCTGAAAATTTGATTTTGACATAACTCAGAATATATACGATGAAATGTAGAATTTCCTCTTTCATTAGAAAACTATTATCAAATCGGTCCTGGCGATTCTTGTTTCAAAGAATTCCGACTTAATTTGAGTTCTATATACTCAATTGAAGTTCGAATCGCCAATTTAAGAACCGTCGCGCTACAGCGAGTTTGTTTTAATTATATTTAATATATAAATGTTTTAAGCTTCGTTTATATATAAATTCCAACTCCATTCTGATATATTATATATATTTTAAACCAATTTTCCAAATTCAACTTAATATTTTTGATTGTCTAAAATTGTTGATTTTTCCTAACTCGTAAATAAATTTATTTATACTTCGATCTTCTATAATAAATTCCAGTTCCTTTTACACATTATAAATCCTTTGGATTTAATTTCTATTCTGTTTAAAAATCCGCATTCTGAAATATAATTCGTCGTTCCCATTTCGAAATGATTTCAAATTTCTATTTTCAGTTCTCCTTGAAACTGCTATATTCAAATTCTATTTTCAATTTTCTTTGAATTTGCTATATTCAAATTCTATTTTCAATTCTCTTTGAAATTTCTATATTCAATTTCTATTTTATATTCTCTTTGAAATTTCTATATTCAAAATCTATTTGAACCTTCTATTGGAATTTTCTATCTTCAAATTCCATTTTCAATTCTATTTGAATTTTCTATATTCAAATTCCATTTTCAATTCTATTTGAATTTCTTTTTGAATTAATTTGAATTAATCGAATTCAAATCATAAATCCTTGCGGATTTATTTTAGTTCAATTTATATTCTGAACATCAGAATAAATTCCATCGTTTATTTCTTTAAAACGATTTTGCCATTTATATTTTTAAATTCACATTTGAATTTAAATATTTAAATTATCAAATGATAATTTTCCACTTTATTTATAAACATCGTTTATAAATTCATTTCACTTCTCCGCATTATTAATTTATAAACCACGTTTATAAATTCATTTCAAATCCCGCATTATCGATTTATAATCAACGTTTATAAATTCCAATACTTGTTTCATATTCAAAACAAGTTAATATTTGTATAGCCCATTAAAAATTCAAATTCTATTTTTGAAAAATAGATTTCCCCTTTTAAATCTCAAATATCCTTTTCACGTTATTTTTATATATCAACATTTTGGCCCTAGTGATATTTAAACAATCAAACCACTCAATTATCAACCAACATATCATATATGATAATATATGTGAAAACAAACAAATAAAAATATTTTTGAGGAATCCAGTTGGATCCCTTCAACCTGTTTTCCTGCATCCACAGACGTTAGTCAACAGAAATAATACCCATCTTGCTTCGTGGCAGGATATCGCGGTATGAAGGTCATCCACTATCATAGCGTGGGGCGCATAGGGTAATCACCCGCTAATGGTACTGCGGGCATCCGCTAATGACACTGCGGGAAATCCACCCACCAATATATATATAATAGCAACCACCAAGCCTAAATAACTAATATATGTTTAACAACAATAAATAATATTTAAAGCATCCAAACAATCAACAAACAATTATTTTTAACTGATAAAAATAATTCTAAATAAATTTTTGAGTGAGATTTACTCACCTGAATTTTTTTAATCTACCCGTGCACCAGTTTCAATTTCTTTTCATTGATTTCCGAGTCTTCGAACTCCACATGAATGATTATATTTGATTTATCCACACCTAATAAAAATCCGAGTTTTATAAATTAACTATCGAACTTCCTTAACAAGGTTTTATGTTAAAAATATATAAAAATTAAATTTTCTAGACTACCTAGTTTTGGAAAGTTAACAATTCCGAGTTTAAATTTCGCTTATCTAATTTACGAATTGTAAAATGAATTACTAATTAATTTCTTTTTCAACATTCAAAATTCCCGATAATAGGAAATGAGATTTTCTTTCCTCCTAACAGTAGATTAAATTAATCTTAACTAATGTACTAATTTAATTTATACTGATGTACCAATTTAATCTATACAGGAAAATATTAACTAAACAAATTTATAATTACTTACCATAACTATTCTCTAAGTTTTTCTCTAACATCAAAATCACACTGCAGATCCCATCAAAGCCCGTCGCACTTGCTCTTCCTCTCTACCAGATCGAGTTCGCACCCTTCTATTTCCCTTTTGCCACTTCAACATCGCATCCAGTCCACATTAGTGCCTCTGTCAGTCAACACTTCGCACCTCCCCTCTTTTCAACTCCTGCTGCATTCGCATCACCCCAGAACCCAAAGACCGAACTCATTCCCAAATCCCTGATTGCGCGCAGCATTACATCCGCCAAAAATCACGATTTCGTTCCCTAAATCAATCGACATCGAACCCTGCTCGCATCGCACCCTTACGACCTTCCACCAACTCTGCGTGTTGATCCTGGAACTCATTCCATCGTGCGCTCTCTTGAGGTTAATCTCAGCACCTCGTCATGGTTTAAATCGCGATAGCAGTTCCTTTATTTATTTATTTAAGTGAATCGATAGAGTAAATTTTAAGAGGATCGGAAAAAAAAGAAACAAAAGGGATCGGTGAAATGGTTTTGACTAAGAATGGAAAGAGGCTTCGGCCCCTTTTATCTTTTTGCTAGGGAAAATAGCAAGAAAATGAGAGGCCAAAGAATTCATTTTGAATTGAAATAGCTCACACCATTTTTATTTTGAAGCTTGCAGATGGATTTTAGAAGTAACGAAAATGAGAGGAAAATAAGGAGGTAGTGTTGCGTGATTTTATAGACATGTTTTTCTTCGGTACTAAGGAATAGCGTTAGGTAGGGTATCTTAGGTACAATGTACTAAATTTCGATTTGATTTCTATTTAATGCGATTTGGCATAAAGAGATCTTTATTCTTTTTAGATGGATACCGATTTGATTTCAAGCTTATCCACAATCCAATATCTCGGGGTCCATTTATTTAAATCACGAACCGCTATTCTAGCGTACCGACCGACATTTCAATGTAATAACCCAATTCTGAACTCAACAGTAAATATTCTGAAATTTAATTTCAACACATATACCATATTAAATTAATATAATATAATTTAAATTCGAAAACCACAAATTCTTTGATAATAAATTATTATTTATTATCGTATATATCAAATAAAATCCCTACTTATCATCTGAATCATTTTGATTCGGTTTTTAACTTTGATTTCAATTATATTTCGAATTCCAATAATTCGATATATTCTAAATTAAATTATATTCGATTGTTAAATCGATAACTCAATATGAAAATTAATTTACATTATCAACTAAATATTTAAAACAAATATTAAATATTTAAAATTAACAGACCAAAAATCCGGGTCGTTATATTCTTCCCTTCTTAAAAGAATTTTCTTCCCCGAAATTACTAAGGTAGGAAAATGCTACAAGCCCATTAACTCTTTCAAAATTCACTTATGTTGAACTCTACACTTTATATTTCAACAAATTTAGTCCTACCAAAACTTTTGGCTCTCGTTTATATTACACACCGTATATGCTCACATTTAATTAATCTGAATGATTTACAATCTATTCATATTCCATTCAAATTGATTCTGATCAATTTATTTACTTCGATTCATTTAACTTGTTTAAGTTAAATTTTTAAAATTTCAGAATTCAAATCCCTAGGATTTCATTCCATTTTTTTTGAAATCACATATATATATATATTTAACCATTTCCAATTCAAAACATTTGAATTTTTCCAAACTATTTGTTTTCTTCCAAAAAAGTTCCTATCAAAAACTTTTCTAAGGTAGCAATCCATCACTTAGAAACTCGAAAATGAACACTGATGAAGCTGCAGTCATCATCAGAATTATTTTCCAGCCACTAAAGTGAGTTCGGTGCTTTAACACGTTCAGAATCCATTCATATTGATTTTTTATTCGAAAATCCTTTCAAAACAAAGCTATATTATTTTAATATATACTTCAAAAAATATTTTCAAACTTCCCAAAATTTAAAAATCCAAATTCTGGTTTGAATTCAATTTTAATTCATCTCATTTGTATATATTTCATTCATATACAAATTCTGTTTGGTTATAAATAACCATTTCAATTTTTATAATCTAATTTGAATGTAATAACAACCAACACATCCGTATATTATAATAATTTCAGAAAATTATTCTTTCTATATCAAAATAGAATACTGGGTAAAATTATTTCATTTACCCACTTAAAAAAATATTGTGTCCATTCTTCTGCTCAAGTATTTACAAACTCTTATCGACGTCGAGGCGTTCCACAATTCGATCAGAATTCATAAATTACTCACCAGACAAGTCAACACAATATAAAATAGTTTTTTATATCAATTTACAAATACGCTCTCTCGTATATATACACTCAACTTATTCTAGGGTACTACTGACCCTATCTCTAATGAGCACAACCCTACCAAAGCCTAGGTATTCGCTCAACCTAAGCTCTGATACCAACTGTAATGGCACGTAAATCCATACTATCTGAGTTGACTAATAACACCACACGTCCAACCCAAATTGCACAGAAATAGGAATCATTATTAGAAAGAAGTTAGAGGATGAGAAATAGAAAGAAAGAATTATTAGAATAGAAGAAAAACGAAGAACAAAAATTTCACAACGAAACGAATAAAATATATTAAATAACATAACTTTTGAAATACAAATCAGTAACTGTATATACATACCATTATCAGAGCACAACCATTATTCCTGGAACAGTTATAAACTCTTGTTTCCATATACAACATAGTACACAGCGGAAATATGATAATCTATAGCTAACTGGTGAAGCCTCCTGCTTCCAGCTCCTCCAAATGAATCTGTAAAATCCCGACTACTTGACTACCCGTACAAATTTGGGCACCCAAGAGTTTAGGGGAAACAAACAAAATACTCTGGATCAGTCATGGGACTGGTGTGAGTAAACTCCAACCATTTGTTTAACTTTCAAAATCCTTTCGAAAGAAGTTATAATCGTAAGACCAATCCACACGTAAACACGGATGGTTTTTACCTTACGATAACCCAAAATATTTTTGATATCAAATACAGTGATATTATAATAATGTCTAAATCAAATAAATAGAATCTAGTGGAATGCTTGCATCTCACGCTCCATATATAATATAAAATCAAAAACCGCATGGCGCTTATTGGAGAATGGAATTCCAACATGACAAGGTATCGAACCACCTTCCGATAGTTTATATCTAGAGAGGAATACACTGGGTTCAACAAGAACATCTTGCAACCCGACCCACACATGACCAACCACTCATTTCGCTTGAGTGTATCGAATGTATATCACCAACGGTTGGGATCACCAACCATTCACTGAATGGGACAGCATCAAATAGAATAAGGAATTAAATGAATCTCTAGATAGATGATTATACACCCTAATGGGAGTGACCCACATAGCCATGCTGCCTGCCCGATTTTTGTCATTTCCCAGTTGTTGAGGCCTGAGGCTACGATTACTTTCCATTCATTGATAACACAATCACTTTGAATGCCACATTGTCAGATCCGTTAATCACTAGTTGATTTGCACAAATATATTCTGGATATTATGCTAAGGGAATAAATCCGTTGCCACCATATATATTTATACAGACCAACATATATGATCACTGGAAATACTCTGTCAGACATTCGTCCATTGCGTTCGTTCTGGGATTGAACGAAACCGAAGGCACCATTTCTATTAATAGAAAAAGCCCTTGCACTTTACTCCGTCTTCGATTATCTTCATATAATCTGATTCGCAACGCTATTGCCAATACAGAGCGGTTCTCGGATAATAATCCAACCGGTCTCTCCATATTGACAACGATATTGGCAAACACTTCGATAGTCGGTTATTTAACTATCGAAGAAAACAAACATCCATTCAAAACATCAAACAATCACTGGGCCTTTAATAAATATTTCATTCATTAATTAAATCACTACTGCATTTCCTTATCAATATTTGTTAGCCAAATATTTTCAATAATCATCTTGGTCTCTTACGCTGTTTGGAAATATTACCAAATATCAACTTCTTTTATTTTCTATATTTAGAAAATTTCTTCTATTTAAAATTGGAGAACATTCCACTTACTTATCTCTTTCACACCAGTTCATTTTTAGTCTTAGGAAATGTTTATTATTATATTTCCAAAATTCTACTTATTTTGGGTTAAAACAAATGTTATGTAAAACAACGTTACAACAACCCAAAATACTGCATTCGACTAAATCTCTTTAAACATTTCTCTTCGATACTGAATCTTGCTATTTATCAGCTAATAATGAAATCAATCGAGTTGGGGTATTATTACCTCTCAGACCTTGACTGAAAATATTATTAACTTCAAAACAGACAAGACTACTAATTCGAATAATCAACACTATATTAAACTAGTTTTCCATTTTCTACAACATATATACTTTCCTCTTTCTATCCTTACTCGATTTAAATTCACAGATTTTCTTTTTTTTAATAATATACTATTTTTAGTTCATTTCCTTTTGGAATTCTATATATATCGATACATTGATTTCTAACTATCAAAATTTCTTAAAAATATTCTAATTCCCTAAATTTACGGAAATTTTTTCCATAACCTCCTTTGTATCGGGAGAATTGGGAAAATCCCCAAACCGCCACACATGCCTCTCCAATCAAAAAGAAAAAGAAAAAGCCAAGCGGCTAGCCGATACGGCGCATAAAACCTCATATGGAATTTAAACGTGTACCTTTTTGTCGGGCATTTCAATATATCTCTTCATATACTTCATTCCATACCTGTCTAACACATATCTATCCATTCTCAATTTATTACAACTCAGTCCAGTCATTTTAAACTCGATTCGCTAATTTATTCTTTAATTAACTCCTTTTGCCTATTCCACTTCTTATTTGAACATGTCACGTTCAAATATAAATTAATTTGTTTATAAAACAATCAAATGTCATTTTCAACTCAAATTCCAATATTCGATTCCAGATATGAATTTACAAATCCAGTTCACTTATTCAAAGTCCAATTTTGATTCAAAATTTCATTAACTAATTTTTATTCAAATTAGTTGATTCTATTTAATAATTAAAAATCTGATTTTTGTTTTCAAAAATCAATCCACTACTCCACTTGAGTTTAGATATATTTTACAACTCAAATCTGAAATTTTCTAAATAGAAATTTGGATTTTCCACTTAAAATCCTTTTATAAAATAAAATAAACCGTTATGGTTTTTAAATGGTTATAGCGTTATTTTTCTGAAAATTTGATTTTGACATAACTCAGAATATATACGATGAAATTTAGAATTTCCTCTTTCATTAGAAAACTATTATCAAATCGGTCCTGGCGATTCTTGTTTCAAAGAATTCCGACTTAATTTGAGTTCTATATACTCGATTGAAGTTCAACTCGCCAATTTACGAACTGCTACGCTACGACGAGTTCGTTTTAATTATATTTAATATAGAAATGTTTTAAACTTCGTTTATATATAAATTCCAATTCCATTCTGATATATTATTTATATTTTAAACCAATTTTCCAAATTCAACTTAATATTTTTGATTATCTAAAATTGTCGATTTTTCCTAACTCGTAAATAAATTTATTTATACTTTAATCTTCTATAATAAATTCCAATTCCTTTTACACATTATAAATCCTTTGGATTTAATTTCTATTCTGTTAAAAAATCTGCATTCTGAAATATATTTCGTCGTTCCCATTTCGAAATGATTTCAACTTTCTATTTTCAAATTTCTATTTTCAATTCTCCTTGAAATTGCTGTATTCAAATTCTATTTTCAATTCTCTTTGAAATTGCTATATTCAAATTCTATTTTCAATTCTCTTTGAAATTTCTATATTCAAATTCTATTTTCAATTCTCTTTGAAATTTCTATATTCAAAATCTATTTGAATCTTCTATTTGAATTTTCTATCTTCAAATTCATTTTCAATTCTATTTGAATTTTCTATATTCAAATTCCATTTTCAATTCTATTTAAATAAATTCAAATTAATCGAATTCAAATCATAAATCCTTATGGATTTATTTTAGTTCAATTTATATTCTGAACATCGGAATAAATTCCATCGTTTATTTCTTTAAAACGATTTTCCCATTTCTATTTTTAAATTCACATTTGAATTTAAATATTTAAATTATCAAATGATAATTTTCCACATTATTTATAAACACCGTTTATAAATTCATTTCACTTCTCCGCATTATTAATTTATAAACCACGTTTATAAATTCATTTCAAATCCCGCATTATCGATTTATAATCCACGTTTATAATTCCAACACTTGTTTCATATTCAAAACAAGTTAATATTTTTATAGCCCATTAAAAATTCAAATTCTATTTTTGAAAAATAGATTTCCCCTTTTAAATCTCAAATATCCTTTTCACGATATTTTTATATATCAACATTTTGGCCCCAGTGATATTTAAACAATCAAACCACTCAATTATCAACCAACATATCATATATGATAATATATGTGAAAACAAACAAATAAAAATATTTTTGAGGAATCCAGTTGGATCCCTCCAACCTGTTTTCCTGCATCCACAGACGTTAGTCAACAGAAATAATACCCATCCTGCTCCGTGGCAGGATATCACGGTATGAAGGTCATCCACTATCATAGCGTGGGGCGCATAGGGTAATCATCCGCTAATGGTACTACGGACATCCGCTAATGATACTGCGGGAAATCCAACCACCAATATATATATATAATAGCAACCACCAAGCCTAAATAACTAATATATTTTTAACAGCAACAAATAATATTTAAAGCATCCAAACAATCAACAAACAATTATTTTTAACTGATAAAAATAATTCTAAATAAATTTTTAAGTGAGATCTACTCACCTGAAAAAATTTTAATCTGCCTGTGTACCAGTTTCAATTTCTTTTCATTGATTTCAGAGTCTTCGAACTCCACATGAATGATTATATTTGATTTATCCACGCCTAATAAAAATCTGAGTTTTATAAATTAACTATCGAACTTCCTTAACAAGGTTTTATGTTAAAAATATACAAAAATCAAATTTTCTAGACTACCTAGTTTTGGAAAGCTAACAATTCCGAGTTTAAATTTCACTTATCTAATTTATGAATTATAAAATGAATTGCTAATTAATTTCTTTTTCAACATTCAAAATTCCCGATAACAGGAAATGAGATTTTCTTTCCTCCTAACAGTAGATTAAATTAATCTTAACTAATGTACTGATTTAATTTATACTGATGTACCAATTTAATCTATACAGGAAAATATTAACTAAACAAATTTATAATTACTTACCTTAACTATTCTCTAACATCAAAATCACACTGCAGATCCCATCAAAGCTCGTCGCACTTGCTCTTCCTCTCTACCAGATCGAGTTTGGGCCCTTCTATTTCCCTTTTGCCACTTCAACATCGCATCCAGTCCACATTAGTACCTCCATCAGTCAACACTTCACACCTCCCCTCTTTTCAACTCCAGCTGCATTCGCATCACCCAGAACCCAAAGACCGAACTCATTCCCATATCCCTGATCACGCGCAGCATTACATCCCCCAAAAATCATGATTTCGTTCCATAAATCAATCGACATCGAACCCTGCTCGCATTGCACCCTTCCGACCTTCCACCAACTCTGCGTCTTGATCCTGGAACTCATTCCATCGTGCGCTCTCTTGAGGTTAATCTCAGCACCTCGCCGTGGTTTAAATCGCGATAGCGGTTCCTTTTTATTTATTTATTTATTTAAGTGAATCTATGGAGTAAATTTTAAGAGGATTGGAAAGAAAAGAAACAAAAGGGATCAGTGAAATGGTTTTGAATGAGAATGGAAAGAGGGTTCGGGCCCTTTTATCTTTTTGCTAAGGAAAATAGAAAGAAAACGAGAGGCCAAAGAATTCATTTTGAATTGAAATAACTCACACTATATTTATTTTGAAGCTTGCAGATGGATTTTAGAAGTAACGAAAATGAGAGGAAAATAAGGAGGTAGTGTTGCGTGATTTTACAGGCATGTTTTTCTTCGGTACTAAGGAATAGCGTTAGGTAGGGTAGCTTAGGTACAATGTAATAAATTTCGATTTGATTTCTATTTAATGCGATTTGACATAAAGAGATCTTTATTCTTTTTAGATGGATACCGATTTGATTTCAAGCTTATCCACAATCCAATATCTCAGGGTCCATTTATTTAAATCACGAACAGCTATTCTAGCGTACCGACCGACATTTCAATGTAATAACCCTATTATGAACTCAACAGTAAATATTCTGAAATTTAATTTCAACACATATACCATATTAAATTAATATAATATAATTTAAATTCGAAAACCACAAATTCTTTGATAATAAGTTATTATTTATTATCGTATATATCAAATAAAACCCTACTTATCATCTGAATCATTTTGATTCAGTTTTTAACTTCGATTTCAATTATATTTCGAATTCCAATAATTCGATATATTCTAAATTAAATTATATTCGATTAGTAAATCGATAACTCAATATGAAAATTAATTTACATTATCAACTAAATATTTAAAACAAATATTAAATATTTAAAATTAACAGACCGAAAATCCGGGTCGTTACATATCATCATCCACAAGACTCTTCTTTTCAACAAAGCCTTGATCATTTGCATCTTAGCATGCCACATTGTCAATTCATATCATACCATTGATTTCTACCAATATATAACCTCTAAGCTCGTATGTCTCAAAGAAGGGTGTTAAGCAAGAGAATAAATTCTCAGCCACCAGACAGATATATATTTAGTAGAGATTAACGAATACAGCATAAAGGAATACAACGTCAGACATACCATCCATTTACAAGTCCGTTCTGGGTCTGAATGGAACTGAAGGCACCTTATTCCTCGTCCCATATGTCTACGAGAGAGAGGTCCTCGCATATCCATCGATCTCCAAGTACATTTGGATGATCACCACTTATTACCTTGTCATGGATGTACGACCCAATCAATACATCAGTAATCGTCCAAATAATGTGAAGAACTCCGGTCTTCAACCACCGTCTTTACCTTCGACTCTTGGCCGTCGTATTAATTATTCAAAATGGGTTAAACCCGGTCTTTCCGAATAATTCGCTTATTTTATAATCAAGTGCTATTAAAACATATCATACGCCTCATTCCAATTCAGAATATTCTTTTAAATAAAATATTCACATTATTAGGGAAGGTTCCCATAATTTTATCAAAGATAATTTCTTTTAAATTTATTCTTTAATCTTCCTTTTGATATAAATTACAAAAGATTTTATTAACTAGTCGGGATTATCGAATCTTACCGCAATAATCATTTATTGTATTTTTCACATCCCAATCCCATTAATCCCATTTTCATTTCGATCTAATTAAAGATTCATTTAAAACTCTAGTTCAATTTTAATCTCAAAAATCATTACTTAATGATTATCCAAATTTCAGGAAATAAATCGTGTTTTTACTTAGATTAAAGAACCAATGTCATTTAAAACACAGTTCTAGATAAACTCAAATCATTTTCCATAAAAATTGAATCTACACGGAAAGCAGATCAATATATAATCGATATAAATTTCCGTGTTAGACTAATAATATAAATGGAATAGCAGCAAAGCCTTTTAAATTCCATATATAGTAATGGACTTCTTTTATAGATGCTCATCTCGATTATTATTAACTCGAATTCCCTTCAATTCCAATTTATTCTATTAAATTGGAAAACTTTACTTTGGAAAACTTCCATTTAAATCTTAATAAAAGATTTATAAATTCCAAATTATATTTTCACTGTTAACTGAGTTAAAGAATGAATATTATTAAAAAACACAGTTCACAAAAAACCCAATTCACATTTCATTTTATTCCATTTACTAAATATAATTGAAAACTCTAATAATCTTAATTAAAAGATTTATTCTTTTCACACGGGGTTTTAAGAACAGTGTTATTTAAGACACCATTCACGCCAAACCCAAAATCCAATTCTTTTATTAAATTCCAATTAAATATTAATTATTTGGAAAACTTCATTAAACCTTAATTTAAAGATTTATTCTTTTCTCAACTGCGATTAAGAATATTGTTATTTAATACACTATTCACGACAACCCAAAATCCAATTTCTTTTATTCAATTCCAATTAAATATTAATTAATTGGAAAACTTCATTAAATATTCATTTAAAGATTTATTCTTTTCTCAACCGGGTTTAAGAATAGTGTGATTTAAGACACTATTCACGACAACCCAAAATCCAATTTAATATTAAATAAAAGGATCTGAATAGAAATTATATCGGCTTATATTCAATATCAAATTCTGAAATCAATAAATATCAGGTTGGGAATAATGATATTTATATCTTCCAACTTCCCATAACAATATCTATATAACCATGGAATCCAATATCAAAATATTCCGAAGATGATTTCTTCTTAAATCCATTCCAATTCATACGTTGGAAAATTTGGTTATATTAAAACTATTGCAGATCCAATTTATCATTTCTGAAATAATCAGATTATTTTTCTATTTAATAACTAGTTCATTTCGAAAAAAATATATTTTTATCATTTCAAATATGGAATTTTTCATCCAAAAGTTTTGCAAAACGTTTATTATGATTTTACACAATTTATTAATATTTTAATAATTTTATTAAGGCCCGTAAAGTCAGCTTCCGATAATGGTCACCGAACTGCATCCATAGCGGCCTTTTCCAAATTTGATTTGGACATAATTCCAAATCCAACCGTTAGCTTTCAAATCTCTTATATTCATTGGAAAGATCATTTCGATACGAACGTAACGGTTCCGGTTTAGGAGAATCCGACGGTCGGATCTCCCGTTACATTAATTTGAACTTAATGGTCGAAATTCGCGAACGGTCGCTGCGCGGCGCGTTCTATTCAGGCCATTAAATATATATATATATATATAATATTATATATATATATATTTCGTCGATTTCCGTCGCTAAAAGGAGCGTTTAACTACATAACTATTTTATTTAGTTTATACATTCAATAAAAATGATATTTTTATTGTCCAAATATTTTATTCAACATATGAATATTTTATTTAGTTTATACATTCAATAAAAATGATATTTTTGTTGTTCAAATATTTTATTCTCATTAACATGTTAAAGATGACATTTTTAATATACAAAAATATAATTCAACATATGATTATTTTATTTTCATTAACATGTTAAAGGTGACATTTTTAATGTACAAAAATGTATTTTAACACATGATTCTTTTATTCTTTATACATATAATAAAAATGTGATTTTTATTGGTAAAACATTTTATTTTAAAATATTCTTTATTTTAAAAATATTCCTTACATTAATATGTTCTTTTCATTAAAATGTCCTATTTATATTAAAATGTCTTTTTACATTAAAATGTCTTTTTACATTAAAATGTCTTTTTACATTAAAATGTCTTTTTTACATTATTTACATTAAAAATGTTCTGAATTGGAATGCGACTCAATCAATTACCATATAATTTTAGTTATATGGATTTCATACATCGCATGTATATAACAATAATAATAAATAATCATTAAATATTCCATTCACATCCAAAGTGAAATTTACAACTGTGTGAGCATTAAAATAAATAAATAACGCTCATCACAGACTGTCAATCCATCGATTGACATACAACTAAATATTGGGACTAGTGT
Source organism: Allium sativum (assembly GCA_030737875.1). NCBI lineage: Eukaryota > Viridiplantae > Streptophyta > Magnoliopsida > Asparagales > Amaryllidaceae > Allium > Allium sativum. The sequence goes on along the minus strand of CM060916.1, from coordinate 1,032,780,785 downwards.
ATGTCAAATATCATCCCAATACCCGTGTGGGGTTTTCAAACAACACAGTTTATTTAAATAAATCATTTGTTAATAAATTTAACCAATTCTAATTCGTTTTGAATTATTTTCCTACTTAGCCAATTTTAATGTTTAAATTATAAATAAATATTTATAATTTACTTTCAACTGCCATATTAATTTTACTGTTTAAATTAATATGTTAAACATTTCAACATCCCAAACAACACACAATACTGTCAATTCAAATCGTCCATGGTCTGTGGACGAGGGAGGTGATCTAACAGGCAACGTGTATAGTTTATAATGATTAAACTGATAAAAATCTACACTTGCAATTTTCTATATTTTTATACATGAATATAATGAAATGATAAAATATAATTTAGTGAGAAGGAGTTCTCACCTCGGTTCCCACTACATCATTCTTTTATTGAATATTTTAGATAGTTCCATCGTGCAGTGTTCTTCACTGTGTTTCCAACGCAATCTATTTTCATGCAGTTTGTATGAAAAATCATATTTTTATACTGCGTTATTTCTTTTTAAAAAAATCATGTTATTTTTTTTTAAATCAATGCTATATATAAAATAAAAATCATATTTTTAATTTAAAACTATTTTATAATAAGAATCACATTTTTATCACAATGTTATGTAGATAAAAATCATATTTTTATATCGTTGTCTTTATAATAGAAATCATATTTTTATTTACGTTATGTATATATAAAAGTCATATTTTTATATTCCTATTTCTATTTTAAAAACAATGCAAATTTTATTTTACAAACAATGCTAATTTTATTTTACAAACAATGCTAATTTTATTTTGCAAAAACTGCTAATTTTATTTTGCAAACACTGCTAATTTTATTTTGCAAACAGAATGCTCTTTTTATTTCAAAAACAAGGTTCTTTTTATTTACAAAACCAAGTGATTTTTATTTCAAACATTATATTTTAAAGCTGATTTTAACAATGTTATTTATATAAAATTAGTTAAACTAAGATAAATGATAAAAATAACTCACTGTATAAATTTATCTGGTTTGTTTCATGTGGTAGATATTGTTGTCACGATTCCAACGGAGTTCATTTCGTTCAATTCTATCGCTGTTTGAACAAATTATGGACGCATAAGTATTAATTACATATTTAGATAATTAATATAATAATTAATTTAATTAATACCATCGTTATCCCTTAACCAGTATCTTCCTCTTCGTTCCTTACTGGAACGATGAACCCATTACGTCGATTCAACAATCCGCCCCCGTTGCCTCAACCGTGCCACCGATCATCCATCTGAACCCACCACGCCGACGGCCTCAGCAAACTCAGCCACTCCCTGAACATTGGCCATCTCGCACGCCCCCTCCTTCCTAAAATTACGTGCGATTGTCAGCACTTCAGGCCCAAAATTTGAATGCCATGAGCAATAAGAACTCATCATCACCGTATGATTTTAGAAGAGTAAGAAAAGGTCTTCGATTTTTGTTTTGTGGCTTGGTCTGATTCAATGTGGATTAGGATTTTTTATCGATCTAAAATCCGAGCTTTTCCGCCATTCATCCAGGAAGAACGACGGCCCTGAATAGTTGACTAGGGTTAGGGTATTTGACTGTGTATTTATAAGGTATTTTTATTTTATTTAATTCATTTATTTCAAAAATTCTTGTTTATCAGTTTGAACTCCAAATTAAACCCAATGACTGTCGCCCCTAGCTAAATACACCCATTCCGAACACAATGGGATATGTTTCGTAAGCTAATTCGACTGTCTGAATCAGTTTTTATCAAAAGTAAAATATAAATCAATATATACTGAATTTAAACGTATATTTTAATTTACCGGGGCCATATACTGACTCCAAAAATTCCAGAAAATTTATATCAAGCTTGGTTTTGATGATGTGGTCCTAAAAATACTAATTTCGTCAAATTTGGAGACCGTTTGAAAAATGGTCACTTTTCAGTCGATTCAATTCAAACTGAAATTGGCAAAGCACGTTTTCTTTTGTCATGCTCACATATTAATTCCAAAAATTATGAAAATTGGAATCTAGCAACAATTTGACATTCCAAATCCAACAAAAGTTGTTTCGTTGAAAACGGAGGTCATTTGCAAAACGGTTATTTTTAATGGCCATATATATATATATTAAAAATATATATAAATTCTACCGCGACTTTTTTGAATTTTAAACTGGACATAACTTTCAACTTATATTATGAAATCTCAATTTCTTACATTCGTTAGAAAGATATTACTAATCAGATTCAAGTATTTCTTGTTTCGTCCAATTCTGACTTAAAATGAATTATGTATACTCAATTGAAATTAGAAATCGAATTTTCAAACTACCACGCCATTTCTGGCTCGTTATATAATTAAAATAAATTTATTCGTTCTAACTTCGATTAAAAAAAATTAGTCGTTATTATTTATAATAAACCATTTTAAATATTCAAAATCCATTAAAATTGATAAAATAAATTTTTTAAATTGGTTCTGAAAATCCGGATCGTTACAAAAGAAAAACATAATTATCTTCCACTTGGTCTAATCACATAAATTTATTAATAACTATGCAGTTAAAGCGCATAACGGTTCTTTAGCGATAGAGGTACAAAAAGCTATAACGGGGAAATAGTGGATGTGTAAAAATGTTCATTAGATGTAAAACCAGATATTTAAAATTAATTAGTAATCGTTCTTACCTCATTTTTGTAGAAGAAATGGATATTAATAAATATTGTACAACAAAATCGTAAAATATCATGGTTTTGCACATTAGGTTTGACGATTGTTATTGATTTTTACCTTATATAATACACTTTTGCCTTAAATTAGATCTTTACACTAACCTTTTTTAGTTTGTTTCAGAACAGAACAAGTCAAATGATCCTTTGTATATTAATATTGCTAAAGCGGGTGCAAAATAGCCTTGATTTTGCGGGTGCAACGGAAAATAGCGGGGCTAAAAGCAGATCCACTATTCGTCAGTGCTAAATAGAAATAGCGTAGCGGTTGGAGAGTACTATGGGCTATAGAGGGATTTTGCGGGGCTTTAGCGGGGTGTTAATTGCATGGATTAACAGTTATTTTTAAAATGCATATCTTTCCTCCAATCATAAACTTCCAAAATTACCCTTCGTTTACAGTTCTTTACACAATTCATATCCTAAAAAATAATATTCAAGTGGAGGAGCATTAACTTTTACATATGTTAACATTGCTTAAAATTAGGATCTAATAGATATTTCTTTTTACAAATACAAAACTCATTTTCAAATATATTATCAAACTTAATATCACTTAAAAATAGGATTTCACAAATAAACTTCATATGCAATTAATAAAAAAACAAAAATTCACAAAAAACAATAATAATAAAGTAAATGTTGCAACTACGAAATTAAAATTCAAAATAACTACAAATGATCCAAATGCAAAAACATAGCTAAGTATTATGAAAATCACTTTTTTGAATATGTAAAACATATAAATTGTTTTTGAAAAAATTGCCTGTTGTTGACATGTATTTTGGTCAAAATTTTCATATGTAAATATTTTGGTTAGCGACGCGTTCAAGCGTTGAGAATGTCATCAGAAAACACAAAGTGATTTGGTCGAAGTTGCGACGTGTTTAGAAAAGAATGGAAATGGCGCCGATTCGTAAAACTGTCGTCGATGGCTTGGAAAAACTGACGCAGTAAAAAACGTGATCGACTCGGTCCAATTAGCTCAAAATGCTTGAGCATATCGGTCCGATCGTGTGACAAAACACGTCGTGGAAAACATATGTGTTTTGGTAAAAAAATAGTGTCACGCACTTATAACAGTTGATCGACATGCATCGATCACGAAAAACGGTTTGCACGACTCATGACACTCAAATCTGGCAAGTTAGCAAAAATCTGATCTGGCACATCAAAATAGCTTGGTCGACACGGCAGATCAGACCATTTTCACGTGCACAACTCAGTTTGATTGGATTTGGCATTTAGCAAAAGCTCAAGATCTGGCATGGTCAAATCCAGTTATCTCCACGAGAAAAACATGGAAAACCACGTACGCAACATGGCCGGATCACGTTTGCGAGACTGGTTTGGCACGGTGGAAAATCAGAATTCCCATTCTCGTATCCCACTTGGGATGCGAATTTTCCACATCGCAACGTTGCCCCAACAACATTTTCTCTATATCCATATCACATCTTTAGGGATGCAGAATTTTGGCAAAGGGCAGATACGAATTTTGGTAAGTCGAAAAAGGCCTGATTAGCATGATGTGAGGTTTCATCGGTTCCGTGATGTGATTTTCGGATGCAAAATTCTGGTTTGGCATGACTTTGATCTTTTGGCTGTGCAGATTTCATGTGATCACATTGGGGGATTCAGGATTTTTCCCATGCGCGATTCGAGGTTTACAGATGCGTTTTTTCTGGATGGGATATAAAATGGTAAATGCTAGATTATTTTGGCAAACTTAAAACACCGTGAGGATCACCCTGTTTTGCTTGATCCGCACGTGTTTTCCATGAATTTTCAGAATGTGGATGTTTTCAAGATAGGGATACTATTTTTTGAATTTAGCTTAGTTTTTTGCACTGATTTTTAGGGTACGAAATTCACATCCCTCCAAAATACGAAATTCCCGCAGCTACCCCCAAAATTCACCTATAAATAACCCCTTTTTGGCATTCAAAGTGGTTGGTTCTCATTTGGTATTTTGAAATTATTGGAGCCCTCAAGCATCTTTAATGGCAGCCACCTTCTTCTCCATGACTATTGGACATAGTTTGGACCTCTAACGTGGCATAAACGTTTTCCATCAACTTTTGGACATTTCCTTAGACATTTACACTACTTTTGGACTGTTTTAGATATTTTTGTATTTCTTGGACATTGGAGTTAATTTTTGGACATTATTGACCAAGTCAACATATTTTTCACTCAACGAAGAAGAAGGGCATTTTAGTCAAAATTTTGAATTAATAAACATTTTGTTGTTCTATTGTAATGCTATGTACACAAATAGTCTGAACTTGCACAACAATTGTAATCAGCTATTATATGGTGAATGACTACTATAAAATGGGCGTAGACGTTAGTGTAGAACCACTATAAAAAGGTGTGTGCTCCTTGTATTTCATTATTTTGGATTTGAATTTTCGTTTTTCTACAAAACATACACTCATGCTTTGGCGTGCGCGAATAAGCGACAATTCCCATGTCAACACTTTGGCTAATCGGGAAGAGGGGCGCACGACTTCAGCTTCAGTCTCAGTTTCAGACTTCAGTTTAAAGCTTTAGTTCTTGACCTTAAATCTCGATTTTGGTCCTCGTATTTTAGAGTTCAACTTCAACTTTCTTTCGGGAACGAATCTCACTCACGTCCCACCATAGTTAAAAGGAAATAGTTAATTTGCTCGGAATGAGCATGTATGGAGGAAAGGCAAGAACTATCCTCGACCGAACAACCATCAAACTTTGTCACTCGAGACGACATCAACGGATTCACCAAAAATTTGACTAATGATTTCACTTATCTCTTTGAACAACATGAAGAGCATTTCCGCCGCCAAGAAGCCACCATGGCCACTCTTCTTGCCCGACTAGGAGGATTTACAAGGCAATCGGGTCAAGGAAACATTGTTGGAACAAGTGCTAGTGTTCCACAAGGGTTAGCTTGGGACTTGTAGGAAATTCTCAAAGAACCACCCCGTGTCGACACCAATCCACAAACACCTAGCAGATCGGCTAGGCATGGGAGCAACATCCTCAATCCCATTCAAGGCTCTGCTCAAGATGTCATCAATCAGATCTCAGGGTCAGGCATTGGTAATGACACTCAAGCGCCAGTGCAGGCAGCTTTGGATACAAGAATTTCTGTAGTTTTGAATGTTGGATTTGCACCCGTCGAGGCACCTCAAATTAGGATCAAGCCAGATATCTCGCTTGGCACTCGACTTTTGCTAATTTCGGACTTGACGCTGGGGGCATCGGCGTCAATTTGCGTAATCTGAATCAATTTCTTGGCATGGCTTGTGAAAATCTAGTCGTCGATGTCATTCGATGCTACACCTGAAGCGGGGCACCTCATGCTAGCATGGATTGTGTTACTCGCAACCCCTTTACTCAAGATACCAGGAACTCTCATAACCCACCGCACTTCAAACTGCCGGTACCATAAGCTTTCGATGGTAGGAAGGATCCTACAGTTCATCTCATGTACTACATGTGCCATATGGAAGTACATTCAGCCTCAGATGGCGTCATGGCCAAGTGCTTCTCGCTTTATCTTATAGACATTGTTGCTCTATGGTTCAGATAGTTGGAACCAGAATCTATTAACAGTTGGAACGTCTTGGTTGGAAAGTTCGTCGAGCAATTCAGAGTTTACATTGCCCAACCAAGGAACGTCATGACTTTGACGTCAGCCAAGCAGAGGTCAGGCGAGACTCTATGCAAATTTCTTAAACTATTCAATGCGACGGTGGCTTCTGTTGACATGCCGGATCCGCCCATGATCTTAATGGTTGCCATCTTTGGCATTCTTGACAAGACAGACTTTAAAGTCTCATTGCGTCGAGACCAACCAAGGGACTTCATTGAATCATATTTTGATGCAGAAAGATTTCTTGGAGAGGAGGACTCCCCTGACAAAAAACCCGAACACCAAACCAGCTCTGCAACAGGTTCAGGACCATCTGCGCTTGACAAAGGAAAGGGAAAATCTTGGGACAATCGAAATTCATGACCTCGTTTCGATCCAAAGTTCCCAGCTTACATTGAACTCAACCAAATCATGGGAAGGTTATATCTTGACATTCACGAAACTACACCTTTCCAAAAGCCCCCCAAGAAGGACCCGACTCTGAAATATGCAGGCTCTGACAAATACTTCCTTTTCTATGAGTTTCTAGGTCATGAAACCGACCATTGAATGAAGTTCTATGATCTTATCGAAGCCTGCGTCACACGCGGCGAGCTACCGTAGTATGTTAGGGATCCCACAGCAGCGCCTCCCGCTCATTCGCCAACTACATCTCAGGATAAGGGCAGAACTGGTCACCTCCAAGCCATTGTCATCAATTGATCCAGCCTTATGGATTTCTCTTATCTTTTTGTAGACCCTAGTCCGACGTTTATGATTATTCTTATTATTGGAAACTTCTCGCCTTTTAATTTCCTAGCCATGTAATCAGCGCTAAAATCAGCCCATACATGCATGGAACCGACTTGTGGCCTCTAGTCGTGCTTTGGGTTGGACCATCGACCGTTGCACTCCCATGGTATTAATTAAAACAATCTTAAGACTCTAGTCTCTCCCGTACTGGATCCGTCCAGTATAAATATAAGACTCATCTCTCCACTATACTGGATCCATCTAGTATAAACACAAGACTCTGGTCTCCCTCGCAATGGATCCGTCCAGTAGAAACATAAGACTCTGGTCTCCCCTGCACTGGATCCGTCCAGTATAAACATAAGACTCGGTCTCGCCCTCACTGGACCCTTCCAGTATAAACATAAGGCTCCGGTCTCCCTGCATCCGTATTCGTCCAATAAAAATATAAGTCCCCTCCGGATCATTCGGGCATAAACTTTGAACCCCAGCTCTTAGATTTGGACTCCGGTCCATGACCTCCCCAAAGATTGGGCCTATCGAGTGTCAAGATTCCCTGAATATGCTTGCCAAATATAAGAACTGCCCGACTTGGTCCGCCAAACACGGGAATTCCTTACTGTTACCCTCTCATCACTGGAATCTTAACAACCTAGCCCATCAAGTATATAATATCACGTGACTTGGTCCGGCAAGAACGAAATCCTCTTATGTAAGTACAAGTTTGCTCCAACAAGACTCGTTAAGCCCATGGTTTCCTATCTTTTGAGTTCCAAGCCTCTCGAGCTCAGTACTCCTCCTAGTACGATCTCAGTAATCATCATAGTTCCATTTTAAATGTGATCATGGCGATCGTCAAAAATTTATTTCATTATGACCTCAGTGGTGGTTAGTTCTCGCTGGCTTATCCTCGGCCATCTTTCCGTAGCAAGGCCATCTTGGAATTCTCTAGCTTGTTCTTGGTCGTCTTGTTTCAGCAAGGCCGCCTTGAACCTATATGGTTATCAAATATTCTGGATCTACAAGTTATAGGATTTCCCGATTTCCTGCCTAGACTTTCTGGCTTCAGTAGGCCATTGGACTTCAGCAGTCCTTCGGTATGCTGGCTATTCTAGTTATCTCTAAGCGATCATCGACTTTCATTGGATTTCAGGCATCTAGATATTTTTGATTTCTTTGGTTAAATATGATTTGGAGAGAGCACGGATTTAATGCGATCCGGTGCAATCGTAGCTCTTTAGTTTTCTAGTTACAGAAGTTCAACTTGGATTTCCCCTGGCTTTGGTTTCGAGATTTTTGGTCTTCTCGCAAAACACATCTTCCTTCGATCAAGCAAGATATGTTTTGGAGGGCACGTGTTAACACGCTTTTTGGTTAAAGTCGTCACACGTCAAGATTTTGGCTAACAACGTGCTCAAACATCAAGAACTTTGTTAGAAAACACAAAACGATTTGGTTGAAGTCGCGATGTGTTCAAAGAAAGATGGAAATGGCGTCGATTCATAAAATCATCGTCGATGGACTTGAAAAAACTAGCATGGTAAAAATACGTGATTGATTCGGTCTGGTTAGCTCAAAATGCTTGAGCGTATCAGACCGATTGTGGCAAAACTCATCATGGAAAATATACGGATTTTGGCAAAATGCAGTGTCATGCATTAAAAAACAGCTGATCGACACGTGTCAATCACGAAAAATGGCTTACGTGATTCACTACACTCAAATGTTGCAAGTTGGCACAAAACCGATTTGGCACTTCAAAACAGCTTGATCGACATGACGGATCAGCCCATTTTCATGTGCACAACTCGGTTTGGTTGGATTTGGCATTTGGAAAAAACTCAAGATCGGAAACGGTCAAATCCAGTGACCGGCACGAGAAAAACATGGAAAACCACGTATGCAACATAGCCAAATCACGTTGACGAGATTGGTTTGGCATGGTGGAAAATCTACATCCCTATTTTCATATCCCACTTGGGATGTGAATTTTCCACATCGCAACATTTGCACGTCAATAGAGCTTGATCGACGCAGCAGATCAACCCATTTTAATGTGTGCAACTCGGTTTGGTTGGATTTGGCATCTGGCAAAAACTCAAGATCTTGCACGGTTGAATCCGGTGATCAACACGAGAAAAACATGGAAAACCGCGTATGCAACATGGCCAGATCATGTTCCCCGAGATTGGTTTTGCATGGTGGAAAATCTACATCCGCATTTTCGTTTCCCGCTTCGAATGCGAATTTTTCACGTTGCAACGTTACCCAAAAAACATTTTCTCTGTATCTAGATTGCATCTCTGGGGACGTAGAATTTTGGCAAGGAGCAAATACGAAATTTGGTTAAGTCAAAAAAGGCCTGATCGACATGATGTGATGCGAGATTTCAACAGCTCCGTGATGCGATTTTTCGAATGCGAGATTCTGTTTTAGCACACCTCTTATCTTTTGCCAGTGCGGATTTTATACGATCGCATCGGGAGATTAGGGATTTTCTCCATGTGCGACTTGAGGTTTTCGGATGCGATTTTCTTGATGGGATACAAAAATTTGGCAAAATGGTAAATGCCATATTATTTTGGCAAGCTCAAAACGCCATGCAAATCACCCTGTTTTTCCTGATCCACATGTGTTTTCCATGAATTTTCAGGATGCAGATTTTTTTTGGATGGGGATGCGAATTTTTGAACTTGGATTGGTTTTTTGCATTGATTTTTAGGATATGTATTTTGCATCCCTCCGAAATATGAAATTCCTACAGCTACCCACAAAACTCACATATAAATAGCCTCTTCCTAGGCATTCAAAGGAGTTGGTTCACGTTTGGTATTTTGGACTTCTTGGAGCTCTCAAGCATCATTAATGGCAGCCACCTTCTTCTCCATGACTATTGGACATAGCTAGGACTCTAACCATGGCATAAACGTTTTCCATTAACTTTTGGACATTTCCTTAGGATTTACACTACGTTTGGTCTGTTTTGAATATTTTTGGATTTCATGGACATTGGAGCTACTTTTTGGACATTGCTGACCAAGTCAACATATTTTCACTCAAGGAAGAAGAAGAAGGGGATTTTGGTAAAATTTTAAAACTAAAAAACATTTTGTTATTCTATTGTAACACTTTGTACACAAATATTGTTCGAACTTGTACAACAATTTTAATTAGCTATTATATGACGAATGATTACCATAAAGTGGATGTAGGCGTTAGTGTTGAACCACTATAAAAAGCTGTGTTCTCTCTATATTTCATTATTTTGGATTTGGATTATCACTATTCCACAAAACATACACTCGGGGGTTGGCATGCGCGAATAAGCGACAATTCCTCATGTCAACACCTAGAAACATGTGTTGCCATTAGGTGCGAAGCGCGTGTCATAACTCTTATGTTACACAAATAAATTTAGAAGTATCAATTCATGCGCGAAGAGCATTTCGTAATGTTTGTATAATATTATCCAGATCATTTTTTTACATACTATTTAATAAACAATGATTATACACAGGTCTTCCCAGAGGGCAGTCCACCAAGCACGTGGACTTGGACAAACCCAATGGACATGGAAATTTTTACAAAAGTTTAATTTGTAAATTAGCTAAATATAAAAACTAGCTACAACTCATCATCATAGTCACAGGACATTTTATGTAGTTCTAATTTGTGTGCTTTCCACCCAAATGTGTAGAGTTTAATTTTGTTTGCACCGTAGTTGGTACAAACAACCAACATAGAAAATGAAGAGAAAGAAATGATAAGAAACTAAGATTAAAGTAGAGAATAATCATACAAACAACAAATAGAATGTACATATGGATTTATACTGGTTCAGTCATGAATTATGTATGCCCACTTTGAAGATTTTATCCCTTTATTGATAAAATATGAAGATTACAGTAATCGAACAAGTATAGATCCGATGAATACAGAAATTGTTGGAGAATACAAGTGCCTAAAATATTCGTTTATCTGCAATGCATATAATATACATAGGCATAGACGAATTTAGATCGCACTACATTTTCCCTATAAGATGCCCAAGACAAAGACGAGTACCCTATAAAATTGGAGGTCTAATTTAAAAGTCGATCGGATCGATATTGATCCTTATGTGTATCGGATTGGTATCAATCCCTTATATAGAGGAATTGAGTCATGGAACCTGGTGTACTTTCTGTCCCACGTGTTGTTGTCTTGTTTCTGAAGTTGGTTTGTGTATTCGTTTTGGGTGTACTAGATATTAAGTTATCTTCATCGAACTGGACTAGTATGGATAAGTGCCTACATCAGTGTCTCTTGCGTAAACGTTCAGTCCTTTACTCTTGGTTGTTTTCCTCGACAATCGTTATGTCGCAATTCTATGCTAACCAAATATAGCTGGAAAAAAAGGTAGGGTAAAGCTTTCCCCTCAATGTATATCTTGTTGTAAACATGATGTGCTTCGCACCGAGACAAATTACTATTGTTGGAAAAGATCTCGTGATACTTCACTAATGGCTGTTATCCATTCGGTATGTTTCTTTTGCGAAGTGTTACATCTCTCAGATCACTGAAAAATACCCTAGATATTTGGTAGTATAAGTACAGGATCGCGATCAGCCACTAATCAACTTTGTTCTCCTCCATTGAGTTAGGAGGTCTTGGCAATTTGAACTGAATCTTTTTTTGGAGTTCACAAACACTCACAGAATTTCAATAGGATCAATAAATTGGACGTCAAGTGTATACACACGCAATCATAATTCTTGTACACACATAAATTGTTGGCTCCTTGGGATGCACATAACTCATATTCAACCCGACCCAACCCACCAACTCGATCCAACCCACATAAAGTCAACAAATCCTATCCTAGTTTGGGTTGGATATGCATTATAATTTGTAGCCTATACTATATATGGGTCGGGTGTGATATTTTGTTCTACCCAACATTATTTTAACCAAACTCAACTTATATAAAAATAATAATTTAATATCATCCCACTTAAAATTAGAATAGTCAAATCCTAGAATAATGTTTATGTATTAGATAGTAAATGTATAAAAAAAACATATGCCTCATCAATCCAAAATAGATAGAATTTGACTAAGATATTTTAAAGAGCATTTTATTGTATTTTGAAATTAAACACTTGCTCTAACATGTAGTGAAATAATTCCATGTGATGAGTTTTACAAAGGAACTTCAATAAAATATGCATTGTAATGAATTTGTTATTTTTAATGCTTTATGCTAGCTAAAATATGATATTTATGTTGAATATTTTAATATTCTATTTTAATTTTTTTCTTCATATTTTCACTTTTTATTAGATTTATTTAATCCAACCCAACCCTACTAAATCAGACCTAACTCATGCTTCAAACTAACTCATATCCAACCTCATATAAGGTCGAATATGGGTTGAGCTTTCATAATAGTCTAACCCAACCCGACCCATACTTTGTGCAGCCCTATTGGCTAGCTCCTGGTACATTCAAAAGTAAACAGATCAGTGTCAAATTGTACCACACACACGTACACGAATACATGTAGATGCATGCACATGGGTTATTCATTCAATTCTTTAATATATGTACGGGATCAGTATCATATAATTAGCATAAGGATTGGTACCGATCCATTTATGTTTATGATACTTAGAGATTTTTAGGATTGAATACAGCGAGCCACAAACCCCTACTTCTCAGGCCTCCATTGAAGACACTTTTAATTAGTATAGCCACCAGATCCTTCCAACACCTATTACAGCTATGATCACCTAATTACTTTAGACTTTGAGATGAATTCTACGCACCATTAATCTCCGAGCCTCCATAGCTTTTCCATCCAAATCAATTGCAGGCCGATAAGAATCGTAGGTGGGTTTGTATATGATTACGATATAATTTAGTGATGAGGCAAAGGATGATTCATGTATGAAGGGGATTGACGTAGACTTGAATGCAAGGGGAAGAAGGTGCATGAATCAGTTGTATTAAGATGGAAAAAGAAATGTAAGTGGAGGCACATGATTGGAGGGGGTGTATTCTGTGAATTTGGTTGCATATAATTTAGTAATGGGATTGTATTGGTGAGGCTAAGCATAGATTTTTTTCCCCTCTTATGGCTCAATGGAGGGTCGGTTAAGAACCCCTTTCTATGGGAGAAATTTAGAAAATTCATAAAATTCTTGAATTTGAATCCTAGCACTTGTACTTGTACAAGAACTAGAATGTTGACTTCCGAACTTGGACATAGGACGTAGGATTAAAGCACATGTCCCATATTAACTTGAGCTGAAATATATGCGTATGCCTTGATATATTAGACAATATGCATGTGGACTTGAGCTTTAAATATCAAAACCCCGAACGTCGATAATTAATTCCAAAGTTCGGCCGAAATCCACAACCATCAAAGTGTAGGATGTGAGTTAGTTAGCAATTATATATTCGAGAACCATTACCAGCTAGGGTAGTCAAGTATCCAAAGAAAATTATCACCTCAGACGGTGACAAAGAAGTGAATTGAATCAATCGAGCTCTATCAAAAAGAATGGATTAGAAAAACTATAAAGAAAGAAGAATCAAGCATAAGTGATTTTTTTCACCATGGAAGATGAAGCAATTTTCAAAAGAAAAATATAGTTCAACATCCACATAAAATATTTCTATGCAATTCGATTTTCTATATTTATATTCATTTTATTACTAGATAATTTTCTAACATCCTCTTCTCAATAATGGTTTTCTAGTATTATATGTTACCAAATGATTTTCTTTCCTTTTAATACGATAATCAGAGTAACTCCCGATCATTTATTATTGAAAATATTATTGCTAGATGGCTTTTTGGTTTCTAGTTCGAAGAACTATAACCGAAGGGACCCGAATGTCTAGGCCCCATTAGCTTTCAAACTCAACAAATAATCATTGTTTGAAGAATTAATATATACCCCTACTGCAAATTGTGAACTAGCGCAATGTATGTATGGCCACATAAAAATGTGAAATTCATAGAGATAACGAATGAGGATGATGGAGAGATTTGGAGTTTGACCGAAGCGACTATCATCTTCGTCGCCATCTTAGGTGATGATTTTGTTTAGATCTCTAATTACCATAATAAGTTACCAATCTTTATTAATTCCTCCACTACATCTTAGGTGACGATCACAATATGGATCTAACCCAATACACCATCTTAGGTGATGTTTAGGTCATTCATATGATGTATTTGTTTAGCTAACTAAAGCAGTACCGAAGAATTACCCAACCATCATGTAGGATATGTGTCATTAAGGCTTTATGTTACTTCAATGTTTTAGACAGACAATCTTAGGCGGGACCAAAGGCTTACCATATTCTCCCCTCAGGTGGTGCTTCAACAGGCCACATAGTCCAGATTGAAAACTTGTAGATCATATAGCTAAGCCATATTAGGTAGGAGAAAATGCTTACTCTGACCTTCCTCTATCAAGTGCTCTGAATGATCCATTTAGGTGAAGAACAACGCACTTTTTCTCTTATTTAAGAATTTTCTTACTATTTCTCATGATTGATCACATGGATACACTTACCTTGTTTAAAGAATATTCTTTTCTTGTTAATTTTTTAAACACATCTTTACAAATTCTTTAAGTTCTACTCATCACAAGAATTTGTTAATCATCCCATCCAAGCTTTGGCATTGTTTAATATCATCACCATTTCAACTATTGTAATAACAATATATTTCTCTAAGATTTGCTTCATTCTTTGATCATCTTCTTTTTGAAATTCGATATTTAGATTGTAATAAATATTATTACTGCAGGTTTAAGGTAGTATACAACCTATTATAGGTCAATTTTGTTTGAATTAAACACGCTATAAGTTTTGTATATGTGATACTCACACTAAAATTGAAGCGCTTGACCACAAGGACAAAAGAGCGGGTCTTTTTTCTTGGTTATGAAGAAAATTTATTAATACGAATATGTAAGAGAATAGTTTCTAGAAAGTCGTGATCTTATGAAGACTAACCCATTTCGTTCCACTAAACCCTTTTGTTGCTTACAACGAACTCCTCATCCTTTGCAACCAATTTTATCTTTAAGGAGTTTGTGCTTTATTTAATTAATCGGTTGGAACAATCAAGAAAATTTTCCTTCCTCTTAGTGAATTGATCAAAGTACTTTGTTATTTTCATTTAGAAAATAGTTCACTTTGCATAGGGTTAGATTTTCATTCTCATTTCTGTGAAGATGATATTCTTTTCATTCTCCCTTCCTAAAATATAGACTGACATAAGGCATATGTGGAATGGGTTTAAGCTCTATTTATCTGCATCATAAGGGATCACTTGCATTTTCCATTCTTCCATTATTTGTTGTGCCGCTATCTACTTGTTCCTCGTGAAATCAAGGATCACCTGTGATTTGGTAGTTTGGTCTAGTCCCTCGAGGATTGGGTAAACCTTACTTAGAAGTAGACGTTATTCTATTAAAATTTAGATAAGGTTTCGAATGGGATATTATTAGTTAGGATAAATCCTTTAAGACTTACATATGTAGGTTAAGGGTAGTTCCACTTATGGGTTAATCAAAGAATGAGTTTCAAACCCTTCTTTTAACAATGAAATGTTAATGAATTTCTTTGTGATGGCCAACAAATGTAAGGAAAGAGGAATTTAGCAAAGTGGAGATTTTCTTGACCTTTTGTAACAACCAGGATTTTTGGTCAATTTATTTTGAACATTTAAAATTTGTTTTAAATGTTGGGTTGAATATAAATGGATTTTTATATGGAATTTATAGATTAATAATCGATTACGATTTAATTTCGAGTATATCAAATTATCGTAACACGAAAACAAGAACAATTGAATTCGAAATTAAAACTGAATCATTTCTATTTGAATATAAAGATAATAATAACAATAATTTATTATTGAGTAATTTATTGTTTTTGAATTTAAATTATATTATCTCGATTTAAATTGGTACTTAATAATAGTAAATTTACAAATGACCTCGGGTTTTTGATGAAACCAATTTTATTGGGTCCGAAAATTCAAACCACAGCAGTGTGTCAGGTCTCATCGCATTTGAAACTTGTATGTGGTCGACTAAACATGAAATTTCAAGCGTAAGTTTTGTGAGGATATTATATGATAAATTAATGGATAAGCTCAAAATCAAATCAAATGTTTTATAAATCAAATCGTATTCAAATCGAATTAAATTACTTGCATTTTGAAAACCCTAAAATGGTACTATAGCTGACCTAAATGTACTTACGTAAATTCGTTGATGCCCAAGGGTTTGTCTTTATACGTACGCAATCCCATTCCCCTTTCACTATTTTTTTCTTCGGCGTTTTAAACCAAAACCAATATTTTCCATGTAAATCATTCAAAGAAAAAAGGTCGAACCCAAATCCTTCGAAATCAAATCAATCTATACATTTATGTAAATCAATAAAGTTAGGGAGGGCGATCGAATGGGTGAGCTTCGACTCCGATGAAGTTGGTGCATGGCAGATTAATTGCTGGGAGTTTGATTTCCTCTCTATTGAAAAAGAACTGGGTTGCGAATGACTAGGGAGAATCGCGATGAGTATGGACGGGGCTTTGTGAACTTTGAAGGATTGATGTCACGTGGGGTTGGAGGATAGAGTCGGATAGTTGAGATGGGGTCAATAAGCATCGCACTTTTTCTACAGCTCACTGTCGCGATGTCATGCTTCAGTGTCACTGGTTTGCGTGGCACTTTGAAACAATCAGAATTTGGTTGATTCAGGTTTTGGGCGAGGGATTTATGGTAGCTGCGTTTGTTGATGAAAGACAGAAGCAGCTCTTGAGCTGTTTGATGATGTCGATGATGCTAGAAGTGGGCAACGGTGTATGGATTAGGTGATGGAAAATGCAGTTGCGGAGGTGGGAAGAAGTTAGGCAATGGGAAGCAGAGACCTGAAAGCCCACCAACGTATTCAAAATTTTGAAAGCAGGAGAAGAAAAGGTTAAATGGGATTAAGGTAATTCAAATAAAATTAGTTTAGTTAATGTTTTTCTCATTTAAATTAAATTAGTCTAATCCAAACCCATAATATTATTATATAATGCCATATTAACTAAGGAATATCATATTAGGTGTATAGATATTTTATTGAACAAAGTTAGTCGAGTAATTCGTAGTTGAGGACTGCATAACCAGGAATTAAAATTAAACTAGAATGGATTTCAATAAAAATCACGGTAAATAAACTCACTCTCCAGATTCGTTTATAATTTTATTATAAATGAATTTTTATTTTAAATAATTTTTGTATGTTGTTTGCTAACTATTTGGATGCATTGAATAATTGTTGATGAATTGTGTCTATTATATATATTAGTGATGAGGATATTTCCCGCAGTACCATTCCATGCAGTTAAATCCTCGCAATATCCCCGCTATAGCCCGTAGCGTCCTTTAACCGCTATGTTATTTCAATTTAGCGCTGATGAACAGTAGATCTGCTTTTAGCCCCGCTATTTCCCATTGCATTCGCTAAATCAATGCTTTTTATCCTCCACTTTAGCAATACTAATATATAGAGCTTGATTTGACTAGTTCTCTTTTTTTAAAGCCAATAAAGTTAGTGTAAAGAGCTAATTTTAAGGAATTAGTATCCAATATATTTTGGAAATCTATTATAACCATCAAATCTAATTTGTGTGACCTTGATATTCTTTGATTCTACTATATATGATTAATTATAATGTGAGAATGACAATTAATTAGTTTTAAATATTTTGTTTTACATCTAATGAACATTTTTGTGCCTCCGCTATATCCCCGCTTTATCCCGGCTACAACTTTTTGCACATCCACCGTAATGGAGTCAATGAGCACTTTAACTGCCCAAGTACCATTAGTGAATGAACTTATGCGCCTCACAATATATATAGTGGATAACCTTTTATACTGCGATACCTTGAAGCAGGATGGGTATTATTTATGTTGTCGATCATTTGTGGATGCATGGAAAATATGTTGGAGGGATCCAATTAAATTCCTCAAATTTATTTATCGTTGTTTTCATATATATTATAATATACGATGTGTTAGAAAATTTGTGATTAATGATTGTGTGTTTTGGATGTTTGAATAGAAATGGTCCTTGGTATTGGTATTTAGAATACCATAAAATATATTCGAATGAAAAGAAAAGGATTTGAGTTTTAAAAAGGAATTTAATTTTTCGAATATAGAATTTGAATTTCGAATGGGCTAGGGAGAATTAACTTGTTTTTTTGAAAACAAGTAGTTGAATTTATAAATGATTTTATAAATAGAGTGTAATAAATTATCATTGGATAATTTTAATATTTAAATTCAAGTATTAATTTAAATAGAGAATTGGGAATCGTTTTAAAAGTAAACGATGAAATTTATTCTGATGTTGGAATGTAAATTAAATTGAATAAACCCATATGGATTTGTGATAAGAATTCGACAAGGTCAAATTATATAAAAATAAATTATTTCCAAAAATGATATTGGAATTATATTAAAATATAAACTAAAATTTAATATAGAAATAAATTCTATGTTTATATATAAGTTATAAAAATAAAATATTCCAAAATAGGAATTGGGTTTCAAATAGATTTCGAAGTGGAACTGGTTTTAATGTATAAATCAAGGAAGTAAATTTATAAATGACGATTATAAATAAAATGGATAATTATCATGGGATTATTTGGGAATTTAAATCCAAGTATGAATATAAAAAGGGATTGGAAATCAGTTGGAAAAGATAACGATAGATTTTATTTTGGAATTCGAAATATAAACCGTATTGATGAAAATCTGAGGAATTTAAAATTGAAGTCCAGTTATATAATATTTTATAAATAGTTATTTTTTGGGGAATTGGAATTTAATATAGGAGATTAAGTTGTAAATAAGTTTGTAACTAAGTTATGAAATAATCAACGATTTAGGATAATCGGAATTTTTAAGTTAGATTTGGGAAACTGGTTTAATTTATATTAGAATATGGAAGAATGGAGTTGGAATTTATTAATAAATGTAGATTAAAAGTTTTATTTTGAATTTAATTAAAGCGAACTCGCCGCAATTTGATAATTCGTAATTTGACGTTTTGAACTTCAATTGAGTGTGTAGAACTCAATATAAGCCAGATTTCTTTGAAACAAGAATCGTCCGGAACTATTGGATAATAGTTTACTAATGAAAGAGAAAATTTTAAATTTTGTCTTATACATTTTGAGTTATATCAAAATCAAATTTCTAGAAATACAACGGTATAATCATTTATAAATTATAACGATTAAATAAATAAAATGAAAGGATTTTAAGTTAATAAATTTTGGATTTTCATTATAAAAATCCAGACTTGAGATATAAAATGAATATGAACTCAAATGAAGTAAATGGAATGATCTTTGAATCAAAAATCGTATTTTTAATTATTAAATAGAATTAACTAGGTAGAAGAATAATTAGTTAATCGAGTTTTAGATCGAAATTGGACTTCAGATAAGTGAATGAGATTTGTGAAATTATATTCGAAATCATATATGAAACTTGAGTTGAAAATGGAATTCGATCGGTTTATAATCGAATTAAAAATATATACGAACATGATTTGTTTAAGTAAAAAGTGAAATAGGCACAAAAGCTAATTAAAGAATAAATTAGCGAATTGAACTCAAACGACTGGGTTGAGTTGAAATAAATTGGGAATGGATGGATATTTATGTTAAACAGGCATGGAATGAAGTGAGTAAAGAAAATAGTTTGAATGCTCAACAAAGAGGTATATATTTAAATTGAATATGAGATTTTATGAGCCTATTGGCAAGCCGCTTTGTAGTTGTACCGATTGAGTCGTACAAAGGAGACACTAGCGAAATTTTCTGGAAATTTAAGGAGATAGAAATTTTTAAGAAAATTTGATTACTAGAAATCGACTTATCGATTATATATGAAATTTAGTAAAAGAATAAATATATAATGGAATTTTATAAGAAAAAATTGAATTTATAAAATTAAACCTTTAGAGATTGGAAGGAGAAATGTATATACATTTCAAAGTGTGATGGTTTTTAAAGCAAATGTTTTGTAGGTTGAAATGATTTTGTTGATAAAAAGTTAAGAAATGGATTTGAAGAAATTAGAAACCAGCTGGAGATTAGTCAAGTTGAATGGCTTTCTGAGTGTCAATATAATGTTGGTTTCAGCCTTCAATGTTGATAATTAGGGAGTTGTTCTCTTACTATTTACGGTTAGGGATTGATGAATGTGGAAGAATAGTGATATGTGAATATATGGAAATATTTTCTGATGTTAAAAAGAGATATTTTCTGGAATATAGAAAATAAATAGTTATAATAGATGGAAATAATTTTCCGAGAATCGTGAGAGGCTAAACGGGTTTGGATAAATATCTGGGTAAAGATATTGAAGAGAAATCGAGAAATAATAAATTTAATTAATTAAATATTAATTAAAAAGAGACCTATTAATTGTTTGGCGCTAATCAATAGTATTCCCTTTGGGAATAGATTCTTGGATGAATGTTTGTTTCTTCGATAGTTAAATAACTGATTATCGAAGTATTGGTCAATTTAATACCATCGTCGTCAATAAAGAGAGACCCATTGGATTTATAATCCGAAAACCACTCCATATAGGCATAAGCATTGCTATACTGAAAATAATCGAAGATGGATAAAGTACGAGGGTTTTTTCTGTTAATCCTAGGTAGAAATTTCCTAAGATGGATCAATAGAAATAGTATCTTCGGTTTGTCCAGTCCCAGGATAACTTGCATGGACGAATGTATGACAGATGTGCCTAACGAAGCATATACATTGATCTCTTCAAACGTATCTACGTTTGGTGGCAGAGGAATTCGTTTCTCTTAGTTTTATGCTCGTGATATTTTTAGGGAAATAAATAAATGATTTTGGCGGATTTGACGATTTGGCATTCAACATAAATGAAGATGTCGCATGCCAAAAGATAAGCGTAGCCTCAAGCCTTACAACTGAGAAATGGTATAAAATCAGGTATGTCGCATGGCTAAGTTGGTAGCTTCCAATTAGGGTGTATTGTCACCCGATCTAGAGAAAATCCATTTGCTTCTTTATTCTTTCGATGCAGTCTCTTTCGGGAAACGGTTGCCGATCCCAACCGTTAGTGATAATACATTCAGTACACTCAAGCGAAGTGAGTGGTCAATTATGTTTAGCCTGTGTTGCAAGATATTCTTGTTGAACCCGCTGTATTCTTCTCTAGAAATAAACTGTCAGCAGGTGGTCTTATACCTTGTCAGCTGGAATCCATTCTCCAATAAGAGCTAGCGGTTTTGATTGTATACTATGTATGTGGAGTGTGAGATGCAAGCATTCTGCTAGATTGTTTTTTACTTGATTCAGACACTATCAGAATATTAGAGTAGTATTGATTTTAAAGAATGTTTTTGGTTATCATAAGGTAAAAACTATAGGTGTTTATGTGTGGATCAGTCTTATGATTATCCTTTCTTTTAAAAAGGATTTTTAAAAGTTAAACCAAATGGTTGGAGTTTACTCACACCAGTCCCATGACTGACCCAAATTTTATTTTATTTTGTTTTACCCTAAACTCTTGGGTGCCCAAATTTGTGCGCGCAGTCAAGTAGTTAAGGTATTTACAGATATACTTAGAGGAGATTGAAGCAGAAGGCTTCAATGTTAGATAGCTATGTAGTATTTATTTCTCCTGTGATGAACAAATGTTGTACTCTGATAATGATTTGTATGTATTATTAAAATTTTGTATTCCACAAGCTGTTATATATATATATATATATATATTATATTTTATTCCGCTGCGATGTGAGATTCTGTGTTGTTATTTCTATTCTTCATCTATCTCTTTCTTCTTTAACCCATAATGATTCGTATTTCTGTGCAATTTGGGTTGGACGTGTAGTGTATCTAGTCAACTCAAAGTGTACGTAAATTCGAGCCACTACACTTGTTATCAGAGCTTAGGTTGATAGAATACCTAGGCTTCATTGGGGATTACTCATTAGAGATAGGGTCAATAGTACCCTAGAATGAGTTGAGTGTATATATACGAGAGCACATATTTGTTAGTTGATATAAAAGTTGTTTTATATTGTGTTTCCTTATCTATTAAGTGGTTTATGAATTCTGGTCGATACAGGAAGTACAAATGTATCGATACGTGTTTCTAAACACTTGAGCAGAACAATTCAACATAATATTGTTTTAAAGCGGGTAAATGAAATAATTTTACCCAGAATTCTATTTTCATATAAAAAGGATAAATTTCTGAAATTATTATAATATATGGATGTGTTGGTTATTATTATAATTAAATGAGATTACAAAATTGAGATGGATATATAACCAAATAAAATTTGTGTATGAAAGAAATATATACAAATGAGATGAATTAAAATTGGACTTAGAATCAGAATTAAGAATATAAAATCCTAGATGTTCCAAAAAATATTTTTGTGAATAAATATAAAGTAATATAGGATTACTTTGGGAGAATTTGAATGAAAACCATCTTTAAATGGCTTTTGAGATTGATAAAGCACTAAACTCACTTCAGTCTCTGGAAAATAATTTTGATGATGACTGCAACATCATCAGTATTCATTTTCGATTTTCTAGGTGACGGATTGCTACCTTAGAAAAGTTTTTGATTGAAATTTGTTTGAAAGGAAACAAGTTGGTTTGGAAAATTAAAATGCTTTGAATTTGAGATGATTATAAATACGTGTATATATTTTTGTGATTTCCACTGAATTTGAAATAAAAACTCGGGAATTTGAATGTTGAAATTTAACTTAAGCAAGTAAAATTGAATTGAAATGGATAAATTGATTAGAATTAATTTGAATGAATTTAAATGCATATGAATGGAATATGAATTCAAAATAAATGCATGAGTTGTAAATTATTCAGATTCGATGAATGTAAGCATATATGGTGTTTTATATGAATAAAAAACCAAAGTTTTGTTGAAACTAAATTTATAAAAATATGAAGAGTTGAGTTTCAACATAAGTGGATTTTGGGAAATTAATAGGTTTGCATCATTATTCCTACCTTAGTAATTTTGGGGATGAAATTCTTTTAAGGAGGGGAGAATGTAACGACCCGGATTTTTGGTCAATTTAGTTTGAATATTTTTTTTAAATGTTGAGTTGAAATAAATGGATTTTTATATGGAATTTATCGACTAATAATCGATTATGAGTTAATTTCGAGTATAAAGAATTACCGTAATACGAAAATGTGAATAATTGAATTCGAAGTTAAAACTAAATCGAAATGATTCAGATGATCAGTATAAATTCTATTTGAATATAAATGATAATAATAATAATTTGTTATTGAGGAATTGATTGTCCTTGAATTCAAATTATATTATATCAATATAAATTGGTACTTAAGAATAGTAAGTTTACAAACGGACTTGGTTTTTAATGAAACCAATTTTATTGGGTTCGGAACGTCAAACCATAACAGTATGTCAAGTTTCATCGCATTGGAACTTGTATGTGGTCGATAAACATGAAACTTCAAGCGTAAGTTTCGTGAGGATACTATATAATAAAATCAATGGATAAGCTCAAAATCAAATCAAATCTTTTACAAATCAAATCGAATTAAATTACTTGTACTTTAGAAGCCCTAAAATGTTACGACAGCCGACCTAAATGTACTTACCTAAATTTCTTGATGCCCAAGGGTTCATCATTATAAGTACACAATCCCTTTCCCCTTTTCGGTATTTTTCTTCTTCAACGTTTAAATCAAAGCCAATATTTTCCATTTAAATCATTCGAAGAAAAAAGGTCGAAACCCGATCCTTCAGAATCAAATCAAATTATACATTTATGTAACCAATAAAGTAGGGAGGGAGATCGAACGCATGAGCTCCGACCCCGATGAAGTTTGCGTAAGGCGCGTTGATCGTTGGGAGTTCGATTTCCTCTCTGTTGAGGAAGAACTGGGTTGTGAAATATAGGGGACGAATCACGATGAGTATGGACGGGGTTTTGTGAACTTTGAAGGATTGATGTCGTGTGGAGTTGGAGGGTGGAGTTGGATAGTTGCGATGGTGTCAATGAGGATCACACTGTTTCTACAGCTCACTGTCGCGATGTTGAGCTTCAGTGTCAGTGGATTGTGTGGCACTTTGAAGCAATCATAATTTAGTTGATTCAGGTTTTGGGCATACTACCGTATTCGAATTTTTGAAAGTAGGAGAAGAAAAGGTTAAATGAGATTAAGGTAATCTAAATAAAATTAGTGTAGTTAATGTTTTTCTTATTTAAATTAAATTAGTTTTGTCCAAACTCGTGAAATTAATTTATAATGTCATATTAACTAAGAAATATCATATTAGGGGAATACGAGATTTTATCAAACAAAGTCGGTCGAGTTGAAACGACCCAAACTTCCGTACTCTTTGAGTTGACAGATCACACCACACGTCCAACCCAAATTGCACAGAAATACGAATCATTTTTAGAAAGAAGTTAGAGGATGAGAAATAGAAAGAAAGAAATATTAGAATAGAAGAAACAAAGATCACAAACTCATAGCGGAACGAATAAAAATATAGTAGATAACATAAACTTTGAAATAAAATTCAGTAATTGTATATACATACCATTATCAGAGCACAACGGTTATCCCTGGAACAGTTATAAACACATGTTTCCAGACACAACATAGTACACAGCGGAAAATATGATAGTCTATAGCCAACTGGTGAAGCCTTCTGCTTCAGGCTCCTTCAAGTGAATCTGTACAATCCCGACTACTTGACTGCCCGTACAAATTTGGGCACCCAAGAGTTTAGGGAAAACAAAACAAACTCTGGGTCAGTCATGGGACTGGTGTGAGTAAACTCCAACCATTGGTTTAACTTTTAAAATCCTTTTGAAAGAAAAGACAATCGTAAGACCGATCCACACATAAACACGGATGGCTTTTACCTTACGATAACCCAAAAACATTTTGATATCAAAATCTGGTGATATTATAATAATGTCTACATCAAATAAATATAAATCTAGCGGAATGCTTGCATCTCACGCTCCATATATAATATTAAATCAAAAACTGCAAGGCGCTTATTGGAGATTGGATTTCCAACATGACAAGGTATGAGACCACCTGCCGATAGTGTATCTCTAGAGGCGAATACACTGGGTTCAACAAGAACGTCTTGCAACCCGGCCCTCACATGACCAACCACTCATTTCGCTTGAGTGTATCGAATGTATATCACCAACGGTTGGGATCAACAACCGTTTCCCGAAAGGGACAGCACGATAGATTTAAAGAACAAATGGAATTTCTCTAGATAGGTGATTATACATCCTAATGGGTGCGACCCACATAGCCATGCTGCCTGCCCGATTTTTGTCAAATTCCGGGTTGTGAGGCTTGAGGTTTGAATTATCTTCCAGAACATCTGGCCACCATTCACTTTGAATGCCACATCGTCATACCCGCCAAATCACAAATTGATTTCCCCAAAAATACCATGGGTATAAAGCTAAGAGAAACGAGTTCCTCCGCCACCAAACATAAGTACATTTGAAGATATCAACTTACGCGATCCGTTAGATATACTCTGTCAGACATTCGTCCATTCACGTTGTCCTGGGACTGGACAAACCGAAGGCACTATCCCGTAAACAGGATAGCCCTTGCATAACTCTGTCTTCAATTATTCATCGTATTTGATCGCAACGCTAACGTCCATACAGAGTGGGTTTCAGATACTGGATCTGATCCCGGTCTCTCCGTATTGACGACGGAAAAATGGTCAAAAACTTCGATAGTCGGTGATTTTACTATCAAAGAAAAATAAGTGTGCAACCAACGATCTTATTTCCAGGTAGGAATTCGATCGATCAATCATCAATCAACATTGGCCCCTTTAAATCAATTCCTTATTATATTATCATTTACAATCCTCATTTCCCATCTTCCGTATTCTTTTGTAGCTTGATTTCCCCTCTCGATCCTTTGAAAAACATTTTCAATACTATAATTCCTTTATTCGAGAAAATATCTCTTATTCCAGTTAGAAAACATTTCTAAATATTCACAATCCTTATTTTCTATATTAAAAGGATATACGTTATTAATATATGAAAATATTTCTATATTCCATTTCTTAATTCCTCGTTGACTAATTCGTTTCATTTTCTACGCATAGGAAATAACCCTTATTTTAATTTAGGAAACATTTCAAAAATCTTTTAAATTAGCGCGATGTTATAAAACATCGTTATTATAACTCAAACCATAAACCATTCGTTAACTAATGGTATCACTAACCAATCCTTGCCACCGAACCTTAACCATTTCTTCGTCAATCATGACGTCAGTCGAGTTGGGGTATAAGTACCTCTCAAACCTTAACTGAACGACATTCTTAACTTCAAAATAGTCAAAGCTCGCAACTTTAACCAAAAATCACTTACACTACTCTCGGATCGATCTAAGAACACATTCCTTTATAGAAAAATATTGAATATAACGGTAGCGTTATAATCGCTGTTTCCAAATATTTAGTTTGTAAAACATTGCTTTTTAATAACAGCGTTATAATCGCTGTCTAGAATTATAGAACATTTATTATAGCAATAGCATTAAGATCGCTGTTTAAATTTACAAAACATTTATTATAACAGCAGCGTTAAAAGTCGCTATTTAGAATTTACAAACCATTTATTTAACAACAACGTTAAAATCGCTGTTTAGAATTTACATAACGTTATCACACTTCATTTCACATTCCAGATTTTTGGAATAAAACTCGTCATTTTCATTTTTAAATGATTATCCATTTCCTTATTCAAATTCCTATTTGGTTTCATATTTCCAATCTAAATTCCTTTTAGATATCTCATTTGCAAAATATTTGCTTTAACCCGTTCACTTTAAATCATGTGTAACACTTCTTTTTATAAAAGCAGTTCATTTGACTTCATTCCTTTGGATAATATTTTAAAAATCCAATTTTTTCTTTATTAACTTCTAATGGTAGAACCATTTACAAAAATTGTTTTTATTATATCCCTTTTATGATCTCGTTTAGATTTTCAGTTAAAATTGCTAAGTGCTAAACAAATTTCAAATATCAGTTTCAAACCCAATTCCACTTTCTATATAAATCAAATCTTGAATTTCTATTTCAATGAATCTAATTAGAAATAATTCAATTAATATATATTCTCATTCATACACAAATCCTTGATTTATTCGTTTGAAACAGGTTTTTCTATTTCCAATTCTATCAAAAATTTAGATTTCTATTTTTCAAAGTAAATTCCCTTTTTAAAAATTGGAATTCCCCTTTTCTATATTCGAAAATATATATGGTAATTAAATATCAAATCCTAGGGCCAATGTAATTTAAAAACAACATAATCGATCACCAGTTATATATCACATCAAATAACACAACCAATAATAATAAAAATGTTGAGGGATCCAGTTGGATCCCTCCAACCTGTTTCCCTGCATCCACAGATGCTAATCAACATCAATAATATTATTTCACATAAATATGAAATATCAGAACTAATCATCGATTAACGATGTAATCATATCAACCAATTTTATCAACCATTTCAACCAAGCAACTATTTCACCGTATAAAATAATTTTAAAATTCGTTTATATAAAAATATAAATGAAGTAGAGTTAGTGAGTTTAATCACCTTGTTTTGCAGTTGATAGTTCTGCTGTTTGTTTCAGTTTAAAATCAAACAGACGCTTGATTTTCTCATAAAATTCCAGTAGTTCTGTTCTCCACGAAGTCAGTTCCATGATGTAGCTTTCGTCTCTGTGATGCCAACGTCTCTTGTTTCGTTCAATTCTGATAACGTAGGACCAAGATATATATTTTAAAGGATTGAACGTATATTTATATAAAAGAAAACATCATTAACCTTATTTAATTAATTAATTAATTATTATACCTTAATTACATTCTTTACTCACTCGACATGTTAAGCCTTAAATCGAATTAAAATAAACCATACGTTGTAAATGTTCATCATTAACATTAAATTAATTACCATTTAAATTCTCCTGATCACATTTGTGGACCGCATAATCTTCCCCGTAAGCTTCTTCTTCACAGTTCAAACAAACCGCAAAGATGATAGCACTCCCCTTCTTTGACAAAAATAACCTCCTGAACACCTACAACAAACGCAATCCCCTTCCACTCTTGTCTTCATCGATTTCCCTTAACCAATCATTCTCCTAACATTGCTATCTTCTTTCCTACCGAGCTTCCTTCATCACCTTCCATACTCAGTCCAATGCTCCCTTTTCATACTCCATTAATTTCACAACAAAAATACTATGAGACTCCCCTTCCTGAAAGACTACTCCTTCACCATCCAGACAAATAAAAATGTAATTAACCATTTCCAACCCTTACTGCCACCATGACACAGGCCGACACTTTTTTTTGGCCAAAAATCCAACAAAACCCCACTGTTGAAGGTACCCAAAGCTGCGAGTTCAACTATGAACCCAATTCCACCTACTGCAAATCAACATCGCACCCCCAGAAGATCGCCGGAGGCCAATTAATCATGTCCTTCACGTAAGAGTCCACCCGACTTCCACCATGATAACCCCCTCCTCACCAGATCTCGTCACCAACAACGACGCCACAAAATCCCCTTCTGACCACCTCGCGATTCTCAAACCATCGCCTCCGTTTACAGCAGATCACCACACTAAACTACGACAGAAACCCACAAAACTGATATTCGATGTTTCTTCCAATATTACCCACAGTATAATCGACCAAATCATGGATTAAAACCCAAATCTTTCCAAAACCTAAAGAACTAGATTGCTCTATCTTATTACCAGCGAAGAAGGGGGGTTTCGAACTCAACAAACCGTACCTCATGTTGAAGAGAGACGAAAAGGGAACTCGTGAATATGATTATCTCGATTTATATAATTTCCCCTGAATTGAATCTGATTTTCAAAGGAGGTGATTTTATTTTGAGGAAGAAGTTTTCGATTATTTGCTGAAAGAAAGAAAAACAGAATGGACGGCTTGTTATTTTATAGAGATTTGGGTAGCTTGGCGAGCACACTTTCAAATGGCTTGCTCCTCATGGTATTAAATAGCTTGCTCCTCACGATATTCAAATTCCTTGGCTGGCTCGGTGTAAAAAGCGTGGAGAGTACGCTATTCTCAAAAGGCTTGAATAACACGGTGCTGAAACTTGTTTTATTTTAAATTGTTACAACTAAGCATGTGTACTTAAGAATGGTGCACGAAATGACCATTTAAACTGCTGAACAATATATATAAGTGTTTGTATTTTAACTGTTGTTTACCAAGGTATCTTAGTCGGTTTCAAAACATGACAAGGACTAGTGAAAAGGCCTGTAGGCACTTGCTAGTGTTAAGGTATGTATATAATCATGTGGTACCTACTACATTGAATTTCGTTTATGTTCGAGCCGCTATAGACAGAAGTAAGAATACGGTCGTGTCCAGCGAGGTACCACGATCCCAAAAATATAATAATACCGGTGGTTTAACTTATATTATGAAACCCCAAAATATTGATATAGGGTGCAAAATACTCCAAATAAAAAGTTGCGTATTAAATTAATTAAAAATTACAGTAAAATTCTAAAAATTAAATTATAACTATGCCTCAAAAGAACCTTGTCCACATTCAGAACCGATATTTAAATGTAGTTAAATAACCGTTATGGCCTATAGGTTATTCTACAGCGACTTTCTGAAAATTTGATTTGGACATAACTTTTTATTCCCGCTATGAAATCTGGATTTTCCACATTCGTTGGAAAGATATTTTCAAACAGATTCAAATATTTCTTGTTTCGCTAAAATCCGATTTATTTTGAATCCTGTACATTCATTTGAAATTTGAAATCGAATTTTCAAACTACAGCGCCATTTTGAACTCGTTTTAATTATATTATAAATTATACGTTCAAACTTTGTTTTATAAATAAATACGTTATAAAAATCCTTTTTAAATGATCAACACAACATTTAAAACTAATTTAAATGTTCAAAATAAAATGGCTAAAAATCCGGGTCGTTACATTCCTTCCCCCTTAAAATATTTTCGTCCTCGAAATTGCTAAGGTAGGAAAAGATGCTACATACCCTGTTGACTAGGTCCAAAATTCCTTTTTGTTCAGTTTCAATCAAGCGAAAATTTTCCAATTAAAATATTAATTTATTCTTATTAACGAAAATTTTCAAAATTTCTGAAAATTTTCTAACACTTTAAATTCTGAAAAATTTCAGCAGCATCTCCTCTGCATGGCTCAATCGGTACAACCACAACTCGCCTTTCTAGGCCTTGTCCAATCCAAAAGAAAATCAAAAAGCCAAGCGGCTTGCCCTAGAGGCTCATAAAATCATCAAACTCAAGTAATATTGTAAACGTGTACCTTTTTGTTGGGCATAATTCTACCTCTTGCATTTGCTTCCATTTAATGCCAACTCAACATCTACTTCAATCGATTCCAAATCAATTCAACTCTCGGTTTCCAGTTCACTAATCAATCTCCTGACTAGTTCGCTTTCATTATATATCTCAAACTTGATTTCTATTTCAAAACCAATTTACTTATCCCACTTGGGTTCAAATTTATCACAACTTGATTCCAATTTTCCACATCCAAATAATATATTCAACTTGTTGTGTACAAGACGGATTTACATTAATAATTCAATTCTCAAACATCTCGCTTTATTTAATTTTAATCGGAATTAATTTTTTTATCCAGTTAAATTCTATTTAACTTAAGTTAAATTCCAATTCATTCGACACATTTTTACCATTTCAATCTATTCATCTTATACAAGTTGAATTTTAATTTTAGAATTCAAATTCCCGGGTTTTATTTCAAATTTGTTTGAAATCATATATATTTTTACATTAACACAATTCAAAACATTTGAATTTCTAAAACAACTTGTCCCTTTCAAACAAATTTTTCATTCCCAAATCACTATGGTAGCAATCCATCACTCAGAAACTTGAAAATGAATACTGATGATGTCGCTACCCATCATCAGAATTATTTTCTTGCCACTGAAGTGATTTCAGTGCTTAATCACTTTCAAAAATTATTTAAATCAATTCTATTTCTAAATTCCCTTCAAAATAATGCTAGATTACCCTTGAAAATAGTTTAGAAACTGTTTCTAAATATCGGGGATTTAAATTCCAATTCTGAACAATCCAATTGTAATTCAGTTCATTTGTACATTCCATTCTTATACAAACCCCATTTGATTATCTCAACATTATAATCTTATTTGATTATAACGATAACAACCAATAATTCTAGAAAATTATTTCCTTATATCAAAATAATCTTTAGGTAAAATTTATTCCATTTACCCACTTTAAAACAATACTGCGTCGAATTGTCCTGTTCGAGAGTTTAGAAACACCTATCGATACAGTTGTACATCCTGTATCGACCAGAATTCATAAACCACTCAACAAACCAGTCAACACAATATAAAACAATTTTATATCAAATCTACAAATACGCGCTCATACATATACACTCAAACTCAATCTAGGGTACTACTAACTCCATCTTTATCGAGTCACGCCACAGAGCCAAGGTTACTACTCAACCTTCTGCTCTGATACCAAATAAAACGACCCGAACTTCCGTACTCTTTGAGTTGACTGATCACACCGCACGTCCAACCCAAATTGCACAGAAATACGAATCATTTTTAGAAAGAAGTTAGAGGATGAAAAATAGAAAGAAAGAAATATTAGAATAGAAGAAACAAATATCACAAAATCACAGCGGAACGAATAAAAATATAATAGATAACATAAACTTCGAAATAAATTCAGTAATTGTATATACATACCATTATCAGAGCACAAATGTTATCCCTGGAATAGTTATAAACACCTGTTTCCAGATACAACATAGTACACAGCGGAAAATATGATAGTCTATAGGCAACTGGTGAAGCCTTCTGCTTCAAGCTCCTTCAAGTGAATCTGTACAATCCCGACTACTTAACTGCCAGTACAAATTTGGGCACCCAAGAGTTTAGGGAAAAAAACAAACTCTGGGTCAGTCATGGGACTGGTGTGAGTAAACTCCAACCACTGGTTTAACTTTTAAAATCCTTTCGAAAGAAAAGATAATCGTAAGACCGATCCACACATAAACATGGATGGCTTTTACCGTACGATAACCCAAAACATTTTGATATCAAAATCTGGTGATATTATAATAATGTCTACGTCAAATAAATATAAATCTAGCAGAACGCTTGCATCTCACGCTCCATATATAATATTAAATCAAAAACCGCAGGGCGCTTATTGGAGATTGGATTTCCAACATGACAAGGTATGGGACCACCTGCCGATAGTGTATCTCTAGAGGCGAATACACTGGGTTCAACAAGAACGTCTTGCGACCCGGCCCTCACATGACCGACCACTCATTTCGCTTGAGTGTATTGAATGTATATCACCAACGGTTGGGATCAGCAACCGTTTCCCGAAAGGGACAGCATCGATAGATTTAAAGAACAAATGGAATTTCTCTAGATAGGTGATTATAAATCCTAATGGGTGCGACCCACATAGCCATGCTGCCTGACCGATTTTTGTCAAATTCCAGGTTGTGAGGCTTGAGGTTTGAATTATCTTCCAGAACATCTGGCTACCATTCACTTTGAATGCCACATCGTCATACCCGCCAAATCACAAATTGATTTCCCCAAAAATACCACGGGTATAAAGCTAAGAGAAACGAGTTCCTCCGCCACCAAACATAAATACATTTGAAGATATCAACTTACGCGATCCGGTAGATATACTCAGTCAGACATTCATTCATTCACGTTGTCCTGGGACTGGATAAACCGAAGGCACTATCCCGTAAACAGGATAGCCCTTGCATAACTCTGTCTTCAATTATTCATCCTATTTGATCGCAACACTAACGTCCATACAGAGTGGGTTTCAGATACTGGATCTGATCCCGGTCTCTTCGTATTGACGACGGAAAAATGGTCAAAAACTTCGATAGTCGGTGATTTAACTATCAAAGAAAAATAAGTGTGCAACCAACGATCTTATTTCCAGGTAGGAATTCGATCGATCAATCATCAATCAACATTGGCCCCTTTAAATCAATTCCTTATTATATTATCATTTATAATCCTCATTTCCCATCTTCCGTATTCTTTTGTAGCTTGATTTCCCCTCTCGATCCTTTGAAAAACATTTTCAATACTATAATTCCATTATTCGAGAAAATATCTCTTATTCCAGTTAGAAAACATTTCTAAATATTCACAATCCTTATTTTCTATATTCAAAAGATATACGTTATTAATATCTGAAAATATTTCTATATTCCATTTCATAATTCCTCGTTGACTAATTCGTTTCAATTTCTACGCATAGGAAATAACCCTTATTTTAATTTAGGAAACATTTCAAAAATCTTTTAAATTAGCGCGATGTTATGAAACATCGTTATTATAACTCAAGCCATAAACCATTCGTTAACTAATGGTCTCACTAACCAGTCCTTGCCACTGAACCTTAACCATTTCTTCGTCAATCATGACGTCAGTCGAGTTAGGGTATAATTACCTCTCATACCTTAACTGAACGACATTATTAACTTCGAAACAGTCAAAGCTCGCAACTTTAACCAAAACATCACTTACCCTACTCTCGGATTGATCTAGGAACACATTCCTTTACAGAAAAATATTGATTATAACGGTAGCGTTATAATCTTTGTTTCCAAATATTTAGTTTATAAAACATTGCTTTTTAACAACAGCGTTACAATCGCAGTCTAGAATTATAGAACATTTATTATAGCAATAGCGTTAAGATCGCTGTTTAGATTTACAAAACTTTTATTATAACAGCCGCGTTAACAGTCGCTATTTAGAATTTACAAACCATTTATTTAACAACAGCGTTAAAATCGCTGTTTAGAATTTACATAACGTTATCGCACTTCATTTCACATTCCAGATTTTTGGAATAAAACTCATCATTTTCATTTTTAAATGATTATCCATTTCCTTATTCAAATTCCTATTTGGTTTCATATTTCCAATCTAAATTCCTTTTAGATATCTCATTTGCAAAATATTTTCTTTAACCCATTCACTTTAAATCGTGCGTAACACTTCTTTTTATTAAAGCAGTTCATTTGACTTCATTCCTTTGGATAATATTTTAAAAATCCAATTTTTCCTTTATTAACTTCTAATGTTAGAACCATTTACAAAAATTGTTTTTATTATATCCCTTTTATGATCTCGTTTAGATTTTCAGTTAAAATTGCTAAGTGCTAAACAAATTTCAAATATCAGTTTCAAAACCAATTCCACTTTCTATATAAATCAAATCTTGAATTTATATTTCAATGAATCTAATTAGAAATAATTCAATTAATATATATTCTCATTCATACACAAATCCTTGATTTATTCATTTGAAACAGGTTTTTCTATTTCCAATTCTATCAAAAATTTAGATTTCTATTTTTGAAAGTAAATTCCCTTTTTAAAAATTGGAATCCCCCTTTTCTATATTCGAAAATATATATGGTAATTAAATATCAAATCCAAGGGCCAATGTAATTTAAACACAACATAATCGATCACCAGTTATATATCACATCAAATAACACAACCAATAATAATAAAAATGTTGAGGGATCCAGTTGGATCCCTCCCACCTGTTTCCCCGTATCCACAGATGCTAATCAACATCAATAATATTATTTCACATAAATATGAAATATCAGAACTAATCATCGGTCAACGATGTAATCATATCCACCAAATTTATCAACCATTTCAACCAAGCAACTTTTTCACCGTATAAAATAATTTTAAAATTCCTTTATATAAAAATATAAACGAAGTAGAGTTAGTGAGTTTACTCACCTTGTTTTGCAGTTGATAGTTTTGCTGTTTGTTTCAGTTTAAAATAAAATAGACGCTTGATTTTCTCATAAAATTCCAGTAATTCTATTCTCCACGAAGTCAGTTCCATGATGTAGCTTTCGTCTCTGTGATGCCAACGTCTCTTGTTTCGTTCAATTCTGATAACGTAGGACCAAGATATATATTTTAAAGGATTGAACGTATATTTATATAAATGAAAACATCATTAACCTTAATTAATTAATTATTATATCTTAATTACATTCTTTACTCACTCGACATGTTAAGCCTTAAATCGAATTAAAATAAACCATACGTTGTAAATGTTCATCATTAACATTAAACTAATTACCGTTTAAATTCCCCTGATCACATTTGTAGACCGCATAATCTTCCCCGTAAGCTTCTTCTTCACAGTTCAAACAACCCGCAAAGACGACAGCCCTCCCCTTCTTTGACAAAAATAACCTCCTGAACACCTACAGCAAACGCAATCCCCTTCCACTCATGTCTTCATCGATTTCCCTTAACCAATCCTTCTCCTAACATTGCTATCTTCTTTCCTACCGAGCTTCCTTCATCACCATCCATACTCAGTCTGATGCACCCTTTTCATACTCCATTAATTTCACAACAAAAATACTATGAGACTCCCATTCCTGAAAGATTACTCCTTCACCATTCGGACAAATAAAAACGCAATTAACCATTTACAACCCTTACTGCCATCATGACACAAGCCATCACTTATTTTTTGGCCAAAAATCCAACAAAACCCCACTGTTGAAGGTACCCAAAGCCGCGAGTTCAACTACGAACCCGATTCCACCTACTGCAAATCAACATCGCACCCCCAGAAGATCGCCGGAGGCCGATCAATCATGTCCTTCACGTAAGAGTCCGCCCGACTTCCACCATGATAACCCCCTCCTCACCAGATCTCGTCGCTGACAACGACGCCACAAAATCCCCTTCTGACCACCTCGCGATTCTCAAACCATCGCCTCCGTTTACAGCAGACCACCACACTAAACTACGACAGAAACCCACAAAACTGATATTCGATGTTTCTTCCAATATTACCCACAGTATAATCGACCGAATCATGGATTAAAACCCTAATCTTTCCAAAACCTAAAGAACTAGATCGCTCTATCTTATTACCAACGAAGAAGGGGGGTTTCGAACTCAACAAACCGTACCTCATGTTGAAGAGAGATGAAAAGGGAACTCGAGAATATGATTATCTCGATTTATATAATTTCTCCTTAATTGAATCTGATTTTCGAAGGAGGTGATTTTATTTTGAGGAAGAAGTTTTCGATTATTTGCTGAAAGAAAGAAAAACAGAATGGGCGTTTTGTTATTTTATAGAGATTTGGATAGCTTGGCAGGCACTCTTTCAAATGGCTTGCTCCTCATGGTATTAAACAGCTTGCTCCTCACGGTATTCAAATTCCTTGGCTGGCACGGTGTAAAAAGTGTGGAGAGTACGCTATTCTCAAAAGGCTTGTATAACACGGTGCTGAAACTCGTTTTATTTTAAATTGTTACAACTAAGCATGTGTACTTAAGAATGGTGCACGAAATGACCATTTAAACTGCTGAACAATATATATAAGTGTTTGTGTTTTAACTGTTTTTTACCAAGGTATCTTAGTCAGTTTCAAAACATGACAAGGATTGGTGAAAAGGCCTGTAGGCTCTTGCTAGTGTTAAGGTATGTATATAATCATGTGGTACCTACTACATCGAATTTCGTTTATGTTCGAGCCGCTATAGACAGAAGTAAGAATACAGTCGTGTCCAGCGAGGTACCACGATCCCAAAAATATAATAATACCGGCGGTTTAACTTATATTATGAAACCCAAAAATATTGATATAGGTTGCAAAATACTCCAAATAAAAAGTTGCGTATTAAATTAATTAAAAATTACAGTAAAATTCTAAAAATTAAATTATAACTACGCCTCAAAAGAACCTTGTCCACATTCAGAACTGATATTTAAATGTAGTTAAATAACCGTTATGGCCTATAGGTGATTCTACAGCGACTTTCTGAAAATTTGATTTAGACATAACTTTTTATTCCCGCTATAAAATCTCGATTTTCCACATTCATTGGAAAGATATTTTCAAACAGATTCAAATATTTCTTGTTTTGCTAAAATCCGATTTATTTTGAATCTTGTACATTCATTTGAAATTTGAAATCGAATTTTCAAATTACCGCGCCATTTTGAACTCGTTTTAATTATATTATAAATTATACGTTCAAACTTCGTTTTATAAATAAATTCGTTATAAAATCCTTTTTAAATTATCAACACAACATTTAAAACTAATTTAAATGTTCAAAATAAAATGGCTAAAAATCTGGGTCGTTACATTAGTAATTCGTGGTTGAGGATTGCATAAACAAGAATTTAATTTGAACTGGAATGGACTGCAATAAAAATCATGGCGAGTAATCACACTATCTGGATTGATTTATAATTTTATCATAAACGAACTTTTATTTTAAATAATTTTTGTATGTTGTTTGCTAACTGTTTTGATACATTGAATAATTATTGATGAACTGTGGCCATTATATATATTAATTATGTTTAAGCTTGGTGGTTGTGGCTATTATATGTATATAGGATATTCCCCATAGTACCATTAGCGGATGACCCTATGTGCCCCATAATATATATAGTGGATGACTGTTTATACCGCGATATCCTGCCTTGAAGCAGGATGGGTATTATTTATGTTGTCTAACATCTGTGGATGCAGAGAAAACAGGTTGGAGGGATCCAACTGGATTCCTCAAATTCATTTATCTTTGTTTTCATATGTATTATAATATATGATGTGTTAGAAAATCTATGATTAATGATTTTTGGTTTTGAATGTTTGAATAGCAATGCTCCAAGGTATTAGTATTTAAAAACCTATAAAAATATATTCAAATGAGAAAAAAAGGATTTGAGCTTTAAAAAGGAATTTTTTTTTCGAATATAGAATATGAATTTCCAATGGGCTAGGGTGTATTAACTTGTTTTTTTTTAAAAAAAAAACAAGTAGTTGAACGTATAAATGATGTTTTATAAATAGAGTGTAGTAAATTATCATTGGATAATTTGAAGACTTAAATTCAAGTATGAATTTAAAAAGAGAATTGGGAATCGTTTTAAAAAGTAAACGATGGAAATTTAAAAAGAGAATTGGCAATCGACTTTTATAAAAATAAATTATTTCCAAAAAGAATATTGGAATTGTATTAAAATAGAAACTAAAATTTAATATAGAAATAAACTCTATGTTTATATATAAGTTATAAAAATAAAATATTCCAAAATAGGAATTGAGTTTCAAATAGACTTTGAAATGGAACTTGTTTTAATGTATAAAACAAGGAAGTAAATTTATAAACGACGTTTATAAATAAGATGGATAATTATCATTGGATTATTTGGGAATTTAAATTCGAGTATGAATTTAAAACGGGATTGGAAATCGGTTTGAAAAGAGAACGATTAATTTTATTCTAGAATTCGGAATATAAACTAAATTAAGGAAAATCCAAGGAATTTGTATTTGAAATTTGATTATATCGAATTTTATAAAATAATTGATTTCCATGGGAATTGGAATTTAAAATAGAAGATTAAGTTATAAATAAATTTGTAAATGAGTTATGAAATAATCGATGATTTTGAATAATTGGAATGTTTAAGTTAGATTCGGAAAACTAGTTTAATTTATAAAGAAAGGAGTTGGAATTTATCAATAAATGAAGCTTAAATGTTTTATTTTAATTAAAATGAACTCGCTGCAGCGCGGTAGTTCGTAATTTGATGTTTCGAACATCAGTTGAGTATATAGAGCTCAATATAAGTCAGAAATCTTTGAAATAAGAATAGTCCAGACCTATTGACTAATAGTTTACTAATCAGTAGCGAGTAGTCCTTGCAATCCAAAGATTTTAATCATGACTGAATCACTAGTCGTAATAACTATGGTGCCCAAACTATAGGAATGTAACAAGTAGTTCTTCCGCTTATGAAGATCCACGATCTTCAACTGCTTCATCTTCAATCAGCATCTTCCACGTGCTTGCTGGTTTGGAAGTGGTTTTCGAATATAAATTCGATCCCGGTCTTTCCGTACCAACAACCGTATAGGCCAGATTTGATAGTCGGTTATTTAACTATCAAATAAACATCCACTCGTTCATAAAAATAAAATACATTCACTGATTTAATACCCAACATCTTTTGGCCTCTTTAACTAACCGGTCGTTAATTAATTATTAAAACTTCTAATTCAGAAAAAATTTCCCTTTCATATTTTATTACAAGAATATTCACTTATCATTACACTTCTACTTCATTAGATCCTCACTGTAAATTTGTAAGTGAATAAATTTCTGAGTGATCAACCCCGAAGGCCGAAACTAACATCAAATTGACACCTCAAAAATTAATCAACTTAACCAACGTACAAGAGGTTCCAATTTCTTTAAAAACCATATCATATTCCTTCTTCTTCTTTTTACCATTTTTAAAACCGATTATCTTTCTTTATAATCTCACTAATCATTTCCAACTTTTTTTGTAAATATCATTTCATTAAATTAACGAAATAGTTCAATCTAACTTCTGAAAATATGTTACAGATTCCATTTCAAAAACCCTTTACCTTTCACTTACAAAATCATTCCTTTCTTCCCTTTATAATTTCCTTACCATTCGTTTATAAATTCATTAATATATAAATCTTTTTCAAAATTTCCCTATATAACTCAATTTATATGAATTTCCACTTGTAACTCCCCTTCAGCAAATCTTAACTCGAAAACTTAATTATTAAGTATTTGTCTCAAATCCGGTTACACTCCAAATTAATATCCCATTTCTAATTCGATTTATTCGTTAATCTCATTCACGAAATGTTATTTAATCACATTTTGTATATTTATAAACAACGTTTGCAAAATGTTCATTAGTTACAAAAAATCACCTTTCAGCATTTTTATCATTCCTTGTATACTCACGATCGCATAAAACCATTTCAATACTTTGAAATCTTATAAATTCCATTTACGATATTTTAATATCCATAACACGACTATTATTCTTACATTCTTTGGTACAACCAATTGTATAACATTTTTACCATTTATTTAATAATATCACTGAATCAACATTATATATGATTATAAAAACGTAATTAAAATTTCGATGTTTACTTTTTAAAACATCATATTTCAAAAAAAAAAATTAAAACATTCAGAATCAATTTAACATCGATTTTAAAAACTTTTATTGTATCGTCGGTACTAAAGAGATAAATATCTACTAAAGTACCAAACCGTGAAATATTAAAATTTTCACATCAATTTAATAACATTCAATCAATACTGATAAACTTTATCAATATTGGTGAGGAATCATGTTGGATTCCTCCTACTTGTCAATCATTGCATCACAAATTCATACTTCAACATATATTATAGTATAATAAAATTTAACAACTACAGGTGAGGAATCCGGTTGGATCCCTCCAACCTTTTTTCTCTGCATCTAAATAGGTTACCTCAAATAAACTCATTAAATTTAATATAACTAATAATTTCATTTTTTTTAAACAGTAAATAACAACAATTTAAAAGCATCCATTTAATTACCACAACAATATAATTCAAACATTTCATTAAATTAAACACGTTTATTTTATAAACGTGACCAACAAGGTAAGTTATCTCAATTGGGTCCAATCGTTAAAATAACGATTTGGATTTCAATCGAAATTAAACAACATTTTCATCGATTCGTTCAATACATGAATATATAATTAACACACATTCAACAATTTGCACTCATAGCACACAAATTATAAACTCGACTTATATAAATATAGGCGGGACAACTGAAAGAGTTTTACTCACCTTGATATGATTTGTTGATTAAATGTCTCTTTTCAGTTAAATTAAACAAGTGTTTAATTTAACTGAAAATTATAGTTGATTTCAAATGCGTCCACTTCTCTTCCATAGCGCAGTGCTCGTTATGGTGATTCCAACGACACCTGGTTTGTTTAAATTTTGTTAACAAATAAAAAGTTATTCAATTTAAAGTATACTCGATTTTATTAAATAATTACCATGCATCTTAATTATATTATGATTAGGCTAATTACTTTCATTACTTCTTTGATAAAAAATATAACTGGTCCCCTAATATTCTGCTTCACATTTTTAGCCCAATCCCAATTCATGTTACTTCATTCCTTCGTGCATGGTTGTATTATTATTATTATTATTATTTTTCTGTTGGGTTCAAACTTCCCAACTTTTCTATCTTTCATTCAAGATGACACTAATTATCCTGGCTCGACTTTGTTAACTTCTTCCCAATCAAAACCGCTGCGCTTCGTTGCTACAGAAATTAGAATCCATGCTGCCCCTAACCCTTCACCATCATGCTGCCAGTCCCCCCAAAAGCCAATCAGACCTTGCCAAAATAAGCGCTTGAACTGCTTTTCCCCGCGCCGTAACTACCCCTTCCCCCTCCAAGCGCCGATCAGGCCTTACCAAAAGAAGCGCCTGAACTCCATCTGCCCATGCCATAAATACCCCTTAACTCGATCAAGTCTCGCTCCTCCAGATCCTCCTCAATTACAACGCTTTCAAGGCAAGAAATCCATATATTCAAGTGTTTCAACGTTGATCACTGCCCGTCAATTGGAAGTCCTCATCAAGTCATGAAATATTGTAGTTGGGAGTTATTGAACTTCTCGAATGGATTATGAGTTTTTTGCAGAAGAAGAATCAAGCGGTTTCGTTTGTCCATTAGGAATTGAGGCGGCATTGAATTTGGTTGACCACCAGAATAGCAAAAATAGTTTGAGTTTGACTATGGTGTGTTGTATATATAGGCAACATAAATGGAATATTAAATTATTATAATAAACTTCAACGCGAAGTAACATGCTAAAATACCTACATACAACCTCCGTTTTTGATAAAAACTAAAATCTCAATATGAAACAGTATTCCGGACATGATGGAATTTGTTTCTCCAATTTCGAAATCGTTGGTGAAAATTTCTTTATAACTCATATATGTGAATCGACACAATTAAATTGCGCATGATCACAAAATAAATCCAATTAACTTGAAATTTGAATACTACAATAACAAATCATTATGGATTTAATAAAATTAGTTTCATTAAATTCCGAGTTCATTAGAAAATCAGTTATTCTTAAATTCGATATTAAATCGATAGAACGATTAAATAAAAATCTAAGTGTTTACTATTCTCATGATCAATCGGTAAATCCAATCAACACGAAAATCGAAATCCTACAATAATTTAACGTTACTCTTCCAAAGAAACTAATTTCATCGAGGCTGTTTGCAAAATGGCCATTCTTAATGGTTATATAATATTGAATAATTATTAATTAAAACAATCCAACTAAATAATGTAATATTATCATAAATATCCACACAGAATATCATGTCTCTTCAAATATAAACCGATATAAATTTTAAACTCAACATTACCAATTTTGTGTTAAAGATATCCAAATTATATCTGAAATCCTTTTAAATTTATTAAAAAAATGTTATAGTTTATGAACGATTTCATAGCGACTATTCTGAAATTTGAATTGGACATAACTCACAGTTTATAAGCTGAAATTCTGATTTTTCTCTTTCATTAGAAAATTATAATCAACTAGATTCAAACGTTTCTTATTTCACAAAATTTCGACTTATATCGGATCTGTATATACAATTAAAATTGAAAACTCAATATTATGAACTGCCATGACGTGACATACTAGTTTTAAATTAAATATAAATTTAATGTTCAGACTTCACTTTATAAATAAACTTCTATATAGAAATCCATTTCTATTTCTAAATTAATATTTAAACTAATTTAAATGTTTAAATTCAACCGCCCAAAAATATGGGTCGTTAAAGTTTGTCTTTTGGATTTATATATATTTTATATAACACAAAATAAGATGTTTAGGTGTGGTTCATAACTAAGGGTAGTATTTCCAATATGCTAAATTATTTGTTGGCAAAACAAATTTCAACATAATGCAAAGAAAGAATATTTCAAATATTCGGCAATCAATATTTTAAATAAACAATATTAACATCGTAGTAAAAAAAATCGACTTAAACCAATTTAAAAAAAAACACATTTTTAGGTTGGTTTGTAATAATTCAAACATATTTAACTTTTGGTCAGTTCGACATTGAGGTAGCGAAAGCATACATGTGACATTTCGTATGCTGCCAATATTTTCTTGTAAACGTAGTGGTAGCTATGTAAAGCGTGTAACAAAAAACACTTTAGGTAGCT
The DNA here is from genome assembly GCA_030737875.1 of Allium sativum. NCBI lineage: Eukaryota > Viridiplantae > Streptophyta > Magnoliopsida > Asparagales > Amaryllidaceae > Allium > Allium sativum. Next base: position 1,032,737,227 of record CM060916.1, on the reverse strand, counting down.
TTTGAAAAGTCAACGATGGGTAGCTTTTGAAAATTCAACGGTCAATAAGCAGATGTAAATCTGGGTAGAAAAACCCTTTGTTCACCTCTTTCCCATTCACCTTGAATTGCAAAAACGAAAATTTTCTTCCATTATTTTCGAACTTCAAAATTTTATTTTAGATTTGTTTAGGTTTTCGCTAATTTGAAGCACACCTTGCTCTTCATTACATGACGCTCCTAAAATTTTGATTTCTAACCTTAATCTCCAAATTATTGCAATTTTGGGTTTTGTTAAATTTGATAGATATAATGTTTTGAATGTGTATTACAATGTAACATCCCGAGATTTTGCGACAATTTAGGATATTAAATTAAGTGTGTTTTTGAACAAAATTATTCTAAATATTAAATTTTTTATTTTGTTTATGTTGTTTTATAATGAAAGTTGAAACTTAATATTTAAATATTTTGATTTGTGTAAATTATAGTTGAAATATAAAAACTGGAGTATTTGATAATCAATATTAAAATTAATATAAAAAGAAAATTTATTTATGAAATTCATTTGGATTCTATTTTTTTATTTGATTAGAGATTATAAACTGTTGAATTTAATTTTGAGGGAATAAATGAAAACTGAATATTTTATCAATAAATATTGAAATTTGACATTATTGTAAATGAGCTCAGAATTCGATAAGGCCAATTTTTTTTGGATTCATAATAACAAATTATTATTGGGTTTCCAAATTCACGCCAAACGGACTCAGTATGTGGTTGTGCGAAGCAAAACCATTTGTTTAAAAATAAGCGATCAGTTTACAAAGGAACGATTGAGGCGATCGCAGAATTCGATTCCACATTTTTTTGGATTCGTATCGTCGAATAATGGTAAGATTCCAAGTTTCGCGATTTTTAGAATCAGTATGTGGCCGTGCGTGATTTTTAAAGTGAAAAACAGATAATATTTTGACTTTAAAAATTCGTTGTTTGTGCATACGGACTCGGAATTCGACGAAACAAGTTTCCTTGGGTCTGTAATGTCAGAGAGTAGCTGCGCGTCAATTTTCGTCGAAAACAGAATCCGTAGGTGGTCACACGGATTTTTGAACGATGAAATAAGCGATATTTGGTATAATAAAATAAAAAATTAATAAAAAATAGTTTTGGCCCCAATATAAATTATCATTTCCACTTCATAACTTAACCCTAAACCTAAAAGTCGTACAGCCCCTTCCTTCTTCTAAAATGAGAGCTTTCTTCCCTTTCAAAAATAGGAACCAAAATACTCTTCTATAAATCATAAGATAAATATATTTGTGATCCTCATATCATTCTCTTCGATTTAGCATGGGTAATGGAAGGGTTAGAAGTGGCTTTGGTCGCTGCAATTTTGCAGCATGGAGTTCATGTGGCTAGGGTTGAGATTTTTGGTGAATTGAAGCTTTAATGCATGTTTTGATGGTTATATTTGAGTTCGTGGTAGGAATTGTGAGTTGTATGCAAAGTTCGGGGCAATTTGAAAAGAATTTTTGTCGAGAGGATTGCCATGTACGTGCGTTTTGGGTTTGTAAATGAGAAATAGTGACGGAGTTTGAGTTTGTGTGCATGAAGATGAAGCGAGGAAGAAGAGAAGTTCAACGGAATTAACGGCTTGTGATTTCATGGAGAAATGAGTGAGGATGGGTGACATGAATGTTGCGGTAATGGGAGGACACGGGGCTGCTGCGTACGTGATGTTTTAGGAGAGAAGAAGACTAAAGGAAGAGATTAGAAGCTTATTAAGGTAGTTAATTAATTTCTTAAATTAATGACATATATGTACAAAGAAACTTGTAAAATGCATAACTTTTTCATACGAACTCGGAATTCAGCGAAACATGATCCTTCAGAATCGTATCGACGAGCTCTTCGCGATAGCATTGATTTAGACTGATTTTGAGACCGTTGATTTTTGGAGGTTATTCGAATTTCAATCTCATTCAGAACCAAAGGTGAGTGATTAAACCCACTCACATCTAACTAAAATATTTAATTATTAGTTAAATTAAATTCATATCATGATATGATGGCATTGTTTGTTATTTGAATATTTAAATTGCATATTTATATTAAATCTGCATGGATTGTATAATTTAATTTGACTATTATATAAATTGTACTGTTATGGATTAATTTCTAGTTTAAAAAAAAAGAACCTCATGCCTGATGACTAGTAACTGGTATTATTGAACTGTTTAGATGTGTTGGTTTGGATGTATGCCTTGAATTTATGAATTTAATGTGTTAATATTTAACCCATCTTGTTATCGACACTGTTTATATATGTTATTGATTTTTGTTGATTAATCCCAACCATCATCCTAGATGTTACGGACATCAAATAAACCCGGGATTAATCATTAAAATTGAATTAAGAACGTAGGTTGAAATGATAAATATCTACGACCCTGATTTGTATCGAAATGATATATGTCCTTTCCCAAAATACTAAAATTAAATTTTAAGTATTACTTGGCCATATGATAGAAAATTTTATACGGACACCGGTTGGTTAAATAAATAAAAAACTATTTTTAACCTTGAATTTTGGAATATTGTTTTGAAAGACAATAAATGATATTATTAATCTATTTTCTTTAAATTTGAACTTTGAGCTTTGAATATTAAAATTTCAAATTTTAAGGAATTTGCATATGTGAGTAACAAATGTTGAAACTGAATTTAGTATAAAATATAAATTTATCGAAATTGAATCTTTGATATTTACTTTAAATTAACTTTATTTATAGAAATAATTGAACTGTGAACTCGAGATTTTATAAACAAATAATTCAAGGTGAGAATTATAATTGAAATTTAATTATTAAATCGGATTATTAAATGGAATTGTTTGAAATCGAACTGTTGAACCGAATTGAATATGAATAAGAAGTCAAATCCTTTTAAATTAAGATATTGAAATTAGTCAAATTTATTTGAAACTGAAATATGATTTCCTGTTTGGTTAAATTTCTGAAGATATGATTCTAATTCCAACTATAGTATTTTTAAACCATTTTATAAACTATTTTACTTTTATAATAATAATTTTCTTTATAAACTATTTACCTTATAACTATTTTATTTTATTATTTCTTTTAAATTAATTATTTTAATATTTAACTATTTATTTTATAAACTATTTTAATACTTTACCTATAGATTTTACTAACTCTGAAATTATATTTTAAATACAAATTATTTATTCTCAAACTATTTATATCATATATTTAAACTAAAAAAAATATTTTTAACTATTTTAAATTATTTTAAAGTTGGAATTATTTCAAGATTTTAAATTAATAAAATGTAGATTTTATGATGCATAATATTCTCTCTTGAATATTGAAATGATTTTTTATGAAAAGTTTATATTTTGATATGAAGTACGAACCCCTTTAAAATGTAAAAGAACTGACCAGTGTGAAAAATGTAAATGATTGGTTGTTAAAGAGACCGGAATCAGATATTGTCATACTCTCTGCCAATACCGAAAACCACTTTAACAACTGTGTATGCGGTGGAGTTCCAGAATGAAGTAGGTTGATTTGGAGGCGATTACTGGATTTGAAGAAAGATAACGATGATGGATGTCCTTGACCTTCGGGCCATTATTAAAATGACTAAAACATGGCTATACCGTGACCAAGTGGGGTTAGCTACCTTCATCGGCAACACTTCTTCCTTTATTACTATAGTCCCTCGGTTTGATTGATTTGATTTGAAGTGCATCCGTGATTTAGGAGTATTGTCCGAGGTGGGCGGTAGTTGTGGCTATGCGTTACCGCCAGTCCGGGCATGCAACTAGTATATTCCTACTCAGGGCATTCCTCGTGTGCCTTGTCATATTATCCTGATCGAGCCCCCTATGACTTTGATTTGTACCATACTTATGAAGTGTCCTCTGATAGCCACTACGTACTGTGGACTTTATGGTATCTGTATATACTACGGTATTATAAATGGTGTAAGGGTAATAATGGTAATCCCGCTTACGCTATTTTGATATTTTATATTTAACCATAGACACTATTATAGCGTATTATATTATATCGTATCTAGTTTGACGGATCCTTAAGAGATGGAATTTCCCGTAACATCTCTTAAGTTATTGCACTCATATTATCACATGAAATTGATTTAACTGACATGAGAATATTTTAGTTCTGATTCGAGTATTTTTGTCTTTTCATTTGTGCTCGAGTCAGCCCGTGTTTTCAGTTATTGAAGACAATGTTATGAAGATGAAGACGGAGCTCAACCGACGTATTTATTATTATTACTCCGCTGCAAACATTGGTATGTTTATGATAGTCAACTCTGATAATTGTTGTAAGATAAAATCAAATGTATGTTTTAATAGCTTCATTAACTACTATTTAATTATTATAATTTTTTCTTCCGCTATGAGATTCTGTGTTTGTTTTTCTTCTTCTCTCCTTTTTCTTATATAAATCTCAATAATTATCTGTATTTTTTATTTGTTTAAGTCGATATTGAGGAACATTGTCGATTTGAATGGTGAAAAATCTCGGATGTTACGAACAAGATGAATGAGAACAGAATTCAAAAACTTGTAAATTTTTCGTTGTTTAACCACATGTTGAACATTGTTAATTATATAGTAGAAATTGATTTTGGGTTTAGCAAATGGTTAATTATTTTTAGATTACTATGTGATGTTACCATAATTGATAGACGATAGCATGATGTGCTTGGAGGAACGCCACTGAACGCAACTATCCCCCCGTGAGAAATTAACCCGGTGTAGTGGAGGTCCAAGGGAGACTACGAAAGTAGTGCGGAATGGATTGCCCTACACCTCCCTAAGATGAACGGTTCGCCGTATGTCTTCGGTTGGCCTTTCATTTTTATTATAAACATATACATACATATATATACATACATACATATATATATATATATTCCAATATATTGTGGTGTGGTGGAAATGCTTGCTCTTGCCTTGTAAGAGGTCAAGAGTTCGAGGCCTACCCTGACCATTATATTGGCATATTAACCAATTTTACATATATATCAATGTTGCTTATATGTAGTGCTTGTAATTGGTTATTTTATGACAGCAATCTACTTCGGATGAGACTTTTTGTAACAACCCGTATTTTGATAACGTGTTATAACCATAAATCTAGGCAGAATTAAATTTTTAAATAAGAACTAAGGGAAACGGGTTGCTCCATTGCGTTCGTCTCGGAATTCTGCATGAATGCCATGAAATCGAGTCTGAGTTTTCGAAAATCGGAGTCCATATGACCAAGTTATGGCTCCCCAAAGTTTCAGAAATTTTCAGAGTTCAAAACAGTTCGAATTCGAGTTCAAATTCGAATTTCAAAACCCAGACAGACTGGGCGGGAAATTTCCCGCCCAGTACCCCAGGTCGACTGGGGAGTCGACTGGGCAGTCGACACCCCCAGGACCAGGTCGACTGTGCAGTCGACCTGGGTGTCGACCTGGTCCCCGAACCTGGTTTGGGCCTGGTTGCTCCTGCTTGACCCTGTTGGCTTGTTTGAGGGCCTGTGACGATTTTTGGCAGTTCAGATCGATTCTAGGGTTTATCCTATGGCCTAAGCTAGTTGTTGCAAGTATAAAAACACCCTAAGACCTAGGCTAATCCACAACAAATCTTTCTAACACCATTATGCTGCTAAGTCTCCTCTTGAACCATGGCTGCCGCCTCCAACTTGAAGCTAAAACATTCAAACTAGATCCAAATCGAAGGCCAACGTTTCTACAACAATTCAAGGGAATAGATCAACATCTCAACGACGATCCTACGACAATTTCTGTTCTTAGTTCTCAAAAACCACGATATGTAAGCCCCAGTTACTCTTAGATCTAAACTCTAAACTTAATATGGACATGTGTAAATTGAAGTTGAACATAAACATGATAACTACTTGAGACCTACTCTTGTATATCTTTGATATATGACTATTCCTTTTTGATCTATTATTTTAGATCTACTCTTGTTCACCCTAGATCTATTCACCTTGAACCTAGTACCGTTCATATTGAACCTTGATTTGTGGAATACTGATAAGAACTTGATTTAGGGGCCTGTTCATGTCATAACCTAAACCTTATCATTATTTTAACATGCCTGTGTTGTTGAAACTTTTGCTAGTCACAAGTTTAGGATTATCATCTTATGTCACTTATTGCTATGTTTATCACCCTATTTCATATGCCAGTGATGTTATGATCATATCTCAAGTTACACCATGCTTGCCTTGAAATCACCTTTGCCACTTTATACCCATCCTTGTTTTGTTATTCCCAAGTTACATCTATTGCCTTGATTCGAATTCACGAGCATTGGGGATGCGATTTGGGTAGTTTAGGAAAACCTGAATTTAGTATGAACTTGAAAACTTGAATATCGTTATAACTTGAGCTTGGATAGGAACATGAACTTGACATGAAATTATACTTGAAAATATGAATTTGGGACATGACACTTAGATAACTTGGACGTGGCCAACTCGAGGTTGGGTTGAGTTTGCAGTATAAATCTGCCCGGAACCGCCCGGCGAATCCAGTAACTGCAAACAATAGGACCCAATGTGAGTAGTTGGTCATATCGCACTCGAAACCCGAGGTTAGACTAGGTTATGGTGTAAAACTGCCTGGACCCGCCCGGCACATCCAGTAACCATAACCAAGTCTAATGTGAGAGGTTAGGGGTGCATTAAGTAAATTAATGCCACTGGATAGGGTTAAGTCATGGACCAATTGAATATACTTAACCAATTTGACACGTTGATTAGATAGGGTTAAGTCATGAACCGCTTGAACCACACTTAACCAACCTGACACATGATTCGTAGGACTAAGTCTTGAACTAGAACGACACACTTAGTCAATTTGACATGACACGTAGATGGGGTTAAGTCTCGATTTTAAATGACAACTTAACCTGCTGAACGAAACCCTAGTTACGCGGTCCTTTTCAGCAGTAACCCACTAGATGTATCACGGTACTCTGGGACTAGGCAGGGTGGGGCACGATTGCTGGGCTGATTGTAAGAGATCAGAACGACGGCTGAGTTGGTGCGCCATTGTAGGTTCAGGCGGACTAGGGTCGTGCACTTAGTCCTGAGTTGAAAAAGCAGGCATTGGGCATCAGTAGGATTATCTGTGCATTCTTGATTCGTGTCGGTGGTTGGCACCCTAGGGCTTGATACACCCTATGGTGGACCTAGCACAGGTGACTACATTTGTGATAGAGCCGTATGACACAGACGCACGACGAGCTAGACTTGTAGGGAGCCGATCGATTAGGTCATACCGTTGGACCCCGAACTGGGTCACTTCACGATATTGGGCCAAGGGATTATTTCTTGATTTATAGTTGACACGGGATTAGTATACCAGTATAGTTGGTATGGCGAACCTTGAATACGCAATGTTAGACTTGAGTTATCTTGTTAGCTTAGTTACCATGTCAGACTTATCATCATTCCTATGTTTAATTCCAGTTTATTCATGTCTTGTTAACTTTACTAGTTTCTACGCTGATAGTCACTATGGCTTACAAGTCTTTTTGACTGACCCGTTTTCTTTCGCCTCTTTGTCTTTCGTCCCCCCCCCCCCCCCAAAGGTTCTCAGGGAGGAAACTCTAGCTCTTAGCTTGGACTTTGCTTGCTTTCTGACAGCTCATGTACGGTTTGGTCTTGAGCTATGCTATGGCTGCACTCATGCACTTTTTGGGGAATAATATTTTACTTATTTTGTTTTAAGTACTTTGCTTCTTTAGAACTTGATGTAATGAAATAATGACTTGGCATTTTGATGTAAGTGGTTTTGACTCTATTTTTCAGTAATGAGATTGGGTTTTAAAGTTTATATCCGCTGCTTTATATACTCTATTTTATCTATGTTCTGCCTTGTGTTATCTCTGTGCCTGTTTACTAGATAATACCCCTCCAAAACTAGGGCATTCCCTTTGTGAGTGACCCTAGCAGAGGTGGGGTGTTACATTTGGTATCAGAGCAGAAGGTTACCAGACTGGGCAAAAGTTTTAAAAACCTTCTGAAACTATTTTCAAAACCGTTTATAAAGAAGCATTTTCAAGAAAAGTTTTATTTTTAAGAAAAGGCTATTCCCCAAAAGCCATTAGCACTTTCCTTTGTTTCCTCGTTTGAATCTTTTCCTTTTTGCTTTTCAGCATGTCTGATCTTAACCTTCCTGAGGGAGTACCCATACCTGGCAGGTTCCGAAGATACTTGGAAGCTAGGGCCAACGGCGCGGGCCCGACAGATATCCCTCCTCCTCCTCCCCCGGTGGCCACGGTTCCTCCTCCTCCTCCTCCGGGTACCGCCTTCGCCAAAATATGCAAGGGCTTTATAGGAATGGGCAGCAAGAACTTCGTTGGAACTGAAACCTTCGTTGAGGCACGAAACTGGCTAAAAGAGACTGAAGGCTTGTTTGTTATTTTCGATATGGAGGATCATAGGAAAGTTCGGTTGGCAGCATGGTTGTTGAAAGAGGAAGTTGCATTTTGGTGGGAAGTCACCAACGCTACCAGGCCAATTGAGACTTGGGCAGACTTTAGAGAGAGGTTTGGGCTTAAGTTTTTATCACCCGCAGAAGCGAGCCTTCAGATGGAGAGGTTCCTGGCACTCATGCAAGGGGACATGTCAGTTAGGGAATACGTGAATAAGTTTAATCAGCTTGCTCGGTTTGGTTTGGACTTAGTCAACACGGCTGAGAAGAAGGCTCTACGCTTTGCTCGAGGATTGAGCGAGCCACTCCACACTATGGCCATGACTCATGTACCCATGGGGGCGACCTTTGAAAGCTTGGTGAATATGGCCCTACTTCATGAAGAAGACGAGAATGGCAAGAAGAAGGTCAAGGCGAATGAGTCTCAAGACAAGAAGGTAGACACTGAGAATGGAGGAAAGAACAGCAACAACAAGAATGACAAGTCACGTGAGTCAAGAAAATGCAACTTCTGTGGTATTGACGGGCATATAGTCCAGGACTGTAGGAAGAAGAAGATGAAGATAGGAGCATGTTTTCAATGCGGTGAAACTGGACACATCAGCAAGAACTGCCCTAAGAAGCAAGGGCAAGCCCCGCAAGAAGGACCTTCTAGGGTACATCTTGAACTTCTTTTCCCTAGATACTCTGTTTTATCTTGTATATCCTTTTGATCCTGTCTTGAGAACCTTAGGTAGAATCCTATGAATGTAAACATGTATTTGAAACATGTTATGCTTGATTTTTGTGAATGGTTGCAAGTGGTTGCAAGTGATTGCTCGTGGTTGCATAACACACATTAGGCACTAGATCAGCTCAGACACATTTTCATATTGCAAATGCATGAGTGTTTATACTTATTTATGGATGAAATTGAATGTGTTATCATATGAATGTTGCATATGGATGAATGTTTGTGCACACATATAGTGCTTACGTGACTAGGATTATTTGCATACATGTTGGATTCATGACACTAAACATATTTTGCATTAGAAAGATCAATCAGGCCAGATCATTTGCATTAATTAAGGAACATATACACACACTTTTTGCATATGTTCATACAGCATTAGAAATCTCTTAAGGACAATGTTTGCTTGTGGATGATGTTTTGAGTAGATGGATGATGGATGGTAGGATACGTTCTTCCTAACTTAGAGATTTCGGGGAGGAAATCCTTTAAGGAGGGGAGAATGTAACAACCCGTATTTTGATAATGTGTTAAAACCATAAATCTAGGCAGAATTAAATTTTAAAATAAGAATCAAGGGAAACAGGTTGCGCCATTACGTTCGTCTCGGAATTCTGCATGAAATCGAGTCCGAGTTTTCGAAAATCAGAGTCCGTATGACCATGTTATGGCTCCCCAAAGTTTCAGAAATTTTCAGAGTTCAAAACAGTTCGAATTCGAGTTCAAATTCGAATTTCAAAACCCAGACAGACTGGGCGAGAAATTTCCCGCCCAGCACCCCAGGTCGACTGGGCAGTCGACACCCCCAGGACCAGGTCGACTGTGCAGTCGACCTGGGTGTCGACCTGGTCCCCGAACCTGGTTTGGGCCTGGTTGCTCCTGCTTGACCCTGTTGGCTTGTTTGAGGGCCTGTGACGATTTTTGGCGGTTCAGATCGATTCTAGGGTTTATCCTATGGCCTAAACTAGTTGTTGCAACTATAAAAACACCCTAAGACCTAGTCTAATCCACAACAAATCTTTCTAACACCATTATGCTGCTAAGTCTCCTCTTGAACCATGGCCGTCGCCTCCAACTTGAAGCTTAAACATTCAAACTAGATCCAAATCGAAGGCCAACGTTTCTACAACAATTCAAGGGAATAGATCAACATCTCAACAACGATCCTACGACAATTTCTGTTCTTAGTTCTCAAAAACCACGATCTGTAAGCCCCAGTTACTCTTAGATCTAAACTCTAAACTTAATATGGACATGTGTAAATTGAAGTTGAACATAAACATGATAACTACTTGAGACCTACTCTTGTATATCTTTGATCTATGACTATTCCTTTTTGATCTATTATTTTAGATCTACTCTTGTTCACCCTAGATCTATTCACCTTGAACCTAGTACCGTTCATATTGAACCTTGATTTGTGGAATACTGATAAGAACTTGATTTAGGGGCCTGTTCATGTCATAACCTAAACCCTATCATTATTTTAACATGCCTGTGATGTTGTGATGTTGAAACTTTTGCTAGTCACAAGCTTAGGATTATCATCTTATGTCACTTATTGCTATGTTTATCACCCTATTTCATATGCCAGTGATGTTATGATCATATCTCAAGTTACACCATGCTTGCCTTGAAATCACCTTTGCCACTTTATACCCATCCTTGTTATGTTATTCCCTAGTTACATCTATTGCCTTGATTCGAATTCACGAGCGTTGGGGATGCGATTTGGGTAGTTTAGGAAAACCTGAATTTAGTATGAACTTGAAAACATGAATATCGTTATAACTTGAGCTTGGATAGGAACATGAACTTGACATGAAATTATACTTGAAAATATGAATTTGGGACATGAAACTTAGATAACTTGGACGTGGCCAACTCGAGGTTGGGTTGAGTTTGCAGTATAAATCTGCCCGGAACCGCCCGGCGAATCCAGTAACTGCAAACAATAGGACCCAATGTGAGTAGTTGGTCATATCGCCCTCGAAACCCGAGGTTAGACTAGGTTATGGTGTAAAACTGCCCGGACCCGCCCGGCACAGCCAGTAACCATAACCAAGTCTAATGTGAGAGGTTAGGGGTGCATTAAGTAGATTAACGCCACTGGATAGGGTTAAGTCGTGGACCACTTGAATATACTTAACCAATTAGACACGTTGATTTGATAGGGTTAAGTCATGAACCGCTTGAACACACTTAACCAACCTGACACATGATTCGTAGGACTAAGTCTTGAACTAGAACGACACACTTAGTCAATTTGACATGACACGTAGATGGGGTTAAGTCTCGATTTTAAATGACAACTTAACCTACTGAACGAAACCCTAGTTACGCGGTCCTTTTCAGCAGTAACCCAATAGATGTATCACGGTACCCTGGGACTAGGCAGGGTGGGGCACGATTGCTGGGCTGATTGTAAGCGACCAGAACGACGGCTGAGTTGGTGCGCCATTGTAGGTTCAGGCGGACTAGGGTCGTGCACTTAGTCCGGAGTTGAAAAAGCAGGCATTGGGCATCAGTAGGATTATCTGTGCATTCTTTATTCGTGTCGGTGGTTGGCACCCTAGGGCTTGATACACCCTATGGTGGACCTAGCACAGGTGACTACATTCGTGATAGGGCTGTATGACACAGACACACGATGAGCTAGACTTGTAGGGAGCCGATCGATTAGATCATACCGTTGGACCCCGAATTGGGTCACTTCACGATATTGGGCCAAGGGATTATTTCTTGATTTATAGTTGACACGGGATTAGTATACCAGTATAGTTGGTATGGCGAACCTTGAATACGCAATGTTAGACTTGAGTTATCTTGTTAGCTTAGTTATCATGTCAGACTTATCATCATTCCTATGTTTAATTCCAGTTTATTCATGTCTTGTTAACTTTACTAGTTTCTACGCTGATAGTCACTAGGGCTTACCAGTCTTTTTGACTGACCCGTTTTCTTTCGCCTCTTTGTCTTTCGTTCCCCCCTAGGTTCTCAGGGAGGAAACTCTAGCTCTTAGCTTGGACTTTGCTTGCTTTCTGATAGGTCATGTACAGTTTGGTCTTGAGCTATGCTATGGATGCAATCATGCACTTTTTGGGGAACAATATTTTACTTATGTTGTTTTAAGTACTTTGCTTCTTTAGAACTTGATGTAATGAAATAATGACTTGGCATTTTGATGTAAGAGGTTTTGACTTTATTTTTCAGTAATGAGATTTGGTTTTAAAGTTTATATCCGTTGCTTTATATACTCTATTTTATCTATGTTCTGTCTTGTGTTATCTCTGTGCATGTTTACTAGATAATACCCCTCCAAAACTAGGGCATTCCCTTTGTGAGTGACCCTAGCGGAGGTGGAGTGTTACACTATTAGCCACTCGTTTAAAATTAATAAATTGGTTATGCCTCATCCTGCCGCGCTGGCGCTAATAATTCGAGTCGGCTTTCCAATTATCATGCAGTTGGAGTACACTCAATTAGATCATCTCTTATCACCATTTCTGAAAAGATGGAAGTCAGAGACATCTACATTCCACCTTTGGATGGGGGAGATTACCATGTTAGCTAAAGTTGCTCTAGTTGATTAACTATAAATGGTTATATATTAAGCTCCAATGGATTACATGGAGTTGTGTAGATACTATTAGGGCTAAAGAGGTAGGGTAATTAGATTATGGTTAATACATGGTACATGGAGCAACTTTCTAGTGACATTCCAGGAGATGCTTTGGAGAGTCAAATTATGCAGCGAGCTCGAGCCATTATATTGCATATAATTACTTCACGTTTGATTTACGATCATTTGGAAACCCCTACCTAACTCAAATGACTTCCATTTCTAGAGGACTTTGATGTTTGCTGTCGGTATTCATAGGATAATGTATCTTAGAGGAGTGCAGTCTTATCCAATACGTACAGGGAGCTGACGAGGCTTGCTTTGCTAGAGAATATCCCTATTAGTAGTTGTTTGATTCTAGTACATGTATAGCATTATTACCCTTCATATGCATTTATTTTGTATGTTCATTTGCATTGCATTCTTATATGTATGCATGTTTGCAATTTTGGTGTTGGACGTACCTTCTAGAGGATAGAAAAACAAGAAAGACGATGGATGTCAACTTATCTCCTTCGTATGGTGTTAGGTATATTGTTTGTTTTTTTAACCTCTCTCTTCACTTTGATTCGTTACTTTAGAGAACTATAAACAAAAATCCAAAGCCCAATATACTTTTCCCTTCCATGACTCTTTATTTCCTCTCGTACAAACTGTGTAGCACATTTGTAGATAAAAGTTGTTATTTATCTTTAGTTACAATGGATAAATAGAAAATTGATGGTGGAAACTAAATTAAATATTATAGTAATTTAAAGTTTGATTCTAATGTTTACATGGATGATGTTGAGTATGTATCCAAAACTCAACTATCACCACATTCCCAACATGATGGATTTGTATATGAAACTCAAATAAAGGTTAAGGCAAATCAATGTAGGTCATATAGTGATGTTTGCATCGAATCAGAAGTGTGTACATTTTCCTGATATTGAAATGGCGGTGAAATAGGGCACGTAGATGAAAAACTGGAATAATCTTTGTCATCTAAACATGGTGGCAAGTGGAAGAATAAAAATAAAGAATTAGCTACTCGAAAGTACCTCCTCTGTATTGAAAATATGTCACTATAGAGTTACATGTGATGTGATCATGGAAAAAAAATCAAATAAATATAGCTCATATAGGTTCTACGCAATTGCACGTTATAGGTTAAGTAGAGGAAAAAATCATTTGGTCGTTGTAATTTCATTGAGCAGATGGATCCTCCAATGTGTCATAGAGGATTTGAGTACACTCTTAAGATGAGGGATGAAGTTTCATGGATGGAAAAAAGAGAATATTCAGGTACTAAGATACAGTTCTTACTTGCAGTCAAATTTCCATTTAGAAGCGCAGTTTAATCATGTTTTTGGATATCCCAACGAGGAATTTATATGTTATTGTCATTAAAATCTATCGTTAAAAGTGATAGTTTGTATTATATGGTAACTTGGGTAAGGTTGTATTGTTTGTTGGATTCACTAGTAACATTGTGAGTTAATGATTTATGGTATGCTGGAGTATTCTGATTTGTACAATTTAATATGTTGATGTTATAGAATTTATGCATGTTAGTATTGGTTTTGAGACTTTTTTTAATTTCGACGACTTTTCAAAAATCGCCACAATTAAAATAGCTTTCAAGCACAAACCTGAAACATGGAACAACCAATATATCAAGTTCTCAAGCAACATGAGTAACAAGTAGTAATGTAAATGTGCTATGATCAACTCGAATAACAAGTAATATTATAAATATGCATGATATAATAGGTTGTCTAACAAACACATCTAATACAACGCAAATAAAGTGAGTTACTACCAACACAAATCAAAACTAAGTTGCTAAAGTATAGCGATTGTTTTCATTCCACATCTACTGTACGTATTTGCTTTTGAAGCCTACAACTCATCATGCCTACTGGGAGTTTTATGAGCTATTGGAGGCGGAACCATTAGTCCTTTATATGTACTATAATGATGTTTATCACGAACATGACGAAATCATGGTGTGCAAATCATTAGGTATCTCTGAATAGAGTAAAAGGTGAAGCATCATAATGATGTTGTATGTATGTGTACATGGCAGTTGTTAAAATAACTGAATATTGCGTATACGAGAACAAGTGTTACCATCGATTTCTCACTTTAAATTCTTCATCTAGCAAATTACTTTCCAACTAAACTAACTAAATCAGATAGTCCTTGAATGTCTCGCTTCATTTTCCCTCTCGGTATCTTTGCTTTCCATTTTGGATTTAAAGGAGATGTTGAAGTCTTGACAAACTCTCGTCTTTGACAAAAATAATATATCGGTTGAAAGAAGGTATGAGCAACCAAAGCTTTAATAGGTAATGATCGTGCATCTCTAAGTATACTGTTAAAACATTCTAACGCATTAGGTCTCACAACATGTAATCGTCCACCATCATCCTTATGCAAAGCCTAGTTTCGCTCCTGCCCACCCAAAATTTTCGTTATCCAATTGTGCTATATAGTATTGGCAGTCTTAACTTTCTTTCGGACTTTTAGACATTCAAATTCCTCTAAAGCACGCGTTGCAACGTAAAATAAACATGTCAAACTTTATCTCTATGGCTAAGGAATAAAATTTGCTTATTGTTACTATGCTTGTAAGGGAATCTCTAATGGCTCTTCAATGTTGTCAAAATCTCTAGTGGCCCTCCAATGTTGTTAACATTATTAATGAACATTAGCAAACATGCAAAAAACCAACCTTGATTATCACATGATTGACTCAACAATTGTGATATTTAGAGGATAAAGCTGAACATATACATCTATTGTAGTTGCAACAAATAAGATACCTTTGTACTTGTCATGCAGTTGTGTGTCATCGATGCAAAACAAATGCCGACAACATACAAAACATCCACATAAGGCCCAAATGCCCAAAATACATAATCAACAACTCCACACTCATTTTTTGTTACGTATTCAACAATACATATATACTTTCTAGTAATTTCAGCAAAATATTGTCATGGTTCGAATATGATTTTACCCGATCTCCGTATATCCGTTCAACTGCCTTGCTCAATGCTTTACATATTTTCATGTAACCAATTCTAATAAATAGTTGTTCCTTCATTAAAACTTATATCTTTCCAACTATTACGTTCAAATTTCTTTCACGAAAGGAATGATCCTCAAAACCATAAAGGTAGATGTTGCTAAATTATGAGTTAACAGTTATGTTAACACATGTATAATCACTTGGATATTCTTTAATAGCCCACCATCTGGATTGGTATGTTTTTTTATAAACTATAGAATTTATTCTTCATGTACAATTTGAATAGACATTACAAATGCCAATGTATTTTGTTTGGTTTGACTTAATTGGCTTAAAAGAAACTTCATGTAAAATTAGTCATTTGCTTTGTTGTTGAAGAAATATTTCTTTGCTCACTAGTATTATACCAACTTTAAAACCGCTTTGAACACTAAACAATGACAGTACTACATCGTTGAATTGCACATTTGCAACGCCATCGTTTGTGCATACACAAATCATCATAAAAACGTATTTTCATGTTCAGTTCATTACTATCCCCATAAGCATCAACTTGACCTCCAATATCATAGTTTAACAAATCATTATTTACTTGCATGTTATCAATCCACATTATATCGTTTCCCGATCAAGTTATAACAATCATTACATGAAAAGCACAAACATCTTGTACGTCTATATTTACATTTGTGTCTATATCCATATAGTCATCAGATACATATGGAACCCCTAATTCAATTGTTAGTTAATGTTCCATTGTGTACCAATATCATGTGTCGCAAAGCTATAATATGGATGTAGGATATCGTTAATACAGTTAAAAAATGCAACACGATTTATTAACGTCGCAAAATAAAATGTATTTTGGCTCATATAGTATAATTCGAAGGATATGGATTGTATCGAACAAAACTATGACTGTCTGATGTTCCAACACCAATCTGCATCAGATATTGATGCAAAATAAAGCTACACACAAAAATCGAATTTTGTATGATATATAATATATTGAATAATATATTATTTAAGAAGATAAGCAAATATGCGTTACCTTTGGCTTAAGCATTCGAAACAGTCATGCGTTAGATATGAATTGCTAGATTGTACATTTTGCTGAAAATTAATAAAAAGAGGATATCCAAATAATACTTGTTGCTGCATTATTGTGCTACATTCGTACGCCAATTACCACAACTTAAAAATATAATTCCTTGCAAAGTATTCATAGTCCCCAACAATCAATGATAATCCTCAACACCATTGTAAACTACAGTTGTTGGTCATCGACCTACTTTTCCAAACAATAAAGTCTATGTGTTTAACTATGCTAAAAACATCAATTCAAAGTCGTCGTTATCAACAATTTTTACTGCTTTAGATTCAGAATCAGTTGGTCAGTTACAAACTAAATCGATTCTTTTAATTGCTCTAAGTTAGATTATTTACTAGCTATTCCCGGTTTGTGGGAACCACAAACATATATATTTTCGCATATTTAATCATCAATAAGCAATTCATCATCGAAATAGTATATAATTGGAATAAGATTAGGTGTCATTCTAAAATAATAATGGATACAACACTGCAATTTTCATTCACAAATCTACAAAAAAAAAAAAAAGGAGGAAATCTCATACCTTGGTTGATTCGAAGTAAGAAGATGTTATTCTTGAAGTTGAACTTTTAAAACAAAAATGTTAGCTGTATTCAATGCATGACAAGAGATTCCCAAAAAAAAAAAAAAAAAAAAAAAAAAGAAAGAAAGAAGAAGAAGAAGATAAAGATAAAGAGGTGCTGCAATGTACAAATAAGGGAAATCGGTTATTTTTCAAAAATTGTTTACGGTCATCTTTTCAAAAGCCATCCGAATATCTTAAAGTTAAAACGTGGTGGACTGCTTTTCAAAAACCATCTTTATGTTAACAAAAAAAAAAAAATTACTTACGACATTTGAAACGCTGCCCAAAAAAGGCCTAAGTTAGGTTGAATAGGAAAAAAAAATGTCTATTGTAATATATAATAGGGGATTTTTGCCATAAAGACAAAAATAGTAAAAAGTTTGCTTAAAAGGACAAAAACCAAAAATTTTGCCCAAAATGACATTTTCTAGTGGAAATGGTGGGATTCAAGGAAGCCCCATGTTTTTCCACTTAACACTAAAAGTTGGCCTTTTAAGCAAATTTTTTGACTCTTGTCCTTTTGGACAAACTTTTGCTTTTTTTTGTCCTTCACACAGTTTCCTGTATATAAATATGCGTACAAAACATCCGCAAGTAGGCGTGAATTGCTGACCTCCTACGAATCAAGCAAATGCACAACCATAACGCCACCTTCGGTTTTAGTGACAACATATATCAATTTTTTTTAATTTCAAATACCAATTATAATTATCGCACACCAACACCACAGTTGCCCGCCGGCAGTGCATTGCCCTAGGCGGTCAGCCAGGGGCGGATCCAAGGTAGGGCCAGCAAGGGCCAAGGCCCTACCTCAGAAAACGTGAACAGGCAAGAAAATGTGAAGAAGGGTAAAGCTGCCCTACCTCAAATCAAGGTCTTGGCCCTAGCTGAAGGAGTAAACAAGCCCTTTTAACCACTTTATTAGCCACACTTACACACTACATTGCAACTTGTTGGGCTAATTTACATACCAGTATATATACGTAGGTGCTAAAGGAAAATAGACGGTGTGAGACTAAAATTTGGCCCTATCTGAACTGAAAGTCTAGATCCGCCACTGCGGTCAGCCTAGCCCCCTCACCGGCCCTCGGTCTGAATAATGTTATAAAACTTTAGTTGTTTTTCAATAAAAGATTCCAATTCCATTTCAAAGGCCAGCACGACTCAGAATCGAAATGCATGCACTTTTCTGAAGAGTCCGTCAACATTACAAAATAGCAAAGTACATGCAATGTAGACTACGCATGTTAATAAAACAAACATTACCATGCATCATCTCCTTTGTATTTTTACCAATACTCCCTTGCTGCTTGGTCGTCGCTTTCTAAGAACTAGAAAAACGCGATATTTAAATTAAATTCTGCAAGCATACAAGTGCGTAGCATACAGGTCGAACACAGGGAGGTGTAATTAAAAATTATTATGAATCTAATCTCTTGGGCGAGTTAGACATATTCTGGAGATGTTTTTAACGCTAATGATTTTACTGTTGATCTGAATCTAATCAGATCAACACCAAATTCAACAACTGAAACTGAAAGACAATTAACTGGAAAAGAAAACATCAACTAAGAGCAATGACATGAAATTAAAATTGCAGAAAAGAAGAACAATAAAAAGTAAAATTAGGATTGTCATTGAAACTAATCAACGACTAATCACTAATAAAAAAATATAAAATACAATTGGTGTTCTACCAAAACTAATTGTGTAGAACACTAATTGATAAGAAAATAAAAAAATGCAGAAAAGAGAAGAAGAAGACTTTGTTAATTCCAGGATGATTTTTACAATGAGAGTACAATGGTATTTATAAGATAAAATGCCAACCTCAAACCTTAATCCAATATATGCATATATGGCCCTTTTAATAGCAATTATTTCTCTTATATTAATCAGCATTTATTCCTCCAATTAATTAGCCATTATTCCTCTCCTTTACTAGCCATTATTTCTCTCATATCTTCCTTGTCTGGAATGTGATTAATTGAAGGAAGATAAGATTTCAGGAGATTTCTTCTACCAATCTTCTTCTAATGTGATCAATGTGAACACATCTAGTCTCCAATGAAAGCTCTTATGAAATTCTTTAACTAAATGGCATCTATTCTTCACTTTTAAGGCTGAATGAGGTCTGGTCAACATACCTATAAAAACAACAAGAAAATACCCAGCGTAACATTTATTTATATACAAAAAGATAAAATATAGGTGCATAAATTAACATATTTCTATGCTGATCAAATACCCCCACACTTATCTTTTACTCGTCCTCGAGTAAAACAAAAAAAAAATGAAAAATTAACTAGATAGGTCACACTTTCGTAGGAAACACGATTGCATTGAGCGTATGCAACAAGCCGTTAAACCTCTAGGTGTCCCTAGTAGGACGAGTGGTGTCTCGTCAGGGTTTTCAGCGGATATTACCCACAAAATCCAAATGCAATATGCTATGATTCTAATGAAACTACATGAGTGCAATGGACATATGCAAAATAAAAACAAAAATGAAAACACGACTTGTTTCAGGAAAGTGGTACAATAAATTAAATTAACAATTTCTAATCAGTTGATTTTATTTCAGATACCTCAACTTGTCACAAATTTTCAACACAATTCAAGTTTTCAAATGTTGAATTCCAGTTTGGCCAGTTGGTTCAGTTGATAACATAGTGCAGCCATGAAATAAATTCTTAGTTTGCTTGGCACAGTTTGTAAAGTGGTATTCTAATTAATTTTCTTATGTATGGCTATTCAAATCAATAAGGTCAAGAAATGTTTGGGCATCATCGCTTATTCTCTATCTCTATAAAAGTTAAAATTTATGATTAAGTACATACACCTAACTTAAAAGACCAAGGTATACCACCCATACACTGCCTTGCGGACTGACGGAGAGTTAGGACAGAGCTTGGCGGATTGTGCAGACCGACGCTGACTTTGTCAACACATGTCGGTAATCCTTAGGTGTCCAATCTCATAAAATGAGACCAAGATATTCCAACGCTGACTTTGTCAACAACATGTCGGATAGAGCTTGGCGGGTTTGCACACCAACGCTTGATATACAAGCAATGTTGGATACCCTTGGATTACTATTATTATTATTGAAATTATAAGCACAAAAGAGAGTTGCGCGAATTCAACTTAACACAACTTAGTTTTAAAGATTCGAAAAGCCAATATAAGTATTTTAAGTCCTCCACTTATTTAAACAAAGTCTACAATATAGAATAGATTTCATGGCCATCACCTAAGAATCTCCCTATGTACCGGTTACACTATTATCCCTCAAAATTAAACTTTTCATTATATTTCAAATTCGAATTTAGCTGAGAGAGAAAAATACTATCAACTGGCTAAAAATTGTAAACTTATTTTGTTGTATCAATTGAAAATGAGTCGTATTTCAAAAAAAAAATGGCATGTTACTACAGTCTAAAATGCATGATGGTCCTATTTAAATGGATGGAAATGAAAAGAAAGAAAAAAACGAAAATGAGTGAAATGCAGACTCCCCCCCACACTAGAACTAAACAGTGTCCACACTGTAAACACGTTTCCTAAATGTGAAAGATAGAACCCAAAGATGGATTAAATGTAAAATGATTTGTAAAACGAAATGCAATTTAACTATATGTAAGAAAGGATCATATGTACAATGATAAATGTGTTTGCGATGCATGCGACGCAAGGATTTCCACCAACTTTTTCCCCCACACTTGGTTCTTGCCCTATGAGTCCCATTCCCACTATGCCTAGGCATATTTTCTAACAAGCAAGAGTTCTTGAAAACCATATCATCTTTAAACCTAGATTTATAGTCCAGGAGATAAATATCCAGGGTTGTCCTAACATGAAGTTTTTCAACCAAGCCAGCATTCCAAAGATAGTTCATGTGTTCAACAAATTTGTCAGTGTAATTTTTCAAAAATTTGTGATCGTATATAAATTCAGTGAAATTTGAATTCTGAGTGTTGTTCAAGAGTATGTGATCACCTTTCTCATCATTAATTGACAAGGTATTTTCGACACTGACCATTTCAAGTTCGTTAAAAACCTCAAAATCAAAATTTTCAAATTCAGATTGGTGGCTTGATTCTATTTCATCCTCATTTGCCAACTCATCCTCATACAAACCAAGGAATTCATGTTCGTTAAAATCCTTTTCCAATTTTGAGTTGAAAATTTCAACATTTTTATTCTGTTCAATTTCTAGAATTTCAAGTTTCTCACAGTCTGAAAGAGGAAGATCAAAATCCAAGCTTAAATCTTTTTTCTGAAAAGAGCTGAAGTCCAAATCATTTGTTGAATTTTGAAAAACTTCATCAAGATGATTATTCTCAATTTCAAAAGTCGTTATTTGAAAATTTTCACCATCAGTAAAGAATTGATTATTTTCTGATTCATCGCTTGTTTGAATTTGATTTTGTTGCTCTTGTTGTTCTTTCAAAGATGTCAATAAACAAAGAAGTTCATCGGCCTTTTTATTTAGTCTTTCTTCCCTCTCTCTAAGAATGTTAAGACGATCGTTGATTTGAGAGCTCTCGTTTTGGATTTCTTGATTCTCAAAATTATAGTCCACATTAATTTCACAATCAATATTATTTCCAATGTGGTAGTTGTTTGAATTTTCAGGAAACTGACAATGATATTGGAAATTATTTTGATCATAGAAATTTTGTTCATAACCAAAACTGTTAAAATTCGAGTGAAAATTGCAATTTTGGTCATTTTCAAGATGTTGATATGGGCTATAATTTTGAAAATTTTGGTTTACAACCCCATATTGATGTGGATCAAAGTTATATTGGGATTCAAAACTATTTTCATGTGGATGTGGCCCATAATCGAAATTGTTGAAATTTGAATTGAAATCGTCATTTCGATTATTATCATGATTTTGAAATTGTTGGTCAGTTGGAAATTTTTGAAAACTGTTGGCATTGAGCTCATGAAATTTTGGAAAATTTTGCCTCATGAGTTGTAATTCATATTCATACTCTTCAAGAGGACGTCTACTCCGATTATTATCCCACGTTTCTCTCAAGGATTTTTTTGAATCAGACATTTGAATAAAGTCAATGCAAGACAGAAAATATTCTCACTTCAAAATAGTATAAAATACTGAGTAGTGCTCTATTAATTAACTGACTCAATTAGAAGGGGGAAGAGGGTCTTATGGTCGTTCACGTATAGTATAAATACTAAGGGATACGACCAATGTTTTACGGGTAGTATGCAACCTCTTTTGCTAATAGTCCAATAAATTGAACTAATATATATCCGCGATCCAATTATACGAGACAGTCAACTTCACAAAGCACCACTTTTCAATTATATTATTTTGAAATATCTAATCGGATTTTATTGTTGAGAAACGATGAGAATGATGACAGTTATGAAAATATCAGTCCGTACCCAACTAATTCATAAATTTCAGTCACAGAACAGTCACAGAAATATAAATTGCAGAATTAAATTTTTTTACATTCAAGCCGCTGCCCCTACAGAAGATTTTTACAACAATTTCTATATTTTTATTTTGCAGCAGAGCACCTGTAGAGTTAAGAGAATTTTACAGCGGGGTATGGCAGTCCGTCCAGTGCAATTGAGTAGCGTTGGCGATTTGCAAGTTTGCTTGGCTTCCGAGTTTTCTTGTTTTTTTTGCTCGAATTCTTTGCTTTTTGCCTTTGATTTGAATGAGGTTTCCTCTTTTTTTTTAATAAAGAGACGCAAATAAAACAAAATAAAAATATAAACAATTGAAAGGGAGAAAACCTAAAAAGAAAAGAAAAAAAACTAACAAAGGAAAAAAAAGAAAAAAAAAATACAAACAAGCGAACCTACTCGATTAAGCCTAAAAAAAAAGTACTCTTTTTTTTTTTTTTAAGAAAAAGAAAAGAAGTAAAATCAAAAGAAAACTACAAACTGATAAAAACCTAGAATAAAAATAAAACCAAACAAAAAAAATAAAAACTTAAAATAAAAGCTAAGCCTAACAAAAAAAATAAAAAAGTAGGGAACAAGCACTAACGCACTAAATAAAGAATTGCTCCTGGAAAGTCAATTCTCAATCAAAACGCACGCACCCAAAAATATGCAACACAATCCAATTCTCGCCTTAATTATGCTCCTCAAACCACATTTTTTTTTTTTTTTTGCTATTTGTTTTGGCACAGTCGAACAGGCCAAAAACAAAATACAGGATATGCGCTCCCAAAATCTCTCAGAAACCAAAAATGGCAGTCCCAATTTTTTTTTTTTAATGTGTGTAGTATAATTTACCTTTCATGAAGAGACCACATCAAAAAGAAAATGAAAACAAATCAATTGCCTACTCAATTGCTAAACACCATGCACAAACTTCAATGTTCACCAAAAAAAAAATTGCAGTGCCCCAAAAATAATAATTCACGGGAGATCTCACTGAGACGCGCCTCCTCCTTTTCTTGGAAAACAGGACGCAACTCCCCTAATAGACTCCACCCACAATCAATCTCCACAACTAAGCTATTCGAGATCCAAAAAAAAGGAAAATTTTCAATATGAAACTCAAGGCCCCTCCGATTTGCTTTTTCGTTGTTGACTTGGGATTTTTGGCTTGGTTTCGAATTGGCGATTTATGGGTTTCTTGGATCTGTTGCGTGGTGGAGGTGGTGTTGGAATTCGAACGTGAGGTTGGAGGATGATGTCGTGATCGGAGAATCGGATTTGGAGTGGGTATTGGTGGTATTGTGGAGCGGTTTTAGTGGATAGAGGCTGGTAAACGCAGTGGAACTGCTGAGTAGTGCGTTGTGATCGGATTTGATGGCGGTGATGGTGCGCAGAAGTTGTGCGTGGGGTATTTGTGATGGACGAGGGTGACGTGCTGATGTTGGTGGTTGTGAGAAAGGATGGTTTTGGGGAGGTTATGACTTGCTGTATTAGTTTTCGTTGGTACAAGATATATGGATTTTTATGGGTATGCGTGAAGATGGTTTTGGTTTTGGTCTTGGTGGAAGAGAAGAAGATGTACGGAATGGCAAGAAGATGAGAAGAGATTGCTGTTGTAATTGCAAAAAGAAAAAAGAATGGAAAGAAATAAAGAAATAGCAAAAGAGGGTAGTAATCAAATGACAAAGCAGAGAATTAACTACAAGGAAGAAAGAATGGAAAGTTTTCAATTTTTTTTTTTTTTTTATATGAAAGCTATTGAAAGAGAGGTTGTAGAAACTGGGAATGAAATTGAAAAAGGGGAAAGAGTTTCAGAAATTAAATGATGAGTTTTTTTGTTTTTGTTTTTTTTATTGCTTTGAAAGTAGGAAAGGAAAAAGAAATATAAAAGGAAAAAATTGAAAGGGGGAAGAAATAAATGAGAAAGAAGAAGATAAAATTAAGGAAATTTGGTAAGTTTTTTTTTATTTGCTTTGAAAGTTGTAAGAAGAAGAAAATGGATGTATATAAAAAAAGGAAAGTAATAAATGGGAGAAGGGAAAACAAAAAGGAAAAGGAATCAAAATGAGGAAAGAAATAATAAAAACAAAAAGGCAAGATTTTTTTTCCTTTATTAGAAGATTGTAGTATCAATATTTTAATACTCAATCAACCAAACTAGAACTTTTTTTCTATATATACAAAAAAAAAAGCAACAAAAAATAAAAATAAAATAAAAAATAAAAACTAACACGAATCAGAAATTAAATAAATAATAAAATTTAATGTTTGTCTCCCCGGCAACGGCGCCAAAAACTTGGTCGTCGCTTTCTAAGAACTAGAAAAACGCGATATTTAAATTAAATTCTGCAAGCATACAAGTGCGTAGCATACAGGTCGAACACAAGGAGGTGTAATTAAAAATTATTATGAATCTAATCTCTTGGGCGAGTTAGACATATTCTGGAGATGTTTTTAACGCTAATGATTTTACTGTTGATCTGAATCTAATCAGATCAACACCAAATTCAACAACTGAAACTGAAAGACAATTAACTGGAAAAGAAAACAGCAACTAAGAGCAATGACATGAAATTAAAATTGCAGAAAAGAAGAACAATAAAAAGTAAAATTAGGATTGTCGTTGAAACTAATCAACGACTAATCACTAATAAAAAAATATAAAATACAATTGGTGTTCTACCAAAACTAATTGTGTAGAACACTAATTGATAAGAAAATAAAAAAATGCAGAAAAGAGAAGAAGAAGACTTTGTTAATTCCAGGATGATTTTTACAATGAGAGTACAATGGTATTTATAAGATAAAATGTCAACCTCAAACCTTAATCCAATATATGCATATATGGCCCTTTTAATAGCAATTATTTCTCTTATATTAATCAGCATTTATTCCTCCAATTAATTAGCCATTATTCCTCTCCTTTATTAGCCATTATTTCTCTCATATCTTCCTTGTTTGGAATGTGATTAATTGAAGGAAGATAAGATTTCAGGAGATTTCTTCTACCAATCTTCTTCTAATGTGATCAATGTGAACACATCTAGTCTCCAATGAAAGCTCTTATGAAATTCTTTAAATGGCATCTATTCTTCACTTTTAAGGCTGAATGAGGTCTGGTCAACATACCTATAAAAACAACAAGAAAATACCCAGCGTAACATTTATTTATATACAAAAAGATAAAATATAGATGCATAAATTAACATATTTCTATGCTGATCACTGCTCCATAATAGACTAATAGTGCCACCTTGTAAATCAAAGTTCCATTACAAGAACAATAGAAACTGTAAGTTTCCGTAGTTGGTATTATGGCATACCTCAGGTATGCATGCATGGACCCAAAAAAAAAGAAACATTAACCAAGCCAATGTGCAAATGCAGCTTGGTCTTACTTAAAACGAAAGTTTTGAGAATCAATAACCCATGTAATCAGCAACAAGCTCTTGGAACTCAGTATCAACGATGAGTCTGAAAGAGTCAACCATTCTGTAGAGGATACAACATTGTTGCACAAAAGCGAGTAGCATCCTGATGCAAGGTTCGGGTACAATCCCTCTGCAACTGAAAAGCTCCAGCTCAAATTCTCTAAACGCATCCTTCATCATCTTTTTAATTGCCTCAATAGCTTCCTGCTCCGTGCATTCGTTATCTTTCATGTAACAGGTTACGGCAGTAAATGCTTGCCCCTCTTTCACCTCTCTTTCGTAAGTCATCAAGTCATTAGCCAACCTACCTATTAAAGAGGCCAGGTACGCCAACCGTGATTTTTTACTGATAAGTTGAAAGGCATTGTTGCTGATTTTCTCGCCAGTGAGAAACAAAGTAACGCTTGAAAGCACTGCATATACACCATAGGTGGCTGTTGCATTTTTTATGTATTCGTCAAAGGTTGGAAAGTAGCTGGAGAGAATCCACTCAATGTCTTTATTGTAGGCAGCTATTGCATCTTCCCACTAATAGATGCACAAATATTACAATCATATAAACATCGTGAAGTACTTTCATCAAAGGAATCAAGTATAATTTTTCCAAAAATTGCAATCATACCGTTTCCTTCATGTATGGGAATAGATCACGACCTTGGGCTTTACTTCCTAGTGATGCTATTTCCAGTAAGAAAATACGCAAACTTTTAAAAACTGCACTGTGTGGATGATGATTTTCTACTAGAGATGCATCCCACCTAAACAAGCATGTACGATTTACAAATTAGAATAAACATTAAGTCAGAGGAGAACCATTCTAATAGACTCAGTATATCAACTACCAAAGCAATGCCACCAGCTCAAATCCTCTATCTCCATGTGCTGAATTAAATCTCAGCCATACATAATGTGATTAAATTGATCACTGAGTCCTATCTCCTGCTCTTAAAATTGTCAGATTATGTAAGCATCGATTGTTGAGATGGACTAGACACATGCAAGGATGTACATAGGTCAGGCCGAGTGGAGTCCGGCGCCCCCACTGGCATTTATAATTTGGACATAGTATAAGTTGACAAACTGATTTTAAGAAGCAATTATACTTCTAACATGAGAAATGCATTATTATGGATATTGCATGAATCAGTAAAACATAAAGAATTAGAATTCACACAATTTTCTTGCCAAAAAAACGAAAAGGAACCAAGTAATGAAGGATGAAAGAAGAAGGCGAATGGTTTAATTACATTTATTTACCACAAATGAATAGTTGGATATTTACATTCACAAGTTATATAAATGAAGTTTGTAATTTAACATCCAAGTACTTTTGCTTTTAGCATCCTCCCTTAGCTTTTTTCTATTGATAATTAGGTATAAAATGAAAATAACCTTCAAGTTCAAATCAATGCTCAGCGTTCTCATCATTTTTTACTATTTTTCTTCAGTCAGAACTACTATTATAGTCACTATGAAAGATTTAGTTATCATGAAATGCATACGATATTTAAGTAACATTATGTAACCTACACCTCAGTATATTCGACATCAACTGGTGGAATAACATAGCTAAAGAAAGTAGTACATAAAAAAATTAATACATATTTTATACGTATTTACTAGAGAGCGGCTATTGTGACACAAAATTAAACACAAAAGTAGAGACGTAAACTTTAAACCATTTGATTTGTTTGTCTTTACGTATAAGGTAGAATTTAGGAGAAGATCTCGCGGTCAAGATTTATTATGTTCAATTTTGTGTCACCATTCTGTGTCTAAGTAGAGTTTCCCATAAATTTATTATGAATCATCTTATATTTTATACTATGAGTCGTATGTGTGTGTATATCACCAACATGAAATTTTACACTTCTACACGTTCTGTTCTTTGCCCCCACTCATTTGGATTTTTGCATACGTCACATGGGAATAGGGAAAATGAGGACGGAGGAGTTACATTATTTTTTACAGTCATGGGAATGAGCATTTTTTTACAAATAAATAAAGTTGCATTTTTTTTTTTACAAAGACTCCCAAATCAGAAACCCTATCGATAAAATTACATTTTTACAAATAAATAAAATTATTTCTCAGATTAGAAAAGCGATCCTTGGACTATTTTTTCTTTTTATATAAAGCCCTTCTTTATAGGGGTATTTAGTTTGAATGACAAGTTTCAAAAAAAAGTTAAATCAAAGGACAACTAAGTTTCATAATTTAATTAAGGACAAAGGCCAAATTTTATTATGCAACATAAAATTCACTTTAACTCTCATTATTAACGAATTAATTTATAAAATAAAAAACAACCCTAAAAAATGAAAGAAAAAAATATGATTTTGAAATTATTTTAGTCAATTTATGTTATTATAAACATATAAAAATAATCAGTTCGGAAAGCTAAATGAATATAGCTTTATAACTTAAAAATATAGCTTTATATTGTATCATCCAAATACAGAATTAAGTCATTTTAAAGCTAATCTTATTTTACACCATAAAAAAACTATACCGTAAATAACGAAGCTATATGCATTTAGCTTTCCGTCCAGATTTTCTGATATTGCTTGTTCTTCCATATTTACAACAAAAAAACATTTCATAATTAATTTTTATTATTTTTTAATCTTATAATCACAGAAAAATATTTTTATATTAATTTTTAATATTTGTGAAATGCCAACACGTCCTTAGTTTAAAATATTTGGATTTTTTCCAATTAAAACACGAAAGTAGTCCTAAATTTACATAGCAAAAGTCATTTGTTCTTTGATCTAATTTTTTTTTTAAATGTGTCCTTGAAACAAATATCCACTTCTTTATATTAATGGCTATGCAAAAAGGAATAAGCAGGAAAAATGTTACCTCTGAAAGGCTTCTTGAAATGAATTCAATCCTCTACGATGTGCGGTATTATCATGTAATTCATCCAATATAGCAATAAGAATGTAACCCTTGCAGAAAGCCAATCGACATTGTGAAAATCGGGGCTCAAACATGGACATGGCCGGAGCAAAGTAAACATTAAGAATCCCCAGTTTTGGAAATTGCAGGTTCTCGAATCTCTGTTCATTAAACCATCTGCACAACAATTACAAAAGCAAAGAAATTTCAAAAAAAACATTGAGCAGACTGTTTTACCTCAACTTATTTTTTCTTGAACTAAAAACAATTTAAAAAAGAGGTTTACAGTTGCTAGGTAAAAGATTTTTTTTTTCTTGATTATTATTATTTTGTAATAGTAGATGAGGTTTTTCATATCCTTCAGTCAACATGTAGGCTGTTCTAGGCCCATCTCGGAGTGCCTAATTTGTCCGATGAGTGGTGGATAATAGAACTACGATTTCTTGATGAAACACTTTGCTTTGCATATTTTAGCAATCATGCTTTTTCTACTTGCGTAAATTAGAATTATGTAGATAGTTTAGCATATTTATACAGATAACGGGTTAATGACCTAAACCGTCGGTTTCAATTTCCCATGATATGCATGCAAAGCCAAAGCACGAAATAGCCCATAGATGCCAACCTCCACATAAACCCAACAGAGCTCAAGTAGTAAAGCCTAAGTTAGTATCTTACTGGAGACTAATGCTGAAACATTATAAACAGGGCCGGCCCTTAGATAATGGAGGCCCAGGGCGGGAAAAAATGCAAACAGGAAAAAATTTAATTTGGCAACGTCAAAAATATCCATGGCAATACTCAAACTCTGGATGCTTGATTCTCAGCCAAGATACTTAACCACTCAGCTACTCTCTTCATTTGTTTACCAAATGCAAACTTTTTATATATGCAAAATTTTGAAAAGTTGAGGCCCCCGCCGGTCGGAGGCCCAAGGCGGCCCGCCTTGGTCGCCTTGGGCCAAGGCCGGCCCTGATTATAAAATACACTTCAAAGTAAAGGATTTTTTTTTTTTTTATAAAGATTCAAAAACTGATATCAAAAGGATAGATATTATTCTTTGACATGACATATACACATACACGCAAGCATTCAAAATTACAATGTGTTGATCCATATTCCTGTACCTCCATTCTTTACATATATAAAAAGCCCTAGTTCATGAAGACTAGATCACATCAAGTAGGCTTTTTAGCTTTGACTAAATCATATGTTTACATCCCATTATTATCATGTATTTTGAATTCTTCCTACCCTATTTCATATTTAAAAGCAAGTCCCTTCTTTCGTTTGTAATATAAAATGAGTCTGTATTTATATGTCCAAGATCAACTTAAAACTCCATATTTTTTCTTCTCTTTCAGATCACATTTAAAGTTATATTATTTTGTTTTTATCAGATTTTTGTTTTGTTTTTACATATCTTACACTATGTGAAACCCAAGTGAATATATACTCCCTCAACACACCCCAACCCTCTCTCCCCCCTCTGTCTCGCTGCCAAAGGCGCAGTCAGAACATCATTCAGACTTTTAAAACTCTTCATCTTCTAATATTACTTCAAAACTCATTTCCACTTTATATTTCTCATCTCAAAATAAATAGGAAATCATTCGATAATTTTTTTTATATATATAATTCATAATGAATTTTCATGTTTCTCAAAGTTTAGGTAACTGGTTCTTTTGTTCAAAATATAAAAGTACAGCAATAAGTGCTCATTAACTTTTTCACTTCCTTGAAATCTGATTTTAATGGTTATTTGTTTTACCTTCTTATTCTATTTATTTTAAATTCAATTTTAAATAATTTTTGGAGTTTAACCTAAAGTAATCTACTATAAGTAAAAAAAATCAAAATTGTTCGCAATCGTTGTGCTTTTTTATGAACTTTAAAGAACTTTAAAAAATCAAAAATCAAAATTGTTCGCAATATTTTGTTATAGTTATGGCATTACACATGAACTTTAAATGTAATAATAATAATAATAATAATAATAAGCTGTAATAATATTTTGTTTTGTTTTTCTTAATCTAATGACGACAAACTCAAATTGTGTAGGTATAACACTCTTATTAAAACAATAAATTGCGTAATCAATACAGATTGAGTTTATCATTTTATGTAGTTATCGTTTCTATACATACTAATGCAAGATTTATTTTTAATTTTATACCAAAATATGTGGTGATCATTTATTTTCGTCTAAGCTCTGCATCGACTCTAAAAGCGCTTTTAGCGCAGTGCTCTACTTTGCCTAAAACAACAATATATTTATTTAGAAACCTGATTCTTTGTTGATTTCCTAAAGAGGAAAATCATACATATCACGTAAACAATAATATATAAGTGGAGATTAGAGACACATTAAACTCGTTTGTTTTACATCGTTTCCTTTTAAAAACTGTTTTTTACGTTTTTTTGTTTTTGTTTTTTTGTTTTTTGTTCTTTCTTTTTTAATTCTTTGGTTTCCAAAGTTTAAACTGACCACGCCGACATGTTCTACGGCAATTATGAATTTCACCTTTAAAATATTAGGAATATGATTTATAAAAGAAAATTTGAAGGGACTAGTGATATATGCAAGAATACACACACACACACACACACACACATACATACATAAATATAAATGTATGTATATGTATATATATGCATGTATGTGTGTATGTATATACACACATTAAATGTACAAAAATGTTTTGCATTATGTAATTAAACGATATGTAGTATGAAGATAACTGATATAAATTTATATATGTATGTATATGTACATTATATGTACAAAAATGTTTTGCATTATGTAATTAAATGATATGTAGTATGAAGATAACTGATATAAATTATTAAACGGTCATATTCATGGCTTTCATGCATTGTTCTGCAGCAGAACAAAGTATTACAATTTTTGCACGAACAAGCCGAATTATAGTGGTCGTACAACTTTTGACATACATAAGAAGTGTGATGCTAAAACACCACAACAACAGGAGCAAGGCTACAGTATCTCGACTACTTACTAATCCTCATGCGTAGAGGAGGATTCATACTCATCACCAAATGAGTCTGTCCCAATAATATTGGCCTTCTTATTTTTAGCTTTCGTCATCAATTCCAGGTCAAGCAATTTAAATATCAGCATTTGCTCAATAATGTACGTTTACTTATTTATTTTTATTTGTACGGATATATTTGTGTTTACACAACTATCAATATATTATTTCCCTGATTTTCTTTTGAAATATATTAGAGAATATTTTACCTCTCACATTCAATCATTTCTTGTTGGTGAACCTTCTGGAGCATTCCGAGGTCAATCGAAGCAAGTTCTATGCATTTTCTCTCAAGATCACTGCTATACCATGATCCCCTAATTATACTTCTAGCTTCCATTCTAGCTAGCAGATATTGTCTAGGATAGGATAAGGAAAACTCTATCTGCACAAAGTTTAGAAGACAATTTAGCGTGTATGCACATAGGGGTGGGGGAGTGTGCATGTGCACTTCCCTCCCTCCCTCCCTCTCTCTCTCTCTCTCTCTCTCTCTCTCTCTCTCTCAGGGTGTGCATGTGTGTGTGTGTGTGAGAGAGAGAGAGAGCCCTGATAACTGACACATGTATACATGTGCACTCATACATATGTACGAAGACAATGACCATGAATGTAATTTCACACCTATTTGTAAATTTACAATACTCCTGTGAGACATTAACGAGGAAAAATTCTTTGAAACCAATGCTGAATTGACAAATATAAAGACTGGAACCAATGCTGAATTTACATATCCAAAGACTAAATAAGAATACATGCAAGGAGGTCATAATCGGTATTCGGTTCATTCTTTTTCCTATAACATTCATTATAGTAGTATTTGTGTCTATGGATTTTTTTTTTTTTGGAAAAGAAATATGGATTTTATTGTTATTTACATAACTGTAAAATAAACAAATACAAGGCTGATTATGGATCAGTTATTACACGTTTTAGTTCTTAAATGTTGAACTTTATCGAAATCAATTATTTTGGCTTATTTAATATTTTCCTAAATTAGCAGTCGACTCTGCTTCCACTACCACCACCACACTTAGCTGAATCATCAATTATAATTTAAACACATGAACAAGAAGTATGAAAATGCCGAGATCCACTTAGCAGGTTCACGCTAGATAGTGAAAGTTACATCATGTTCCTGTAGACTATGGAAATATAAATAGGGACAAAATTGGATGGTACTGAAACTGCTGAATGCAATAAAAATTTGCTACCAGATAACTGACGATCAAAACAATATTATACAATATTCCATATTCTTATTGAAAAGTTCAGTGTGCCAACAATTTGTTAACTATATCTTCAAGATTGAATAATTGATTAAAGAAATAATTTGCATGATTTTGGAAAAAAAAAAAACTATTGACTTTACCTCTTCCCTTTTTTTTATTTGAGATCGAGGCAAACTCTCAACTGAAAGGAGTTTGAGAACTTGGGCTTTTGAAAAATCTTCAACCTCATCAATAAATTCTGATTCCTGTGGGAAACCAATTTGAGAACATTTATATAAATTCAATAACGCACATTCATTGTTGGAATTCTCTACTAGAAACATCGAGAAATCCCCCCCATCTTTGTCTCTTAACGTTTTCAGGACATCTGCAGTAAAAAGAATTAAGGGGCAATGTATTAGGATAGTATAAGAATTATTTGTTATAAGTACCAATAATGCTTTCTTAAAATCAAAACTTTACAGAGAATGGATGTACAAGTGGTGCTTAGTGCTTACATGAATAGAAAATGATCCAACATGTTATATATATATATATATATATATATATATATATATATATATGTATGTATGTATGTATGTATGGCAAGCGTTCGGTTGCACCCAAAAAATGGAGCACCCCAAATGTCCTCTGATTTCCACCACCCGTTTATATTAAAGAATGTGAGTGGGAAGTGAGAGAGTGAGTGGAGGAAGAGAGAAGGAGAAATATTTGGTGGAGATTGAGGGGCATTTAGGGTGCTGCATTGTTTGGGGTGCTCTCGAACCTGCCTCTCTCTCTCTCTATATATATATATATATATATATATATATGTGTGTGTGTGTGTGTGTGTGCGCGCGCGTGTGAGAGAGAGATAGGATCAACAGCATCCTTATGGTCCTCTGATTTTCACCACATTTTCGTTTCTCTCTCTTCCTCTTTTCTTCCACTAACTTATTTAATATTAAATGTGTGGCTACTGTTGGAATGCAAAAGGATGCCACGAAAGAAGGATGTCATATAACCTCTCTATATTTATACACACACTCACACACACACACGAAATTGGGTACTTTCTATAAAAATATATATTATATATAACATACTACATGACAAGCGGATTCGATCATGCAAGGTGGAAATGGTTATTAGGACACAATTTGATACAAATTTAGATACATAAATTCTGAATCATTGGATTTGTTTGTCTTTATATGAAATGTAGAATTTAGGGGAAAATCTAATAGTTGAAATTGTTTGTATCCAAATTTGTGTCATCATTTTATATTTAAATAGACTTTTCCCACATATATAATATAAAATTACATATACAAATTCTGAATTATTGGGTTTGTTTGTCTTTACATGAAAAGTTGAATTCAAGGGAAGATCTGATAGTTGTGATTGTCTGTGTTCAAATTTGTGTCACCAATTTATATCTAAATAGACTTTCTCATATATGTTGCGGAAATTAACACTTCGCGGAAACATGCACCACGATCTTAATCACCCAACAAAGAGATAACTTTGGCAGAAAACAAGACGGAAATACAATCAAAACACAAACACAAGATATTCCACCAAACCAACCTCTTTATTGATTCACAAAAAATAAATTTTGTTTACACCTATTGAAACAAGACAAAAATGAATAAATTACAATAGAATCAATAACTTAATGAAAATAAAAATAATATCTAGTTGACTAATATTGTTGGATAAGAAGAACCATGAAAAAAGACGACTAACTCTTGACCACCTTTAATTTTAGCCACAATTTTGGTCACCCCAATTTGGTGTCCAACTGGGTCACATTTAGTTTCAGTCCTGAACGTAGTTTATATAGAAAAGTAGAAGACTGGGCAAATATCCAAAATGCCCTCTTCAAAAATCACAAATATATATTTGGAGAAACCCAATCAATGCAGAAATATCCGGTTCAGACATCTGGTCCAAACGTCTGGTAGGAACGACCAGATGTTTGACCCGAGTCTTTGGAATTTCCAGACACTACGCTTAGACG
The DNA here is from genome assembly GCA_030737875.1 of Allium sativum. Classification (NCBI taxonomy): domain Eukaryota; kingdom Viridiplantae; phylum Streptophyta; class Magnoliopsida; order Asparagales; family Amaryllidaceae; genus Allium; species Allium sativum. Next base: position 1,032,701,630 of record CM060916.1, on the reverse strand, counting down.
TCTAGTTTATCCCACGGATGTCTGAGCTGAAACCACTTAGAAAACTTCGGACTCCATATCTTCTCCTTCGAGCTCCAATTTGTGAATCATCCTCCGCATCACGAAACTACTTCCAAAAACTAACACGTAGAGCCCGCTTCAACGCACATGTGATTTAAAATTATAAATCACAATACTTCGTCTTAATATGAAATCACATCAAGAACTCCAACAACCACAAACATGTCAACCTAGCTTTCTCAAAGACCTTATTTCTCAACCAAAACTACATCACAAACATCAACCACCGTCTGCAAGTAATACATCTTCCACATGAGGTGTACCACATGAAACTGGTCTAAAAAACGTTTGTAATATCACAAATATGTCCATCTTATCTTTGTGGATTTTCCAAATCGACATCCATCTATCACTTGACCTGAGCTCATTACATGATCTCTACCGATCTCTCGAGCATCATCAACATGAAGACCCTTGTTTGAAATAACTCGACATCTGTCTATCACTTGACCTGAGTTCCTTGATCACTATCGATCATTTGAGCATCATCAACATGAAGACCTTTTTCTGAAACATGACCCTTAATATTAGAATCATAAGAAGTGACCACATTAACCTCTCCATCTTACTGTGGAATAGGTCGTTCAATCGTCACTCGTTTTCCACAGTCGACTATAGAACTAACCAATTTATAAAGGTTTCCTTCCTTCAAGATTCATCTCATCATTACACGACCACCTTTCTTCACTCTCAAAACTCCACCTTGAGTCTTATAAGTGCAACCACGACGATCCAGCTGACTAAGTAAGATTATACGAACAAGTGGGTACATATCTGAATCCAAAGACTTCCTTAACCACACCGTCATGCATACGTATTGTGGGAAATGTATTCTATAACGTTTTGTGTACAACGCATGATACAACTAAGAAACAATATAAATACCACCTGAGTTTTGAACTATATATGCTTTGTTGTGGAAAACATGATGTGGGAAAGCGCTTAATTCAAGATATGGTATTGCTTATTTGAATATCAATACAATAAAATCAACCATGAAATTACACAAGAATAAACAATGAATAGGAAAAAAAGGCACAAAAAATTTAACGTGATTGGAATATAAGTATAATACGTTCACGAAGACCCAAACACCATTTATTTCTTCACTTTGAGAGCGAGAGTACAACATAAAAAGAGTACGAATCACCCAACAATTTCGCTCACCCCAACTCTAAAAAAAGATACGTAAATATGAATCTTATTGAGAATATTTTGATAGAGAACACTCCTCCTAATTTTTATGTGTTGAAAAAAATGATTAGATGTATTCATATTTATAGACATAAGGATGAATACTGCCTTAAAGATAATCATGAAATATTCCGGATTTGCTTAATTTAGTTTCAATACAAATTTAGCATATTTGTGTTTGCTTCTACATATACCCTCATTTGAATGATTCTTAAATCAATAAATCACTCTTCAATATTAGTTAATTATCTTTCAAATTGTTTTTCATATTTGATTGATTGCGGAAATCAATCAATATCTTCCCCTTTTAGAATAGATTTAAATCGTCTAAATTTAACAATGTTTCATGCTACTCCCTGACAGTAAAATACTAACTAATATTTAAATAGTAACACTTCTACACCAAACTAGTGACGTCCAACAAGATCATCTCAAACACTTAGAAGTAAGAACACTACCATTTATTGTATAAATTTTTTAAGCAAATCAAGATATCATACATATATAGTAAATCTTCTAGTTACTTATTTTCAACCTTTTTGCTTCGTTCCTAATACGAAATTTTAGGTATAGCAACAATAAGGTCATATCAGTTTGTACGCACACATGGCTTATACATATAAAGGCCTGATTTTGGATACATCCAGAAGAAACCTTTGCAACTGGCCAAAAAAAAATTTACTGCAATTTTAGGGCCTAAAATATAGATACAGTCAAAAGATATTAATTTATAAGACTCAAACATGACTGGTTAGTTGTACATGTGTTTCCGTGGTTGAAGGGCCCTAGTTCAAGACTTCAAATATCACTTAATACATTTCTCCTTAAATTAATTTTGGTCAAATAGAATATTAATATAATGTCAATCAGATGATACGGTGAAGCTTTTTATTGGAATTAAAGGAATATATGGTGATACTTTTCATTGCAATTGGAGGATTTATACCAGCATTTACATGGTAACCATGTAGACGTAAGAGACGAAAACCAAGAGTTGTAGAAATTGCATCTTTGAGCCCATATTTTTCGTTCCATTTTCTGCAAAATGATAGATATTGTTCCAAATGAGAAATAATGTTCCACTTACATACATATATACACACAAACACATACGTGCACTATGTATACATCTGTATGTCGAAGTTCACTTATACACAAGTCACTAAATATGTAATAGAATGAAAAACCAAAAAAATGATACAAGATTGAAATGCACAAATTCTGTTAATGTTAGTCATAAAAAATTGGATATTATAGAGGTATGCATATTTATATTTGACAAAAATAACTGTGACTGGGTTGGTTCAAAAATTAAGGTCCTGTTTGGTACTATTTTGTGTTTTGTATTTCAAAATTTCAACATACACTACAAATTTGAAGATAGCAGAGAAGAAAAATACAAAATTCTTAGCGAGTACGTCAATGGAGAGGGATAGAATGTTTTATGTGTTTTTTTTTCTCCAGAACATGGAAAACAATATAACTATGCTTTCGATGTTTTGGAACACGACAAAAGCACAAAAATGATCAATTCCCTTTGTCATCCGTTCATCATCATTATGGCTAAGAAGTTTAAATCATTCCTTTTGCTTTCTCATATTTTACAATATATATCCCAAACGTAAAACAGAAAATTCAAAATGAGACCAAACATGCCCTAAATGTTAGGAAAGTAACAACTGTGACATGATTCCATATCAGTTTCATTGACACAATTTCATATTCTAACCCTGTTTGTAAATAAGCAAATGTACCATGATGCTGAATACTTCTTATGCTGGACAATATTTTAACATACAATGGCAGAATGAGGAATAATGTACAGAAAAAACTGTACGCTTATATTACTGTATTTATACAAGTGATGTTGAAAGAGAGGAAGAGTCATCTAAACCACTCCCTTTAACCTATCTTGAACTTCTCAAATGCGATCTGTTTTTGTAAACATAATTTTTCCAGGAATATTATATATGGGATTAGTCTATTAGGACACAAAATATAGATACAATTGTTAATACAATAAATTTCCACCATTAGATTACTCTTGAATTTCATTTTCCTTATATGGAAAAACGATCTGACGGTGCAAATCATTTGTGTTATCAGTTGTGTCTAATTTTTTTTATCTAAATAGCCATTCCATTATATACGCGAGTGTTACGACATGCAATTCGCTAGATAATGACACATACTTGCGTGTAAATTATGTTTTTAGAAACGGCATATGTTTAACACATTTAAAAAGAAATCATTTATATGAATATTTTATTATATTTTTACGCTGAAATCATGTCTAACTAAATCATGTCTAACTAGATTGAGTTTTTATTTTTAAATTGAAATCTAATTTTTTATATTAGTTTCTTTTTTGTTATGTAATAAAGAACGATGTTGTAAAGAATGTTATTTATTAGATTCTAATTTTATGTGATATTAAGATTATTTAATATTTATAAAAATGCAAGTTGAATTTGTAAAATAATTTTATTGTGAAATCCTATTTTTAAGTGAAATATAAAGATAAAAAGTTTGTGGTCATATGTATGTGTGTGTGTGTGTATGCGCAATTATGCGTCATATACGCATTGCTTGTAACAAATGAAGCTTCCAACGTGACAACTTCTCGATTGAGCGTTCCTTTCATCATCTTTTGGAACGAGCACATGTATAGTCTTAACAAAATTTGATAACAAAACAAAATTCTCGATATTACGTGCCATCAATCTCACATATATACCATGTTATGCATCATGTTTCTTGTGATGTGAGACTTATTGATCAACCTATGCACTCTCAAATACATGGAATGCTTACACAGACACGCGCGAACGTGCACACGCATTATGTGTGTGTGATTATATATTTAAAAAATGAATAGTTGAAGAAGCAATGCTAAAAATTTATGAGTTATCCCGATGGCATAGGATTAGGCATGCAGATGCAGGAAAATGAAAGAGGAGCTCATAAAGACTTGAATAACGAGAAATGAAAAACACCATTGACACACAACACACACACACACACACAAATATATATATATATATATATATATATATATGAGGAGCGTTCTAGGGCACACAAGTTTATATTTAAATAAGTTAGTGGAAAAGAGAGAAACATGAATGTGTGGTGGAAATCAGAAGAGCTGTAGAGATGTGTTGCGCAGTTTGAGGTGTTGTCAATCATATATATATATATATATATATATATATATATATATATATATATACACACACACACATACACACACACATATATATATATATTGAATTTGTTCAGGAGGGAAACCGACCGGAGCCGTAAAACCCCACTAGTGCGATATACATGCATACAAAAAATATATCTCGAAAAGGATATGATCTCAGATTGCTAAAGTATAAGCATTAAATCAAAAGGTAAATAATTAAATTGATAAACTTTGTACAAATTGAAATCGTAGTAAACATAAACTGGAAAATATAATAAAAAAGAATATATATATATACACACACACACATTTTTGTTGGGAATGAGATTCAAACATGGCAATATTTGTATCTTATTTTTTTTGCAAGGCGGCAATATTTGTATCTTAATTTTCAATTGTTGACTTTTTATCTTAGTGGGATTCGAATTCGTGTCCCCGTTTACATACAAGGACATATGGGGAAGTGTGTTGTTAGATTAAAATATTGTAACTCTATTACAGGTAGTAATAAAAATATTTATACATGAATGCTTATCATATTTAAGTATAAGTTAACGATTATCATGGATGATTATCATATCTAAGTATAAACTATCATGCCTGTTTGCCATATTTATTATGAGTTTGAAGTTTATTATTCTTATTTATTATAAATTGTGTTATATTAGTATAACAATAAGAAATTTTGTTTAAACCCACCAGTTTGGTAACAGAAAAGCAATTGAGTATCCACTTGTCACAGGATAATGATCTTCTAAACATTTTTTCCCTCAATTTGTAGAAGAAAAGGATAAAATATTAACATTAATGTGTGGGATTCTTTATACTAAGCATTTTAAATCAGTATGTTGATATTGTTGTGATTTGTGATATTCAATCACATGTATGTTGAAGACGATGATGAGTGCTTTGTGGTGGAGAAGAGGTGTGTGAACCGGAGTTTGAAGCAAGAGTGTGCAGCAGCTAAGGGGGGCAAGTTTTGAGGAGTGCTTCAGCACAGACGTCTGAGCATACATGTTAGACGTCCGTGGTTTCAGGGTTTCTAACCCAAGAACTTGGACAGACATCTGACCAATCCGAGTCAGACGTCTGCGGCGACTTTCATTTTATTGAACGGTTATTTTGGGAATATATTCCTAATATATTTCTGAGGTGAAAATTGTATATTTTGTCTACGTCTTCTATTCATCTATAAAAGCAGCATCTAGCGTTGGATTAAAACATGGAATTAAGACCGAGATAATTAATCCAAGGGTTTGCTGTTGTTCTTCGTTCTCCTTCTCCAACAAGAGTTGTAGTTATCTAGATATTCTTTCTCCTTCTCAATAAGGCTACTGATTCTTGTAGTTTGTTTACTTTTGGCTTTTGATCCATTCGGTGTAAACAAAATTTGTTTTGTGAATCAATAAAGAGTGTGGTTGGGGGAATATCTTGTGTTTGCACATGTAATTTCATATATGTTTTGTTTTCCGTAGAAATCACTTTTAAGTAGTTGGGTGAATAAGACCATGATGGCTTCCGCAAAGGCGCAGTTTACCCAGCAGTTGGTATCAGAGCTAGATCATCGCAAAACTTAGAGTTGTTTTGGATTGAAAAAAATTGAAATTTGTTTGAAAAAAAATGATTTTTGTTTGAAAAAATCGATTCTTTTGATGTTGGATATGATGACATTTCCGAAGATGACTATTTTTTATGGAAGAAATTGCGGGATTTGGAAGCCTAAGATGGAGAATGTGCTTTACGTCAGTGATCTTCATGATCCGATTGATGGAGATGAGAAGAAACCCTCGGATGTGGATAAGGGAAAGTGGAGGAAGATTGACAAGAAGGTGACTGCCTTGATTCGGCAGTAACTTGATGATTCGGTATTCCATCATGTGGCTAGTTGTGAATCCATGAAGGATTTGTAGGACAAGTTTGGTATCTTTGTATGAGTCCAGGAGTGCTACAAGGCTTTTCTGGTTCGAAAGCTTGTTCAACTGAGATTGGATGAGAAGTCTGTTGCAGAGCACCTAAATGAATTTCAAGATGTGATAAATCAATTGGCAATTTGAAGGTCAATTTTAATGATGAGTTGCAGACTCTTTTGTTGATGAGTTCGCTTTTAGAAAGTTGGGAGACTTTGGTTGTTTCATTTAGGAGTGTAAATCGGTCGAATCGGACTGAACGGATGTGTGTTCAGTTTCTGTCCTAAAAAAATCGGACCATACACGGACAGGGGCAATTTTTTTCTCGGACAAATATCGTTGTCCTAATTCGTGTCCTAAATAAAATCGGTCGGACACGAACATATGTTTTTGCACACGATCGAACTCGGTCGGACATGGCTATTTATATCACATTTTGTACATTTTACTAGATTTTCTCTCAACTATACGTCGAATTACAAGTAATTCGGACGAATTCGGACGAGTCCGGATCGAACATGATTTATTCTCGTACAAATTTTGTTGTCCTAACTCGTGTCCTAAATGAAAATCGGACGGACTTGAACGGACATATTTCGGATACGGACACGAACGAACGTCGGACATTTGGACAAAATTTACAGCCCTAGTTTCATTAAGTAATTCCAATGCTAATGGAGCTATCTATCTGAAAATGGTACGAAGCAGCCTTTTTAATGAGGAACTAAGAAGAAAAGGGTCGGCTTTGAAGTCAGTTCAAGGTGAGGCTATGGTAGCAAGAGACTCGGGAAAAGATACAAGATGGAAGAAAAAAGGAGCTAACGGTAGAGGTGCTATCATTTGTCATTATTGTGGTAAGAAAGGTCACATACGCAAGGATTATTATGCTTATCGGAGGGATAAAAAGAAGGTTGCGGAGGGTAATAATAGTGATGAGGCACAGGCAGGTCTTGCTGCAGGTTCCATTAGTGAAGCTTCTTGTGATGTTCTGTTTAGCGAAGTTAATCATTGGAAGATGGATTCGGGAGCCAGTTGTCACATTTGTAAAGATGAGAAGTGTTTTTCTTCATATGAGAAGAATGTTGATATGATTAGAACAACCAATGGAGTAGAGCTGTCGGTTTGTGGTATTGGATCTATCCGGTTTCGTATGCATGATAGCATGGTGAGGGAAGTCTCCGGAGTTAGACATATACCCGCTAGTTCGTATAACCTCATTTCTCTCGGTCATTTGGATCGTCGTGGTTGCACTTATGATACTCGAGGTGGAGTTTTGAGAGTGAAGAAGGGTGGTCATGTTATGATGAGAGGTGTCTTAGAGAAGGGAAACCTGTATAGATTGGTTGGTTTTGTGGTCGACTGTGGAAGGCGAGTGACTGTTGAAAAACCTAGTCCACAGCAAGGTGGAGAAGTTAATTTGGTCACTGCTGATGTTTTCGACAAGGGTCTTCAAGTTGATGATGCTCGAGGGATTCGGGGTGATCAACGAAGGAGCTCAGATCAAGTGGTAGACGGGTGTCGATGCGGAAAATCCACAAGGTGGAGATCCTTGTGGTATTACAAGCATTTTTAGACTGTTAGTGTTGCGTGGTGCATCTCGGGGGAAAAATGCACCTTTGGCAGACGACGGGTTATGTTTGTAATGGTTTAATTGAGAGTAGGTGTCATCGAAAGAGTTAGATGACTTGTGTGTTGGAAGTTTGCTTGATGATGTGATTTCATATCAAGGTAGAGTGTTATGCTTTGTGATATTCAATCACATGTATGTTGAAGACGATGATAAGTGTCTTATGGTGGAGAAGAGGTGTGTGAACCGAAGTTTGGCGGAAGACTGTGCAGCAACTCAAGGGGGGCAAGTTTTGAGGAGTGCTTCAGCATAGATGTCTGAGCATAGATGTCAGACGTCTATGGTTTCATGGTTTTTAACCCGAGAGCTTAGACAGACATCAGACCAATCCGGGTCAAACATCTACGGCGACTTTTCTGTTATTGACCGGTTATTTTGAAAATATATTCCTAATATATTTCTAAGGGGCAAATTGAATATTTTGCCTAAACCTTTTATTCTCCTATAAAAGCAGCATCTAGCGTTGGATTAAAGCATGGAATTGAGACCGAGATAATTAATACAAAAGTTTGTCGTCACTCTTCATTGTTCTCCTTCTCCAACAACAGTTGTACTCATCTAGATATTCTTTTCCGTTCTCAATAAGGTTATTGATTCTTGTAGTTTGTTTACTTTTAGTTTTTGATCCATTCAGTGTAAACAAAATTTGTTTTTGTAAATCAATAAAGGTGGTTGGGTAAAATATCTTATGTTTGCGCGTGTAGTTTCATATCTGTGTTGTTTTCCATAGAAATCATCTTTAAGTAATTTGGTGAATAAGATCCAGATCGCTTCCACAAAGGCACGGCTTACCCAACAGATATACGTTTGTTTAGCCAAATTATTTTTACTTTTTTTATTAAAATTGGATACTTGTATGATAATACATATAATTATTGCAAACCATATGTACTATATAACATATTACATCAAATCAAGCTACGTAAGTTTTGTACTTGTGACCTTTCATGCCAAAGTCAAAGAATTTAACCATCGAAACAGTGGTGCTAGTCATTAATTTTATTTGTTATTTTTCTTAGACTCATAAGTATTTGTTTTGTATCCATATATATCGCTAGGATCAATAGCTTTTATTGTGTGGTGCTAAGGGCACCCCAATATACTTCTTTTATTACTGGACTAAAAAATAACACAAAAATCATCATTACACTCTTCTTAATACCGCATAGGGGCTACCACACCACCGTACCTTGTATCCCTCTCGTCTCTTATTCGTTCTTCTTTCATTTCATTCTGAAACCCTAATTCTTCAATCGATCGATCAATGATAAATTGTTCGAGCCGCAGCAATGTCGAAAAAGAAGAAAGCTGCAGATACATTGTTGTCTCAACCCCAGTCATTTCAATCAAGTTTAGGGCTTCAAACGGTATAAATTTGAATTTTCCCGCGGGAAAGATGAAGTAGACAGTTATTGTTGTTGATTAGGGTTTTCATATTAGGGCTGACTACGTGATTTGTTCCGCAAATACTGGTTGAATGATAGACTAGAATGAAGAGGTAATGTGGTATTAGGAAGCATACAAAATTTAATAAGTTTAATTTTTGTAATTGCGGTATTAGGAAGAGGATATTAGAATGCCCTTAGTACCACACTATTTATTTAGCAACATTCATACTCCCTCTGATATATCATGTCACACGTTTGTATTTAAATATTTGGTTCATGCGATAGGAGAGAGGAACCTGTAAAGTGATTCCAAGATTTGTTTGATTTGATGTTTAAAAAATCTTTGAATTCCCAGTCTTTCTATTATGTCTACTGCTCTGACAGCTTCACCGAGATACTCAAACTGTAGCTCTCCTTCTGGCACAAATGAGTATAAACAATCTCCAATTGAGTCTATCAACAGTTCTGTGGGAGCATCATCCCCTTGTGTATGTATCTACAAATTAATAACAAATATAATCAGAAACAACTTGATAAAAGCAGCTGAAGGATTACTGTTTTGTACTCATGTACCAATGTGAACATTATTAACTAGAGCAAAAGAACTACTTCCTTGGTCAAATCACCCAAAAAAAATGAAATTCTGTCTGCAAATGTAGCAGTCAGTTACAACTTAAGTAATGAATCGTAGTTCGGGTATTTATAAAAAGAAATTCCAGATCTGTTCAGAATTCACAGAGCAAAGATACACACAAATAGAATGTCGAACATTACTCAGAAAGTGAACATAACCCGATCGCACTATACGGATTCTACAGCAAGCTTGCCGATTTATATATTTTAGTGGAGAGGGGGATTCGAAACTCCTACTTACTCGAATTGATGGAAAGTGATATATCCGACGATATAGCCCAAATCAAACAATAAAAATGAACAAATTCTATTTAGACCCAGGAGCTGACTATACCCAGAAAAAACGATTACAAAACTGCTCCTGCTTTGCAATTTATTTATTTTAATTTTCAGCATACCTCGTAGAGCTCCTACGAGATTTTTTGGTCTACCTCGTAGAGCCGCTACGGGATTCTTTACTTTAACTTGTAGGGACTCTACGAGGTAAGGTAAAGAATCTCGTAGGGATCTACGAGATAGACTATAAAATCTGGTAGTGCCCCTACGAAGGAGGGTAAAAATGTCTTTTTTAAAATAATATATGGGTGAACTCAGCAAAATACTGGATTCATCTTGTTTTTCAAGATTTGCAGGATTTACTCAGCAAATTCTTGGATCCAAATAGAATTTACTAAAAATCAATTTAGAATTCAATAGGAATTAGATAAAAAGGTCATTTCACTGTATAAATTGCATCCAAAATATGGAAACCGAGGAGGCCTCTTTGTTTTACTAGCAGGCAATGTTTTTTATAGCCATGGCCAATTGGACTTCGAATAATCTGAACCGCGGATTACTATAGTCTGCAGCTCAAACAGATGAACCCAGGTCATACAAAAGGCAAATATAAGTAAATCCCTCATTTTGCTGAGTAGCGCCCTATAAATTAAAAAAAACCGAAAATACTCTTCTTCGTACGGACTCTTCGTGGTTTGTAAAATCACGTAGGAGCACTGCGTGGTACACTAAAAAACCACGTAAGGGCTTTACGTGGTTCTTTAGTGTACCCCGTAGTGCTCATACATGGTTTTCTTACAAACCATGTAGAGTCCCTACGAGTTAGACAGGACAGTTAAAAAATAAATATAACTGAAAAGGATAGTTTTGTTATTGAATTTTTTCATTAAAAAGGAGAGCTACTCAGTAAATACCTGGGTTTTTGAAAAGAATTTGCCCATATAAAAACGGTTCAACCGTCAATTTTACAACGTTGAACCATTGATCTTTTATTGTTCTCTTACTTTCTTAGCATGTAGGTCACTTTCATTCTTGTCATTTGTATCATTTTGAAGAAAATAAACAAAATATATATGGTAAAAATCATCATTTCAAAATATAAAGAACAAAATTCACCACTGTGTTCTTCACTGTTGCAAGCTCTTCTAGTAGCACCTCAAGATTCATCAAGTTTGATATCACTAAACTTCTGTCGTTGTGCACTGCTGCTTCTACACACAAATATGTTCATGTTGGTGTAGCTGTGCACTACAACAATACACAGGTTCGCTTGCAAACTTTAAATATCATCTATAACTAGTTTAAGTAGCTTTTTTGTATCAATATTTTTGCATATGTATTGTAGTTGAGTATGTAGATTTTTCGCAAAATATACACTACCGTTCCAACGGTGTTGAACTATAAAAATCTTGAATTGTTGCTTGATTCGCGATCCGGTTATGAAAACTATGCTTGTGAAAAAAATAAAAAAATTGGTGCTTTTTTTCTAGCAAAAGCAATCAGCATTTATTTATTTTTTCTTAGCAGAGTTAGTGGATATTGAAACAGTTTTTCAATCATACCTTTTTCCAGTATAATAGAACAACAATAAAAATAGAAATAGCGACTTTTTGCCTATTACAAGTTAGATAAACCTAAACTAACCCAACTATGGTCAACCAATCGGGTATACTCTAGTGATCCGTTGGCCCAAGTCAACCGATCGGAGATCTCCAAATGACTGTTATTAACTTATTATCCCACCGTTGATTTGACCGGTAGTTACCTTTAATGACGATATTCCACGTAGATGAGAGGAGTACACTACAGATAAAAGTAGCTTAAATTTCCTTTTTTGATGTTGTCATTTCAAAAAAAAAAAAAAAAAAAAGAAAGGCGCTTGAGGAAGAGAAATATAACCTGATGGTGGAGACCGACGTTTGCGGTGAAGGAAGCCCCACTGTTCTTCCTGAACCAAAGTTCTTGACCATTAAACTTTACAGTGCGAGATCGACAATGATGCTTCTTTGGGTACGGAGAAGAAAAGAAAACAAGTGGACGCTTTGGAATGAAGCACGGCTGCACGAATGTGGAGGAGATGAAGGAAGTCATTTTCTTTTTTTGTTAATAAAATTTCAAAGTCTTCCGCTAAAGCTGATTAAGCTTATTTTTATTTATAGACTTTGCCTGCTTCATCGTTGAGCAATAGGTGCATTGTTTATGTTTTAATTTCCAGAGGGACTCAAATAAGCTGCATCTTTGGAGGTGAAACGAATGAGTTTGGATTTCAAAAAGTAGTACACTAATGCTTTGTTTGTTTAAAATGATTGAACGTCTGTTAAATGAATGCTGAATGTTTAATGTTTAACATGCAATATTTTTTATGTTGTCTGATTTTTTGCTTATCAAAATTCTAATTTATTGTGATATATTTTTGATTGACAAATTTAACCACCATTTTTATCGTATGAATACTAATAGCGTACATATATGCAATTATTATTTTTAATAACGGTGCATTTATAAATTTATTCAATATCCATACAAACAAATTAAAAATATTGCATTTTCGACTCGTTTATTAGGGAAACTTATGAAACTACAACAAGTCAAAGAAGATCGGTAATTTGATCATGTAAATTCCACATAAATGCATGTGATTCAGATGAGAACCTTTCACTATGACTTGGGAAAGTCTGTTGTTCAACTTGATTATCATTTCCATCATTAAAATCTCGAACGTTATCACCTTGTTCTGCTTCCAAAAATAGTTTAACATTGAGTCAGAATGACGTAGAAAATTGTGTACCACCTCACACGCAATCACAATATCACTCTAAACAGAGAATTTGTATGGAGACATTTTAACTAAAATAGGGAACCTTTTTTTTAGTACACCAAAACTTCGTTCAATAACATTACTTAATCGTGCATATGCATGCTTAAATCTTTCTTTCTTGTTTTGTAGCGGCATTGTTTTTATAACTTTTCAACCAATATCGTGTTTTGCGATAAGGAGATAAAAAACCTTTTGTATTTGTATAAGCAGCATCACAAAGGTAATACATGTTTATATTAAAATTAAGAAGTTAAGTTAATATTTTGACATTATTATTGTAACCAAAATAAACGAAATTTATTTACATAAAGTATAAATTGTAATATTATTTGTAGGATTACGAATTGTTTCAGTAAGCACTCTAGAATCATGAGTTGTTCCCTCCCATCCGACCATCACATATAAAACTTTCATATCGAAATCACACGCCGCCATGACATTTTGATAGCGGTTACCTTGACTTCTGCCTCGATACGAAGTTTGCTCATGTACTGAAATATTTGCATCTACTAAAGTTCCGTCTAATGCCCAAATCGCACTCTTAAAAGATCCTTGTCATAGTTCTACATGAAATCTTATATTTTCGGTAGACTTATCAAAATCGGGTGGTATTATCATTTCTGGAGCAAAATTTCTCATGGACGTCAATATTTCATGAAAATATTTGTTAACTGTTTGACCTGAATGTTGAAAACGATATCTAACAATTTGATTTCTACAATTAAGACTTATGATCGTTAAAAAACGTTGTCATTTTCTCTTCAACGTCTATATGTTTACTATCTTAATGCCAGTTCTTTTCTCGAAAGTAGCAGCATAACTTTCTGAAAGATTATTTATCCATCCCGAATTTATCGTACATCACAATAGAAGAACCATTCATAAGCTTCTGCATGTGCCTTTTTCCAAAAAGTGACGAAGGTAAAAAAAATTGTCGAACAATCGTACGCTTCTTTGTCTTAAGCAATAGTAAAAGTGACAATAATTTCACCAGTAACCATTGTTTCAACATCGTCTTTAAATTTGAGAAAATCTTAGCATATAATAAAATTAGTATGCAATATTTGACAAGGTATTAGAAGTTGAATTGAGCTCAAACGTCATTGGAAGATAAAAAAATTAATGAATGCACACTTTATTTACTATAATAAGTTGAAACACATACAACCTAGTAATCGATTAACACAACTTTTGCAGCCTGTGACATGATTTAATGAAAAAACCAAACCTAGAAACATTATCGTATTCCTTTTTATTAGAAGATGATATATATAATATTGCATGCCTAATACATAAGTCAAGAACTCTATTCTATTAACTATATTCTCTTCGTCCATGAATGCTACCCTCAATTCTAGTTTTCTGCAAAATAACACTTTTGCTTTGATGTAATCCTACTGAGATATTACACTCATGTCTTTCAATTCTTTTAAAGAAGTAATTACGACATTTAATGAACGTCCATTGTTAGTCTCCTCCTTATTAATTTTTTCTTTTATAGCGCTAACTAATTCTTCAATTTGTTTGTCTATCACTTCACCATCTGAACTTTTACGCTTCTTCTTTTTTTGGCCGACAATGCGTATATTTGGAAGGACCACCCTCGCCGCTTTCATTATTATATGGACTGTTGTCATCTTCATTAACATGAACCCCATCAAAAAACTCATCATCTACGTTATTAGGCAGCTGAGTTTCTTCTTCTGCATTAGCTGATGTTGGTACGCCACTATTGTGACGGCCCGCCCCGCACCAACCGACATTTACTCCAAATGTGCGCTGTACACATGTCAAGTTAGCACGGAACGGGTCGTCAGAAGGAAAGGGAAGAAGGAAATGAACATATAAGGAACCTGTAGAATGTCTCACAGCGCATAGAACAAAATATAATAATAACATAGTTGACATAAAACAGGTGAGACAGTGCATAAGCTAAAAATCAGAACTAAGCATCATAGCAGCGGAAAGCCAAAATATAGCTTATTACAACTTTTCAAACTATCTCAAAGCAAAAGTAAGATAAATGAGGTACACTACTAATGCCCAAGTAGCGACCACCAACGACACAGGGAGAATGTGTATATATATATATATCATACGTGGAAGCCTCCTGCCCGCCTCCGAATCAGCTACTCGCGCATCACCAGCTAACCTGTCTCTAGTCTGCTCGTGTGAGCACCCAGAGTAATAAGAGGAGACATAAAACTCTGGGTCAGACATAAAGCCTGGTATGAGCGATAAACATCTAAAGTGAACAATAACAGGTTGACTAAAACATACCTGAACCTGGACTTGCAACCAAAGAGTTAGCACTACATACTGTACAACACTCTAAGGTACCATATCAAGCAATGTAAAGATACGGAGGTGGGGAGGTGTGCATGTCATAATGATGGCAAACAATCAAACAAAGCATCCATCCTCACATCTCTCACTCAGTGCGTAAAGTATACGATATTCACCACTTCGATCACCCAACATACCTTGCTACGATCACTTTGCCCCATGAAGTCATAAATGGTTTCACTGCACTGATAACGTAGCCACAAATCCTTCGCTATGTCCACTTTGCCCCATGGAGTCACAAGAGCCCCACTGCACTGGCTCATAGCCTTACTAATCCTTACTATGTCCACTCTGCCCCATGGAATCACAATGACCCCACTGCACTGGCTCATAGTCTTACTACGCATCACCTTGCCCCTCAGGTCGTAATGACCCTACTGCACTGATAACGTAGTCTTGCTACCATCACCTTGCCCCTCAGGTCATAATGACCCTACTGCACTGATAAGTAGCCATCATTCCTTTTTAGTGGTGAATCGAAGTTATGAACGTCGACGACTCCTTAGCACACGTCCCGCAGCAAAGTCCAACCATGAAGTGAACTCATTGGTTCCCAACTGGATCCTGAGCTCTAACTTCCCATATTGGACTACCTTTGCATCTCGGGTTATTGGTCAATACTGGGTCGGGTCGGATCAGAAGCTCCTTCTTCACTGGATCGGTTCGGGTCGCCATCACCCCTGGCGGATCGGGTCGGGGTCTCCAGCTTGTCATGGTTCGGATCGTCATCGCGGTCCTCTTTCTCTTTGCTTCAGATCGTGCTCCTCTCCTTGGTTCGGATCGGAATACCCCATAGGGGTCGGATCGCGCTCCTCCAGCTCGTGGCTCCTCCTGGTTCGGATCGGCGTCTCGTAGTGCATCGGATCGTGGATGCTACTTTCCTCTAGTCGGATCGTGATACGAAACACGAGTGGATCGGATCGGGTAGCAGTTCACGGTTAAGATTCGTGGACCTTGCGCAGATGGTTCGGATCGGAGGAGATGACTCGACTCGTGGTGAGGTCCCACGATCCCATAGGGCGATCCGATCGACCCTCAATCCCCTATCCGATCTGAATCCCTGCACCTTGTCCAACGAGTTGTTTACGCCCCTCGACGGCGTTTTCGACCATTCCAACTATTCTAATCAATCACAAAGCATACCATACAGTCATAGAAACATGTATACTCAGCCACAAACATCATAAACAACAATATGATTGGTTAAAATGGATCAAACATAGGCAAAACCCCCTATTTTCCCTTAAGCATGTTTAGGTGAAACTTATGATATAATTAGCAAAACTTAACCAAATTAGCCCAAATTCATATCAGAGGTCTAAAACATCATTCCGAATTTTATAAACATTTTTCCAGAATTTTATCATGTTTAAATTCGCTAATTAACACTAATCACCCCTAATTAGCCATAATTAGTGTAAAACTATGCAAATTACTCACCTTAGCCACAAAATAAACTAAGATCTGAAATAATTCTCTGATTTGATGTGAATCCCAATGCTAAACAGCAGCTCCAATGTTGCTTTGGGGTAGATCTTCCTTGATTAGAGGTTGCTAAGTTTAATCCTTGACCAAAAGATGATTTGGAGGTGATTTAGAGGTTGGAGGCCATTTTTAGGGTTCCTTGGTGATAAGTGGAGGCTAGAAAACTGAAATGGAATGATTCTCTATCTCATTTCAGCCTCCCCATAACCCTAATCCCGAAATGGGTTATGGGCCTACTCACTAATCACCCGATTTGGCCCGGTTAAGCAGTTTTTCACCTTCCAAACCTTATTTCAGCCATATCTCCCAAACGGTAAGTCCGTTTGGCTATTATGACCACTCTACGGAAAAGTAAACCATCAAACGAATCCAATAGAAGTGGTTTCATGTCAAAATTCCTTTCCAGTCAAAAGTTATGGCCAAAACAGTACCAACTAGGGGCAAAATGGTCATTTAAAAATCGACAAAAATCATGAACATGGGAAATGGTTCTAATGGATGTTTCCCAAAGTTACATGACCATACGACTTCATACTGGAAAGAAATAAATATTCTACGATCCTCCGATGCGTAGAATGCGGGTCATTACAACTATCCATTTAGTTATCATCTGCATTAGATGGTGGTTTTGTTGATGCAGGTGACCATGCATTTTCTCCTTTGCAAGTGCAGTTTCAAAAATCATGTTTGACATCTCAACATTCTATAAGGGATTTATGTCGAAATTTTCGGAATTGGGATGATGTTGTGTATTCAATGTACATACGATGAGCCAATACTTGGCACTACAACTTCAAGTCCTCTTTATGTGAAAAGGAAAAGTTCAGAATACATATCAAACCTTGATTTTAAAACCTTCGGTTAAATTAGTAGTCGGCATCGCTAGGAGTAAGACCTACGCTTTTGAATTAAATAGGGACTTCACAAAGAAAAAACTCTCAGATAGCTGACGCAATGGATAAATTAAGTAGAGAAGAGACCTCTAGTCACCTTAATAAATAAGCTTGCAAGAAGCCATGAGTACGCAGTTATGTTTGAGCACCGATTATCACCCTCTGACAGAAAGGGTGAATAGGATTTTGGAAGACCTTTTGAGGAAATGTTAGCATGACACGATAGAAGTTGTAGTGCCAAGTATGCTATAAGAAGAAAAGGTGGAACGAGAGGCGACAGTGAAATGAGTTCCAACGCATATTCTAGAAATAGAAATTAAGAAGCTACGCAATCGTGAAGTTAAGGCAGTCAGAGCAATATGGAGTGAAGCTCAAGAAGATGCGACTTAGAAGACTGAAGACTAGATACGCGCATCATACCCTTTTTGAGGGTACATCCTTGATCTCTCTTTTTCTGTAAAGTTTATTTGCTAGTCTTTATCTTTTAAGTATATCCTCTCGGTCCAATCCTCGGTCCTTAGATAGAAACCAATGGATGTAAACATGTTATGATTGATGGTTGCAAGTGGTTGCTAGTGGTTGCTCGTGGATGCATATACACACACACACTAGGTACTAGATTGGCTCAGTCACTTTCATATTGCATATGCATATATGTGTATATATATATGGATTGAAACTTAATGTGTTATCATATGGATGTTGCATTTGTATGAATGATTGCGCACTCATGTAGAAGTTATAAAGTACGATTAGGAATAATTGCATACATTATGGACTCATAGCACTGACATAATTTGCATTAAGGAGGTCAACTGAATCAGTAGACCGCCTGATTGTGCATTAGATAAGGGCATGTACACACACTATGCATATGATCATGAAAGCATTAGAAATCTTTTTAAGGATAATGGATGCTTGTGATTGATGGTTGAGTAGATGGATGTTGAATGTTAGGATACATTCTTCTTAACTTAGAGATTTCGGGGACGAAATCCTTTAAAGGAGGGGAGAATGTAACACCCCGTATTTTCTGTGAATATTAAAGTAACGAATTAAATAATACTTAATTTTAAAAGTGAGAATTAAGTAAAATGGGTTATGCCATTGGGTTCGTCTCGGAATTCTTCTTGAGATAGAGTCCGAGTTTCCGTAAATCGGACTCCGTATGAGGAAGTTATGGGCCTCGGAAGATTACAAGAATTTAGAGATTTAAATAATTAGTTAATCAGCCCAGAAAAATAATTCAAAAACATTCGAAATTAGAGAAGCGGGCTGGGCCAAAAATTTCCCGCCCAGGGGTGTCGACCCCCATAAGGGGGAGTCGACATAGGTGTTGACTCCCTAAGGGGGTCGACATAGGGGTCGACATGGGTGTCGACCCCCTAGGGGAGGGGTCGACCCCTTTTTGGATCCGACCCAAACGGGCTGAGCTGCTTCGTATGACGTGTTTTGATGCGCTGGACGGACCTGATGGCTTCTATGGTGATCTAACGGCTCTAAAACACCCTCTACACCTATAAATTAGTGCCTAGACCTAACCTAATTCATAACAATTCCTTCTGATGCCTCTATGCTGCTAAACTCTCAATCCTCTTAGCCACCGCCTCTAAAAACCTAAATCATATTAGAAGATCTTCATCAACAATCAACATTGGAGATGAATCAACATATGCACACCTATTTTCTCCTAATCTAAGCAGTGTAAGTTCAAGTTACTTTCAGATGTGAAATCTTAATTGAAATTCTTGGCATATAATAATCTGAATCCAAACTATACCTGATTTATTCAAATCTATTCTATCAGATTTGTATTTGCGATGTTATTCAAATCTATTTTATCAGATTTGTGCCTGCGATGTTATTCAAATCTATTTTATCAGATTTGTGCCTGCGATGTTATTCAAATCTAATCTATCATATTTATGCCTGCGATGTAATTTTATTCAGATCTATACTTCTTTTATGTTCCATATTGCTATTATCAAATATAACGTCGTATGGCTATTTTATGCCTAATCTTTTATGTTTCCTCTTCTTCCCCTTTTATTATGGATCTAGGTTGTCTCAAACCTAGACGAAATTTTGTTATTTATACGATTAGAATATGGGGGAATTGGGCCTAATCTATTTTATGTACTATTGGGCGTAACTTGTAATTGAGATTTGGGCATAACTTGTAATTGAGATTTGGGTATAACCTGTAATTGATATTGGGGCATTATTATCATTATAACTGCAAGTTTGGGTTAATTGGCATATAAATCAAGTTTTGGGGCATAATTGTTATTGTTGCGAACTTGGGGTAAATTGAAATATTAAATCTAGATTGGGCATAAACTGTAAATTGGAATATTAATCTAGATTGGGCATAACTATTGGTTGGGACGCCAAGCATAATGTATATTTTGATTTTGGGGCATGACTATTATTGCAAATTTGGGAAGATTGTGTGTAACCTATTTTGAGTAATAACTTGAATTTGAATTTGTGGGGCATAACTTGCAATTAGCTTTGTTGGGATATAACTTGAGAATTGGAACATGACTAGTTTTGTGAATTTGGGATGATTAGCATATAAAATCTAGACTTGGACATGTATGGTAAATATGCTAAAAGATAAACATGCCTAACCTGAAGTTAGATTGAGTTGCGGTGTAAAACTGCCCGGAACCTCCCGGCACATCCAGTAACCGCAACAACACAGATCTAATGTGAGAGGTTAGCGCATTTAGCCCAAAAACCCGACGTTAGAATGAGTTTGCGGTAGAAGTCTGCCCGGAACCGCCCGGTACATCCAGCAACCGCAAAAAATAGTTCTAATGTGAGAGGTTACGGCATTAATGAGTGAATTAATGCTAATAAACAAGACATGAATATAACATGATTTGCGGTAGGGTTAAGTTGACACAAGAAGGCAATACTTAACCAATGTAACATGACAAGTGGATGGGTTAAGTTAACTTGAATCGATTGATGACACTTAACCAATACAACATGATGAACGCGTGGGGTTAAGTTAATAAGAAACACTTAACCAATATAACTTGATGAACGAATGGGGTTAAGTTAATGGGAAAGACTTAACCAATATAACATGATGAATGAACGAGGTTAAGTTAATAGGAAATACTTAACCAATCCAACATAATGAGTGGGAAGGGTTAAGTTA
Source organism: Allium sativum (assembly GCA_030737875.1). NCBI lineage: Eukaryota > Viridiplantae > Streptophyta > Magnoliopsida > Asparagales > Amaryllidaceae > Allium > Allium sativum. Next base: position 1,032,680,644 of record CM060916.1, on the reverse strand, counting down.
ATAAGAAACACTTAACCAACATGACATGATGAGTGGGTTGGTTAAGTTAACAAGAATAGACAACACTTAACCAATATGACATAATGTGTGGGAGGGTTAAGTACATATCGGGTTGGTGGGTAATATTAGTAAATATAGGCCCATAAACTTAACCATTAAATAAACATGCTTGAATCAGTGGGAGGGTTAAGTACATATCAGGTTGGTGGGTAATATTAGTAAATATAGGTCCACAAACTTAACCAGTAGGAAACCCTAGTAACGGGGACCCATTTCAGCAGTAACCCACATAGATGTATCAAGGTACCCTGAAACTAGGCAGGGTGGGGCACGATTACTGGGCTGATTATAAGCGGTCAAAATAGTGGCGGTGGTACGTCAGTGTAGGTTCCGACAGATTATGGGCGTGCACGTACTCCGGAGTGGAAAAAGAAGGCACTTGGTACCAGTAGTTATACATTGTGCATCTTGAATCGTGTCAGGTTGCTATCATAGGGACTGATACACCTTATGGTGGGACCAGCACAGGGTATTTACACGCAAGATAGGGTCGATTGACACAGACACAAGGAAAAATTAATACGAGTAAGGAGTCGATCGATAGGGTAGTAAGGGTACAACTAACATATTCATGGCAATTAGGCAGATTGAGGTGGAATCCTCATTATAGATGTACACCTGAAGGCTACCACAAATGCGGGGATTGGAATTACATTTCCATATGATCACTTTATACAGATTACTAGTTGGGACACTAGTTAGGTGGTGCAGAGATATAGAAATCAGAATAACAGGGTAGTAGCGAAGCAGAGAAAGAGTAGAAGTGCATTTAGTTTATCTTGCCTTATCATATCTATGCTAATCGTATGTTATCTTGTTATCCTTGTTATCATGGTATTGTCTTATATTCAGTTTATTCATGTCATGATGCTTTTGCCTATTTACATGCTGAAAGTCACAGGACTTACCTGACTTATGTCTGACCTAGTTTGTTTCGCCTCTTTTCTTCCGTTTCCCCCCTAGGTTCTCAGGGAGGAAATGTTACCACTTAGCTCAGTTTTATTTCCAAGCTCAAAGATAGTCGATGTATTGCTTTGGACTCTCTCTTCCACTACTATGGCTGGTTCATGCTTTATTGGGGAATATCATTGTTATTTTTATGCTTCTTTTATACTTGGAAGTTTTTGAATCAAGACAGAGGTTCTATGTATTACTTTTAAGTATGATTGAGACAATTGTTGTAAAAGCTTGACTGAACCACATTGTTTATAAAATGACTTTATTTTCCGCTGCTTTATTTGTCTGTCTTGTAATTTATCTACATCTTTTACCTAAAACACTCCACTGAAGTTAAGGCATTCCCTTTGTGAGTGACCTTAACGGAGGTGGGGTGTTTTAGTACATAAGTCTCAGAGGAGGGTGTTAAGCTAAGAGAATAAATTTTCTGCCACCAACTGATATAACATCAATAGAAACCAATTGGTTATGTTGTAAAATACAACGTAAACCACACATCCATTTACAAATTCATTCTGGATTGTGAACGAAATCGAAGACACCTTATTCTTCGTCCAATAAAGGAGAGAGACCCTTGCAAATTCGAGCAATCTCCAAGCACGTCTAGATGACTGCCACTTATAACCTCGTTTTGGGTTGTACATCCTAATCGAGACATCAACAATAATCCAAATGATGTGAAGATCCTCGGTGTTCAGCCACCTCTTCAAGTATCTTCAATACTCGTCATACAGTTATTCAGAATGGGTCGAAATCCGGTCTTTCCGAATAGCTAGCGCATCTTTACAATTAATTGATATATAACCATATCATGAGTCTCATTCCTTTTCAGAATATTCATTTTACTCAAATCATTCTTCACATTTCGAATTACTCCCTTAAATCTTATCAAAGATTTGCATTCTTTAAACTTCTTGTTTAAATCTTTCCTCAATCATATCTTTGGCACAAAATCGTACTTACGATTTCTTATCCTTAACAAAGTTCATATTTGAAAACTTGTTAAATCCAAAATACATTTCTTTAAATCTTTCCACTAAGGCAAACTCATTTATCTTCAAATAATCTTTAAACTTGGTTCCCATTACTGTTTTTTAGGGAAAACTCTTTCATTCAATGCTTATATTCAAATTTAATAAAGATTGCTTTTCAACTAATCTTGAGAAATCATCTTCTCCTTTTACTGGGTTAAAGAACAAATGTTATTTAAAACATCGTTCACGATAAACCCAAAATTAAACTTGCATTCAATTCTAGTTTAATTTATTATTTGGAAAACTTCATTTTGGAAAGCTTCATTAAATCTTAATTGAAAGATTAATAATTATGTTCCAAATCAGATCTTCGTCATAGTTGGGTTAAAAAGAATAATGTTATTTAAGACGTCATTCATAACAAACCCAAAATTGAATTGATATTAAATATAAAATTTTCCAAAATTTATATCAACTTATATTCAACACCAGTTCTCAAAATCAACGAATACTATAAGTGGAATAACGATGTAAAACATCTTCCAAATTCCTCAAAATAGTAAACGTCTACACAACGGTAATCAATACCAAATATTTTAAGATCATTTCTATTCGAATGCAATTTTTATTCAAATTTGTTTTTCACATATTTCAAGATCTAACCATTGGATCATAAAACTTTCTTTTTCATTTGAAAACTCTTTTCATTACGAACCAACAACTTTTCGATTTAGGAGAATCTGATGGTCGGATCTTCCGGTACGTCAATCTGAAGTCAATAGTCGACGTTCGATATCTATCGCTGTGCAACTAGTCCTATTCAGACCATACTTCGACTTATATTTTAAAATTAATTCGAATTACTTTCCAAATAATTTATTAATTATATTAACCATATATAATAGCTTTTGAAAACTATATACTTAGTATTTAACTTTAAACGTCAAAAACGTTCTTCATCGTATTCCGCAAATTAGGCTGAAAAACACAAATATCGAAATATGGTTTAAAACTTCATATTTCTTTTAAAAATCTCTTTAAAATCACTTATTATGATTTATCATAATTTTTAATAATTTTTATATGGCCATTTTGTTCGATTTCGAATTACGGTCATTGAACTACGTTTACAGCGACCTTTCTAAAAATAGATTTAAATATATCTTGTAATATACAAGTTGTAATTCAAAATTGTTACTTTCATTTGAAATATCTTAAATCCGACTTAAATTGCATTAATTGTGACCATTTGAAATTTATGGTTGAAATTCGCGATCTGTCGCTACGCGACACGTCCTATTCAAACCATATTATTATTTAAAATAAAACTCGTCAATTCCATCCAAACATATTTTATAAAACGTTTATAAATTCGTTTTAAAAATGATACAAACTCCAAATTCAATTATATATCAAATTTAATATTCTATATTGTTATAATACTAAAATAATAATATTTTTCAAAATATAATTTGAAATCCAAACTTTTATGACATTCATTGTAAAAATAAATAAGATCGTTGGAAAAATCCATTCGAGTTCAAAACGTCATTTATATATCTAACTCAAATTCACTTTTTGAATTTACGATTCAAAATCTAATTTGAATTAAAACATGCCATTTTTAATTCAAATCTCTTTCAAAAACATTTCAAGCTTTTCAACAGTTGTTTGAAATCATTTCCTTTTCATTTTCTAATCGTTTTGGATATAAAAATCCAATTTCCAGTTTCACTTCTAATTTCACTTAAATGAATATAACGTTTATTTAAAATCCCAATACAATGGTACTTAATCATTTTTTAATATTCGTGGTGTCAATTGTGTGAACAATAATAATAACACTCATAACAATTCAACATCAATCAACAATCATAAGATAAACACTATAATTGTTAATGCTTAAATTTACATGAATAGCATAAATAAATTTGTAAATAAACATCCATCAATCACGAAGCAACCATTGCAACCACAAACAATCATTATATAATCAGATAAGATTACAATAACTTAACAAGTTAAATTTTAAGAAGTTTCTCACATTGGTTGTTGATCGTTGGAATAACGATTATTTATAATTAAATTAAACAGGCGTTTAATTCAACCAAAATTTTTAGCTAGCTCCAAATTGCTCCAAACTAGTTTCATTGCATAGACTGCGTCCATACGATCTCAACGGATCCAGATTTTTGTAATTCTGACTACGTATGAGAAAGATATTAATTTTACAAGTTCATGTACAATATAGAAGGCTATTAACCTAATAAATAAATTAATAACATACTTTTAAACCTTAATTATGTGTTGAGCCGCCTAATTTTATACTCATTATCTTCTCTTCCCGATCACCTATAGGCAACGAAGGCCATTGCCATGTTCTCTCTTAAGCCAAGCTCCTCCATTACTCCATAATTAATTCCGTAAAAATCACTAAAGTTCTTCTATCAAACTCCTCTTTTACCTCATATACATAGTAATAATCTCGAACCTCTCCTGGTTATTGTGACTTCAACCCTTCGCTGCTTCCTACAGCAGGACCACGAACGTTTTTAACCCCAACTCCCACCGAAATTTCATAACTTCTGCTAAATCTTACAACAAGCCTAAATCTAACACCAAAATCCCATTCGATGCTCCAAATCTTTAAAATGTTGAACCCTAGAAATGCTACAGCCACGTCATCAAACTAAAACTAGTTTGAACCATGTAAAATTTATATTGTAATGAAGAGGAGCACTTAGTGATTCCAATTATATATTTATTTTGTTTTATTAAAATTTGTGTGATTTGTTTATGATTTTTAAACCAAAGATTGCTCACGTTTTGGAGGAGTTTGTGGCGGCTATGAAGAGTTGACTACGATAGAAAAAAAGATCAGGGTTAGGGCAAAGTTTAGGATGTATTTATTGGGTAGGTAGCTTCTAGGTTAAGCTTCATATTTTAATTTTATTATTTTTTTAGCTATCGCTACCTGTATTCGTCATTTAAAAATTCGCACGGGCACATACAAACTCTGTTTGTGGTGAAAATTGACATGTCATTACGGCCCTAATGAAACTATTTTTGTCAAATTCTGAGTCCGTTTGCTCAAATAGCATTATTTTAAACTCAAATTATCAATCGATTCACAATTAAATTATGCACTGTCACAAAACAACTCTGATTGGCACGAAATTTGAAATCTAGCAATAACTATTATTACATATTCAATAAAATTGGTTCGTCGAAAACAGAGGTAGCTTGCAAAATGGCTATTTTTTCAATTTAAATTCAAAATAATTAAAATTTTTGAAAAACAATTTATAATTATCGTATATATCCACATAAAACTTCATATGGCTTCAGAATAAAATATATTGGATCTAAAACTTGATACTTCATTTTTAGGCTAAATCGATATTCAATTTATATTGAAATCCTTTTATTTTATTAAATAAATCGTTATGGTTTATAAATGATTCCACAACGGCTTTTTGGACATTTGATTTAGACATAACTTACAATCCATATGACAAAATCTCGATTTCTCACTTTCGTTAGAAAGGGATAGTTAAATTGACTCTAACGTTTCTTGTTTCAACCAATTCCGACTTATATTGAATTCTGTATACCCATTTAAAGTTCAAAACGTAATATTACGAGCTGCTGCTAGCTCGTTTTTAATAATATTACAAATTATATGTTCAAACGTTAAATTAAATATATTTCAAGTTGTTAATTCTTAAAATAAATCGTTTTAAATATTTCTTAATAAAATCTGGGTCGTTACATTCTCCTATATTTAAAAAGATTTTGTCCTCGAAATCGAAGACGGAACCAAAGGTTGTTTCCTTAACCGAATCAGCCTTCGTTCTAACCAACTCAAATTCTTTAACTTTTTAGTGTTTCTAAGAACTTCACATTTCTCAAAATTTGGCTAACGCCTTAATTTTTTGAAAAATTCCATTATAACCTCCTTTGTATAGCCCTATAAGTAAAATTACAACTCGCCTCTCTAGGCCCTCATTGATTAAAAAGAGAATCCAAAAGGCAAATGGCATGCTAATCGGCTCATAAAATCATCAGACCCAATCAATACAGTAAATATGTACTTTTGTATAAGGCATTTAATTTTATTCCTCTTCTTAGCTTCCATACAATGACCTGTCCAATATATATATATATATATATATATATACACACGTCCAATTTCCAACTGATTTCCACTAAATTTGACCTGACGTAATTTATTTTCCATTCTTATATTGGTTTTATCATTCCAAATCTATTTAGCTTCATTTAAGTTAAATTTTAATTCATTTGATTCACGTTTATCTTTTCAATTTATTTAACGCGTATGAGTTAATGTTAAATCTTGAATCATCTTCATCATTTCTCAAATTATAATTGTTTAATTTTAACCAAGTTCTTAACTTAAGACTATTCTTTTCATTATCTTGGCTATTCAAATCATTTTCAAACACTTATTAAATGGGTTTAAGCATATCTCGACGTTTCAATTGGAATCATATAGTCATCCCACTTTCGAAACTCGAAAATAAACTTTGATGATGTTGAAATCATTATTAGAATTATCTTCCAGCAACTAGAATGTGATTCTATATTTATCTAGTATATTCAAGACTTCGTATATACGTTGATCAGGCGCATATTCAAAATTTTCTTATACTCGATAGTCCAACCTCCACATCAAATAAAATACTCTAATTCTTATTATAAGATTATCGGGTAGGTTATCCATATATAATCTTTCAAAACCAAATTCGTTTTTATGAATATGCAAATTCATTTTCTCGTATATATAATACTCTTCAAAATCATTCTATGACATTACTAACCCTATCTCTAATGAGTCGCTCTTATAGGATATTACTAATCCTATCTCTGATGAGTCCTTTCCTTCTATTCAAACGAGTCATACCCCAAAGCTTTGAATAAACCCTCGCTCTGATACCACGTGTGACGACCCGTCTTTTTGGATGATTCAAATCGATGGTTAAACCGACTTAAACCAATCAACAAGACATATCGCTTGGGATTACGACTAGTAAGAACTGAAAAAAAACATTTCCATTATCATTGCAATAACTTTTACATCAGAGTACAAAATATATCAAAGTATATTCATAAATACAATGCACAGCCGAAATAACTATATCATAGTGTATAATGTACATAGCAGAAAACATAAACTCTCAGCAGAAGAAATAAAATGCTCTGGACACAGCTTTAGCTTCAATCCAACACCTGTGCTGTAAAATATATACAAACCAGAACTACTAGCTTCCCGTGTGGAAAAATATGGGCACCTAGAGGTTAGGTGGGAAACAATAAACTTTGAGTCAGTCATGGGACTATTGTGAGAACTATAACCATTATTTATTTTGTTTTAAAGTCAGTACACCATAGGACCACGCTGTATAACACGGAATGGGTTTTCTCAACATGAATATCAATAAAAAAACTATTCATAATGCTTTTTTGAAAAGCTATTATAAGATTCAAGTCCCATCACACAATGCAACGCAAACCGAAGGAAAGAGTTTTACCTTATAATAACCAAATATACTTGATAGTGGAAAATAAATATTTTTGATATTATTACTAGTGCATAGTATCGAAATCACTTTCGAAAGTAAATGTATAAATCTTAGCTCACATAATGCCTCATCCCATTATGTTGTCTATTAGGTTACATCCAGGAACGCAAACTCGTATTGGAAGTTGGATTCAATCATGATGGTTTCTGATTCGAAAGACCTATCGTGGAGGTGTGTATCATGACGGTTAAGTCCAGGCACTAGATACCGCTGTAATACACATCCACACTACACTCTGGAATCAAGTATAATGACCCACGGCTTTAGTCCAGGCTCAGAACACCTGTTGACGTCAAAAGTTGGTCACTAGTGATGGTCAACCTCCAATTGTGCGTAGAACACACGTTAATAATCACATAGTACGAAAAAGTAAGTAAAAAAGGAACACACAACATTTTTATAGTGGTTAGGCAAAGATGGTGCCTGCATCCACTTTATATTTACTGATTATTATTTTGGATTACAAAGTATAATTGATATTCTTTTGTGGAGAAAAATGAGGAAATTACAATAACCTTGTAATATTTGAAGTGCACGGTTGAATGTTTCAAGTGTACCGAGCGTAAGTTTGAAGTGGAGATTTTAACTTGCCTTTCCATTTTCGGCAATGGTGTATTTATAGGTGATAAAGGTGGGCTGAGCTAGGTGCCACGTGGTTTGCCTCTTTTGCGAAGCTTGTACACGTGGAGCTCGATCCGACTGAATAGTTGTGGCGGTGGGACCTGGTCTACTGCTGGGTAATAGTTCTCTAAAAAAATATGGCTTGCGTAGCACTTGAACTATGGTGTATCAAAAGTGGAGATTTGGCCGGAAGTGTTGACCACTTTAACTGCCTTGAGAATCGAGTTTCATTGGATGACTCATTTGGATATTTCCAAGTAAATGTGATCGATCCAAATTTTAAGGAGAGGTAGACTTGGTCGGTCGGAAGAGTGATTTTGCTGGGAAGAGAGATAACGTCGTTTGAAGGAAAATTGGTTAAGGCCGAGCTTTACTTGGAATTTATGGATTAAAGGGTAGTCCGTTGGGACCGGTTGGTACTGGATGGCGAGCCTTTTGATGTTGGGCTTTGATCTGTTGAATTGTGGCAGCTTTTGCCAAAAAATTGGTCAACACTTTGCTCCCTAGAAAATACCTATCTTGTAAAGGAAGGTGTGTTCTGGATTTGGAGTTCACTGTGCAGATAGCTTATGGTTACGCCGAACCATATTAAGGCAGAAAAACCAATGATCCCAATGGCTGTATTAAGGCCAGGAGTCCGACGATCGGTGTAGATCGTATTAAGCCCGGAAAACCGACAACCATTAAGGACCGTATTAAGGCCGGAATTCTGCGAATGTCGGAAGAGAAATTGATCATCCAGAGCTGGTGCTGATCGAATGATGCTAGAAACAAGGAAGAGTACGAGCGTTGAATCACACTCAGTATCTTTTGGTAAGATGGTATAGTCTGAGGGAAGGGCATAAGCCATGTTCCACTTATAGGTGTGGAGAGAATTAACCGTACTCGGTTTATGGAGGTGGTGGGTATTAACCATACTCGGCTTATGAAGGTAGCGAGTATTAACCATACTCGGCTTATGGAGGTGGCAAGTATTAACCATACTCGGCTTATGAAGGTGGCGAGTATTAATGATACTCGACTTATGGATGTGGGGAGTATTATCCATACTCGGCTTTGCTTAGTGAGACAGTGTAGTCAGTTGTTCCAGGATTTCTGAGGTTGGATTTTGACCATGTCCAGTGAGTGATCAGAAGGTTTGAGTGCAAACCGTGTTCTTGGATTGATACTTTTTACTTGCCAAATCCTGACAAGGTTTCGTGGAGTTTGGCGAGTGGCAATCACACTCGGCTTGAGAAAGGGAGCGAGTATCAACCATACTCCACTACAAGAAAACCTACATTTAGTTGCGAACATTGGCAGTGTTTGTAAATCAAGTGTAAGCAATGACTTCTGGAAAATGGAAAAATGGCGGGGTTGAATTTTTCTTTGGCCCGCTTAATTCTTTTGTGAAACTGGTTCTAGCATCGCTCATTTTTTTATTCATTTTATTTTTTACTTCACAGAACAATGCTCTCAAAAACCTAATCGCCTTCTCCCTATTCCACTTCCAAAAACCGCTTCACTGATCTACTCTACCTTTGAAGCAACGAATTGACATCAATCTACTAACACACCCAAATCCCTAAATCATCCATCTCTCACAAACCCTAAATCAACATTTCTACAACATCTACTAGCTTGTCAATAATCGAACTCAACCTAGGTATCAACTTTGGCTTTGTTTCTTCTTCTTCTCGTTCTACTTCTTTTATTAGGTCAATGGATTGTAGCTTACAAACGTTATTGTATTGGAGAAATTCGACAAGTACAGGGAAAGTCACGCTGATTGATTTAGCTAAATTTAGTACAACATGTATATGCTCAAGCCGATCGAATTATTTATTTTCTTAAACAAGTATATCAGTTTCAAACGGTCTATTGGAAAATTGAGTTCATGTTTACTACCAGTAATTGTTTTGGATTGATGTCGAAAATATGGTAACTTGAACTAATTTTTGGATTACCTATATATGTTGATGTTCACTGAACATGAATGCAAAATCAGAAATCATACTACAATTAGAATTGAGCCATTATATATGTTACTACCAAAATTAACCCTTAAAATAGGCTGACAGTGAAGGGGTATCGAAGGGATACAAGCACAGAAGAATCCTCTGAAAGCAAAAGGCCGAATAATAGAAAGGAACTCAAAAGAAACAGGATACCGACAGGGTCAACCCGACAGGAGGATCCCATAGCGAAAGGTCATTTACATCAGAAACTAAGAAAGAGGAAGACAAGAGCTCCGCTTATAGAAACCCGGAAGGGTTATCGGCATTAACCTGCTTAATGTCGACACATCAGAAGGCGAAAGTATCAAAGGTATCAAGCCAGAAGTACATAAAGATTATCCAGAACCAGCTTCTGAAACATCTACTGCATAAATGCTGAAAGGTCACATTGATAGGTAATAGACACACCACTGGAAGCTGCCTTCCGAAAGACCAGACTATCCCAAAAGCTCCACCGGAAGGCCTACCTGAACCCTAGCGGAGATACATGCTATCCATACTAATATACTTAGTACAAACACCGACAGTGGTTTCGAATCGGCAGCTATCTACATGCATCAAGAGGGCAAGCTCCCCTAAGTATTCATGAGAAAGCCAGAAATCTACGTCCAGAAGCTTAAGTCCGAGAGCCTACACCCGGAAGCCACTACCGGGAGTTCAAATGCTATCCGAAAGTCGCTACATCGACAAGCTCATCTCAATCTCAAAGAAGCCCCAATTGATCGGGACCTTCACTTTGGAGGCTATAATTAACACCACAAAAGCAGTCGGAAGCCAAACATCCAAGACCAAGGAAAAAAGCGACCGATAGAGGTCTTGCAGGCCCAATGGCCCAACAACAGAAGGGACCCCGAATCCTCTATAAATAGACCCCGAGGGTCACATTTTGTGGACGAATTTTCTCATTCTTATTCTTGTACTCTTTCTCTCTAGAGTAAACCCTAATTCTTAGATTGATTTGGGTATTTCTTCTATTCTGCTAATGTATTCTAAATCAGAGATCAATAAAGAGTGAATCAATACTTATGATGTTTTCTTATAAGATTATCATGTTATTTCTTAGTTATTGCTGTTGCAGCTTACTGTTTACTTCTTATATATGCACGAGTCCTTACCCAAACCTTTCCACGAATCAAATGAAATATCCCTTTCTACAAGCTTAAACACTTCCTACAAGCTTAGATCCTTCCTTCAAGGTTAGGCCTTTCAGTGAGCATGGTACAGAACCCCTTTCTACCATCTGTTAAGTCCTTTATCAAGGGTTGTATTTAGTGGCCCTTCTCCCCAAGGTAACTATTGGCTCTTGAATCGCTTAAACGTGATACTCACCCCATTGAGGAATTTCTTTCAGATTCTAGGCCTTGATACCTAGGAACGGTGAACTAATCCAAACTTGTGAAGGCTAAACAACCTATTTTCCCCTTAGGTTCATTTCCATTGGCCTATCTTTGGTGTTGACGAAAAATATCCTTAACATTTTGGTGCTAGAAGGAGGGCTTAAACCTCCGACCCTTTGGTTAACCTTCCCACATAACTACCTGCGCTGTTCCATCCCGGATTGGACTAAGGCTTTGAAGAAGCAAAGTTATGGGTAGGAGGTCCCAACCAAAGTCTTCTGAATCTCGAATGGATAATTTGGAAATTACTAACCCAGGAGTAACAGGAGAACAAAGGTTGAAAGTGGAAGCCTTGCAGATAATAAAATGGAAAAGAGAAATAGAACAACATGCTTCTGACACTGAGGATAATAGCCTTTCCCGCATAGGACAAACCTTAATACTCCCTTAAAAGTGTTTCTGCATCAAAGGATATTAACATTTTATCTCACATAAGGAGAACTCTCCACAAGCAAGTCAGAGGAATGGTATTTAAACAAGAAATAATGAATGATATTAACTGCTTCACTAACAAATGGCCTGAAAGGGTAACACCCCAACCTTAGTATATTTTGGGAAGAAGGAACAAAGATATAGGTACAACAACAAGGCTGGGTCATAAAAAAGTCAAACCCCAGTAGCACGGTGGGGGGCTTACGCCAGAATTACCCAAGGGATACTACTACCTCACCACTTCGATGGAAAATATCTACTTCCTGACCAAACACGAACTCGACTATTGGCCAATAACAAAGAAAAAGCCCAAATACGGAAGGAAAATAGGAAGACCCTATTGTCATTACCACATGATGAATGGACATGAAACTAATAACTGCAGAATCCTGGAGGAAACAATCATCAAATTCATCTACCAGGGCCAATTACGAGAGTTTATGAAAAGTTCAGATTAAGTTCAATAAAAGTCCTTAGGAAAATTATTATCAAACATGGCCGAGGGTACATAAAACCCTCCTTTTGAATTTTAAAGAAACCCAAAAGGGGTCAAACCATAAACGGAACAAATCCCTTGTCATCACCAAATTGGTCAGGACAAGGCATCCCCCGAAGGGGGATGGGGTATTAGTCTTTCTCTATGCCCAAATCAGAGGGGGCTAGGTTAAAGCATCAAAAGCGTAAGCCTCCGTTTCACACTAGAAATGGTCATGGAAGTGCATCTAAAATTAGCACGCTCTGCCTCTGCTCGCAGAAGAGTACGCCCTGCCTCTGCTAGAACTAAGCACATCCTGCCTCTGCTCGCAGAAGAGAATGTCCTACCTTTGCTTATGTTCCACGTTACCCACAGATGAGAACATCAACCCCTATCATTGCCTATGATGGTCAGGATAGGGCACCCCTCGGAGGGGGATGGTGTGTAAGCCTCTATCAGTACCTACAATGGTCAGTATAGAGCATCAAAAGAGTAAACCTTAGTTCTGTGGCTAGGCCCCATCTAAGTTTCTAAGACCTTATCATCACCTACGATGGTCAAGATAAGACGCCTCCTAGAGGGAGGTTGGGTAAGTCCTTGGACCCTACTTTTGGATAAGCTAGCCAAGCGCACTGAATGTACAGGCCCAGAGAGTGGCCAAAAAAGCACATACATCCTTTTCTTTGACATCAAAAGCCCAGAGTGTGGCTCAAGAAGCACGTACAACCTTTGCTTCACAAATCAAATCCAAGTGGGATACCAAAACACTAGTACCGAAAGGGAATTTCTAGTCTCCAATCTTTAATTGCTTGAACAAGAGTTGGTTCAGGTCTTCTAAATTAATACCTGAATCTAGGTTGATTCGATTCTTCACAAATACCGGAAGGGGATTCCTGGTCTTCAATCTCTATTTCCCTTAACAAGGGTTGGTTCAGGTCTTCTGCATCGATACCTGAATCTGGGTTGATTCGCTTCTTAGGAAGACCAGAAGCATACTTCCAATCTCTTACTTTAAATAACCCGAATCTGGGTTGGAACAGATCCACACACGTACCGGAAGGGGGTCCCGGTATTACCTCAATACCCGAAACTGGGTTGGTTCGGTTCTCAACAAAGACCAGAAGCGGGTTCTCGGTCTCATATCTTAATACCCAAAGATAATCCAGGAGACAACTACAACCAGATGTGGGGTTCTGGTCTCATCACAAATACCCATACCTGGGTGGATTCAGAATCTTAAATCTAAACAAGAAGGGGTTGTTCGACTCTCTCGGTAATTCAAAAATGGCTCAGAACTACACTTCCGTTATAACTAAGGATGAGCTTATGATCCTTTCGTTTGCTCAGGGAAGTGTCTTTAACTTGTACATTCATCAACTTATTTTTCAATATACCAGCTGCTCGCACAACACAGGAAATATCATCACAATAAAACATAATTTCGGGAAGGAACTAGGGAGAAGATCCCAAACATTTCTAATAGAGTCCTATAACTAGAACTACTCCTTTTTTCTGGAAATTCTTATCGTGGGAGTTTTCCCAAAAATACCTGTTACATAAGGAAGTTTTTTACTAACACTTGACATGACTAGGTCTTCTGTCGTTACAAACGTCCTGTGTTATGATGACATTGTTTCCGACAAAAGCAATACATCAAGTATATCACACAATACCCAGGCATGCCCACTAGAGGTCATGACATAAACCATTACATAACCGCAATTGCTGTTTTGAAAGGATTTACATTACAAACATATGAGAAAAGTCTATCATTCTGAGTCGGGATTTTGTAAAGAAAATTCAAGGAAGCGCAATTCTCCTTAAATTTCTTTAGTTCATTCTCCAACTTGTCAATTTTTTGGTATAGCCTACCTACCTCCGCATCTGAAATCTCAGAGGATTTTGTTGCTAACCTATATTGCAAATTATAAATAATTTCATCTTTCTCCTTCAGTTGTTTTTTTCCAAATGAGACACCTATGCCTATAGATTTATGACAATTATCTTTTGATGATAATACATCTTTTTATAGCCCGAAAGGGGAGCACTCTCTCAAAAATGTCTTTGCAGCCAGCAATGTTCAAAGTTTCTTCTCTAAACCATGAAGGAGGGGTCTGGAATTGGTCCTCTTATTCATGGGTAAGATGAGATATCGAAATACGCAAAACATAAACGTCAAATATACATTAAAAAAACATCATGCATTTCAAAGAAAGACAATCACATGACCTTTATTAATTCATACACATACGCATAACGACCACACTGACATATATATACAACATCATAAACCACCAAATGTCACGAAACCAACACCATTCACGGACAAGTTAAAAGAAAAAAAATACTTCATACAATAATACTTGATACTCCCTACTAGATTGATTTTTGCAGGATGAATTGCTGGAAATTCTCCATGCTTTTCAAACATAGAATTTAAAGCATTATAATAGCTTACATCTTTGGAGAAGCAGAGAACTGCCATGACATGAAAATACTAGTTACTAATAAAATTCAAGAAGAGGGAAAATATTTCGAAAGCGAAAGCCATACCCGTGTAACATCAACATCAGACCGGTCAAAAGCTCCTTTATTCTTGGAATCGAGAGAACCACCTCCCTTGGAAGATAACTCCCTTGTTTCGGGAGAGGAGGTCCAATCATCCATTCCAGATCCACCTTGTTGGTCCATGTCCTCTCATATTTCCTCTTCTGCTATACTCTCTTCCTCCACTTCTTCCTTATAATCCTCAGAAAACTCATCAATAAACAAAAGAGATGTAGGGTTTATCTTGTTCATTGGGAGTCGTACCTTCTCGCCTCACCTGCGCAATCTTCTCCAAAACTCTATCTCTGATAGAGGGTTCAATGGAAGAAAAATCAAATTCTGGTAGCCTCTTGTAATCATCAGAAAAAGCAAGGATGAAGGCATCTTCATAATATTCCATAACTATGTCATTAAGATGGACTTTCAGGAAAATGGAAATTTTGTCACTAGCCTCATAAATTATTCTTTTTATGATAGAGAGCTTAGTGTTCATCCTGTCCTCCTCGGCGGCATAATCAATCTCTAATCCTGATTTCCCTTCTTTAAGGTCCTCAACTCACTTCGCCAGCACATCTTTGGCCTTTCTCTCCTCCTCCAGTAGGGCCGACTCTCTACATTCGTTGTCACCCTCCGTCTTATCCCGTAACAAAGTATTAAACCTATCTCTCATAACCCTGTTCTCCTTCCAAAGGGCGTTGACCTCAGACGCTGAAACAGAAGCTATTCCCGTGGATTCATACCAAGTTTTCATCACCTATGGAAAAGAAATAAGTTGAGTCTCTCACAAAAGCCATGTAAAAACAAAAAGAATTAGAAAAGACAAGTCAATACCGAAAGTTGATCTCTGATTTGTTGCCGGTGGAAATATTCGGAGTCCAAAGGTATAGAAGTCAGAGTAATGTTAGCAACTTCAGGAGATAAAAGAGCTAGATTCACAAGCCTATCAAAATCTGAGACTGGCGGAGGAGGTACGGGAGAGATAACATGCTGAGAAGAGGAAGGCATCGGAAGACCATGCCTTTCCCCGCCTAACTCACCAGAATCATCGAAAGGGACAGGGCTACTTACGGACTTACCTTTCGGAGAAATGCCAGGAGAAGCGTTAACATCAACCACCTGGTCGTCATCAATAGTGGTAGGATCGAAAGTCGACCTTGTTTTCGGAGTAGCAACAATGTCTTATGAAAAACTTACTGGCTTGTCATGTCTGGACTTCTTTGATGGAGATTCAATGGTGGGCTGAGCAAGCATCTTTATAGCTCGGGAACTGGACCTGTTATAAGCTGCGAGAGTAGTTGCATCCTGAGAAGCTGAAGATCCTAAACAAAGGAGAGTTAAATCAGAAAAAAAATAACAAGAAGGAAACGGGAGAAAGAATGAAGAACGTTGTCGAATCAAAGTTATGATCTCATCCAAATCACCTGTAAAGATGGGAGAGCCTGCGTTCAACGAGCTAGAGTTCAGTGACAGTCCTTTAGGACCAGAAATGGGATGGGAGGTTGCCCCAATATCTTTTGCCCTGGGGAGATCAAGCCATATTAACGGAGCCTATCAGCAGTTAAAAGAAACGACCAGTACATATGCTCCACTTGTGCCTTGAAGATAGCCTCAATAACCTAGACTTCCCCCGATGATAAAGTCATATCTTTAGAAGGGGGCTCTGTGATAAAAGGAAGATACAGATAAGCAAGAGCCACAAATGGAAAACAATTACCTTCTGAAACAAGAGGCCTACCATAATCAACAATTTTTCCTGATATACCAGGAGGGCATTTAACGAGAACAAACTGATATTCCCATGACCTAGTTTTGCTAATACCATTGCTAATCAGTCTCCTTATGGGGTTAGCCCTCCATATCGGTGACCTTGAGCTTTTAGAAAATCAAACCATGTGACGAATAGTTTAGGACTTAAAGAATCCTGACCTGATGCAAGCGCTAGAGCTTCCAAGCATAAGAAAGTTGTATATGTATTAGGCGAGATTCTAACAGGAGCAACTCTTAGATCACATAAAAGCTTATGTAAAAAAGGTGGGAAAGGAAGGAAGCCTCCGTGCCAGATATGAATTGCTGAATATGCAAAATACCCTTCTGGAGGGTTTTTCAGAAAATCTAAAGAAGAGGGTACAATGGAATTAACACCCAATATGCCAAAGCTGTCCAATATTGCCTTTATTGAACTTTGGGAAGTGATTAGGGACGGCTT
The DNA here is from genome assembly GCA_030737875.1 of Allium sativum. Taxonomy (NCBI): domain Eukaryota; kingdom Viridiplantae; phylum Streptophyta; class Magnoliopsida; order Asparagales; family Amaryllidaceae; genus Allium; species Allium sativum. The sequence continues at coordinate 1,032,663,375 of CM060916.1, read as the reverse complement.
CAGATAAAATTCCTTCTTAGGTCATAAAGCCTTGGAATCCTTGGTCTTCGCCTTAGCAGGACTTTTACTAGACATGATTCTACCAGGTGACATCGTTCCATCGCAATGCCATTAGTATACATACTTCTTACATAAATGCATGCATGACATTCATAAATTGATTGAGTATCGTTATATCTTGTTAACATAAAATTCAATTTGTCATAAGACAAATCAAGCCCTGATATTGAACGCAGAAAAGAATGTACATAATGTACTTTCATTAATGGACAACTAAATTGTTGATGACAAAGAAAATAGATATCCTAACATCAAAATTTCGAGAATGGGAAATGCCCATCTAAAACATTACTAGTGGTCCAAAAAAAATATGTTAGAACTGAAGAATTTAATATTATCACCCCAAAACCTAGCTAGGAAAAACACAAGCGAGTGGAGTAGACTAGCCCTAATTATGTTGGAATCATTTCGAATCGATGGCATAGAATCTTAATTAATGGAAAGTTGCTTTCTTCTTGTATATCTTATTTTGCATATCACATTTCCTAAACAGGGTAATCTATCAAGTAGATGGCCACTCATATTGGACATTAATCATGATGAAAAGGATTGTTATTGCTTAAACCTATTTTGTGATTAGCATAATTCTAATCAACTCCACCGCCAATTTTGGTATATGATTACGATTGCAACTTATAGTAAGAATAAAAATACTTACAAAGAATTGAGCTTTGATTTTCGAAAAGAAAATTCGAGCCACTTTTAAGAGAAGCAGTAATCTTGCTCGAGAATTTGACTTAAAGGTGAAAGGCGGAAATGAGGGAGAAGAATTTGTATTTAAATTTCGAGAACAATATGAACCATACAAGTAAAGACCAATCAACGCTCTCGATCGAAGAAGATCAAAAGACACAGAGATAACATTCGAAAAAGACAAAAAGGTTGACTTGAGAAGTCGAAAACACCGCTTCACTAGGGGGCAAATGTTACTACCAAAATTAACCCCTAAACTAGGCTGACAGTGAATGGGTATCAGAGGGATACAGACACAGAAGAATCCTATGAAGCAAAAGGCCGAATAATAGAAAGGAACTCAAAAGTTACAGGATACCGTCAGGGTCTATCCGGCAGGGTTCATCCGATAGGGTCAACCCAACAGGAGGATCCCATAGCGAAAGGTCATCTACGTCAGAAAATAAGAAAGAGGAAGGCAATAGCTCCGCTTATTGAAACCCGGAAGGTTTGTTGGCATTAACCTGCTTAATACTGATACATCAAAAGGCGAAGGTATCAAGGGTATCAAGTCAGAAGTACATAAAGGTTATCTGGAACCAGCTTCCAAAACATCTACTACATAAATGCAGAAAGCTCACATTGATAGATAACAGACACACCACCGGGAGCTACCTTCCAGAAGACTAGACTATCCCAAAAGCTCCACCGGAAGTCCAACCGGAACCCTAGAGGAGATACAGGCTATCCATACTAATCTACTTAGTACAGACATCGATAGTGGTTTCGAATCGGCAGCTATCTACATACATCAGGAGCGCAAGCTCCCCTAGTATTCATGAGAAAGCGGGAAGCCTACATCCGGAAGCTTACGTCCGAGAGCCTACACCCGGGAGCCATTACCGGGAGTTCAAATGCTATTCGAAAGTCCGACAAGCTCATCTCAAACTCAAAGAATCCCCAATTGACCGGGACCCTCACTTTGGAGGCTATAATTAGCACCACAAAAGCAACCGGAAGCCAAACATCCGAGACCAAGGAAAAAAGCGGTCGACAGAGGCCCTTGTAGGCCCAATGGCCCAACAGCAGAAGGGCCCCCGAATCCTCTATAAATAAGACACCAAGGGTTACATTTTGGGGATGGATTTTCTCATTCTTATTATTGTACTCTTTCTCTTTAGAGTAAGCCCTAATTCTTAGATCGATTTGGGGATTTCTTATATTCTGCTACTGTATTCTGAACCAGAGATCAATAAAGAGTGAATGATGTTTTCTTACGAGATTATCATGCTATTTCTTAGTTATCGCTGCTGCAGCTTATTGTTTGCTTCTTATATGTGCGCGAGTCCTTACCCAAAACTTTCCACGAATCAGGTGAAATACCCCTTTCTACAAGCTTAAACCCTTCCTACAAGCTTACACCCTTCCTACAAGCTTAGATCCTTCCTACAAGGTTAGGCCTTTCAGCGAGATGGGTGCAGAACCCCTTTCTACCATTCGTTAAGTCCTTTATCGGGGGTTGTATTTAGTGGCCCTTCTTCCTAAGGTAACTGTTGGCTCTTGATTCGCTTAAGCGTGATACTCATCCCATTGAGTAAAGAGTAACTATTCTTTCGGATTCTAGGCCTTGATACCTAGGAACGGTGAACTAATCCAAACTTGCGAAGGTTAAACAACCTATTTTTTCCTTAGGTCCATTTCCATTGGCCTGTCTCCAGTATTGACGAAAAATATCGTTACCAATATACATATTATACATTCAATTTTTTGAGGTGGCATTTTGAATTTCTTAACGAAAATATTTGAATATTTTCTTGCTTCTGTTTGAGGAGGAGAATTCTGCTCATCCAACTACCAATTTAACTCGCTATCATATCTTGTAATTCCAGTTCGTTTTAATAAATTATGGACTTGCATCTTTCTTGGGGCTAATCACAATATTATTTGAGTTTTAAAAGTATTTATGAAAATCAAATTTTAATCATTTAATGAATGAAACAATACAAAGTTGATTGTTGTAAACAATTCCATGGTGCATTGTATAAACTATGAGAGAACAAAGTAGTTTTACATTTCTGTAAAATTCCAGGAGACCATTTTATATTTTTGAAACTTTTGGTTTGTCAATACTCAACAAGGATAAGGCTGAAAGGTTCTTATTTTAATTTTAATGGTTTCTTTTGAAAAAAAATAATGGGCATTGCACAATTTAAACATTTAGTACCCCGAGTCTTAGAAACTTATTGGTCGTCTATATCTTCTCATGTATTGAAAACTAACAGGTTGTTTGTATCTTCTTCTGCAGAATTAAAACTTAAATAATCAGGGAAGGTGGGGTTAATTAAGAATAAAAGAAGTATTTTGACTTAGTGTTTGGTTTTGTTTATTGAGTTTAAACTGCGTTGTATGAAATGGTAGTAGTAAAATTTTATTTTAAGTTCTTACCAGTCTTTTTTACTATAATTTAGTGTAGTTTGCAGCTTGTTTTCATTAATCAAAAGGCTTGTCATTGAAATGAAGTTAGATCTAGAAGCAATAATATAGAATATAGGTCAAAAAGCATGTGTATTATTCATATGTATTATTCCGTCTTTTTTGCTTTCTAAAGTGCCTATTTTGAATAATACAGGCTTCAGCCCTTCAGCTTCTTCTCAGGTTATGGTAAAGGGAACGATCATATGGAACATGTAGATGATTTACATATTGTTAATTCCATTGACCGTAGTTTTGGTAATAAACTGGTACCAGGTAGAGTGGTTGATAATGGTTCATATGGGAGGTATGGCTACCGATATAGGGGGTTTCAATGCTACTGCTCATGGAATTAATAGCATGGGAAAGAACAACAGAAAAAAGATAATTTGAGTGATGGATATAGCTTGGAGAATGAGGAGCAGAATATACAGGGAGAAAGGGGATTTTGTCCTGTATGGAACGCAAAGGCGTCGCATGCAAGATACTTTTTGGTCTTGTTGAGAGCGATTGTCAGGCTATTGATGCACGTCTCAGTCATGCAGAGTGTGTAGGAGGTGATATTTCAGACATAACAATTAAATTCAAAATTGAAACCGTATATGCAGATTGTGGTTCGAGGATACATCCAAGACCTCAGGAAAGGTGTTATTCAGATGGAAAATTATTGCTATCAATTTTTATTTTGTATTCTATTCATTCTTTATTTTGTTTCCATGTTCAGGTGGCCTTCAAACTGGAGATTTCAGTCGGCAAGTTGTTTATATACGAGGATTAACTGATGGTCTCTAGCTACAGAGTATGTTTCTTGATTTTGTAAGGCTTAGGATGCTATTGGATACGTAAGAATACACAAACTAGAAGCATACCTCTATATTGATTTTGTTTAAAAATTCAAAATTATTTATCTTTTGGAATTGCATTGATTGCATGGAGTCTCAACTTAGGTATTTTAGTATACATCTCCATATTCATTTGAACTATGAGTATGTATGCATCTGTTAATTTATTCAAAACATGCATGCGTTTTTATCAGCCCCTAATTAATTTTATAAAATTTAGCACTAAAACTACCTATTACCTGAACTGCCATTATCATTCATTTAAGAAATCAACTTTCTTCGTTCCTTAATTTCAAATGACTTTTTGAAAATCTGATCCTGCATGTTTTGTTATGATTTTTTTTACTAGAACTACTACATTCTTGAAGCATCCTAAGATTTACATCGAAATAAAGAACAAGTAGAGAAAATGCACTAAACTAACATGCTACATGTTATTGTTTTTTATATCTTATTATTTAGAAGATGCAGTATTACCATTTAATTCCAAATTACCTAAACCCCCAATTATTCATCCTCGAATAAACTAAACTAAGATATGTCACACTTTCGTAGGAAACACGATTACATTTAGCATATGCAACAAGTCATGAAACACCTAGGTGTCCCTAGTAGGATGAGTGTTGTCTTGTGCGGGTTTTCAGCGGATACTACCCACAAAATCCAAAGCATCTTATGTACGCGGATTAATCAAACTATATATTTAAGGTCTTTCACATTCCAAGGACCGTACCAAACTTCAACTTCAATAATAACGGTTTAGTCCCAAATTGTCCATCCCATTATTGGTGCAAAAATGAATAAAAAATTTCAAGCTGAATAGTAATTCCTTGATAACACTGTAATTATCTTGAAGGTTAAGAGCGTGGTGTCAACCAAAGTTCTACATATCGACAATGTGCACCCAATCATTCATTCACTTTTTTTTGAATAATGTTGCACTAGTGTAACTGTACTGTATTGGATGTGATTTATGCATAGATGAAGGAAAATTTTGTAAGTTCTAAAAATATTATAGATGAGAGGGCAAGTGTATTAGTTGAACTTCAAGTGACAAATAATAAAGTAATACTAAGGCACATATGGACATTTTGTTTCCTTTCATATCCTCTACTACAATCCTCACTTCTAAGTACAGTATGATGGATGTGGATGGAATGGAAATGAATGCTTTATAGTCAAGAATGATGGATGACTATTTTATTCTCAGAGAATTTCTCTTTATTGTATTTTTTTTCTTTTTTTTGCATGATGAGTGGAGATGGAATGGAATGATGCCATATATTATTTCATTTGATTCCTCCTCTACTAAGCGAATCATATCCAACACTTCATGAACGGAAAGTTTTGTGCCCTAATTACTCTACTTCTATAACCCTAATTCAACACACAAGTCTAGATTGATGTTGTATAAAAAGCTGAAAGGAAAGATAAGAAAAGTTTCGTAAGATAGATAACCCATATAAATTAAGATGTGATATATGGTTATCCTACCTTAAAACAAATACGGAGTGGGTAGTGTGATATTGGTATAAAAAATGATGTTTATTAACCTTTAAACGAAAGGTTCTTAAGTATACCAATATAAGAAAAACTTGTCGAAATATGGATGTAAATCGACTAACACTTGGGTTTGAATAATGTGGGGGTATCGAAGAAGAACACTACAATGAGTCATTTCTCCTTAATTGGGCCAAGTGGATTTTAGAACTTACGAATTTGAAAATTTTGAGTGAAAAACAACATGCATGAAACCGAACTCAAAAAATCCAACAAATGTAGGTGCAAACTAATTTTTTTTACTAGCACATTCTAACATGTATAACAAGAGTTGACACGCTTATTCCAGAACACGACTAACGTCTACACAGTCTCAAGCTAGCATCTTAAAAAGACACATTACGACTCAATGAATAAATAATGTTCATTCCCATCACCCAACAATTCAACTTATCAAACAAGTACCGAGGTGTTATTTATGAATTTTAAGTTAGTCCTTGTTCAACGAATGACCTAGTTCATAAGATTTGATTGCTGATGTAATGTAAATTCCCTTCCCCCACACTTGAGTGTGACCGTGTCCTCACAGTCGTTAATCAGACATATCTTAGTGAAAGGGAAAGAAAACAAGAGGGTAATCGTGGCTTACCGGATGCACGTGCAGAAAATACGCAGTCATCGAATTGATGAACCGGTCCACAATGGACCAGTGGATCAGCCTCATTAGGAGTCTGAGAAACAGCTGAAGCACAAAAACCCAAATGATTAAGAATTTTATATTACGTATCAGATTTGGAAAAACAAATTTTGGTTTTTGAAAAGTTTAAGTTGCTAATTTTAAAATTTTGAGCTTACAATTAATCCTAAAATCGAACTGAATTTCTGTAGCAACAAAAGCGAGGTCATCCAGCTGGGGTTCAATAAAAGTTTCAAAAACAAAATTTGATTTGTTCAGATGATGTATAAATTGAAAGATGTGTGAATCATTCTCGCCCCCAAACTTGTTTTCAGAATTATTGTTCAGTTTTTCTTTGATATTTGAAATTTCATGAACTAAAGATTCATTCGTAAACCTAAAGTCAATACCGAACAATTGAAGTTTCAGTAAATTTCGAAATCGTGTTTTCTCAAAAATAGTGTTATTCCAAAAAGAGTTCATATACTGCAAAAAATTATCATTGAAAAACAAGTGACCATAGTGAGGTTCAGTTGAAATGATCAAGTTGCAAGGGGTTTCAATAGTTTCAGAAGAATCGCCACTGTGTTTAAGATCACCTTTAGCAGTTTCATTGTTGTCAACCTCAAGAATTTCAAGATTTTCAAATGTTTCATTTTCAATTCCTGGCCCAACAACGTTATCGTCAACTAGTTCTAGAAGTTTTCACTCATCAAAATTGTCCTCACTTAAAAAGTTGTTGCCAACTTCATCATTTCTTTCAGATTGACAATCTAAAGTTGCTAAATCTTTAAAATTTTCAGAATCTGAGAGAGGAAGATCAAATTGAAGATTGACATCTTCGTTTTCAAGAGACTTTAGATTCAAGTCAATTAATGATATTTCAATAACTTCATTAAGATTTTCATCAATTTCGAAAGTTGTTAGTTGAAAATTTTCGATTCCAGTAAGAGTTGAATTTTCAGCAGAAGCATCAGCTTGAATTTGAATTTCAGTTTCACATAAATCAGTGTTTTGAACCAGAGATTTTTGAAAATTGTCATTTTCATTAACACTCATATCATTAGAATCATCAATAATCGTTATGTAATGTTGTGACGAAGTTACTGGCTGATTATTGTTTTTAAAAAAAGCATTGGTAGAAACTTGTTTGTTACTAGATTGGGATTTAAAGTTGTTATACAAGTTCGTAACTTCAGTTTGAAGAAGAGAAATTTGATATACTATCCTAGTGCAACTTTGCTTGCTATCTATTATTCTTTTAGCTAGCTCTTCGATGTAAGTCCAGCCAAGTTTCATGAAATTCTCAAATTCATCAACGTCATCAATTCCCTCAAGTAACAACTTTTAAAGATTTTGCCAAAGTTCAATAGTGTATTGAGCCAGTTGTTCGATGATACGCATGTTTTCGATATATTTATTTTCAGAAGATTTTTTTTATCTAAAGTTCGCGCCCATTCCTTGATTTCCTCGCGACAAATCCAAATCTCATGCATTAATTAATCAATTTCACTCATGCTTTCTTCAAGAAAATTGGTAGACACATTAGACTTCAAAATGTTGGTTTTTAAGTTCGTCGTTCCTATGTGTTCCTCACTGGTCGACCTTAAAAATTCATCCACCTCATCTTTTAGAAGTCGTCCATTATTTATTTTCCATAACCAACTTCGCCAAAAATTTAGCTTGATCGCAACACATTTTTCGTATTCGATAACCAAAATTCTACCTCTACTCGTATTACGAAAATCATTTTGGTTTTCAAAATTTTCATTGAAACCCACGTTGAAATTGTCTTGAAAATCGACACTTTGCTTAGCCACTTGTGCTAACAGTCGACTCGCCCCAGATAAATTCTCATTAATCGTAGAATGGCAATTTTCATATTGGGGTACAATTGTTTGATGAGATTGGTGGAAATTATTCGAAAAATCTTCAGCTTGAAATTCATTCTGATTTGAATTGAAACCAAAATCATTTAAATGTTGAAAAGAATTGCAATTTTGACTGTACATGGGAAAGCGCGCATGTACTAGAAGAAGAGAGTTTTTCATCGAAAAATCAATTGCAAAACTTATGGCTTAAAAGAAGCTGTTAAAAAAATACGTTGAAATTAACAACTTCGGATTATATGAATATAAGTCCAGGCCAGGTTCGGACAAGGGTTATCAGTGTGCCACGAATCACCGTAGAAATACGACTGAAGGTTTAAGAACCTGTTTGAGTTCCAGACTCTACCGTTCCTTAGACACCTTAGAGAGTATCAGTCCTAATTGTCAATTTAACGAATATTTTGTCCTATGAGATTTGGGGAATTCACGATTCGATTTTAAAATCAAACTTTTCAATTAATCCACGTTCGTTTTAAAATTTTAAACCACACATCAACAGGCAAAATATTCAATCACAGAACAGTCATAGAATAATAAATTATAGAAATAAAATCTTAAAAGCAAGCCGCGGTCCCTACAGAAGATTTTTACAAGCGATTTCTTTTTTTTTCAAGCAGCAGTAGTCCTCGTAGAGTTTAGAAAATTCTCACCTAGATCGACAGTCCATCCGGTGCAACTGAGTAGCGCTAGCGTGTTCATACCCCACTTGGTGTTAGGAATGGCAATGGGGCGGGTTGGGGCGGGTTTCTCATGCCCCAGACCCGACCCGGACTTTTTAAACCCCGTCCCAGACCCGCCCCGTAGACCCGGTGCGGGTCTGGAATTTCGCCCCGTACCCGAAACCCGTACGGGTCAGGGTAGACCCGACCCGCCCCGCGACCCGGTGATATTATGTTCTAGTGTACACAAATTTATATATTTATATTTTTTATCACTAAATGATAAATTATATGCATATTATAATGTGTTCACAATGACAAGAGAATATTATAAAATGAGTTGTAAGATAATAGTTCAAAATGTATGCATTTGTTATTGTATGATTATCATTGATGTAACTTAATACGATGAAAATTTTATAGTTTTCAATTAAAAGAATATAATATTCAAGTTATAACTATGTAAATCTAAGAAGATTAACAAGTAATAGTTATAGTTATAAAGAGTTTGAATGATGTTTCGATCATGCGGGTCGGGTTGGGGCGGGTTAGCCATGCCCCAGACCCGACCCTAGACCCGGACCTCCAAAAGCGGGTCGCGGGTCTACCCGCCCCGAAGACCCTATGGGGCGGGTCTAAATGGGTCAAAACATGGGCGGGTCAAGCGGGTTTGGACCCTAGACCCACCCCATTGCCATCCCTACTTGGTGTGCAACCGCTCCAACAATTCAAATTCTGCTAATTTGTTTGCTTGGCCTCTGAAATCTTGGTTGATAGCTTGAACGATATATATATATTTGATTTTTTTTAGAATCAAAATGAAAATCAAGAGAAAATCAAAATGAACTTAAAAATAAAATGAGTGAAAAAGGAAAAAAAAATGAAAACAAATAAAAACTAAACTAAACTAAGCCTAATTTAAACAAAAGGTTGATAATTTTTTTAAGGTTTGAGAAACTAAAACAAATAAAAATTCTAAACCAAATAAAACAAGGAAAACAAAATTAAAACAAAACTTAAAAGATGGCTAACCCACTGGTCAGGCACGTTGTAGATCACAAGCCCAAGCCTAAGTCGTGTAAAAGATATATATTATCAGAACGACTCAAAACAAAATTCACACCCATTCAATATTTTTTTTCTTTTTCTTCAAACTTTCTGAACCCAACAAGGCAAAAGAATTCACGCCTTTTCCTATTTCAGGAAATGAATCTCGCAAGGATTTTGTCTTTCTTTCGAATCGGGTTCACCTCTCCCATTTTTTTATGAATACGGTTTCGAATCTCGATTCGAGGTTTAGGTGATCCGCTATGGTGCTCGCGGATTTTGGTTATGAAGCAGGTTTTCGATTTTGGATCTGTAACTGATTCGCTGATTGGATGAGTTGGTTTTGGTTAGGACTTTGGGGTTTCGAATTGAATTCGGTTGTGGTGGGGTTTGCGATCTGAGAGTGGTTGTTGGGTGCGTTTGGTTTTCAGGAATTGCGACGTGGGCTGGCATTGATAGCTTGGTGGTTGTGTGAGGCTTCCGGTGGTCAGGAGGGTTGGGGAAGATTGTTAGTTGGTGGACTATGGCACTGGGGATTTGCTGAATGCGTGTATGAGGGCAGAGGTAGTGGAGTCGATGATCGATCAAGATTTATTTTTGGCAATATGGTAGAGTAGAAGTTGTTGAGGAGAAATCCAACCTTTATGTATATAATAGAAAGTGTAGTGGTTATGGCTGTTGAGTGGTGTGCGTGAAGAGGTTAGTTAATGTTGAAGGATTGATGTATGCTGATGCGTGAATTATGGGAATTATTGCATGAAAGTTGAACTGGGTAGATTGGTATAAAGGGAATGACTGGCAAGAGGTTTGTGTATAGAGTTTCGGGTAGAAATTCTTGTGGACGTTGGCGGTTTGATGAAGGATGGCAGACGTTTTGGGTGGTTGTGAGTCTCGGCCTTGAAAGTTTGGAGATTTTTGTTGAATGGTGCGTGGAGAACTGGTGAGTAGAAGTTGGAAGATGGTTGACGTTAACAGTGAGGTTTAGGAGTTGTGTTTGACGGGTGAAGGTGAGGAGAAGAAGGGAAATAGATGGCAATCAGGCTTTTTATGGCTGGCAGAAGAACAAAATAGGGGAAAAAAAAAGGAAATTTGTACTTTTTTTATATTGTAAAAGAAGAAATTTGTTTTTTTATATGAAAAACCTTGTAAAATAAGAAAAGAACTAGTGTATTGAAAACAAGAGAGGAAATAAACACAGAAAGAAATCGGAAAGAAAAAGGGCAAGTTTTTTTTCTTTTCATAGGAAGATTACAGTATCATTGACTAACACCAAATCAAACCAATCAAAAATTTTCTGCTATATATAAAAGACAACAAAAGGAATATAATAAAAAATAAAAATAAAACGAACACAAATTAGAAAATAAAATATTTTTGTGTTTTTTAATGGAAAAAGAAGAAAATAAAATATAACCTGAAGGATTTACTAATAAAAATTATTTTGATCCCCGGCAATGGCGCCAAAATTTGTTTGCAACAAATTGATCAATTGTAAACAAATGTTAAATTCGTTCGGCTTTCCTAAACAACAAGGGTTGTTGTAGAGGGTGTCGAACTCTAGGACCAAAAATATTTTAATTAATAAATCCAATCAAGTTATTCTAGAATTTTGATTGGTTGCAAATTAACAGAAAATAAACAAAAACGAGTTTTTAATAATAAAAGAAAGCAATTAGGGAGCAATGACATAAACTAGATTAATATTCATCAATTGCCAATCGAATTAATACAGATCTAATTCATGTTTCTGTTGCAAACATGAATCAACGATAATTAGGTTTCTAGAAAGAAATATGTGAATAACAACAAGTATAGCCTATGTTGGAGCAAGCTCTTAAACAACCATAGGCTATCATAGCTCTTAAACGACACAGAATAAGCAGGTTCAGATCTAACCCTTGGTTCAGATCTAAATCTATATACATGAAGTTCTAATCTCTTTGGCTATGTGATTCATATTGAATTTAATATAAGCGTCATCACCCCCTAATTAAAGGAGATTAGCTAGACATAGCTAAAGAAGAAGAGAAAAAGAAAATAAACAACATAAATAAAATACAATAAAAAGTAAAGAGAAAGGGAGAAGAATGATTTTATTATAAGAGAAGGATTACAGAATAAAACCCAATGTAATTCTAAAACAACAAGTTACAAGTGTATTTATAGCTGATATGACAAAGACTAATTGGCTAATTACACAATGTGGGACTGAAGAATTAGCCCAAATAACACATAAGCCAGTGTGAACGCAGCTGTAGAGTGAGCGGCCTTGCAAATAAACCAATGTGAACGTAGTATGAGTCTTTAGTGAGCCAAATCCACCAAGCTGAGCACATTTTGCAACCATTCTTCATGCTTTAAACACTTTAAGGTTTAGTAATTTCAAATTTCACTCTTTTTAAGCAATTTCTTCATGCTTTATCCATCAAATGCTTTAAACCATGCTTTTTATCAACAATCTGAAAACACAACTATAAATACACAATATTAATTATTTTAAAGGGAAAACAAGATAAATAAGCGGATAAAATATACACATTTACGTGTATATCAACTAACCTGCTACATGTTATGGTTTTTTATATCTTATTATTTAGAAGATGCAGTATTACCATTTGATTCCAAATTAAGAAAGACACTGACTTTTAGGATTGTTTTCAATCCGTTCTTAGGATGGAGCAGTCCCATTAGTCTTCTTTGATCTTTGTATTTACGTGTTATTGCTTTTAGTCACTACACTATGCCTTCCCATTTTGGAACATCCACCACGTTTGGAGGTGAGATAGCTTCGAATTTAAAAGGAAGGTCATCTTGTCTGGCTCTCCTCTGAAAGCATCTGAACAAGCTAGAGTGAGGGTTATGGTTTCGCGTTGGTTGCCTCACTTTAGCCTCTTTTTCGGCCAAGTCATTTTCTCTATTTTACCATCATCTGACATAGTTGTATATAAGTCTGTATCCTTATTTTCGTATGAAATGCTATTTGAATTGCTAAGGTCATATATTTTTGTCCACGCTTGATGTGTGACCGCTTTCTGGTTGCCATCACTTTTGTGTTGTAATTCTCCTTTGGAAATTGCTTCCTAACTGTTGATTTGCTATGTGGTAGCTGCTTGCGCTTCTAACTTTGAGCTATTTGCAAATGTGTTTGGATATTTCATTTTTTTTATTGTTCTTAGATAGTAATTTTATTTTGTAGCGGGACTAGTTTTAGTATTTGTTTTGGATTTTGACAATTAACATGTAATTTGAACCATTTGAACATTCATTTGGATTATTTAACTATGTGGGGACTCAAGTGTAGGGGCTTTTGTTTTAGAATGCACTTAAATCTTGATTGTTAACTGACCTTTTGGTCCGGTTCCCAAAAGTACGCAATGCACACTCGACTTAACATATCGCGTGAAGCCAAAGTCGAGAGTGTCACTAAGGAGTAAAGGAAATGAGCCCGGAAGGGATCATGCCGACAGGAACCTCACCCTCCTCCAAACATCGCCAAACCAATGCCTCGAACCCAGAAAAGTCATAAGCTCCATTTACCTCGACTCTCCATGCCCATTTTACTATTCTTCGTACCCCTCAGGGTACGAATATTGTACCCCTCGGGGTACGAGTTTTAGGGGCACGAGCCCTTCGGATACGAGATTCTGGCGGTAGGCACTTTGGGGTACGAGATTCCTGGTGTGGTCCCCTATTTCTACCTATTCCTACCTACTCCCACCTAACCACTCCACTATAAATATCCAGACATCTATGTTTTGAGGAAGAAGAAGAGAAAAAGTGTAATTTTCCTAATATATTAATATATGATAATTATGACATCATATAAGTTAGAGATGTATGTAAAGGGATGTCATGAGATAGTCTCAGCCTTGTAGCTCTTCGGTATAAATAATATTCCAATGACTCTTCCAAAGTGGACGTAGGCCTCTTCCAAGACCGAACCACTATAAATCTCTTGTGTCATTTATTGCTTTTTGCACTTACTTTTCTACACGAAACTAAAATTCTTAAGTAATAAGAATCTGGGACGTTTACGGCAAATTTTGCCGTCAACATTTTGGTGCTTTCACTGAGAAAAATCGAATTTGTTTCTTTGTCGCACGTTACCATCTCGACTCCGACATGCTTTAGGTTCCTTCGCTAACCTGCCGCCAAGTCCGCATACGATGGTAAAGTGACCAAAGAATACAATGATCGGCTCTTTTGCCGAAGCTGGAACTTCCCAGCAACCCCATCCAGTGGATATCCCGGCCACGACCGAAACCCTTCCTGCCGTGGACCCCGAAGCTCCCGCAACACAAGCACAGATCCACGCACTTAATGAAAAATATGAGAATACAGCTATCGGACTCAATCACGCATTGAGAAATAACATCGACCTTATGCGCCAACTTCAAGAAAGTCAACGCATTGTTGCTCGACTTCAGCTCGCTCAGAACAATTCCCGACATCGACGCACTATCTCGAGAACTTCCTCTTTCGAGTTAGGGGGCTCACATCAGAGAAGGAGGTTTAGCCTCATCAACAATGTCGCCATCCGCTCCAACGCCCCTCCCAATCGTAACGGCAACGGCTACGCCAACGGTAATGGAAATGGCGATCGAACTACAATCACTTATAGTGAAGTGGCACAATACTGAGACCATTCTCGACTAATTATCAATGATGAACCGGGCCCGAGAAACCAACCCCCTCCTTAACCCTCCTCAACAGAACCCAACTACCGACATCCAGGATCAGGGACCCACTCTCCCAGCGTCCCTTGCTTTCCCAGATGAAGATGCACATCAACCTACTCAACCTCATCGTCCATACCAAAACCCGATCATCGATGACATGGAAGAAGATAACCCGGATGTGCATCATAGAAGGCGACCGCGGAACAGAACTCCCGAGGTCCAACAAAACCCATGGATCCCGCCAGCGGATTCGCATCCGACATACCTCCTCGACATGGTCCGAAGGATCTTAAGGGAAATGCGTGGGAATGCCAACGACTCATGGGAAACTCACCTAAGGCGTAATCCCTTCACGAGGATCGTGCCCGAAGCCGAATTCCCTTGACACTTCAGTATGCCACTGATGCCACTTTACGATGGAACAACCGACCAATGTGCCTTCCTAAATTGCTATAAATGGCAAATGGACTCTAGTCGGGTCGATGACTCAGTCAAATGCAAGTGTTTCCCGATCTACCTTTCAGGCACTGCTTTACATTGGTTCCCTCATCTTTCGCTCCAATCAGTCAACAACTTCGGCCAACTGGCCATAAAACTAGTTAAGCAGTTTAGAATGCATGTGCCAACTGCAAAGAACGCCCTCACTCTGTCTAATCTATACCAAGGTCCCACCGAGTCTCTTAAAATCTACCTCTCGCGATGTAATACCGCCCTTGTCGAGGTAGATGACCCAGAGCCTCGTACTTTGCTTTTCCAACTTGCAAAAGGAGTCCTCACCACTTCCGAATTTAGGTCCTTGATCGATACGAAGAAACCCAAAAGTCTCGACGCTTTCTACGAGAAGGCCGGGCAATTCTTATGCCAAGAAGAAGCAAGGCATAACCGCATGTCATGGCCCGCAAATCCGTACTATCTGAGTTGACTAATACAACACACGTCCAACCCAAATAATACAGAAATACGAGTCATTAGGGTTAAAGAAAATAGAAACAGATAGAAGAAGAACATAATAACAACATAGAATCTCAAAGCGGAACGAATAAAATATGTTCTATAACATAATCTTTAAAATACAAAAAATTTGTATCATATATACATACCAACATAAGAGCGCAAAACAATATTTGTACAACGGAAAGTAACTCTTAAATATCTAACAGTGAAGCCGCCTGCTTCAAACTCCTCCAAGTGTATCTGTAAAGGCCTGAAACACTTGATTGCCCGTACAAATTTGGCACCCAAGAGTTTAGGAAAAACATACAAAATAAACTCTGGGTCAGTCTTGGGACTGGTGTGAATAAACTCGAACCATATTGTTTAACTTTGAAAATCCTTTTGAAAGAAAGGGTAACAGTAAGACCAACCCACACATAAACATGGATGGTTTTTACCTTACTATAACCAAAACATTTTTTATATCAAAATCCAGTCATATTATAATAATGTCTAATCAAATAAATAACCAAATAGTAGAACACTTGCATCTCACGCTCCACATACATAGTATAAAATCAAAAACTATAGGGCGCTTATTGGAGATTGGATTCCAACTATGACAAGATATAGGACCACCTCCCGATCAGTGTACTCTAGAGAGGATACATAGGGGTTCAACAAGAATATCTTGCAACCTGGCCCACACATGACCGACCACTCATTTAGCTTGAGTATATCGGATATATTGTCACCTACGGTTGTCAGCCCTCCAACCTTAATTCGTAAGATATAGAATCGAAAGAAGAATAAATAATGAATTTTCTCTAGATTAGTGACAAATATTCCCTGCTTGGGAATGACCCACCTAGCCATGCTGCCTGCCCGATTTTTGTCATTTCCTGGTTGTGAGGCTTGAGGCTATGTTAATCTATTTAGAACATCTGGTCACCATTCACTTTGAATGCCATATCGTCAAACCCATCAAATCACTAGTTGATCTTCCCAAAATATTACGGGTATAAAAAGCTAAGAGAAACGAATTTCTCTGCCATCAGACGTAATACCTCGGAAAGATCGTCTTATGTGATCTGTTAGGAATACTCTGTCAGACATTCGTCCATACAAGTTATCATGGGTCTGGATAAACAAAACAGCTCTTGCTATTTACTCTATCTTCGATTTTTTCTTCAAATAATCTAATTCGCAACGTCTATGCCAATACGGAGTGGTTTTCAGATATTAAATCCAACCGGTCTCTCCATATTAACAACGATGGTCCTAAAATCTTTGATAGCTGGTGATTTTACTATCAAAGGAAAACAAAACATCCATCAAACAATCACTGACCCTTTCTAGTATTTTATTTTAAGTTCCTTATCGAATTCTATACATATCGATATATTGATTTTTAGTTATCAAATTTTCTTAAAAATATCATAACTCCTTAAATTTCCAGAAAATTTCGCCAACACCTCCCCTGTATCGGTCAAACATTCAAACCCCAACTCGCCTCTCTATGCCCTTTCCACTCAAAAAGAAAATCAAAAAGCCAAGCGGCTTGCCCATTAGGCTCATAAAACCTCATATGAAATTGAAATATGTACCTTTTTGTTGGACACTCGAAAATATTCTTCATTCACTTCATCCCATACATGTCTAATGTACAAACACCTGCATTTTCACTTTATTTCGATCCATACCACTATTTGGATTTAATCGCATTCAATTCTCCTAATTAATTATTTAATTTGTTCAATCGCTTTATTCACTTATAGTTTGGAACAATGGTGTTAAAACATATTTTTAATTCACTTATAATCAAATCGAATTTCATTCATAACTCAAGCCCCACATTCGATTTCAAATTCTGCTTCACAGTTCCAATTTACTTGACCCACGTTAAGTTCCATTCAAATTTCCATTAACTAACTTCTTTTATAAATTAGTTATTATCACCCCAAAATCAAAAGTTTGATTTTTACATCAAAAATCACCTCATTTACTATATTTGAGTTCGTATATATTTGATAACCCAAATCCGGATTTTTTCAAATAAGAAATCGGATTTTATTCTCTTAAACCCTTTTTATTTATTAAATAAACCGTTATGGTTTAAAACGATTATGGCGCTGTTTTTCTGAAAATCTGATTTTGACATAACTCAAAATCTATAAGACAAAATTCAGATTTTTCTTTTCCATTAGAAAATTATTATTCAATAGGTCCGGGCGTTTCTTGTTTCGTCGAATTCCGACTTATATTGAGTTTTATATACTCAATTGAAGTTCGAATAGTCAATTTACGAACTACCGCGTTGCGGCGAGTTCGTTTTAATTAAATTAACATAAGGTTTTGAAACTTCGTTTATAAATCAATTCCAACTCCGTTTTCAATATCTAAAAATAATTCAAGCCCTGACTTAATAATCCTGATTGTTCAACTTGTCGATTTATTTTATTCCACATCCATAACTGGGTTATGATTTTATTCAAAACTCGAATGATATATTTAATCCCAATCCACCTATAATTAAATTATTTATAAAATTCGATATAATCGAATTCTAATTATTAATCTCCTTTATGGAAAAATCAATTTACTTAACATCCTTTACCATTACAAACTAATATTGTCCCTTGATAATAGTGAAGTCGTTCAAGTTGGGGCATTTTATTTACCTCTCAGACCTTGACCAACAACGTTCTTATCTTAAGATTGATAAAAGCTTGTAACAAAAATTCGGTTTAAATTCACCTTCTATTCCATTTCTTACATTTGGAAATTGATCTCCAAATTAATCGATGAAAATTAATTTATCATATTAACAACGTTGTTTATAAATTAACTTCTTTATTAGAAACAACTTCCATTTTAATAATCTATTGAAACTCAATCTCTGTTTTGGAATATTTGATTTCCCTTTTGCTCAAGTTTATTTTCATTTTTCATTTGAAAAACTATTTTATTACTATAACTTATAATTATAAGCATATAATCTCTTTTCGTATTTTTATATACTGGAGAGGTCGACTTCTTACAATAATAAAATTAAGAAAAAATTAGTTTCTACTAAATAAATTTCCAATGTCCTTCCTAGAAATAAATTTATTTAAATTCAACTACATTCCAAACATCGAAAATAAATCCTATTGTTTTCTTTTTAAAACGATTCGATTTACCGTTTTAAATTCATTTGAGTTCAAATTTATAAATTATCCAATGATAATTTTCCACATTTATTTATAAAAGCCGTTTATAAATTACACTTTTTATTTTAAGTGTTCAAAACAAGATTCTATTTCATATTCCATTTGAAATCATATTTCCACTTCAAAAAATAAATTTCCTTCTTTAAATCCCTACTTGAAATTAAATTTTAATATTATCAAATGATAATATTTCTTTCTATTTATAAAAATTGTTTATAAATTCATTTACTTGTTTTTATTATTAAAACAAGTAATATTCCTCAATCCATTCGTAATTCCATTTCCATTTCGAATAGTAAATTTTCCTTTTTAAATCCAAAAATCCCTTTTTGATATTTTTAAACATAAATAACTAGGGCCAGTGATATATAATCATTCAAACACACAAATCATTAATCCAAATTCAACACATCACACACATATAAATAGATAAACAACAATAAATAAATTTAAGGAATCCAGTTGGATCCCTCCAACCTGTTTTCCTTGCATCTACAGATGTTAGCCAACATAAATAATACCAATCCCGCTTAAAGGCAGGATATCGAGGTATAGAAGTTCATCCACTCATATATCGTGGGGCGATAGTGTCATCCGCTAAAGATACTACGGGCATCCGCTAAAGGTACTGCGAGAAATCCAATATATATAATAACCACGATCACCAAGCCTAAATAACTAATAGATATATATAACCACAATAATTCAGTAAATCATGCATGCACTCAAACAACCAACAATTTATTTTTACTGATAAAAATAAATAAAATATAACTTTTAAGTGAGATTTACTCACCTTGATTTTTATTAGTCGAAATACGATTGGTTTTCTATCAAATTAAATTGGTGTTTAATTTGATAGAAAATTCCAGTTAACTCTAACTCAGCTCGCATGCGTAGTCCTTGTTGACACGATTCCGACACGCTTTGCTTTGTCGATATTTGTTAACATAAGATATTTATAAGTTTAAATGAATTAAATTATAACTAGTTTATTTAGTTTTAGTAAATAAATTACCTTAACTATATTATCCCTAGCACCGACTGTCGAGACTGGATTGGCATTACATTGGGTAGACTCAGCAAGGTTGTATCGTACCAGGACGAGTATAGTTTCAACTTCGGAGATGGTCATTACATGATTATTAGATAACATAGAACTCATTTGCACCATGCAAGGCAATACTAATGCACTGGTATCATCACTCTGTTCATTGCCAGTTTTTTTTCTTAATCCCTTTTCTTCTTTCATGTAACTTCGAACATGCATGTAGCCTTTCATTGCCATAATTGAACTCTTCCAACCAATGGTACCATCGAACAATCGTTATTGAACTTTAACATCACCCTTTTTCATCCTAAAACAGTTGCACCTTACCATCCTTTCGCAAACCCTAAAGAGTCAGAATCCCTTATCGCAAAAATCTCAGGACAAACCCCAGACAACCTCCCATTGCATTGACTGCTACTTCGATGTCGCAGGCAGGTAACGCACAACACCATCCAGAACCGAGTCTCCTACAACGCAAAACAATAGTGACTTCCCAACTCACCTCAGTCATCCATCATCCATAGACAAATCTCCAAAATTTAGTTCCGAACTTCTCAAATATCACGCTGTCAAATCCCAAAACCGCTACTCAGTTCGAAGACTGTTGTTTCTAGAGAAAAACTAATCAAACTCCCTAAATCACCTTCCAGAATCGCACTCCCTCTTCCATCCGATTTTGCGCCTCACCAAGTCAGAAAAACCCATCAGCAATCTTTTAGGAACCAATGATCGAACGCTATTTCGATCCCTTCACATCTTTGTACCGCCTGCTTCCCTCCTTCGCGAGCATCGATCTTCATTTGCCCTCATCGACGCTGTGAAATTCGAGTTCGAGGAACGGAATCGCACCCATTTTCGAGCGTCCCCAGATCGTTGTTCGAGCTTCAGGAAATCCATGTCGTGTTCAAATCGCGATTTGCGATTTCTGTCCGTGTAACACCCCACATCCGTTAGTGTCACTCACAAAGGGAATGCACTAAGTTCTGTGGAGCATTTAGGGTAAAAGATGCAGATAAATTACAAGACAGACAGAAAGTAAACAACGGAAAATAAAACTTTACTTTATTGATAAAATAGTTTGTACAATGGTTTCTTTACAATATCAGAGTATCATCTGTCTTACAAAATAAAGAAGCATAAAAACAACATTTATATTCCCCGATTTTAGCAAGAGCCAGCCATAGCATCTGGAAAGAGAATCCAAGCAAACTTCGACAAGTCTTCAAGCTGGGAAAGAGTGGCGGTCCAACTTAACCTGAGCCAAACTATTCCCTCCTTTACTACCTGGGGGTGGGGGGGGGGGACGGAAGAAAAGAAGAAGAAAAAAAAACAGAGTCAAACATAAAGCCTGAGTAAGTTCAGTAACTTCTAGCATGTGAACATGGAAAAACAAAACGACATGATTTAACTGAATACAAGATTACACCATGACGATAGGGTCAACAAGATTAGACAAGGTAGTCATAGGATATGCTAAGATAAACTGGATACGCTCTAATACTTTCGCCGCTTCGCTATTTCCTTGTTATACTGGTTTCTATATCTCTGCACCACCTAACTAGTGTTCCAACTAGTAACGATAACGTGATCCCAATCCCTGTATTTTCCATTGCCTTCCGGCATACATTCATTATTTATTACCTAGATCAAATCTAGGGTTTTCTATCAAGTGCTTTCTAGATTTAACTAGAGTTTATGCTATCTACTGAACGCTTCTCAAGTTCAGGGTTTATGCCACCTAGTCTAACTAGGGATTACGCTACCTGTCGAACGATGCCCCCAAGTCTAGGACACACTACCTAGAGTGGTATATGTTCCTATACTTCCCCACGCATGTATCGCGAATCGTTATCGCTTGTCTAGATGCACATGTCCTGTAATGTGTGGTCCGAGTCCTGTGACAGGGCAAATCAAGGAATACAGAACTCGGTCGGGAGCTTTCAGATATCTGCCGATGCAGATGCTAAGGTCTGTTTTTATTCCAGTGGCTATGGTCCCACTTGACCCCTCCCTCAACTAATGAAAGGCACACCTTGTAAAATGAGAACTATACGCCGGCCCCCGGTGCCCCACTATCCTATGGCCATCCGCAACCATAACTAGATAGCAAGTATATGGTCTTTTGGAGTTCTCCGTCTTTCCGCTTCACGTATCTCGATTGACTCAAGATGGATGGTAGACGACGAGTCGCTATCACAGGGCTACCGTTTGCTCGCCGAATCATGCCGGTCCATCCTGGTCTTTAGGTTGCCATGTATTGCAACCAAGGCATACCCCTGGTTCTTCTACGCAGACCTTAACCTCTGTGGGCCCAGGCGGACCATCTGCAGCCTCACAGAGGGATACCAAGAGTACCCTCACGTCCCCTCGAAGCCTCGGGCTTCGTAACCCAGTTCGTTGGAGCCTTCTTTTTAATCAGACGGACGTTCACTCCTCCTCGTGTTATACTAAGAATTACTACTTAGTTTTGTCAACTAAGGTTTACCACTTAGTTTCCAGAATCGTTGTTTTCTTAACTAAGATTTACTACTTAGCTCCTTTTAACTAAGGTTTACTACTTAGTTCTCTTTCCCGTCAATTTGGATTGGTTAAGTGTCATTAGTCAATTCAAGCTAACTTAACCCTCTTCATTTATCCTGTTAAGCTGGTTAAGTGTCATTAGCAATTCACGTTGACTTAACCCTACCACAAACCAAGTTATATTGGTTAAATATTTCTTATTACTTAACCCTACCCCTTCATCTTGTATTGGTTAAATGTTCCTTTTCAACTTAACCTTGCCCGTCTGTCTTAACTAACATGTTATTAATGGTTAAGTATTATCCCTTCATGTTTAAGACTTAACCTCATTCCTTTATCACAACCTGATGGTTAAGTGTTCAGGTTTTCTTAACCCTACGGTCTAGCCCAGCTAACATATCAAAATTGGCTAAGTGTATTAGATTTTACTTAACCCCAACCTCTAGTCTAGTTAACATATTAATTTGGCTAAGTGTATTAACTTTACTTAACCCCTACAAGTCTCGTTTTGCTACCTTGAGTTTGGTTAAGTGTCTCTATGGACTTAGCCCTCCCATTCTAGCTTAACTGTGTTAAGTTGGTTAAGTGTTCCTATGGACGTAACCCTCCCATTCTAGCTTAACTGTGTTAAGTGTCAGTCTGAACCTAACCCCACCCATCAGTCTAGTTATCATGTTGAGCTGGTTAAGTGTCTTAGTTAACTTAACCCTACCATTCTTGTTCTAGCTTTAACTAAATAGATTAAAGTCGCGACCACTCACATTAAACATATATTGTTGCGAATACTGGATGTGCCGGTTGGTTCCGGGCAGGTTTACATCGCAACTCAGTCTAACCTCGGGTTAGGCATATTCGTGTTTTCTAAGTTCAAAGGTTTTGATTAATTTTCAAATTAGGTTTTGAAAGTAATCATCCCGTCCATCGGATCAGTTAGGGATAGCCAGGGAGAGCAGAAAACTTGTATTTTCCAAACCCAAGCCTAGACACTATCCTCTCTGTCACCCTAGAACTTTCTGGTGTGTCATTAAAAGAGGTGTCGTTAATAAACCTTTAATTTGTCTAAATTTACATTTCCTCATTCAAGCCAATTTCTGTAAGTAAATTATTCCTAATTTACTTATTTCTTAATTACTCTTTTAATGTGAATTGTCAACGTTTCTTCTTATGGCCCATTCTCCCCTCTATATCATATTTATGCCCTTTTGGTATGTAAACTATACCAAATTAAGTGTCACTAACTATGATTTTGCTAAACCTGACAGTTATTCCCAATTATGGCCAATTTCACATTTATGCCAATATACTAACCGTGCCAAATTAGCTAATCCAATTCCGATTCAACATTCTAATTCACGTCAAACTAAACTTATTACTTTAGCTCACTATTCATGTAAATGCTAGATTTACACGTCAATACTAGATTCAAATTACACATCTTATAATTCATGTCAAATTTATCCAATTTGCATTTCTATGAACATGCCATAATACGTGTTCCCAATTTATGCCAATTTCCAAGTTAAACTACGTTTTTAGTAAATTTCGTGTTTTGCCCAAACCGCATTCCCACCGTTCGTATAATCGTGATTCAGTCTAGATTAAAGCTAGGTTCGTAGAAAATAGGGAATGAACCAAAGATGCTATGCAAAAGATAGACATGCTAACTGGCATAAAAAGGGTTGAAAAACGACGTCGGTTCAAGAACATGGGTAGACCTAACTAAATAGGTAAATTCCCAAGGTCTAAAACCATGAATAGACAGAATAGAGACATAGGTTCAAGAACATGGGTAGACCTAACTTAATAGGTAAATTCCCAAGGTCTAAAACCAAAGATAACCAAGAATAGACAGAATAGATGATCGGGTTTATACCCAATTTCATAGTCACAAAACTTAAGCAACACTTTCCTAGTCATGAATCACAGGTGTTTAATCACAGATGTCCTTGTTATGTCATAGGCAATAGTTTATATTTCCTAATCAAAGGCATAGGCTTAGTCAAGGAAATAATCCTCATAGTCATAGTCACAGTCATAGGCAATGTTCATAGTCATAGGCAATGTCCATAGTCATAGGCAATGTTCATAGTCATAGGAAAATGTTCATAGTCATAGGCAATGTTCATTGTCATAGGCAATGTTCATAGTTCCAAGGCATATGGTTCCAAAGTCCATGGTTTCACAGTCACAGTCTTATTGGTCATCGAATCACAACAGTTCTTAATTAGGTCCAAAGGTACAAGCACTGATTCAAGTAGAAAGATTAGGCATAGTCTTTTATCCCTTTAATTTCATGTCACGAATAAAAACAAAACGTTCAAATCTAAAAATAACTGACTTACAGAGATTTAGATTAGAAAAGAAAGATGGCGTTGCTATGATTTGTGTGACATTGCTTGAAACCATTGAATTAGCTTTTGATTCCCTTCTTGAAGCTTTAATCTTGATTTGAATCTCCAATTAGAAGAAGAACTATAACTTGTTTTAGTGGAGAATTAGATTTATTTTAATAGTGGAGGCTAGAGTAGAGAGAAGCAACATGTAGATGCCTTAGAGAATTTGTGTGGAGGAACCCTTAGGTCTAGGCATTCTTTTATAGGTGTAGAGAGTGTTTTAGGGCCCTTAGATCATCATAGAAGCCATCAGAATCGCACAGGTCGAATACACATCATCCAACCACTCAAAAGGAGACACTTGAGCACAGAACACTCCAGAATTCGGTGCTGGATTAGTATGGGCGCACTTGGCAGGTGCGCCAGTGCATTTTTGTACGGGCGCACTTCACAAGTGCGCCAGTGCATTCTGGTCTGTTTCCGGTTTCTCTGCCAAACTTCGTTCGTCCATATCTCCTTCATACGGAGTCCGATTTATGCAAACTCGGACTCTATCTCAAGCAGAATTTCGAGACGAACGCAATGGCGCAACATGTTTCCCTTAATTCTTCTTTAAAAATTAATTATACCCTGATTTGTGAATCTTAGTGTTACAGGATTACGGGGTGTTACATTCTCTCCCTCTTAAAAGGATTTCGTCCCCGAAATCTTCAAGTTAGGAAGAATGTGTCATACCATCCAATCACCCATCTACTCAACCATTCAATCACAGGCATTCATTGTCCTTAAAAGATTTCTAATGCTTTCATGTTCATATGCATAGTGTGTGTGTATGTCTTTATCTACTGTAAAATCAGGCGGTCTACTGATTCAGTCGACCTCCTTAATGCGAGTCATGTCAGTGCCATGCGTCCAACCATGTATGCAAGCATCCCTAGTTATGTAAATACTACATGCGTGCACAACCATTCATCCATATGCAACATCCATATGATAGCATATCAGGCTCAACTTACAAACAAATACGTATCTGTAATGCAACATGAAAGCGTCCGAACTGATCTAGTGCCTAATACGTATGCATATGCATCCACGAGCAACCATTAGCAATCACTTGCAACCACCAACCATAACATGTTTCAAATACATGTTTACATCCATTGGCTTCTACCTAAGGATCGAAGATACGACCTACGTGATATACTTTGGAAAAAGAGAAACAATTATGCGCAAAGCTCCTAAAAAAAGAAATCAAGGATACACCCTTAAGAAAAAGGGTATGACGCTAGTATCTTGCCTTCTTGAGCTTTACTCCACTGTATCTTAACTAATTTAACTTCACGATTGTGAAGTTTTCCGACCTCCAATTCCAAAATAAACAGATGTCAATCACGGTACCAAGTATACGTACTAAGATGATTAGAGGTTTCCCTCTTATCCGTCATGTCATAACTATAAGAGTCGAAAGGTCACTACGTGCTCTTTGGAGTGCCTACCATAACTATTCATCTCTCCCGCAAACAATCCAAACCGAACTCGACATTCCTCAAGTACAAGCCCCAAAGGCCTAAACCAATATCAGACAAGCACCCAAGGAATATCTCCCCCGAATTTAGACGATCTACGTGAGATGATATAAGCAAACTCGATAGCTATTCTCAAATCCCTACTAACAAAAAAATAAACTGGTCGGACCACCAATTGGATTTGAGACTCTAGTGGGATCTTTCTACTATACAAGTACTATGGTGCAGAGACCCAACTATGGAAGTGGATATGAACAAATGAGAAGCGCTGGAACCTAAGGAAATAGTACGAACAGAAAACTAGACTCATCCAACCGGACTACCTTTCTCCTAGGTACGCTTGGTGGCGAAATCATGTACTTGTCCTTCTGAAAATCTCGTCCTCGTTCTTGCCCTTGTCCTTAAGTATATGCCCTATCATACCCTAGTAAAGATACTTCCTCTTGTCTTAGGTTTTATAATTTCTTCCTCCTTCGTGTGCTAAGTCTACATCCATGAATTCCACATCCTAGGGTTATGCTCCTTAGCCAAACTCCTCATCCCCTTCCGTGTGTAGTCATGTTGACAAATCTCTCAAAAACTGCCTCCATCGTCCGGAAAACCTTATAAGCTTTGAAAGAAAACTACCCGTAGATGAAACAACTACGGCTATGGATGGAAGCCGGGCACTACTTTGCCCTTCGATGAGGTTACCTCCCAGAAAGCCAGGAGCCCCAGAGACTCAAGAAAGAAGGAAATAAGGACTGAAATAGAGAATCAAAAGATAGTGCATATGGCCTTGGGGAATTATGCCTTTAACAAAACTTTTCTTTTTGAAAATGCTTCTTTAAAAACTGTTTTGAAAATAATTTTTCAAATCGTTTATCTGATCTGGTAACCTTCAGCTCTGATACCACGTGTAACACCCCACATCCGTTAGTGTCACTCACAAAGGGAATGCACTAAGTTCTGTGGAGCATTTAGGGTAAAAGATGCAGATAAATTATAAGACAGACAGAAGTTAAACAGCGGAAAATAAAACTTTACTTTATTGATAAAATAGTTTGTACAATGGTTTCTTTACAATATCAGAGTATCATCTGTCTTACAAAATAAAGAAGCATAAAAACAACATTTATATTCCCCGATTTTAGCAAGAGCCAGCCATAGCATCTGGAAAGAGAATCCAAGCAAACTTCGACAAGTCTTCAAGCTGGGAAAGAGTGGCAGTCCAACTTAACCTGAGCTAAACTATTCCCTCCTTTACTACCTGGGGGGGGGGGAACGGAAGAAAAGAAGACGAAAGAAAAACAGAGTCAGACATAAAGCCTGAGTAAGTTCAGTAACTTCTAGCATGTGAACATGGAAAATCAAAACGACATGAATTAACTGAATACAAGATTACACCATGAGGATAGGGTCAACAAGATTAGACAAGGTAGTCACAGGATATGCTAAGATAAACTGGATACGCTCTAATAATTTCGCCGCTTCTCTATTTCCTTGTTATACTGGTTTCTATATCTCTGCACCACCTAATTAGTGTTCCAACTAGTAACGATAACGTGATCCCAATCCCTGTATTTTCCATTGCCTTCCGGCATACATTCATTATTTATTACCTAGATCAAATCTAGGGTTTTCTATCAAGTGCTTTCTAGATTTAACTAGAGTTTACGCTATCTGCTGAATGCTTCTCGAGTTCAAGGTTTATGCCACCTAGTCCAACTAGGGATTACGCTACCTGTCGAACGATGCCCCCAAGTCTAGGACACACTACCTAGAGTGGTATATGTTCCTATACTTCCCCACGCATGTATCGCGAATCGTTATCGCTTGTCTAGATGCACATGTCTTGTAATGTGCGGTCCGAGTCCTGTGACAGGGCAAATCAAGGAATACAGAACTCGATCGGGAGCTTTCAGATATCTGCCGATGCAGATGCTAAGGTCTGTTTTTATTCCAGTGGCTATGGTCCCACTTGACCCCTCCCTCAACTAATTAAAGACACACCTTGTAAAATGAGAACTATACGCCGGCCCCCGGTGCCCCACTATCCTATGGTCATCCGCAACCATAACTAGATAGCAAGTATATGGTCTTTTGGAGTTCTCCGCCTTTCCGCTTCACGTATCTCGATTGACTCAAGATGGATGGTAGACGACGAGTCGCTATCACAGGGCTACCGTTTGCTCGCCGAATCACGCCGGTCCATCCTGGTCTTTAGGTTGTCATGTATTGCAACCAAGGCATACCCCTGGTTCTTCTACGCAGACCTTAACCTCTGTGGGCTAGGCGGATCATCTACAGCCTCACAGAGGGATACCAAGAGTACCCTCACGTCCCCTCGAAGCCTCGGGCTTCGTAACCCAGTTCGTTGGAGCCTTCTTTTTAATCAGACGGACGTTCACTCCTCCTCGTGTTATACTAAGAATTACTACTTAGTTTTCTCAACTAAGGTTTACCACTTAGTTACCAGAATCGTTGTTTTCTTAACTAAGGTTTACTACTTAGCTCCTTTTAACTAAGGTTTACTACTTAGTTCTCTTTCCCGTCAATTTGGATTGGTTAAGTGTCATTAGTCAATTCAAGCTAACTTAACCCTCTTCATTTATCCTGTTAAGCTGGTTAAGTTTCATTAGCAATTCACGTTGACTTAACCCTACCACAAACCAAGTTATATTGGTTAAATATTTCTTATTACTTAACCCTACCCCTTCATCCTGTATTGGTTAAGTGTTCCTTTTTAACTTAACCTTGCCCGTCTGTCTTAACTAACATGTTATTAATGGTTAAGTATTATCCCTTCATGTTTAAAACTTAACCTCATTCCTTTATCACAACCTGATGGTTAAGTGTTCAGGTTTTCTTAACCCTACGGTCTAGCCCAGCTAACATATCAAAATTGGCTAAGTGTATTAGATTTTACTTAACCCCAACCTCTAGTCTAGTTAACATATTAATTTGGCTAAGTGTATTAACTTTACTTAACCCCTACAAGTCTCGTTTTGCTACCTTGAGTTTGGTTAAGTGTCTCTATGGACTTAGCCCTCCCATTCTAGCTTAACTGTGTTAAGTTGGTTAAGTGTTCCTATGGACGTAACCCTCCCATTCTAGCTTAACTGTGTTAAGTGTCAGTCTGAACCTAACCCCACCCATCAGTCTAGTTATCATGTTGAACTGGTTAAGTGTCTTAGTTAACTTAACCCTACCATTCTTGTTCTAGCTTTAACTAAATAGATTAAAGCCGCGACCACTCACATTAAACAGATATTGTTGCGAATATTGGATGTGCCGGTTGGTTCCGGGCAGGTTTACATCGCAACTCAGTCTAACCTCGGGTTAGGCATATTCGTGTTTTCCAAGTTCAAAGGGTTTTGATTAATTTTCAAATCAGGTTTTGAAAGTAACCATCCCATCCATCGGATCAGTTAGGGATAGCCAGGGAGAGCAGGAAACTTGTATTTTCCAAACCCAAGCCTAGACACTATCCTCTCTGTCACCCTAGAACTTTCTGGTGTGTCATTAAAAGAGGTGTCGTTAATAAACCTTTAATTTGTCTAAATTTACATTTCCTCATTCAAGCCAAATTCTATAAGTAAATTATTCCTAATTTACTTATTTCCTAATTACTCTTTTAATGTGAATTGTCAACGTTTCTTCTTATAGCCCATTCTCCCCTCTATATCATATTTATGCCCTTTTGGTATGTAAACTATACCAAATTAAGTGTCACTAACTATGATTTTGCTAAACCTGACAGTTATTCCCAATTATGGCCAATTTCACATTTATGCCAATATACTATCCGTGCCAAATTAGCTAATCCAATTCCGATTCAACATTCTAATTCACGTCAAACTAAACTTATTACTCTAGCTCACTATTCATGTAAATGCTAGATTTACACGTCAATACTAGATTCAAATTACACATCTTATAATTCATGTCAAATTTATCCAATTTGCATTTCTATGAACATGCCATAATACATGTTCCCAATTTATGCCAATTTCCAAGTTAAACTACGTTTTTAGTAAATTTCGTGTTTTGCCCAAACCGCATTCCCACCGTTCGTATAATCGTGATTCAGTCTAGATTAAAGCTAGGTTCGTAGAAAATAGGGAATGAACCAATGATGCTATGCAAAAGATAGACATACTAACTGGCATAAAAAGGGTTGAATAATGACGTTGGTTCAAGAACATGGGTAGACCTAACTAAATAGGTAAATTCCCAAGGTCTAAAACCAAGAATAGACAGAATAGAGACATAGGTTCAAGAACATGGGTAGACCTAACTTAATAGGTAAATTCCCAAGGTCTAAAACCAAAGATAACCAAGAATAGACAGAATAGATGATCGGGTTTATACCCAATTTCATAGTCACAAAACTTAAGCAACACTTTCCTAGTCATGAATCACAGGTGTTTAATCACAGATGTCCTTGTTATGTCATAGGCAATAGTTTATATTTCCTAATCAAAGGCATAGGCTTAGTCAAGGAAATAATCCTCATAGTCATAGTCACAGTTATAGGCAATGTTCATAGTCATAGGCAATGTCCATAGTCATAGGCAATGCTCATAGTCATAGGCAAATGTTCATAGTCATAGCAATGTTCATTGTCATAGGCAATGTTCATAGTTCCAAGGCATATGGTTCCAAAGTCCATGGTTTCACAGTCACAGTCTTATTGGTCATCGAATCACAATAGTTCTTAATTAGGTCCAAAGGTACAAGCACTGATTCAAGTAGAAAGATTAGGCATAGTCTTTTATCCCTTTAGTTTCATGTCACGAATAAAAACAAAACGTTTAAATCTAAAAATAACTGACTTACAGAGATTTAGATTAGGAAAGAAAGACAGCGTTGCTATGATTCGTGTGACGTTGCTTGAAACCGTTGAATTGGCTTTTGATTCCCTTCTTGAAGCTTTAATCTTGATTTGAATCTCCAATTAGAAGAAGAACTATAACTTGTTTTAGTGGAGAATTAGATTTATTTTAATAGTGGAGGCTAGAGTAGAGAGAAGCAGCATGTAGATGCCTTAGAGAATTTGTGTGGAGGAACCCTTAGGTTTAGGCATTCTTTTATAGGTGTAGAGAGTGTTTTAGGGCCCTTAGATCATCATAGAAGCCATCAGAATCGCACAGGTCGAATACACATCATCCAACCACTCAAAAGGAGACACGTTAGCACAGAACACTCCAGAATTCGGTGCTGGATTAGTATGGGCGCACTTGGCAGGTGCGCCAGTGCATTTTTGTACGGGCGCACTTCACAAGTGCGCCAGTGCATTCTGGTCTGTTTCCGGTTTCTCTGCCTAACTTCGTTCGTCCATATCTCCTTCATACGGAGTCCGATTTATGCAAACTCGGACTCTATCTCAAGCAGAATTTCGAGATGAACGCAATGGCGCAACCCGTTTCCCTTAATTCTTCTTTTAAAAATTAATTATACCCTGATTTGTGAATCTTAGTGTTACAGGATTACGGGGTGTTACAGTCTTTCTTTGTTTTTTTTTTGTTTTTTTTAAATTGAGAGATTGAATTGGTGGATCGATTTCTGATTTGGACCGAGGAAAGAAAAATAGACTTGGCTTAAATAACCTTTGATCTGAGGATGGAAAAAGATAATGAGGTCGATGGGTTTATATAAGTGTGAGAGGAGACAAGGGGTACGCAGGCCATCAATTCGATGTTTACCTTCAGCGTGAATAGAGGAAACAATTTCTTCAGCTCAGGAAGGAAAATAAGTTGTGCGATTTTACTCCTTAGGTCTGCGTTGGTACAAAAAAAGGTCTGCGCGATGGAGAAGGATATAGGTCGGCTGATTGAATAAGTATCCATTTGATTTTATTTTTATATAATGAAATAACTTAAATATATCATGGTCCCTTAACCCAAACACGAACCGCTATTCATCGTAACAATAGATGTTCCCAACGTTATTCATTATTCTGAATTCAACAGCATGGTTTCTGAAATTCAATTCGATATTAAATCGTATATCGATTATTAAATCGATAAATATATAAAAATTCATTTATATATTCAATTCAACATTTAAAATAAATTTAAATGTTTATTATAAAACAGCTTTAAATCCAGGACGTTACATTCCTTCCTACTTAAAAGAATTTCATCCCCGAAATTACTAATGCAGAAGAAATGCTACAAACCCGTTGTCTTTTCAAAAGTTCACTTTGTTGTAACTCATTATTCCATTTATATGCATTTAGATTCATTTCAATTCATTCAACTTACTAAAATTAAATTTAGATTCCAGAATTCAAATTCCCGAGCTTTTTATTCAAATTCGTTTGAAAACATATAAATAAATATGTATACATATATTTGTTTCCATCTCAAATTCAAAATATTTGAAATTTTCAATTTTCTAAAGTAATTTCCATTGAAAATTCTTCCCAAGGTAGCAATCTATCACTTAGAACTCGAAAATGAACACTGATGATGCCGCGGTTCATCATCAGAATTATTTTCCAGCCACTGAAGTGAGTTCAATGCTTTATCAATTTTAAAATCCATTCAAAATGATTTTTATTTAAAAATCTTTCCAAAACACACTTCAGAAAATATTTTCCAACATCTGGGATTTAAATTCTAAATTATGGTTTCAATCCAATTTTAATTCATCCCATTTGAATATACAAGTTGTATTTAGTTATATATAATCATTAGAATATAATTTGATTATAATCTCAATCAAAACATCCATATATTATATTAATTTCGAAAAATTATTCTTTTTATATAGAAATATATTTTGGGTAAAGTTATTCCGTTTACCCAACTTTCAAAACATACTGTGTCAACTTACTCTGCAAGTGTTTATAAATCCCTATCGGTCACGTCAGCTAAATGCGTCGATGTGAAATTTATATACCACTCCACAGATAGATCAACCCAATATAAAACAGATTTTATACAAATTTACAATACGCTCTCTAATATATATATATATACACACACACAACTCATTCTATGTTAATACTGACCTTATCTCTAATGAGTAAAACCCCACCAAAGCCTAGGTGTTCGCTCAACCTAAGCTCTGATACCAACTGAGATGGCCCGTAAGTTCATACTATCTGAGTTGACTAATACAACACATGTCCAACCCAAATAATACAGAAATACGAGTCATTAGGGTTAAAAAAATAGAAACAGATAAAAGAAGAACAGAACAACAACATAGAATCTCACAGCGGAACGAATAAAATATGTTATATAACTTAATCTTTAAAATACAAATTTTTTGTATCATATATACATACCAACATCAGAGCGTAAAACAATATTTGATACAGCGGAAAGTAACTCTTAAATATCTAACGGTGAAGCCGCCTGATTCAAACTCCTTCAAATGTATCTGTTAAAGCCTGAAACACTTGATTACCCGTACAAATTTGGGCATCCAAGAGTTTAGGAAAAACAAACAAAATAAACTCTGGGTCAGTCATGGGACTAGGGTGAGTAAACTCCAACCATATTGTTTAACTTTGAAAATCCTTTTGGAAGAAAGGGTAATAGTAAGGCCAACCCACACATAAACATGGATGCTTTTTACCTTACTATAACCAAAACATTTTTGATATCAAAATCCAGTGATATTATTATAATGTCTAATCAAATAAATAACCAAATAGTAGAACGCTTACATCTCACGCTCCATATACATTGTATAAAATCAAAAACCGCAGGGAACTTATTGGAGATTGGATTCCAACTATGACAAGGTTTGGGACCACCTCCCGATCATTGTACTCTAGAGGGGATACACAGGGGTTCAACAAGAACATCTTGCAACCCAGCCCACACATGACCGACCACTCATTTAGCTTGAGTGTATCAGATATATTGTCACCCACGGTTGTCGGCCCTCCAACCGTAATCCGTAAGGTACAGAATCGAAAGAAGAATAAATAATGAATTTTCTCTAGAATGGTGACAAATTTACCCTACTTGGGAATGAGCCACCTAGCCATTCTGCCTGCCCGATTTTTGTCATTTCCTGGTTGTGAGGCTTGAGGCTACGTTAATCTTTTTAGAACATCTGGTGACCATTCATTTTGAATGCCACGTCGTCAAACCGTCAAATCACTAGTTGATCTTCCAAAAATATTACGGTTATAAAAAGCTAAGAGAAACGAATTTCTCCGCCACCAAACGTAATACCTCGGAAAGATCGTCTTATGTGATCTATTAGGAATACTCTGTCAGACATTCGTCCATACAAGTTGTCCTGGGTCTGGACAAACAAAAAAACTCTTGCTATTTACTCCATCTTCGATTTTTTCTTCAAATAATATAATTCGCAACGTCTATGCTTATACGGAGTGGTTTTCAGATATTAAATCCAACCGGTCTCTCCGTATTGACAACGATGGTCCAAAAATATTTGGTAGCTAGTGATTGAACTGTCAAAGGAAAACAAAGCATCCATCAAACAATCATTGGCCCTTTCTAGTATTTTATTTTATGTCTGTTTCCTTATCGAATTCTATACATATCGATATATTGATTTTTAGTTATCAAATTTTCATAAAAATATTCTAACTCCTTAAATTTCCGAAAAATTTCGCAAGCACCTCCCATGTACCGGTCAATCATTCAAACCCCAAGTCGCCTCTCTAGGCCCTTTCCATTCGAAAATAATAATAATTGAAAAGCCAAGCGGCTTTCCCATTAGGCTCATAAAACCTCATATGAAATTGAAACATGTACCTTTTTGTTGGACACTCGAAAATATTCTTCATTCACTTCATCACATACCTGTCTAATGTACAAACACTTGCATTTTCACTTTATTTCGATCCATACCACTATTTGGATTTAATAGCATTCAATTCTCCTAATTAATTCTTTAATTTGTTCAATCACTTTATTCACTTACAGTTTGGAACAATGGTGTTCAAACATATTTTCAATTCACTTATAATCAAATCAAATTTCATTCATAACTCAAGCCCCACATTCGATTTCAAATTCTACTTCACATTTCCAATTTACTTGACCCACGTTAAGTTCCATTCAAATTTCCATTAACTAACATCTTTTATAAATTAGTTAATATCATCCCATAATCAAAAATTTGATTTTTACATCAAAACTCACCTCATTTACTCTATTTGAGTTCGTATATATTTGATAACCCAAATCCGGATTTTTTTCAAATAAGAAATCAGATTTTATTCTCTTAAACCATTTTTTATTTATTAAATAAACCGTTATGGTTTAAAACGATTATGGCGTTGTTTTTCTGAAAATCTAATTTTGACATAACTCAAAATCTTTAAGTTGAAATTCAGAATTTTATTTTCCATTAGAAAATTTTTATTCAATAGGTCCGGGCATTTCTTGTTTCATCGAATTCCGACCTATTTTGAGTTCTGTATACTCAATTGAAGTTCGAATCGTCACTTTACGAACTAAAGCGCCGCGGTGAGTTCATTTTAATTAAATTAATATAACGTTTTAAAACCTCATTTATAAATCAATTCCAACTCCATTTTCAATATTTAAAAATAATTCAAGCCCTGACTTAACAATCCTGATTGTTCAACTTGTCGATTTATTTTATTCCACATCCATAACTGGGTTATGATTTTATTCAAAACTCGAATGATATATTTAATCCCAATCCACCTGTAATTAAATTATTTATAAAATTCGATATAATCGAATTCTAATTATAAATTTCCTTTATGGAAAAATCAATTTATTTAACATTTTTTACCATTACAAACTAATATCGTCCCTTGATAATAGTAAAGTCATTCAAGTTGGGGTACTTTATTTACCTCTCAGACCTTGACCGACAACGTTCTTATCTTGAGATTGATAAAAGCGTGTAACAAAAATTCGTTTTAAATTCACCTTCTGTTCCATTTCTTACATTTGGAAATTTATTTCCAAATTACCCAATGAAAATTACTTTGTCATATTAACAACGTTGTTTATAAATTGACTTCTTTATTAGAATCAACTTCCATTTTAATAATCTATTGAAACTCAATCTCTGTTTTGGAATATTTAATTTCCTTTTTGAATCTCAAGTTTATTTTCATTTTTCATTTGAAAAAATATTTTATTACTATAACTTATAATTATATGCATATGATCTATTTTCATATTTTTATATACTAGAGATGTCGACTTCTTTCAATAATAAATTTTAAAATAAGTAGTTTCCACTAAATAAATTTCCAAAGTCCTTCCTAAAAAATAAATTTATTTCAATTCAACTACATTCCGAACATCAAAAATAAATCCTATCATTTTCTTTTTAAAACGATTCCATATACCCTTTTAGATTCATTTGAGTTTAAATTTATAAATTATCCAATGATAATTTTCCACAATTATTTATAAATGTCGTTTATAAATTACACTTCTTATTTTAAATATGCAAAACAAGATTCTATTTCATATTCCATTTAAAATCATATTTCCACTTCAAAAAATAAATTTCCTTCTTTAAATCCCTACTTGAAATTAAATTTTAATATTATCAAATGATAATATTTCTTTCTATCTATAAACATTGTTTATAAACTCATTTACTTGTTTTTATTAGTAAAACAAGTAATATTCCCCAATCCATTCGAAATTCCATTTCCATTTCGAAATGTAAATTTTCCTTTTTAAGTTCAAAAATCCCTTTTTGATATTTTTAAACATAAATATCTAGGGCCAGTGATATATAATCATTCAAACACACAAATCATTAATCCAAATTCAACACATTACACACATACAAATAGATAAACAACAATAAATAAATTTGAGGAATCCAGTTGGATCCCTCCAACCTGTTTTCCCTACATCCACAGATGTTAGCCAACAGAAATAATACTAATCCTGCTTCAAGGCAGGACATCGCGGTATAAAAGGTCATCTACTCATATATCGTGGGGCGATAGGGTCATCCGCTAATGATACTGTGGGCATCCTCTAATGGTACTGCAGGAAATCCAATATATATAATAACCACGATCACCAAGCCTAAATAACCAATAGATAAATATAACCACAATAATTCAGTAAATCATGCATGCAATCAAACAACCAACAATTTATTTTTACTGATAAAAATAAATTAATTATAACTTTTAAGTGAGATTTACTCACCTTGATTTTTATTCGTCGAAATACGATTGGTTTTCTATAAAATTAAATAAGTGTTCAATTTGATAGAAAATTCCAATTAACTCTAACTCAGCTCGCATGCGTAGTCCTCGTTGACACGATTCCGACATGCTTTGCTTTGTCAATATATGTTAAAGTATGATATTCATAAGTTTAAATGAATTAAATTATAACTAGTCTATTTACTTTTAGTAAATAAATTACCTTAACTATATTATCCCTAACACCGACGGTCAAGACTGGATTGGCATTACATTGGGTAGACTCACCAAGGCTGTATCGTACCAGGACGAGTATAGTTTCAACTTCGAAGATGGTCATTACATGATTATTAGATAACATAGAACTCATTTGCACCATGCAAGGAAATACTAATGCACTGGTATCATCACTCTGTTCATTGCCAGTTTTTTTTTCTTCTTAATCCCTTTTCTTCTTTCATGTAACTTCGAACATGCATGTAGCCCTTCACTGCCATAACTGACCTCTTCTAACCAATATTACCATTGAACAATCGTTATCGAACTTCAACATCGCCCTTTTTCATCCTAATACAGTTGCACCTTACCATCCTTTCGCAAGCCCTAGAGGGTCAGAATCCCTTATCGCAAAAATCTCTGGACAAACCCCTGACAACCTCCCATTGCATTGACTGCTACTTCGATGTCGCAGGAAGGTAGTGCACAACACCATCCAGAACCGATTCTCCTTCAACGTAAAACAATAGCGACTTCCCAACTCACACCAGTCATCCATCATAAGCAAACAAATCTCCAAAATTTAGATCCTAACTTCCCAAATATCACGTTGTCGAATCCCAAAACCGCTACTCGGTTCGAAGACTGTTATTTCCAAAGAAAAACTGATCAAACTCCCTAAATCACCTTCTAGAATCGCACTCCCTCTTCAATCCAATTTCGCGCCTCACCAAGTCAAAAAACCCATCAATAATCTTTGAAGAACCAATGATCGAAAGCTACTTCAATCCCTTCACATCTTCGTACCGCCTGCTTCCCTCCTTCGCGAGCATTGACCTTCATTTGCCCTCATCGACGCTGTGAAATTCGAGTTCGAGGAACGGAATCGCACCCATTTTCGAGCGTCTCTAGACCATTGTTCGAATTTCAGGAAATCCATGTCGTGTTCAAATCGCGATTTGCGATTTCTGTCTTTCTTTCTTTGGTTTTTTTGTTTTTTTAAATTGAGAGATTGAATTGATGGATTGATTTCTGATTTGGACTGAGGAAAGAAAAATATGACTTGGCTTGAATCACTTTTGATCTGAGGATGGAAAAAGATAATGAGGTTGATGGTTTTATATAAGTGTGAGGAGACAAGGAATACGCATGCCATTAATTCGATGTTTAAATTCAGCGTGAAGAGAGGAAATCATTTCTTCAGCTCGAGAAGGAAAATAAGCTGTGCGATTTTACTCCTTAGGTCTGCGTTGGTACAAAAACAAGGTCTGCGCGATGGAGAAAGATATAAGTCGGCTGATTGAATAAGTATCCATTTGATTTTATTTTTATATAATGAAATAACTAAAATATCTCATGGTCCCTTAACCCGAACACGAACCGCTATTCATCGTAACAATAGATGTTCCCAACGTTATTCATTATTCTGAATTCAACAACATGGTTTCTGAAATTCAATTTGATATTAAATTGTATATAGATTATTAAATCGATAAATATATAAAAATTCATTTATATAT
Source organism: Allium sativum (assembly GCA_030737875.1). NCBI lineage: Eukaryota > Viridiplantae > Streptophyta > Magnoliopsida > Asparagales > Amaryllidaceae > Allium > Allium sativum. The sequence continues at coordinate 1,032,624,434 of CM060916.1, read as the reverse complement.
TCAATTCAACATTTAAAATAAATTTAAATGTTTATTATAAAATAGCTTAAAATATGGGACATTACACCGCATCTCCCGAGTTAACTCTTCCAAAAACCTACTGGCTGATACCATCGACGACAACACCAAGGGGAAGTTGGTTGGGGAACATTTCGATAAGAACAAGAGGATAGGACCCTGCAAATCAATGCCAGCCAATGGCAGACAGGGCGAACACAACAACAACCAGGTTCGAACGGATCCCAGAAGGTCTAGCGCAGCCAAGTTTACGAGACTTACACTCCATTGAATGAAGATTTGGAGACTATCTACTTGGAAATGTGCAACACGCTCCAGTATAAGAAGCCACACTATAGGGAGTTCACTGATCGCAAGAAGAACACCGACAAGTATTGTCGATATGACGACATGTATGGGCACAATACCAATGAATGCCACCAACTCAAGGATGCGATTGAAAAGCTTATCCGCGAAAAGCGCCTTGAGCAGTACGTCCAAGAACCGTTTCCTCCCGAAGCAAACTCGGGTCCTCCTGCACGCACAACTCCAGCTCCTACCATTACGGCTCCTGGCCCATCGAACCCAAGGCGAGGAATTGTAATCAAAACTATTTGTAGAGAAACTTACCCCACACATGAAAGCTTCCGAAAAATGGAGGAGTATGCGAGCTCTATCAATAACGTCACCTATGAAGCTTGCTCCACTTTAGACGAGTCCATCCCCGCTAAGCTTCAGAAAACCATGAAGGATGACATCATCTTCCGTGAAAGAGAATCAACGGGAACTTAAATCCTGATCACGAACCCTCTCGTGATCACAACCCTGATCGGTCCAACTTCCGTCCGAAGGATACTGGTCGATTTGGGGAGTTCAGTCAGCAGCAACTTCAAAGCCGCCTACGATCAGAAGAAGTTAGAAACTAAGGATCTGAAACCTTGCCACACCACAATCCACGGCTTCAACGGATCCTCCAATCACCCGGTGGTCATGATTGACCTACATGTTGATATTGGTAGCAGGGATCGAAGCCAGTCTGAGTCCTCACTTTCAGGGTTATCGACATTATCTCCCCCTACAATGTCTTCTACGGACGTCCCTTCCTTATGGAGTTCCGAGTTTGCACGTCCCTATGGTCTCTCTTGATGAAGTTCCCAACCGAAAGCTGGATCGGTACAATTAAAGGTGACCAAGCAACAGCAAGAGACTATTACACAGTGGAATGGAAGAACGCACGCAACAAGGACAAGAAAAAGGCTGTGCCTTTGCCTTGTTGCGCCAAAACCGTCTCCGCATAGCAATCAAAGGCATATGAGCCTTGGCTCTGGTGCCACTACCGTCACTCCGATGATCTTGATCCGAGGGAGGACGAAGAACCCGACCACGAAAGGGCTACTCCATTGGAACCTACGGTGGACGTTCCAATCAGCCTAGATGACTCATCAAAGGTCTTGAAAATCGGATCGCAACTCCACCCCGTAATAAAGGAAGATCTTATGGATTTTTTAAGAGCCAACCTGGGTTTTCTTGGATCCACTCAGACATGAGAGGCATCGACCCCACGATTACTTGCCACTAGTTGCATCTCGATCCCACATTGCTTCCGGTCAAACAGAAACGCCGCTTCTTGGGGCCCGAAAGTCCCTATGCACTCAAGGAAGAGACAGACAGGCTGCCCAACAACAACTTCATCCGCGAAGCCTACTATCCTGAATGGGTCTCCAGCCCGGTTCTAGTCAAGAAAGCTAACGGCAAGTGGCGAACGTGTATCGGTTTCTCTGACCTAAACAAAGCATGTCCCAAGGACAGCTTCCCGCTTCCGAAGATTGATTGGCTTGTTGACTTGACCACCGGATAACAGCTGTTATCTTTCATGGATGCTTATTCAAGCTACAATTAGATTCTAATGTATCTTCGCGACCAAGATCATACCTCTTTCATAACTGACCTTGGGCTCTATTACTATCGTGTCTTGCCTTTCGAACTTAAGAATGCAAGAGCCACTTATCAATGAATGGTTAACTACCTCTTTAAGTACCAAATTGGAAAATCCATGGAGGTATACGTGGACGACAAGTTGGTAAAATCTAAAATATCGAGCAACCATGTCCACGACCTCTTCAAAATGTTCGATGTCCTCCGCCGATGCGACATGAAACTCAATCCCTTGAAGTGATCCTTTGGAGTCGTCACAGGAAAATTCCTGGGTTTCATCTTCCACTCCCGGGGCATCAAAGCCAATCTAGACAAATTCCAAGCTATCCGGGATATTCAAGTCCCCTAGAGAATCAAAGATGTCAAAAGTTTAAACGGAAAGGTCGCTTCTTTAAGTCGATTCATTTCCAAAGCTACCGACAAATGCATTCCCTTTTTCGACTTACTTCGAAAGGGGAAGCGCAACTTTGAATGGACCCCAGAATGCGTCGCTGCCATCGAGGACCAATTGAATCACTTAGCGCGACCACCTTTCATGTCCTAACCCATAGATCATGAAGACTTATATATTTATTTAGTTGTTTCCATGCAGGCAATCAGCTCGGCATTGGTGTGCATCGAACACTGTGTCAAGCGACTCATCTACTACACCAGCAAACGATTGACGGGGGCAGAAAAGAATTAGCAGAAGTTTAAGAAACTAGCGTACTGCTTATTGATTTCGTCTCGGAAGCTTCGACTATACTGCTAGTCTCATTCCATGAAGGTTTATACTAACCAGCCGCTACGACCGGTCCTACAGCGACCTAAGGCATCCGGGCGACTATTAAAGTGGAGTATGGAGCTGAGTCGGTTTGAGATAACATTCATCCCCCGTCAAGCAATCCTCGGACAAGCGCTCGCCGATTTCATAGTAGAATTCACCACTCTTGAGGAGACCCCTATAGAGAACATCGAAGTTCTCGACACCCAATGGAAATTATTTGTGGACGGGTCCTCCAATAGCAATTGTTCTGGAGTCGGAGTCGTCCTCATCGCCCCAGAGGAACATCCGATATGCTACGAATTAAAGCTCAACTTACCTACTACTAACAATGGCGCAAAATATGATGCCTTCATAGCTGGACTTAGATTCGTGATCGAACTTAAGCTAAAGACCATACAAATCTTCTTCAATTCACAACTCATCGTGCGCCAAGTACAGGGAGAATATCAAGCCAAGGGGGCACGACTCGCCCCATATCTAACCCAGGTTCAGGAATTGCTCACCATCTTCGACCATTTTGTCATCACGCATATTCCTAGAGAACAGAATGAAAAAAGGATTCGCTAGCCAAGTTAGCGAGCTCCGAGGATTCACAACTTATGGGGTTCACCCTAGTTGAAGTGCTCGATTCATCAAGTATTAAGCAAATGCAAACCGAGGTGGAAATGAACGCTGAAACCGAACCTGAATCTTGGATGACGCCAATCAAGAACTATCTGCAACACGAGAAACTCCCGGGGCATTACAAGGAAAGACGAACGCTCACTCGCCAATCAGCTCGCTACATTCTCATGGATGGAGTACTTTACCGCAGTAGCTCTCTGTCCCATTAATAAGGTGCATGGCCCACAACGACACCAACCGTGTGTTAACAGATGTACATGTAGGCAAGTGCGGTGACCACACTGGAGGGAAAACCTTAGCAAGAAAGATCATCAGGCACGGCTAATTTTTGCCCATGCTCAATCAAGACGCCGTAGACTATGCTCACAAGTGCGACAAATGCCAGCGCTTCTCAAGGATTCCAAGAGCTCCGCCTACCGAATTGACGCAAATGGTCACTCCTTGGCCGTTTACTATGTGGGGGATAGACATCATCGGAACTTTGCTAATGGCTAGAGGCGGAGTGCATTTTGTTATCGTCGCAGTTGATTACTTTACCAATTGGGCAGAAGCCAAGGCTCTCGCGATGATCACCACTAAGAAGGTAATCAACTTCGTCGTACGCAACATCGTTACCGGCTATGGGGTCCCATAAGTTATCATCTCCGACAATAGAGCCCAATTTGAGAGCATACAATTCCAGACCTTCTGTCAGCGGCACAACATCGAAAAGAGATTCTCACTGGTAGATCATCCTCAAACCAGTGGGCAAGTTGAGGCTATTAACAAAGTGATCAAATCCATCATCAAGAAGCATTTGGAAAAGGCTAGAGGCATATGGGCACATGAAATCCTTCTGGCCTTATGGGCCTACCAAACCACCCACAAGTCAACGACTGGGCACATTCCATTTTCCCTTTCCTATGGATCCGAAGCCGTCATTCCCATTGAGCTAAAGGTTTGGTCTCATCGGGTTACCTACTATGATTTGAAGACCAATCAAGTTTTGCTTATGAAATCACTTGATTTACTTGAAGAAAAGAGAAACGAAACTGAACTAAGAGCTACCTCCCAGCGACAACGAGTAGCCCGATACTTCAACTCGAGAGTCCGCCTTAAGGACCTCAATATCGGCGACATCGTCTTGAAGCGGGTCTTTCCCCTACTGACCGGACTCGGTCCTCACTGGGAAGGCCCGTACGCCATACAATGTAAGCTCCGAGATGGAACTTTCAAACTTGCAACCGTGGATGGAGCCGAGCTCCCCAGGGCATGGAACAGCGAACATCTTCGATGCTACTTTATGTAACTTAGTGTACAATTGTCTATTCTTTCCAATGATGTTTTGTTTTCTTGCAATTCAAGGCGTTGTAAAGGCTATTACTGCCAAAGTTATCAGTAAAAATGATGTTCAGTTTCATGTCTCCCATCCATGTCTACTCCTTGCACCGTATGTTTGATTGACTATCATAGCTGAATTGTGTGCACAAACTCTCGATCGCCGCATCAGCACCCCGGACATGGTAGCCGATGACGTCATCCAAACCTCGAGCCAGCATCGAGGAAAACCACTACCGGCACCGATTGGTACCCCCATGGGAGTCGGAGCCGGTACTCGAGCCCCCGGCCTGCGACGTGATCGAGTACAAATAACCTCTAACTCGAATCTCGGCCCAACACCGAGACCGAGTATAAATCGTTCTGCTCTCAAGTACCCAGACTTAGGGGTAGCCCACCAGCCAACCTAATGTGATATCAACCTCTCACATGGCTCCGGGCGTCTGTTGAATTTCGGCGCAGCACCGAGACTTACCTTAAATCGTTTTCGCTCCTCAGCCCAGGGCTTGGGGGCAGCCCATGGCCATGATCTAACCCTACAGGTCGACGATTTGGGCATACTTAGATGAATAAATGACGCCTACGCTCATAACCTGAATGAACAGTGGGAGAGCCTCATATTGGACGAATCGCAACGTCCACGCCTTAAACCTACTTGGAACTTACTTCGGGCAGTCCAAGGCAGAAGGTGCCTGGCTAGGTTTCCACAACCAACAGGATTCCTGAGCTAAGGGAAACCCAACTGAAACCAGGGCTCGATCTCCATAACTAGAAATGCCCCAGAGTGAGATCCCTGATCGCATTTCTGTTAGTGTAACAATAAGTACGTTTGTGCAAGTACAGGACGCTGGAAAACATGAGACGAGATTTGAACACTTAACACGAAATGCGATTTTACTAATTAATATTTCATTTCACACACACACTAAACAAACTACGTGTCTAACATCTTTCCGTTCTAATGACAGGGTGTACATGATAACCACACCATGCCTTTAAAAACCAAAAGTGAGGGTCATACTCGCATATACTATCGGCCTACATAACCAAAATAACAGTAACATCTACTACAATTACTAACACGAATCATACCTCTTCCTCTTGTGCTTCTTTTTTGCAGATTCTGTACTAGACGACTCTCCATTAGTGGTATGCCTCTTCTTCCCAGATCCGCTCCTTCCTCCTCTGGCCTTTGGAGGGGTTATCGACTCATGAGAGATCGAGAGACACCTTTCGTCGTAAGCATCACCACTTGAAATATCTGTAATGTCAACAGGGGCAGTGTGCCACAATGGTAGGGGTGCATTCCTCACAGCAAGGGCTTCCATAACGTTACTCTTTCCCGGAAGCTCCTTAGCCTCCTGATCGTGTTTCATCTAGACCTCCTTGGTCGCCTTTCGATCAGCTAACTTCTAGGGTTTAAGCTTCGCGGCGTCAGTGGCTTTGAGCTTCTTAAGGGTCTGTGTGGCCCTATGCCGGGCTTCATCATCCTCCTGCTTCTTCCGGGCCTCATCAGCAACCCACTTCTTCTCTGCCTCATTGACAACCTTCCTTTTCTCAGCTATAGCAGTGGCTCTCTCCTCAGCATCCTGCCTGGCCTTCGCCTAGGCCTCCTACCTAGCTGCCTCATCTTGCTGGCTCTTCTCTTATAGCTCTTCACACTTTTCTGCCATCCAAATCTTTAAGACATCCACCATGGCCTGCATTGAAGGCACATCAGCATCCACTGGGCCCCTCACATGAGAACTCTGACCATCAACCACCTCTCCTTCCTCTACGAGGCCCTCTTAAATGTTGGACCCTAGCCTGATATTTGAAAAAGTTTCCAACTAACCACCTCCTTCTCCACACTGCGGTCCTAACCCAGATTCTATTGTGTGAGCAAGCACGGGGGCAAATCCCGGTGTCGCGGCAGTGCCAGGAACGTATGCACAGTAAAAACACAACTTTTTAGTCCACAAATTCGGTAATCACATCCTCTTCGGGAATACGGTAAAGGGAATTTACCTCCGATCAGGGATGGTGCAAGAATAATGGGAAGTGTGCTCGTCATAGCAGATAGAGTAAATCTGGTCTCTCCCAACCCCAAATACTTAGGATCATACAACGTCGAGGCCCAAGCCAAAGTTGTGGGATCACTTGTTATGCCGGTTTCGGGAGCCAACGACCGATAATAGCTTCCTCTCGCAAATGACTTCGCTACAACCACACTCTCACTAGCAATAGACTTCCCCTTTTCTGCGGCGAGCTTCGCTAGTCTCTCATGTTTAGCATCCTACTGCAGCAATCTCCTCCCTTACTCAAGCTTCTCACGCTCCTCGTCGTTCAGGAGCTCTGTCATCATCCGATGCTCATCCAAGATTCCTATGTCCACATGACATAAATAAGCCTCATATGGAACCAATCTATCCCAGGTTCGAGCCAGCTCTCGGGAATAATCCTCGACCCACGAGAGTCCACGGAACTTGAGAACTTCAAGAAACATGTTCGGGATATGTTCCATTAAGGATGCCTCCACCCGAAATTCGGTATCCTCGAGTTCCTCTTCCAATTGTTCCACCTCCCTCGGGTGCTCGACCATCAATCCATCCACCGATCTCAACACATCCTCGTTACTAGCCTCGTCATCATCATTCGCCTTCTTCATTGCCTCCAGTTGCCTCCTCAGCTCAACAACCTTAGCATTCTCCGCCCTTAGCCTCTCATTGTCCGCTCTCAAAGCATCGTTATCATTTTGAAGCTGGGTTCCTCGTTCATGGTCCTTTTCCAGCTTAGCGTACGCCTTCTCTAGTTCAGCCTTGTCCCTCTTTAGAGCTACATTCTCAGTGGTTAGAGAGGCTGTAGTGTCCTTAAAGGTTGAGCTGACGTGCACTGCCTCCTTCTTCAATATCTCGTATGAGTGCTTCATCTCCGTTGTAACAACAACACTAATAGTTAGCATTCAAAAGTATAAAGATGAACGGGGAAATGTTTATAACACAAGGTGCAAACCCACCTATTTCCTTCTCTAGGCTGCCGATGGTGGTCCGCTCAATATCAATAGTCAGCCCTTGATTGATGAGCTCCAAGTTTTTCTTCCTAATCAGTTCTGAGAGATGGAGGAATACCTAAGAAGCTCATCAACTTGGTGGTACGCATCCCTTAAATACATCCACATCTCCCCGGAGTCCCTAGCAGGAGGCAGACTGATATCAGAGAGGAATATTAGCTCGTAAAAGTAACGCTGAGGGAAATTCTGCTTCAGCAATGCCTTCCGTTCATCCACGGAAATCTCTCGCCTCTAAGGCTCTGCTAGATCTTGCCTCCTCGTTGTAGTCGTTCCCATTGGCCTCGAATGGCTAAGTGACAACTCCTTCCCCTTAGTAACTTAGACGGGAGCCGAAGGCGCCGTGTGCGAACGAGCTGTCGATGTCAAGTGCCTCGAGCCACCTAAATCGAGTCGGAAATCTCCCCTGGATACTCGGACAAGAGGAGAAGGAGTCAGGGATCGCTGAGGCCTATCTTGGTGACGGTACTCACTGCTGCGATCTTGTGGGGGTGGGGAGTCACCATATAAGCTAGATCCTCTCCTAAATCCATCGAGAAAAGTGTTCCTAGGATATCGGCGACCTTCGTGCCCATAACCTCGTCCTCTGCATCCTCTTGCCATATCGTCTGCCAAAGAAATAAGGTCAAAGTCAGACACTTCGCACACACGGATAATCTCTGTGTTATGCAATGCTTATGAGTGTATGTCCTAAGCGTTCTCTCAACAGATCAGATGATGGTTCGCCCGAAGGAGTGAACCCCTCCGCAGCTAGAGCAAGTTCTTCCACACTTATCATACCAAGCTAAGGAGACAAGTCTATAGAAAGTTTATTAAGACCATCAAACTGGCCCTCTTCCTCGAGCGAAACGACGGTCTCTGAAGGAGTCACAGGAAAATGTGGACTGACCGTCACTTCTTACCCTGCCTCTCCCGTCGGAGGCGGGACAGGAGCATCCAACAGACCCTTGTCCTAGGCAACTATCTTCTCACCTCCAGCCTCATCTCCACCATTTTCTCCCTGGGACTTAGCAGCCTTTCGTGGTTTGGGCCTAGGGAGGGAATCTTTCTTTTCCGACTAGGAGCTTCTTTGTCTTTCGCCATCTTCTCTTTGGGCCCACCGCCTACAACAACAGTCCTGATTATAGCTCGATCGTCAAGGAGCAGCCTTACGCGACGAAGGCGATCCTGACTTGTGACTGTATCGGTAGAACGCGACGTAGCCGGAATCACTTGTAGAGCCTCAAGGCGTTGTTGATACTCGATACTGGTAGGCACCTCAGGATTTCCTGCCATGTCAAAACAAAGTTGAGTGTAAGGCATCGAACCCGCGGACTTTATAGTAAATAGAAGAATCCAAGAATGCTTACTTCCTTCCAGCCATCTCCCGGCAAATCCAGCAGGACAACGCACGAAGAACTATTCATGCTTGTATATTGTCGGTTTGGGCCACGTCCCGACAAAGAACTTGGTGTTGGGTGAAGCTTCGAGAAAATACTGAGACGACAACATATTAGCTCTTCTCTTTAGTTGAAACATATACTGAATATTCTCTCCGGTAGGTTCGGAATGCGAATACTCCCGGCAGAGAACGTAAGTGCGTAAGAAAGAAGCATAGGCATTTGGATGCAGTTGCGATGGTGCAATGCGGAAGTAATACAGCATGTCCCAAGTGAAATTGTTAGCCGGGGGCACGCATCCAGTAATGCAAACTTGTCTGTTCCAAGCAGTAAAACCCCCTGGTCGTGCGTGACCCCTACCACCCTCTCTTGGTGCATGGACTTTATTTACAAGGATATTAAACTACAACTCCATTTTCCTAACTGTCATCACGTCTATATGGGACGACATTAAATCTAATGGATTTTCAAGGATAACTGCATCAGGCAACATTTCCGGGGCCACCGAGCCACCGGTGCGTCCCCCTCGACGATTTCCACATTCTCTGCCTCTTCGTGTACCACCGCAGAATGTTGTCTTTCAGTTTTCTCTCCATGCTCAGACACTTTGGGAAAACTTATTGTTTGAGAAGGCGTGGATCTTTCGGTAGTCTCAAGCTCGCAACCTGTCGAGCTAGCATTGCTAGTGGAGTCGGATGTATGCGATGACGGCAAAGGAGTCTCGGCTTCCAAAGTCTTTCCGGTCATGGACCTTATATGCATCGCTAGCTATACTTCAACACACAAGTGTTAGACATCGCAATTGAATAACATGTACCCCTCGTTTTGGTGAAAATAACATGTGCGTGCAGTGTTATTTAATATCAAGGCAATACAATCTACTAGTCAAGAACATAGGTCGCAACGACAATGACAAGCCCGTTAGACTGTCACCATCACTGCAATCAACCTTCTAAATTTGTACCAACTCGCGACTATGTGGCGCTCAAAGTTTAGTCCCGATAGTCTGACAGTTCAATCACAGTTCGAGTTTATGCTCTAAGTCCTATGCATCACGCGACCGTCAACGTGTGAGCTGATTCAATCGCGCAAGCAACACAAAGCCATCATTAATCCAGAAACACACACTCGAGAGTTCGAAGTCTCGAAAGGGGAACATGGCGCATAGTGAAGACGGAGGTCCCCAGGAGTGACAGGGAGACTTCATACCCCGTGCTCGGGGTACGAAAGCTCGTACCCCGATGAGGACATGAACCTCGTACTCCACGGGGTACGAACTTCGTGCCTCGACAAGGGGTACGAGGCCTCATAAGTTCGTAACCCCGAAACCATCGGGGTATGAAGTACTCCCCTATCACTCTCCCCGATGGCCTCTTCTTCCCCGAAAACGCATCTTCGAGCCTTCGACTTCTCCTTTCTCCTATCCTCTCACTACCAAGCTCCTTCCTTCCATTCTCAAAGCCAGCGCAACGGAGAACACGAAGGCCAGCCTCGACCCCAACGCTGTCAAGAACCACTTCGTTAACTCCTTGCGCCATAGCTAAGCTCGGGGGAAGAAGCACTCGGCCATGGCCATAACCCACCTTCAGTTTCGAGTTCAAAAGGCCTGGAGCTCGGGTTTAATGGCGGTCAAAAAAAGTAAAAGAAAGAAAAGAATTTGGGGGGCTATTTATAATAAAAGCAGACGTCTCCTCATGTCCCCCAACATAGCTATTCATATCCCCATGGGTTGCGAAAATTCGTACCACATCAGGGTACGAAATTTTGTATCCTAATGGGGTACTAAAATTAGTACCCCATCAAGGTATGAATTTTTATATCCCAGCAGGGTAATTCGTACCCCATGAGGGTACGAAATCATTCTCCCTCGCACCCCAAACCAGGGTACGAGATAGAAAAAATAATGATGATACATACGCATGTACATACACAATGCACATGTATACGAATAGTTATGAGCACGCAAGCACAATGTAACACAAGTACTTAGCGACGTAAACACACCGTCGTGCCAACAACGACTCGTTTACGATTCCACAATAAACGAGCTCAACGAATAACATCTATTTTCATAAGTTTACAGGAAAAGTCGACGACTCGACAACTACTTCAACCAACACAAAGCACATCATGTCAAGACAAGACATACTTTGGAGGGCAAATGTTAACAAGCCTTTTGGTCCGGTTCCCAAAAGTACTCAAGGCACGCTCGACTCAACATATTGCGTGAAGCCAAAGCCGAGAGTGTCGCCAAGGAGTAAAGGAAATGAGCCGGGAAGGGATCATATGAACAGGAACCTCACCTCTCCTCCAAACATCGCCAAACCAATGTTACGAACCTCGGAAAGACATAAGCTCCATTTACCTCGACTCCCCATGCCCATTTACTATTCTTCGTACCTCTAGGGGTACGAAATTCATACCCCAGGGAGGGGTACAAGTTTTAGGGGCATGAGCCCTTTGGATACAAGATTCTGTCGGTTGGTACCGTGGGATACAAGATTCCTGGTATGGTCCCCTATTTCTACCTGCTCCTACCCACCCCCACCTAAGCACTCCACTATAAATACCCCTCAACCTCACACTTCAAAGGGGTTGGAATTGTGTGAGTTGACATCTCTTGAGAGCTCCAAGTAGCCACTCTAATGGCATCTATGCTTTGAGGAAGAAGAAGGGAAAAAGTGTCTTTTCATAATATATTAATATATGATAATTATGACATCATATAACTTAGAGATGTATGTAAAGGGATGTCATGAGATAGTCTCAACCTTGTATCTCTTCGATATAAATAATATTCCGACTCTTCAAAAGTGAACGTAGGCCTCTCGCGAGACCAAACCACTATAAATATCTTGTGTCATTTATTGCTTTTCACACTTACTTTTCCACGCGAAACTATAATTCTTAAGTAATAAGAATCTTGGGTGTTTACGACATATTTTTCCGTCAACATTGACTATGTATTATTAATGACTACATGAGTGTTTTTAATAATTTATTAGCTATTAATGACCCATTTAGGAAAACAGATGATGATCCCTACTGGTGCAGCTCAGTTATGGATTTTATATCAAGTTGCCCTGTATTGAATAAACTTTGCATTACCAATATTATGACTTTAAGTTTAATAATTATTTAGTTATGTTGTTATAATGGAAGGCTCTCGTAGGAGCAGCATCTGAGGTATGCTAAGCTCCCAAAGAGTTATTTGGCTCTTTATGCTTCTCTTTAGAAATTAGAAGGGAGCCATTCAACAGTGGAAGTCAACAAAGAAATCGAAAAAATGGATGGGGAGCGTGATATTGAATTTATTATACAATGGAGGTAATTTGCACTATTTTTTGTAACGAAGTTATTTTATTTTCATGAAGGGAATTAGTTACTTTATATTAATAACAGTGCTTATTTCCCATGAAATATAGTTGTAGCCTTATTTTAATTTTTAGGTACGGATACTATTTAAAATGCACTATATAGTTTTATTATAAAAAAATATAAGTGTTAGAGTGCAAGCACATTTTTCTAGTAAAAGAATTTTGTTGTTGTTATTTGAGCCAATTCAGCACAAACATGGAAAGTGATATGTTTTCTAAATTATTTTAATCAGGAAGCGTATTTGGTATGTAATCAAAATGAGCAAAAAACCCCTTCTTTTTAAGCTGTGAAAAATAATCACAACTGGACTAACTATATATACACCCAAGGTTCCGTGATGATAGAGCAATCAGCATTCTACCTTTCAAGGAATTTTTTTGATCAGCATAGAGACATGAGGTTAGACAAAAACAAAATGAGCTATGAGGTTATTTTTGTTCTTCTTTTTATTTCTCTTATATTGATTGTGTGTACTGGTTCATTTGTGGCTACAAAATGCAACTAATTTTAGAACTTTTTTATGTTTCTTGGATATGCGTTGACTGACATAGTGATAAATGTAGAAGTATATTGCTCATTAGTAAATATATAAAAGTGTTGAATGTTTTCTTTTCTTCTTAAAGTTTTGATGCTGTTGAAATGGACAAAATATGATAAACTTTAAGGTATCTAAAGCCAACACTGTCCTACCGGGGACATATTTATATACATGAATAGAGAGATGACAGACATTGTCCTTCATTATGGCGACACAGACCAGCCCATGTATTGTATTTATCCATTCTCTTATGTTCATAAATAGTGATTTATAACATTTTCTTTTTTTAAACCTTTAAGATACGTAACAAAAATTGTTAGGTTACCCAAATTACTTTCGGCAAAATCACCCGAACTAGAGCAAAAACAATGGGATCCCCTGAATTTCACCTCAAAATCCAGAAATTCGTTCCACCTTTCCCTCTTTGAGTTGGCTGTCATACCCGAACGAATTTCAGGTGTCCTAGTATAACATATGCTTTATCCTTATTATTTACTTAACTACATTTGCAATCTTTTCTGTTATTTTAAATGCTTTTGAGGAATTATACGATGTTTATGTTCTGAAATGATATATAAAACTTCAAAAGTTATATTACTTTAATTATTATTATTTTTTCAAAAAAATCTTACTAACTTAAGTGTATATTTTTGCGTTACCTTCTTGTCTTTCTATTTTGCAAAGAGATATATTATTTATTTATATTTTATGCATAACTGTAAAAGATCTGGTAGTATGAAAATATGATTAAATTGCAAAAAAGACTACTTAACACTTCCCTTAATCATAACGTCATAAAGACATTACATGTATTTAAAGTTTGATATGATTACAAAACTGATCCGTATATATGAAATTGTCTATATGAAAATTAACACATATTCTGAAACTCTATTTGAAATTCAATATATAGTAGAATATACTTGTAAGTAAATTATCAGAACTTATATGTGTAATTCTAATTGTTGACTTCTAAACTTGTGTACAAGTAATTAACATTTTTGAACTGAAGACAGCCGCATCGAAGAACCGTTGGTAATTAAGTCAGTACAAGACTTTACTATTATGTGTTATAATATTTTGTTCGTACAAGTTGTGTAGACATGTTTGTAAACGATTTTAGTACGTGGATTCACTTATTTGTCAAAATACAACTATAAAAATGATTACGAATATTACACTTGATTAAGCGATTAATGTGTTTTTTCTTTAATTATTTGAATACGGTGATTATCATTGTTGTTTTGAAAATATTAATTATGTGATTGATTATTGGTTTTAATATGGCTATTATATATATGTGATTCTTGGAAATGATACAAGCCATTAACAGTAAATAGCGAAGATTAAAATGTGTTGTACATCAATCAATAACTTTTAGTAGCATAAAAAAAAAGGCTACAAAAAATAAAAACAAAGGGTGCAAGTAATATTTTGGTTGCATTTTTGAGACGCTACCAAAAAACCTTTTGTAGGGTTTCAGAAACGCTACAATATGTTCATTTTTGGTAGCGTTTACTATAATGCAACTAAAACTTTCAGACCTTTTGTTGCATATCATGTCGTAGTGTTTACCGAAACACTGCTAAAAGCTTTAGCAGCATTTTCTCAATGATACAAAAGGCCTTTTCTGGTGTAGTGCTCGGCTTTTGGCAGGTATTATCCATACTCGGCTTATGGTGTGGGCGAGTATTATCTATACTCTGCTCAGGGAGTTGGTTTAGATATGGTGGCAGGCATCGACTGTGGTTTGGAAACGGTGGCTAATACTGACCATATTTGGGTCGGCGAGCGTCAGTTATGGTTGGCTTGAATCATTCAAACATAACCCATGTTTGGAAAAGAAAATTTATTGCTGCTAAAGAGCCATTATAGAAAAATTTATTCTAAGTGGGGTGAGCTGAATCCAAAGCATTCCTCGAAGCTAAATCCTAGATTCGTACATGTGTACTTCAACATACCCATATTATTGAAAGAAATAAAAAGTATATTTCTTATGTCCTAAGAAATGGGGAAAATATAAATTTTATTAATTGATAATGATGTCGCGATTGCTGGGCTCAGGGTCCTTTCCGTTTCTAGGAGCTCGAGGACCGGCCTGAGGATCTTGGGCTGAAGATTGTGGCGGCACGACCTGTGTGTGTTTCTTGACATACTCAAGGAGTTATCCATGCCTAACCCTATCAGTGATGAGATCGCGCAAGTACTTGCATTCACTGATGGTATGACCTGCCATGTTGTGGTACATGTAGTGCTTTCCAAAATTGAGTTCCTTTTGGGTAGGTTCCCTTCAAGGAGGTTCTGGGTAGGGTAGAGATCCTCGTACGTCAAGGTAGATATCAAATACGAAAGAGTTGAGCTTGGTGTATTGGTCATTGATAATACCCAAGACTTTTTCATTTCCTTTGTTTTGGCCATTGATGCTAGATGGACCTCCTTCCTTGGTGGCAAAAACCTCGAGGCATTCCATCTCAATGATGGTGTTTTCTTCTCAGAGGAATCAATCGGCTTCAGTATAGAAGTCTTCTATGTCTTTTGGGGGATCTCTGGTTAAAGAGATCATAAATTCTGATTGGTTCAAGACACTTGCAATGGACGCCATAAGCACCATCAATGGCTCGGGTCGATCGATAAATGCTACGACTGTGTTGAGCCTTCTAGGAAGGATATGAGGGTCTCACCGGACCGGTGCTTGATAGAAGTTAGGAACATGACGCTCTTTGTTCGGGCGATGTGGGATTTGAATTGCTCGATGAAGCGAGTAACCAACATATTCCATCTGTTGATCGACTTAGTTGTTAACTGCCGGAATGACATGCCAGCTATGTCTGTGAGAAAGAGGGGGAAGAACTTGGCCATGACATTAGTCTATATAGGGAGTACTTCCACGTGATGCATGCATCACATGAGATGAATGGTCGGGTCAGTACGGCCGTTGTAGGGCTCCAGGACCGGAAGCTTGTAGTTTGGAGGATTTTGGGAGTTTATGGTTTCCCTAGTGAATGGACTGCGATGGATATCATCCACGTCCTACTGAGAAGATGTACCTCGAGTGAAGCATTTGATGATTCTTGTAAGATGGCTTCCATCTTCGAGGAGTCGTTGCCATGAATCCAATTCTGCATTGGGTGCGTCGTCGATAATCCCAGTACTAGCATGCGGTGGAGGAATTCTCCGAGTCCCATGGATTGGTTCGGATTGGCCTCCTAGAGTTGATTAAAGGTGGTCTCCCGTTATGGGAACTGGTCCAGGCCTAGTTAAAGTCGCCTGGTTATTATTAGAATGAATCATACCTATGGTAGCGGGATTGAGCTGGTTCAGGAGAGTGTTATCCATCCAAGGCTCGGTGCTGCCCCTGCTCGGGGCGATGTTAAGATGGTTCATAGTAGCGTTTTCCCTCGCCACAATGGGGACCGGTATGGTAGAGTTGTCTTGGTGGCGCGGAGGATTGATGTCACCAGCTCTTCGTTGGAGGGAAGGCTGCATTAGTCTGGTTTGCAGTAAGACGTTGGATCGAATCGGAAGCTGCAACGTTCCTGGTTTTGGTCGGCCCACAGGTTGCACTGGTTTAGGAGTTGTTTTTACGGGAAGCTGAGCCAAGCCCTGGAGTGGAGGCAAAGTGGTCGGCTGATCTGAACTTGGCACTGGTCGACCTGCGGATCTGCACCTACCAAAGCTCCATTTAGTAATGGTAGTGACGATCCTAGCACTGGCTGATTATGTAGCGAAGTTGAGCCGGGAGGAAGCAAAGGCGTGGATCGATCTGGGGCTTGGATTTCCGCAGACCGAAGATCAGTTGTTGCCCCAGCCTCGCTCGGTGTAGGAAATGATACTGTATTGTAAGGTCCCTTCTCCACCCGAGAGAGGAGGTTATTCATTGCTTCCTGCTGTTGTTTGAGAAGTTCACCCTAAGATGTCATCTGGTTTCTGAACTCGGACAAGATTTTATCCATGTAGTCCCTGGTGAGATATTGGGACGTGTCTTCCTAGGAGGAAGCCTCATGGCTCACCTCCATTGCTGTTGTTCCTACCGCATCGGCAGGTAAAGGATGAGAAGTAGAAGCATCCTTCTTTCGCTTGTTTGCCATGATCGGCTTTTGGAAATTGCAGAAGGCGGTCGAAGTTCCTGGATAGAGGATGTTCACATGACCTCTACCTGGTGCGCCAAAATGTTAACGCTAAAAGTGGGTCACTAGTGACAGTCAACCCCCAATCGTGGGTAGAACACCCGAATATTAATCACAGAGTACGGAAAAGTATGTAAAAACAGGGAACACACAGGATTTTTATAGTGGTTGGGGAAAAAATGGTGCCTATGTCCACTTTATATTTACTGATTCTTTTGGATTATAGAGTACAATTGGTTTTCTTTTATAGAAGAAAATGAGGAAATAACAATATCCTTGTAAAATTTGAAGTGCACGGTTGGATGTTTCTAGTGTACCGAGCATAAGTTCAAAGTGGAGATTTCATCCTACCTTTCCATTTTCAGCAATGGTGTATTTATAGGTGAAGAAGGTGGGCTGAGCCAGGTGCCATGTGGCTTGCCTCTTTTGCGGAGCTTGGACACGTGGAGCTCGATCCGACTGAATAACTGCGGTGGTAGGACCTGTCCACTTCTTTATAATAGTTTTCTCGAGAATTATGGCTTGCGTGGCTCCTGAACTATGGTGTATCAAAAGTAGATATTTGGCTTGAAGTGTTTACCACTTTAACTTCCTTAAGAATCGGGCTTCATTGGACGACTCATGTGGATATTTCCAAGTAAATCTGATCGATTCGAATTTTAAGGAGCGGTAGACTCGGCCGGTCGAAAGAGTGATTTTATTGGGAAGAGAGATACTGTCGTTTGAAGGAAAATTGGTTTAGGCCGAACCTTACTTGGACTTTCTGGATTAAAGGGTCGTCCGTTGGGAATGGTCAGTACTGGATGGCGAGCCTTTTGAATTGGGCTTTGATCCGTTGAATTGTGACAGCTTTTGCCAAAAAATTAGTCAACAACAATGCTATACTCTATCCCTTTATGCGAGGAGCTACCACTATCTACATCATCCCGGTCGACTGAATCCATTACAATCCTAAAAGTTGTTCATTCTCAACTTGAAAGTCATACTGATCCAACAATCAGTTTTCCATCATACCAGGGTGTGAGGTTTTGAAGTCACGTCACACACAAAGCTACGTTATATCAGCCATGCTTTGATCATCATCCACAAAGCTCGGCTTTTCAACAAATTTCTTTGATTGTCTCAGCACTTAGCATACCACACTGTCAATTCACAACATATAATCGTTGTCTATTAATATATAACCCACTGAGTACCTAAGTCTCATAGGAGGGTGTTAAGCTAAGAGAATAGATTCTCTGCCACCAACTGATATAACATCAATAAAAAACAATTGGTTATGTTGTAAAATACAACGTCAGACAAACATCCATTTACAAGTTCGTTCTGTGTTGTGAACGAAACCGAAGACACCTTATTCCTCGTCCAATAAAAGAGAGAGACCCTTGCAAATCATGAAATTCTCCAAGTATGTCTGGACAACTTCCACTTATAACCTCGTCTTGGGTTGTACACCCCAATCGAGACATTAACAATAATCCAAACGATGTAAAGATCCCTAGTCTTCAGCCGCCGTCTTTAATACTCATCGTTTAGTTATTCAAAATGCATCGAAACCCGATCTTTTCGAATAGCTAGCACATATTTTCAATCAATTGATTTATAAACATATCACGAGTCTCATTCCTTTTCGGAATATTCATTTTATTCAAATCATTTTTCACATTTGGAATTACTCCCTTAAATCTTATCAAATATTTACATTCTTTAAACTTCTTATTTATATCTTTCCTCAATCATATCTCTCACCCAAAATCGTACTTACCATTTCTTATTCTTAACAAAGTTCATATTTGAAATCTTGGTAAATCCAAAATCCATTTCTTTCCGTTAAGGAAAACTCATTTATCTTCAAACGATCTTTAAACTTGGTTCCCATTATCGTCTGTTAGGGAAAACACTTTCATTTAATCTTTATATACAAATTTAATTAAGATTTCTTTTCAACTAATCTTGAGAAATCATCTTCTCCTTTTACTGCATTAAAGAACAAATGTTATTCAAAACATCGTTCACGATAAACCCAAAATCAAATTTCCATCCAGTTCCAATTTAATTTATTAATGGGAATACTTCACTTTGGAAAACTCATTAAATCTTATATGAAAACTTAATAATTCTTTACAAATCATATCTTTGTCATAGTTGGGTTAAAAAGAATAACTTTATTTAAGATGTCATTCAAAACAAACCCAAAATTTAATTAATATTAAATATAAGATTTTCCAAAATTTATATCAACTTATATTCATCACCAATTCTCGTAATCAATGAATACTATGAGTGGAATAACGGTGTAAAGAATCTTCCAAATTCCTCAAAATAGTAAACGTCTACACAACGGGAATCAATACCAACTATTCGAAGATCATTTTTATTCGAATCCAATTTTTATTCGAATTTTATTTGCACATATTTCAAGATCTATCCATTGGATCTTAAAACTTTCTTTTTCGTTTGAAAACTCTTTTCATTACGAACCAAACGCTTTTCGTTTTAGGATAATTCGATGGTCGGATCTCCCGGTACGTCAATATGAAGTCAACAGTCGACGTTCGCGAACTATCGTTGTGCAATTAGTCCTATTCAGACCATACTTCAAATTATATTTTAAAATTAAGTTGAATTACTTTCCACCAATTTATTAATTATATTAACCATATATAATAGCTTTTGAAAACTATATATTCAGTATTTAACTTTAAACATTTAAAACGTCGTAAGTATTCCGCAAATTAGGCTGAAAAACACAAATATCGAAATATAGCTCAAAACTTCATATTTATTTTCAAAATATCTTTAAAATCACTTATTATGATTTATCATATTTTTAATAATTTTTATTTGGCCATTTCCTTCGATTTCCGATTGCGGTCATTGAACTACATTTACATCGACCTTTTCAAAAATAGATTTAAACATATCTTGAAATCTATAAGTTGGAATTCAAAATTGTTTCTTTCATTTGAAAGCTCTTATCAATAGAAAACAAAAGTTTCCAATTTCGTGCAAGTTCGATTTAAATTGCATTAGTTATGGCCATTTGAAGTTCATGGTTGAAATTCGCAAACTATCGCTGTGCGATATGTCCTATTCAAACCATATTATTATTTGAAATAAAACTCGTCAATTCCATCCAAAAATATTTTATAAAACATTTATAAATTCATTTTAAAACGATTCAAATTCCAAATTCAATTATATATCAAAATTGAATATATTTATTATTATAATATTAAAATAATAATATTATTCAAAATATAATATTTTGAAATCCAAACTTTTCTGACCTGCATTATAAAAATAAATAAGATCATTGGAAAAATCCATTCGAGTTAAAAACGTCAGTTATATATCTAACTCGAATTCACCTTTTGAATTTACTATCTAAAATCTAATTTGAATTAAAACAAGCTATTTTTAATTCAAATCTCTTTCAAAAACATTTCAACATTTTCATTAGTTGTTTGAAATCATTTCTATTTCATTTTCAAATCATTTTGGATATAAAAAATCCAATTTCCAATTTCACGTCTAATTTCACTTAAATGAATATAACGTTCATTTAAAATCCCAATGGAATAAAACTCAATCATTTCCCAAATAATTTCATATTTGTGGTGTCAATTGTATGAATAAGAATAATAATACCCATAACAATTCAACATCCATCAATCAACAGTCATAAGATAAGTGTTATGACTGTTAACGATTAAATGCACATAAACAATATAAATAAAACTGTAAATAAGCATCCGTCAATCACGAAGCAACCATTGCAACCACAACCAATCACTAGGTAATCAGATAAGATTATAATAACTTTACAAGTTAAATTTTAAGAAGTTTCTCACATTGGAGGTTGATCATTACAATAACGATCGTTTTTAATTAAAGTAAATAGACATTTAATTCAATCAAAAATTCCAAATAGTTCTGAACCAGTTTCATTGCGTAGCTTGCGTCCGTACGATCCCAACGGATCCAAATTTGTGTAATTCCGACTACATATGAGAAAGATATTAATTTTACAAGTTCATGTACAATATATAAGGTCATTAACCTAACCAATAAATTAATAATATATTTTTAGACAATAATTATGTGTCAATCTGCCTAATTCTATACTCATTATCTTCTCTACCCGATCACCTACAGACAACGAAGGCCATTGCTGTGTTTTCTTTCAAGCCAAGCTCCTTCATTACTCCATAATTAATTCCATAAAAATCACTAAAATTCTTCTCTCACACTCCACTTGTACCTCATGTACATAGTATTAATCTCGAACACCTCCTGGTTACTGTGACTTCAACCCTTCGCAGCTACCTACAATAGGACCATGAACGTATTTAACTCCAACTCCCACCAAAATTTCAGAACTTTTGCTAAATCCTACCACATGCCTAAATCTAACAACCCAAATCCCATTCGATGCTCCAAATATTCGAAATGCTTAACCCTAGAAACACTACAGCCAGGTCATTGAACTAAAACTAGTTCAAACCATGCAAAATTTATACTGGAATGAAGAGGTGCACTCAGTGATTCCAATTATACATGTATTTCTAATTTATAGAAATTTATGTGTTTTGTTTATAATTTTTAAACCATAGGATTGCTCACGTTTTACAGTAGTCTGTGGTGGCTATGAAGAGTTGACCATGATAGTAAAATGATTAGGGTTAGGGTAAAGTTTAGGATGTATTTATAGGATAGGTAGCTTCTAGGGTAAGGTTCGTATTATTGTTAGTTTTAAGCTATTGTTACCTGTATTCGTCATTTGAAAATTCACACAGGCACATACTAACTCCGTTCGTGGTGAAACTTGACGTGCAACAACGGTTTGTCATTACGGTCCTAATGAAACTTGTTTTGTCGAATTCCAAGTCCGTTTGCTCTCACAGCGTTATTTTAAAGTCAAATTATTGATCGATTCACATTTAAATCATGCACGGTCACAAAACAACACCGATTGGCGCGAAATTTGAAATCTATCAATAGATAATTATTACGGAATCAATAAAATTGGTTTCACCGAAAACAGAGGTTGTTTGCAAAATGACTATTTTTTCATATTCAATTAAATTAATAAAATATGACTTAAACTCAAAATAATTAAATTCTTTGAAAAACAAATTATAATAATCGTATATATCCACATAAAACTTCATATATCTTCAGAATAAAATATATTGGATTTAAAACTTGATACTTCGTTTTTAGGATAAATCGATATTCAATTTATATTGAAATCCTTTTATTTTATTAAATAAATCGTTATGGTTTATAAATGATTCCATAGCGACTTTCTGAAATTTGATTTGGACATAACTCACAATCTATATGACGAAATCTCTATTTCTCACTTTCTTTAGAAATATATAGCTAAATTAATTCTAATGTTTCATGTTTCAACCAATTCTGACTTATATTGAATTCTGTATGTCCATTTAAAGTTCAAAACGTAATATTACAAATTGTATGTTCAAACGTTAAATTAAATATATTTCAAGTCATTAATTCTGAAAATAAATCGTTTTAATTATTTAAATAAATTTGAATATTTCTCAATAAAATTTGGGTCATAACAAAAACTGAGAGTGGCAGTTTTTCTTTTTCTCAAAATTCGTGCAATGGAGTTGCTTTCAGATCAGGGAGCCAAAAGGGAAAATGTGGAGGATGGTCCGACGTGTCGAACGAAGGTGGTTTGGCGGTCATCAGTAAAATGTGGCTACGACGAAGGCTATTTGAAGCTTTTATGGTCATCTCGTGATGTTGGCATGCCAGAGGGACGGCACTGCCTATCGTAGGGTCGGATTGAAGTAGTGCATCAGGAGGTGAGGTCGGTGAGTGGTCCGATTGCCTAAGGGACGCACGACGGTGATCGTTTGGGAGAGAAGGACTTCGTGATTGGTAATCTGAAGTTTCGGGTTTATTTCGATCGTTGGGGTAGGGTTAAGGCCGTGAATCAGCAATTACAAGATGATTGCTTTAATTACTGATAACGATTAATATATATACATATATAATATATTTTAATTATCTAAAACTTGTAAAAGTTATAACTCATTCATATGTACACATAATTATACGAAACAGTATCCGTTGGGATCATATGGACGAAGCCTACGTTGTTGAGCTGGTTTGGAATGATTCGGAAGCAACTGGAATTTTATATAATTTCAAATGCTCCTTTGAAATTTTATAAATCGTGTTGAATCATCGAATCGAAATTAAATGGCGAGTTAACTCTCATGCCTTTTGAAATGCTATAATGTGGTTAAATTCATATAAATTATAACTCATCATTGGTAAAATAAATTGGATGATTGGATGTTATAGATAATTATTGCTTGTTTGTTGTTGATTGGCGTTACTTATATTTACATCGTTAGATGTATTAAATTAAAATTCTATTCCATATGCATTATTTAAATATTATTATTTGCTGTGATGCATGTAAAAACAGGTTGGAGGGATCCAACTCGATTCCTTAAATATTTTGTGTGTTAATTCGATGTCAAGCGAAGCGACGTATTTAAAGTTATAAAATTTATTTTATAACTAAAATAAAGTTTTAAATTATAAAAATAGAAGTTTTATAAAGTAAATCGATATCTATAAAATGGTTTTACCAAAGTAGTTATAGAATACTTTGTCTAGAATTTTTTTTAAGGATATAAGTTGGAATTTAACCTACATGTTAATAATTTAAAATAATTGTTTTGAGAAAACAATTGAGCGATGTTATTCGATTAATTACATAATAATTAATTGAAAAGGAAGGGTTAGTGTAAAACAATTAATTGTTGCTCTCAAGTTGACTAAGTCAACTGTAAATTGAAATTGGTTATTAGATTAATTTTTGATCAATTAATCTAATAATAACAGATTTGACAAATAGTTATATAAATTTGTTAAGTTTCCTTAAAAAAATAATTATCCTTAATTAAAGATGTTTAAAGCTAATTATTGAGTTATTGATCATTAATAAAGTTAACCACTATTTTAAATAACTATTTAAAAAGAGATTAACTATTCTATTTTTGGTTCATAATGAAGAAAATATTTTTATTTGGTTAATTTTGGAGTTACTTATTATTTTAATTAATAATAATTAAAGTGATTAATTTTTAAAATGAAATTCATTTCAAAAGGTATCGAGTCTGTAATGGAATTATAGTTGGAGTTTGAAAGGGGTTTTAAAAGGGATTTTATAATCAAAGCTTTATAACAAAAGTTTATAAAAGGAATTTAAAACCAATGTGATTTGTTTTAAAATGAACAACAAAATTAAGTAAATGTTTTAAATTTGAATGAGATATTCAAAGGTAATGAATCGACCGTAAGCCGCACAGGTCCGATCCAAAACGGCGAAAATCCCAAATCGTTAACTTTGGGTATACAACAACATCAGAACAAAACACAAAAAACTTTTCATTAACATCATAAAATGTTATATCAGAATATAATGATTACAATGCACAACTGGAAAAAATTACATCAGCGGAAGACTCTCAAATGCTCTGGACACAACTTTACGCTTCAATCCAAAATCCTGCTCTAAGAAAGACACCAAGATACATCTGCAAAATAAACTACCACCCGAGTTTGCAAGGGAAAAACAATCTATGGGTTAGTCATGAGACTGGTGTGAGAAAACTTTATTTACAAATCTTATACTTAACCTTAATTCGAATAAGGTATCTCGGGACCACACCGCATGTCGCGGAATGGGTTTCCTTCCAAGGATACGTGTACAACCATAGCAACCATAACTGACTAGAGAAACCATAAAACCATTTGGAAAAGATGACTTTAGAAAAATGAACGATTATATGCCCCAGGTCCCATCACATAATGCAAGTTCACACCAGAGGATAGGGGTTTCCCTTATAATCGCAAAACATGCCTGATATAGTTCAAAATAAAAACATTTGATATTATGATAATGACTTGGGTGTGTAAAACTCCTTCGAAAGTAAACTTATGAATCTTAGCTTGCATAGTGCCCCATCCCACTATGTTGGCTACGTAGACATACAACCGAAAATCATAAAGGGTTTCGTATTGGAAGTTGGATTCCCATCAATGTGCCTTAGCTAAGGATCTTCCAATCCTATTCGGAACCCCCAGCTAGGTTCCAGGATCCCGTCTGGCTCCTTTAGAGCGGCAGGGTCAGTCCACCCTACTTCGTGGATTAAAGTAACAGCTTGAACAAAACGTCCCTCGATCTGTGTGTAGATTGTCATCTAGGTATATTGAGCTAGTCCGAGGCGCCTCATCCAACAAACCACATATGTAAATGCCTGGGCTCCATACCATGGCGTTACCTTTTGCTATATGGAACGTTAAGTCCCTACCTTGCGTTCTATAATCATGTTTCGGCTCATTCCAGGTTGTGAGATCCGCAAAGTCACGTCATACACAGAGCTACACATTTAAGCCATGCTTTGATCTTCAACCACAAGTCCCTGCTTTTCAACAAAAGCCTTGATCATTTTCACTTATCATGCCACACTATCATTCCTTAAAACCCAAACTGCTATTCACTAACGTACAACCTTTTAGCTTGTACGTCTCAAAGACGGGTGTCAAGCTAAGGGAAATAATCCCCGTCACCAAACAGAAGTATGTTTAGTAAATGTCAGTCTGTATTTTATAAAATACAGTGTCAGACACGAAATCCATCAACAAGTCCATTCTGGGAATAGGAACGAAACCGGAGGCACCTGATTTCATGTCCCCGCCTGGGAGCGCAAGTCCTTGCAAACCAAATCACTTCAAGTACGGTCAGATTGGCCGCTACTTTAACCTCATATGGGCCGTCGTCCAAAGCATCAACTGGCCATCCATCCGATATGAAGAAATCTGTGTCTTCCACCATCGTCGTCAATATCTTGACATCAACATCACATCATATAATTATTCGGTATGGGTAAAATCCCGGTCTTCCCAAATAACTAGTGCATCTTTAAAATCAATGGGTATAAAGGATTCCCTGAATCTCATTCCCTTCCGGAATATTCATCATTTAAGTTTCTATTAAAACTTATTCAGTTTTAAATATTCAAATCATTCTTTAAGTGATTACTTAACTTCAAATTCCAAGTTAACTCTTTCAAATAATCCTTGACGATTATTCTCCATTTGCTTCAGGCAAAAACATGTTCGTTCCTCTTTCAAACCCTCTTCATAAATAAAGATTTTTATTCGCTTAACTAGGGAAAATTGTCTTACTTTTACATGGACCAAAGAACAATGTTATTGAAGGCATCATTCACAACAAACTCGAAATCATATTTCCTTTTATATTAGAGTCTCTACAGAAATCACATTGGTTTATTATCGATAAACCTCCATATCCAATAAACATTATAAGCGAGATGACGACATAGCCTTTTAAATTCCCTCAAATAGTCTAAGTCGTCATCTATAGAGACTTATCTCGGTCAAAGACCAATCTGGTTTCTATTCAATTTCAATTAAAAATTTAACCATTGGAAACTCTAGTTAATCACTATTAACGATTCGATTATTAATTAAAAGTCTAAATACCCTTATATTTAAATAAAGGTTTAGTTAAATACCAAATCGGATTTCCCCCCCAAAGGGTTCATAGATCTTCAAAACTTGATATATCCATTTAAAACCATTGAAACCATTTATTATTGATTTCAAAACTCGACAAGCCATAACTTGTTCTTAAATTCTTCACACCCAGATCATTCTTTTGCAAAAGTTCATTGTTATTAAATAAATTTCATATCCAAAAGGTATTAGAACTTAAATTCAAACTTTTATTTTGCAGATGATTTTATTATTAAACTAATTATTTAAAATCAAATTTCTGGAATGAGACTCATTCAACTCTTGTATATCCGAGAATTTGGGTACATACAAACATCCAATAAAAATAAACAAGATGTCGTGTGTCTAACGAATTGTAACTAAACTCGTTAGTTATTTAAGATCAGATGTTGCTGTCATAATTGGGTTCCATTTTATTAATTAACAACCAAACGGTATTCATAACCATTGATCAACAAAATCAAACATCCAAACCAATATGTTAACCACACCATTGCCTTAATAGGCCATCCATACAACACCAATCAAAGCAAAGGGTGTTAAGGAACTAAATTCAATCCTAATCCATGAAGATTTCGTCACATAATCACTTTAGATTTCTTTGAGTCATCTCAACAAACATGATGTGTGCATGTTTTAAATCAAACCTAAAGCCCTTTTAACAAATTGATTTCTCATACAAACTCATCTTTACATATGGTTACACACGAAGATCAAAACCTTAGGAGTTCATAATCTTTTACCACATCAAATTATTTACTAACAAACCACCAACCACCAACCAAAGCGTGTATAGACCAAATATTCCATAAGGGTAAGATTTTGTGAACTAAACTAAAGAGTTTCATCCCCAAACCTAACTGAGAATTTCTTAAACCCCATTATCAACCATTTTCTGACCATTTACTTAATAGTTTTCTTTTAGGCATTTCATCGAACACCTTATGTGCATATAACTAAACTAGCCCTTTTTAAAGTTCAGCTTTCTCACCTACTTAAGAGACTACCCAAATTTTACTTAAAGATCGAATCTTTAAGGGTTTAATTTTATTTACCACTTCAAATCACTTGCAAATAATTCAAACATGCCACCACAAATCAACTAAGGCATGTATATACCTAATCCGCCATAAAAATCTTGGTTTTCTTTTATGTATTCATGGATTTTCACCTAAAGATCACACCTTTATACGTAATTACACATATAGGTCGAGTCTATATGGGTTCAAATCTCTTTTACCAACTTAAACCATTTTTAATAACCCACAAATTATTCACATAAGATCCAACTCCTTGAACTTCAATTAAAGGTCAAATTTTTTCATGTACAAACACAAATTTGCACCTAAAGATCACATCTTTACGTGTGATTTCACATAAAGGTCGAATCTTTAGGAAACGCCCTCACCATATCAAATCACTTGCTAATGACTCATACATACCACCAAAATTCAATCAAAGCATGGATTTACCAAATATTCCATAAAGTTGCAACTGTAAGAATCTAACATAAAGGTTTTCGCTTCAAACTCCAAACAAATTGTCATTTTTACTCCATAAACCTATTTAGGAATTTTTAGCAATCATATACCATCAAATCATCCATGATTTTACCCCCAAAACTCTAAGAAACATTTCAACAAACACCTTACATGCAATCATTAAATCAAGCAACAAAACCCTTTAAAAGTTTAATTTTTCTCACCTAAAAGCTTCGAGATCCTAGATACAGGTTGTAGGGACCTAGCTTTAGCTTTCTCTTCTTCTCTGCTTTATTTTCTTTTTTTTAATGAAATAGGCCATGGCTGTGAGCTTAAGGGAGAGGGAGGGGGAGAAGGTTTCAAAAGTTAAAAGAGGTGATAAAATGAAAGAAGATAAGGAAGGATTATATTTATAAAAAGGGCATGTGGATGGATTAATGACATGTGTCCTAAGAGATAAGTATTGAAAATGAATGGATATAATTTATCCTTATCCATTCAAACAGTAACATGTGTTTTCTCACTCACTCTTCGGCCTCTCATCGGAGTATCAAACGATAACGGTTTTCTGAAATTCTTTCACCATATCTTCTGGTTTCTAACGTACTTCAATCTGTTCAAATCCAAAATCTGAATTCATTTGCATTTTCAAATAAATTATTTTACATTTATTTTGTTAATAACTTTTTATATTCGATAAGGCAACCTCCCAGACTTCATACATTGCTAATATTCTACGTTTCGAATTTTTCATAGATAGGTCTCAGGTGCCAGTTTTGCCGTTAGCACTATCAAATTACAACTACCGTCAAAATTTAGTTCAAATTTTGGCCTTTTATTTTTTCTTTTCCACAAACGTATGTCGTTTTGCACGAAACTTCCTTGAGTACTAAAATTCACTATTCCGGATCCATCGGAGGTGGTCTCACGATCTAACGATATCCCAGTCTCAAAATATCCTCAAAATTGTCTGTTTTTAGTTCAAATTTTAACCTTCAATGTTTAATCAATATTAAACGGATTCTGTTTTTGGCCAAACTTGGCTGGTTACCAAATTTCATTATTCTAAACTCAATGAAACCAGTTTTAGGATATTGAAATAAATATTTCTTATACTTCCTTTGTAAACGTGCTATTTTTTTTATTAAAACTCATTATTGTAACTCTATTCCTGTTATATCATTATCCATTTTTAATTTTATTTTGATTCTTATGAAATTTGGAAGTTCTAAATTGGTTCCAAATTTCTGGGTTGTTACATTCTCCCACACTTAAAAAACTTTTCGTCCTCCAAAAGGAAAGAAGACGTAATACTCCAAACTCATTCTGGGGCATTACTAACCCTATCTCTAAAGAGTCACTCATTCTATGATACTATTAATCCTATCTTTAATGAGTATTATTTTAAAGGATGTTACTAATCCTACCTCTGATGAGTCTTTTCTATCTGTTCTGACAAGTCATACCCCAAAGCATTTGAATAAACCAAAGCTTCGATACCACAATGTAACGACCCGAAAATCCCCACCCTTCGAATAGACCGTAAGCCGCACAGGTCCGATCCAAAACGGGGGAAATCCTTGAACCATTAACTTTGGGTGTACAACAACATCAGAACAAAACACAAAAGAATTTTCATTAACATTATAAAATGTTACATCATAGTACAAGAATATATATATGCCAGAGTACAATGATTACAATGCGCAGCACAAATACAAAATTACATCAACGGAAGACCCTATAACGTTTTGGACGCAGCTTTATGCTTCAATCCAGGATCATTCTCTAAGAAAGACTCCAAGATACATCTGCAAAATAAACTACCTAGCTACCCCTGTAAAAATATGGGCACCGAGTTTGCAAGGGAAAAACAAACTACAGATCAGTCATAGGACTGGTGTGAGAAAACATTATTTACCAATCTAATACTTCACCTTAATTCGAATAAGGTATCTCGGGACCACGCCGCATGCCGCAGAATGGATTTACTACCAAGGATATGTGTACAACCATAAAACCATTTGGAAAACATGACTTTATAAAAATTAACGATTATAAGCCCCAGGTCCCATAACACAATGCAAGCGCACACAAAAGGATAGAGGTTTTCCTTATAATCGCAAAACATGCTTGATATAGTACAAAACAAAAATATTTGATATTATGATAATCACTTGGGTGTGTAAAACTCCTTCGAAAGTAAACTTATAAATCTTAGCTCGCATAGTTCCCCATCCCATTATGTTGGCTACATAAACATACAACCGAAAATCGTAAAGGGTTTCGTATTGGAAGTTGGATTTCCATCAATGAGCCAGGCCTAAGGATCTTTCCAATCCGATTATAAACCCCCAGATAGGTTCCAAGATCTCGCCTGGCTCCTGTAGAGCGGTAGGGCCGGTCCACCCTACTTCGTGGATTAAAGTAACAGCCTGAACGTAACGTCGCTCAGTTTGTGTGTAGACTATCATCTAGGTATATTGACCTAGTCTGAGGCGCCTTATCCAACTAACCACATAAGTAAATGTCTGGGATCCATACCATGGCGTTACCTTTTGCTAGATGGAACGCTAAGTCCCTACCCTGCGGTCTACAATCCTGTTTCGGCTTATTCCGGGTTGTGAGGCCCGCGAAATCATGTCATACAAAGCTGTGCATTTAAGCCATTATTTGGTCTTCAACCACTAGGCCTTACTTTTGAACAAAAGCCTTGATCATTTCCACTTATCGTGCTACAATATCATTCTTTAAAACCCAAACTTCTATTCACCAACATATAACTTTCGAGCTCGTATGTCTCAAAGAAGGGTTTTAAGCTAAGGGAAATAATCCCTGTCACCAAACAAAAGTATATTTAGTAAATGTCAGTCTGTATTTATAAAATACAGTGTCATACATGAAATCCATCAACAGGTCCATTCCGGGAATAGGAAAGAAACCAAAGGCACTTGATTCCACGTCCCCGCCTGGGAGTGCAAGTCCTTGCAAACAAAATCACTTCAACTACGGTCAGATTGGCCGCGGCTTTAACCTCGTATGGGTTATCGCCCAAGGCATCAACTGGCCAACCATCCGGTGTGAAGAAATCTGGGTCTTTCACCATCATCGTCGATATCATGACATCAGCATCACATCATATAATTATTCGGAATGGGCAAAACCTGATCTTCCCAAATAACTAGCGCATCTTTAAAATCAATGGGTATACAGGATTCCCTGAATCTCATTCCCTTTTGGAATATTCATCATTTAAGTTTCTATTAAATCTTATTCAATTCTAAATATTTAAATCATTCTTTAAGCGATTGCTTAACTTCAAATTCCATGTTAACTCTTTCAAATAATCCTTATCGATTATTCTCCAATTGCTTCATGCGAAAACATGTTCGTTCCTCTTTCAAACCCTCTTCATAAATAAAGATTTTTATTCGCTTAACTAGGGAAAATTATCTTACTTTTACATGGGCCAAAGAACAATGTTATTGAAGACATCATTCACAACAAACCCAAAATCATATTTCCTTTTATATTGTAATCTCTACAGAAATCACATTGGTTTATTATCGATATAAACCTCTAGATCCAACAAACACTATAAGCGAGAAAACGACATAGCCTTTTAAAATCCCTCAAATAGTCTAAGTCATCATCTATAGAGACTTATCTCTGTCAATGACCAAACTGGTTTCTATTCAATTCCAATTTCAATTTTAACCAATAGAAACTCTAGTTAATCACTATTAACGACTCGATTATTAATTGAAAGTCTAAATACCATTATATTTAAATAAAGGTTCAGTTAAATACCAAATCGGATTTTCCCCCTAAAGGGTTCATAGATCTTCAAAACATGATATATCCATTCAAAAACCATTGAAACCATTTATTATTGATTTCAAAACTCGATAAGCCATAACTTGTTCTTGACTTCTTCAAACCCAGTTCGTTATTTAGCAAAAGTTCATCGTTATTAACTAAACTTCATATCCAAATGGTATTAGAACTTAAATTCAAACTTTTATTTTCTCGATTATTTTATTATCAGAATAATCATTTAAGATCCAATTTCTTGAATGAGACTCATTCAACTCCTGCATATCCAAGAATTTGGGTATATACAAACTTCCAATAAACATAAACAAGATGTCATGTGTCTAACGAGTTGTAACTAAACTCGTTAGTTATATAAGATCAGACGTTGGTGTCATAATTGGGTTCCATTTTACTAATTAACAACCAAATGGTATTCATAACCATTGATCAACTAAATCAAACATCCAAACCAATATGTTAACCCCACCATTGCCTTAATAGGCCATCCATACAACGCCAATCAAAGCAAAGGGTGTTAAGGAACTAAATTCAATCCTAATCCATGAAGATTTCATCATATAATCACTTTAAATTTCTTTGAGACATCTCAACAAACATGTTGTGTGCATGTTTTAAATCAAACTTAAAAGCCCTTTTAACAAATTGATTTCTCATACAAACTCATCTTTAGGTATGGTTACACATGAAGATCAAAACCTTAGGGATTCATCATCTTTTACCACATCAAATTATAAACTAACAAACCACCAACCACCAACCAAAGCATGTATAAACCAAAGATTCCATAAGGGTGAGATTTTGTGAACTAAACTAAAGGGTTTCATCCAAAACCTAACTAATATTTACTTAGAACCCATTAGCAACCATTTTCCAACCATTTACTTAATAGTTTTCTTTAAGGCATTTCATCGAACAACTTATGTGCATGTTGACACCAAAAATTGGCACAAGACCCAAAGTGTTGGTTGTGTAGAGAACAAATGAAGATTAATAACCGTAAAAGGTAAAAGTAAAAGAAACCACACACCAGTTTATAGTGGTTTGGTGTTAAAGAGCCTACGTCCAATTTATAATCTCTTATATATTATTTCAACTATCAGACGAAATAGCTAGAATGGCCATACAATAAGAGATTAACAAAGAATATTTGAAAGCTAAGGTTTCCAATATTATTCAAAGTCCCCTTTTCTAAGTTCAGAAGAGGTATTTATAGACGATATAGTTCTTGGGCCGGTCTGGACACGTGTCGTAAGATCCACGAGAGTAGTTGATGCTGAATGAGTCGGTATCTCCGAAGAAATTGATATTTCTTGAATTATCATCATGAAGTGGCACCTGATCCATTTGATTCGGATGATCTGGAAAGAGTAAAACTAGGGATGAGCTATTCTATAGGAGGGCTCTTCGGCTCCTAGTTGAATGCAGCACTGCTGTTCTTGCTTGGTCACATCGAGCTTCATCTGGACCGCGCCGGATGAGAGAAATAAATTTAAATGTCAGGCCTCGTTGACAGACCCACTTCGAGCACCCAAGGTAAGAGCCTGTAGTATTGTCGAGCCTTGATGGGCTCCCTGAAAGGCCCATCAACACTTTGCCCCCCAAAGTATGGTGCGTTGGGAATGGGACATACTTTGTAACCACGCGTTCATGTGCACAAATTTTCCACATCAACCATAGAATCCTATAGATTGGTTTAAATTGCATGCTTATTGAGTCTCGTCAGCCAAAAAAAGAGTCTACCAGTTGGCTTGGAAACTTAAACGAGGACGAGTAATTATGACACCCTTCGTTCTTCCGTTTTATCGGCTAATCCTGGCTCATTAGCAGCTTTACATGTCACCCACGTCAGACTTGAAGATCACATCAGCCGAATACAAACAGCCTCTCCACCATATTATAAAGGGAAAATCCTTTTACCCTATCCCCTTCATTTTCTCTATTGCAAAAATTGATTCACTGCTCAAAGTAAAAGATTGAAGAACGGTCATCGCCTTTACTCAAGTTCATCTTTCTCAGATAAAGATCCATTTTTCATATTGTTCTAAACATATCAATGTCATTCTTGCATAGGACTTCTATTTTTCTTCTATCTCATTATAATCTGCGCCCCATGGTGTCCGTAATCGGGATCACCTGAGTCAATAGCAATGCGGGGTCCGTGGAAAATTCGATTGCGAAGTCAATTTGGTTCTAGAAAACCTTAATAACGTTATAACTATTAGCCCAGTTATTTCATAGGGATGGAGAAGTTTCTCGCCTTTCTTTAGCGTCGTGTGTGTAAGGGTATTGGCAAACCTCAGGCACGTGGCGGTGCTTGAGAGGACGGTGATGAAAGTAGTAACCCCTATGCAGTTTAATATGTGACAATGAATCGTGATTCCTATGGCTTATCTTTTATCAAAATTGCGCTGTAAAATGGAGCTAATTCCTTCCTAAATCTTACCCCCATTTTTTTATTTCCACTCGACAATCTTTAATCAGTCCTGGTCAAGACAAGATGCAATCTTAAGCATGAGTCGACCAAGGGTTTGCTTTTCTCTACTAGAGTCGATAGTTCCTCGAGGTCTTCGACTGATTATGAGTTAAACCCGAACAATGATTCCCAAAACCATTCGATTGACTCATCGCCTCCTCCCGAAGTTGCAGTCGAATTGAATGCAGCAACACCAGTTCCAATAGAGCCTGATATGCTTTCAGGAGCTGAAATTCTGAGAAATCCTCCAAACGCCGTAGAATCTGAAATAACTCGCAAACAGCTAAAGAGTTTGACGGCTAAACACCAAATCCCATTTGTAGATGTTCTTCTTCCTCATGAAACTAATCGACCTCACAATCACCCGACAGGTTATATGGAAATATCCCTTCCGATGTGTAATGTTGGAGTCATCCCCCTTTTCATCTGTTTATTGTCAACTTTTTTGCGGCTTATGAACATAGCTTCGATGCAATTCCACCCGATGGCCTACGACGGCCTGTTATCTGTGTATTTCTTGTTTATGAGGTATTTGGGTTACCCTCCAACCTTTGATGATCTGGCCTTCTTTTTTTACTTCAAACACAATGAGAAATAGTCCCCTTCTCCTCTCTATTTTGAGTCTGCCCGAGGTTGGAAAATTATTGAAGAAATTCCAAATAAGGTGGGCGATCCAAAGCAGGAGTTGTTCTGGATTAAAGAGCAGCCGGGGTGTGCTCGATATTGGCTCCAATGTAGTAAGTATTTTTGTTGATCAGTACATTCACAATAGATACAGGCGATTACCTTGCAAGGCCTAAACGGGAGGTGTTCGAGGAAAGATACAGGCAATTGATTAGTTTAAAAGGCCTCATAAAGAAGGAACTTGGTCCACCACCCCAAATCAGGGTGAACTGCCCTCAGCAAAAAGGAAATCAGAAGATAAAAAGACAACCCCCTTGGTCGGGGAATCCTCGGTCCATACCCTGCCTAGGGATAAAAGGAAACCACGTCCAAAAAAGCCCCTCTTCAAGAGGCGGACTCGAGAGGCCGAGCGTCGAGAAAGAGAAAAATTTCCTACAAAGAAAATTCTGAAGTATGTGCCAGAGAAGTTGTCCAAAGAGAGAACAATGGAGGATGACTGAGAGAAATCCATCTGCGGCCCACGATCCCCAGGAAGAACACATCGCATCCCCTCTCTCGGGGTTAGAGAAATTGCAGATGCCGGATACCATTCTTTCCCCTACAGAGCTTGGATCCAAATCGATTTTTCCAACCAATCCGAGGGGTTGTTTTGTCCAGTCGAGCAAGGTGGTGTTGAAGGTATGAGCCTAACCTTTTTATAGGGTCGATCTAAATAATTTGTCACACCATATTTCCACTGCTCGTCATAGTACCGCGTTCATTTGTGTAAATGGGATATTGTCAATTTTAATCATGACCTTTCTTCTTTCCTTAGAGGACATTGATGAAGAATTTTACTGCAGTCTTTTTGCCTCCTTCCCAGCAGTCATTAGGCCAGACGAGCCTATTTCACAACATGTGGGACAAGGAGGCGATGATGAGGAAAATTACAGCAAGAGAAGGAAAGAAAAGAAAGATCAAGACGAAGGACGAGATAAAGTGAGGTAGAAAGAGAAGGAAAGAGATAAAGAGTTGATTCGAGAAAAAGGCAAATGAGAGGAGAGAAGCTTGGGTAAACATGATCGGGCATCGCAGGAAAGGGAGGAACAGGGGAATACACTTCAGAAGAGGTGAAAACATATTCCCCTCGGGCCTCAAGATAAGACCCCCACAGGTGGGTGAGGAGGCCAGACATTCCCAGGCCATGTTAAGTCGTCCTAGGCCATCAATCGACCCTTCCTCCGTCGATCGAGTCAGAGAGTTGGAATGGGATTTCCCTGACCTTTTCTTTACAGGGTTAGAGCTTGCCCCCGAGTTACAACCATTATCGCATAATTTTCGTCGACGTATCCAGAGCAACCTAGACTGCCCTTTCTCAATACGATGCAATGTATGAATACGCCAGGCAAGTGAGCGGGGCTTTGAAAGACAAGCTGGCCGAAGTTGCGGGCTTGAAGAGAGGCACGTAAAGTAAAAAGAAGACCTGCTCACTGCTCGAAAGAAAAACTAAAGATCAGGATTTGCAAGCAGCGACTTACAAAGAAAAATTGAGAAAGCAATCGAGGATTGGAACGCTGGTTTTCAACTGAAAAACTAGGAACGCGACTCTTTGAAAGGTGAGGTCGAGTCTATGAAAAATGACAAAATTCGGCTGGATCCGGAAGTGCCAAACCTCAAGGGCCTCCTTCATTCATCTGATCGGGCCAAGCGTCTGGCGGAAGAAAATGTCGCGACAGCAACTGAGGCAACCAACTATTTGAAACTGCAAAATGATATCGACATCCAAACCCTTAAATCTAATCATACTCGGGATATGCTCGAACTGAAAAAGGGACATGCACTTCATACTCTCTCATTCTTTGCAAAGTTCCTTCGCCATAGGGATTTATCTTGGATGCCAAGAAACCCCAAGATTTTGGTTGATACATGGAAAATGGTTTTGAGAGACAAGAGAGATGCAGCGAAAGGGCAACCGGTGAATGAAGCAGATTTAACGACTTCTATCTTAAATGACAAGGAGTGGGTGGTATTGGCCGAGGGAAGGAGCCAAGAAGAGAGGATAGCGTTTCCCTAACACATTAGATTGAAGGGGAAGTCGGTCTCTGAGAAAAAAGACGGTGGTAGCCTGACCAAAGTGCCTCTCTTTTCTTCTTCAGCTAATGTTGAGATAGGTTCGGCTTCTGTCCATCCATCCAAGCCGACTAGGGTCGAGGCTCGCCAGCCGATCAAAAATAAAGATCGAGGTAAGCCTATATGCTAGTCTTAACCCTACTTGTTTGACCTTAACTTATGTTTTCTACTATAGATACCTCTCTGGTGAAGGAAGGTGTAGAGGCAGATACCGTTGTCGGGGAGAGAAGTGGCGTGGAGAATGAAGCCGAGGGACCGAGGGAATAGAGAATTGATATAGAATCGTCGGAGGATGATGATGTCGAGATTGTCGCGGAGTCGAAGAGAGTTTATTGTCCATCCATAGCAGAAGTCAAAGCTCAGAATGAAATGGGCATTTCACCTATGAAGTCAGAACCTATTGAAGACCCCATGAATGTTCAGCCTATTCAAGCTATTCCCCAACCATCCTTACTTCAGTTGAAGTCCCCCCTTTCGTGGACCATTCTAGATTGCAATTTTCAGCACCAGCTCATCGCCCATTTGGAAGTACACTTGGAGGATTAAGGCATAAGCCGACCACTGAGGAAATGCAAGAATTGATCAAATAGGAATAGCTGGCAGAGATGATCGAGCGAGGAGAAATGCCAGCTCCGTTTTAGAAGTTCTTTTACTGTAATTTTTCTTTAAGGCCCTTTGGGAAGTTTCATGCGAGTGCGGCCCTTGCTCTTTTGTAATTATAAAACTCTATATCTCTGGAGACTATGTTTGAATTGTACCTATCTTGCAGTAACATTTTGTAATCATGCCATGGTATTCTAAACGAATGCCTACTTGTTTTGCAAATACTTGTGTCACTTATGTGCAAAGAATTTTATTTGAATTTCTCGTCTTATTTTAGCCTTCGAGGATTACTCGAATGATACCATAGCCGGGGTTATTTATCGACCCTCTTGACCCCGGTGTCGGGTTAAGTTGTTCGGATAGCGAGCCCTCTAATCATGCTCAAGCAGATCTAGGCCTAATCAGGAGTTGGATGTCATTGAGCAGGGGCGCTTTAGTCTTTTATACCCACCCTCTAATTGGTAAGGGGTAAAGAGTTTTTAGGGATCGAGCAGTCTTTTGTCGGGGTGCACTATTCACGCTCTTCCGTCGTTTATACTCACCCCTAAGTCGTGACGTTAAGAGTAAAATCTCGACAGTCGGTCATTATGTTTGATTGGGCGTCGACCTTACTTTGATTCAATCAAAGCAGAAGTCAAAAAACTAGTCGATCAGTCAAAGTCTAGAATCGATACCCTTGATATGTTTGACCCCTTAATTCCCCAATGGTGTCTGTAGCGCCCCGCCTCTATACCCACTATCATCTAGTTCATTTCAGAAAAATGTAATAGAACATAATGAAGAATGAGGTTTTTGAGGGGCGACCGATTGTATGGTTACTCCATGTGAGGAACGCACATCGAATTCTGATACCGATTAAAATTTCGACATGACCATTAGGCACATAGGGCAACTACACAACGGCTATAAATAATCCGGAAAAGAGTATAAAATAGACAACAACAATGATATAAATATGGTATATCTCAAAGCCAGACACAAAATAATAATATCACAAAGGTGGAATAGATATGAATAAACCAAGGATGTGTACAACAAGATAGTGGTCAACAAAGATCCACTTAACCCAAAAGAATAGATACATGTAATATGATCTAAAAAAAAGAATATGTACACAACGATAGATAAAGTCATGGGTACCGAAGTACGTAAAACTGCAAAGACAGAGTAGCAAGCTGAAAGCAGAAGATTAATCCAACGATGAGGACCAAAGGAGCACCTAAAATGATTCGGCCTGACCCGAGTATTATTTATAAGAAAATAAACAATAAATGGATCAGTCTAGCTGTACTTATCAAATAAACTGAGATAATAAGAGAGATAACAAAGGATGACATGAACATGGCATGTCGACACAATCAGGAAATGACAATGGAATGTCATCACACCATTATCTCTAAATTATCTCCTAGCTAATGTAGAATGCAACATTCAAACAATAGCACACAACAGGAAATGACAGTGGAAATGAATCTCATGACATTGAGAACACAATAACAACAAGAATCCAGAAATCACTAGAAATCCAGAAAACATCATAAAAAGTGG
Organism: Allium sativum; assembly: GCA_030737875.1. Taxonomy (NCBI): domain Eukaryota; kingdom Viridiplantae; phylum Streptophyta; class Magnoliopsida; order Asparagales; family Amaryllidaceae; genus Allium; species Allium sativum. The sequence goes on along the minus strand of CM060916.1, from coordinate 1,032,585,058 downwards.
CACTCCCCAGATGATAAAATGATCCAGAAAACATCATAAAAAGTGGTACTCCCCAGATAAGGAACGATCCTGTACACCCCGAATTTCACTTAATATTAATGTTTAGTAATTAAAGAATAATTAATCTCAGACGTGAGAATTAAGGGAAACGGGTTGCGCCATTGTGTTAGTCTCGGAATTCTGGTTGAGATAGAGTCCGAGTTTGCGTGATTTGGACTTCGTATGAAGAAGTTATGGCCATCCGAAGTTTCAGAAAATTCAAAACAGATTTAAAATATTCAAATTTCAGATTTCAGAAGAGGCGGGAAAATTCCCGCAAGACAGAGGGTGTCGACACTAGGGTCGACATGGGTGTCGACCCCCCCCCCCAAGGGGTCGACCCATGTGTCGACCCAGGGGTCGACCCCCCCTGTCGGTCAGATTGGCCTGGGTGCACTGATTTGAGCTTTGGGCTGTGTTTTGGTGGCTTATGACGAAATCTGACGGCTCTAAACTAAATTAAGGTTAATCTAAGGGCCTAAACTACATCCTAATTCTATAAATACACCCTAAGACTACCCTAATTCATACTAAAAATAGATACAACGTCGTTATGCCGTCAAAATGCAACTTGAAGGTAGCCACCACAAATTAGAGAGGAATTTAGCTTCTCAAATCAACTCCTAATCAACTCTAGCAACTAAATCTTCTTCATAGGAGTGCTAATCAACAAGTTGTGAGTTTCTATGCCTTTAGCAAGCAATTGCTAAACTAATTATGATAGGATATAATGAGGTTATGGTTATGTATGTGGATCAATGCAAGTTATGTTATCATATGATATGTGTTCATGATGTTATGCAAGTTATGCAAGTCATATGCTATGAGTTCATGATGCTAGTTATGCAAGTTTGGTGTTTGATTATATGCAAGTTCATATATGACATGTTATGCAAGTTTGGTGTTTGATTATATGCAAGTAACATGTGCAAGTTTACACCTTTGTATGAGAAGCATACATATGCAAGTTAACTCCTTTATATGTCACACACACACACACACACACACACATATATATATATATATATATATATATATATATGCAAGTTTACCTCTTTGCATGACATAAATAACTTATGCAAGTTACCCTCTTTATGACATATGTGATTCTTGCAAGTTGGGTTGATTATTTATGCTAGTTGGGTTTGATGCTATGGTCATATATGCAAGTTGACACCTTTAAAACCCATGTTGATGCTAATGCTATGCTAAGTTGAACCCATTGTATTTGTGATGAATCTTCCCTTTTAAGTATGTCATGTTAGTGTATTACGTGGGAAACGATTGGGTTAATATTCATGTTAACAAAATTGTGATAAAATTGGTATGATGTTGCATACCATAAGTGGATGGACATAATTGAGTCAATTATGTACATCATTAAATTGGAATTAATTAGGGAAAATTAATTCAAAATATGGGGGTGATTAATTAGGTGTAATTAATCGACTAAGACACAAGGTTGGACCCTTTTGTAGCATAAGACTGCCCGGACCCGACCGGCAAATCCAGCGGCTACAAATGATTGGCCCAATGTGAGAGGTCTTAGGCATAAACTAAATACGTGACAAGTGTAAAGACACGAGGTTAGACTCGGTTATGGCGTAAGGCTGCCCGAACCCGACCGGCAAATCCAGCTGCCATAAAAGATAGTCTAATGTGAGAGGTCTTTACAAAGGTTACGTTCTTAATCAATTAAGAAACACTTAACCAGATAAGCATGTAGTGGGGCATGAGGGGTTAAGTGGGTGCCTTGGGTGGCATGTGGAAATCAAGTAAGTGCCTTGGGTGGCATGTGGAAATCAAGTAAGTGCCTTGGGTGGCATGTGGAAATCTAGTGGGTTGCCTTGGGTGTTAATAGAAAATACGATTAGAATACTTAACCAAGTGGAAACATGTAATTAAACATGATTAAAGGGTTAAGTGGGATGCACTAGAAAAAGGGACAAGCTTAGGTGGGTAGCTTGTGGGGCCCATTTCAACCAGTAACCCAAAACGTATCTTTGTGAGCTGGACCCATGTCGAGGACGGGACACGCGTACTGGGTTTGACTATAAGAGCCCAAAACGGGTTAGCGGTGGCAACGCAAGTCCAACGGGTTTCATATGCGTGTGTGGACCCGGGCTGGTAGGTAAGACATTGTTACATCGTGTAGGTATAAGCCGTGCACCGTTGGTTGTATCGGGTTGCCACTTTGGGAAGTGATACACCCCACTGTGGGGTCAGCACGGGTATCTACGTTAGGGAGCCGATCGCTTGGGGAGTAGTGGGTACACCTAGTGGAGATAGGGGCAGACGGCACCTATGTGGTCAGCTAGGGGTACACGAAACTACTAATTATATTCTCTAAGTCCTTGGGTGGGATCAACCTTTAAATAGGAATGACTGGTATGGTTCAGTGTAGTAATTACCCTTGGGTGGGTAGATGCGTCTTTACCGTTATCTTAGTTCATCATATGTCTAGTTGGCTGCTTAGTGTAGTCATTTATCCCCAGTCATCACCGTACCAAGTTTATATCATACCCTAATTACTTTAATGATTGTATTGTTAAAGTTATAGGGCTCACTCAGACTTATGTCTGACCCCGTTGTTTTTTTTTATCTTTTTTCTCAACCCTCAGGTTCTCAGAGTGGGCCTAGCACTAGTGGGCTTTGATCAGATTGCTTTATCTATCTTTTGGAGCTTAGACCGTGATGTAAAGCCCAACTTATCTTTTCTATTATGGCTATTAGTTATGTAGTGGGATTATGTACTTATGTTTTATCAGGATGGATATTTAGTACTTGACTCTTGTTTTAGTTGGTTTTGATATGTAACCAAACATGTTTATCTTCTGCTGCAATGAAATGATGTTTTAGATTTCAAGTATTATTTATATCTGTCTTGTTGTAATTTTTCTGTTCTATATTCACTTAAAATACTCCACCGAAGTTAAGGCATTCCCATAGTGAGTGACCTTAGCGGTGTGGGGTGTTACACGTGGTATCAGAGCTGAAGGTTACCGGAACAGATAAATTTTTTTTAGAAAAACAATTTTCCTATAAACATTTTTGGAAGAAGTATTTTCAAAAACATGTCTTTTAAGAGAAAAGTTTTTGAAAGAAAAGCATAATCCCCAATAGCCATATCTTTATCTTTCGAATTCTCCGTTTTGAATCTTTCCTTTTTCGTTTCAGCATGGCTGAAGATCTTAACTTTCCGGAGGGTGTGACGATACCAGTATGGTATAGGAGATTGATGGAGGCTAGGGCCGCCGCTGCGGGTCCAGCAAATGTTCCTCCACCAACAGTTGGACCCGATCTTCCTCCTCCTCCTCCTCGTACGGATACTTTTGCTAAGACTTGCAAGGAATTTAAGGCTATGGGAGGGAAACCTTTTCAAGGATCAGAAACTTTTATGGAAGCTAGAGATTGGCTTAAGGAGGTGGAAGAGTTGATAGATATCTTTGAGATGGAAGAAGGAAAGAAAGTCAAGTTAGCTGCTTGGTTAATGAAGGGAGAGGCCTCATTCTAGTGGGAGGTCACTAATGGAGAGCGCCCTGTTGACTCTTGGGCGGATTTCAGGCAAAGGTTTGTGGCAAAGTTTCTTTCAAGGGCGGAAGAAAATCTGTATATGGAAAGGTTCTTGACTCTAAAGCAAGGAAACCTATCAGTAAAGGAATATGTCAACAAGTTTAATCAGCTAGCAAGATTTGGCATAGACATGGTGAATACACCGGAGAAGAAGGCTTTGAGGTTCGTTAAGGGCTTGAATGAACCAATGCATGGATTGGCTATGACTCACATCCCTATGGGGGCCACCTTTGAGAAGCTAGTAGACATGGCACTCATGCATGAGGAAGAGAAGGGTCCCAATGCTAATAAGGCACCCGAGAAGAAAGGAGATCAGAAGAGACCTCAACGGCAACAGCAAAATAAGGGTGGGAAAGGCAACGGTGGCAAGGGAAAGAAGAAGTGCTTCAATTGCTGGACACCAGGCCACCTAAGCAAAGATTGTCGGAAGAAGAAGAAGACGGGCTGCTTCCACTGTGGCGAAGCAGGGCATCTAGTGAAGGACTGCCCTAAGAAGGGGCAGAGGACGGGGTCTACCTCAGGGGGACAGGTGCAAGCTCTTATGGCACCAGGTCAGGAAAGGGGGCAAGTTCAGGCTCTTGCGGTTCCACCGATTCAGGAAAGAGGTAGAACTATTTCCGTTGAAAGTCTGGTTTTTCTGTTTGATCATCCTATCCGTACTTTGTTTGACTCTGGCACATCGCATTCGTTTATCTCATCATCATTAGTTGAGTCACTGCACTTAGACACCAGTCTAGTAGATGATCCCTTGGTTGTTTCAAACCCAATTGGGGGCTCCACTTATTTGTCCATGATATGTTTGGGTTTGAAGATTTCCATACTTAGCGTTGAGTTTAGATGTGATGCTTTTGTTTTAGGCTTCACGGGCTATGGGTTGATTTTGGGCATGGACTGGTTATCCAGTAATGGTGCCGTTCTTGATTGTGAAAGGAGAGTTGTTAGGCTCATGACCCGCTTGGGTAACACTCTCAAGATCTCTTGTAATCCCATGGATTCTGTTATGCTAAGTTATCTTGAATCGCTTGATGCTTTGGTCGAGAGTTTGCGATCTGTTAGAGTGGTCCGGGAGTACTCGGATGTGTTTGAGGAGGTGAAGGGCTTACCTCCAAAGCGGGAGATAGACTTCTGAATATATCTGGTGGACAATGCTAAACCAGTATCTTTGCCAGTGCGCCACGTGGCTCCTCGTGAGAGGAGGGAACTCCATAAGAAAGTAGGGGAGTTGCTTGAGAAGGGGTTCATAAGACGAAGTATATCGGAGTGGGGTGCTCCAGTAGTTTTTGCCACGAAGGCGGATGGGTCCCTCAGACTTTGTGTAGACTATAGAGAACTCAACAAGCTCACAAAGAAGAATAGACACCCATTGCCGAGGATTGATGATCTCTTTGATCAGTTGGTTGGCGCCTCAGTGTTTTCGCAGTTGGACTTTGCCATGGGGTTTCATCAGCTGAGAGTGGCTGAGGATAGCATAGACAAGACTGCCTTTAGGACTCCGGATGGTTTCTATGAGTGGCTGGTGATGCCATTTGGTTTGACAAACGCCCCCGCATATTTTGTGGATTTGATGAGTAGGGTGTTCAGGGAGTACCTTAATAAGTTCGTGGTTGTCTTTGTGGATGACATCTTAGTCTTTTCTAAAAGTAAAGAAGAGCATGCCCTACATCTTGGGGAAGTGTTAGAGACTCTTCGAGCGCATAGCCTTAAGGCTAAATTCTCTAAGTGTCACTTTTGGAGGAAGGAAGTGTGGTTCTTAGGGCACGTGGTCTCTAAGGAAGAGATAGCTGTGGATCCCGCGAAGGTAGTATCCATCCAAGATTGGAAGGTTCCGAAGAGTGCTACCGAGGTGAGGAGTTTCTTGGGGTTGGCTGGCTACTATAGGAAGTTTATCAAGGACTTCGCGAAGATATCAGCCCCATTAACTCGCTTGACAAAGAAGAATCTAGTCTTCGCATGGGACGTAGATTGTGGTGATGCGTTCCAACGGTTAAAGAGAGCTTTAACCACAGCTCCAGTCTTAGTGTTGCCAGATGGGAGTAAGCCATTTGTTGTTTATACCGATGCTTGTGAGACAGGACTAGGCGCAGTCTTAATGCAAGAGGGAAGGGTAATAGCCTATGGGGGAAGCCAGTTGAGAAAGCATGAGAAAAATTACCCTACCCATGATTTAGAGTTGGCCGCTATTATTTTTTCGCTTAAGACTTGGCGCCATTATCTTCTTGGAGAGAGGTTCGAATTGTTCACTGACCACTAATCATTGAAGTACTTGTTTTCTCAGAAGGATTTGAACTTGAGACAGCAAAGGTGGATGGAGTTCTTAGCATCCAATGATTTCGAGATAGCGTATACCCCTGGCAATGGTAACGTGGTGGCATATGCCTTAAGCAGAAAAAGGTTGTCCTTGAGTCCATTGTTCGTGGAATGACGAAGCTTGGAATTTATCTCGATGTTTGATTTCAGACCTTCCGTTGACTTTATACCCGGTTTGCTAGCATCCTTAGAGGTTAGACCTACTCTTTTGGGACGGATTGGTGAGGCACAGCGGGATGACCCACAGTTGGTTGAGTTAGTAGAGAAGCTCATAAGGGGGGAGTCGTCCAGCCATTTGAGTAGGTACATCCTAGACGATAGGGGGTGGTTGCGTAGAGACGGTAGACTTTGTGTACCGCAAGACGAGGGTTTGAGGAAGGCTATACTTGATGATGCGCATCATTCGAAGATGACCATTCATCCCGGTGGGGACAAGATGTACCAAGACATGAAGCGAGTTTTCTTTTGGGCCGGTATGAAGAAAGATGTGGCCGAGTATGTCGCTAGATGCTTGGTGTGCCAACAAGTGAAAGCGGAGCAAAAGAAACCTGGTGGGTTGCTTCACCCATTGGAAGTTCCGCAATGGAAGTGGGATAGCGTCTCGATGGATTTTATTGATGGGTTACCGAGATCGAGGAAGGGTAATACGGGAATTTGGGTTGTGGTAGACAAACTTACTAAGAGCGCCCATTTCATACCCGTGAAGAGCAAGAGGACTGCTCCATGGCTAGCTTCAGTTTACCTTCGAGAGATAGTTCGATTGCATGGGGTACCTTCTAACATAGTGAGTGATCGAGATCCTATCTTCACTAGCGAGTTTTGGAAAAGTTTGCAAGAGGGAGTAGGGACTCAGTTGTGTTTGAGCACTGCATATCATCCTCAGATGGACGGCCAGACCGAGAGGGTGAATCGTGTTCTAGAAGACCTTTTGAGGCTATGTATCTTAGATTTTGGAGGTACATGGGAAGAGCATCTTCCATTGGTGGAGTTCGCGTATAATAACAGCTTTCAGTCTAGTATTGGTACGGCTCCTTTCGAAGCTCTTTATGGAAGGCCTTGTCGATCACCTACATGTTGGTGGGAATCTACGGATAAGATCTTGCTTGGGCCTGATATGGTTAGAGAGACTTCGGAGAAGATTGAATTGATTCAAAGAAGGATGAAAGCGGCACAAGACAGGCAGAAATCTTATGCGGACAAGAGGAGGACAGATATTGAGTTTGATGTTGGGGACATGGTCTTTATCAAGGTGTCTCCATTACGGATTGTAGTTCGCTTTTGGTCCGTTGGGAAGTTAGCACCAAGATTTGTAGGACCGTTTCCTATTAAGGAAAGGATTGGACGGATGTCATATAGAGTGGATTTACCCGAGAGACTTAGTGGGGTACATGACGTATTCCATGTGTCACATTTGAGGAAGTGCCTACATGAGACCGCAGAGGTGGTAGAGCCGAGCTTGCTTAGAGAAGTGGAGGTAGAGCGTGATGCGACTATTCGACGAGCTCCTACCCACATCCTTGGGTCAGAGATTAGGAAGTTGAGAAACAGAGAGGTTCGACTAGTCAAAGTGCAATGGGGAGAGGATGAGAGCAATGCTACTTGGGAGACAGAAGCGAAGATGCGTTCATTGTACCCATTCCTTTTCGAGGGTATATCTTTTAACTTCTCCTTTATCGTTTGTCTAGTACTTATCTTATCTTTAGTATGTCCTCTCATTAGTACCTTTGACCTTTGGATAGGGTAAACCTATGGTTGAAACATGTGTTTGAGACATGTTATGACTGATGGATGCGTGTGGATGCAAGTGTTTGCTAGTGCTTGCTCGTGGATGCATATACACACACTTTAGACACTAGATCGGCTCAGTCACTTCATATTGCATATTGCATATAATTGTGTGTAGGTAGCTATATTAATGGATGTATAATGGTTGTGTTGTCATATGGATGATGCATTTTGGTGTATGGTTGTGCACACATGTAGAAATAGTATGTGTCGATAGGGATCTTTCGCATACATACTGGACGCATGGCACTATCATGGTTTGCAATAAGGAGGTCAACTGAATCAGTAGACCGCCTGATTTTGCATTAGACAGGAAACATATACACACACTTTTTGCATATGTTCATACAACATTAGAAAATTTAAGGACAATGGATGCCAGTGTTTGATGGTTTGAGTAAATGGTTGTTTGGTTGGTAGGATACGTTCTTCTAGACTTAGAGATTTCGGGGACGAAATCCTTTAAGTAGGGGAGAATGTAACACACCGAATTTCACTTAATATTAATGTTTAGTAATTAAAGAATAATTAATCACAGACGTGAGAATTAAGGGAAACGGGTTGCGCCATTGTGTTCGTCTCGGAATTCTGGTTGAGATAGAGTCCGAGTTTGCGTGATTTGGACTTCGTATGAAGAAGTTATTGCCATCCGAAGTTTCAGAAAATTCAAAACAGATTTAAAATATTCAAATTTCAGATTTCAGAAGAGGCGGGAAAATTCCCGCCAGACAGAGGGTGTCGACACTAGGGTCGACATGGGTGTCGACCCCCCCCAAGGGGTCGACCCATGTGTCTACCCAGGGGTCGACCCCCCCTGTCGGTCAGTTTGGCCTGGGTGCACTGATTTGAGCTTTGGGCTGTGTTTTGGTGGCTTGTGACAAAATCTGACGGCTCTAAACTAAATTAGGGTTAATCTAAGGGCCTAAACTACATCCTAATTCTATAAATACACCCTAAGACTACCCTAATTCATACTAAAAATAGATACAATGTCGTTATGCCGTCAAAATGCAACTTGGAGGTATCCACCACAAATTAGAGAGGAAGTTAGCTTCTCAAATCAACTCCTAATCAACTCTAGCAACTAAATCTTCTTCATAGGAGTGCTAATCAACAAGTTGTGAGTTTCTATGCCTTTAGCAAGCAATTGCTAAACTAATTATGATAGGATATAACGAGGTTATGGTTATGTATGTGGATCAATGCAAGTTATGTTATCATATACTATGTGTTCATGATGTTATGCAAGTTATACAAGTCATATGCTATGAGTTCATGATGCTAGTTATGCAAGTTTGGTGTTTGATTGTATGCAAGTTCATATATGACATGTTATGCAAGTTTGGTGTTTGATTATATGCAAGTAACATGTGCAAGTTTACACCTTTGTATGAGATGCATACATATGCAAGTTAACCCCTTTATATGTCACACATATATATGCAAGTTTACCCCTTTGTATGACATAAGTAACTTATGCAAGTTACCCTCTTTATGACATATGTGATTCTTGCAAGTTGGGTTGATTATTTATGCTAGTTGGGTTTGATGCTATGGTCATATATGCAAGTTGACACCTTTAAAACCCATGTTGATGCTAATGCTATGCTAAGTTGAACCCATTGTATTTGTGATGAATCTTCCCTTTTAAGTATGTCATGTTAGCGTATTACGTGGGAAACGATGGGGTTAATATTCATGTTAACAAAATTGTGATGAAATTGGTATGATGTTGCATACCATAAGTGGATGGACATAATTGAGTCAATTATGTACATCATTAAATTGGGATTAATTATGGAAAATTAATTCAAAATTTGGGGGTGATTAATTAGGTGTAATTAATCGACTAAGACACGAGGTTGGACCCTTTTGTAGCATAAGACTGCCCGGACCCGACCGGCAAATCCAGCGGCTACCAATGATTGGCCCAATGTGAGAGGTCTTAGGCATAAACTAAATACGTGACAAGTGTAAAGACACGAGGTTAGACTCGGTTATGGCGTAAGGCTGCCCGAACCTGACCGGCAAATCCAGCTGCCATAAAAGATAGTCTAATGTGAGAGGTCTTTACAAAGGTTACGTTCTTAATCAATTAAGAAACACTTAACCAGATAAACATGTAGTGGGGCATGAGGGGTTAAGTGGGTGCCTTGGGTGGCATGTGGAAATCAAGTAAGTGCCTTGGGTGGCATGTGGAAATCAAGTAAGTGCCTTGGGTGGCATGTGGAAATCTAGTGGGTTGCCTTGGGTGGCAATAGAAAATACGATTGGAAAACTTAACCAAGTGGAAACATGTAATTAAACATGATTAAAGGGTTAAGTGGGATGCACTAGAAAAAGGGACAAGCTTAGGTGGGTAGCTTGTAGGGGCCCATTTCAACCAGTAAACCAAAACGTATCTTTGTGAGCTCGACCCATGTCGAGGACGGGACACGCGTACTGGGTTTGACTATAAGAGGCCAAAACGGGTTAGCGGTGGCAACGCAAGTCCAACGTGTTTCATATGCGTGTGTGGACCCGGGGTGGTAGGTAAGACGTTGTTGCATCGTGTAGGTATAAGCCGTGCACCGTTGGTTGTATCGGGTTGCCACTTTGGGGAGTGATACACCCCACTGTGGGGTCAGCACGGGTATCTACGTTAGGGAGCCGATCGCTTGGGGAGTAGTGGGTACACCTAGTGGAGATAGGGGCAGACGGCACCTATGTGGTCAGCTAGGGGTACACGAAACTACTAATTATATTCTCTAAGTCCTTGGGTGGGATCAACCTTTAAATAGGAATGACTGGTATGGTTCAGTGTAGTAATTACCCTTGGGTGGGTAGATGCGTCTTTACCGTTATCTTAGTTCATCATATGTCTAGTTGGCTGCTTAGTGTAGTCATTTATCCCCAATCATCACCGTACCAAGTTTATATCATATCCTAATTACTTTAATGATTGAATTGTTAAAGTTATAGGGCTCACTCAGACTTATGTCTGACCCCGTTGTTTTTTTTAATCTTTTTTCCCAACCCTTAGGTTCTCAGAGTGGGCCTAGCACTAGTGGGCTTTGATCAGATTGCTTTATCTATCTTTTGGAGCTTGGACCGTGATGTAAAGCCCAGCTTATCTTTTCTATTATGGCTATTAGTTATGTTGTGGGATTATGTACTTATGTTTTATCAAGATGGATATTTAGTACTTGACTCTTGTTTTAGTTGGTTTTGATATGTAACCAAACATGTTTATCTTCTGCTGCAATGAAATGATGTTTTAGATTTCAAGTATTATTTATATCTGTCTTGTTGTAATTTTTCTGTTCTATATTCACTTAAAATACTCCACCGAAGTTAAGACATTCCCATAGTGAGTGACCTTAGCGGTGTGGGGTGTTACAGATCCAGTGGCAACTCCCCAAATAAGGAACGATCCAGAAAACATCATAAAAGGTGGATACTCCCTAGATGAGATACGATCTATAGGTAGCAACCCATTTGTCTTAGCCGAAGCTCCGCCACGGAGCCAGGTCGTGACCCCGGTAGAGGGAAACATAAATCATAGAAAATCATAGAAGGTTGGACCCAAGTCCCATAAATGAAGGTCAAAAATCGTAAATCCCACTCGGGCGATCGAGGACCACAAAGCACAAGTCATAAAGGATCACATCGATCCGGGTGAATAGAAATTACTCCGAGCTAGTTAATATAAGGAAATAGCAACATGTCCCATAACCACATGCTATTCTCGAATATTTACGAACCCGTAATTGGTTTCTATTCAAAACAGAGAAAATCACCACACATGCTCGAACGCACGAGTCCAAGAGTTATTCGCCGAAGTAAACGTATAAGGGATCATAGTCCTCAGTTTTACTAAGGTTAATAAACTAAATTTCTCGTTCGATCGATAGGATAATGAATCGTATATAATCAATAGAATCAAAATCGAGTTTAGAAACTAAATTTATTTTAAAAGGATTTGAATTTAAAAACTGATTAAACGTTGGTTCGATGCCCATTGACAATATAAAACCCCATTATCCATTGTGTATTTATGAAAACCGTCGCTGTAGCGAATAGAACACAACATCATGAAACATAAACTCACATCACAACAACATACAGGAAATCAAGGGATCACGATTGTAATTTCGATCATCGAACGAATCGAAATCCCAAACTAGCGCCCGAAGGTTTTGAACTACATCGGTATAAACTCGAAGGATAACGAGTCAATAATTCACATTTTAGAGGCGTGAATCATCCTAATAAGAGTATTGAATAAACTCAATATAAAAAATAGAGCGCACGGGCTTTAGAATGATCACTTATTCAATTCACATCATAAAAAAATGTGAATCGACCAAGAAGGATCAACATTGGAAGAATCACATGAGAATCAAAGTCGATTAATCGAGCTGCTGGAATCTGTGAATTCGTAAAGCTGAAGTTCACAATCGAAGTCCAAACGGGCCGAGCTTCGGCCGGGAAAAAGTCTGGATAGGCCTAAATTGTTGACCGTGGTCTCCACCTGTCAACATCAGATTTTCAGTGATAGACGTCTGTCACCCCAAGGACAGACGTCTGTTGTCAGGAAAACTATTTCCCGAGAGTTTGGACAGACGTCTGTCCATTTTTGGACAGATCTCTGAGCTGAAGCAATTATTTATTTTGCTTCCTAAACAATGACATACGTCTGTCCCCCTCCCGGACAGACATCTGAGCTGGAGCGTGGCCATTTTTGCTTAGGAAATGAGGTGCAAACGGCTCTCGGACGAGGTCGGATCAATGGTGATGGCTTATAACATTTTCTAAGTGAAAATGAAGCATCAATAACATGCCGAAGCAACTCATAACACCAAACAAACATGCACAAACATATATATATATATATATGTATGGGATTGCTATGATTTTGATTATATATTCAAAAATGAACAAATTCTCTAACCAAAACAATCGAATATGATTCAAGCGACTTGTGAAGAATTATGACTATGTCGGGGGACAACGGAGCTTCACAACATCTCCAAATCAACTCAAAACATATGCATAAGATCGGTTAAACAATCCTACTTATAATTTCAACTCAAGGGAACATAATCATATGGAATCGGCTAAGTTACACTAACATAACCAATTCACGAGCACATGCAAACACATATGAACACTAAATTACACTTGTACAAGCCAATGGCTTGTGGCATAGATGTGAGTTAAAAATGAACTCACCTTTGGATCTTGAATATCAAGAACAAGCTCCAACAAGGAAGAACAAGCACCCAAACGAGCAAAGCTCCTCTCTTTCATCAATTGCACCTCCAAAATCACCTCATACACTCACATACAAACATATAAGAATTAGGGTTGTGGAAAATCCCAAATTGAGAGGAGTATAAGGTAGAGAGGGAGAGTAGAGAGCTTACCCATATTTCTACACTTGATTTCCTCTTGATTTGGATCCCTAGGAGCCAACCCTAGCTTAGGAATTCCTAATTTCCCATTCCCCTACCCCATTTCTATTTTTCTAAGTGTTTGGAGAATGAATGAAGAGAAGGAGGATGATCTGGGGCTATATGGTGAGCTCGGTTAGCTCAACCAAGACCCAACCAAGGTGTCATAACTCCAAAGCTCGGAATATATCGAAGTTTATACTTTTCGAACTCCTAAACAACGTTTTGAACTCGATGGAAGTGGTTTCGAGTCCAAATTCATTCGTATGTGTAAAGTGTTATTTTGGTCATACACTCAATGAAAATGACCAAATTCGCCCAACTCAAAAGGTATCGATGCTTATAGATAAAAAGGTCGTAAACGATGATCCAGACTCAATGGAAGTGGTCCCGAATCCTAATTTTATCGTTTGTGAAAAACGACATTTTGTGTGACATATAAGATACGATGATATATTTAAATAAAATATTTAAATCTAAAATCGTCGAATCAGCGGGTTGTAACAGACTTCCCCCTTTAAAAGAATTGCGTCCCCGCAATTCCTTAAGAATGAAGTAATAGATAACAACAAAAAATTATACCATGAAGTGGTACTACAAGAACCAACACGAAATGGAAAGATCACACCAACGACTAGGTGATATCCCGATTTCATGTCACAAGGTCATAAAAACTAGAGTTCAATCTCGAATTCCATTACCCATGAAGGTAGTCATCACAAACGGGTAAAATAATTCCAGACAAATTCATAAGCGCTATGAATTCAAATAAACTCGCCTTTATTAGTATGATTCTCAAGGGAATGAGAATCGATAGAATGCACAAAAACCATGCGAATCTAATTTGGAATTTCAAGAAGCAACGGGACTGCGTCCTACAGACGCGAGATATCATAGTAGATATTTCTCTTAGGATATGAGATGGGAAATTACGGTGGTTGACTAATCCATCCCCAAACTCAATCATGACGATGTAGCGAACACCGTTCTTCAGCACTTTAGTCTTGCGACAAGGTGGCTAACACCAAAAAAGCACAACATAGAGATTCCAACGAATTTAGCTAAGGAAAGCAATTTCGAAGAAATAATCAATTTTAATATAAATGATTCAAGGTTGGTAACGGAATACCAACCAGCTAGAAACCGATAAACAAATATTGGTAACGAAATACCAATGAACTACAAGTCGATAACAAATATTGGTAACTGTAATGACCAAGTTTTTGGGCTAGTTTTATGATCTATAATGTATAGATTTTACTAATAATTCAATTAAATTAAGATTTATGTATTTGGAAATATATCAGCTAAATATATTCGTTGACCATTTAAAATTCCTTAACCAATATACATATGATTAAGATGTTATCATTTTGTTGTGTTCTAAACTGCTTTTAAATTCACATGAATATATATTACTTAAGCAAGGAGTGAAAAGGGGGTATTCGGTAATGCAAAGATTTGTATCATTAATTTGATGAAGTTAATGAGATCAAATTCATTTAATTTAGAATAACCATTTTTAGCTTGTTATATATGTATATATATAATCAAATATATGTTATTTGAATACTTTTGTTGCATTTAAAAACTTGTTTAAAAATAATGTACATGGAGTAACACAAGGTAACTAACAAGAATATTTGAACTAAAATATTATTTTACTTTACATAAGGAGATCATGATTTTTATATTAAAAAGAGACCTCTAAATTCTAATAATTGCTTAATTAAAATACATATATGTATATATGTTTGTGTAGACAAGTTTATTTAAGTAAAAGCATAACTTTGGAACTTAGTTTGTACATTTAAGTAAATATTGTGTGTACAGATTTGAATATATGAGTCATGTCTATATACTAATAAATACAGGAAGTTATTAAAACCAAAGATGAAATCTGAAATGAAAATATAGCCTGCAAGTGTACAAACAAGTGACAAGGAAAGCACATGCATTTATTGGAAATGAAAGAAACATCTCACGAAAGAAAACTAAAATGTGACATCCTATAAGTATAGACAACATTAGCCATGTTCATACATATGCTATCACCTATGATGACAAGCACAGCCGTATAGAAAGAAGATCACACGAAATTTCAAACTTGTGCCAGCCCTGTTTTTGCTCAGCATACCCTTTGATTTGAAAGAAAATCACTAGCCGAGTACAAGATGGATAGATGAACAGACTGTGGCTGTTTTTCTTGGAATCCAAGCTTGTATTGTTAATACATATAAAGTACACACATGTAGGAATTCTGCAGCTAGAACATGCAGGGGTTAGGGGCATAGTGGAGGATTGATTGAACTGTACAATGGTTGCTATCAAACATCAAACGTAACTTTCACTTCTCTGTATATACTTTTCCTGCCCTAACCACCTACCCATGTTAAAGCCTCCATTTCCCTTACCTATAAATGCACTAAGATCTCACACAAGCTCACACAAAACTCACACTTGTTAACTAGTATCAGAATGGCCGAAAACCATAGAGCAAGGACCTGGAAGTTCAATAAGGAAACATTAAACAATTACAAGCAGCTGTAGAGCATTTGGTGAGTAAACAACTATAATTTCTTTACTGTTTTATATTGATCTATAAGTAGACTCCAACTATAGTGTGTTGCTACATATCCATCAGAATTGCTGCAAGTATTGGAGGGGTTAAAAGGGGTTAACTGCCGAAGAAAAACAATTAGCTTAAAAGGTCAGTAAATAATAAAATAGAGGCAATTAACATAGTATAAATTGAGTGAGTAAACATTTACTTTTTTCCAGTTTATAGGTAATTCATTAGTGTGATGATATGTACTCATTATCTAGGGTTTAATATAAATGTTCAATCTCTGGGAATTAAGTAAACAGAGTACACAGACTTTATGCTAAACTATGAACAAGTATATATAATCCAAAAGAATTGGATGGATGATAAATCTGAAAGAAATATACACAGTAATATGATAATGTGAATAAACCTTTTTCCCTGTGATTAGTAATGGTTTGGCTACCCTAATGTATTTATATGGATTCAAGCATATGTGTGTTTTGTATGACATAGAAAAGCCAGTAAACCAAATAAAGCAGCAGTATCTATTTGTGAGTAATTTTACAGTTTATATTTAAATCAATTGTGATAATATATCCTGGATTCAATGTTAATGTACAATCTCTGTTAAGAACCTTGGAACCAAATACAATGATAAGACAATGAACACATATTAATGAGTAAACTTT
This sequence comes from Allium sativum, assembly GCA_030737875.1. Classification (NCBI taxonomy): domain Eukaryota; kingdom Viridiplantae; phylum Streptophyta; class Magnoliopsida; order Asparagales; family Amaryllidaceae; genus Allium; species Allium sativum. Next base: position 1,032,568,682 of record CM060916.1, on the reverse strand, counting down.
AGATTTACTTCTAGCAAATCTAATTTAAAGTGACATGTTTATTAAATTCAAATAGAATTTCTCATTGATTTCTATGAAAAATACAATATCATTTGTATATATACAACTTTTTCGGTTGTTTAAAATACTAAAAAAATAGTGGAAAAGTGTCCAAGTAGCTCAACAGATTCACGGGTTAACCATTGATGTCGTGAGCTCTCATTAAACAATGAGCAAAGTTGAATACATCTGCTTTGATCATATAGTTGGTGATCTATAACCTTGCGGGGAAAAATGTATGATCAGAAAAAGGAAAAAGAAAAGAAAAAAAAGAACTGTTTGAGTATTGGTTAGGAGGCTATCTAAGATGATAGCATATGAGTTGATATTATATTATAGAAACACGGAAGGAACATGGAGATGGGATTATAATGTTTTAACATTTTTGTATAAAGATGGCATGCTAAGTTGATCGATAACTTGACACCAATTTGGCACTTGACACCAATTTGGCACTTGACAATTAAGCATAGGTAGTAAAAACATTCAGTTATGTAAAGTCAGTAGTTAATAGTAGGCCATATGTTTCTCTAAGGATTTCAAAAATCAAGTGCATGATTCCTAGCTTGTTTTAGGAGTAAAAATCAACATGGGAGTTGCTCGCCTTGGCTTTAAGCATACTTTAAAATCCGGTTCCATTCAAACTATCAAACAGATCACCTGTGTTCATTAAATCACAGCAAAGGGGTTGAAAATCACAAATTTTCAAACATCATCATAATAGGATTCAGGTATATGGATAGGATTAAAATGAAAAACCACGATTTTTAATAATCAAGTCATAAATTGAATGCACTAGGAAGTGAGGATGGCTTTGTTGATCAGAAATGGGACTCTGATCAAATGACGATGAAGGAGAGAGTCGTCGGTGACGACAATGGATCTAGAGGAGCGGGGTATGTCCAGGATCATAGGAAAAGTACTATCTTAGTTTTTAAATGAGTAAATTACGGAAATTAATTTAATTAGGGTGGAACGACTATTTTGGGGTAAGTTAGGTGAACTGTCGAACCGCAACTCCAACATGGCGAAGTGGTGTTGCACACCAGGGAGGTTCAGAGGAGAGAAGTGACGGGAAGCTCGAGGTACGGTCTAGTGGTGATCGGTTGACCATGGTGGAAGTATGGGGTATTTTAAATGGAGTTTGGCTTGCGTGAAGTTCAGCTTGAACAACATATTTCGACGTAGTAGGGTAATGGGGTTTTTAAATTATGGAAATGAATCAGGGAACAGATCGGGATTTGCTGCGATGGTCAGAACAAAGACATAGCCATTGAAATTGGTGTGCATGTGCACGAGTAATGTGGTGTGCATGTGGAATGGTGATGGAAAGAAGAAGAAGAAATAAAAAGAGAGGAGCAGATCAAAGAAATAAAGGGATCGTCTCAATAAATCCATTGTTATGTATTGCCAAAATAAAGTTTTGCTTGGGTTTGATCCTTTTGGCATGACAAAAGGAGGTGATCTAAGTAATATGGTCATTGATCATGGAGAAATTGGGTAAATGGTTGTCGCGTGGGCTAAGATGGCCTTGGGCCTGGATCTAATAAATTAATATCTATAAAGTAGAAAAGAAAATGTGTTTATTTAATCCTAAAGTTTCAAATAGAAAACAATATATATAAATAAAAAGAAAAGAAAAGGGAAAGAACAGGACTTGTTGAAGAGGTCTACAACCAATAATCTAGTTGCCGACGTGAGCATATGGAGTGAAATATGTTAAATCAAATTTGATCAAATTTTAAATTTAGAGATTAAAATATATATGAGTGAATTAAAATAAGAAAAGGGATCGGGAAGTTGTTAAGTTATTTCGTAATTGTCGTCGCATAAACTCATTCGTATCTGCAATCGGTATATAATCTGTTGAAACAAAATAAATGTTTCAAATAAATTCGATATATTTATTTCCAAAGTAATGGCATAATTATAATGTGAAATTAGTTTTTTTTTTTGAGATTTCATATTTCAAACAGTTGTTAAGTTTGGAATTTAACGTCTAATCATTGGTTGATCATTATTATTGAAATGAGTGGTCATCATTGATTATCTATTATGCTATGAAATGACCAGAAGGGTCTAAATTAAATAAAATGAATTATTAAAACATTTTTAATCATCTCGTACCAATTATTTTTCTAAATTTAGGAATAAGATATGTGTAAGTTAAATTAAATAGTCATGCCCTGAAAATTGTATAAATGTTTCACTTGATTACACTATTTAAATTTGATAGTTAAAACACCGACTATCAAATAATTATCCGTACGTATTAGTTCGAAGAGACCAGGATGGGAACTGGACCCAAAACCACTTCGAACTAATTTTACGTAAATTAACTTGCAGGATACTTGTATAAATGATCAAATTGAAGACCGTGGATCTTCATGAGCGAAACAATCACTTGTTTAAGTTCTCTGGTGGCCACCAGAGTTATTATAACTTGTACTCTTTCGTAATTGAAATCTTCGGATTTGCAAGGACTATTCGCTACCGATCCATGGGGTGATTCCTATATTGGATGCGGTAGGAGAGTGCCTTCAGTTCATCATGTTCCTGGATGACTTGTATGGATGAATGTCTGACAAAGTACTTCCTAAAAATCATATGCGTTGATTTTTACAAATATATCGAGTTGGTGGCAAAGAGGGGCACTTCTTTTACATCCAGAGTATATTTGTGGACGTCAATTAGTGATTTGATGGATCTGACAATGTGGCATTCAAAGTGAATGATGACTAGATTCCTTAAAGGTAAATTTTTAACCTCAAGCTTCATCAGCCGAAAAATGACAAAAATCAGGCAGGCAGCATGGCTATGTGGGTCGCTCCCGTTAGGATGTATAATCACCTATCTAGAGAGAATCCATTTCCTTCTTTAATCTATTTCGATGCCGTCCCTTTCCGGGGAACGGTTGTCGTACACAACTGTTGGTGATATACATTCGATACACTCAAGCGAAATGAGTGGTCGGTCATGTGTAGGCCGGGTTGCAAGACGTTCTTGTTGAACCCGGTATATTCCTCTCTAGAGATACACTATCGGCAGGTGGTTCCATACCTTGTCATAGTCGGAATCCAGTCTCCAATAATTAAGCGCCCGCGATTTTGATTATATATTATATATATGAACCGTGAGATGCAAGTGTTCCGCTAGATTGCTAATTATTTGTGTTTAGACACTATAATAATATCAGAATGGTTTTATTATAAAAAATGTTTGGGTTATCATAAGGTAAAAACCATCCGTATTAATGTGTGGATCGGTCTTACGATTATCATTTATCTCAAAGGGATTTTTGAACGTTAAATCAATGTGTTTTAAAAATCATTTACTCACACCAGTCCCATGACTAACACAGAGTTTATTTTTCTATGTTTTCCCTAAACTCTTGGGTGTCCAAATTTGTACGGATAGTCAAGTGGTTTCAGGATTTTACAGATTCTCTTGAAGGAGTTTGGAGAAGACGACTTCAGCATTAGACATATAGAGTTTATTTCCGTTATATTGTATACGAGTTGTACTCTGATGATGTATGTAAGCAAATACAGTTATGTATTTCAAAGGATGTTGTATAATATATTTTATTCAATTCCGCTATGAGATTCGTTATACTTGGATTCTGTTGTGTTTTGTTCTTCTTTTTCTTATATTCTAACTTTCTTTCTTTCTATTTCTCACCCTCTAACTTCTTTCTATTAACGATCGGTTAATTTCTGATGCTTGATTAGTCGATATGTGATACAGGATATGTATTTGTGTCGATGATCAGGATCAGAACATCTCGGGTCGTTACAGTAATGGAATACCAATGAACTACTCAGGGAAATCAATTTCTAACCAGGTACTAAATCTCATTTAGTAACCATAAAGACGAATCATTAGGAACTGTACGAAATTCCCAATATTCAGAAACTCGAGAAACGATTTTAGAAAATCGAAAACGTCGAGAAGATGATGGATAAGTAGTGCACAACTTACCACTTCAGAACAACAAGATTTAAGATAATTTTCTGCCAAAAATCTCAAATCGAAAAAACATCAGCAATTAATCAAAGACGCAATAGGCAATTCTCTTACAAGATGAGATTAAACCAAAGAGGTCATAATCCCCAAAGATTTGATTGACAAGTGTTAACAAACGTGCGGAGACAATTGTCAATCCAAATTATTCAAACAAACAAATGAGGAATATCAAAAGAGCTCATCCTTTCGATATTCATTTCTAAGAACAACGCAAGGCTAAGTCCATAAGTGAATTGACTATAGCACTTCCGAATGATTGACTAGATCATAGATTCGAAGAAAGGAATTATTGAGTTCGCCACAAATCGCAAAACCCAAGTCTTCCCTCCCTAACGGGAACTCTCGTTCTCTCGAGTAATCATTCACTAGAGAAAAGGAGAAGACCTATGAAATCACAAGAATACTAAATTCTCTTTAGCAAATCGAAACAAGGATTAAGAATTAGGCGAGATTCTCAGTCACTAAGAGTTCTCGAAAATCAAAGATCTGAAATCCAAAAACAAGAGACATAAATAAATAACTTTTTGGGTTGTTCCTGGAGTTATTCAATTTACTCAAAGAAAAGATTCAAGATAACTTCTAATTAAAAATCTGGAACCACCAAAATTCTTGGAATTGTTCCAAGGAAATCTAGAAATAAATTACCTAGAAAAATAACAAACGACTACGAAAATAGCAAAATCCAAAATATTATTATTTTGATTAACTCATTAGGAGTGAATTTTAATTTTAGGATTCATTTTGAATGTCGGATTGCCACGTAATGGTGTTTAGGAATTCCGAACTACAACATGGCATCCCATATCTCGTTCGAGATCCTTAACGCACCCGATGGACAAGTTAACACAAGAAAGTCCTCACAATTTCTAACGTTCTTGCAAATCTCGTGAAAATATAAAAATTTAATAAATCATTCGGGATGGCATAAAGGAAATAAAATTCCTTTATCAACTTACAAAAAAAAACACAAATGATATCTTTCGATAACGAAGAACACGATCCTCGTATATCAAAAGAACATAAATAAAATAATCTCTGAACAAGGTAAATGACATTAAGGAATTAATGAAATGTACCTTGACTCAAGAAGAGGGATCACAAGAAGCGAGATGCTTTCCCTCGTTCTTGATCTTGAGTTTGGAATGCAACGATACATTTGTTGAGTTAATCTAGCACAAATGCTTGGTGACTCACACCGGCACAACGAGGTAACCAATGAGTTGTTTTAGCCCGAAGGCTTGGTGATCTAACACCGAACTAGAACTATATAGCCGACAACAAGGGAGTAGGTTTAGTCATAAAGACGTGGTATCTCCATACCGACCAACAAGTGATCAAAAGACCATGCTAGGTACGTAACGACGTATGAAACAATCTTAACTAGAAATCAAGAAATATCATGATCAAAGACGCTTACGACGTGCGTAACGACGCATGGGCAAGATATCCAATGATCAAACAACTAGAAGGATATTAAACAGACATCGATTAGCAACTCCAGTATAGAATGAAACAGAAGCACTAGAGCACACGAGCCCTAGACGGACTATAGAAATCAACCTGAAAGGGACAAGTCGATAACTATTCTAAAGGACTAAAAATAGGCCCCTTGAGACATAATCACCACTCCCGTACGAGGTACACTGGGTGAACCGGCACTTGCACAGCTACGACCAACTATTTCGCTTCTTTAAGGAAAAAGGAGGAAAAAGTTAGTCTCAAGTGGAATTCAAACGAGGCGAATTCAATCAAAATGGAATCATATATGAAGACAAGCTATGACGGATCTTAAGATCCTAACTAAAACCCTAAAGCATGATTCCTGAGAGAGGCTTAAGACAATACCATCGTCATACTATCTTACACTGTTCCGGAAATTGGCTCTGATACCAACTGTAGCGCCTCGCCTCTATACCCACAATCATCCAGTTCATTTCAGAGAAATGTAGTAGACCATAACGGAGAATGAGGTTTGTGAAGGGCGACCAATTGCATAGTTACTCCATGTGAGGAACGCACATCGAATTCTGATACCGATTAAAATTTCGACATGACCATTCGGTATATATGGCAACTACACAACGACTATAAATAATCTGGAAAACAGTATAAAATAGACAACAACAATAATATAAATATGGTATATCTCAAAGCCATACACAGAATAATCACGTCACAAAGGCGGAATAGATATGAATAAACCAATGATGTGTACAAAAAGATAGTGGTCAACAAAGATCAACTAAAACCAAAAGAAAAGATACATGTACCACGATTTAAATAAAAGAACATGCACACAATGATAGATAAAGTCATAGGTACCAAAGTACATAAAACTGCAGAGATAGAGTAGCAAGCTGAAAGCGGAAGATCAATCCAGCGATGAGGCCCAAAAGAGCACCTAAAATGACTCGGCTGACCCGAGTATTATTTATAAGAAAATAAACAATAAACGGATCAGTCTAGCTGTACTTATCAAATAAACTGAGATAATAAGAGAAATAACAAAGGATGACATGAACATGGCATGTCGACACAATCAGGAAATGACAATGGAATGTAATCACACCATTATCTCTAAATAATCTCCTAGCTAATGTAGAATGCAACATTCAAATAATAGCACACAACAGGAAATGACAGTGGAAATGAATCTCATGACATTGAACACACAACAACAACAAGAATCCCGAAATCACTAGAAATCCAGAAAACATCATAAAAAGTGGTCCTCCCCAGAAGAGAAACGATCCAGAAAACATTATAAAAAGTGGTACTCCCCAGATAAGGAACGATCCAGTGGTAACTCCACAAATAAGGAATGATCCAGAAAACATCATAAAAGGTGGATACTCCCCAGATGAGATACGATCTCTAGGTAGCGAACCCATTTGTTTGAGCCGAAGCTCCGCCAGGGAGCCGGGTCGTGACCCCGGTAGAGGGAAACATAAATCATAGAAAATCATAAAAGGTTGGACCGAAGTCCCATAAATGAAGGTCACAAATCGTAAATCCCACTCGGGCGATCGAGGACCACAAAACACGAGTCATAAAGGATCACATCGATCTGGGTGAATAGAAATTACTCCGAGCTAGTTAATATAAGGAAATAGCAACATGTCCCATAACCACATGCTATTCTCGAATATTTACGAACCCGTAATTGGTTTCTATTCAAAACAGAGAAAATCACCACACATGCTCGAACGCACGAGTCCAAGAGTTATTCGCTGAGGTAAACGTATAAGGGGTCATAGTCCTCAGTTTAACTAAAGTAAATAAACTAAATTTCTCGTCCGATCAATAGGATAAGGAATCATACATAAATCAATAGAATCAGAAACGGGTTTAGAAGCCGAATTTATTTTAAAAGGATTTGAATTTAAAGACTGATTAAACGTTGGTTCGATAAACATTGACAATATAAAACCCCATTATCCATTGTGGTTCAATTATTCATGAAAACCGTCGCCGTAGTGAATAGAACACAACATCATGAAACATAAACTCACATCACAACAACATAAAGGAAATCTAGGGATCACGATTGTAATTTCAATCATCGAACGAATCGAAATCCCAAACTAGCACCCGAAGGTTTTGAACTACATCGGAATAGACTCGAAGGATATCGAGTCGATAATTCACATTTTAGAGGCGTGAATCATCTTAACAATAGTATCGAATAAACTCCATATACAAAATAGAGCGCATGGGTTTTAGAATGATCACTTATTCAATCGACATCATAAACAAATGTGAATCGGCCAAGAAGGATCAACATTGGAAGAATCACATGAGAATCAAAGTCGATGAATCGAGCTGCTAGAATCTGTGAATTCGTAAAGCTGAAGTTCACAAACGAAGTCTGAATGGGCCGAGCTCCAGCCGGGAAAGAGCCCGGATGGGCCTAAACTATTGACCGTGGTCTCCACTGGTCAAGAATAGATTTTCAGTGATAGACGTCTGTCACCCCAAGGACAGACGTCAGTTGTCAGGAAAACTGTTTCCCGAGAGTTTGGACAGACGTCTGTCAATTTTTTGACAGACGTTTGAGCTGAAGCAATTATTTATTTTGCTTCCTAAACAATGACAGATGTCTGTCCTCCTCCCGGACAGACGTCTAAGCTGGAGGTGGCCATTTTTGCTTAGGAAATGAGGTGCAAACGGCTCTCGGACGAGGCCGGATCAATGGTGATGGCTTATAACATTTTATAAGTGAAACTGAAGCATCAATAACATGCCGAAGCAACTCAAAACACCAAACAAACATGCACAAACACATATATATATATGGGATTGCTATGATTTTGATTATATATTCAAAAATGAACAAATTCTCTAACCAAAACAATCGAATATGATTCAAGCGACTTGTGAAGGATTAGAACTATGTCGGGGGACAACGGAGCTTCACAACATCACCAAATCAACTCAAAACATATGCATAAGATTGGTTAAACAATCCTACTTATAATTTCAACTCAAGGGAACATAATCATATGGATTCGGCTAAGTTACACTAACATAACCAATTCACGACCACATGCAAACACATATGAACACTAAATTACACTTGTACAAGCCAATGGCTTGTGGCATAGATGTGAGTTAAAAAAGAACTCACCTTTGGCTCTTGAATATCAAGAACAAGCTCCAACAAGGAAGAACAAGCACCCAAACGAGCAAAGCTCCTCTCTTTCATCAATTGCACCTCCAAAATCACCTCATACACTCACATACAAACATATAAGAATTAGGGTTGTGTAAAAATCCCAAATTGAGAGGAGTATAAGGTAGAGGGCGAGAGTAGAGTGCTTACCCATGTTTCTACACTTGATTTCCTCTTGATTTGGATCTCTAGGAGCCAACCCTAGCTTAGGAATTTCTAATTTCCCATTCCCCTTCCCAATTTCTATTTTTCTAAGTGTTTGGAGAATGAATGAAGGGAATGAGGATGATTTGGAGTTATATGGTGAGCTCGGTTAGCTCAACCAAGACCCAACCAAGGTGCCAAAACTCCAAAGCTCGGAATATATTGAAGTTTATACTTTTCGAACTGCTAAACGACGTTTTGAACTCAATGGAAGTGGTTTCGAGTCCGAATTCATTCGTATGTGTAAAGTGATATTTTGGTCATACACTCAATGAAAATGACCAAATTCGCCCAACACAAAAGGTATCGATGCTTATAGTCAAAAAGGTTGTAAATGATGATCCGAACTCAATGGAAGTGGTCCCGAATCCTAATTTTATCGTTTGTGAAAAATGACATTTTGTGTGACAAATAAGATACGATGATATATTTAAATAAAATATTTAAATCTAAAATCGTCGAATGGGCGGGTTGTTATAGTGTCAGCCTTCTTTGTCCCGGGCCGGCCCGTTATTGTGCCAGGACGTAAGTAATAGTTGGTTAAGTCACAACCCTTAGCTTTTATGACAAAAAATCAGAGCACGAACAGAGACTTTTATGCAAACTCTACTACAATCATTGAAGGATTGCTTATTATAATATCAAAAACAAATGAACTAATAAAGTAACTTCAAAAAAATTCTTAAGAAAGATAAAGTCGTAAACGCTCTGCATTCCATGCTCTTTGAAAAGGCTCGCCATCAACAATTGATAGCCTGTAGCTTCCATAATCAAGCTTTCGTTGAACGACGTAGGGTCCCTTCCACTTGGGGCCTAGGTGGATGGGAATTGGAAAGATCCGTTTTAGGACAAGGTCACCTATACCGAAAGTCTTAGGTCGGACCTTCTTATTGTAGTATCGTGCAACCCTTTGTTTGTGAGCTTCTGCATGGAGGTGTGCCTCTTCTCTTTTTTCATCGATCATGTCCAACGATGTCAAGAGAAGTACCTTATTAGTCAAGGGGTCATAGTAAGTCGTCCGATTAGAAGGGACCTCGAGTTCTATCGAGAGGACTACTTCCGAACCATAGGACAAGGTAAAAGGTGTATGACCCGTAGCCGTCTTATGAGTTGTACGATATGCCCAAAGGGCCAGAGTTAGTTCATCGACCCATTTTCCTTTAGCTCGCTCCAACTGCTTTTTTAAGATGGTTTTGATGATTTTATTAACAGCTTCAACTTGACCATTAGACCAAGGGTGCGCCACTGCAGTATATTTTTTCTCAATGTGATATTTCTCATAGAAATCCCTAAATTCCAGGCTATCGAACCGAGTTCCATTATCAGTGATAATGGTTCGGTGTGCCCAATATCGGCATATGATGTTTCTAACAATGAAGTTGATAACTTTCTTTGTTATGATTGTAGTCATTTGCTCAGCCTCGACCCATTTTGTGAAATAATCTACGGCCATAATCGCATGTCTGGCACCCCCCTTTGAAACGGGCAAGGTTCCGATAATGTTTATTTGCCAAACCACGAATGGCCATGGGCTAGACATTTGGGTGATTTCTGTCGGAGGAGCTGGTGGGATTTGCGCGAAACTTTGGCACTTGTCACGTCTTTTGGAATAATTAGTAGCATCTTTGTTAATAGTTGGCCAAAAGTATCCATATCGCAATATTTTTCTGACTAGGGTTTGTCCCCCGGTGTGGGCTCAGTAGTCTCCTTCATGCACTTCCTTTGTTATCATTTTGACATCGTTGTTGGCCACACATCGGAACATGGGAATAGAGAAACCTCTTCTATATTGTTGGTTCTGTTGAATAACGTACTTGGAAGCCTTTCGCACTATAGCTCATCTTTCATTCTTTCTTTCGAGTAACATGCCTTGGAGGAGGAAATTTTTGATAGGAGTCATCCAAGATTCCCTCTCGGGTTCAACATCATCCTGGTCGACTTCCATCTGTTCGACGCTTGGTACGCTCAGGGTTTCTATGGGAACCAACTCCGTTTCACCCAGGTGGTCCGAACTTGCTAGCTTCACCAATCTGTCTTCTTTCTGATTCTCCCTTCTAGGAATGTGGGAAATGCTATACTGGTTGAATCTTTGTAACAATTTTTTGACTTGTTTGAGGTAAGAAGTTAGCCGATCCCCCTTAGTAAAATATTCCTTTCGCATCTGGCATACCTCGAGTTGTGAATAAAAAAAATCTCGAGCGACGTTATCTTTAAGTCCCTTGCTAGTTTGATCCCAGCAATCAGGGCCTCGTATTCAGAATCATTATTTATCGCCAGAAATTCTAACCTCAAAGCATAATAGACCGACTGTCCCTTGGGAGATAGTAGTATTATGCCAGCCCCCGAACGTCGATCGTTTCAGGCTCCATCCGTATATAGTTTCCAAACGAATAGCTCTGGCCTGGCCTTCGAAGGCTCAGGATTATCTTCCTGGTCTTCATCTTCCGGGGTAGTACTTCTCTGAAATAGGCTAAGGCCTGCCCCTGGATTGATTTTCGTGAAATAAAAGTTAAGTCGAACTGACTCAATTTAATGTTCCACTTGAGTAATCTCCCACTTGCCTCGGGCCATTGTATGACTTATCGAAGGGGTTGGTCGGTGAATATCTTAATTGGATGGGCTTGAAAGTAGTGTCGAAGCTTCCTTGATGCAATTAATAAGCTAGAAGAGAGTTTCTCGATCTTCGGATAATTGCGCTCGGCCCCGTCAATTTTTTGCTTACATAATAAACTGGCCATTGCACTCGTTCTTCTTCACGGATCAAGAACGAGCTGATCGCGTGTGTAGATACTGCTATATAAACAAATAAGTCTTTATGGTCGATCAATTTAGAGTGAATAGGGGGTTTCTTCAAATGATCGAGAAGATTCTGGAAACCTTGGACGTAGACGGGCATCCACGCAAAGTTTTGCTTCCCTCTTTTAATTAACTCAAAGAAGGGTATGCGTTTATCAGTTTCCCTTGAAATAAACCGACCCATCGTTGCTACCTTACTTGCTAGGCTTTAAACATCCTTGATTCGTCAAGGTTCCTGAATTCCTTTGAGGGTCGAAATCTGGTCAGGATTAATTTCGATCCCTCGAGAACTCACAATAAAACCTAGCAATTTGCCCGTAGCCACTCCGAAAGAACACTTTAAAGGATTCAGTTTCATGCCATACTTTCGGAGAATGCCAAACATTCTTGAAAGATCATTCACGTGTTCGGACGATTGTCATGACTTTACTAACATATCATCCACATATACCTCCATCGTTTTCCCTATCTGGTCGTGGAACATCGGATTAACTAACCGTTGATAGGTCACCCCTGCATTTTTCAGACCGAAGGCCATTACTACGTAATAGTATAGCCCTAGATCAGTTATGAAGCTGGTATGTTCTTGGTCAAGAACATGCATAACGATCTGATTGTATCTTGAGTATGCATTCATAAACGAAAGTAGTTCATGCCCTGCGGTCGAGTCGATCAATTAATCAATCCTGGGTAATGGGAAGCTATCCTTGGAGCAGGCTTTATTTAAGTCGAAAAAATCAATGCAAGTCCTCCATTTCCCATTATCCTTCTTCACAAGTACCAGGTTTGCTATCCAGTCAGGATAGGTCGAATCCCGGATAAATCTATTGGCTTGCAGCTTCCCTATTTCCTCTTTCAAGGCCGTCGACCTTTCAGGGCCAAGCATTCTTCGCCTCATTTGCTCTATCGGAGTATACTTCGGGTTGATATAGAGGGAATAAGTTATAATGAAAGGTGAAATCCCACACATGTCAGCGTGGGTCCAGGTAAACACGTCTAAGTTTGCTTGGAAAAACTCAGTCAGTTCCCTTGTTAGGAGGGGATCGAGATGGGACCCAGTCTTCAGAACCTTGGTGGAGTCGTCTTAATCCATCGGAATTTCCATTTAGCCTCATTCGGGGCTACCTTTCTACACCTCGGCTCTTCGTCCTATCGTGAGTCGAGGTCTTCAACTTCACAAATGGATGGTCTTAACCGAGGTGTTCTCTGTAATTGCTATGCTTCTTTCCCCTCCTCGGGGGGAGAGGATTCTTCAGACCCTTTGCTGCCACTGCCCTATAGCTCCTTCCATTCTGCCAGGTAAAAGGCTCGACCTGTTACTTGGTCTTCTTGTACCGTCCCAATTCCACTATCTGTTGGGAACTTTAAAATTAAATACCAAGGAGAGATGTATGCCCTGAATACTGCTAGGGCCGGACGTCCCAAAAATGCATTGTACTGCGAGTTAATATTCATCACAACAAATGGAAGAATTCAAGCTTTCCATCGGTCCTTGACTCCTAATTCCACAGATAACTTAACTTGACCGATCGGTTCGCTAGAAGCTCCATTAAAACCACTTATCTGTCTGGTATAAGGCTCTAGGTCCTTTTGGTCCAGCTTCATTTGGTCGTAGGCTTGTTTGAAAAGAATATTCACCGAGCTTCCATTCTCAACCAAAACCTTTCGGACCGTAGCTGGTCCAAATAATGGTTGTTATCACCATTGGGTCGACCGTCGGAGCTTCTATGCAGACTAATTCCCGATCACGGAAGAAAATATTGTTGGCAATCATTTTTCTTTATTTGACGGGACTTGCAACTTCAAGGGGACTCGTTGCTTCAGCGTCGAGGTGCATTGCGGAGTTTACATAACGTTCCATAGCTCTGACACTGTGACCTGCTGGATGTGGTCCTCCAACAATGGCGTTGATGACAATTCCCTTTCCTTTCTCCTGAGGGGTGGCCCGAGATGCAGCCTGGTTCTGTTTGAGCGACGAAGTTCCTTGCCCCATATCTCTCAAAGTCGTTTTGTATTCGTCAAGTTTTCCTTCCCGTATTAGCTTCACAACGATGACCCTGAGATGTCTACACTCGTTGGTCGTATGTCTATAGATACCGTGGAACCGGAAGTATTTCCCAGTTGCCCGCTCTTTCTTTGTGGGTTCACGTGGGGGCGGTTTCTTATATTGAACCGTGCTGCAGGTACCAAGGTAGATATTCACCAATGTGTCATTCAAAGCTGTGTAGGTCTCGAATACTTGGAACCGAGGTCACTTTCGGGCGTTCCCCCTCTGTCCTGAGTTCCCATTGATCTCTTTCGACCCTTCAACATTTCTCTTGCCGCGGTTTCCAACATTCACTTCCACTTTTCCTGATTTATCCCCAGACTGCTTGACCGCGACATTTTCTGGGTCGAGGGGTTAAAGGTATTTTTCAGTCCATCCTCCTCTTCTAGTTGCGCATCATCTTGCCTTAATCGGATGTGGGCCTTTTCTTAAAATTCCTTAATTGTGGTCGATGGCTTTCAAATCAAGTATTTATTGAACTCTGTTCGTTTGTCAATGCCATCGACCGTGGCCATCAGGACAATCTCATGGTTGGGGTTGCTAACTTCAGTAGTAGCCCGATTGAATCGATTATGGTAATTACTCAGGGATTCGCCTCTTCCCTGCTTAACTATTGAAAGAGCCACAACATTCTTTGATTTGGTAGCATGGAGGCGGAATTGAGTCAAAAATTTCTCACTTAAATCTTTAAAGCTTGGAACCGTCCTCACGGGCAAACGTACGAACCACATGAGTGTTATTCCGCTTAAAAAGATTGGAAAGGCTTTGCACTTAATAGTGTCCGGGGCCACCTCCATGTGCCATGAGTACCTTATAAGTTGCTGTTGTGGGTCGGAAGTACGGTACTGGTTCATATAGAGCATATTAAATCTCCATGGGAATTCCGCTTGTAAGATGTCATTGGTGAACGGTGTGTGGCTTTGGTCGACTCCCCAGTCTTCATTCCTATGTCCACGAATGTCATTCATGATATGTCGTACCATGGAGGTCAGATTTGGCAGAATAACTGTGTCTTGATCAACTTCCTCAATAGATCGACCTCTCCTGGTTCTTTCATCGGGTAACACCATCTGTCTAGTCGCTTGGGCATTCCATCTTCTTCCCTGAATATCTAGGTCAATCACAAGATTCCGGGGGGGACGAATAGGGTCCCAATCTCCCTGGCCAGTGTTCAGATGAGCAGGAGGAGAAACCTCTCGATTTTGTGGAGCTATAGGATCGACAGTTTCAGCCCCAGTTTGGTCGACCTAGGCTTGGTTGCTCACTCCTGGCTGGTCTTGACGCACTTCGAGACGCAAACGCCGAACATTTTCAGCTCTCTCTAACGGATGTCGAGGGAGACGTGGATCTCTGCTTCACCCAAATGATGAGGAGCCTTCCGACATTTGATCCAACTAGGGAGGAGGGAGTTGATGGGCCCGAGCCTCCTGGGTTTGGTTTTTGAACTCCTCTCATTGCCTTGTCATTCGAGTCAGTTCCTGCCGCATCACAACATTCTCTTGAGCATGGGCTTTTAAGGCCTCCATAGTTTCCTGGAGCCGATTTAACACAGCCGTAAATTCGTCTCGAGTGGCGATGCCCGAGGAAGGAGCTGGATCTATCGCGGGTGGCGATGTAGGTCGATCCAGAGCAGTTTCAGGTACGTTTGATCCACCGGCCACTCCCGCAGAGGTTTCTACCTGCGGTTGCTTTCCAGTATTGCGGGCTGATTTTCCAGTCATAGCTTAATTAATGTAGAAATGAAAGTAAGATTTTTGTTTCGGACTTGGTGATCCGAAAGTTGAGCAAAAATCCGGATTAGTCTGAGAATGTCAATTCTCAGTGAAAGCACCAAAGTGTTGACACGAAAAATTGGCACAACACCCAAAGAGTGGGTTGTGTAGAGAAAAAATGTAGATTAATAACGTAAAAGGTAAAAAGTAAAAAGTAGAAGAAATCACACACCAGTTTTTAGTGGTTCACGTTAAAGAGCCTATGTCCAGTTTATTATCTCTTATATATTATTTCAACTATCAAACGGAATAACTACAATGGCCATACAATAAGAGATTAACAAAGAATATTTGAAAGCTAGGGTTTCCAATATTATTCAAAGTCCCCATTTTCTTAGTTCAAAAGAGGTATTTATAGATGATACAGTACTTAGGCCAGTCTAGACATGTGTCGCAAGATCCATGAGATTAGTTGATGCTGAACAAGTCGGTATCTCTGAAGGAATTTGTATTTCTTGAATTATCATCGTGAAGTGGCATCTGATCTGTTTAATTCGGATGATCTGGAAAGAGTAAAATCAAGGATGAGCTATTCTATAGGAGGGATCTTGATCCGGCTTGGTCACATAGGGCTTTATCTGGACCACGCTGGACGAGAGAAAGAAACTTAAATGTCAGGCCTCGTCGACTGGCTCACTTCGAGCACCCAAGGTAAGAGCCTGCAGTATTGTCGAGCCTTGATGGGCTGCCCAAAAGGTCTATCAACAATGCATATAACTAAACTAGCCCTTTTTAAAGTTCAACTTCCTCACCTACTTAAGAGACTACCCAAATTTTACTTAAAGAACGAATCTTTAAGGGTTTAATTTTCTTTACCACTTCAAGCCACTTGCATATAATTCAAACATACCACCACAAATCAACCAAGGCATGTGTATACCTAATCTTCCATAAAAATCTTGGTCTTCTTTTATATATTCATGGATTTTCACCTAAAGATCACACCTTTATACGTAATTACACATACAGGTCGAGCCTATAAGGGTTCAATCTCCCTTTTACCAACTTAAACCATAGTTAATAACCCATAAATTCTTCACATAAGATCCAACTCCTTGAACTTCAATTAAAGGTCTAATATTTTCATGTACAAACACAAATTTGCACCTAAAGATCATACCTTTACGTGTTATTTCACATAAAGGTCGAATCTTTAGGGAGTTAACGCCCTTAACCATATCAAATCACTTGCTAATGACTCACCTAACCACCAAAATTCAATCAAAGCAAGGATTTGCCAAATATTACATAAATGTACATCTTTGTGAACCTAGCATAAAGGTTTTCACTCCAAATAAATTGCCATTTTTACTCCATGAACCTATTTAGGAATTTTTAGCAATCATATACCATCAAATCATCCATGATTTCACCACCAAAACTCTAAGAGAAAACTCTAAGAAATATTTCAACAAACACCTTACATGCAATCATTAAATCAAGCAACAAAACCCTTTAAAAGTTCAGTTTTTCTCACCCAAAAGCTTCCAGATCCTAGATATAGGTTTAGGGACCTAGCTTTTGCTTTCTCTTCTTCTCTTTTGCTTTATTTTCTATTTTTTTTAATGAAAAATAGGCCATGTCCGTGAGCTTTAGGGAGAGGGAGGAGGAGGTTTCAAAAGTTAAAAGAGGTGACAAAATGAAAGAAGATAAGGCAGGATTATATTTATAAAAAGGGCAAGTGGATGGATTAATGACATGTGTCCTAAGAGATAATTATGGAAAATGAATGGATATAATTCATCCTCATCCATTTAAATAGTAACATGTGTTTTCTCACTCACTCTTCGGCCTCTCGTCGAAATATCAAACGATAACGGTTTTCAGAAATTCTTTCACCATATCTTCCGGTTTCTAATGTACTTTAGTCCCATATGTTCAAATCCAAAATCTGAATTTATTTGCATTTTCAAATAAATTATTTTAGGTATATTTTTTAATAACCTTTTATATTCGATAAGGCATCCTCCCAGACTTCACACACAGCTAATATTCTACGTTTAGAATTTTCCTGGATAGGTCTCAGGTTCCAGTTTTGCCGTTAGAACTATCAAATTCCAATTACCATCAAAATTTATTTCAAATTTTAGCCTTTTATTTTTTTCTTTTTCTCATACGGACGCCGTTTTACGCGAAACTTCCCTAAGTACTAAAATTCACTATTCAGGACCTAACGGAGGTGGTCTCACGATCTAACGATATCCCAGTCTTAAGATATCCTCAAAATCGTTTGTTTTTAATTCAAATTTTAATCTTTCAATATTTAATCAATATTAAAAGGATTCTGTTTTTGGCCAAACTTGGCTGGTTACCTAATTTAATTATTCCAGATTTAATGGAACCAGTTTTAGGATCTAGAAATAAACATTTCTTATACTTCCTTTATAAACGCATTGTTTTTTAAATTAAGACTCATTATTATAACTCTATTCCAAATATACACTAAAAGAACCATTGCAAATTTCGGCAAGAAGGGGCGACAGTTACCGATGGCTTATTTCCGCTAGCTTTCGACGGGCCGTTGACGGCCATCGGAAGTCGTCGAATGTAAGCACGATATCCATCAATCGTATGCCTTTCTTCCCCATTTCCCAAATCCACCAAACATTCCAGCACGAAAATAAACCCTACCCACCCCCAAAATCAAAACTTTCACCCCCCAATCGTCGATTTCTTCGATATAATCCTCCTCGGCTTCATCTCTACCTCTTGGGCAAGCAATTTCAGGTATAATCTCTTTATTTACTTAAAAATCAATTTTTTTCCTAAACCTATTTGTTAGACCGAAATCTGGGTCTAACACCCAAATGCGGTGTGAAATCCTCACATTCACAGAATAAATGCAGAAAAA
This sequence comes from Allium sativum, assembly GCA_030737875.1. NCBI lineage: Eukaryota > Viridiplantae > Streptophyta > Magnoliopsida > Asparagales > Amaryllidaceae > Allium > Allium sativum. The sequence continues at coordinate 1,032,550,275 of CM060916.1, read as the reverse complement.
GCAGTAAATAACAAGAGACACACAAGATTTTTATAGTGGTTCGGCTCAATCCAAGCCTACGTCCACTTTATAGTTTCTTAAATCCTACAAAGTTATTACAATGTTGTTTGCTTGCGGTTTATACACGAAATCCTCGTGTTTACAATGAAAAGAAGTGAGAAAAGTGGAGATTATACACGAAATCCTCATGCTATAATATGGAATTCCGCTTCCTTATTGAGCAATGGCCTTGCGTGAAGTAATGGTGAAGCCATGATGAGTGAGAGCCAAAAGATCAAAAGACCAAAAGTCCCTTCAAATGGCCATGGAGCGGTGTATTTATAGGCGTAAAGGAGCCCTAGGGAGCTCCGTAGTGGTTCAGATCGGGTGTGCCACGTGGCGAGCGCCGAGGTGATCTCGGAAATAGGGGGAAGTGGTCACCAGATCGTATGGAGACAGGTGGAGTTCGATCCATGATAGTAGGATTGGCTGTTGCCTTAAGAATTGGTCAACGCTACAGCCCAGAGTTCTCTATAGGTGGTTCAGTTTGGGTTCTCTCCCTTCCGAACTGATCTGGAGCATTCCAACCGAAGACTTCAAGCTCCAACGCAGAATTCAAGGCGGGTCGGGTCTGCCTCATCCTGAGCCGAACCGGGGATTCCGATCCGAGCCAACACCTATGTGTGGAAGGAAAGATGCTGAGTTGGTGAAGATGTGATGCCTCAATCCGATCCGGTCTGCCTAGACCGATCCGATCCGAATGGGTTGTGCTAATTCCAAATCCAAGTTTTCGGTTCTGCATGTGTTCACAGAAACGGGTGTAACTTCCAAACCCGTAAGTCCGTTTTGCCCAAACGAAAGCTCGACTTGAAGCTGATTCAGAGGGATACAAGATTTACAGATCTTAGCTTTGTAATTGATGTTTTCGGGCCCAAAAGAGGTCGTCTGATAGGAGTTCCGGGCTAATCGTTGTTTGTGATGCGACTTCAACCAAATCGCTTCCTGTCTTCTGACGATATTCCCCATACTTCTGCGTATTATTAGCCAGAGATTTCATGTGTGATGGGTTTGACTAAAAAGCAGGTCAACATTTTTCCTCCAGAACATATCTTGTTGGTTGAAAGAAGATGTGTTCTGGATAATCCAAAGCCACGCCGGGCCTGCCAGCTGCAAGTGTAATCCATACATGCGAAGAAAAGAGAGCAAAAAGGTGTGTCAAATCCTGACAAAACTGATTACACTTTCGAGCATAAACCATGCTTGGGCTTTTTTTGAGCGTAAACCATACTCGAGGGACGTTCGAATCATCTTGCCAAAGCCTGGTGAAGGTCCTAACCTTCCGGGTATAAGCCATACCAGGAAGTTCAAACTGAGCATAAGCCATACTCGAGTTTTATTGAGTTCCTTTGCCCAATCCTGACAAGATCATTCGTTCTTGAGTATAATCCATACTTAAGCATCCTAGTGAGTACAATCCATACTCATGTCAGGATAGAGCTATACTTGCCAAAACCTGACAAGACAGTCTGTCCCTAGGCATAATCCATGCCTAGGGGTCCGAGATAAGTATAAGCCATACATTAATTGAGATTGAGAATCCTACCACAACCTGACAATACACTTAAATTCGCCAAACATAATCCATGTTCGGAAAGTCTTTCCTTATTCAATTCAAAGTACAAAACCAAAGCAAATCCTGGTTTGTTTGTTATCGGGTGCAGAGCACACTTTGTAGCTAAATCCTAACCCCGAATGTGTGTACTTCGATTTAGCCAATCGGAAAACCTGAAGAATGCAAAGAGACATATCTTAAATCCTAAGAAATGCTGAAAATGCAGAGTAATCCAATCCAGATCAGTTGACGATGAGCCTATGGGAGTTGGATCCAGGGTCATTCCCTCTCCAAGGAGCAGGTGGTGGCAGCGCGAGTGCAGGTGCTGTAGGTTGTTTCACATACTCAGGTAGCTCTCCACGTCTAACCCGTTCCTCAATCAAGTCTCGCAAGTGCCTAAAGTCATTTGTGTCATGTCCGTCCATATCATGAAATATGCAGTATTTTCCAGAATCACGTACTCTTTGCGACGGCTCCCTCCTGGGAGGATTTGGATAGGAGACGTCACCATTTGAGTTCATGTAGATGTCAGTCAAGGTGTAACACCCCGTATGTTGAATAACTTGCTATAATATAAAACAGGGCAGAATTAAATTTTAAAATCTGAATCAGGGGAAACGAGCTATGCCATTGCGTTCGTCTCGGAAAAATACGTGAAATAGAGTCCGAGTTTTCGAAAATCGGAGTCCGTATGACCCAGTTAAGGCCCGAAGAAGTTTTCAGAAATTCAAAACAGGTTTAAAAATAAAAATTCAAACATTTCAGAAGTGGCGGGAAAATTCCCGCCAGACCCAGGGGGTCGACCTGGGGGTCGACTGGGGAGTCGACCTGCCCACTAGGTCGACTGGGGAGTCGACCCTAGGGTCGACCTGGGGGTCGACCTCCCTGGTCGAGCCCAGGTGACCTGGGTGCATCAGCTTGGCTTTTGGGTTGTGTTTTGGTGGCTAGGACGAGATCTGACGGCTCTAATCTAATTTAGGGTTAATCTAATGGCCTAAAACACCTAACTACTCTATAAATACACCCTAAGACTACCCTAGTTCATACCAAAAATAGCTACAACACCGTTATGCCGTCAAAATGCAACTTGAAGGAGCCTCCATCAAATTGTAGAAGAAGGTAGTATCTCAAATCAACTTCTAATCAACTCTAGCAACTTAATCTTCTTCTTAGGAGTGCTAATCAACAAGTTGTGAGTTTTCTGTAGCCTTAATGACCAATTGTTGAATTGATTATGATAGGATATAATGAGGTTATGGCTATGAATGTGGATCAATGCAAGTTATGCAAGTTATATGTTATGTGTTAATGATGTTATGCATGTTATGCAAGTTATATGCTATGTGTTAATGATGATATGCATGTTATGCAAGTTGTATGCTATGTGTTTGTGATGTTATGCAAGTTATGCAAGTCATATGCTACATGTTCATGATGTTATGCAAGTTATGCAAGTCATATGTTACATGTTCATGATGTTATGCAAGTTATGCAAGTTATATGCTACATGATCATGATGTTATGCAAGTTATGCAAGTGTTAGGCTATGTGTTCATGATGCTAGTTATGCAAATTGCTATGATAAACATTGATCCATTATGACACCATGATTATGCAAGTTTGGTGTATGATTATATGCAAGTTCATGTGTATGCAAGTTTGGTGTATGATTATATGCAAGTTCATATGTATGCAAGTTTGGTGTATGATTATATGCAAGTTCACATATGACATGTTATGCAAGTTTGGTGTTTGATTATATGCAAGTAACATGTGCAAGTTTACACCTTTGGATGATATGCATACATATGCAAGTTAACCCCTTTATATGTCATACATACATATGCAAGTTTACCCCTTTGTATGACATAAGAAACTTATGCAAGTTAACCTCTTTATGACATATGTGATTCATGCAAGTTTGGGTTGATTATTTATGCTAGTTGGGTTTGATGCTATATGCATGTTGACACCTTTAAACCCATGTTGATGCTAATGTGTTATGCAAGTTGAACCCATTGTATTTGTGATGAATCTTCCCTTTTATGTCATGTTAGCGAATTACGTGGGGAACAATGGGGTTAATAAACATGTTAATGAAATTGTGTGAAGTTGGTATGATTATGCATACCATAAAGTGGATGGACAAAATTGAGTCAATTATGTACATCGTTAAAATTGGAATTAATTAGGGAAAATTAATTCGGGGGTGATTAATTAGGTGGAAATTAATCGACTAAGACACGAGGTTGGACCCTTTTGTAGCGTAAGACTGCCCGGAACCGACCGGCAAATCCAGCGGCTACAAATGATTGGCCCAATGTGAGAGGTCTTAGGCACAAACCAAATACGTGACAAGTGTATAGACACGAGGTTAGACTCGGTTATGGCGTAAGGCTGCCCGGACCCAACCGACAAATCCAGCTGCCATAAAAGATAGTCTAATGTGAGAGGTCTTTACAACGGTAACGTTTTTAATTAATTAAGAAACACTTAACCAGATAAGCATGTAGTGGGCATGAGGGGTTAAGTGGGTGCCTTGGGTGGCATGTGGAAATCAAGTAAGTGCCTTGGGTGGCATGAGGAAATCTAGTGGGTTGCCTTAGGTGGCAATAGAAAATACGATTAGAATACTTAACCAAGTGGAAACATGTAATTAAACATGATTAAAGGGTTAAGTGGGATGCACTAGATAAAATGACAAGCTTAGGTGGTAGCTTGTGGGGGGGCCGTTTCAACCAGTAACCCATATGTATCCTATTGGGCTCGACCCATGTCGAGGACGGGAAACGCGTACTGGGCTTGATTATAAGAGGCCAAAACGGGTTAGCGGTGGCAATGCAAGTCCAACGGGTTTCATATGCGTGTGTGGACCCGGGCTGGTAGGTAAGACGTTGTTGCATCGTGTAGGTATAAGCCGTGCACCATTTGTTGTGTCGGGTTGCCACTTTGGGGAGTGATACACCCCATTATGGGGCCAGCACGGGTATCTACGGTAGGGAGCCGATCGCTTGGGAGTAGTGGGTACACCTAGAGGAGATAGGGGCAGACGGCACCTATGTAGTCAGCTAGGGGTACACGAAACTACTGGGTAAATTTTCTAAGTCCTTGGGAGGGATCAACCTTTAAGTAGGAATGACTGGTGTGGTGCAGTTAGTAATTACCCTTGGGTGGGTAGATGCGTCTTTACCGTTATCTTAGTTCATCCTATGTCTAGTTGGCTACTTAGTTAGTCATTTATCCCCAGTCATCCCGTACCAAGTTTATATCATACCCTAATTACTTTAATAATTGTGTTGTTAAAGTTATAGGGCTCACTGAGACTTATGTCTGACCCCGTTGTTTTTATCTTTTTCCCCCTCAGGTCCTCAGGTTGGGCCTAGCAATAGTGGGCTTTGATCAGACTTCTTTATCTATCTCTTGGAGCTTGGACCGTGATGTAAAGCCCAGCTTATCTTTTCTTTTATGGCTATTGTTTATGTAGTGGGATTATGAACTTATGTTTTTATCAGGATGGATATTTAGTACTTGACTCTTTATGGTGATGTAACTAAACATGTTTACCTTCTGCTGCAATGAAATGATGTTTTAGATTTTCAAGTATTTATATCTGTCTTGTGTAATTTTTTTGTTCTATATTCACTTAAAATGCTCCACCGAAGTTAAGGCATTCCCTTAGTGAGTGACCTTAGCGGGTGTGGGGTGTTACACATGGTCGAATTGAGTTCGGTGTACTTTTCATATTTGGACCCTCTCCGGGGCTGAGCGTTGCGGTCATTCTTGACAGCAGCTTTCCCTTTTCCTTTTCCAGAATCAGACGGTTCTCCGTCTTTGAGCATGTTGACATTGAGAATTTTCTTTTCGGACATTGCATCTTCTTCATGTAGAAATCTATCCGATTCAAGTTAGAATTCGCTGAGATTCCGTGGTGGGTCTCGGTACAAGGATTTTTTGAACTCCGAGTTGTCCAGGAACGCCGGATAATGCCACCATGAATACCATAGATAGCTCAGGTCGATCAACTGATGTTGCTGCAATGTTGAACCGTTCCAAAAATGAGCGTAGAGTTTCTCTGGGCCTCTGCTTGATTTTAGTGAGTGACATTACATTCTTGGGTCGAGCGATGTGGACCCGAAATTGTTCAATAAAGCGAGCGACCAACATGTTCCAACTGTTGATCGATTCAGATTCCAGATGCCGAATCCACATAGCAGCAATATCAGTCAAGAAGAGAGGGAAGCATTTTTCCATGATGTTTTCCGATGCCGGTTGAACTTCCATATGATGTTTGTAGCGCATGAGATGCATGATAGGATCCATCCTGCCATTGTATGGTTCCAGAACTAGAAGTTTTAAATCCAGTGGGTTGCGAGAATTCCTGATTTCTTGTGTGAATGGATTGTGGTTGACATCATCCATGTCATTCTGATAGGTGTGGCCTTTGAGAGGCGTCGAATGAGATTGGCGAGCCGATCGCCTTCAAAGAGCTGTTGTAAGCTGCTAAGGTCAGAGCTGGTGCCCCCAGCATTAAATCTAGAAGAGTTCGGAAAATTATGGGGAGCTTGGAAGACCATTCGGGTCGGGTCGGAGGTGCCCCCAGCGTAGCCTTCAGGAGAGTGATGTGGCACCTGGAATGCGATCCGGTTCGGATCGGTGGTGTTCAGATCGGATGGGCCGAACCGAACCGAACCTTGTTCTCTGCTTCGATCCACATTAGGTTGCGGTTAAGCTAAAGGGGGTGGCTGAATGTCCATTCGGACCGGAGCGGTGAATGTCCAAAACACTAAGTGTTGCAGCTGCAGAATGCTGAGGGGGGTTACCCCTTGTTCCCTCCACGCCTCTGGTTCAGATCAGATTTCGCTCTGTGATCCGGATCGGATCCGAACCGATCCAGTTTGTTGCTCTTGCTGTGGTTGACTCCATGTTATTTCCAGCGAATTGGGTATCATTGCTCGGCCTGCCTTCCATCCGAGCGAAGAATGCATCTATCATCTCCTGTTGTTTGCGGAGGAGATCATCTTGCCTTGTAATTTGAGTTCTCAATTCAGCATGAACGCAATCCATCTTTTCTCTGGTTAAGTATGCCGATAGATCACCATGAGAGGAAGCCTCCTAGCTCGCCTCATTCCTCGCGCCTTCCGTACTAACGTCCTCAGTATGAGAGAAGGTTCCATCTTACTTTCGTTTAACCATCGATCCAATAACCGATCAATCCGATTCCTTTCAAGCTAGAGATTGACGTGTGCCCCCCACCTGGCGTGCCAAAATGTTAGGCCGAAATCTGGGCCTAACACCCAAATGCGGTGTGAAATCCTCATAATCACAGAATAAATGTAGAAAATGTAGTAAATAACAGGAGACACACAAGATTTTTATAGTGGTTCAGCTCAATCCAAGCCTACGTCCACTTTATAGTTTCTTAAATCCTAAGAAGCTATTACAACGTTGTTTGCTTGCGGTTTATACACGAAATCCTCGTGTTTATAGTGAAAAAACTGAGAAAAGTGGAGATTATACATGAAATCCTCGTGCTATAATGTGGAATTCAGCTTCCTTATTGAGCAATGGCCTTGCGTGAAGTAATGGTGGAAGCCATGATGGGTGAGAGCCAAAAGATCAAAAGTCCAAAAGTCCCTTCAAATGGCCATGGAGCGATGTATTTATAGACGTAGAGGAGCCCTAGGGAGCTCCAGAGCGGTTCGGATCAGGCGTGTCGCGTGGCGAGCGCAGAGGTGATCTCGGAAGTAGTGGAGAAGTGTTCACCAGATCGTATGGAACAGGTGGAGTTCGATCCATGATAGTAGGAACGGTTGTTGCCTTAAGAATAGGTCAACGCTGCAGCCCAGAGTCCGCTACAGGTGGTTCGGTTCGGGTTCTCTCCCTTCCGAACCGATTCGGAGCCTTCCAACTGAAGACTTCAAGCTCCAATGGAGAATTCAAGTCGAGTCGGGTCTGCCTCATCCCGAGCCGAACCGGGGATTCCGATCCGAGCTGACACCTATGTGTGGAAGGGAAGATGCTGAGTTGGTGAAGGTGTGATGCTCAATCCGATCCGGTCCGCCTAGACCGATCCAATCCAAAATGGTTGTGCTAATTCCAAATCCAAGTTTCTGGTTCTGCATGTGTTCACGGAAACGGGCGTAACTTCCAAACCGTAAGTCTGTTTTCCCAAATGAAAGCTCGACTTGAAGCTGATTCAGAGGGCTACAAGAGTTACAAAGCTCAGCTCCGTAATTGATGTTTTTAGGCCCAAAAGAGGTCATCTTATAGGAGTTTCAGGCCAATCTTTGTTTGTGGTGTGACTTCAACCAAATCGCTTCCTGTCTTTTGACAATATTCCCCATACTTGTGTGTATTGTTAACCAGAGATTTCATGTGTGACAGCTTTGACTAAAAAGCAGGTCAACACTATTTATGTCCAAAATCAATAATTAGGGTGATTATTGATGGTAATTGGTTCCAATAGCATAGTAGTGGGTAATAGCATGCTATTTTGTGCATATTTTATGTGACAGAGTGAAATTTGAAAAATTTTTGTGCAATGTTTGGGTATTTGTGAATATGTTCTCATTTAGTTCGGTTTTTGCCCTTGTATAATTTAGGATATTTATGTACATGTGTGTCGTTGTGCGCTTGTCATTCTTGTATGTGTTAGTTGACATACGAAAAAATGAATAGACGAACTAGGAATAGTACATCGTACAAATTTTGACTTATGCACAAAAAAGCATGATTCTAAGTTCTAGTTGAGTCTATTGAAACGACGATAATAGTAAATTGGCTTTAAGTTGGTTGAATTGTCAAGAAGATGTGATAAAATAAAATATTTTTATGTTGTAGTACAACTGTATTTTTATAGTAAAATGCGCACATCTAATCGATTAATATCTCCTAGAGGGTATTCTGCCCGTCCGACGAGTGTTGTACAAGATCATTATATAAATAGTCGTTTTGTCAAATTAAAAAATGACCGTTTATATTCATTTGGTACAATATTTGTTGGATTTGTCCTTGTATTGGACAAGTTATAAATGCAGTAAGCACCTACATTTTGTATACTACTTCGTTTCAAAAGATTCACAAATTTTAGGTTCAATTTTTCTTTTTGTTTCCTGTGTATATGTGTACAATGTAGGAAACAAACGGAAAATGCTGCCGAAATTTTGTTGAATTGTTTGAGACGAAGTAGTATACAATTTTATATATTTACTTTGTTTATAATGGGAAGTAGGATGCCTGACCATGTAAAAGAGTTGCATTAAAAAAAAGTGCCAGATTAGAATTTTTTAAACTTAATGAAAATGTTATTTGCTTTCAACCGTTATATATACGTGCATTTTATGACCATAAATGCAAGTTTTTTCGAATTTGTATTATTTAAAATAAATATTAATTTTTTAACTTGTGATTAAATTTCTCAAATAGGAAAAATGATTGATTATTTTGTTGATCGAAGGAGTTGGATGTACCAAAGAAGAGGATAGAGAGGTTCAATAAAAGAAGATTTTTATAATGTTATAAATGTCTTTGTTGAATTCGCTTTAAGTAATAACGGAAGCGATCCTAAAATTCGTTCTCCGTGTAGCAAGTGTAGACATTTGAAATATTTGCTACCCGATGTTGTGAAAGTCCATTTGTGCAAAAGCGGGGTTATACCCGAGTATTATTTTTGGGATCAGCATGGATAAGTTGTATCAAATACTCCTGTAGAGACTGAGGTAGAAAGTGTTGTTGATGAAAATGTTAGTACGAGCCATATTGAAAATATGGTTGAAGATGCAGCACGATCAATGTTTCCTATGGTTGCAGTTGACGACGATGATGGAAACGATGGAAACCCGAATAATGAAGTAAAGAAAATTTATGATTTGTTGTATAATGCTAAGAAACCTATTTGGGATAGTTGTAAAAGTGGCACTCAGCTATCGGTAATTGCAGAACACATTGCGATGAAGTCAAAATACAACATCACTGAATCTGGGTTTACAACTATTGTACAAGCTACAAAAAGGCACATGCCACCGGATAATTTAATGTGTGAAAATCACTACGAAGTAAAAAAAAACTTATGTCGGCATTTGGTTTACCTTATCAGAATATTAATACATGTTTAAAAGGATGCGTGTTGTTTTGGAAAGAAGACGTAAACCTTAGAAATTGTAAAATATGTAATCAATAAATATATAAACCAAGAAAGAAGAAGGGAAAGGAAGTTCCATACAAATGAATGCATAACTTACCCCTTACTCCAAGGCTTCAAAGATTATATACATCTTCTGTAACCGCATCTCATATAAGATGGCATAAGGTGAGATCGTAGGAAGAAGGTACATTGACCCATCCGGCCGATGGTGAATCATGGAAGTATTTCAATAAAACTTATCCCAATTTCGCAGCGGAGAGATGTAATGTCAGACTAGGATTATGTGTGGATGGTTTTTCACCATTTTTTTTAATTTAGTTCTAAATATTATTCATGGCCCATTATCATCACATCTTATAATTTACCTCCATGGATGTGTATGAAAACGCAATATATGTTTCTTAATGTTGTTTTTCCTGGCCTTGATGATCCGACACAAGGAATTGATGTTTATTTACAATCGCTAATTGAAAAATTAAGAACATTGTGGAATGAAGGAGTAGAAACATACGATGTTTCGAAGAAGAAATTTTTTCGTATGTTTACTTCGATGTTGTGAACTACAAGTGATTTTCCTGCCTATGCAATGCTTTAAGGATGGAGTACTGCTGGTCGTATATCATGTCCATATTGCATGGAAGAGACATGAGCATTTTCCTTACCGAATGATAAAAATTATATTGTTTGACTGTCTTCGATGTTTTCTCCATGTAAATCATCCTTTTAGAGTAGACAAGAAAAACTTTTTGGCTAATAGAGTAGAAACCAGACAACCTCCAACGATGTGGTATAGCAAAGAAATATATGAACTGGTTATAGATTATCCAAAGATACACGAAACTGGAGTTCAAACAGAAATTGAAGGCAAATCGATTTATCACAATTGGTGTTGGTAAGACTTTACACGTTTTACAGACCTTCTCGCGGTGCCTTTTATTACATCAAGTGGAATAAAGCTAGCACTATTATCCTCTGGTTTAGAAGCTATCACAGTTAGCTTCCCTAGCTTGCTTTGCTAGCTTCTACTTTTTGGAGTTGTCGTACTGGAAACATCTTCTGCTTTGTCATAATATTGATGTGATGCACAATGAGGAAAATATATTTGACAATGTCTTTAACACAGTTTTGAATGTTAAGGGGAAAACTAAAGATGATTTAGAATCAGGGCGAGATATAGAAGAATTATGCAAACATCTCGAGTTTCATATGAAACCCAATGATAGTAAAAAAAACCAAAGCATGTTATGAATTAGATAATAATCAAGTTAAAGTTGTGTTAAAATGGGTTGAAGGGTTAAGATTTCCTAATGGGATTTCTTGAAACCTTCGTAGATGTGTTGACTTCAAAAGTGGTAAATTGGATGAAATGAAAAGTCATGATTGTCGCATTATGATGTAGCATTTATTTCCTGTTATGTTCAAAGAATTAATGCTGTTAAAAGTTTGGAAGGTAGTAACAGAGCTTAGTTTGTTTTATAATGAGATTTGTTCGACTACTTTAAAAGTGAAACGTTTACGTAAATTTGAAGTAGATATTCCAATATTGATTTGCAAATTGGAGAAAATATTTCCACCGGGTTTTTTTAATGTAAAGGAGCATTTACCTGTTCACCTTCCAACTGAAGCACGACTTCGAGGTCCTGTCCAATATGGTTGGATGTATCAATTTGAGAGGGAAATATAAGCATGTTACCTATTAATTTAATTACACTTAAAATATGAAATAATGTAAATTAATTTTTCATAGATATCTGAATCATTTGAAGAAAAAAGTGAGACAAAAAGAATGAGTTGAAGGTTCGATATGTAAATCTTACATCGAAGAAGAAGCTTCGTTCTTTTTCTATCATTATTTCAGTGATCATGTGAACATATCATTTGAAAGTGTTCCTCGAAACGACGAAGGAGACGAACAAGAATCGACTCAAATAGCGTTGTCTATTTTTAGACAACATGGTCAACCTTCTGGGAAATGTGTGGACGTATGGCTAGATGATAAAGATCTCCATGTAGCACAAACTTATATTCTTCTAAATTGTTCTAAAGTAGCACTGTTTGTTAGGTAATCTGAAATATCAATTAGTGCTTTATTCATTTTTGCATGTGTATGATCTAATGTAAAATTTTATTTATATTTACAACGTTTATAAACGTGAAAATCCAAACGGAGATATCAATAAAGAATTATCTGCTTGGATTAGAAATTATGTTTATGAACCATAAAATTATGTTGCTGATGAAGGGTTGAAACATCTTGCAATGGGACCAAAAAGATTAGTCAAGACATATCTAATATACTTTGTTAATGGATATAAATTTAACACCAAAGAATACGGTGCTGAAAAATTAATGAACAATACAGGTGTATTCGTTAAAGGTAGTGACAATCCTGAAAATCACATTAATGGTTTTTATGACATTTTAAAACAAATTTAGCAACTGACATATTTCTCACGACCCGGAGAGGAGGTGATTCTATTTTAATGCAATTGGTTTAGCAGTGTTCAAGGATCTGGGATTAATGTGCATAAGGATTATAATCTGATTAAAATAAAGCATGCTCGTACTATTACAAGTATGATCCTTTTGTACTAGCCAAACAAGTATTTCCAGTTTATTATGCTCCTTACCTGTCTTTAAAAAGAGATAAATCAGACTGGTCGGCAGTTTTTAAAACAAAGGCCAGATTTATGGTCGATGGGAAGAACATTCCAGACGAAGGAGCCTATCAGGTAGAACTCGAACAGAACAGTGAAATAATAATTGAAGATGATCATGCAGATTTTGGACCTCTGGTCAATGAGACAAATGTTTTTGTAGAAGCGTTCGAGAGTGCGGAGGAAGATATTGTAGAATCTGAGGCCGAATCTGAATTAAAAGAAGACACTGACTAATTTAGATAATGAGTATTATCTTTCTAGTTATAATGTAATTATGGAGTATATGACGTATATTTTGCAATTCATGTAACTCTATTAAATTTTTGAATATTATGATCATTTTTACATCTTTTATGTCATATGCAGTTTTTCCTATTCATTTATCTTAGATCTGCAATGTAATATGTTACTTGTTGGAATATGAGACCCAATCAAATACAGGTACAAACAATTTCATTATGTTTTATGTCATTTATTTTGCAGCTTATATCGTTTGTGTAAGTTAGCTGTAAAATAAATTCGAATATGATGTTATTGTTATCTTTTAAAATGATTTGTATGTGATAGGTATGTCATCTAAAGGGAATTCTTCAGGCGAGGGTTTTGGATCGCAACCGTCTAAGGGCCAGTCGTCTCCTTGGTCCCAACGAGTACAAGGTAAAAATTAAACTTTTCTTATCATGTTAATTATTTTTTGCTATATACTTATGTATATCATTTTTAACGCTGGGTTTTCGATCTTCAACCTTCGAAGGTTATTTTGGACGTTTTGAGAGCATCATAAAGGGATCGAATGTCGGGATGTTGGCCTAAGTGGGATCTGATCCCACCACACATACAGGAGGTCATTTGGCAGGATGTGCTAGTAAGTATTTTCTTATATATTTTTTGCATTTTAATTTCTTTTAATCACTGATATACTATACATGTTTTACTAGTAATGTTTGTTTAACATGAAATACTGGTTGAGGTGGATATATAGACGCATGATTTACAGCTGGCTCGGACGTACAGGATGCAGAAAATGAGAAAAAATTACAAAGATGGCATATCAACAATGAAAAGAAGCATGAAAAAACCTCCATGGATGGGAGCAACTGTTTGGGATGGATTTCTTAGGTACTGGGATAGTAATGAAGCGAAGGTTAGTGTACTAATTATTTTTTAAATATAAAAAATATTTACTTAACAAGTGATGTATCAAATTTTGAATGTACAGGCAAAGTCAGAAAGAAACACTGCAAATCGGAATAAAAATCCAATCACGCATCGAGGAGGATAAAAGTCACTTCAGCAGTATCGACAAGAGTTGGTAAATTTTTTAGATGCGACTTATATAAAAATTAATATGCTATATAATTTTGAAAATGTAATAAGTGCGTGTAATAATCAAATTCAGGAGGCAGAAGGGTAGGGTACAGTCTCATATATAGACGTGTTCACTCATATGCATGCCATCGAGCAAGTCGATGAAGACGGGAACATCACATACACATGGCATGATGACGAATACAGGAAGGGTCACGTAAAATTTCATTATATGTAGAAGTATTTGTAGTAATTGTTAAATTATAATAAAATAATACATCATGAAATTAATTTTAGATACAATCTTATTTCTTGTAGGAGAAGTTTATGGAGCAACGTCCAAAACGTCTAACTGAGACTGGACATGAGCAGCTCACGACCGACAAGGAGGACATCATCTTCCAGTCAGTGATGGATCCAACGACGCGGAATAGACGTTATGGATTCTGAAATCAAGTGGTAAGGGATTTTTACCTTAATTTAATTTTCAATTTAGAAATAAAATAACTTTTATGAGTTACAGGTTATTAATATAATCGTACATGATTAAAAGATTTTTAAATAATTATTACAGTCCACCAGTCAGTAGGCATGGAGCTGACAGACTAGAGCTGCCATAGACGCTGAAGAGAACTAGGAGTTGAGAGCTAGAAGGCACAGCTTGAGGACCTGAATCGTCGTCAAGCCATTGAGGCGACTCATCTTCTAGATCAGCGATTAGCGGAGTTTGCGCAACAGTACGGGCGCTTCCCCTCATCAGTCGGATCTGCAGAAGATGACGATCAATGATGGATGGATAGGTATGTTTTTCTGTTGGGGCATGTGCATATTTATGACTGGGTTGCTTTGACTATGGTATGGGTGGCTTGACATTTTGTATGTATTATGATAGTAGACATGTTTTGGTATAGTTGATGTGGTAGACTTGATGTATTTTGCACGTATTTATGTTGATGTGATGGTAGATTTATGTATTTTGTACGTATTTCTGTTGATGTGATGGTAGACTTATGTATTTTGTACGTATTTATGTTTTTTTTGTTTTTCATGATTTTTTGGTTGATATATAGTGTTTTGGATGAATTTTTAGTGCTGGGTTTATAAAGCAACTGGGCGAATTGTATGCACCAATTGCCAATGTTATGATGATTTGAGATGAATTTGTGCTGGAAGGCTAAACAACAGTAGAAATATAAAAAAAATGCAGGTTTTCCGACGGTTCCCAATGGCGTTCAGGTACACGAATAAGCAATGGTTTCTGATGGCTTGGGGCAGTTTATTGATATCGTGTACGTAACGATTTCCGATGGCTATCGACAGCCATTGGAAGCCGTCGGAAGCCGAAACTATATGTCTCAAGTCGTAGGAAATGTAACACCCCGTATTTTATGTAAATGTTAATGTAACAAATCAAAGTATACTTAATTTTTAAGAAAAGAAATAAGGGAAACAGGTTATACCATTACGTTCATCTCGGAATTCTGCTTGAGATAGAGTCCGAGTTTGCGTGAATCGGACTTCGTATGAAGAAGTTATGGCCTTCGGAAGTTTCAGCTCAAATTTAAAAACAGCTCGAAACTGAATTCAAAATTCAAAACAGAACCCAGAAGCGGGCTGGGCGGGAAATTTCCCGCCCAGAACCCAGGTCGACCAAGGGGTCGACCTCCCCCTATAGGTTGACCTGGGGATCGACCTACCCTTTTTTCCAGATCCGAGGCAGAATTCATTTTTACGTATCCGGGCTGATTTCTGTACCAAATTCATGAGTTCTACGCTATATAAACGCCCCCAAACTTCACTTTCTCCACACAACTTCATTACGCCTATGCTCTGCCTCAATCCTAATTAAAATAAATCTTATTCTCCATTAAAACAAGTTATAGTTCTTCTTCAAATTGGAGATTCAAATCAAGATAAAGCTTCAAGTTGGACCATAGGCATTCTGCTTCAAGCAACGTCACTCAAATCATAGCAAATCGCCTTTTCTAAACCGATCACTGTAAGTTCGGTTATTCCTTAGATTTGAACGTGTAATTGGAATTGTGAATGTAATGAATCAAAATATAGAAATAAACCAATTTGCAAGATAATTATATTTGATTCATGCTTATGTCAAATCTAACGTTATCTATGCTTTTGGATCTGATTCTCGATTGTGGCCTAGAACTTATTGTGGCTAATTGCCAATGACTATGAATATGGGACTTTTGCCTAAGACTATGACTATGAAACTGTTGCCCATGAAACTATCGCCTATGACTATCATTCATGACAAAGAGACTATTACATATGACTATGACTATAAGACTGTTGCCGATGACTATGACTATGAATCATAATTTTGAGACTATTGCATATGATTCATGACTATGAGACTATTACCAAGATTTATGACTATGAGACTATTGCCTATGACATTGATTAAGAAACTATTGTGATTAGTCGCCTATGACCATTGTGGTTAATTGCCTATAACTATTGTAGTCAGTGACTTATGCCTATTCCCATTAACCTATTAGGTTGTACTTCGAACTGGCATTATGTTGGACCAAATCACCTATGCCTATTCCCTTAATTATGTTGGATCCCCTTTTTTTGGGTGTAACTTGTCTATTTTATTCCTATTAACTGTTATGTACATCAAACCCATTGGAACCATTATTTTTGTATTTGGTTCATTCTTGCATGGCTATTCTTTTATGTCAATTCTCGTGCTTATCCCCAATTCCTTGCTTTGATACTATTAGTATCATTTCATGAGTACTTAGTAACTTGCGAAATCATGTTATACGTACGATTATGATGCGGGGATTGGGCATAGCTTAATTAAGTTAGTTTGGCATAATAAAATATGTTGGCATAATCTAAAGTTGCTATAATAGTGAATGATTTACACGCATATTAGACTTGGGCATAAATTGATAAATTTAATTGGCCGCAAAGTGTGTAATTGGCGTGTAAACCAAGTTTTGGACATAAACGGTAAACTAGAATATTAAATCTAGTTTGGACATGAACCGTAAATTAGAATATTGGGCATGAATTGAAAAAAAGGAATATTAAATCTAAATTGGTATAAACTGCAAGTTGGGTTAATTGATTGGTAAATCAAGTTTTGACATAGAATATAAGTATGCTAATTTGCATGACAAATGAATATGATCTAGGCTAAATTGAATTACGAAAAATTTACATTAATAAATATGTAAATTTAGTAAAAGACGAATATGCCTAACCCGAGGTTAGAATGAGTTGTGGTGTAAAACTGCCTGGAACCGACCGACACATCCAGTGACCACAACAATACTTATCGAATGTGGGTGGTTAGTGCATCAAGCCTAGAAAGACCCGAGGTTAGACTGAATTGTGGTGTAAACCTGCCCAGAACCGACCGACACATCCAGTAACCACAACAATATCTGTCTAATGTGAGTGGTTGGTGCTTTAATTAATTAATTATGGCTCATGAATAAATCAAGCTAGAAATGGTGAGGTTAAGTAACTAGGGAAACACTTAACCGTAATAACATGTTAACTAGGCTAGTGGGTGTGGTAAAGTAAAATTAGAACACTTAACCATTACAACATGTTAACTAGGCAAGTTGGTGAGGTTAAGTAAAATTAGAACACTTAGCCGTTACAACATGTTATTTAGACAAGTGGGTGAGGTTAAGTAAATTTAGAACACTTAACTTTTGTAACAGGTTAATTAAGAAGATGATTGGGTTAAGTTTACTAAGGTAACACTTAACCAAAATATATAATGACATGTGGTGGGGTTAAGTAATAAAAGAGGAAAACACTTAACCAATTATATAACAAGATGTATGGGAAGGGTTAAGTTAACACAAGAACAACACTTAACCAATATAACATGATTTGAGGTAGGGTCAAGTCAACACCAGAAGGAAACACTTAACCAACATGACGTGACGGGTGGATGGGTTAAGTTAACTTGAACTGATTAATGACACTTGACCAATATAACTTGATGAGCGAATGGGGCTAAGTTAAATGGGAAATACTTAACCAACATAACCTGATGAATGAACAGGGATAAGTTAATAAATCACACTTAACCAATCCAACATGATAAGCAAGAGAGGTTAAGTTAATAAGAACCACTTAACCAACACGACTTGACGAGTAGGAGGTTAAGTACACGACGAGTAGGTGGGTAATATTAGTAAATATAGGCCCACAAAACTTAACCATGATATAAACATGCTTGGATCGATGGGAGGGTTAAGTACATCTCGTGTAGGTGGGTAATATTAGTACATATAGGCCCACAAACTTAACCGTTAAGAAAAAATGCTAGAATCGGTGGGAGGGTTAAGTACATCTTGTATAGGTGGGTAATATTTGTATATATAGGCCTACAAACTTAACTAGCAGGAAACCCTAGTAACGGGGACCCATTTCAGCAGTAACCCACATAGATGTATCATGGTACCCTGAAACTAGGTAGGGTGGGGCACGATTACTGGGCTGATTATAAGCAGTCAAAAATAGCGGAAGGGGGTACGTTAGTGTAGGTTCCGACGGTTTACGGGTGTGCACGTACTCGGAAATGAAAAAAGAAGGCACTGGGTACCAGTAGTTATACACTGTGCATCTTGAATCGTGTCGGGTCGCTATCATAAGGCTTGATACACCTTATGGTGGGGCCAGCACAGAGTATCTACATGCAAGAGAGGGCCGACTGACACAGACACATGGAAAATTAATACAAAGTAGGAAGCATAATCTCTAGTTGGACCTAGGTCACGTAAACCCTGAATCCGAGAAGCGTTCAATAGGTAGCATAAACCCCAGTGGCCCTGGGTAGCGTAAATCATGGTTGAGTCTAGTAAGCACTCGATAGTGAACCCTAGATTAGATCTAGGTAATAAACGAAATCCCTATAATAGAAGCACACCTGAAGGCAACCGCAAATACGGGGATTGGGATCACGTTATCATATGATCATAGATTACTAGTTTGGACACCAGTTAGGTAGTGCAGAGATATAGAAATCAGTATAAACATTGTAGTTGCGAAGCAGAGAAGGAGTAGAAGCACATTCAGTTTATCAGTACATTCAGTTTATCGGTACATTCAGTTAATCTTGCCATATCCGATGCTTATCCAATATTATCTTGTTATTATGGTTTAGTCTTATATTTAGTTTATTCATGTCAAGACCCTTTAACTCGTTTAAATACTAAGAATCACTGGACTTACCAGACTTTATGTCTGACCTAGTTTGCTTTCGCCTCTTTTCTTCTGTTCCCCCCTCCCTCCCCCCAAGTAGTCAGGGACGGAATGGCTCAGGTTTGTTTGGACCGTTACTCTTTCCAAGCTTGAAGACTCTTTGATGTGTTGCCTTGGACTCTCTCTTCTACTACTATGGCTGGCTCATGCTTTATTTGGGGAAATCATTTTATGCTTTTTTATTTTTGTAAGCAAGACAAGATACTTTGGTATTGTAAAACAATCTTTGTACAAGCTGTTTATCAATGAAATAACGTTTTATTTATTTGCCGCTGCTTTAATTGTTTGTCTTGTAATTTATCTACATCTTTTACCTATAATGCTCCATCGAAATTAAGGCATTCCCTTTGTGAGTGACCTTAACGAAGGTGGGGTGTTTCACTTGGTATCAGAGCTGAAGGTTACCGGATCAGATAAAAGATTTGAAAAATTATTTTCAAAACGGTTTTAAAAGAAGCATTTTCAAAAGAAAAGTTTTGTTTTAAAGGCATATCCCCTAAAGCCATATGCACTATCTTTTGATCCTTTATTTGAGTCCTTGTTTCCTTCTTTCCTGAGTCTCCGGGACTCCTGGCTTTCTGGGAGGTAACCTCATCGTGACATTGTTCTGTAGGCTTGATGATACTACGACACTTGTCAAAGGGCAAATAAGTGCCTAACTTCCATATGTAGCCGTAATTTTCTTTCGAGATTTGTAGGATTCTCCGTGCGATGGAGGCAGCTTCCGAGAGACATGTCAACAAGTTACACAAGGGTGGCAAAGTTGTGAATGAGGGGGTTTGGCTAAGGAGCACAACACAAGGATGAAAAACCCATGGATATGGACTTGGTTGACAAAGGAGGGGAGGAAAGAATAGTAAAACCTAAAACAAGAGGAAATATCTTTATTTTGGGATAACGGGTCGTATAATTAAGGGCAAGGGAAAGAACAAGGGACAGGATTTTCCAGAAGGCAAGTGCATGCTCTTACCGCCAGCATACTTGAGAGAGAGGCGGTAAGATTTCCGTTGAAAGAGTTTTTCCTTTTTGATTATCCTGTTAGTACTCCTTCTGATTTTAGCGCTTCACATTCGTTTATATCTGCTTCCATAGTTGAGTCTCTACACCCTAGAGCTGGTATAGTAGAGGATCCCATTATTTTCTCAGATGCAATCGGTGGTTCGGCTCATTTATCTTTGATTTGCAAGGATTTGAGAATAATTATATTAAGCACCGAGTCTAAGTGTAATGCTTATGTTTTTTGGGCTATGGGTTGATTCTAGGGATTTATTGGTTAGCTAGTAATTATGAAACAAGGGTAGTTAGACTTTCGACTTGCCTCGAGAATACCCTTGAGATTTTGTACGATTCTAAGGGATCAGTTTGTCTTAGCTACCTAGAATCACTTATTTATCTACCGACGATTTTCGATCCGTTGGGGTAGTCCATGAGTACGCAAGATTTTTTGACTAGGGTAGGGGTTTTCCCCCTATAAATTCGAGAGAGACTTCCGCATGTATCTAGATGACACTGCAAAGCCAGTTATGCGATCAACGATAATTCTGGAGCAAGATTGGAAAGGATAGCCAGAGTCGGTAAAGTGCTCAATTGTTTGTTTTTTTTTGTTAGTATCATCTCACATAGATCGTCCAAATTCGAAGGAGGTATCCCTTGGGTGCTTGTCTGATATTGGTTTAGGCCTTTGGGGCTTGTACTTGAGGGATGTCGAGTTCGACTAGGATGTTTTACGTGAGAAATAAATGGTTGGGGCCGACACCCTAAGTTAGACTGACCTTAAGAGAGGTAATCTGCACATAGTAACCATTAGCTTAAGACCCTCAGATTTGCAGCATGATGGATAAGCTAAGTGGAGGAAAGACCTCTAATCATCTTAGGTATATACACTTGGTATCATGATTAACATATGTTTTATCTTGGAAAGATAGTTCGACTACGTTGCATACCCTCTAGCATAGTAAGTGATCGAAGGCCTATCTTTACTAGTGGGTTTTGGAAATGGAGGTCAAGAAGCTTCGTAACCATGAAGTTAAATTAGATAAGGTACAGTGGAGTGAAGCTCAAGAAGGTGCGACTTAGAAGACTGAAGACTAGATACACGCATCTTACCCTTTTTAAGGGTATATCCATGATTCCTCTTTTTCTGTAAAATCTATTTGCATGCTAGGCTTTAGCTTTTTAGGTATATCTCCTCGATCCTATCCTTTATCCTTAGGTAGGAACCCATTTGGATGTAAACATGTAATTAAAACTTGTTATGATTTATGGTTGCAAGTGGTTGCTAGTGGATGCATATACACACACATTTGGTATTAGATCGGCTCAGTCACTTCCATATTGCATATGCATATATGTATTGGTTTATGGATTAAAACTTGATGTGTTATCATATGGACGTTGCATTTGAGTGAATGGTTGTGCACTCATATAGAAATGAAATGAATCGTTAGGATTGCATACATGATGGACTCATGGCACTGACATAATTCGCATTAAGTAGGTCAACTGAATCCGTAGACCGCCTGATTTTACATTAGATAAGGACATTTACACACACTATGCATAGAATCATGAAAGCATTAAAAATCATTTTGGGGACAATGGATGCCTGTGATTGAATGGTTGAGTAGATGGATGTTAAATGTTAGGATACATTCTTCTTAACTTGAAGATTTCGGGGACGAAATCCTTTAAGGAGGGGAGAATGTAACACCCCATATTTTCTGTAAACGTTAATGTAACAAATCAAAGTATACTTAATTTTTAAGAAAAGAATTAAGGGAAATGGGTCATACCATTGCGTTCGTCTTGGAATTCTGCTTGAGATAGAGTCCGAGTTTACGTGAATCGGACTTCGTATGAAGAAGTTATGGCCTTCGGAAGTTTCAGCTCAAATTTAAAAACAGCTCGAAACTGAATTCAAAATTCAAAACAGAACCCAGAAGCGGGCTGGGCGGGAAATTTCCCGCCCAGGACCCAGGTCGACCAGGGGGTCGACCTCCCCCCTATAGGTCGACCTAGGGGTCGACCTGCGCTGTTTTTCCAGATCCGAGGCAGAATTCATTTTTATGTATCCGGGCTGATTTCTGGACCAAATTCTTGAGTTCTACGCTATATAAACGCCCCCAAACTTCACTTTCTCCACACAACTTCATTACACCTATACTCTGCCTCAATCCTAATTTAAATAAATCTTATTCTCCATTAAAACAAGTTATAGTTCTTCTTCAAATTGGAGATTCAAATCAAGATAAAGCTTCAAGTTGGACCATAGGCATTCCGCTTCAAGCAACGTCACTCGAATCATAGCAAATCTCCTTTTCTAAACCGATCACTGTAAGTTCGGTTATTCCTTAGATTTGAACGTGTAATTGGAATTGTGAATGTAATGAATCAAAATATAGAACTATACCAATTTGCAAGTTAATTATCTTTGATTCGTGCTTATGTCAAATCTAATGTTATCTATGCTTTTGGATCTGATTCTCGATTGTGGCCTAGAACTTATTGTGGCTAATTGCCAATGACTATGATTATGGGACTTTTGCCTAAGACTATGACTATGAAACTGTTGCCCATGAAACTATCGCCTATGACTATGATTCATGACAAAGAGACTATTACATATGACTATGACTATAAGACTGTTGCTGATGACTATGGCTATGATTCATAATCTTGAGACTT
Organism: Allium sativum; assembly: GCA_030737875.1. Taxonomy (NCBI): domain Eukaryota; kingdom Viridiplantae; phylum Streptophyta; class Magnoliopsida; order Asparagales; family Amaryllidaceae; genus Allium; species Allium sativum. Next base: position 1,032,527,633 of record CM060916.1, on the reverse strand, counting down.
GCATATGATTCATGACTATGAGACTATTACCAAGATTTATGACTATGAGACTATTGCCTATGACATTGATTAAGAAACTATTGTGATTAGTCGCCCATGACCATTGTGGTTAATTGCCTATAACTATTGTAGTCAGTGACTTATGCCTATTCCCATTAACCTATTAGGTTGTACTTCGAAATGGCATTATGTTGGACCAAATCATCTATGCCTATTCCCTTAATTATGTTGGATCCCATTTTTTTGGGTGTAACTTGTCTAGTTTATTCCTATTTACTGTTATGTACATCAAACCCATTGGAACCATTATTTTTGTATTTGGTTCATTCTTCCATGGCTATTCTTTTATGTCAATTCTCGTGCTTATCCCATATTCCTTGCTTTGGTACTACTAGTATCATTTCATGAGTACTTAGAAACTTGCGAAATCATGTTATACATACGATTATGATGAGCGGATTGGGCGTAGCTTAATTAAGTTAGTTTGGCATAAAAAAATATGTTGGCATAATCTAAATTTGCTATAATAGTGAATGATTTACACGCATATTAGACTTGGGCATAAATTGATAAATTTAATTGGCCGCAAAGTGTGTAATTGGCGTGTAAACCAAGTTTTGGACATAAACGGTAAACTAGAATATTAAATCTAGTTTTGACATGAACCGTAAATTAGAATATTGGGCATGAATTGAAAAAAGGGAATATTAAATAGAAATTGGTATAAACTGCAAGTTATGTTAATTGATTGGTAAATCCAGTTTTGACATAGAATATAAGTATGCTAATTTGCATGACAAATGAATATGATCTAGGCTAAATTGATTTACGGAAAATTTACATAAATAATAAATATGTAAATTTAGTAAAAGTCGAATATGCCTAACCCGAGGTTAGACTGAGTTGTGGTGTAAAACTGCCCAGAACTGATCGGCACATCCAGTGACCACAACAATACACGTCTAATGTTGGTGGTTAGTGCATCAAGCCCAGAAAGACCCGAGGTTAGACTGAGTTGTGGTGTAAACCTGCCCGAAACTGACCTGCACATCCAGTAACCACAACAATATCTTTCTAATGTGAGTGGTTGGTGCTTTAATTAATTAATTAATTAAGGCTCATGAATAAATAAAGCAAGAAATAGTGAGGTTAAGTAATTAGGGAAACACTTAACCGTTACAACATGGTAGCTAGGCAAGTGGGTGAGGTTAAGTAAAATTAGAACACTTAACCATTACAACATGTTAACTAGGCAAGTTGGTGAGGTTAAGTAAAATTAGAACACTTAGCCGTTACAACATGTTAATTAGACAAGTGGGTGAGGTTAAGTAAATTTAGAACACTTAACCGTTGTAACATGTTAATTAAGCAGATGATAGGGTTAAGTTAACTAAGGTAACACTTAACCAAAATATATAATGGCATGTGGTGGGGTTAAGTAATACAAGAGGAAAACACTTAACCAATTATATAACATGATGTATGGGAAGGGTTAAGTTAATACAAGAACAACACTTAACCAATATAACATGATTTGAGGTAGGGTCAAGTCAACACCAGAAGGAAACACTTAACCAACATGACGTGTCGGGTGGATGGGTTAAGATAACTTGAATTGATTAATGAACTTGACCAATATAACTTGATGAGCGAATGGGGTTAAGTTAAATGGGAAATACTTAACCAATATAACCTGATGAATGAATAGGATTAAGTTAATAAATCACACTTAACCAATCCAACATGATTAGCAAGAGAGGTTAAGTTAATAAGAACCACTTAACCAACACGACTTGACGAGTAGGAGGTTAAGTACACGTCGGGTAGGTGGGTAATATTAGTAAATATAGGCCCACAAAACTTAACCATGATATAAACATGCTTGGATCGATGGGAGGGTTAAGTACATCTCGTGTAGGTGGGTAATATTAGTACATATAGGCCCACAAACTTAACCGTTAAGAAAACATGTTAGAATCGGTGGGAGGTTTAAGTACATCTCGTATAGGTGGGTAATATTTGTATATATAGGCCCACAAACTTAACCAGCAGGAAACCCTAGTAATGGGGACCCATTTCAGTAGTAACCCACATAGATGTATCATGGTACCCTGAAACTAGGCAGGGTGAGGCACGATTACTGGGCTGATTATAAGCGGTCAAAAATAGCGGCAGGGGTACGTCAGTGTAGGTTCCGACGGTTTACGGGCATGCACGTACTCCAGAGTGGAAAAAGCAGGCACTGGGTACCAGTAGTTATACACTTTGCATCTTTAATCGTGTCGGGTCGCTATCATAAGGCTTGATACACCTTATGGTGGGGCCAGCACAGAGTATCTACACGCAAGAGAGGGCCCACTGACACAGACACACGGAAAATTAATACAAAGTTGGTAGCATAATCCCTATTTGGACCTAGGTCGCGTAAACCCTGAATCCGAGAAGCGTTCAATAGGTAGCATAAACCCTAGTGGCCCTGGGTAGCGTAAACCCTGGTTGAATCTAGTAAGCACTCGATAGTGAACCCAAGATTAGATCTAGGTAATAAACGGAATCCCCATAATAGAAGCACACCTGAAGGCAACCGCAAATACGGGGATTGGGATCGCGTTATCATATGATCATAGATTACTAGTTTGGACACCAGTTAGATAGTGCAGAGATATAGAAATCAATATAAATAGGGTAGTTGCGAAGCAGAGAAGGAGTAGAAGCGCATTCAGTTTATCAGTACATTCAGTTTATCAGTACATTCAGTTTATCGGTACATTCAGTTTATCTTGCAATATCCCATGCTTATCCCATATTATCTTGTTACTATGGTTAATCTTATATTTAGTTTATTCACGTCATGACCCTTTTCCTCGTTTAAATACTAAGAATCACTGGACTTACCAGACTTTATGTCTGACCTAGTTTGCTTTCGCCTCTTTTCTTCCGTTTCCCCCCAGGTAGTCAGGGAGGGAATAGCTCAGGTTTGTTTGGACCGTTACTCTTTCCAAGCTTGAAGACTCTTTGACGTGTTGCCTTGGACTCTCTCTTCTACTGCTATGGCTGGCTCATGCTTTATTTGGGGAAATCATTTTATGCTTTTTTATTTTTGTAAGCAAGACATGATACTTTGGTATTGTAAGACTATCTTTGTACAAGTTGTTTATCAATGAAATAAAGTTTTATTTATTTGTCTCTACTTTAATTGTCTGTCTTGTAATTTATTTGCATCTTTTACCTATAATGCTCCACCGAAATTAAGGCATTCCCTTTATGAGTGACCTTAACGAGGGTGGGGTGTTTCACTTGGTATCAGAGCTGAAGGTTACTGGATCAGATAAAAGATTTGAAAAATTATTTTCAAAACGGTTTTAAAAGAAGCATTTTCAAAAGAAAAGTTTTGTTTTAAAGGCATATTCCCAAAAGCCATATGCACTATCTTTTGATCCTCTATTTGAGTCCTTGTTTCCTTCTTTCCCGAGTCTCCGGGGCTCCTGGCTTTCTGGGAGGTAACCTCATCGCGACATTGTTCCGTAGGCTTGATGAGACTACGAAACTTGTCAAAGGGCAAATAATTGCCTAACTTCCATATGTAGCCGTAATTTTCTTTCGAGCTTTGTAGGATTCTCCGTGCGATGGAGGCAGCTTCCGAGAGACATGTCAACAAGTTACACAAGGGTGGCAAAGTTGTGAATGCGGGGGTTTGGCTAAGGAGCACAACACAAGGATGAAGAACCTGTGGATATGGACTTGGTTCACAAAGGAGGAGTGGAAGAATAGTAAAACCTAAAACAAGAGGAAGTATCTTTATTTTGGTATAATGGGTCGTATAATTAAGGGCAAGGGCACGAACAAGGGACAGGATTTTTCGGAATGCAAGTGCATGCTCTCACCGCCAGCATACTTGAGAGGGAGGCAGTAAGATTTTTGTTGAAAGAGTTTTTCCTTTTTGATTATCCTGTTAGTACTCCTTCTGATTTTAGCGCTTCACATTCATTTATATCTGCTTCCATAGTTGAGTCTCTACACCCTAGAGCTTGTATAGTAGAGGATCCCATTATTTTCTCAGATCCAATCGGTGGTTCGGCTCATTTATCTTTGATTTGTAAGGATTTGAGAATAATTATATTAAGTACTGAGTCTAAGTGTAATGCTTATGTTTTTTGGTCTATTGGTTGATTCTAGGCATTGATTGGTTAGCTAGTAATTATGAAACAAGGGTAGTTAGACTTTCGACTTGCCTCAAGAATACCCTTAAGTTTTCGTACGATCCTAAGGGATCAGTTTGTCTTAGCTACCTAGAATCACTTATTTATCTATCGACGATTTTCGATTTGTTGGGGTAGTCCATGAGTACGCAAGATGTTTTGACTAGGGTAGGGGTTTCCCCCCTAAAAATTCGAGACAGAGTTCCGCATGTCTCTAGATGACACTGCAAAGCTGGTTATGCGATCAACGATAATTCTGGAGCAAGATTGGCAAGGATAGCCAGAGTCGGTAAGGTGCTCAATTTTTTAGTTGTTTTGTTAGTATCATCTCACATAGATCATCCAAATTCAAAGGAGGTATCCCTTGGGTGCTTGTCCGATATTGGTTTAGGCCTTTGAGGCCTGTACTTGAGGGATGTCGAGTTCGACTAGGATGGTTTGCGTGAGAAATAAATGGTTGGGGCCGGCACCCTAAGTTAGACTGACCTTAAGAGAGGTAATAAGCACGTAGTAACCATTAGCTTTAGACCCTCAGATTTTCAGCATGATGGATAATCTAAGTAGAGGAGAGACCTCTAATCACCTTAGGTATATACACTTGGTATCATGATTAACATATGTTTTATCTTGGAAAGATAGTTCGACTACGTTGGATACCCTCTAGCATAGTAAGTGATCGAAGGCCTATCTTTACTAGTGGGTTTTGGATATAGAGGTCAAGAAGCTTCACAACCATGAAGTTAAATTAGATAAGGTACAGTGGAGTGAAGCTCAAGAAGGTGCGACTTAGAAGACTAGATACACGCATTTTACCCTTTTTAAGGGTATATCCTTGATTCCTCTTTTTCTGTAAAATATATTTGCATGCTAGTCTTTAGCTTTTTAGGTATATCTCCTCGATCCTATCCTTTATCCTTAGGTAGGAACCAATTTGGATGTAAACATGTAATTGAAACATGTTATGATTGATGGTTGCAAGTGGTTGCTAGTGGATGCATATACACACACATTAGGTATTAGATCGGCTCAGTCACTACCATATTGCATATGCATATATGTATTGGTTTATGGATTAAAACTTAATGTTTTATCATATGGATGTTGCATTTGAGTGAATGGTTGTGCACTCATATAGAAATGATATGTATCGTTAGGATTGCATACATGATGGACTCATGGCACGGACATAATTCACATTAAGGAGGTTAACTGAATCAGTAGACCACCGGATTTTACATTAGATAAGGACATGTACACACACTACGCATAGAATCATGAAAGCATTAGAAATCCTTTTAGGGACAATGGATGCATGTGATTTAATGGTTAAGTAGATGGATGCTGGATGTTAGGATACATTCTTCTTAACTTGAAGATTTCGGGGATGAAATCCTTTAAGGAGGGGAGAATGTAACACCTCGTATTTTCTGTAAACGTTAATGTAACAAATCAAAGTATACTTAATTTTTAAGAAAAGAACTAAGGCAAACGGGTTATGCCATTGCGTTCATCTCAGAATTCTTCTTGAGATAGAGTCCGAGTTTGCGTGAATCGGGCTTCGTATGAAGAAGTTATGGCCTTCGGAAGTTTCAGCTCAAATTTAAAAACAGCTCGAAACTGAATCCAAAATTCAAAACAGAACCCAGAAGCGGGTTGGGCGGGAAATTTCCCGCCTAGGACCCAGGTCGACCAGGGGGTCAACCTTCCCCCTATAAGTCGACCTGGGGGTCGACCTGCCCTGTTAGTTCAGATCCGAGGCAGAATTCAGTTTTATGTATCCAGGTTGATTTCTGGACCAAATTCATGAGTTCTACGCTATATAAACGCCCCCAAACTTCACTTTCTCCACACAACTTCATTACGCCTATACTCTGCCTCAATCCTAATTAAAATAAATCTTATTCTCCATTAAAACAAGTTATAGTTCTTCTTCAAATTGGAGATTCAAATCAAGATAAAGCTTCAAGTTGGACCATAGGCATTCCGCTTCAAGCAACGTCACTCGAATCATAGCAAATTGCCTTTTCTAAACCGATCACTGTAAGTTCGGTTATTCTTTAGATTTGAACGTGTAATTGGAATTGTGAATGTAATGAATCAAAATATAGAACCATACCAATTTGCAAGTTAACTATCTTTGATTAATGCTTATGTCAATTCTAATGTTATCTATGCTTTTGGATCTGATTCTCGATTGTGGCCTAGAACTTATTGTGGCTAATTACCAATGACTGTGATTATGGGACTTTTGCCTAAGACTATGACTATGAAACTGTTGCCCATGAAACTATCACCTATGACTATGATTCATGACAAAGAGACTATTACATATGACTATGACTATAAGACTGTTGCCGATGACTATGACTATGATTCATAATTTTGAGACTATTGCATATGATTCATGACTATGAGACTATTACCAAGATTTATGACTATGAGACTATTGCCTATGACATTGATTAAGAAACTATTGTGATTAGTCGCCCATGACCATTGTGGTTAATTGCCTATAACTATTGCAGTCAGTGACTTATGCCTATTCCCATTAACCTATTAGGTTGTACTTCGAACTGGCATTATGTTGGACCAAATCACCTATGCCTATTCCCTTAATTATGTTGGATCCCATTTTTTTGGGTGTAACTTGTCTAGTTTATTCCTATTTACTGTTATGTACATCAAACCCATTGGAACCATTATTTTTGTATTTGGTTCATTCTTGCATGGCTATTCTTTTATGTCAATTCTCGTGCTTGTCCCCTATTCCTTGCTTTGATACTATTAGTATCATTTCATGAGTACTTAGAAACTTGCGAAATCATGTTATACGTACGATTATGGGGCGGGGATAGGGCGTAGCTTAATTAAGTTAGTTTGGCATAAAAAATATGTTGGCATTATCTAAATTTGCTATAATAGTGAATGATTTACACGCATATTAGACTTGAGCATAAATTGACAAAATTTAATTGGCCGCAAAGTGTGTAATTGGCGTGTAAATCAAGTTTTGGACATAAACGATAAACTAGAATATTAAATCTAGTTTTGACATGAACCGTAAATTAGAATATTGGGCATGAATTGAAAAAAGGGAATATTAAATCTAAATTGGTATAAACGGCAAGTTGGGTTAATTGTTTGGTAAATCAAGTTTTGACATAGAATATAAGTATGCTAATTTGCATGACAAATGAATATGATCTAGGCTAAATTGATTTATGAAAAATTTTCATAAATAATAAATATGTAAATTTAGTAAAAGACGAATATGCCTAACCCGAGGTTAGACTGAGTTGTGGTGTAAAACTTCCTGGAACCGACCGGCACATCCAGTGACCACAACAATACCTAACTAATGTGGCCAATTAGTGCATCAAGCCCAGAAAGACCCGAGGTTAGACTGAGTTGTGGTGTAAACCTTCCCGGAACCGACCGGCACATCCAGTAACCACAACAATATCTGTCTAATGTGAGTGGTTGGTGCTTTAATTAATTAATTAAGCTCATGAATAAATCAAGCTAGAAATTGTGAGGTTAAGTAATTAGGGAAACACTTAACCGTAATAACATGTTAACTAGGCAAGTGGGCGAGGTTAAGTAAAATTAGAACACTTAACCATTACAACATGTTAACTAGGCAAGTGGGTGAGGTTAAGTAAAATTAGAACACTTAGCCGTTACAACATGTTAACTAGACAAATGGGTGAGGTTAATTAAATTTAGAACACTTTACCGTTGTAACATGTTAATTAAGAAGATGATAGGGTTAAGTTAACTAAGGTAACACTTAACCAAAATATATAATGACATGTGGTGGGATTAAGTAATACAAGAGGAAAACACTTAACCAATTATATAACATGATGTATGGGAAGGGTTAAGTTAACACGAGAACAACACTTAACCAATATAACATGATTTGAGGTATGTAACACCCCGTATTTTCTGAGAATATTAAAATAACAAATTAAAGAATAATTTATTTGAAAAAGTGGAATGAGAAAAGAATGATGTTTAGCATTGTTCTAAGGTTTGTAAGCAAAAGACTTAGTAGCTCATTTGGTTAGAACATGTGACTTGCATACAAGAGGTACACAGTTCGATCCCCGCCAGCGCCATATTTTTGTTTTAGGGGAATGGCTAAAAAGTGGCTTAGTTTGAACGCAGTTCAAAAAGTGGTTTAGTGTGAAAACGGTTAATTATGAAGAAGTTATTAAGCCATGAATTTTGTATGCATATGATAGAACTATATATATAGATATATATAATAATTAAATAAATAAATATTCAAAAAAAGTTCAAAACATCGAATCGGGAGGGGGAATAGCCGAACCGCACCCATTTTGGAGTCGACCTGAGCCCCGCTAGGTCGACTAGAGGTCAATCCAAGGTGTTTGGCTGCCAACCCATGGCCCGATTCGCCCTAAGGGATGATATGGCATCTGAGTGGTCTAGATCAGTTCTAGGGTTAATCCTAAGGCCTAAATAACTTCCTACACCTATATATACACCCTAGGACCTAACCCTAATGACACCATTATGCTGTCAAATTCTCTCTTAAACCCTAGCTGTCGCCTCTAAATCAAATCTCAAGTGTTCAACTTCAACTCAAATTAAAGATTAGAGCTTCTACAACAATTTAAGAAGATAAATCAGCAACACCACAACGTTTCTACACCAATTTCAGTGCATAATTCTATTCTTTTACCACGAAAGGTGAGTACGATGATTTTCACAATATAATAGGATTAAAAGTAACATGATGAAGTTGTAAAAAGGATTCATGTGTATGTATGTAATTTAAATCTCATCCAAGTTTTCACCTTTTGATCCATGTCATCATAAGCCTATGTTTCTATGTAAAGTTCATACCTTTTATCAGTTTATTCATGTTGAATCTTTTATTATGCCTCTATGCCAGTCTATATGCCTCTTTATTTCATGGTGATGTTTTATTCCAATTTTCTATAAATTGATTCTCTCTCTTACCCCTATTCCTTTTATTTGTGGATCTAAACTACCTTCGAGCCTATATTAAAAATACGCCCGAATGCGAATACGTGGGAACGTTGGGGAATATTGGGAATATGTGAAATATGGAAAATTGGATATTATTGGATATTTTGGATAATTGAATAATATGTGAAATTGACATATTTGGGTATGAATTACATGGAATTGATGAAATTGCCTATAATTGTAAATTTGTAATTGAGGCTAATTAATATGTAATTAGTGACAATTTGGAATAGGCAATATTATAAACATGATTACATGTTTAATTGGATATACATGACATGAAAATTGAGTATGGGTGAAATACAATTATTAATAAACCTTTGACATAAGGTTAGGCGCAATTGTGGCGTAAGACTGCCCGGAACCGTCCAGCAAATCCAGCTGCCCCAATTGGACGTCTAATGTGAGAGATCAAAGGAATGAATTGTAGGCGTAATGGTTAATGACACGAGGTTAGACCCGGTTTGTGGCGTCAGACTGCCCGGAACTGCCCGACAAATCCAACGGCCACAAAGTGTTCGGTCTAATGTGGGAGGTCATGCACCGTTCATCATAAGGAATGAATTAAGGAATACTAACCATAATAAGACATGGGTATGGTTAGAGGGTTAAGTGAGGTGACATGTAAATATGGACTTAACCGGAATAAGATAAGACATGTAAATTATGACATGTAAGTATGTACTTAACCGTAGCATGTGTAGGACATGGACATTTAAATTAAAATGGTTAAGTGGGAGAAAAACCTAGTGGGGACCTAGCATAGGTGGGAGGCTTGTGTCGGATGGGGACCCGTTTCAACCAGTAACCCGTTTGAGTATCTAATTGGGACCGGTACTAGGCCGGGGTTGGGGCACGCTTACTGGACTTGAATGTAAGAGGTTAAAATTTGAATAGCGGTGGCAACGTAAGTCCAACGGGTTCATGTGCGTGCATGGGTCCGGGCTGGTAGGTAAGATGTTTTTGCATCGTGTAGGTATAGCCGTGCATTTTATGTTGGTATCGGGGTTGCCACTTTGGGGAGTGATACACCCCACTGTGGGGCCAGCACGGGTGCCTACGGGATTTAGGGAGCCGATCGAATGGGTAGGGTAAGGGTACCTTAGCGGTGGTAGGAGCAAGCCGGCACCTACGATAGCAGCTAGGTACAAGTAACAACCAAGTTTGTCATGTGGGTACAGTTAGTGGGAAGGGATGAACCTTTAATAAATAGAGACTAGTAGATGTGCGGTGTATATAAGTAATGTGGTGTAACTTAGCAAAAGTGCAGTGTAACGAAATACATGTTGGTTGAGTTGGATAGTCCTTCGGGTGCTAATCTGATGTTGACTTCGGTCTTCAGGGTTAGTACTTGGAGGGTTGTTCGCTTAGCCAAGGTGTAGGATTGTCTTAGTACTTAGGAACGGAATCATCTTGTCCATCCTTTTTATCTACCTTATCTAAGTTACAGCCATATCATGATGCTTATTTATGTCTTGATCATTTTCCTTACCTATTATTTGTTACAATTACTGGACTCGCCAGACTTTATGTCTGACCCGTTTTGTTTCCACCTCTTTTCTTTCCTCCCCCCCCCCCCCTTAGGGTTGCAAGGAGGGAATACTACAGCTTAGTGCCGATTTCTTTCAGTTGCTTGAAGAGAGTAGATGTATCGCTTTGGACTCTCTCATCTTTATGGCTTTGCTTGTGCTTAGTGGGGATTTATGCATTTATGTCATTTAAGTATTTGCTTCTTTATGTACTTTGAAGTTTTTGGAAAAGACTATTGATCCTGTTGTAATGGTTTTGGAGACTACTGATGTAAGCTTGTTTTGAGTTATGATGCTATGAAATAAGTTTTATCTTCCGCTGTGTTGTTTTATTTATTTATTCTTGTAATTTATCTGTTCTATACAACAATAATGCTTCATGGACATTGATGCATTCCCTTTGTGAGTGACATTAATGGACATGGGGTGTTACACGTGGTATCAGAGCTATGGTTACAAGAACAAATAAAAAGTTTTGAAAAGTGTTTTCAAAATTATTATTTTCATAGAAAGTATTTTCAAAAACTTGTTTTAAAGAAGCTATTTTCAAGGAAAGTTTACTTTAAAGAGCATAATCCCCGCAAGCCATACATCTCTCTTTCGCTTCCCTTGATTTGAAACTTTTTCTTTTTCTTTTCAGCATGTCTGGAGCATCTGAGATACCAGAGGGTGTTCATGTCCCCGGTTGGTTTCGTCAATATCTCGAGGCTAGGGCCGCTGCCGCGGGTCCGGCCGACGTTCCTCCTCCTCCTCCCCTAGCTCCAGTCATTCCTCCGCGTGGAGATGCTTTCTCCAAGATATGTAAATACTTTCGTTCGATCGATGGAAAACCCTTTAGTGGGTCTGAAATGTTCGTTGAAGCTAGAAATTGGTTGAAAGAAGTGGAGGATCTGTTTGGCATTTTCGATTTGGACGATTGTAAGAAGGTCCAATTGGCTGCTTGGTTGATGAAGGACGAAGCTTCGTTTTGGTCGGAGGTTACTAATAGAGAGCATGCTGTAGAGACGTGGGCAGATTTTAGGGGAAGGTTTGAGTTGAAATTCCTTTCTCAAGCTGAGGAGAGTATGTACATAGAGAGGTTCTTGACATTGAAGCAGAAAAAATTGACCGTGAAGGAGTATGTGACCGAATTTGATAAGTTGGCGAGATTTGGGCTAGAGTTGGAGAATATGCCTCACAAGAAGGCCTTGAGGTTTGCAAAGGGCCAAAACGAATCGCTTCACAATTTGGCTATGTCCCACATTCCAATGGGGGCTACGTATGAAAAGCTTGTTAATATGGCATACATGCACGAAGAAGAGAAGGGTGTAAGTACTTTTAGGCCGCAAGATAAGAAGGAGGATCCAAAGAAAGTCCAACAACAAAAGAAAGGTGGTAAAGAAAAGAGGAAGTGTCACAACTTTGGGATACCCGGCCATTTGAAGAAAGACTGTAGGAAGAAGAAGTTCGCTTGTTATCATTGTGGTGATCCAGGTCATGCTGTCAAGGACTGTCCTAAGAAGCAAGGGCAGAGGGAAGGTTCTACTTCGGAAGGGCAGGTTCATGCTCCCATGGCTCCAGGGCAGAAAGAAGGTAGAAAAATTTCTGTCGAAAGTTTGATTTTCTTGTTTGATCATCCTGTCCGTACTTTATTCGATTCTGGCGCATCACATTCGTTTATCTCTACATCATTAGTTGAAACACTGCACTTAAATACTAGTCTCATTGTGGATCCCATTATAGTCTCAAATCCTATTGGTGGGTCGGCTCATTTATCCATGGTTTGTAGGGATTTGAGATTGTCTATCTTAGGCGTTGGTTTTGAATGTAATGCTTTTGTGCTTGGTTTCATGGGCTATGGGTTGATTCTAGGGATGGATTGACTAGCCAAACATGGTGCCATCCTAGATTGTGAACGAAGGGTAGTAAAATTGTTGACTCGTAGTGGAAAGACCCTTGATATTTCTTGTGACCCTAGAGGATCGGTGATGCTTAGTTATCTTGAGTCACTTGACGCATCTAATGATGATTTACATTCTGTTCGTATAGTCCGTGAATATGTTGAAGTCTTCGATGAGGTGAGGGGTCTACCCCTAAAACGTGATATAGACTTTTGTAATTATCTTGTAGACAATGAAAAACCTGTATCTATGCTAGTACGCCACATGGCACCTTGTGAGAGGAGGGAACTCAATAAGCAAGTAAGGGAGTTGCTTGAGAAGGGGTTCATAAGACGTAGTATATCGGAGTGGGGTGCTCCAGTAGTATTTGCCATGAAGGCGGATGGGTCCCTTAGGCTTTGTGTGGACTATAGAGAACTTAAAAAGCTTACTAAGAAGAATAGGCACCCACTGCCGAGGATTGACGATCTCTTCGATCAGTTAGTTGGCGCCTCAGTGTTTTCGCCGTTGGACTTAGCCACTAGTTTCAATCGATTGAGAGTGGCTAAGGATAGCTTTGACAAGACTGCCTTTAGGACTACGGACGGTTTCTATGAGCGGCTTGTGATGCCCTTCGGTTTGACAAACACCCCCGCATACTTTGTTGACTTGATGAGTAGGGTGTTTAGGGAGTACCTTAATAAATTCATAGTTGTCTTTGTGGATGACATCTTGATCTTTTCTAAGAGCGAGGAAGAGCGTGCCCTACATCTTAGGGAAGTGTTGGAGACCCTTCGAGCGCATAACCTTAAAGCAAAATTTTCTAAATGTCACTTTTGGAGGAAGGAAGTGCGATTTTTAGGGCACGTGGTTTCCAAAGAAGGGATAGCTGTGGATCCCGCGAAGGTGGTGGCCATCCAAGATTGGAAGGTCCCTAAAAATGCTACCGAGGTGAGGAGTTTCTTGAGGTTGGCAGACTACTATAGGAAGTTTATCAAGGACTTCGCAAAGATATCAGCCCCATTGACATGCTTGATGAAAAAGAACCTAGTTTTCACGTGGGACGTAGATTGTGATGATGCGTTCCAACGTTTAAAGAGAGCTTTGACCACAGCCCCAGTCTTAGTGTTGCCAGATGGGAGTAAGCCATTTACCGTTTATACCGATGCTTGTGGGACAGGACTAGGCGCAGTCTTAATGCAAGAGGGGAGGGTAATAGCCTATGGAGGAAGGCAGTTGAGAGTTCATGAGAGAAATTACCCTACACATGACCTAGAGTTGGCCGCTATTGTTTTCGCGCTTAAGTCTTGGCGTCATTATCTTCTTGGCGAGAAATTCGAATTGTTTACAGACCGCAAATCGCTGAAATACTTATTCTCTTAGAAGGACTTGAACTTAAGGCAGCAAAGGTGGATGGAATTCTAAGCGTCCTACGATTTCGAGATAGCATATACCCCTGGCAAGGGTAACGTGGTGGCAGATGCCTTAAGTAGGAAAAGGTTGTCCTTGAGTCCGTTGTTTGTTGAGCGGAGAAGCTTAGAGTTCATCTCTACGTTTGACTTTAGACCTTCCATTGACTTTGTACCCGGTTTGCTAGCATCCTTAGAGGTCAGACCTACGCTTTTGGGACGGATTGGTGAGGCACAACGAGATGACCCCCAGTTGGTTGAGTTAGTTGAGAAGCTCATAAGGGGGAGTCATCGAGCCATCTCCGTAGGTATACCCTAGATGATAAGGGTTGGTTACGTAGGGACGGTAGACTTTGTGTACCACGAGATGACAACTTGAAGAAGACCATTCTTGATGATGCACATCGTTCGAAGATGACCATTCATCCCGGCGGGGACAAGATGTACATGGACATGAAACGAGTTTACTTTTGGGCCGGTATGAAGAGGGATGTGGCCGAGTTTGTCGCTAGATGCTTGGTGTGCCAACAAGTAAAAGCAGAGCAAAAGAAGCCCGGTAGGTTGCTTCACCCATTGGAGGTCCCACAATGGAAGAGGGAGAGTGTCTCGATGGACTTTGTTGATGGGTTACCAAGATCGAGGAAGGGTAACACGGGGATTTGGGCCGTGGTAGACAGACTTACTAAGAGCGCCCATTTCATTCCCGTGGAGAGTAAGAGGTCTGCTCCATGGTTAGCCTCCGTATACATTCGAGAGATAGTTCGTTTGCACGGTGTTCCTTCTAGCATAGTGAGCGATCGCGATCCTATCTTTACTAGCGAGTTTTGGAAGAGCTTGCTTAGAGAGGTGGAAATAGAGCGTGATGCGACGATTCGACGAGCTCCTACATGCATTCTTGGGTCGGAGATTAAGAAGTTGAGGAATCGAGAGGTCAAGCTAGTCAAAGTGCAATGGGGAGATGATGAGAGCGACGCTACTTGGGAGACGAAAGAGAAGATGCGTTCATTGTACCCTTTTCTTTTCGAGGGTATGTCTTTTAATTTCTCCTTTATCGCTTAGCTTGTACTTGTTCTATCTTTAGTATGTCCTCTCACTAGTATCTTTGACCTTTAGGTATGGTAGTCCTATGGTTGAAACATGTGTTTGAGACATGTTATGTATGGTGGATGCATGTGGATGCAAGTGTTTGCTAGTGGTTGCTCGTGGATGCATATACACACACTTTAGGCACTAGATCGGCTCAGTCACTTTCATATTGCATATTGCATATAAATGGATGTATTTAGCAAAATGAATGTACATTGAATGTGTGTATCATATGGATGTTGCATTTAAATGAATGGTTGTGCACACATGTAGTAATGATATGTATAGGGTTCTTTGCATACATGATGGATACATGGCACTATCATTATTTGCATTAAGGAGGTCGACTGAATCAGTGGACCGCCTGATTTTACATTAGTATACGGACATATACACACACTACGCATATGTACATGAAAAGCATTAGAAATCTTTTAAGGATCATGGTTGCTAGTGGTTGATGTTTGAGTAGATGGATGGTAGGATACGTTCTTCTTGACTTAGAGATTTCGAGGACGAAATCCTTTAAGTAGGGGAGAATGTAACACCCCGTATTTTCTGAGAATATTAAAATAAGAAATTAAAGAATAATGTATTTGAAAAAGAGGAATGAGAAAAGAATGATGTTTAGCATTGTTCTAAGGTTTGTAAGCAAAAGACTTAGTAGCTCATTTGGTTAGAACATGTGACTTGCATACAAGAGGTACAGAGTTCAATCCCCGCCAGCGCCATATTTTTGTTTTAGGGGAATGGCTAAAAAGTGGCTTAGTGTGAACGCAGTTCAAAAAGTGGTTTAGTGTGAAAATGGTTAATTATGAAGAAGTTATTAAGCCATGAAGTTTGTATGCATATGAGAGAAATATATATAGATATATATAAAAATTAAATAAATAAATATTCAAAAAAAGTTCAAAACAGCGAATCGGGAGGGGTAATAGCCGAACCGCACCATTTTTGGAGTCGACCCGAGTCAATCCAGGGTGTTTGGCAGCCAACCCATGGCCCGATTCGCCCTAAGGGCTGATATGGCATCTGAGTGGTCCAGATCAGTTCCAGGGTTAATCCTAAGGCCTAAATAACTTCCTACACCTATATATACACCCTAAGACCTAACCCTAATTCATAAATATTATTTATGACATCATTATGCTCTCAAATTCTCTCTTAAACCCTAGCCGCCGCCTCTAAATTAAATCTCAAGTGTTCAACTTCAACTCAAATTAAAGATTAGAGCTTCTACAACAATTTAAGAAGATAAAACAGCAACACCGCAACGTTTCTACACCAATTTCAGTGCTTAATTATATTATTTTACCACGAAAGGTGAGTATAGTGATTTTCACAATATAATGGGATTAAAAGTAATATGATGAAGTTGTAAAAAGGATTCATGTGTATGTATGTAATTTAAATCTCATCCAAGTTTTCACCTTTTGATCCATGTCATCATATGCCTATGTTTCCATGTAAAGTTCATACCTTTTATCAGTTTACTCATGTTGAATCTTTTTATTATGCCTCTATGCCAGTCTATATGCCTCTTTATTTCATGGTGATGTTTTATTCCAATTTTCTATGAATTGATTCTCTCTTCTTACCCATATTCCTTTTATTTGTGGATCTAGGCTACCTTCGAGCCTATATTAAAAAAACGCGCGAATGCGAATAAGTGGGAACGATGGGGAATATTGGGAATACGTGAAATATGCAAAATTGGATATTATTGGATATTTTGGATAATTGAATAATATGTGAAATTGACATATTTGGGTATGAATTACATGGAATTGATGAAATTGCCTGTAATTGTAAATTTGTAATTGTGGCTAATTAATATGTAATTAGTGACAATTTGGAATAGACAATAATATAAACATGATTACATGTTTAATTGGATATATATGACATGAAAATTGGGTATGGGTGAAATACGATTATTAATAAACCTTTGACACGAGGTTAGGCGCAATTGTGGCGTAAGACCGCCCGGAACCGCTCGGCAAATCCAGCTGCCACAATTGGATGTCTAATGTGAGAGGTCAAAGGAATAAATTGTAGGCGTAACGGTTAATGACACGAGGTTAGACCCGATTTGTGGCGTAAGACTTCCCGGAACCGCCTGGCAAATCCAACGGCCATAAAGTGTTCGGTCTAATGTGGGAGGTCATGCACCGTTCGTCATAAGGAATGAATTAAGGAATACTAACCATAATAAGACATGGGTATGGTTAGAGGGTTAAGTGGGGTGACATGTAAATATGGACTTAACCGGAATAAGATAAGACATGTAAATTATGACATGTAAGTATGGACTTAACCGTAGCATGTGTAAGACATGGACATTTAAATTAAAATGGTTAAGTGGGAGAAAAACCTAGTGGGGACCAAGCATAGATGGGAGGCTTGTGTCGGATGGGGACCCGTTTCAACCAGTAACCCGTTTGAGTATCTAATTGGGCCCGGTACTAGGCCGGGGTTGGGGCACGCTTACTGGACTTGAATGTATGAGGTCAAAACATGAATAGCGGTGGCAACGCAAGTCCAACGGGTTCATGTGCGTGCATGGGTCCGGGCTGGTAGGTAAGACGTAGTTTCATTTTGTAGGTATGGTCGTGTATTTTATGTTGGTATCGGGGTTGCCACTTTGAGGAGTGATACACCCCACTGTGGGGCCAGCACGGGTGCCTACGGGATTTAGGGAGCCGATCGAATGGGTAGGGTAACGGTACCTTAGCGGTGGTAGGAGCAAGCCGGCACCTACGATAGCAGTTAGGTACAAGTAGCTACCAAGTTTGTCATGTGGGTACAGTTAGTGGGAAGGGATAAACCTTTAGTAAATAGAGACTAGTATATGTGCGGTGTAATTAAGTAATGTGGTGTAACTTAGCAAAAGTGCAGTGTAACGAAATACATGTTGGTTGAGTTGGATAGTTCTTTAGGTGCTAGTCTGATGTTGACTTCGGTCTTCGGGGTTAGTACTTGGAGGGTTGTTCGCTTAGCCAACGTGTAGGATTGTCTTAGTACTTAGGAACAGAATCATCTTGTCCATCCTTTTTATCTACCTTATCTATGTTACAGCCATATCACGATGCCTATTTATGTCTTGATCATTTACCTTACCTATTATTTGTTAAAATTGCTGGACTCGCCAGACTTTATGTCTGACCCGTTTTGTTTCCACCTCTTTTCTTTCCTTCCCCCCCACCCCCCCTCAGGGTTGCAAGGAGGGAATACTACAGCTTAGTGCCGATTTCTTTCAGTTGCTTGAAGAGAGTAGATGTATCGCTTTGGACTCTCTCATCTTTATGGCTTTGCTAATGCTCAGTGGGGATTTATGCATTTATGTCATTTAAGTATTTGCTTCTTTAAGTACTTTGAAGTTTTTGGAAAAAACTATTGATCCTGTTGTAATGGTGTTTGAGACTACTTATGTAAGCTTGTTTTGAGTTATGATGCTATGAAATAAGTTTTATCTTCCGCTGTGTTGTTTTATTTATTTATTCTTGTAATTTATTTGTTCTATACAAAATAACGCTTCATGGACATTGATGCATTCCCTTTGTGAGTGACATTAATAGACATGGGGTGTTACAAGGTAGGGTCAAGTCAACACCAGAAGGAAACACTTAACCAACATGACGTGACGGGTAGATGGGTTAAGTTAACTTGAATTGATCAATGACACTTGACCAATATAACTTGATGAGCGAATGGGGTTAAGTTAAATGGGAAATACTTAACCAATATAATCTGATGAATGAACAGGGTTAAGTTAATAAATCACACTTAACCAATCCAGAATGATAAGCAAGAGAGGTTAAGTTAATAAGAACCACTTAACCAACACGACTTGACGAGTAGGAGGTTAAGTACACGTCGGGTAAGTGGGTAATATTAGTAAATATAGGCCCACAAAACTTAACCATTTTATAAACATGCTTGGATCGATGGGAGGGTTAAGTACATCTCGTGTAGGTGGGTAATATTAGTAAATATAGGCCCACAAACTTAACCTTTAAGAAAACATGCTAGAATCGGTGGGAGGGTTAAGTACATCTCGTATAGGTGGGTAATATTTGTATATATAGGCCCACAAACTTAACCAGCAGGAAACCCTAGTAACGGGGACCCATTTCAGCAGTAACCCACATAGATGTATCATGGTACCCTGAAACTAGGCAGGGTGGGGCACGATTACTGGGCTGATTATAAGCGGTAAAAAATAGCGGCAGGGTGCACGTACTCCGGAGTGGAAAAAGCAGGCACCGGGTACCAGTAGTTATACATTGTGCATCTGGAATCGTGTCGGGTCGCTATCATATGGCTTGATACACCTTATGGTGGGGCCAACACAGAGTATCTACACGCAAGAGAGGGTCGACTGACACAGACACATGGAAAATTAATACAAAGCAGGTAGCATAATCCCTTGTTGGACCTAGGTCACGTAAACCCTGAATCCGAGAAGCGTTCAATAGGTAGCATAAACCCCAGTGGCCCTGGGTAGCGTAAACCCTGGTTGAATCTAGTAAGCACTCGATAGTGAACCCAAGATTAGATCTAGGTAATAAATGGAATCCCCATAATAGAAGCACGCCTGAAGGCAACCGCAAATACGGGGATTGGGATCACGTTATCATATGATCATAGATTACTAGTTTGGACACCAGTTAGGTAGTGCAGAGATATAGAAATCAGTATAAACAGGGTAGTTGCGAAGCAGAGAAGGAGTAGAAGTGCATTCAGTTTATCAGTACATTCAGTTTATCAGTACATTCAGTTTATCGGTACATTCAGATTATCTTTCCGTATCCCATGCTTATCCCATATTATCTTGTTACTATGGTTTAGTCTTATATTTAGTTTATTCATGTCATGACCCTTTTCCTCGTTCAAATACTAAGAATCACTGGACTTACCAGACTTTATGTCTGACCTAGTTTGCTTTCGCCTCTTTTCTTCCGTTCCCCCATCCCCAAGGTAGTCAGGGAGGGAATAGCTTAGGTTTGTTTGGACCGTTACTCTTTCCAAGCTTGAAGACTCTTTGACGTGTTGCCTTGGACTCTCTCTTCTACTGCTATGGCTGGCTCATGCTTTATTTGGGGAAATCATTTTATGCTTCATTATTTTTGTAAGCAAGACAGGATACTTTGGTATTGTAAAACAATCTTTGTACAAGATGTTTATCAATGAAATAAAGTTTTATTTATTTGTTGCTACTTTAATTGTCTGTCTTGTAATTTATTTGCATCTTTTACCTATAATGCTCCACCGAAATTAAGGCATTCCCTTTGTGAGTGACCTTAACGAAGGTGGGGTGTTTTAGGAAACAAGAACGATGGGATGTGCCGATAGCCGTCAAAAACTCTATTTCTCGATGCCTTAAATTGCTACGGGGATTTCTGACGGTTGTCGACCGATTCCGACGGCCGCCGACGGTTGACAGCTGTCGGAAATCCGTATATTTCTTACTGTGATATCATTATCCGTTTTCAATTTTATTTTGATTCTTATGAAATTTGGAAGTTCTAAATTGGTTCCAAATTTTCAGGTGTTATAAAAACCATATTTAAAACAAATAGTAAATTAGATTTTTTATTAATTCCAATTTTTAGGTTACAAACATTTATCTAACCTAAGATAAGAACGTTTTCGATCAAGGTCTGAGAGGTAAATAAAATACCCCAACTTGAGCGACTTCACTATTCTCAAGGGATGGTATTAGTTTGTAATGGTAAAGGTATTGGAAATGGGTAATTATTTTCGTAAGTATTATTGTAAACGTTAATTGACAAAGTTGAAGTTAAATAAATCCGTTAGAACTTTATATAATCAATAATGTGCATGTGACATTGTTAGACCCATATAAAATATTTAATTGGGCTTATACCAATTGGGTTAAGTATGTATAACGAAGTTTTTCAGAGTAAAGGAAATAAAATGAGGTTTGTGAATATATATCGTTATTTTCGAAGTAAAGGAAACTAAGAGGAGTTTGGTATATATGTTTATTCTAAAGAATTAAGAATATAGTTATTGTTTTCATATAATGAAAACAAGGGAGTTTTGTCGAGATAAGTAAATGGAAATTGATGAGATGATTTGTAACAACCCGGAAAATCCGAGCCAATTTAAAATTTTTAATTTGGCTATTTTATGGAATTTGGAGTAATTTAAATTATTTATTTTAATTAAATAATGAGTTAGAAATAGCGCAGTAGTTTAAAATTTTGAATTCGAACTTTGAATGAACGTACAGGATGCAAAATAATACGGATTTTATCGAAACCAATAATATTTAAATCTGTTTAAGAATATCTTTCTAACGAATCTGAAAAATCGAAATTTCATGGTGGAAATCAAAAGTTATGGCTAGTTGAATATTCAGAATTGTCGCTATGGAACAAATATAGCCCTTGAAAATAGACATTTTGCAAATGACCTCCATTTCCGACGAAACCACTTTTGTTGGGTCTGGGATGTCAATTTATTGCTTGGTTTCAAATTCCATAATGTTTGAAATTAATATGTGAGTGTGGCAAAGGAAGACATGTTTGGTTAATTTCAATCAAATTTGATCAACCAGAAAATGGCCATTTTTCAAATGGTCTCATAACTCAACGAAATTAGTTCTCTTGGGACCGTATCATCCCAACATAGCTAGATTTATTTTTCGGGAATTTTTGGAATCAGTATGTGGCCCCGGCAAATTAAAATGTACGTTCAAAATAGAATTTGAATGTTTTATATTTTAATTTGAAGAATAACTGACTGTAACAGCCGAATGGGCTTATGGAACATATTCCATTATGTTCGGAATAGGGGTATTTAGCTAAGGGCGACAGTTGTTGGGTTTGAATTGGAGTTCGTATGGAAAAACCCCAAAATTTTGAATTAATACAAATATCGGTGAATAGATTTTTTTTCTTTTATTATTTAATTTTATAAAAAAATCAAACCCCCCCCCCATAACCTTCTCTCGACGACGGAGGGTGCTCTTCCGTTCCAGGCCAAATTCCGGCGAATCCACTTTGAATCAGACCCTGCCCCTTTGGGACCTTTTGAAGCTCTCCTTCCCCTCTTCAAATCCAAATAAGGTTCATCACCTATCGTCGCTCTTACATCGAGAATGAGCCCCTCAAAGACCCGAACTTCAAACTGCCGCCCCGCCTACCACGTTACATTGAGTTCGGCCCCACCCCCTGGCGCGCGTGCGCCGTGCTTCCCCCTTCGCTGTGGTGAAGGCCAATTGTTCAATCGTTGCACGGATTTGCCGCTAGATCGGAACCTAGTTTCGAACAAATTCAGAAAGGTGCGGCCTTTGTTTTTTTAAAACTGATTATAACACTTTTAAGCGTTTCTATTTATGATTTTCAAATAAAATCATACCTTTTTGCTATGTTGACGAAATTCGATGAAACAGGAGACATCAGACTCGTAGTGGCATCGTCCACATTCTAGAAGAACCTAGAACATATTCCGAGCTCGGTACCAATTTCGGAAGGATTAAAATTGATGTGAGACTTCTAAATTCAAATATGGAATGGAAATGCATTGTATAAATTATATATGCGTCGTACACCTCATGTATGAGCATTATATAATTTATATAAGCGATGTATAAATTATACATGCGTTGTAAAAATCATATATGTGCTGAAATGGAAATAAAATATATTTATGTAAGTATATAAATACTCCCCTCGTCCACAGACCATGGACGATATGAATTGATTGTGATTGACGTGAAATTGGTTGATAATGCGAATGGATGAAAATTGGTTGATAATGCGAATGGTTGAGAATAATTGTTTGTGGTTGAAAGAAATTGTTTGTGGTTGAAACAAATGGGAATTGTTATGGAAAATTTATATGACATGAAATTGATCTTAGATCATTTAGATAAGCCCCTTATGGAACGCCGCGAGGCCTAAGGTAATGCGAGGAGCTGTACTCGGGACGGTGCCGGTTTTAAATCCCTTACCGTTATACTGCCAAAATTTTCAGTAATATCTATGTGTTTAAATTATTTTCATGTGTTGAATTATATTCATGTGTCGAATAAATTGTTTAGATAATAAAAATCACATTTTTATTATGCGTATGAAGTATATGAAATATTCGTGTGTTGAATAACATTCATGTGTTGAATAAATTCTTTGAAGGATAAAAATCACATTTTTATCATATATATGGACTATATAAAATACTAGTGTTTTAAATAAATTGTTTTAACACCAAAAATAACATTTTTATCTTATGTATGAAGTATATAAAATATTCGTGTTTCAAATAAATTGTTTTAATGATAAAAATATCATTTTTATTATATGCATGAACTATTTAAAATATTCATGCATTGAAAAGGATTCATGTGTTGAATAAAAGGACTGAACAATAAAATTTACATTTTTATTGTGAATATGAAGTGCTAAGAACATTCATGTGTTGAATAAATATTCTGAACGACAAAAATATCATTTTTATCATGTATACGACTCGCTAAAAATACACATGTGTTGAAATAAATGTTTGTTCGCTAGAAATATTATTTTTAGCTTGGTTCTGCATATATTTACATATGTTGAACAAGAATATGGATTAGTTGTTGAGTAAAGAATATATTTGCGTGCACGACAAATAGGTAAGCCTTAATGAGTTGGTCGCGCGATTTTATTATTATATAAACTCCTGTGAATGCAATTGAATGCGGAGTGCTGGTTATTCTGTGTGAAATAATAAACGTCGTCATAGGACAGTAACAATTAATTTTGAACTAAACTACATGGCATACTTATTGAAGATAGAATACCCTATCATATACCACATAAGCATTTGCAGCTTATGTGATGAGGTTGAAGATATACCATACAAGTGAGAGGCTTGTATGGCGATGACTATATTTCTGGTTGAACTGAAGACTGATATGGACTATATAAAATGTAACGGTAAATTGCTAAATTGGTAAAAAAAAAACCACACGGGTCTGGAGATGACAATAAACACGTCTCTCTAGTCATTAAGGCACAAAAAACCATTTATAGGGTGACGAGAATTTATTCTCTAGAGTTATGATCTATATACACTCCCTTGTGGACACCGGAATATATCACTATAAATATGTGCATGCTTTTTAGGATTTATTGGGTACCTAATACGGCCCAATAAATTTCCAAAACCCTCCCCGTACAAAGGAGGTTATGGCGAAATTTTCTGAAATTTAAAGGCATTAGTGAAATATTTGAAGTGAAAAACGATATGGAAATCATCGAACAAATTATATATATATATATATATGTATATAAACATAAATTAAATAAATGAATCGCGCAGCTATAGTTCCTATTTTGGAATCGTAATTTTAAACGATTATCGAGAAATTCGACCATCGGAATTCCCCGAAACCGGAACCGTTGGGTTCGATTTGGAAAAATCTTTCCAACGATATAAAATTTGTTAAAATCCAACGGTTGAATTGTGTGAAATGTTTAATTCAAATCTGAATAAAAACAGCGCCAGAATGAATTATATTGATATATATATATATATACATATATAAATGAAATAAAACGAATAATGACACTACGGTTCGTATTTTGAAATCGTAACTTTAAACGATTATATCGAGAGATCCGACCATCAGATTTTCCCGAAACAGGAACCGTTGGGTTCGCTTTGGAGAGGTCTTCCCAACGGACTTAACTTCGTTAAGATCCGACGGTTAGATTTTGAGAAATTTGTAAATCAAATTTGGAGAAAAACAGCGCCAGGGCCACGTTATGGCCTAAAAGGTCGCTTAATTAAAATGATGCTATTTTTAAATAAATAAAAATAGCGAAATATCGTTATAAAATATTATAGGCGATATGGAATGGAAATAAATCAATTTTACTTAGTTTGCTTGATATTTGATGGATGAATGTGTTTGACATGAAAATTATATAAAGAACTGAAATGTGGATGTCGAATAATTTAACCATGGACAGAATTGATTTTAATTCTAATATACGTGAATTATTTGAAAAGGCCGAGTTAATTCTCATTTCAAATAATTGATCGACGAATATTTGTCGAAGATATGAAGACGGTGCAAGACCGGTGATCTTCACATCGCGTAGATTACTACTGATGCCTTTGAGATGGGTAGCTCCCTTGACGAGGTTATAGTGGTAGTAGTCTTGACGTACTTGTTGATTGTCGGGACATGCGAGGGCCTCTCTTCCATATTGGACATATGGAATGAGGAATAAGGTGCCTCCGGTTTTGTTCAGACTAGAACGGATTTGTAAATGGATGTGTGTCTGATGTGTATTCTGTGATGTATTCATTGATCTCTACTAAATATACATCTGTTTGGCGGCGGAGAATTTATTCTCTTACTTAACGCCCTTCTTTGAGACGTACGAGCTCAGAGGTTGTATATCGATAGATATCAGTGGTACGGTGTGGATTGACAGCGTGGCATGCAAAGATGCAAACGATCAAGGCTTTTGTTGAAAAGCAGAGTCTTATGGTTGATGATCAAAGCACGTCTTTAATATAGCGTATCTTTGTGTATGGCGTTAATTCACGAGCCTCACACCCCGGTATGAGTTAAAAATGGGATAAGGACCGTTGGGAGAACACGACGTTTCTTTCTAGCTATGGGTGGTGTCAGCGTTTTACTAGCCCTGACATTGTTGATTATTATACCTTTGTGGATGTTGGAATGCGAGGCGTCTCGGTTATGTCGGTCTCTACGGAGCCGATGGATTGGTCTGATAGGACCGGGAAACGTGTATTCAGGAATTGCCAATCGACTAACGCAAGTGTGGACCGGCCCAGCCGATTCCAAGGGTTCTCTACGGGGAATCCTGAGACATTTGCTAGAGTTTCTCGAAGCCAGCGAGGAGTTTATCCCTTGCCTCGACTCATGATGGAATCTAAATTTCCAATACGAAATCACGGATTTGATTATAAACTTATGTATGGCGGCATAGTGGCATGGGATGCTCATGTCGTCTATGATTGATATTTATGATTGAATATGCTTTTGAAACATATATGCACTAGTAATAATATCAAATAATTTTGCTTTACATATATTATGCATAGTTTGGCCATTATAAGGTAAATATCTATCCTTCGGTTTGCGTAGCATTATGTGATGGGACTTGAGTCTTATAACGGCTTCATTTTTATAAAAAGCATTGCGTTGTTCAAAAGATTTACTTTATTTCATGCACTGGCAATCACTGGAGTAAACCCGTTCCACGAAAGTGGCATGGGCCTATGATTTGCCTTGTTAATGTTGTTTAACCAGTTAAGTAGATTTCTCATACCAGTCCAATGACTGACTCGTAGTTTGTTTCACTTTGCAAACTCGGGTGCCCTTATTTTCACACGGGCAGCCTAGTGACAGGTGACAGGTTATATTTTGGCTTTTACACTGCAGCATGGAGTGCACCTTTTGGCTTGTATGGCGAAGACTAGATTCCTCGGTATTTTGGCTATTTGATATTCCACCATTAGTGTCTTATGTATATGATTCCGCTTATCGCGATGTAGACAGATTTATTTCTATTATGTACTCTATGATGTATACGTCCTAGTGATTTTGATGTAGACTGATCACTTCCTCTTATGCACTAAGTTGTATCCTGCATTGTGCTACTCTGATGTTTATTACATATTATGATTCCGCTGTCATATGAATGTAAATTATTCTATTTTCTGTTTATGCTAATATATGTACTCTGTTAATGATGATTAATGTGTTATATTCCAATGATAATCCTTAATTCCGGGACACGGGGTTTTGGGATCGTCACAAGATTTTAATAAATGGTTTTGATTTTAAAAAGGGTCGAAGCTGTTAAAGTACTAATATGTACTATTTTTGAGTTGATAGTTAAAAACCCGACTATGTATAAATATTATTTTGGACCTTTGACGAGTTAGTTCGAAGAGACCGGGATGGGAACTAGACCAAAAATCACTTCGAACTAACTATGCGTTCGAGATTAACTTGCAGGGTTGCTTAGAGGATGGAGTATTGAAGACCGTGGATCTTTATAAGCGGAAGAACTAATTGTTGAACTTCTCTGGCTAGCTACCCAAGTTATTTCGACAGCGATTCGATCGTGATCAAAATCTTCTAATTGCAAGGACTACTCGCTACTGATCCTTGAGGTGATTCTTATATAGGATGCGATAGAAGAGTGTCTTCAATTAATCCTATTCTTGGATGACTTGTATAGATGAACGTGTGTGTAACGACCCGCATTTCTACGGTATTATAATTAATCCATTTAATTATTTACATAGTGATTTAGAAATTTAAAAGGTCGTTTAATTAAATTATATTGAATATTTAATTAATATAAATAATAGAATAATATATTTAATTTCTGAAATAATCAGAAATAGTGAATTGACAATATAATGTGAACTGGACAATTCAAAGTATGTAATTCCGCTTAGAATTGAATTAGAATGACGAATATATTATTTGAACGACAGTTTGAACGTATAATTATATTATAATTAAAATCGAGCTCCAAATGGCGCGACAGTTCGCTATTTGGAGATTCGAACTTCAATTGAATCTACAGAATCCGTTTTAAATCGGATTTCTGTGAAACAAGAAACGTTCGGAGCTGGTGAAGTATATCTTTCTAATGGAAGAGAAAATTCGGGATTTCTTTGTGTAGATTTTGATTTATGTCCAAATCAAAATTTAGAAAAGTTGCTATGGAATTCCATTGAAATTTATAAATATATATTTATATTAAACAAGGATTTATATATAAATCGAATATCGGTATAACTGGGAATTTTGAAATATCGAGTTATAAAATCCAATTGTAGTTGTATGATATTCTAGTGTGGATATATACAATAATATTTATTTATAAATATTTATTTTAATTGTTTTTAAATACATTTATATATTTAAATGGGTTATTTAGAGCTTTAAAAATAGCCAGTTTTGCAAACGACCTTCGTTTTTGACAAATCTAATTTTGTTGGATCCGCAATATTCAATTATTGCTAGATTTCAATTTCCGTGATTTTTGAAGTCACTGTGTGGCCGTACGAGATTTTAATGTGAAATATAGTCGATAATTTGAACTTTAAAAATACACTGTGTGAGCAAACGGAGTCGGAATTCGTCGAAACCAGTTTCGTTGGGACCGTAATGTCGAACTGTAGTTGCATGTCCATTTTCGTGATTTTTGGATATTGTATATGATCACAGGAATTTTTAAAATGGGATTCCAGATAACGGTTTGTTATAAATAAATAAAATAATCAATAAAAAATATATAAAAACTTCCTATAAATACCCTTCCATCTTCTAAACCCTAAACTCAATTCTCTTTGGTCAAATTCAATAACCCTGCATTCTTTTCCTTGGAAAATACATTTTTCATGATCTTTCCAAGATTAAATCAAATAGAATAAAATGCCATAAATTCCCAAACTCATGTATTTGTGACCATGTCGACTTCCTCTTCGATTCTGTATGTGTTTTATGGAGTTCGGTGGTTTCTATTTTCGCTGAAAATTCACAACGTCAGTTTTTGATTCTAGGGTTATAGAACGCAAGGGGTTTGGGGCTTTAATCTGAGAATTGATGGTGGTATTTGGGTTCACGACATCAGGAGAGTTCGATTGCAGTGTTTTTGTGGAGTTTGTTGATTTTTTTGTCGAAGGGTTCCTGTGGCCGAGCATTTGAAGCTCGAAGTCGCAATCGAAAGGAGGACGTCGGTCTTGGCCAAATGGTGATGGAAGTGATCGGCGCTTGAAGTGAAGGTTATTGGTGCGGTCAGAGGAAGATTTCGTACATTGTGGGAGGAGAAAGGGAGCAGTTGAAGTTATCTGTAACGGTGAATAGTGTAGGAGGAATCCGCGTTATTCGGTTCTGGAGGAAGAAGGTTTTAGGCAGGCTTCTATTAATTCTAAATGGGCCGACGTGTTTATGAGGGGTGAGGCCCATTAAAATAAATACTTTAGTTTTATTTTTAATTTAAAAAGTGTATAAACTTCAAAAGCATGTAACTTTTACATACGTTATCCAAACTCAGTGAAACAAGATCCGACAGGATCGTATGGATGGACACTACCCAATGGAACTGACTGGGAATGGATTGGAGCTCGTTACAATTTATAGTGAAATAAATTGTACGTCTGAATCAAGCGATGGTTATCGTTATTAACGATGATCGTCCAATGTGAGTAAAACTCACCAACTCTGAACAGTTATATTTTTATAACGTATTCTTAGAACTGATAATTATCTGTTGATTTCTGTGTGTTAACTGTTTGGTTGAATTTCTTATGTGCTGGTTGAAATTATAGATAACGATATATATATATATAAATCGTTAATCAAATATTGATTATGTTTAGAAGAATATTTCATAGTGAAATGAAATCGATGTTAATTAAATTGTTTAACATCTGTGATGCAGGGAAACAGGTTGGAGGGCCCCAACTGGGTTCCTCCATATATAAAATACTATTTTGTTTCATATATTGTGATATATGATGTGCTATATAATCTGCTGTTGATTATGTGTGTTTGAATGACATTGACCATTGTTAATTGGTATTGTAAATACCGTAAGACTAGAATGTAGAAAAGGGGATTTTCAAAGTGTATTTTGAAAATAAATTATTTATATAAAATCAATGGATTTTATTTATAAATGGAAAAGGGTTTTATAAAAGGAAATTTACTTATAAAATCAAAGAATTTTATAAAAAGGATAATTGTTTATAAAATAAAGTAGAATTTATTAAAGAGAAAATATTTATAAAATCAAAAGGGTTTTATATAGAGGAATACTTATTGGGATAATACATAAAATCATATAAGGAATATTTATTGGGATAATAAATAGAAGTATAAAAGGATTATTTATTTAGAAAATAAATAAAATAGAAAGAGGAATATTTGTAAAACATTTACAAATAGAATAAAAAAGGAAATGTTTGTTTAGAAAATAAATAGAGTTATAAAAAGGAAATATTTATTTAGAAAATAAATAGAGTTATAAAAGGGATTTATTGGGAAATGAAAAAGAATGTCATATAAGGAGATATTTGGCAAATGAATAGAATTTTACATCAGGAAAGTTTAGACCCGTGCTTCGCACACGGGTATAACATAATATGGATTTAAAGCAAAGATTTTAAATAAAATCTGTTGTAACCAATAGATTGAGAAGATTAATTTATAAATAATATTTTTAAAATAAAATAAAATATTTATCATTGGATAAATTGAATATATAAGTCAGGGCTTATATAGAGAAGTAAGAATCGATTTCAACATCGATATTTGAAACTAAATATGGACGTAGAGTTAATCAGAGTTAATCAAAATGTGTTAATCAAAATGAGTTAGGGGAGTTAATCGATTAGAGTTAGAGTTAATCGATTAGAGTTAGAGTTAACCAGTTAGAGATAATCAGTTAGAGTTAATCGATTAGAGTTAGAGTTAATCGATTAGAGATAGAGTTGACCAGTTAGAGTTAATCAATTAGAGTTAATCGATTAGAGTTAAATCGAACTAGAGTTATTCGAATAGAGTTAATCGAACAAGAGGTAGTCGAATATTTGTTATTCGAATAGAGTTAATTGAATTAGTGTTAGTCAGATTAGAGTTATTCGAATATAGTTTATTCGAATAAAGAATTATCGAATAAGGTTATTCGAATAAGAGAATTAGTCGAATATAGTTTATTCAAATAGAGAAAGAAATTATCGGATATTAGTTATTCGAAAGGAGTTAATCGAATATTAGTTATTCGAAAGGAGTTAATCGAATATTAGTTATTCGAAAGGAATTATCGAATATTAGTTATTTGAAAGAAATTATCGAATATTATTTATTCGAAAGGAATTAATCGAATATAGTTTATTCGAAAGGAGTTAATTGATAAGAGTAAATTAGTTTGAGTTAATTGAATAGAGTTAATCCAGTAGGGTTAATCGAATAGAGTTAATCCAGTAGGGTTAATCAAATAGAGTTAATCCGGTAGGGTTAATCAAATAGAGTTAATCTTGTAGGGTTAATCAAATAGAGTTAATCCAATATAGTTAATCCAATAGAGTTAATCTAGTAGGGTTAATCAAATAGAGTTAATCCAATAGAGTTAACCAAATAGAGTTAATAGAATTGAGTTAATCAAATAGAGCTAACTGAAAAGAGTAAATCGATTAGAGTTAATCGAATAGTGTTAATTGAATAGAGTTAATCAAATATGGCTATTCGAAGAGTGACAATCGAATATAGTTTATTCAAAGGAAAGGGTTATCGAATAGAGTTTATTCGAAAGAGAATTATACATTGAAATTCGATTATATCGAATTTTGGAAAGTAGTATTTACTTTCCGGTTCTTAAACCAAGATTTATTTATTTAATAAATCGTTTAGTTATTTATTCAAATTAAAGAATAAAAGTTATATTTGAAGTTAGATATTTCGAAAGTAGGAATCATAACGTTATCGTTATAACCAATTTTTTTATAAAAGAAGTGGATTCGTAAATAGAATCCGTGAGGTTCGCAAGGAAGTTGTTAAAGGTTTAAAAAGATAAACTTTGACTATTTCGAAGTTAAAACGTTGTTCAGTTAAGGTCTGAGAGGTAATTATACCCCAACTTGATTAACTTCCTTCTTAACTAAGGAATGGTAAGGTTTGATAGTGAAGGTTTGTTAAGTGAATATAGTTAATGAAGGTAATGGTTTGAATTGGCATAGCGATGTTTTATTTAAACATCTGTTTAAATCCAAGGAATGAGTTTTGGAAACGTTTTCCAAATATAATCAGAGATATTTTCTAATCATAGAAAATGAAATGTTGGATGGTAAAGAATACTAGAATGACAGCGATACGTGGAAAGGAGATGGAAATGTTTTCCAATGATTAATAACATATATTTACTAAATTTAGAAAATAAGGATTTTTGTATATATACGGAAACAGGAAATGGAGAATGAATAAATTAATGGTAAATTAATTTGAGAGATAAATGATGAATGATGATTGATCGATATAATTTCCATCCGGAAATAATATCGTTGTTTGCACACGTGTTTTTCTTTGATAGTTAATTAACCGACTATCGAAGTTTTTAACCATTTTTCCGTCGTCAATACGGAGAGACCGGTTGGATTCTTATCCAAAGAACCACCCCGTATTGGCATAAGAGTTGCAGAATCATATATACCAAAGATAATTGAAGACGGAGTAAAGTGCCAGGGCTGTTGTATAAGTCCTAGGTAGAGATTGCCTAGGATGGATGTACAGAATAGTGCCTTCGGTTTGTCCAGTCCCAGGACAACTTGAATGGACGAATGTCTGACGGAGTATATCTGGTAGATCACGTATGTTGATCGTTTCAAACGTATTTACGTTGGTGGCAGAGGAATTCGTTTCTTTTAGCTTATACCCGTGGTATTTTTTGGGAAATCAATTTGTGATTTGACGGGTATGACGATGTGGCATTCGAAGTAAATGGAGGAGTGATCTGTTAAAAGATACGTTTTGACCTCGGGCCTCATCAACTGGAAAATGACAAAAATCGGGCAAGCAGCGTGGCTATGTAGGTCGCACCTATTAGGGTGTATAATAACCTGATCTAGAGTTTCATTTGCTTCTAAAAATATATTGTCGATGCTATCCCATTTGGGAAACGGTTGCTGATCCCAACCGTTGGTGATATACATTCGATACACTTAAGCGAAATGAGTGGTTGGTCATGTGTGGCCGGGTTGCAAGATGTTCTTGTTGAACCCAGTTATTCCTCTCTAGGGGTACATTAGCGAAAGGTGGTTCCATATCTTATCATAGTTGGAATCCATTACCCAATACGCGCCCGCGGTTTTTGATTGTATACTATGTATGTGGAACGTGAGATGAAAGCGTTCTACTAGATTGATATCTATTTGTATTTACACATTATTATAATATCAGAATGATATTGCTTTTTCAAAGATGTTTGGATTCTCATAAGGGAAAAACCCGTTCCGTATTTACGGCGTAGTCTTATGAGATATCATATACCTGTTCAAATTGTTTTAGATATTTACTCACATCAGTCCCATGACTGACCCGGAGTTTGTTTTGTTTTGTTTCCCCTAAACTCTTGGGTGCCTAAATTTGTACGGGAAGTCAAGTAGTCGGGATATACAAATACTTGGAGAGCTTGGAGCAGGAGGCTTCAAGATTTTATAACTATTGTTTTTTCGTTGTGTTGTAAGTGTTGTACTCTAATAAGTGCTATTGTATACATAACTGTTATATTTCAAAAGTTATGTTATATTTTATTTGTTCCGCTGTGAGATTCGTGTTTACTCTGATGATGTAAGTTCTTCTTCTATTCTAAGTTTCTATCTTATCTATCCTCACCCTCTAATTTCTTTCTTGGACTATCCGACGTTTTCGATGTTTGATTACTCGACATGGTGTTGCATGTCGAATTTTCTAAGTCGAAAATTTTCGGTACGTTACAGTGGTATCAGAGCAAAGGTTAAGTTATTACCTTGGCTCTGTGGCGAGACTCAGTAGAGATGGGGTTAGCAATACCCTAGATTGAGTTGAGTGTATATATACGAGTGAGCGTATTTGTTATTTGATATAAAAATTGTTTTATATTGTGAAGATTCATTGGTTGAGTTGTTTATGGGTTCTGATCGATCAGTTTGATCCACTGTATCGGTAGGGGTTTATAAACACTTGAATACGGTGGGTCGAAACTGTATGTTTTAAAAAGAGGGTAAACGAAATAATTTTACCCAAAGTATATTTCGATATAGCGAAAATATATATATATCGGAATTTTTATATATTGGATATATTGGTTGTTATTATAATCGAGTAAGATTATAAATTGAAATGGATATAAGTAACCAATCAGAAATCATATAAGAGAAACATATGAAATCCGATGAATTGAATCTGAAATTTGAATTAGAATTGGGATTAAAAACCTGAAAATTTGAAAAGTGTTTGTAAATGAATCTGGGTTAAATATACGTGAATTTTAAAATCCTGGGAGATTTTAAATTTGTTACAAGCATTATGAATGGTATTTTGAAATGTATTTCAAAATGGAATAGTTTAAAAGTGATTTTGAAAATGATATAGTATTGAACTCACTTCGGTCACCGGAAAATAAATTCCGATGTTGATCCGGACATCATCGGTGTTCATTTTCGAGTTGTAAGTGACGGATTACTACCAAAGAGTTAGTTTTTTAAATTGTTTTGCGAAAACATGTTATTCAGAAATTCAAAGGTTTTGAATTGTTATTATGATTTCAAATTGATTTGAAATAGAACCCATGGATTTAAATTCTAAAAGTTAAATTTAACTTGTTAAGTTAAATGGAATGAAATGGTAAAAGTAAATAAATAAATTAAAATTTAACTTAAACTAAGATTAAATAGAACTATATTTGATTAGAGGATAATCTGGAATGGAATTGAGTTGATAGGTTAAGTATATTGGGTTAAGGAGTTAAGAATTTGGAATCAAGAATTGGACTTTGATTTGAAATTGAATTCGACTTAGGTATAAGCGAATGGTTGGATTAATGGATAAAAACAGATTGGAGTATAATTTGGACGACATGGGTATATGCTGAATTAACAGCATATGGAAAGGATATAATGATATGCCCGACAAAAAGGTACAAGTTTATATTTCATATGGTATGAGATTTTTGTGAGCCGAATTGGCAAGCCGCTTGGCTGTTTGATTTTCTTTTGGGTTGTAGATGGCCCAGAGAGGCGAGTTGTAGTTGTACCGATTGACCAGTACAAAGGAGGAGCTAGCGAAATTTTTAAGAAATTTCGGGTGTTAGAAAATTTTCAAAGTTTATGGAAATTTTCGTTAGTAGGAATAAATTAATAATTTAGTTGAAATTAATTGGTACAGTGAAATTGAAGTTAAAAAAAGTAAAAATAATTTTTTTACCAGTCAATAGGGTTTGTTTTCTAACTTAGCAATTTCGAGGACGAAATTATTATAAGTGGGGAAGAATGTAACGACCCGTACTTCTATGGTATTATAATTAATCCATTTGATTATTTACATAGTGATTTAGAAATTTAAAAGGTCGTTTAATTAAATTATATTGAATATTTAATTAATATAAATAATAGAATAATATATTTAATTTCTGAAATAATCAGAAATAATGAATTGGCAGTATAATGTGAACTGGGCAATTCAAAGTATGTAATTCAGCTTAGAATTGAATTAGAATGACGAATATATTATTTGAACGACAGTTTGAACGTATAATTATATTATAATTAAAATCGAGCTCCAAATGGCGCGGTAGTTCGCTATTTGGCGATTCGAACTTCAATTGAATCTATAGAATCCGTTTTAAATCGGATTTCTATGAAACAAGAAACATTCAGAGCTGGTAAAGTATATCTTTCTAATGAAAGAGAAAATTCGGGATTTCATTATGTACAATTTGATTTATGTCCAAATCAAAATTTAGAAAAGTCACTATGGAATTCCATTGAAATTTATAAATATGTATTTATATTAAACAAGGATTTTATATATAAATCGAATATCGATATAACTGGGAATTTTGAAATATCGAGTTATAAAATCCAATTGGAGTTGTATGATATTCTAGTGTGGATATATACGATAATATTTATTTATAAATATTTAGTTTAATTGTTTTTAAATATATTTATATATTTAAATAGGTTATTTAGAGCTTTAAAAATAGCCAGTTTTGCAAACGAACTTTGTTTTCGACGAATCTAATTTTGATGGATCCGCAATATTCAATTATTGCTAGATTTCAATTTCCGTGATTTTTGAAGTCACTGTGTGGCCGTACAGGATTTTAATGTGAAATACAGTCGATAATTTGACCTTTAAAAGTACGCTGTGTGAGCAAACGGAGTTGGAATTCGACGAAACCAGTTTCGTTGGGACCGTAATGTCGAACTGTAGCTGCATGTCCTTTTTCATGATTTTTGGGTATTGTATGTGATCACAGGGATTTTTAAACAAGGATTCCAGATAACGGTTG
Organism: Allium sativum; assembly: GCA_030737875.1. Classification (NCBI taxonomy): domain Eukaryota; kingdom Viridiplantae; phylum Streptophyta; class Magnoliopsida; order Asparagales; family Amaryllidaceae; genus Allium; species Allium sativum. Next base: position 1,032,491,467 of record CM060916.1, on the reverse strand, counting down.
GTTATAAATAAATAAAATAATCAATAAAAAATATATAAAAACCCTTCCATCTTCTAAACCCTAAACTCAATTCTCTTTGGTCAAATTCAGTAGCCGCCGCATTCTTTTCCCTGGAAAATACATTTTTCATGATCTTTCCAAAATCAAATCAAATAGAATAAAATGCCATAAATTCCCAAACTCATGTATTTGTGACCTTGTCGACTTCCTCTTCGATTCTGTATGTGTTTTAGGGAGTTCGATGGTTTCTATTTTCGCTAAAAATTCACAGCGTCAGTTTTTGAGTCTAGGGTTCCAGAACGAAAGGGGTTTGGCGCTTTAATCCGCGAATTGATGGTGGTATTTGGGTTCGCGACATCAGGAGAGTTCGATTGCAGTGTTTTTGTGGAGTTTGTTGATTTTTTTGTCGAAGGGTTCCTGTGGCCAAGCATTTGAAGCTCGAAGTCGCAATCGAAAGGAGGACGTCAGTCTTGGCCAAATGGTTATGGAAGTGATCGGCGCTTGAAGTGAAGGTTATTGGTGCGGTCAGAGGAAGATTCCGTGCATTGTGGGAGGAGAAAGGGAACGATTGAAGTTAGCTATAATGGCGAATGGTGCAGGAGGAATCCGCGTTATTCGGTTCTGGAGGAAGAAGGTTTTAGGCGGGCTTCTATTAATTCTAAATGGGCCGACGTGTTTATGAGGGGTGAGGCCCATTAAAATAAATACTTCAGTTTTATTTTTAATTTAAAAAGTGTATAAACTTCAAAAGCATGTAATTTTTACATACTTTATCCAAACTCAGCGAAACAAGATCCGACAGGATCGTATGGATGGACACTACCCAATGGAACTGACTGGGAATGGATTGGAGCTCGTTACAATTTATAGTGAAATAAATTGTCCGTCTGAATCAAGCGATGGTTATCGTTATTAACGATGATCGTCCAATGTGAGTAAAACTCACCAACTCTGAACAGTTATATTTTTATATAGAATTCTTAGAACTGATAATTATCTGTTGATTTCTGTGTGTTAATTGTTTGGTTGAATTGCTTATGTGTTGGTTGAAATTATAGATAACGATATATATATATAACCCGTTAATCAAATATTGGTTCTATTTAGAAGAATATTTCATAGTGAAATGAAATCAATGTTAATTATATTGTTTAACATCTGTGATGTAGGGAAACAGGTTGAAGGGACCCAACTGGGTTCCTCAATATATAAAATACTGTTTTGTTTCATATATTGTGATATATGATGTGCTATATAATCTGCTGTTGATTATGTGTGTTTGAATGACATCGACCCTTGTTAATTGGTATTGTAAATACCGTAAGACTAGAATGTAGAAAAGGGGATTTTCAAAGTGTATTTTGAAAATAAATTATTTATATAAAATCAACGGATTTTATTTATAAATGGAAAAGGGTTTTATAAAAGGAAATTTACTTATAAAATCAAAGGATTTTATAAAAAGGATAATTGTTCATAAAATAAAGTAGAATTTATTAAAGAGAAAATATTTATAAAATCAAGGGAATTTATTTATAAAATCAAAAGGGTTTTATAAAGAGGAATATTTATTGGGATAATAAATAAAATCATATAAGGAATATTTATTGGGATAATAAATAGAAGTATAAAAGGATTATTTATTTAGAAAATAAATAAAATAGAAAGAGGAATATTTGTAAAACATTTACAAATACAATAGAAAGAGAAATATTTGTAAAACATTTACAAATAGAATTAAAAAGGAAATGTTTATTTAGAAAATAAATAGAGTTATAAAAAGGAAATATTTATTTAGAAAATAAATAGAGTTATAAAAGGGATTTATTGGGAAATGAAAAATAACGTCATATAAGGAGATATTTGGCAAATGAATAGAATTTTACATCAGAAAAGTTTAGACCTGTGCTTCGCACACGGGTATAACATGATATGGATTTAAAGCAAAGATTTTAAATAGAATCTGTTGTAACCAATAGATTGAGAAGATTAATTTATAAATAATATTTTGTAAATTAAATAAAAAATTTATCATTGGATAAATAGAATATATAAGTCAATAGAGAAGTAAGAATCGATTTCAACATCGATATTTGAAACTAAATATGGACGTAGAGTTAATCAAAGGAGTTAATCAAAATGTGTTAATCAAAATGAGTTAGAGGCGTTAATCATTAGAGTTAGAGTTAATCAGATAGAGTTAATCAGTTAGAGTTAATCGATTAGAGTTAGAGTTAATCGATTAGAGTTAGAGTTAACCAGTTAGAGTTAATCAGTTAGAGTTAATCGATTAGAGTTAGAGTTAACCAGTTAGAGTTAATCAGTTAGAGTTAATCGATTAGAGTTAAATCGAACTAGAGTTATTCGAATAGAGTTAATCGAACAAGAGTTAGTCGAATATTTGTTATTCGAATAGAGTTTATTGAATTAGAGTTAGTCGGATTAGAGTTATTCGAATATTGTTTATTCGAAGAAAGAATTATCGAATAAGGTTATTCGAATAAGTGAATTAGTCGAATATAGTTTATTCGAATAGAGAAAGAAATTATCGAATATTAGTTATTCGAAAGGAGTTAATCGAGTATTAGGTATTTGAAAGGAGTTAATCGAATATTAGTTATTTGAAAGGAATTATCGAATATTAGTTATTCGAAAGAAATTATCGAATATTAGTTATTCGAAAGGAGTTAATCAAATATAGTTTATTCGAAAGGAGTTAATTGATAAGAGTAAATTAGTTAGAGTTAATTGAATAGAGCTAATCCAGTAGGTTTAATCAAATATTGTTAATCCAGTAGGGTTAATCAAATAGAGTTAATCCAGTAGGGTTAATCAAATAGAGTTAATCCAGCAGGGTTAATCAAATAGAGTTAATCCAATAGAGTTAATCCAGTAGGGTTAATCAAATAGAGTTAATCCAGTAGGGTTAATCAAATAGAGTTAATCCAATAGAGTTAGTCAAATAGAGTTAATAGAATTGAGTTAATCAAATAGAGCTAACTGATAAGAGTAAACCGATTAGAGTTAATCGAATAGTGTTAATTGAATAGAGTTAATCAAATATGGCTATTCGAAGAGTGATTATCGAATATAGTTTATTCGAAGGAAAGGGTTATCAAATAGAGTTTATTCGAAAGAGAATTATACGTCGAAATTCGATTATATCGAATGTTGGAAAGTAATATTTACTTTCCGGTTCTTAAACCAAGATTTATTTATTTAATAAATCGTTTAGTTATTTATTCAAATTAAAGAATAAAAGTTATATTTGAAGTTAGATATTTTGAAAGTAGGAATTATAACGTTATCATTATAACTAATGTTTTTATAAAAGAAGCGGATTCGTAAATAGAATCTGTGAGGTTCGCAAGGAAGTTGTTAAAGGTTTAAAAAGATAAACTTTGACTATTTCGTAGTTAAAATGTTGTTCAGTTTAGGTCTGAGATGTAATTATACCCCAACTTGATTGACTTCCTTCTTAACTAAGGAATGGTAAGGTTTGATAGTGAAGGTTGGTTAAGTGAATATAGTTAAATGGTTTGAATTGGCATAGCGATGTTTTATTTAAAAAAATGTTTAAATCCAAGGAATGAGTTTTGGAAACGTTTTCCAAATATAATCAAAGATATTTTCTAATAATAGAAAATGAAATATTGGATGGTAAAGAATACTGGAATGACGGTGATACGTGGAAAGGAGATGGAAATTTTTTTCCAATGATTAATAACGTATATTTTCTAAATTTAGAAAATAAGGATTTATGTATATATACGGAAACAGGAAATGGAGAATGAATAAATTAATGGTAAATTAATTTAAGAGATAAATGATGAATGATGATTGATCGATATAATTTCCATCCGGAAATAATATCGTTGTTTGCACACGTGTTTTTCTTTGATAGTTAACTCACCGACTATCGAATTTTTTGACCATTTTTTCGTCACCAATATGGAAAGACCGGTTGGATTCTTATCCAAAGAACCACTCCGTATTGGTATAAGTGTGCGGAATCATATATGCCCAAGATAATTGAAGACAAAGTAAAGTGCAAGGGTTGTTGTATAAGTCCTAGGTAGAGATTGCCTAGGATGGATGTACGGAATAGTGCCTTCGGTTTGTCCAGTTCTAGGACAACTTGAATGGACGAATGTCTGACGGAGTGTATCTGGTAGATCACGTATGTTGATCGTTTCAAACGTATTTACGTTGGTGGCGGAGGAATTCGTTTCTCTTAGCTTATACCCGTGGTATTTTTGGGGAAATCAATTTGTGATTTGACGGGTATGACGATGTGGCATTCGAAGTAAATGGAGGAGTGATCTGTTAAAAGATACGTTTTGACCTCGAGCCTCATTAACTGGGAAATGACAAAAATCGGGCAGGCAGCATGGCTATGTAGGTCGCACCTATTAGGGTTTATAATCACCTGATCTAGAGTTTCATTTACTTCTAAAAATCTATTGTCGATGCTGTCCCATTCGGGAAACGGTTGCTGATCCCAACCTTTAGTGATATACTTTCGATACACTCAAGTGAAATGCGTGGTCGGTCATGTGTGGCCGGGTTGCAACATGTTCTTGTTGAACCCAGTGTATTCCTCTCTAGAGGTACACTAGCGAAAGGTGGTTCCTTACCTTGTCATAGTTGGAATCCATTACCCAATACGTGCCCATAGTTTTTGATTGTATACTATGTATGTGGAGCATGAGACGAAAGCATTCTGCTAGATTGATATCTATTTGTATTTAGACATTATTATAATATCAGAATGATATAGCTTTTTCAAAGATGTTTGGATTCTCATACGGGAAAAACCCGTTCCATATTTACGGCGTGGTCTTATGAGATATCATATACCTGTTCAAACTGTTTTAGATATTTACTCACACCAGTCCCATGACTGACCCAGAATTTGTTTTGTTTTGTTTCCCTTAAACTCTTGGGTGCCTAAATTTGTACGGGCAGTCAAGTAGTCGGGATTTACAGATACTTGGAGAGCTTGGAGCAGGAGGCTTCAAGATTTTATAGCTATTGTTTTTCCGCTGTGTTGTAAGTGTTGTACTCTGATAAGTGCTATTGTATACATAACTGTTATATTTCAAAAGTTATGTTATATTTTATTCATTCCGCTGTGAGATTCGTGTTTACTCTGATGATGTAGGTTCTTCTTCTTCTTCTATTCTAAGTTTCTATCTTATCTATCCTCACCCTCTAATTTCTTTCTTGGACTATCCGAAGTTTTCGACGTTTGAATACTCGACATGGTATTGTATGTCGAATTTTCTAAGTCGAAAATTTTCGGTACGTTACAGTGTGACAGAGTATTTCCTTAGAATTATGTACGTTGATTTTTACAAATATACCAAGTTTGGTGGTGGAGATGGAAACTTCTTTTAGCTTAACACCCAGAGTATATTTATGGATGTCAATTAGTGATTTGATATATTTGATAATGTTCCATTCAAATTTGATGTGATGATCTCTAAAGGTAATCATGACCTCAAGCCTCATCAACTAGGAAATGACAGAAATCAGGCAGGCAGCATGGCTGTGTGGGTCATCCCCATTAAGTTATATTGTCACCATCTAGAGAAATTTCATTTTGTTTCTTCTGTCACTTCCGTATCTTATGGGAAACAGTTATGTGGGCGCCAATCGTGGTGATAATATATTTGATACACTCAATTTGAATGAGTGGTCAGTTATGTGTGGCCCGGTTTCAAGATGTTCTTGTTGAACCGTTTTGTATCCTCTCCAAAGTACATTGATTGAGGGTGGTCATGTACCTTGTCATGTTGGAAATCGAAACTCCAATATAAGTTCTACGTTTTAGGTGTTTACCAACTATATTGGAAAGTGAGATGCATATTTCCAGCTATATTCTTATTTATTTGTGGTTAGATAGACATTATTATAATATCACTGAATTTTGATATAAAACTGATTTTGTTATCGTAAGGTAAAAACACATGCCATGTTTATGTGTGGTCTTGTTGTACGAGAGTTCCATTCTTTCAAAGGATTTTCTAAAGTTAAGCTAGTTGTTTGCAATGTGAATTTATCATTAGAAGTATTCCAGACTAATTTTCAAGTATGGATTTTTCATGGCGAGTTTCAGCTTGTCTCGGTAATGGGGTACCTGATTGATCATCGAGTATGGAAAATTCTTGGTAAGGGGTGGGCTATTTTGTTGGGACTTAGTAAGTTTGTCTATTTTGGTCACCAAGTATGGATTGTGCTTGGTAAGGTTCATGCCATTTTGTTAGGACTTGGCAAAGCTGGTTGATCAGTCACCAAACAGGGATTATGCTTAGCAAGGCTTGAGCCATCTAGGCAATGGGATCGCCTGATAAGTCATCTGCTTCGGATAATACTTGGCAAGGTTCCAGCCATCCTATCAACCGTTAGTACTAGGGATTGTAGTTTTGATGATAATAGCCTCAAGTAATGAACATTTTATATTTTACATGTGCTAATCATTATCAAGATATATATAGTGTATAGTGCAGGATGTAATGCAATTAATCGATAACCAAAACTGCATAGTACCAAGACTAAAGAATTAAGATTAGCAGATTGAGAGTGATTTAAGAATATGAAGACTCTTGAGTTTCTAGAGTTCATGAATTCAAAATAATATAGTCTTCGAAATTATGTTAAAACTCAGGTTGCACTTATCTAACCTCCAATCTATTTCTACAAAAATGATTTTTTTTTCAAAAATATTCTTGATTTTCAAAATCTATTTTCAAAATGTTTTGAAATCTCAATGGTAAGGTACGTACTTTCCATTAAAAGGGTCGCAGATTAGATCCCTATCTGCCCTACTCCCACTTCAAGGCGTGGAGGTACGTCCTTGTAAACTAAAGCAACTAGTTAGGGGACATAAAGCCTTTGTGCTAGGCTGATCTAAAAGGGGAGCCAATGTGGTGGATAGTTGATTTTCCTAACTGCCTTCGATTTCATTAGGCAGCTTTATAAAAAATCTAATTCCATTTCTTATAATTCCCTTTTACAAAAAATTCAAATATTCTTTCAAAAAGAAAATTTAAAAACTTTACTTTGAAATATTTTTATTTGTTATATTTTAATATTTAAACTTTTGTATACTTTACTATACTTTGATTTATCTAATTTTAAATTTATACTTACTTTAATACTTATACTTTAAAATTCAAATATATGTAATTATTTTTTGATTTTATATTTGTATTTATATTTTGATATTATATTTTAGATTTTGTTTAACTTAAGATTTTGTACTATAAGGCTTTAATTTTAACTTTACAATTATAACATAATACTATTACAATTTCATAATTTGTGTTTATTGTTTCATATATTTGACTATATAGTTTTATTATATTCATAAATTATTTCACATATTTTTAAAGCTGGTTTTCTTAAGCGTTACTATTATTAAACTATTCTTTTACTATGATTAAATATATTTACAAAGTTTAAAAATTATATATATATGTATGTATGTTTATATTTTAAAAAACATTTCAAAAAAAACTTGTTTTAAAAATTAAATAACACATATTGACATATGAGTTATATAATTATCGACATGTAATAGTAAAATTCAAATTTTAAAGGAATTATCTTTCCACGATAGGATGCTTCTAACAGCCATATTCATTCACCACTATAAATACCCTTCTTCCAGAGGCGATATTTATTCAACTCCACCATATTTTTCTACTCTCTTTACACTTCTCTTGAGAATCTTAATTAATATAACCATATTTAGGCGATTTATCAACCAAATCAAGTTATTTCTTCTATAAATTGATTCTATATAAAACTCCTTCCATTTCTACTAAAGGTTGAAGTGTAAATCAAAGTTATAAAGCAAATGTATTCAAAGATCAAAATATCAAAAGATCCAAGTCTGCATCCGTTGTACAAATTATGCAAATATACTTTAAGGGTGTAGCTAGGTAATCCTTAATATTATTGGTTTTGATTGTGCCCGTATGAACCAATTAGGAGTGACTTGTTTTCCCGAAAATCAAGTTGGATAAGGATATATGACCCACAAATTAGATTAGCCTGCCTAGAGGTTAGTATTCTAGAAGGTATCACTTTATGGCCTAGAAATGAAGGAGCGTAATTATTGATATTAATAAAGACCATACGTTGTGTGGGACTAGATGTATGGTAACTCCGAGCCTGTATAAAAACTCCTGTTGTATTCTTTCCTTTACCTCTTTTTATTTTTATTGCATTTTTTTTTTTTGATTTTTAGATCGATCCAGGGTAACCTGAAACTATTAATATAGGATCTTGGCATTCAGGAAAATGTTCTTTTTTGTGCTAAATAGCCTTAGATCATTACTTAGATAATTACTTAATCCACCTTACAACAAGTTAAAGATTCACCACCTAAACTCTTCATTATACACTAAGACAAAATTTACCAAAGTCCATACGATGTAAATATGTCTTCTTCGTGCAATATAAAATCCAATCATTTGCTCTATCCCGATTCTTCTAAACTAGTACAGATTATTCAACTTCGTTCGTATGGACTATGATCGTGTTGCTTAATTTGGAACCTCGGTTTTTTTACATAGCCATATACTATGATAGAAAATAGGGGATTATATCATGAACCCATATCAAGTGAATCATGTACTCGAGTATAAGATAGAGATTGTCACGCGAATAAAATGATTTGCTTACGTACATATCTTATTCCATTGGTTTTTAACTAAACCAATTTTTTTGTCATATTCACTCGCCTAAATAGTATATCATTCAATTTAAAAACAATTTCACAAAAAACTAACTTCAATTTTACAGACATTTTATAACTTACATGCATGCTCATATATTATCCAGTGCATTCTAAAAGTGTGTACAAGACATAAATTTCGTTTAACAAATCTATTCAACAAATTTAAACTTGTTTAAATTATTATTATTATTATTATTATTATTATTTTGAATAAGAGGGTAATCATATACAAATCAAGAATTACAAGGGAATCAATATGTTCAACAAATATAACAACATACAGAACGAATACAAAAGGAAAACAACCAACTGCAAAAGCACACTTTGAAAAAAGAAACTTAACAACATAGATTAATAACACAACGCACAAATAAAAGGCAAATTCTATTTATACACCGTAAATTACTTTACATACACCATTTAAAAGTTTAATTAAATTAAAGACAAAAATACCCTTATTAAAAATAATCAATATAAAATTAAATAATAAAATTTTCATATGTCCACACCATACACAGTCGTTAAAATTATTTTATGCAATAATTGAAATTTCTATGTGTTATCAAGTGAATTTAATTTAACTTCTATTGAAACGTTAAATTTTATTCATATTCTTTCTTGTTATATTCATGTATAATCGGTTCTAACATTATGCATTCCAAATTAGTCACAAAAATAAATTTACAAATGAAGTACTAAAATTAGTATGGTTCATTGTGTATTGAGTTCTCAATTTTTTACTATATTTAGATCGGTTTTTAATTTTAAATCAAAATTTAAGTAGATTAATATTTTATTATTCAAAGTTTAAAGTTGAATTTTAATATATGAATAATTAAATAAATATAAATCCTATTAAGGATTTGAATTTGAGTTGCAAAAGTGAATTCATTGATTTTAGAAATCAATATTCCTTTGTTCGATCAATGCACCTCAGAAAGACACTAAATGAGAAACTTATTTTGTTCTATTCAGGCTTGAGGATAGTTTAGTAATATGTATGGTGTATACTAAGCGAAAAGTGGTGCATATAATTTAAAAAAAAAGACTAGTGCATATAAAGCAATTTAAGGTGTACAAATAGAATTTTCCTAAATAAAAATACAATAAGACAACAACAAACATGCTTTTTTCTTTAATACTCAGAACTGAGAAGTCTTCGAAAGAAACGAAGAAACATATTGAGATTCACAAGGAGAATTCAAGGCGGTTTGCGAGTTTCAAGCTATCATTAAGACCTTTGAGCCGCATCAAATTCAAAATTCCAGCTATAAAGACTCTTTTCTTATAACCAAAAGCTATTAGGAGAGAGTTAATCTCTACTAAAATCAATTTCACTTTCACTTCCATGTGAATAGGAGCTTTTCTGAAAACCTGATTGCATTGTTCTTTCCAAATATGAAAAATAGTGGCTATGGTGGAAATTCCAGATCTTGTAAGCAGATTATTGTTTCTCCGAACTTAATTCATCAGTCCGAGATTTCATAGAATGTACAATTCATTACTATTTTGTGTTTTAATTCGAAGGTTGCTCCTAATAAAATCCCGTATATACTTAGAGAATCTGCATTTGAAAAATAAATGATCCCTGTTTTCATCTTTTGATAGGCAAAGTTGACAGTTTTTCCCAATGCCAGTACACAAATTTTTCCATTTTTTAAAGTTTGTAGTTTATGTAATTTTAGACAAACCAGATAAGCAGTAAATGAGAATTTTTGAACAGTGGGATTCCCTCATATAAGATAAGACCATTCAAAATTTGAAGAAACAGGGGATTTAGATTCATAAGCTGGTTTAAAAGAAAAGCAGGTTTTACCATTTCTAGAAAAAAGTCCAATAGTCTTCTTGCTTATTACAGCATTCCCAGCATTGGTGAGAGAGTGCTGAAATAGGAGAAAATATTGGAACTTAAGCTGCAGCAGTGTCGCGAAGGGGGTGAGGAGTAATTCGGAATGGCGATGCTCGCCATTTGCAATATCAAGCGGAGATAGGTAAACGGTTTTCAAAAAACCGTATATACGTTAAACTGTTTTCTGAAAACCGTTTAACGTATAAACGGATTTTTGAAAACCGTTTATACTATATATTCCAATACATTACATTTATGTGCATATGCTTCAACTTGTTTGTGTACAATGCTTTATAATTTGTTGGTTACTTGTTTTCTATAGTTTTTAAATCGTTAAATATTTTTAATTTGGATTTTTTTTAAATTTGTTAATTCTTTTTAAGTTTGTAAATTTGTTTTTAATTTTAAAATTATGTTAATTATTTTTTATAGTTGTAAATTTGTTTTCTATTTTTAAATTTTTAAATTGTTTTGGTAGCACAGAATTACCCAAACTCCTTTTTATAATTTTTTCCATATATTTAAAATTGTATACACATAATAAACTATTTTAAATATTTTGTTAACCTTATAAAAAATGCTACCAATGAAATAGTTACTAAAACTTGCGATACAACATATGTTCATTATAACATCACTAGCTAAACGTAGGATACACGAGAAATAACTAAATAACAGCCACTAAAATATAGGATACAAGAGATGTTAACTAGGAAATTAAGTACACAAGCACATTAATTGTTACGTTCAATCTCAAGGGATTCTAAAGAGGTCCGAAGTCGCTTAGCTCTTGTTCTAACTCGTTGGCATAAGAAATATCTTTAGATAGAGACATGTTTCCATACCTTAAAGTTTAATGCTAAGAATATGACTAGATCCTTTCCATATAAACCGTAACGTTTATGAAATTTGTTTTTCATAACTTAACCAAAATTATAAAGTTTTAAAACCAAAAAAAAGTTTGGTATTCTCATCACAAATATCTTTAAAACATTTTTAAAGTTATTTAGAATATTAGTTTTAAAGATCTAACTATATTTCTCAGTTTATTAAAAGAAGTGCTAAAATCATTATTGTTTAAAACATTTTTACTATAAACCCAAAACTATTTACACTTAGCTTTCAACCTTCCCTCTTCATACTTTCCCAATAGAAGGTCCTCTTCGTATATATCTATACATCTTATTACCACTAGGATGAAAACTCAGTCTGGAATGATGACATTCTCTCAAAACATCATCTCCTATTTTATCCACATCAGGAACATACAATGTTCCATCCGTATGAAATCAACCATCTCAGTCAATTTCATGTTGCTTCATTTCCTTGGACCCAACTCCCATCTTTAGCTTCTCTATAATTTCCATTACGCTGGCATCTTACTTCTAGTTAGCTCCAATCCTTTCGATGGGAGTAGGTCTTATGGATAAGTTTGCCAACATTGTAGGCTTTAACTCATAATGTGATATGGAAACAAATCCAGCTGTATACTCTAGTTGCTTCCACTCTAAGAATATAGCTCCAAACTGGCATGCCATTCACTCAACGCATTTGAGACTGCATTACATTTTCTTAGACTGTAGAAAATATCAAAATCTTATGAATTTAAAGACTCCGACATCTGTAGCACTCTTAAGTTGATTCAGATATTGGATTATTACTACCTTCGCAGGATCCACTGTTATTCTTTGTCCAGATACTACATGACTTAAGAATCTCACTTCTTTATTCCAAAAATGGAATTTAGAAAACGTAGCTCTCAATTATTTCTTACTCAGAATCCAATATAATGCTCAAGTGCATCTTGTGCCACTCTTCAATCATACGGTAGATCAAAATATCATCCTAAAACATAAGCATGTACATATTAATTGATCCTAGAAAATTATGTTCATAGGATCCACAAATTATACTAGTTGCATTAGTCAATCTAAAAGAATCACTCACCACTTGAAGAATGCTAACAGTGCCCATAGTTCAACACTTATGTCAAAGTCTATTGGGAAACCTCGGTTGCAGTCAGACAACTGAGTATGTGGAACTTAAAGTTCAACACATTTTCCTTTTGGACCCAAATGTCTAGTAACTAGACCCCTTCATCTGGGCGATTCAGGCATGCAACCATTCCTACTAGCACAAAATTGGAGCCCCTTGATGCCCTTGTTTTAAACCAAACTAGAATACTCCAAGCTAACAATGATTGTTAGGCACTCCCAAGCAAAACCGTCTCCCAGGACTCCATCTACGGGTTCAAGTCCCACCCAAACATTTCTTTACCCTGCAACCATGTTCCATATAGAGCTGCATATCACAGTCTTTCAACCAATCTCATCCGAGTTCATAATCGAAGAATCGTAACTTCAACAGAACATAACTTCCTCTCAATAGAAGCAATATATAAACCACTAGTTCCCACAAGCTTCTGATGGAGTGCTTTACCGCCCTGGTGGATCTCACTGTTACTTTCCCCTTCCTGATGGACCGGTACTAATCCATACCCTATAGATAGATGTCATTTCGTACATTTAGCCAAAATTTGGTTAAACAACAACTCCTTGGTCATTTACGTGGACCGTGTTATGCTCATCCTAGCCCTTCATTTGCTTCATGTTTAGATCTAGCATTTCTTCTTGTCGATTCAACGTCCTACAACCACTTGGCCAGTCCAACCACTGCCATCTCTTCACAGCACTATCAACAAGGTCCCATAATCAACCATCATGGTTCTCACCCACGTCTGAGCTATCCATATGGATCGGCTTTTATCCATGCCTTATGGATCAATGTCAATCCATGTACTTGTCTAGATTTTTGGTGAAAATTTTCATTTGCCATCTCGACATCCTCCGAATCTTTCAAGTTTTATGCAATTTAGATCAACTTCGATCCCGATGTGTCATGATCTTCAACCTAAGTATTAATTCAAGCATACATCAACAAATTAATCAAGCATAGTAAACAATTCAATCAATTAAGAAACAAGTTCAATCAATTTCAATCCTACATAAACATTCAATTGCATACAAACATGAATCAATCAAAACTTGTCATAGATCTAACAGGTAACATGGTTAATTAATCACTAATTGCATTTGTTATCATACGAGTTTATAAATCTAAAGTTGACAGATCTACTTAGATTTTAAGGTTAAATTAACATATAAGTTATTAAAAAATCATAACTATAACATATCATCCAATATTGACATGTGAAGGATCATAATCTCACAATTTAATGAAATTGAATGGAAGCTCTCTTGGAAAGCAAGGAAAGTGCAGAAAATGCAATCAAATAATGAGATCTAATTCTTCAATGTTAATCTAGCCCCTAGTTAACAATTAGGGATGGTTTAATGTGAATTTGAGTGTAGATTCAATAAATTAGGATGAATTGGATCAGATCATAGTTCAAAACCTGATTAAAAATGAGAGGGAAAGTTTCTAATTCTTTCCTATAGCCCTTATTTAAACTAAGGGTGACCAAACTAATCGATTTGCTAATCTCATCCCATTAGCACTACACTAATTCTATGCAGCAAGTTTAAAAACCTTAAAACTACAATATATCTCAAACCACTAATCCGATTTCTCCTTATGACCACTCTACAGATTGGGAAACCACAAGCCTGAATAAATGAGACCTAATTCGTCTCCTATCAAAAGTAATGGATGAAAATAAGACCTAGTAGGAGAAAAATGGTTACATAAATATTTGACAAAAATCAGGACATGTAAAACATCCCAATTAACCATATTCCAAAATATTAGAATGATATGGCCATTTATGGATTAAATAGAATTATTTTAGGATCATCCAATATGTAAAATACGGATTGTTACATTCTCCCAATCTTAAGAAATTTTTCCTCTGAAATACCTAAATAGACACAAGCAAGCATTGCATCCTGCATTATATTATCCTTGAACTACCATCCTAAAATCCAATCTAGAATCCAAGTAATCAATGACAAACAATTTACGATCCTAGCTTGTAGAATTCTAATTGTACAAGACAAAATGGCATAAATAGATATGGTATGTATTATGTATCACTTCATAGGCTCCAAATAGGCCTTCCTCATACTTTCATCTGTCTCCCATGTGCAATCTCTATCATCCACACTTCATTGTATCTTAATAACTATCTACCTTCTAGGCCAATCAACTTGGTCAATTTCATATCACTTCATTTCCTTAAAACTAACTCCCATCTCTATTTTCTCTATAATTTCTATTAGCTTGGTATCTTGCTTTTGGCTAGCTCCAATCCTTTCGATGAGAGTATGTAAATGGATAGGATTGCAAACATCACAACTTTAGCACATAATGTGGTCTGAAATCAATACCAGTCGTACAATCATGTTGCTTCCAGTCTAAGAACATAGATTCCAAACTGGCATGTCTTATATTCAATGCGTCTGCAACTACTTTTCTTTTTCTTGGAGATAAAGAAATATCAGAATCGTATAAATCTAGAAATACCAACATCCGTAGCACCCATAGGTTGGTTCTTGTCTTGGATTGTTGCTACCTTCATAAGATCCACTTCTGTTCCTTTTCCAAATACTACGTGACCTAAGAATCTCACATCTTCCATCCATAAGTGATGCTTAGAAAACTTAACTATTAGTTGGTGCTTTCACATAATCTCTAATACTATTCTCAATTGTGTCTTATGTTCCTCTTTAGTCCTGGGAAAGATCAGAATATCATCTGTAAACACAAGCACGATCTTATTTAATCGATCCATGGAAACTCTATTCATAAGATCCGTAAAACACATTGGTTGATTGGTTAGTCCAAAAGGATTCACCATCCACTCGAAGTATCCTGATGGTATCCTTAAAGCACCCATTGGTATGCTATCCTTTTCCACTCTCAATTGACGATATCTTATAGCCAAATCCATCTGGGAAAACACCCTAGCTTCATGTAATAGACTAGAGAAGTCATCAATCCATGGAAGACGGTACTTTTTCTTCTTAGTTATATTATTTTGCTCACGATAGTCAACACACAATCTCAAAGATCCATCATCCTTAGTTCTAAACACAATTACCATTCAGACATATTTCTCTCAATGAATCATTTTCATAGAAGACCGTTAACTTGCACCTCTAGCTCTTGTTATTCTCTAGTCGTAGTCTTCCTCAAGGGAATAATTATAATTCTAACTTCATCCACTAAAACAACTTGAATTTCGATCTCTCTTTGTGGAGGAAATCCTTTGACCTCATCAAAAATCTCACCATACTCTCTAGCAATATGCACATATGACAATCCATCCCATAGAATCTTAAACGAATAAAGAAAATTGAACTATACCCCATCCTTCAATAGATAAAGTATCATAGCCATTCTTCCTTCCACATTTCTAATTGTCATCTCAAGTCTCTTGCAATCCACTATATCCACACAACTCTTGAACCTGTCCATACCCAAATAACTCTGAATCCAGCAAAGTTCAAAAATAAACAATCATATACAAAAGAGCAACAATAAATCGATAAGACTAGACCGTGATAAATAATACAGAGACTAGTGGATCCTCCCATAACAATAGTCAAAACTAAATATCTATCCAATATCTCAAGTTCCAAATCTAATATGAATACTATATAATTACAGGTAAAAGACTGTGATGCTCAAGTATCAAACAAAGCTTTAATATAAACATCTTTGGAGGAAAGCATACATTGCACCACAACCCTTTTTCTTTATCCAGATCACTAGGATCCTTTAAAGTAGTAGGTACTCTATCCAAAGTGTAAGCCTTTATAATTTTCTTATCCTTTAGTGGCCATAGAGAATTTTTTTCAGGTGCCTAGTTTTATCACAACTGAAGCATTTCCTCTCAGCTTTAGCAACTTTACATTCACTGGAATAGTGGCTCTACTCATTACTATCATATCAAATTTCCTCCTCTTTATTCTTCTTTTTATTTGGTTCACTCTTTCCTTATAGTTATTTCCCCTTCCCATTCCATTTCTTCTTACCTCCACCTTTTTGTTGTGGCATTAGTTCTCCCTTTACCGTAGCATCAATAGTGACATTTACCTTCGTTATGAACATACTTTCATGCCTAAGAGTCTTCTCGGTAAGCTTCTCAAATGGAACATCTATATAACCCACCAGTTTCTCACTAAAGGCACTCATCAAGTCCAGTGAGAAACATCTCATTCTTCCAAAGTGGAGTATCAGTGAATAATTAGACAATTCCTCAAATTCATAAAAGGTTAGATTCTGAACAATAAAGAATAACTTATCCTCAAACTTGACCCTAAAACGATCCCACAATATCTTATCTTATGGTGTCTCAATGGTAATGGCATTCCACCAATCCATAGCTCTACCTCACAGTTTCCTTGAAAAAAGCTTTTTGTAATGACCCATAGTTTACGCATCAGAGGATCGTAAAATAATCATATTTTATTCATAAGTGGACGTATCATTCTAATATTTTGGTATGTGGTTCATGAGGACGTGATACATATCCACGATGTTCACTGAATCTTTTTATGACCATTTTATCCTTGTGGAATCTTTTTTCAGCTATTAGTTCTGATAGAGACCAAATTATGTGCACTAACTGGTCTCATTACTTCGAGATGATAGTTGGTCATTCCGTAGAGTGGTCACATCAAGAAAATGGCTCATCGGTTTTGGAGAAATTGTGGTTTCAAACTTTCATTTCTATTGGGCAAACTCAGAGATAACCAATGAGCAAAGATTAGCGAGCCCATTAGACCTAGAATCTGCAGTTATAAATAAAGACTATGGGGCTCATTCTCACATTATATTGGACTGTAATCTACTCCGGTTCACCCTAATACTCTCAAAATTTGATCTGTGTTATCCATGAGATCATTCGTATTCTTCATCTAGATCTAAATCTACATCAAGGAAGATTAGACATCAAATTGTGCATTTTCCTTACTAGCTAGATCAAACTTTCATCCTAATACATTGAATTTGTGAATGATAGTGATCTCTCACACGAATAGGTTGTATTACATGTGGCATTTAGGTGTTTTAAACACCCTACAAGTTAATTTGACCTTAAACCAGATGATACAGATTAACTTCAAATCTAGAAATCCCTAGGTTAACCTAGTTATGACGTATGTTAAGTAATTTGTTAGATCCAGTATGATTCATATGTAACTAGTCTTAAAGTATAATAGATATATGACTTCTATTATTACATTTTGAAAGCAAAATTATGTGATTTCTATTGTAAAATTCATGATTGCATGTGATTACATATTTGTATATGATTGGAATCGGAATTAATTATTGTTTAATTGTTTGAACTATATGATATGCTTGGCTTTTTTGTTCAGGATTGTTTGAATTAGGTCTTAGGGCAATCAAAGCATATATGGAGAATAGTTCGACAGAATTGCACGAAGTTTAGAGGATAAGCTATGAAAGATGAAATGAAGGCACACAAATTTTCAAAGCTAAAAATGTCTATGTACATGGATTGGTACCAAGCCATAGTGCATAGATTGCCACCGATCGATGCAAAGGGGTCCTAGAGGGGTGCAATTTCTACAGCAACAAGACAAGGTCCATAGGATGTTATGGTGAGAGTTTGGTTGTATTTGGATGCACATAAGTTGAGATTCATGCTGGATCAACATGGGGAAGCATAGACAGTCAAATGTGAATATAGCTTGGGCAGAAGGCAACACATAGGAGTTGGAAGCGGTGCACAATACGACTTAGCCAAAAATAACTAAGTTAATGGACCAATATCAATCCAGGGGTAATGGATCGGTAACGATTTATCAAGAGGAGGCCAAGGACATTGCGACTTCTTTCGGTGAATTAGGCTTCTTCTGGAGTGTATAAGAACTTGTAGTTCATCAATTGCTTCTACAGGGTGCAAGTTATAGCCTAACATATGTAGCTCTTCGATTGTGAACTCATATGGGAGTGTTCAAAGGTGAATGCAATAGGCAACTTGAAATGGAATGAGGCTACGAGATAATGGACTAGTTCGAGTAGGGATCGACATAAATATAGAGTTGTGGATAACTCACGTGCTTGGAAGTGCCAAGGAATCGCTGATATCTTGGAGTGTTTTAGATGCGAACTCAAAGCGAGGCTACCATGGGGATGCCCATAATTACTAGTAGTGATGGTCGTATACCTTGGATCACTTTGGTAGTTAGCTTGGGAATAAAAACATACATGGGATGTATGGTAGTCCAACTAGAACCTAAGTTTTCCATTATTCCCTGGCATGAGCGAGGATGGTCATATGGTTATCAGTGTTATCAAGGCTATAGAAGATAATAGCTGGAATATAGTTTGATGGATGTTCTGGTAGTTTTGAATGTTCTCTTTCTTCTTTCTTTAGGTAGGATCTCACCTTAGGATATTGAGGTGAAGTGAGGATTGGAGACCCTGTACTGTGTAGTATCCATTTCTATTGTTTTTTGAGTATTAGATTTTATTCAGTTATTATGTGTTAACCCTATTGTTGCGAGGATAGGTCGGGTGAGACTTGAACTGCCTTGTTTATATTTTATAGTTATTTGTTGGTGGCCATTTGTCTTTTATAATAGATTATTTTCTAACTCAAGATTTTACGTTTCCTCTTGTTACCTTGGGATGCTCATCAATGATGTTGTTGAGTATATAAAGTAGCAAGTTTGGTGACAAGGATGCTGGTCGACGACGAGCTGAAGGATGATGTATTATTTTTATTATATAGTTGTTTGTTTGTTTGTGCTATAAACTGATCAGAGGGATTGTAGTGAGGGTTGGTGTATTTAGATTATTGAGATATTGTATCAGATTCTGTGATTTTATTTAGAGATTGGATTTCTGCTTTATCATGCTTCATTACATATCTTGCTGTATATGTTCTTATTTTATTTTGTTTGAACGGTAATTAATCTTTTATTTCACAACAATTATTACAAAGAAAGTACTATAAAACTACAAATTAGTTGTACATCTCACAATTATCTCACAACTTAGAAGTGATGAGAGAAAAAACAATGATATTTACAATTAAGACAGAAAAAACTCAAAACTGCTATTTGTCCATATCACCAATATCAAACTGAATCTCCTTCCATGCCTTGTAACCTTCGAAGTCCAAAAATAAAATGATATTTAAAATTGATAAGTGATGCCTTCGAAGTCCAAAATTAACCAAAAGCCAAAAAAATCCAATTTGTATGAAGCCAACCTGTAAAACCAGTCTCAAAAACCACCAAAATCTCCAAAACCAAACTATCAACTACATGAAGCCAATCTGTAATCCTTGTGCCAGTCATTAACCAAAAAACTATTACCAAACTCAAATCTAGAGTGTGCATAGTTTACACCAAAAACAAAAGAAAATAGTGAAAAACCCTTAAATTGAATTTCTCCTCATATGTCTCTTGCCAAATTTCAATTTGCTACATAAAGGCATCACTTCTTCAGGTTTAAAATCATATCCCTCATCGAGATCAGAACCTTCATCAGAATCTTGCCAAAATTTCCTTTTCAGCTTTCCACTCCTAGACTTAGACATATAGGGTGTAGGACAAGTAGGAACAATTGATGATAGGGAAGCCGATGCAGTGTTTACTTTTGGAAATGTCAGGCCAGATACAGATACAGGTCACAACACCAGGCTGGTCATTTTGTCACACTTTTTTCATATGAATTTGTCACGGTTATTACCGTGGTGAATTAATAACTGTTATTTCTGTTATAATCTACTATCACGGTTATTTTCGTGATGGCATTTCGAATTTTGCGAGTAGTTCAAAGTACAATGGATAGATTGGTCATTTCATCTTTCGTTCTTACTTCTTCCTTCTGTCACGCTTCTAACTTCGTACTCTTGCAGATCTAAAAATTTATCTAGGGTTTTCATTTTTAAACTTCTGCCTCAAAATCCAATCTTCGTTCATCAACTCCTCCGCCACGTTCCAACACCATACTCGCCAGGTATATATTTTTATTTTTGAATCGCGGATTGTAAATAAATTAGGAATTCTATCTTAGCTATGAAATCAAATAGTATTGCAGCTGATTTCCCTTATATTTACTCGAAATTAATTCATTTCTATCTTTTTCTTTTCTGAATCTGAATCTTTCATCTAGTTTTTTAATCAAATATCTATAATTTGCAATTTGCAATGTATAAATCAGTCTAAGCAATGCAAAAGATAAGTTCTTCGATGTCCTTAGGAGCCTTACTAAAACTAAATTTGTTTTGTGTTTCAAAATTGGGTGTGGTAGTTATGGAAACTGAACCGAGTTTGACTAATTTAATTACATGCTTCATCCTGTAGCTTCAAGCGTGTAACGCATGGATTGATAACTCGAATTTAGAGGGGATAACCTCAAGGTAATCCTTTTAGTATGGTAATTTGGTTCTGGTGGGATAACTTGATTTTGGAACATCGAAATGGGTATGATGCCGCTAGATTCTTGCCAACTATCTAATGGGTTCTTTTTCTTTTATTGTAGCACTTTGATCTACCTAGGTAGCTAGTGATAGTGAACTACATTACTCTGTACTAGCAGGGCAGTTCTGTTGGTGCGTTGGATGCGCATTGTTTGCCATGGAATTATGGCGTTGTCAGCGCAACTCAGGAAGGAATTGTGACAGTTGATATCATGAGGTCATGTATTGGATAACACGGTGTAGAGTTCATGGGTTTCAGGTCTGTATTTCAAATGCAAGCAGTTCATATTAGATGTATCATTAGTCTCGTTTCACTCCATTTCACATCGACCCTTTTACGTGTGACTTCTAATCTCTAATCGTTTACATTTTCTACTTAGAAACAATAATCAGTTTAAGTATTTTTTTATTTCCATAGGAACTGGCTATTCTTTTCGTCTACTACCTACTCCTATTTTTCTTTTATGTGTGGATACCATAGTTGTTTTCACCATTAATCAGTATTACCTGCAAATTGTTTGATGAAATGCTTAAATCGACACAGGAAATTATATGTTTGTTAAGATTCTTCTGCAGATTTGATATATGTAGGTAGTTTGCTCACGAAGGATGTTATTAGTGACTTGTTGAATTTCAGTACGTGCCTATTCTAATCTAACTTACAGTGTTCTTGAACCATTTATCTAGTGCTTTAATGTTAGCCACCACTTCTCATATAAACATCATTTCCACTTTCTACGCCTATAAATAAATTAAATCTATTCCCAACAATGTTTGAATAAGAGAATACTCTTTTAAGGTTCCTTTTATGTCTATGCATACCTATCTACCCTTAAAATAATATATTTCTTAATTTCCAAAAATGTAAGCTTGGCCTATATATGCATCTAACCTGATAATCAAGGATTGATTGGACAGTCTGGGGATTTTTCTTACCAGCTAGCATTTATTTCATAATACCTATTGATATGCATATATATCCTTTATGGGGAGCAATTTTCCACCTACCTACTTGCTGCAATTTTAGCTTTCATTGTACAAGAATCATGCATTTTGATGTAAGAAGCGTTACCACATCATGACTCTTAATACTGTCTTTAACACTCCACCCCTTAAGCCTTACCATTGGGGGATAACTATTTCTTCATATCAAATTGAGATGGGTTCATTCTATTTTTATTTTGCGGAGTAGTTAGGTTGAGGCAGGCCATTCATGTTGTCCTTTATAATCTAATTTGTTCAAAATTTAATCTAAAATTCTAAACTATGTCTTGCTTGGTTATGGAAACAAGCCGCCTGCTAGTTATTTATTGAAACTGATTAGCTCAGTTCAGAACTAAGCTAGGCTCAGTTTCAAAATTTAGTGCAGGCTTTGTTTCAATAATCGAGTGTGACACTCAGTTTCATGTTCAGAACTTAGCTTGGCTCAGTTCAGTTTAGAACAGTGCCTGGCTCATTTATGGAAACCGAGCGTCGGGCTCTGTTATTTAGACTAAGCGTTGCCCTCGGTTATTGAAACTGAGCCTGCACTCAGTTTTGAAATATTGCTGTGCTAATTTTGAAACTGAACTTTTTATAGAACACTCAGTTTTAATAAACAGAGCGTTGCTCGATTCAGGAGAGTATCACATTTTTTCATTTTGTTTTTTAAATTGATTATTATTTTGAATATGCAGGCATTAACAGTAGTAAAAAAAAAAAAATTCAGATGCTAGCGTTAATTGGATTAAAAATACACTCTAGTCTTTCTCTTTTGGGTTTCATGTAGAGTTCCTTTTTTAGCTTACTGCTTGTGCAATAGGGGTGTTTGAGTTTTGTTCCTTTTTAGTGTTGGTATTATAATTTTTATTATAGATTATGCTGGTTCGTGATTATATGGTTGCTTTCAAACAAATGTATGTAATTAGATTATTAAGAAATTTTATTATGTGTTTCATTTGTGTTTCTTTATGTTGCTTGCTTTTTATGACATAACCAAAAATGATATTTTGCATTATATGGTTTTCCTGTCATTTATGAAGATAAAAATAAACTACTATGTTTAGCTTTTGGATGCAGGCTAGTTATATAATAATTAATATATTTATCTTTATATACTTATTTTTATATACTTCATTAAATATCATTAACACCACCATTTGACCAATAGACTTTCATAATACAAGTAAATAGTATGGCTTAATTTACCAAAGGGTGACACTTTATTCATTAAACATTGATTAATTGTTTTTTAAGGAACCAAATCGTACTCATTTTTTAACAGAACCCAGCCCATTTGGTTATGAATCCTGCTTTAAGCTCAAGGGCGATTCTTTACTCTTTTCACTACCCTCGGATATTAAACTTAGAAAGTATTATTAATTTATTGCAATATAATCACTGTAAGTAGAGAAAATTTTGATATGTAGCACTTCTTGTAACTTGAGGTGTTCAACATCTTGATTTACTGTTATTTTAATACCAACGTTAGAAATATTATTTTAATACCAACGTGCGACGATGCTTGATTGTGATATTCCTTGATATATATATATATATATATATATAGAAAGCATAAAACAAAAGAAAAGAAAAACATACCCTTTTATACAAATGAAAACACACAAATAAATAACAGCTGACTTAAAGGTGCTTTCATGTAATACATGTACACAGTGTGGTTTGCTTAATTTTGAGTTGCTAACTCAGTTATGTAATAATTAAATCATATATCTTCATAAACCCACGTGTTTAATAATAAAAGTATAATTATGTTTTAAGTATAATTTCGAGTTGCATATTTAATATATCACCTATTCTATTCGATCCTTGTTTCTTAGTACATCTCATATACTCCATTTAGGCTGTTTGCAATCTTTTATGCGCATTACAGTCAATCGGCAAGCATTTATTTTATGTTTGAAAAGGGAAAAAAATTGCATTTTCAATCAAAAAAAAAAAAGTTTTGCCTTCCTTGTTTTGTTTTCAACTTTCCTCTTTGCTATCAATTTATGTATTGTTTTTTCTTTATGTTGCACTTCTTTTGCTTTGTTATTGTGTTTGTCTCACTTAAAAAAGTGCATTTCATGTTACTGATCAGTTTACTGTTTAGTTAATCTCATTTCTCACCAAAATTCTTCACTGTCCACCACTGTAGTTTGTTTTAGGTTGGTGTACAGTATAACCGTACAATAGGTCGCTTTGACAAGTAAAACCGCAGTTTAATTACTTGCCGTTTCCTGTACATATATAGCACCAGTCATGCATCCATTTGTTCGATCATCACATGTACATGAGTTGAGGTCGGAGGATATTGTCTTTATCATCCACCCGACAAATTCGTGATCTTTGCCAATGTATAGCATGCATGTTTGTCCTTTTCATCTTTTATACACAACAAATATCCGGTCCCATCAAAAAGAGGGAAAAAAAATTCTACCTGTTTGATTACAATAATCATAACCCAGTTTGTATTAGTGAAAAATATGTGTTTCGTTGTTAATAGCTCCATACACATGAAAAAAGTTAAGCATGCTCTGTTTTAACGTGAGTGGGCTTATACCTACCACTTTGTTAATAAAGTATGTGGACGGTGTTAACTATATGTTATCAATGATTGTTATTCGTTTTCAGTTGGATGGTAAGTACAACTGTGTAAACATAAAATCTCAATTGTCACGTGACAATATCATAGAATCTCAACTGGGTAAACATACCCTTCACAAAAAAACTGTCATTTACTATTTTTGTTAAAAAATACATGCACAGTTGGTGTGGTTCTAATGTTCCATATTATTTTGCATTTGCTATTAGACTCCGAATGATATAACTGGGAGTTTGGATGCAGAGAAGGCATGAAACAATTAACTGAAGGTTCTCAGCACATACCAAAGGTAACCCCAATGAATTGTTTTCTCTGAGTTCTATTACTTGCTACTACTATTTTATTTGTATAATAATCATATGTCTTTATATGTATTAAGTGAAATCAACATGCCAATGTTCTTGAAGCACGAACTATTGAAGGAGGCTGAGGGCTTCAATGACGTTGTCAAGGTAATCTGTAATTTTTTAGAAAACTATCATTTAGCATAAGCACCCTTCTTCACACTGATCTTAAAAACTGAGCTTGAATTAGCTCAGTTCATTCTGAGCTTGAGCTCAGGTTTAGTTCAAACCGAGCAGAAGCTTAGTTCAATCTGAGCTTGAGCTCAGGTTCAGTTCAAACTGAGCGTGCTCGGTTTGAAAACCGAGCCGAGCTCAGATGTATAACCCTAAGTCAAGGCTTCTTGCAATAACCTCAGTTCGAGGCTTCTTGCATCAGTGGGACTTATTACAGGTGTTTCAGTAGCTTTGATGGTTTTGTTGATATAAATATACATATAAGCATATCCTACACAAATTAATTTCAAGAGCTCTGTTCTCTAGATGTTTACTGGGCTTGAATGGTTGCATTTGTTTCTATTGTAGTGCTAAATGAAAAATAATAGAAAATATGTGTAGCACACAAGTGTTTCTATTTAAAAACCAATATTATTGGCAGATGTGTGTTGAATGAAACCCTTACTGTTTATGAATTTGAAATTAGTAGGTAATGCAAATGAAAATTTTGATGCTAGTGTAGTCCATGAGTATGTTCCTTGAAATCTATGTCAATACTGTGCGGTTGTCTTATGTTATACAATCTTTTGTAC
Organism: Allium sativum; assembly: GCA_030737875.1. Taxonomy (NCBI): domain Eukaryota; kingdom Viridiplantae; phylum Streptophyta; class Magnoliopsida; order Asparagales; family Amaryllidaceae; genus Allium; species Allium sativum. The sequence goes on along the minus strand of CM060916.1, from coordinate 1,032,465,773 downwards.
TTTTATTTACTATATCTGATTCAGGGAGAACCTATGAATATATGTCAATTTCTCAGGCGTTATACAAAACGATTCTTCATCAATGTCAAGTTTAGATTGTATCCATTGATTGTTATATTACATGCTATTGTCTGAAAAGATTTCACTATTGTTATATCCCTTGAGGCCATTCATGTTCTGACTATGAAGTTTGAACTGAGCTCAGTTTTAAAATTCACTCATGTAGTAGTTATTTGCATGTTATTTATGTTGCTCATGTATATTTGGCTATTTCACTCTATGGTAGTGTCTTAGTACTGATGGCATTTTGCACCCAGCATGTTTACTGATATCCTTTAAAAATAAATTTATAATGTAGGTTGCAGAAAAGAGTTTACTTGGGCCAGAAAACGTATGTGTATTCTCCACCCTTGAAGTTGGTGTGCCATCAGGGAAGCTCACCAGTATATGTCTACAAATGTATTTACCTTTTAAATGACCATGTTTCCGGATTAAGTCAGTCAAATGTAACGTTGAAAAGAAAATGTAATTTGGAAATGGAAAGTAAACGTTGTTGTCAAATCTAAAATGATATTTTGATGTTTGTTGTAATTAATTTTCTTCTAGGTTGTACTTTGCCATGTATGCTTCAAGAAATGAAATTTATTGCATACTGCTATGTACTGTTTTTTGTATGCTCAATAAATTGTGATTAATATCCTGTTGTCAATTATGATTGTTACCACGTTTATTACCATTAGGAGAATAAGTGATATAAATATTATCACACTTATTACTGTTAGAAGAATAAATATTATCACATTTATAACCATTAGGAAATTAAATATTATCACGTTTATAACCGTTAGGAAAGTAGATTTTATCACGCTTATAACTGTGATAATATGTGTTGGTATTTGTCACGGATATAACCGTGATAACATGTGATAAAAATTACCAACGCACATTGGCTTAACGGTTATAACCGTGAGTATACTACTTACTCACGGTTATAAGGGTGACAATTCGGCCTTTCTGGTGTTGTGGGTGGAAGCTGAATGTGTGGAGGAGGCTTTAGATTCACGTATGGTGAAGACTTGGACTGTGAAGAAGGAGCATTAGAGCTAAATGTGGAAGAACAAGACATTGTTGCATTTAAATTAGCAGATGTAAGACTAGTTGTAGAAAGATTACCAACTGAAGAAACTTTAAATGCAGAAGAAGATAAACTAAAAGTACTTGCTAAAGTAGCTGCACATGTGGAAGAAAGAGTACTAGTAGAACTTGCTGAAGATGTGCATGCAGCTCGAGAAATATCAGAATAAGTAGATGATGTATGTTTCACCGGTTTTGTCATATCATCAAATAAATTACCAAAAAATATTTCATCTCCATTAATAATAGTGTCCATACTGAAACGAACTACTTTACCCTTTGTAATCTTATTAACTTCATCATATTTCTCATTTACTTGAACATTCTCACTAATAATATTCCCTCGAGCCTTAATACGACCGTCATCAACTTGAGCATCCTTGCCATTGACATCACCAATATTAACATCTGCATTATTTCCATCCATTATATCAACATGAATTTGCTCATTTAAACAACTCTCAACCTCTAAACTGCCATTATATACCTCAGAATTTAAAACATCAAATCGATTTTTATTCACATTCAATACAGCAGGTTGAGCCTCTACATTTTGGTTATATTGACCTCATTTTTCCTCCTCCGTGATTTCTTAGTTGTAACAGTATTCCGGCTATTATTATTACACTGGGTGAAGCTATTATTATTACAAGGGACAGAAAAATAATTTGGCCTAACTTGATTTTCCTCAAAACAGACCATCAGCTGTTTCCACGTTATCCATCTTTGCATTTGAATTAAAATCACAACTAATTGAATCATGACCAAACACTTTACAGGTAGTGCATATCCACGTTTCCAATCATATGTGACCCTAACAGGTAGGCAATTTGATCTTAAACCATCAAGAACTATTCGTTCAAGAAGCTCAAAATCAGAAGAAATTTCAATCAAGGTTTTAGCGTATCTAAATCTCTGCATTCTTTTTGTATTACTATCCATGCAAATTAATTTTACAACATTACATTCAAGCCAAATTATTTTTAAAAGCGTCCATAAAATTGTAGGAATCATAGAAGTGAACCCAAACAAGAATTTTCTTAATCTGTGATTGCATATTACCAATCGATGGATCCCATTTAGTTATGATGAACATATTTCCTCTAATGAAAATTGGACCAGATTTAAGAGTTTTGATTCTATTCGTGTCACTAGTAAAATCAAAATAAAAGTGAACACTGTCTGATCTAATATTCACTTGACCTTCTAATTTCCAACATTTAAGAAGAAAATTTACCATCGTAGGGTAGGATAAGGTGCCATCCAAGAAGAACCCTACCAAGAAATTGCTCCAATACTTAAATCCTTCATTTTTAACAACTTCTGGTATCATTTTCGGCAGTCCATCTCGAGGAACATCAAAGTGTTGAGGCACAAAAATGCCAGCGTTCCTTGGTAAAGAACTGAAAAGAGAAGCGTAGTCAGCTTTCATAAAGGAAGGAAATGAGGATTTAGACGAGAAATTGGATCTAGAATCAAGATTTGGAAAAGAGGGATTTGATCCAAGATTAGCCGAAGAGGGTTTCTCGGATGAAGGATTAACAAGAGAGGGAGGAGGATTAGGAGGAATAATTGGAGAGGAACATGAGGGAAGAGGAGGGAAAGCATGGTCAAAGGTGGATGAGGTGGAAGACGAGGATAGAGAAGTTGACGCGGTCGCCATTAACGAATCATAATTGAAAAAAAAGCTCAGTTCTTATTATATTTTACTTATGCGTTGTTGATATATGATAGGTTATGGTTAGGTTTATTTCCCTTGGCGATCGTCCTTATCTGGTCGGCATGGTATACAATGCATTTTCTTAGCATTCGGTGTCGGAGATGAGGAGCGATCATCGCATATGGTATCAAAGCTTTGGTTAATTAATCTACCTAAAGTTTTAGAGAGTATAAACATATGAGAAACGTATATGTAATTGCTTTGGAGAGTAGCTATACATAATATATATTACAGTATATTAGCATGCAATTGAAAACCGTTGCTACATTTCTTTGAAAAGGACTAATCATTCGTGTTTCGGATAAAGAATGAGTCGTCAGCATATACAAAACACTACTTGGAACAATCCCACTTCTGGAGTGGTAGGTGAGGATGCTGATTGTGCATCGCTACACTCGATTTCCCAACTATATTTGAAGCCAAGATAGCGTCGATCATAAGGAAAGTATGTACTCCAGGAGTGGTAGTAGATAGTGGTGCTCCGGTGCAAGCACCTAAAGTTGTAGATTTTTCTAAACAGTGTGAAGATTATTCTTCTTTGAGTGGAAAGTCATTTGATGGGATAGAATCGTCAATCGAGGTCTAGAATTGGTTGGATACATGTATTTGCATCTTCAGAGATCATGGAATAGATGATGCGATAAAAAAGAAACATGCTTGGAGATAGTTGCTGGGCCCAGTCGTGGATTGGTGGAACTCTGTAATCATTGACACTCCTAAAAGACCAGATATTGTGGGAGCATTTTAGGACCAAGTTTGAGGATAAGTTCATTTCTACGGTCCAAAAGTTTAATCTTTTAAGAGGTTTGTTGAGTTAAAGCAAGGCGAGAAGTCTGTTCCTGAATATACACCCGAGTTTGAAGCTTTGTCTAAATTTGGCCCTTCTTTTATCGATGCTTCTCCTAGGAAGAACGAGAAGTTTATTAATGGATTAGATGAGCATCTTGGTGATAAGCTTTTTGACAATATTGAGGTTTCGTTTGGAAAGCTTATTGAGAAGGTGTAACAATCTAGAATTTTTGACAAGTTAAATAGCAAATTTTGTTGAATTTATAAATTAAATAGATTAAGAATTGAATTTTTCTTAAATAAAAATATATGATATTTTAAATTTGATTTGAAGATTAATAAGGGTTAAAATGATTATTAATGAGATTGGGATTTGCTAGTATTATTCGTCGTTGAATCAAAATTGTTCAAAGATAACTAGAATATGAAATACCACAACGAAAGCCTAGTTTTGCATATTGTTTTCATAGTATTTTAAGCAAAATGCTATCTAAAGTACCACTCTGCTTAAGCTTACAAGTGTAAGTACACTTTTTTATGCAAGCCTTTTTCATGCATACTTCCACTTGCCCCCTTAAGTATCACTCCCTCCGTACCCCACATTCCTTTCATTAACACCTCTTCCCTTCACTTTTTCATCCACTTTTCATTTATCCTTGTTTCCATCTCCTTCTTGAGCTTTGAAGTCATAGCTAATGTTAGACCAAAAAATGGCACTAACACCCAACTGTCTAGGATTTGTGAAGAACAATAATCTAAAACGTAGAAAATGAAGCAAAGACACGAGATTTATAGTGGTTCGGCATTAACAAGCCTACATCCACTTCCTAGTTTCTCAATTCATTCAGAAATTATAATTACTATGAGTATAGACGTTATATCACTCGATTACAATGAATAATACTCTCCGAATTCATTGATTTTGTTGAAGAAGATCTTGATTCTTCATTGGCAGCCATGTCCAAGATACGTAGAGCTTCCTTAGGGCCCAAAAAGTCCCCTTCATGTCATGCATTTTCATGTACTTATAGGCAGAAAATTGGGTAGGCTGTGTGGACACATGGCGGCATCAAGGAGGATCTCGAGAGTAGTGGAGAAAGTGGGGAAATAACCTTCAATTCATCGGGTGACAAGTGTGTACTGATCCAGTATTACAGGCAAGAGAATGGGTTCATGGATGAAGTTGCTTAACTGTTTTAGAGCAGCAGGCACAGGGAAAATCGGATAGGGCGAACTCCGATCCGATCCGAAACGGGGATCCAATCCGAACCAAAAAGCGGGATCCGATCCGAAAAGGGGCTCTGATCCGGTGACATTTGCATACACAATTCAAGTTTCCCAACCTTCTATCACTCCATCCAAGTGAGCATCAATCAATGTAAGTTCATACTCAAATTCCTGGCTTTGGGTAGCCTGGTCACAAAGCAGGCTAACATTTTGCCCCCCAAAGTACATCTTATTGTAGATGAGATGCGGTTTGAATAAGTCGAGCTGAATCTTTTTGAAACGTCAGCCACCATTGAGGAGACTTTACCAGATTGGTGTATCATATTGAGTAGTCCCATCACATGGAATTTTTCCTATATAAATGGCTTATCATACATCGCATTACTTCTGTTGATGCTTACCGGGCCAAATTCCATGGCTAGAGTGGTCAAGTTGATAAAGTAACCGTCTAAATCTCGTAGAATCAAGAGGTTGAATTCCTTCATCATAAGTCAAGTAGGATCGTTGGCTTCCGTGTGAGATCATACATGCACAAGTTAATGCCAAACGACGTTGTCTTCCAATGCAAGTCAAGTGTATTACTGAGTCAGGCTTTCTTTTATGCATAAATCAATGTGTGGAGTAGTCATCCAAGTCATAGGGTAGTATCAGAATCTTCAGACCTTGAGCTAGCATCTGGCTAATTGGGATATAGTCTTAAGAATTGGCATATGGATCTATCATTTGAGCTAGGATTTGGACTATCTTGATATCTGGATATTAATCTAGAGCTCCTCGATTACATTGAATCATAACAATAAGGCATTAAAAGCCATGACACTCCGGATCGTTTTGTAATCACGTGATCATATACGAGTCAGCATGAGATGTTGAAAATATGCAAGTCAGTAGTTGGTAGGATCATCACAATTGTAAGGTATCAGAGGAGTTTATCACACTCTCCATTTGATGTAGTTGCGGATCAATTCTTTGGATTCATGATTGATCTATTAATTGGGTTTCTTGAACGGTCGAAATGAATCATATTCCAGAGATATAGCTTATATGTTCTGAATTATGCACAAAGTCCGGGTCATATTCAAATTTAGTCTACGAGTTAAATCTCGTGTTCCTAACATCAGTGGAGGACAAATGAAGTCAATGTTTATGCCCCCAGCATCGATGGGGGTTGGACCAGGTCAATCAGACATCTAGTCTTCTAGCCATTTTACTTTTCATTATCGCATCAGGTTAGAGCTGTAGGTTAGGAAATCGTAGTCGACCCAATCCATTCTTTATTCTTTCTCAAGTCAGCAAGAGTTGAAGTTGTATGCGTGAATGGTCGAATCATGTTCGCTTTGGTGTCATCTCGTCTCTTTAGTCAGAAAGTGAGGATAACCTTATCGAGTGTCAGCAAATTCAGATACTCTCCTCGCATCAACCACAGAGTTGAGTATGCTCGTCGATCACGCAAGCGGGGAACGTTGTTAGGGAGATATTCGAGCTCCTTTGTTTCATGATTTGGCATGATCCGAAATAACCATCATAGTCTTATTGAGCCTGTCTCTCATTCTTGGTTCCATTAAGCTTGACAATCAAGATCGTGGGCTTCATCAATGAAATTGGTCCTTTTTGGAATTTTACATTCCTATCGGTCTTTTCTGGGTCTTTCCTTTTGTCTTTATCAATTCAAGAGTCGGATGATGCTCTATTCGTTGTCATGAAAACATTGAGAATTTTTATCTCAATATTAGTATCCTCTTGTTGCAGGAATCTGTATCAGGATAGGATTTACCAACTTCTCTAGGAAAATCTAATGGTATAAACATATTGAGGTTTGTTCCAGAGGTGAATCTGCCAAGGCCTTTTGGTGGGTGTTGACGCGGAGAGACTTTGAAGTCTGAGTCTAGAATAACCGACATTGCTGTTATAAACACCTTAGATGGTCCAGGTCGATCTATAGATGTTGCTGCGGCGTTGAACCTTATGAGGAACGAATGTAGGGTCTCGCCGGACCTTTGTTTGATTGAAGTGAGTAATATGACATTCTTGAATCGACAGACGTGGACCTTTGATCGCTCAACGAAGTGGGTGATCAACGCATTCCAGCAATTGATCAAATCGGATGGATGCCACCAAAAATCGTAAAACAACTATGTGAGCCAAGATCCAGAAATGTTAGCTTGAAGTGCAGGGAGTTGCTAAAATCCCTGATGTCTCATGTGAAAGAGTTTTGACAGATGTTGCTTACAATGCCTTTTAGGTGTGCCGCCTCTGGTGAAGCCTCAAATTACATTGGCAAACTGGCCATTGTATTCGAGGAGTCGTTGCCAATTGTCCAATTTAGCGCTGGTACCCCCAGCATGAAGTCTTGAAGTGGGTAGAAGCTGGTCTCTGGCTTCTTAGGTTTTCATATGTGATAGTCGTGTATCAAGCTTCCATCCTGTAATTTTGGATGGTGATTCGCGGTTCAGATGTATGTGGGATAGTCTTGGGTCTCCCATCCAAGCTCTGAGGATCAGATTTGGGTGGAGATAAGATTAAATTATAGGTGGCTCAAATGCTTCTACTTGCCCCTACATTAAGGAATGGGAAGCTTCATGTCGAGGTTGAGTTGGATTTGAAACATTCATCTGAACTGGAGCAGAGGTTGGTCGGACTCCGTTTAAGTTTCTAGTGGCTCTTGTATTCCGTCGTTTTCATCCAGAATGTTACGTTAGAAGTTACATGCTGCATATGACTAAGAGGAGTTTGATTCCCCTTGTTTCATCCAAGATGACGTTGTCAACTTGTCGTAGGGTCTCGTGTGATATGAGCTACGGAGCAGGGAGTGTTCGAGCCATGTTCGTTGTCGCTTGAATTCACACGGTGCTCACTCCTGCGAGTAAATCGTAGTTCCTCGGCCTTCCATCTATCCAAGTAAAGAAGTTATCCATCATTTTCCGTCGTTTCTACAGAAGTTCATCTTGCCGAGCATCTGGGTTCTCAATTCAGCAATGGCACCATCCATTTCATATCTAGTCTGACATGCTGAGGGATCAACACAAGAAGAAATCTGTTGACTTCCTTCGTTCCTAGCGCCTTCTGCACCAACATCCTCAGCATGGAAGAAATTTCTATCTTCCTTCTTCTTAGCCCTTGAGTCGAAGTATCAGGCAATTCGCTTCCTTGCAAGCTAGAAGTCAAAGTAATAGCATACCCCCTCATCCAAGGTGTTTCAATCGGAAAATCGGTCGAGACTAGCAAATGGACGTTTACTCCGCATCCATTGTGTGGTCCTCAAACGGCCTCCAGTCCAGGGGTAATGGCATAAGACAGGTGGTGGTTAGATCACGTCCTTTTCAAATTTAGACATAGGGCGGCATATTCTGGATAGTCAGGGAAATCTTCAATCCATAAAAATCATGAATGCCACGATCGTATCGGATCGTATTAAGACCGGAAAATCGACGATCACTCGAGATCATATTAAGGTCGGGTAGAAATCCAAGAATCTCAGGGCTTCGTCGGGTCCTTCCCAGCCGCGAGTATTAAGTCGCATGACAAGTCATTGAATAATTCACTTTCAATGCCTCGTTTGGGTCGCCGCCTCGAGTTACGTAGGATGCCTATCATCAGGCATTAACATCAGCCTTCTGTATGTGGCCCTTTATTTGTTTTCTACTGGCCTGCTGATGTTGCAAGTGTGGGCCTCGCGTTCTTGACCAATTATCCTTTATAAATCTGGAATCATCAGACAAAGTGGTACTCCTGCAATATCATACATTTGCAAGTTTTTTATATATTTCAATCTAATATATTTGTAGTCAGAGCATTACTACACTGAGTAGTAAGCAATAAATTACATCACAAATCAGATAAGGGTTTCAATTCGATATCCCTTCAAATCATAATCCCTACAAATAAACAGCGTATCATATCACAACAATCGTAGGGGTGTGATGTGTATGTATGCCCCAATCAATAGTGAATAAAGTGCCTGGCCAGGGCTTGTTTAGGATTGATTTAGATCGACAGTGCATCCCCCCACATGTCCGAAAATGAGGGTTTCAGGCTCAGCTTCCATTCTTGCCTCGATCCTACAGCGGCGTGGGAGCCCTTCCGTGGCATTTAATCGCAATGCCTTTACACTCTCTTGTCGTATGCCCAGGGTAGAGTTCGAACTCCGCTTTCATTCTGCCCCCAATCCTTCAGTGGGGTAGGAGTTCATTTGCAGTGCTCAGTCCCTGGCGCCACTATACTCTCCCATCAAATACCCAGGGTAGAGTGGAATCAAGGCGACCTTTTAATCGTGGTGCACCGTCATGCCTTGGGGACGTCATCTTCCCATCCTTTATACTCTCTCTTGAATCATGAGAGTTAGAGTTAATCAGGCGAACAGTCATGTCATTCGCCCCGGCTTTCTTTATGCGCTCTATTTCCAAGAGCAGGATTCTGTCGGCTCGAGTGTCGTTCTCGAACTCGATTTTAATCCATACTTCCCACTTCGCTCTGGCGGATGTACATTATCGGGCAAGTGGTCGATCAACACTTCCTGAATCTTTGCGTTCTTCCATTCAATCTATGGGAGGATTAATTAGCACCAAACTTCATGTACCTACATCAATCATGTCGCACGAGTTAGTCATGCCAATAATTCAGGGAGCATGTAAAAGTAGATCGCATAATTGAAAAGTAAGCTTATCAAGGGGCAGTGTTGCCTCCTTTATTCGGATTCATGTAATCTGGTGGCATCGTGCATAGGTTCTAGCCATGTAGCTAGTCGGGCTACGTCCATCTGGGGTTAGATTTCGACTTTGAGCTGTACAACTCTATTTAGATGGAGGGTGTGGCTTTGTATATGAGCAGTTCAGTCGAGCCCATTATGGGTTTATTCCATAACTCCATATGCGGGTGCTAGAAGTCTAATCGATGTCAAAACCAGGGTACATGGTGTAATGTTCCCATCCATCCAATAGCTCCTCTATCCATTCTAGGTAAGCTGCTAGTCATGGTCCCTTCATCTGGAATTCCCTCCGAAACTGGCAAATAATAATCCGAGAGTTACAAAGATGTTCAACGGTGCTACTACCAACTCCTTAACGAGTTTTAGGCTGACGACCAGGGCCTTGTATTCGGAATCGTTGTTGGTTGCGGAAAATTCCAATCCTGAGGCATAGAAAATTGACCGTTCGTCAGGAATCATTGGCAAAACTATGGTGTCAGACCGTTGATCATTCCTTGCACCGTCTGTATATCTTCTAGGTGCTTGTTTTCATCTTTCTTTTTGTGGGGCCTTCTTCTTCATGTATTACGTCCTCTTGTGGAAAACTCAATGATGAAGTCAGTTAATACTTTCCCCCATATGGACTTCTATAGGAGGGAATTGAGATCAAACTGGTTCTGCTTAATGTTTCGTTCGAGCAATCACCCAGATGCCTCAGGTCGCTGTGGGACCTGTCGTATTGGCCAATCAGTGTGTATCACAATTAGATGAACTTGGAAATAGTGGTGGAGTTTTCTCGAAGCAATCTTCAAACTATAAGCGAGCTTTTAAATCTTTGGGTAGTTGCTTCGTTAGATGTCGCTCTCCTGCATCCCGAATCTTCATTTTCTCTGAGATCTATGTCTTTGGGCAGATCGTCGGGCAACTCTTTATGTGACATTTCCTTTGCTTGCTAAGTTGATGCCTCCTTCGCACTCCATCTCAGCAGGAAGGGAAGCGTATTTGGGTTCCATCTTTGATGTGTAGCATATTCCATTTAGGCAAACAGCAGGATCTTCTAGTAACTTAGTCACCACGGACCATTCCCACTCCAGTTTCGGTTGAGAATTTTAGCAATAGACATTAGGCTACAATGTAAGTTCTGAATTCTGTTGGAGTTGGTCAGTCTAGACCTTGATCAGATAAGCTTGAACATGACAGCATAGTTTGCGAGACCTTAAGTAATATTCATGTGTTATGTCACAACGGAAATAAGAAGTTGGGAGCTAATTGTTGATTCATATTTGCTTTAATCTCGAGCTCTCATCACTTGACCAAGGTCATATGGTGGTTGGTGAGTAGTCAAGTTGCTATACTCCGGGAGAGGATCCACAGGTCCAATCATGGCATGTGGTGGTTCAACTAGCACATAACTCTGGGCACCAAAGTATGATGTCGTAACCCTTATTCGATGGAAATCAGTCTTCCTCGATGCGGTTGACAGCAAATAGCCATTACATAGGTTAGCCAAGTTTTTCGGGAGGTGAACCACAGGACATATTTCATTCATCGCATTATACAATTGAAGTGCAGCTTTGGGATGTTGGGATCCTTGGCTGCTTTCCGGCATCCCATTATTGATAATCATGGTCACTAAGATCATATGAAACATCTTAGGAGTAGTGCTCGGATTTTCCATATAACCGTCATTCGATGCTCCGCATATTAGACAGGTTTAAGTTACATAAATAAGGTGGTCACTGCTTGTTAGGGAACAACATCAGTTGCATTGATGAAATCTACACACCATCAGAGCTATGGAAGAGGAAGCTGCTATGAGACAATCATTGTGTCGAATACTGTCGATGATAACAAGTTGAATTTGATCGACAGCTCCTCTCACTGCCTTACTGATGTAAGTAGGTGTCACGGCTATGGGGAAAAATCCCAGTCGTTGTCATCTTGTTGTGATATGCTCAGACTATCTATTTAATCTTCATTGACAAGCTTTGATGACTTCTGTTGGCCAAATTATATGTCGAGTCGAAGGCGAAGCCGTTAGCGGGTACGGGCGCAACGTCGGTGGGGGTCCAGGGCCCCACAGTCCCCGCGGCGATCAACCTTTTCTGAAATGATCTGAAAAATGTATTTTTCCCAGAAACAGCCGAACCGGGTCGGATCGGAATTTGCCTTCAAGTTGGGGTCGGATTGGATTAGTTCTTCCGATCCGGATCGGAGCATCATCACATGGTCAGTTCGGGAGCCACTCCTGCAGCTTGTTGTTGTTCTTTAGGAGCTGAGCGGGTTGGATATGGGTACCCCGATCCGAACCGGGCTATCATCCGATCTGGGACTACCATTCAATCCGCCTGGTTAAGCTTTTGGTATGTGCGGGTAGGATCTCCTTCTCCGACCCAGTCTCCTAGTGTTAAGAAAACGGAATTCCGATCCGCGAGGCCTGTGCATCTTCGTTCAAATCTACTCTGGTTGATCTGACCCTGACTTCCAATCAAAACACTGCTGGTTCAGCACATTTCCAACTCCTTCAGGACCCAGAAACTTCGAACCCATCAGAGGCCGTGTAGATTTGATCCATGATGGTTTGCGCATCTGAGTTGCAAGCGAATCTTCCAGAATTGAATACGGATCTCCTCTCAATGAACTATGACTTCCATTAGTAGATGAAGAGATCTATGGTTGAGAACCAGTCCATTCTCAGTGAAAGCACCGAAATGTTAGACCAAAAAATGGCACTAACACCCAATTGTCTAGGATTTGTGAAGAAAAATAATCTAAAACGTAGAAAATTAAGCAAAGACACGAGATTTATAGTGGTTTGGCGTTAACAATCCTGCATCCACTTCATAGTTTTTCAATTCATTCAGAAATTATAATTACAACGAGTATAGACACTCAATCACTCGATTACAATGAATAATGCTCTCCGAATTCATTGATTTTGTTGAAGAAGATCTTGATTCTTCATTGGCAGCCATGGCCAAGATACGTAGAGCTTCCTTAGGGCCCAAAAAGTCCCCTTTATGTCATGCATTTTCATGTACTTATAGGCATAAAATTAGTTAAACTGAGTGGACACGTGGCGACATCAGGGAAGATCTCGAGAGTTGTGGAGAAAGTGGGGTAATTACCTTCAATTCATGGGGTGACAAGTGTGTACTGACCCGGTATTATAGGCAAGAGAATGGGTTGATGTATGAGTGGCATAACTGTTTTAGAGCAGTAGGCACAGGGCAAATCGGATAGGGGGCACTCCGATCCGATCCGAAACGGGGATCCAATCCGAACCAAAAAGGGGGATCCGATCCGATCCGAAAAGGGGCTCCGATCCGGTGACATTTACATACACAATTCAAGTTTTCCAACCTTCTATCACTCCATCCAAGTGAGCATCAATCAATGTAAGTTCATACTCAAATTCCTGCCTTTGGATAGCCTGGTCACAAAGCAGGCTAACAGCTTCCAAAGCATAACACTCTTCTTCTCCCTCCTTTTCCTCCTCCATTTTCTACCGTCTCCTCCATATTCATGGCCTACACCTTTTAACCACCTTTCCAGCTCCTCCTCCACCAGCCCAAAACCCCACTTCCTCTGCCCAAGTCTGGCCAAACCCCCCACACCACCACCTTCATGCACGACCATTCCATTATCCTCGATCTCACCTCAGCCCAGACCAACAACTTGCAGATGTCATAAATTCTCCAAAACTAATCCAAATCATGCTATTCTTTTATTTAAACTGCGTATTTTTTGAGTGGCTACAACTTTGTAGTTGATCACTTTTCCTAATACTAAACCTAGTTGTCCCAAAAAGTCATATCTTTAATGGACATATCTGCTAACTTTCTTTTTTGAACTTGAAAAACACCACCGCCATTCGTCCATATATCCCTAAAAAATGATCATAATTGATTTTTTTTAAACTAAAGAGAAAATAATTTCTCACAACTACGTAGTTGGGAATTTTTCTAAATCCAAAGAGTAGCTAGTCCAAAATCCCAAGAAAAGTTGGCCTATTTTCAGAGTTAGAAAAGTTAGGGCATAGTACACGGTTACGCTATCCGTCAATACGATTAAGATCCTACGATAAGTTTGATGGAGTGGATACGTCGATGAGAACTCTTCACGCTTATTTACTTATATGTTTAATTATGGATGTTAAATATACATGTGTGATATTGGATGAATGGATGCATACTTAATGGCACATATACACTGATATGCGTTAAGTACCATAACGCTTGCACATAGGAACTAAAATTATTGATGATATTGTTGTTAAATGTTATGGATGTTCATATCATGTTTAGTACTTGTGTGTTGTTACACACCCCTGACACTCTAATTATGGAATTAATCGGATGATTGGTTAGGTCTCCTTCTCAATTGGAAATATAAATGATTTTTATATAAATATTGAACAATTGGGCATGAAAAATATTGTTTTGAATTTGATTTGGAAATGAAACTGAGGATATACAAACAATCTTTGTAAAGATGGAAACGATTTTGAAAACAGTTTTGACTAAAATTGGCTAGTTCAATTTGTGAAATCAATTTTGAATTTAAATTGAATTTGAAGTCAACATTTGAAATATTATTATTGATGGCAAAACATATTGTGAACACTCAAGATTCTTAATTGCTTAAGAATTATACTTTCGCGTGGAAATATGTAAAGAAAGCAGTAAATAACACAAGAGATTTATAGTGGTTCGGTCCCGTAAGGGGACTACATCCATTTTGGAAAGTCGCTGACATTTTATTAACAACAAAGAGTTACAAGCTTAGACTATCTCATGACATCCTCTTACAAACTTTTCTAATTATTTTGAGGTCATAATTATCATATATGAATATTAGGAAAAAGAAACTTTTGCCCTTCTTCTTCCTCAAAGCATGGATGCCATTACAGAGTTCACTTGGAGCTCTCAAGAGATGTCAAAACAACCAATTTCCAACCCCTTTGAAGTGTGGACTTCGGGTTGTTTATAGTGGAGTGGTTAGGTGGGAGTAGGCAGGAGTAGGGGACCACACCAGTAAATCTCGGACCCTAGAGTGCATACCACCAGAAACTCGGACTCCTCCCTCGTCTTTCCTAAGAAACTCGTACCTCTTACTGGAGTATGAATTTCATACCCCGTGGAGTACGAAATTTATACCCCGTGGGGAACGTTGACTTCTAGGGAGGCGAGGCTAGAGGTCCAAGAACCATGGATTCGAGATGATGGACATGGCGTAGTTTTGAGGAGTTGTGAGGCTCTAGCCTGTATGACCTTTTCTCGACTTGTTTCCATAGCTTTTTGGCGACACTTCGGGCTTTAGCGTCACACGATGTGTTGAGTCGAGCATGTCTTGCGTAATTTTATGGTAGAGTACTCCATCCAGAGTGATGTAGCGAGATGATTGGCGAGTGAGTGCTCGTCTTTCTTTCTAACTCCATGAGAAGGTTCCATTTTTCAAATAGTGCTTAATTGGTTTCATCCAAGACTCAGGCTCGGTTTCGGTTTCTGCTGCCATTACCAAATATGTCTGCATCTGATCGATGCTCGGAGAGTCGAGTACTTCGACCGGGGCAAGTCCTATAAGTTGTGCATCCTCGGAGCTTTCCAACTCGGCTAACAAGTCTACTTTTTCATTCTGTTATTTGGGGACATATGTGATGATGTAGTAGTCGAAGTTGGTGAGCAATTCGCGAACTATAACAAGGTTGGGAGCGAGTCTTCTCGGCTTGGTATTCCCCTTGTACGTGACACACGATGAGATGCGAGTCGGAGTAGATTTAGATGGCCTTGATGTTAGGTTCGATTGCGATCCTAAGTCCAGCTATCAAGGCCTCATATCCTACGTCGTTGTTAGTAGCAGGGAAGTTAAGCTTCAAAGCATAACATATTAGGCGCTCCTTTGGAGTGATGAGCATGAACTTGGTGCCATATGACTTATTGTTGGAAGACTCATCCACGAGCAATTTCCATTGAATGTCTGGAGTTTTGACATCTTCCGGAGGAGGCTCCTCCGGGATGGTGAATTCCACTATGCAATCGGCAAGGGCTTGCCAGTGGATGGCTCGGCAAGGGATGAATGTTATCTCAAACTGACTCAGCTCTATATTCCACTTTAGTAGTTACCCAGATGCCTTAGGTCACTGCAGGACTTGTTGTAGTGGCTGGTCAGTGTAGACTTGAATAGGGTGAGACTGAAAGTATGGTCGTAGCTTTCGGGATGATATTAATAAGCAGTAGGCTAGTTTCTCAAGCTTTGGGTTGTTCTTTTCCGCCCATGTTAATCTCTTTCTGATGTAGTAAATGGATCGCTGGACATGATCTTCAATGCGTACGAGCGTTGCGCTGATTGCCTACATGGAAACAGCTAAATAAACATATAATTCCTTCATGATCCACATGTTTGGACAAGATAGGTGGTCTCTCTAAGTGATTCAGAAGGTCCTTGAATGTGGCGATGCACTCTAAGGTCCGAGCGCAGTTGCGCATCCCTTTTCGAAGAAAATCAAAATAGGGAATGCATTTGTCAGTGGCTTTGGAGATGAATCGGCTTAAAGCGACGACCTTCCCGTTTAGACTTTGAACATCCTTGATGCTCTGAGGGGCTTGAATGTCCCGGATAGCTTTGATCTTATCTGGATTGGCTTCGATGCCCTGTGAATTGATGATGAAACCCAAGAATTTTCCCCAATGCCACGCCAAAGGAGCATTTCAAGGGATTTAGTTTCATGTCATGCTGGTGGAGGACATCGAACATTTTGGAGAGGTCAAGAATGTGATCGCTTAATATTTTTGATTTTACAAGCATATCGTCCGCATATACCTCCATGGATTTCTCGATTTTTTCCTTAAAAATGAGGTTGACTAGTCGTTGATAAGTGGCTCCCGCATTCTTTAGACCGAAAGGCATGACGCGGTAACAGTAAAGCCCGAGGTCGGTTATGAAAGAGGTGTGATCCTGGTCGGGTAGATACATTGAAATTTGGTTGTAGCCTGAATAGGCGTCCATGAAGGATATGAGCTCATATCCAACGGTCGAATCAACAAGTCGGTTGACCTTCGGAAGTGAAAAGTTGTCTTTGGGACATGCATTGCTCAAGTCAGAGAAATCGACGCACGTTCGCCATTTTCGTTCTTGGCCAAAACTGGATTGGAGATCCATTCGGGGTAGTCAGCTTCATGGATGAAGTTGTCGTTTAGTTTCCTATCTTCCTTTTCCTTGAGTGCGTTTGATCCTTCAGTTCCCAAGAATTGGCATTTCTGTTTGACCGGAGGTTGTAAGGGGTCGAGAGCTAGCTTATGGCAAGCTATCGCCGGGTCGATGCCAGGCATGAAAGAGTGGGTCCAAGAGAACACGTCTAGGTTGGCCCATAAGAATTCCATAAGATCTTATTTTATTATAGAGTGAAGTTACGATCCAATTTTCAAGACCATTGACGGGTCATCAAGGATGATTGGAACATCCACGGTGGGCTCGACTGGGGTAACCCTTTCAAAATCGGGCTCTTTGTAAAAACCCGGAATTGACAATAAATAGTTATTTAATTAGAAGCTCAAAAATAGGTATTTATGCAAACAGTGGAGTTTGACCATGAAACTTTAACCATTGAGTTCGCCTCGGAATTCTGGTCAACTTTCATGTTTGGAGTTTCGTGAACGGAGTCCGAATGAAAAAGTTTCGGATGAAATACGAAAATGGACAGAAAATAAATAAATACAATAATTAATGTATATTATACCATATATGAACAGCTAACCTGGGCATTTTATTGCCCAGGCAGTTGACCATAGTGGTCGACTGGCTGTCGAACGCCACGGTCGACCTACTGGGCGATTAGATGCCTAGTGACGGCTGGGTCATATAGGGTTTTGGTTTATAATATTTATAATGTATGAACGGACATAAACTAAAACTAACCCGACGGTTCTAAGCCATTTCCACCTCTATAAATAAAGGGGTAGAGCATCACTCTTTTTCCATTCCAATCTATGAGGGCAACGGAGCTCTACCATTTTTCTTCCTCTTCTAACCTAATTTCTAAATAAAATATATGCATACATACACCAATCCAAATCAAATTCATATGGAATTGGGAAGATTAATAGATTCAATGGAAGAGGACGCTCAACGATAGATTTCTTCGCTCTTTTCCCTTTTTCTTACATTTCTACAGATCTAAAATTTTCCCTTTACTAAATATACTGTAGATTTATAAGAATTTGGTGATTGTAAGCCTAAAAAGGTTCAAAATTCAGGAATTGGAAGCTATAAAGTGAGTGGGAAATTTACTAATACAATTATAATGGCTTATCTATTTCAGTTGAATCCAATCTATGTTTTATGCCTATCAGATCAGTTATTTAAATAATTGTAAAATGTGATAACCATTAGATCTGATTATGTAAATGTTTAAAATTGGTAAATGACAAGTTGTGATTATGTATAAACATGAATTGTAGGATTTTTATATATATCCCCACATATTCCTACAAGTTATGTCATGAATTATGAAATATGTTGTATATGTCACATAACATTGTGGATCTGGAAATCCGTCCCATTAAACATAAATTTGTTGTAGTTATGTTCCAGATCTTTAGTTCTGTGCTGAAATATGAAATATGTACAATTGGGCAAAAAGATGAATTTGTGTATTATGTGATTGTAAGAATAAAAGAAATATTCCTTGTTTATATTCAATACTGTTGGGTTTTTGGCTCAACCATGTAAATTATGTCGTTTTCCTCATTTTTAAATAAAGAGGCGTTATTTTAGAATCACAAGAAGTATGAAAAAAAGAATTAAAAAAGGAAAAGTGGTGCAAAGGTACATATAAAAAATAAATACATGTTTTGCCTGTAATTTTCAACGACTATTCCAAAATAAAATTTATTGCATATATTTCTTGTGATTCGAAAACGTGTTAATTCCACAAAATAGGCATGATTTACAGTGATTTTGGCTAACGGTCCTTATGAGACTTGAAACCTTTCTGGCAAGATTGAATGTAAAAGGGGAATGTGTCGTTAATTTATTAGACCAAATCATTAAATGAGACCGCAAATAAGGAAATAACCATTGTAATAAATATTAAATTAGGGAAAATAAATGTGAATAGGAAAATGGTTACAATTCCTAAATTAAATTAGGATAACTGTTGTGGAACTCAATTAGGAAATTTAAATTATAACCGCATTTACACATGAGGTTAAACTCAACTTGTGCTGTAAGCCCGCCCCGAACCAACCGGCAAATCCAGCAACCATAGGTAGTCAGTTTAATGTGAGGGGTCCAATGCATAAATATAATCGTATAAAGACACGAGGTTAAGTTCACTTATGGTAGAAGTCTACCCGGAACCGACCGACATATCCAACATCCACAGGTAGCTAACTTAATGTGAAAGGCCTGTAATAGCTGTGTGTGTGTGTGTATAACATTCCACCAAGAAATACATAATAAGAATAGAAATTGTCTGTTGGGGTGCAAAAAATAGATAACTTGGGACTGATAAATAGTTGTCTGAGGAAAATATGACCGTCAGGGTCATAAAAGGGCAATAAAAAGAAATGGGTGTCAAAAAATGGATTAATGGGTATTTATTGTCGTTTAATACTAAGTCCAAATTAGGGAAGAAATTAAATAAATATCCTAGAGAAAATGAAATATAACCTTCCTTATTTATGTCAATAAAATTTATAATTAAAAATATAGTTGGACATAGTAGGTTAATGATGTAAGATATTATTAACCATATAAACCCGTGATACAAATAAATGGTGTACATATAGTATTTCTGTATAAAGAAATTAAACGGAAATGACTTAATAACGCAGCCGACTTTATCCCAAAACGGGAAAGATGTTAAAGGCAAAAGGGGGACGAACAAATAACCTTCGTGTATAGTCTGCTTCCTGGGTCCTAAAAGGCTAAGAGACTAGGGTTAAAGAGTTCACCTAGGAATAAGTTTTTCAGTATAGGGGTCTTAAATAACAGGTGTGTGTTGGCCTACCCAAACCTGGAAATTAAAAGGGCCAGATATGGCCACCTATCCTATAGGAAGTAGTAAGTGATTAAGAAGGTTATCTAATAAGGTCAGCTAGAAGGTATAACGAATGATAAAATACCTACTCTCACCTTATGCGGGGTAAGGGCATATGCGTGAATAATGGAAGCCTTGACTAGTATGGCCCATAGCTAGTGCCCTCTAGTTTATGTTAACATTATATATATTACCGAGGGTTAATAAGTAACCATAGCCATTGTTTTGGGAGTTTGGTGTTGTTTTGTCGTTGTCTTTGTTGTTATCCCTTTTCAGCATCAGGTTCTTGGCTTGGTAGTGATTCGTGCTTGAAACTGTTAGTGTTGTGTAAATCGCATGACTTAGGTTAATGAGATTTTTATGTTTGGAGATGTTTATATCATTCACGTGTGCCTGTTTGAATGAAATCTCATTTTTCTTATATAAACTAACAGTTGTCCAAGGGCTGGAAAGAATAGAATTCCGTGTTGGATAAATTTTAGCAAAGGATCGGTTTTGCGTTATTTTTGTCATGGGTATATAAATAAATAAATTACTGTTCCTTGTTAAAAGCTAAAATTTATTTTTGGTCTTTTTGAGTGTGATTTCAGTTTTCGCATTTTTGGCATGACTGACTTCCTTTTTTGCCAACATGTGCGTTAAATCGTTTAAATTTCTGCAAAATACATTTTTGAAGTTTTGGGGAAAATGTTGTTGGAAAAAAACATTTTTATCATTTTCTTATTTTATGGGAAAATGAAATGGTTTTGAAAGAAAAAATTTCAAAAATAAACAAGACACGTTTTTAAGCGGAAATTTATTCTTATGAAAAATTTCGATTTTTGGTCACATGAATAGGACAGGGTTTGGATGTTTCATGTGCGCGTTTTAGCGGTACAACAGGACTGACGATGCGATAAAAATGTTAATGGTAAGAAGGAAAGGGCTGTTTTAGCCTCGGAAACGTTGTTTCCGTGCCTTGTCAACGATGCGTGCAAGCTATTAATTTACTCGTTTTATGTTTTAGAGCTTGTTTTAAGCCTCCTTTACAATCCACAGTTGGAAATTTTGGAGTATTTTGGGTAACTGAGGTGAAAATTCCACTGTAGGGCGGGAAATGGGATAATTGTAAGCGGAGGAAATGTTGAAATTCTTTTCTTTAATTTCCTTTTTTCAGTTTAGGAGAAATTAAATAAAAAATGATTAGATTGCGTGACGATTGGATGGTAGGGTTTGGATGCAAAATTGGTTGCTTCACACTTTTATTCGTAATTATGTGAAGGTAATGGATAAAAAGGAGTTTTCGAAATTTGCATTCATATAAAACTACCAGTATATTTAGGACGTTTTGCATCATGCTTTCAAAAGTGTTTTTAAAAAATTTCAATGCATACATATAGAGGGCCCGATTTAGAATCACCTTGCATGCATGTTTTATTGTTGAAACGCATTATGTACACCATGCACATATACACATGATTGCAAAGTGGATGTACAGAAATTGGTTGTGTAGGATAGGATAACTAGTTGTCAGAATTTCGGGATGAAACTCCTTTTAAGGGGGGAAGAATGTAACAACCCAGAATTTTGACAATAAATAGTTATTTAATTAGAAGCTCAAAAATAGGGATTTTTGCAAACAATGGAATTTGACAATGAAACTTTAACCATTGCGTTCGTCTCGGAATACTGTTCAACTTTCATGTTTGGAGTTTCACGAACGGAGTCCGTATGAAAAAGTTACGAACGAAATACAAAAACGAATGGAAAATAATTAGACAGAATAATTTAGAAATTTTATACCATATATTAACAACCGACCTGATTGCCCAGGCGGTCAACCATAGCGGTCGACCTACTAGGCGATCAGATGCATAGTGACGGCTGGGTCGTATAGGGTTTTGGTTTGTAATATTTATAACGGATATACGGATATAAATTAAAACTAATCCAACGGCTCTAAGTCATTTCCACCCATATAAATAAAGGGGTAGAGCCTCACTCTTTTTCCATTCCAATCTATGAAGGCAGCAGAGTTCTTCCATTTTTCTTCCTCTTCAAACCTAATTTGTAAATAAAATATATTCATATA
Source organism: Allium sativum (assembly GCA_030737875.1). NCBI lineage: Eukaryota > Viridiplantae > Streptophyta > Magnoliopsida > Asparagales > Amaryllidaceae > Allium > Allium sativum. The sequence goes on along the minus strand of CM060916.1, from coordinate 1,032,444,106 downwards.
TACACCAAACCAAATCAAATTCATATGGAACTGGGAAGATTAATAGATTCAATGGAAGAGTATGCTCAATGGTAGATTTCTTCGCTCTTTACCCTATTTATTACATTTCTACAGATCTAAATTTTTCCCCTTTCTACATAAACTGTAGATTTATAAGAATTATGGAATTGTAAGACTAATAAGGTTTAAATTTCAGGAATTGGAAGCTATAAGGTGAGTGCGAAATTTACTAATACAATTATAATGGATTATCTATTTCGTTTGAATCCAATCTATGTTTTATTCCTATCAAATATTTTATGTAAATAATAGTAAAATGTGATAACCATCAGATCTGATTATGAATATGTTTAAAATTGGTCAATGACAAGTTGTGATTATGTATAAACATGAATTGCAGGGTTATATATATATATATATATATATATATTCCCACATATTCCTACAAGTTATGTCATAAATTATGAAATATGTTGTATACGCCACATAGCACTATGGATCTGGAAATCGGTCCCATTAAACATAAATTTGTTGTAGTTGTGTTCTAGATCTTTAGTTCAATGCTGAAATATGAAATATGTAAATTTGGGTAAAAAGATGAATTAGTGTATTATGTGATTGTAAGAATAAAAGAAATATTCCTTGTTTACATTCAATACTGTTGGGTTTTTGGCTCAAGCATTGTAAATTATACTGTTTTCCTCATTTTTAAATAAAGATGCATTATTTTAGAATCAAAAAAAGTATGACAAAAAGAATTAAAAAAGGGAAAATGGTGCAAAGGTACACATAAAAATGAATACATGTTTTGTATATAATTTTCATCGACTATTCCAAAATAAAAATATATTGCATATATTTCTTGTGATTTGGAAATGTGTCAATTCCACAAAATAGGCATGATTTACAGTGATTTTGGCTAACGGTCCTTATAAGACTTAAAACCTTTTTGGTAAGATTGAATGTAAAAAGGAAATGTTTGGCTAATTGATTAGACCAAATCATTAATTTAAAATTAAGTATTACAAAATAAGAAATAATAAATAAATATTAATAACTACGTTGACCGCACGTAAACACAAAAATGAATATATATATATATATATATATCTATGTATATATATGTATATTATTCTTCCAAATCAGCGTAAAACGGCGAAATGAAAATTGTATGGAATGTTTAAATATTGGATAAGTTTCAATTATGGAATTATATGCAAATATAATCCAATTTGAATTAATATATTTATGGTGACCATTTGTAGCAATAAATATAATTAATTGCCATAAATGAGACCGCAAATATGAAAATAACCATTGTAATCAATATTGAATTAGGGAAAATAAATGTGAATAGGAAAATGGTTACAATTCCTAAAATAAATTAGGATAATTGTTATGGGACCCAATTAGGAAATTTAAATTATAACCGCATTTAGACACGAGGTTAAACTCAACTTGTTGTGTAAGCCTGCGCGGAACCAACCGGCAAATCTAGAACCACAAGTAGTCAGTTTAATGTGAGGGGTCTAATGCATAAATATAATCGTACTAAGGCACGAGGTTAAGTTCACTTGTGGTAGAAGTCTGCCTGGAACCGACCGGCATATCCAACATCCACATGTAGCCAACTTAATGTGAGAGGGCTAGTTTGTAAACGTATATATATATATATATATATATATATATATAACAGTCAATCAAGAAATACATAATAAGAATAGGAATTGTCTGTTGGGGTACAACAAATAGACAGCTTTTGACTGATAAATAGTTGTCTTAGGAAAATATGACCGTTAGAGTCATAGAAGGGCAATAAAAAGAAATGAGTGTCAAAAAGGGGATTAATGGGTATTGATTGTCGTTTAATACTAAGTCCAAATTAGGGAAGTAATTAAATAAATATCCTAGAGAAAAGGGAATATAACCTTCCTTATTTACGTCAATAAAACTTATAATTAAAAATACGGTTGGACTTAGTAGGTTAATAATGTAAGACATTATTAGCAATGTAAACCTATGATATAAATAAAAGGAATTAAACGGGAATGACTTAACAACGTAGACTACTTTATCCCAAATAGGGAAAGGTGTTAAAGGCAAAAGGGGGATGAACGAATAACCTTCGCGTATAGTCTGCCTCCTGGGTCCTAAAAGGCTAAGAGACTAGGAAGTCCACCTGGGAACAGGTTTTCAGTATAGGGGTCTTAAATGGCAGATATGTGTTGGCCTACCCAAACTTGGAAGTTAAAAGGGCCAGATATGGCCACCTATCCTACGGGAAGTAGTAAGTGACTAAGGAGGTTATCTAATAAGGTCAGCTAGAAGTTATAACGAACGATAAAATACCTACTATCACCTTATGTGGGGTAAAGGTATATGCGTGAATGACGGAAGCCTTAACTAGTAGGGCCCGTATCTAGTGCCCTCTAGTTTATGTTAACGCTAAATATATTATCGAGGGTAAATAAGTGACCAATACGTCCGCCTATTGTTTTAAGTGATCAGGAAGAATCTACCCTATCTATCATTGATAGTGAGGCGTCAAATAATAAAGAATATGGATATAGAATAGAAACCCTGAAATTAGGGGCCCACTCTCGATATAATTAACCAGTTAAACTCCGTTATAAAGGTTTCGTAAAAATGTATGTAAATGTCCTATCTCAGTAATGTAATCGGGGAATACTACTTTGGGAAGGATAGTAAAGTCGTGCGTAAACATTTACTAGGTTGGGCTAGAATCACTAACCTGGTTAGGCATACAGCTTGGGTTGAACCAAACGGGATATATCTGTGTTACAGTCTGTGTTGTACATTTCTTAATCACCAGAACTTGTTGTTCTGATCCCCTTCCTCATTACAACCTCCCAGGTTCCATAGAGAAGGTCGGGTTCTCGCAGATGATTAAGTCTGACTTTCGGTTCTTGTTCTTCCTCATGCTCGGTATTGGCAAAGTGACTTACTTTGAAAAGGTAGTTACTCGAGTTAATACTAATTTATCCTATCTTGTTTCCGTAGTGAGTTTTTAATCGTACTCTGATTTTTCACATGCTCATTTATTGCAGGTACCAGATATATGATCTATGCTTGGTTGTGTTCAAGTTTTTATTTTAGTCAAAATTTGGACGTAGAAAAGTGTAGGCTGTTACACTCTTCGTCCACCGTTCAACCGGGATCGTCGGAAAGACGGCAGTGGCGCCTGAGCCAAGGCTCAGACACCTTTGATTGCTATGTGGATACGGTCTTGTCTCAAGAAGGAGGAGGCGTAGTCTTGCCTTGTCCTTGTTGCGTGTGTTATTCCATTTTATTGTGTAACAATTTCGAGCTGTAGCTTGGTCACCCTTTGCTATACCGATCTCATTTTCTGTTGGGAATTTCATTAGGAGAGACCATGGTGACATGCAGACTCGGAATTCTCCAAGGAAGGGGCATCCAAAAAAGACATTGTATGGAGAGATGATGTCGATAACCACAAAGGTGAGGATTCGGGGATTCGAACCCGTCTCCGATCCCCATCTCCAAGTTCTACGGGTAGGTCAACCATGTCTGCGGGGTGGTTAGAAGATCTATTGAAGCCGTGGATCGTGGCATGTCAGTGTTTCAAGTCCTTGGTCTCCAACTTCATTTGATTATAGGCCTCTTTTAAAGTGATATCGACCGAGCTTCCTGATTCGATGAATATCCTTCGGACAAAAGCAGGGATGATCTGAGTTGTGATTAGGAGAGGGTCTATGGTTGGGATCTCAATTCCCTAGACTCTCTTTCACGGAAGACTATATTGTCCCGCATTATTTTCTGAAATTTGGCAAGGATGGACTCGTCTAGAGTGGAGCAAGCCTCATAGGTGGCATTCTTTATAGAGCTTACATACACTTCCATTTTTCGGAAGCTTTCATGTGTGGGATAAGGCCCGCCACATATTGTGTTGATCACGATGCCCTGCCTTTGATTGGACGGACCTAGGGATGTATTGGCAGGTGCAAGATGTGCGGGTGTAGGAGGACCCGTAGTTGATTTAAGAGGGACAAGGTCTTTAACGTGTTGTTCCAGGCGCTTCGCGCGGATGAACTTTTCGATCATGTCCCTAAGTGAATGGCAATCAATGGTATTGTTCTCATACATGTCGTGGTATCGGCAGTATCTGCCAGATTCTTCTTGCGATCAGTGGATTCCCTAGCATTTGGCCTCTTATATTGGAGCATATTACATGTTTCCAAGTATATTGTCTCCAAGTCTTGATTCAGTGGAGTGTAGGTCCCGTAAGTTTGGTAGCGACCGGGCTTCTTGGGATCTACTGTAGCCTGGTTGTCATTGTAACCGCCCTGCCAATCGCTGTTCGGCTTTGGTTTATAGGGGACTAGTCCTTTATGTTTGTCGAAAGGTTCCCATATTAGTTTTCCTTTGATGTTGTCGTCGGTGGTATCGGCATGTTGATTATTCGAATGGTTGGTCCGAGCAGCTTGGTTATGCCTTGCTTCTTCTTGACACAAGAACTGTCCGACCTTTTCGTATATAAAGCATCAAGACTCTTAGTTTGTTTTCTATCAATCCAAGCTCGAAATTCAGAAGTAGGAAGGACACTCTTTGCAAGCTGGAAAAGTATGGTACGAGGCTCTCGGTCGTCGACCTCGGCGAGGGCGGTACTGAATCATGAGATGTAGCTTTTGAGCGAATCTGCAGGCCCTTGGTAAAGGTTATAAAAGGTGAGGGCGTTCTTTGAAGTCGGAACGTGCATTCAGAATTGCTTAACAAATTTTGTGGCCAGTTGGCTGAAGTTGTTAACAGAATGGAGCGGAAGACGAGAGAACCAAAAAAAAGCTTGAAAAGTCATGTGACTTTGTATAGGATCTTTGTATATGGAATAAAGCGGAAATGACCATGATATACTAACTTGTCTAATACAATAGTTATGCAAGTAAAATTAAACGATATAGATATATCACAAGTAAATAAAAACAGTAAGTAAAGTGACACCATGAATTTTATACGGGTTCGGACTTCCCGTCCTACGTCTAGGCCCAGACTCCTTTTGAATTCACTATCAACACCCTCTCTTCACCTGGAGGAATAGGTTCACAACAATCTGAGCCCCAACAAGGATTTCCCCTCCTGAGCCCCGACACAGGACTTTTACAAATTACAAGAGTTTGACTTCTACTTGTGTTCCTGAAAAACACTGAATAGCCAACAGTTGAATAAACCTTTCCTATCATCTTATCCTAAAAAATATAAAGTGTATGTGAAGATTGAAGGAAGTATATTACTTATTGAATCAAGAGATATGAAATAATTCCAATGATTCAACAAGTAATTTGAATATATGAAAGCTTTTTAGAACGCAAGAGTTTAGAAATGTAGATCAGAAAATAGAATAGATTTGGTGATTAGAAAACTGAGTTGAAGTGTATATATAATAGTTAAAAGGTAGTGATCCTTCATGAAGAGTTTAATCAAAGAGATGCACCCACTTATTTTCATAAATGAAGAGAACCCCCTTTATGAAGAATGGCAACCTTTCATAAAAATGGTTGTTGTTTTGAATCAGTCAGCTAGTCTGTAAATCACCAGTCTGCTGGTTAAAAACACTGAAAATTGTATATACTTAAAATTTGTCAAAAACTAGATGTTACTGGGCAAAATAAGCTTGACCTGTCGACTGGTTCACCGGTCACCAGTCAACTGGTTAAGTATATTTTGTCCAGTCTTTGCTATTTACAACGATTTACATATACATACATACATACATATATATATATATATAATGATTTGTGCATTCATGTTATACTATGAGGATAGATTTTAACAAATATCTAACATGATTAAAAACTCATATGTATATGAACTTAGCTCTTCAATATGATCTTCATTGATCTCCATTCCTTTGTTGTCATGAATCGATAATCTCATGAATCAACATTCTCCCCCTTTTTTGATTGATGACAACACCTTTCATTTTTGTTGAGATAATGAATTGCTCCCCCAGAATGTATGCTTGTATATATTCATCTCTCTCTGATTAAAAAGCTTATCGGCAACATTTTGTTAGTGCATAATAAACTTACCATTCATGTAACAAAATGTTAGTGTATAAAATAATTATATATGAATATAATGACACAGATTTCTCCCCCTTATTCATTGATTAAATAGAATAATTATCATGAGAAAGCAGTAACCGAGTGTAGTAAAGAGTATACATTCATAGATCTTTAAATGAAACAAGCCCTAGCTCTCTTCGGAGTTTGATGAAAGTGTTCTCTAATAGGGGTTTAGTAAATATATCAGTGATTTGATTTTCTAAGTTTACAAATTCTAAGTTAATAATTTGCTTTTCAATATTGTCTCTCAAGAAATGATGTCGTATGTCAATATGTTTTGTTCTAGAATGGTTTACCGGATTTTTGGATAAATTTATTGCACTTGTATTGTCGCAATAAATTGTTGAGTTATTCAGATTGACATTAAAATCTTTTAGTGTTTACTGCATATATATTACTTGAGCACAGTCTAGTGCCATCGAATATATACTCATCTTTACATGTTGACAGTGAAACGCATTTGTGTTTCTTGCTGAAAAAAGATATAAGTGATTTGCTGAAAAAGGGACAAATTCCACTTGTACTTTTACGATCCATCCGTGATCCTCCAAAATCAGCATCACTGTATGAGACTATTTCGAAGAAACAATCTTTTGGATAGAAAAGTCCAAAATCTTTGGTACTGCTAAGATAATGTAATATATGTTTTACTGCTCTCAAATGTGATTCTTTTGGATTAGCTTCAAAATGGGCACATAAACAAATACTCATCATAATATCCGGTCTACTAGCAGTTAAATATAGAAGTGAATCTATCATGCTTCGATATAACTTTTGGTCGACACTTTTACCATTTTCATCTTTATCTAAATGTGTCGTTGTACTCATTGGTGTAGGTTTACTTGAAGTATTTTCCATTCCAAAACGTTTTATTAGATTATTGCAGTATTTTTCTTGATTTATGAAAATTCTATTTGATAGTTGCTTAATTTGCAAACCCAGAAAATAAGATAATTCTCCCATATGCGACATTTTGAACTCGCTTGTCATTATGTTTGAAAATTCTTGACATAATTTATCATTTGTTGAACCAAAAATAATGTCATTGACAAATATTTGAACTATCAATATATCTTTATCAGCTCTCTTCATAAAAAGTGTTTGATCAACCTTTTTAATTTGGAATCCTAAATCTATTAAATAATTTTTAAGACGTTCATACTAAGCACGAGGTGCTTGTTTTAACCCATATAATGCCTTTTTCAATTCGAAAACATGATCAAGAATTTTTTCATGTGCGAATAGTGGAGTTTGTTCAACATATACTCTTGCCTTAATATATCCATTTAAGAAAGAACTTTTAACATCCATTTGATATAGTTTAAATTTATGAGAACATGTATTTGCTAATAAAATTCTAATTGCTTCTAGTCGGACGATTGGAGCAATTGTTTCTTCATAATCTATTCCTTATTCTTGATTATAACCTTGTGCAACAAGCCTAGCTTTGTTTCTAGTAATATTACCTAATTCGTCTGCCTTATTTTTGTAAACTCATTTTGTACCAATGACAGTTTATCACTTGGTCTTGGAACTAGTTCGTAGACTTCATTGTGTTCAAATTGATTTAATTCTTCTTGCATAGCAATTATCCAGTTTTCATCTGTTGATGCTTCTTTTGAAAATTTAGATTCAATATTTGATAAGAAGTCAACATTACTTAATAAATTTAGCTGGCTTCTTGTTCTTACATTTTAATTGACAAAAAGATTCTGTCCTTAAGTCATACATGACTTGTAATTTGTAAAAGTCCTGTGTCGGTGCCTGGGCAGGGGAAATATTTGTTGGGGCTCGGATTGTTGTGAACTTATTCCTCTGGGTGAAGAGAGGGTGTTGATAGTGAATTCCAGAAGCAGTCTGGGACTGGATGTAGGACGGGAAGTCCAAACCAGTATAAAATTCCTAGTGTCACATTAGTTACTGCTTTTATTTACTTGTGATATATCTATATCGTTTAGTTTTACTTGCATAACTATTGAATTAGACAAGTTAGTACACCATAGTCATTTCCGCTTTATTCCATATACAATGATCCTACACAAAGTCACATGAATTTTCATTTAGTATCAAAGCAGGCCATCGTTTAACCTTACAACCGTTATTTGATACTTAGTTAATATGGATAGTAACACTAGTACTAACACAAACACCACTGCAACAAAATATGATATTTATAATGCTTTTTTATAAAATATTATTCTAAAGTTTTATTACTTACACTTAATACTTTCTTTCAATTGAATTTGTTTTGGTAATTAGAGTGTAACGCTAGTTTCTATTCACGGCAACTTCACAAATAATTTTTCTATCTTCCCTGCTAATCCATTCCACTTCCTCCAAAACTAACACCGTACCTCACAAATCAATCAACCGATTGCGAAAACCTCTTCCATCTCCAATCTCCTCAACCTTTAGCCACAGTCTCCCTCCAAAACGCCTTCGATCTCCAATCTCTGTCGAAGCTAGGGAAGCGCTGTTTGGATCTAATAGTCGGTTTTTATTTTGGTAAGCGATCCTAATTCTTTGTTTGGGTATGCTATAGATCTGAATTTACGATTATGTATTTACGATTATGAATTTATGATTGTGGATCTAATATTCGATTAGGGTAGCTGTTTTTGGTAAACAAAATGTTATTTTTTAATTTTAGGGTTGGTGTTTTATGAATTTACGATCGTGTATGCTTTATGTTGTATCATACCTGATAAACCCTATTAAAATAGTAAATGAAAAGAATTAATTTTCCTGCTTTGTGTTATCTTTTCATGATAATACCTGATTTCAAACGAAAACACAAAATTTAAGTACGGTATCATCTTATAATATTTTTTTAAAACTTTTCTACAAACATGCATGGGTCTCACAACATATTTATAAAAATTAACAGAGTTAATTTGTCACTTTCACCTCTTATAGGCATCTTGGTGCTTTAGCAAGATGAGTCATCATTTGGAGTTTTTAAATACAACATTACAATAATAGCCATTCAACTAGATTTTCTTATCATCATAATGTTTCTACAATCCACGGTTGAAGTAGATTCTAACTTAACACAATATACATCACTTTTGGTGTTCATTCGGTATATGTCAGCAATTAATGTGTAACAAGAAACAAAGATGCTTAATTTGGGTAATACCTTAAGGAATTCCACAAGGAATAAATGAGAAAGAAGTTTACATCTTGTGGCTATGTCTTCCCTCTGATATACTTGACGAGCACCACCAATGATATACTTGATTCAACATTGTTGCTTTTTTGTGTTATGGTTGTAACGACGAATACCACTAATTAGCCCTACACAGTCGGTTCCCTTCATTAATCGTGTAGATTTTTTTTATGGATTTGAAGCAGTTTCACAGCGACTGAAACTAAATGTTGCAGTTATTATTCTCAGAGACTATACCTGCTAGTTTCTTTGCTATGCTGAAATTGCATGCTGTAGTTATTGATCTTAGAGACTATGCTTGCTAGTTTCTTTGATAATCTCTACATTGAGTGGTTCTCTTGTTTTTTTCCAGTCTTTTTTCTTTTCTTACATGCTGCTTCTTGTAATGCATTATAATGTAATACTAATGCATTATACTAGTTTTTTTCTTCTTTTCTTTTCTTTTTTTTTCTATTTTCTTTTTTTGCAGTTATTTGCTAAGCACAGCTTATACATTGCATACTAATGCTTATAACTATGTACTGTGGTGATCTTTTACTTTTATTTAAGTTTAGATGCATCATTTAATTTCCAAAAGAAAGTTCATGCATTGGGCAGATGCCAATATGTCTACATTAAATTGAACTATGCTATTTTAGGCCATATGTGCTTAGTATATTTATCTATTTCTGAGAAGCAGTATTCCTGATTGGGTGCAACTGAATTTATTGCAAATTTTACTGGTCAACCAATGTTCATATGGTTTTGCTTCAAGTACATTGCTTTCTTTTATGATACACTTTAAATGCTCCTTCAACATGAATATAGTATTATATAAATTGCAATCCAACAAAATTCAGAGTTGCACTTTTACACTTTCTAAACTAGTATATAATGCCAAGTTGCTTTCACAACCCACTTTAACTTGCAGCTCTCGGTGAATGAAAGTAGATTTCTTGGCCTTTAATTTCAATTGAACATAATACTACAAAATTTAATGAAATGTTAAGAAACCAACTAAATCCCATGTTTTATATATATATATATATATATATATATATAAGAAGCAAAGCTTTAAAGGATGATTTTATCATGTTTAAGTTATCTTTCATGTGTTACATATCGATATAGGTCATCTCATTCAATTTCCCATCTTTTTTTTTCTTAAAGTGAGTAACTAATTAAAATAAACCCACTTGATTTTTGGTAAACGCAGCAGTGAATTAGAGCATGTAACTTGAAGTTATTTTATTTACAACATGTCACATGCTGGATATTTTCTTCTTTTCCTCTTCTTTATAAAACAGTATAATTTTTTCATCGCCCCATCAGTAAATGGTTCGAAATGCAACTATTCAGACGTAAAAACCTACCATTTAAAGTTCACATAATTCAGAAATGAACAAATATGACAACAGAGGCAAATAAGGTAATTTTGGTTTGCAGAGAATGTACTACCAATCTTCTGTTTCTCAGTAAATACATTTATTATTTACAGGTTCACATTTTTTACCTTTCATCCTATAATTGATTGCTCTTAAATTAAAACTGCCAACTGCAGCAAAGTCGTTGAATTTTCACTGTATTTTCGCCTCTTGTTCAGTCAATACTTTAATTATTAAGTTAATGTCTAGCATTTTAGAATGAATCGTCTTAATTGTACAATTTTCAACCGGGACAGCAAAAGACATTTATACCGTATAAAATACAATGATATCTTTAACTATAGTTGATATATTTTTGATTTCGGGTGAACTACCCAAAATGCAATGTATAACCAAATATCATTCCAGAATTATAAGTGGTTTTGGCATTCTTTTATTTTTGTTTCAGCTATGTTTTATATATTTGCAGCAGCCATAGTTGATTTCAGCTTTAAATTTAAATTCATAAGTTGCATCTAAGTAGGTTTTAACAAACTCCAAAATTTATTTATACCGCTCTAAGTGTTCTCTTATATTTTTTCTAGTGAATGATATTTTTTATAATGAACGAATATAATTATCACTACATCCGGTTTGCCTCGTTAGCCAGTGGCATTTCAAACTGACAACGCTTACCGTTAAGAGAACCAAGTATCAACTCACATCCTTTAGCCTCTCTATCAAAGCATCTAAAGACATCTTCTTTGGGTTCAATGCTAAACTGTGCAGTTAAAATGCTCAGTGGATCCAACGCGGTGGAGATGCAAAAAGTTGTAGAAGAGATAAATCGAGGAAATAGCAGGATATAGTGGATGAGTCTAAAATAGCATATAAAACTCGTATTTAATGCTTTTACAAATATACAAATGACAAATAAATGGAGATTTAACTTTTAAGTTGATTATAATTAGTGCATTATTTTTTTTAAATAAAAGCATAAGAAAATAAATGTAAACTTTTTTTAGCTTGATTATATTTAATGGAATTTTTTAATAATTTATATTCTGAAAAATATATGTTAAAAATATATATTAAAAGGATAATTTTATAAATTTTATAACGTATAAATGTCGTTTTTAAATTCATTTCTTTTATAGAAGATATAGCGGAATACAGCCGAAATAATGGGATATATCGGGAATATCGGAATATAGCGGGGATTTAAGCGGAGAGGCTATTTCAGGAGCTATTTGGAAATAGCGTACAATAGAAACCCACTACACGATATACTGGGGATATCAGGAGGTAATAGCAGGGCATAAACTGCACAGATGCTAACCGACTGCCTATGACTTTTCCTTTTTTTCAACATAAAAAAAATCCATATTTTTATCGTTTTAAGATACCATTTAGATTCTTATTCTTATTTTATGATGTGGCATTATAGGAGAAATTTTGTAGTTGACTACCAGAAACGTAAATATTTTTATATTTGGTTGATACTTGACATTAAGAAGGATAAATTTTGTTTATGTAAGTTGTTTTAGTTAAAGAATCACTGTTATCAGCTTGATCGATTCTTCGCTTCTCCATTTATGTCTTACGAACCTCTTCATGACTTGATATTTGTTTTTAAAATTGTCTGTAGTATGCAACATACTTGAAAACTAGTGTGTGTTACAAACTTATATACATATTCAGAGCTATATTTGTCTATTAAAAACTTGTAAAACTAATTTTTTGTAAGCCATATTATGCATTTATCCAATATTATGCATTTGAAAAAGTTATATACTGCTCATTTTCTTTAAGCCATATTATGCATTTATCCAATATTATGATTACCATTCCTCAACTCATTTTGGTAAGCAATATTATGTATCTATCCAATATTATGATTACCATTCCTCAACTGCAAGCCTGAGTCAGCAAGCCTGGGTTGCTGTGTGAAACAGCGAGTCGGGCTTGCTGTTTCAAACAGCAAGCAAGCCGGCTTGCTGTTTCAAACAACAAGCCGGGGATTGCTATTTTCTAAACATGAAATTTTCTTGCAATTGAAAGTATAGTTAATTAACTTGTTCTGTAGATAATATATTCGTTTTTTTTTAAAGTTGCCTTTTTTGTTTCTATTCATTTTAAACTAATTATTACATTAATATTGCTAGTGTATGCAACAATCTAAAGCAAAAGATAATTGAAAAAAAAATGTTCTATTTTAGCACAATTACAACCAATAACATAATTTTCATTTAATTGGTGCGAGGGAAAGAAATCCAAATTCAATCGATATTTCATTACATGTTTCTAGAAACAATTGTCCGTATTACAAGTACAACGCATAATTAAGAGAAACATTAAATGAATGTTTGGTATAACTATTAATTACAATGATTGGACTATTAAAATGGGTCCAATTTTGAATTGCACAATGACAGTAGTAGAAGTAATATGATTCATTTTACCATGTGAGGTTCACTTTCAATTCTGTTATAATAAGACTTAACTGAAGTATCTAAAACAAGAAGCAAAAAAAACATTACTACATTAGAGAACAAATGTTCATTTTAATATCTTGAAATTCGAAAACAATCGATTACCAGCGAAGAAGGCAAGGAGGGACGAGGGCGAGGAGCGACGACAGCGATGGGTGAGGAGGGACGACGGCGACAGTGTTGAAGATGAGCGAAAAACGGATGGAGCTAAGTTAGGGCTTCTCAATCGAATAATTGAAGATGAGGGACGTGTTTTGAATTAATTGAAGATCGATCTGTAAGTGTCGAAAGGCATAAAAAATTACATTTCTGTCCTTTTCGCACCCTAATTTCCGCACTGCACCGCACCCCCTCCATGAAATACGGGGACAAGACTCGTGGTGCACCCCATATGTATTTCGCCGCACCTCCATGCACCCCTACACCCCATACGTATTGGTGCGCAGTTCTTCATATATTTGAAGCAACCCTGCTTTGTAGCAAGGCCCACATAAGCCCAGAATAATTTTTACACAAGAGAGTACGTAGGCTTTTCTACTACCTAGGAATGAGATCTCACCACGGTTGTTACCATTTGGTCTGAGAATAATAATAATAATAATAGCTGATGAGTGCAGGAATAGCAAATGAGCAGCTGAGGTTAATGAGTTGATATGAATGAATACATATCCAGTTATGGAGCGTTTATTTATAGTCGCGGGTTCAGTTCCGTTTAACTTGTAGGTTAAAGTCTGTTCTCATAACATAATATACAGTAATCAAGCACCTCTCCTGCCTTCTCACAATATCTTAGATAATGTTCTAGGCACTCAAGAATTTTAGCATGTAAGTTAAAGTCTGTTCTCCTAACATAATATACAATAATCAAGCATTTCTCCTTATTTTTGGAAACGTGTGTTTTGTTCAGGAAATGTTCATTCAAATATGCCAATATTCACTAATAAATTTATCTTTCTTAACAAAGTGAATACAAATTTAATGTACTTTATGCAGTAGAAATCTTTTTTCTATGTAGTTTTGGAGCTTGAGCATTCTTTCTTCCCGTGTGTATCTTTAATTATATGTTGATGGAAAAAGATTGGGTTTATTTACACAGGTAAATAGATAATTCAATATTCTCAACTGCATTTAATTTCAAAAAATAAAAATATTTGATGTTAAAACTCAACTATTGTGTTGATTTTATTTTCATTATAGAACTTCCAAGGAGTACTCGCAAGGGGCGAGAAGCTTCATAGATGCTGCAAAGAGAAATATAAGAAATGCAGAGAAACTTTTATTCCCTTGTTTAGATTGCCGAAATCATAGTCGATAAGTTGATGATGTTATTGTTGAGCATTTAATTATAAGGGGAATGGATCTTACGTACAAGAGCAGTACTAAGTGGTATCATCATGGCGAACAATTAAATGTGGGCGTAGACATGAAGTTGGACAATATATTTGATCTAATTAAAGCTATTCATTTTGAAGATGAAGATTTTTTGAATCATGCTTTTTTACTGATGTTAATGAAGACGAGGATGTTCAAAAATGTGAGCATGATTTACTTAAGAATTTAGAGGAAGCAGAAACCCCCTAATATCTTGATTGTGTAGATCAAACTAAACTATCCGCCATCACTGCTTTGTATAATCTTAAATGTGAGGTTGGATTATCCGATAATGGTTTTGATAAGCTTTAGAAGGTATTACTGTTGTTGTTTCCGATGAATAATGTACTTCCTAAGACTTTGTATGATAAAAAAATTCTTAAAGTATTTGACATGGGGTTTGAAAAGATTCTTGCTTGTAAGAATGATTGTTATCTTTTTTTAAAAGTGTTTAAAGGTTTAGAAAGTTGTCCGAAATGTAACTCTTCGAGATGGAAGATAAATGAGGACACTACGGAGATTATAAGAGGTGTTCCAGCTAAAGTGTTGAGGTATTTTCCAATCATTCCAAGATTTAGGAGAATGTATAGATCGCAACAAATGGCAGAAAACCTAAGGCATTTCAATAATAAAAGCAATGATGGAAAAATGAGACATCCTGTAGATTCTATAACATGGAATGCAACGAACAAGAGGTGGAAATAATTTTCATCCAATCCATGCAATCTCGGAGTTGGTCTTGCTTCAGATGGTGTCAATCCATTTGCCTCGATGAGCTCCAAATATAGTTGTTGGCCAGTAATGCTTATGACATATAATCTCTCGCCTATGTTATGGATGAAAAAAGAAAATATGATGCTAACATTAATAATTCATGGACCAAAGCAACCTGGAAATGATATTGATGTGTACTTGGTGCCATTGGTAGAAGACTAAATTATTTATGGAATAACAGAATTGATATATATGATGCATTCAGTAAATCAGTTTTTAATTTAAAAGCAATTTTACTATGGACAATAAACGACTTTCTAGCCTATGGAAATCTTGCAGGATGTTGTGTAAAAGGCGAAAAAGCTTGTCCATTATGCGGTGTTAACACTTATCATCGATGGTTGAGGCATTGTCGAAAAAGTGTTTATATGGGACATAGAAGGTTTCTAGAACCTTCACATCCATGGAGGAAACAAAAAACTTGGTTTGATAACACTGTAGAGGATGGTAATAGACCTACAGTTCTAACGGGACGAAACATTTCTACTATTTTGTATGGTTTTCCAAATGTTTTTGGAAAAGATAAGAATGAAGCAACAAAAAGGAGGATGAGTAGGAAGAAGCTAAAAACAGATTTGAGTAAGAAGTTAAAAAGTAAAAAGAGGAAGCGGAAGAGTACTCACAATAAAGAAGGCCAAGATGATAGAAAAAAAGAGTTATTAAGGTAGAAAAAAAGATCAATCTTTTTTGATTTGCTATATTGGGAGGTTAGTATTAAAATTATATTTTTATTTTTAATAAACCTAACAATATAAAAGGTAATAAATTTTGTATTATTGATATTTGTAGGAAATTCCTTTGTGACATAATCTAGATGTGATGCATGTTGAGAAAAATGTCACTGAAAGCCAACTAAGCACGATGTTGCATGACAGTAAATCGAAAAATGGAATTAATTCAAGGAAGGATTTGGAGGAATGGGGGATTCGACAAAGTCTTTATGCACAACCTCGTGGGAATAGAACATATCTACCACCGGCTCCATATACGTTGTCATTGTCCAAAAAAAATATTTTGTAAAAGATTACATGATTTTAAAGGTCCCAATGGTTATTGCTCAAATTTCAAAATATTTGTATCATTAGAAAAGTGCAAAGTTAGTGGATTGAAGTCGCATGATTATCATGTCCTAATGCAACAATTGTTACCTGTTGCGGTTAGAGATTTGTTACCGAAAAAAGTTAGAACACCAATAATTCGCTAGTGTTCGTTTTTGAATCAAATATGTCAACCTGTTCTTGAAAGAGAGACATTGAAGCGACTTAATGATGAGATTATTGAAATTTTATGTGGACTCGAAAGATATTTTCCACCTTCCTTTTTCGATATAATGGTACGTTTGACAATTCATCTTGGAAGAGAAGCGCAATTATGTGGTCCAGTTCATTTTCATTGGAAGTACCCTTTTGAAAGGTATATAAAAAGGATTAAAGATTATATAAGGAATTATGCATGACCTGAAGGGTGTATTGCAGAATCTTATCTTGCAGATGAATCAATGAGATTTTTTAGTGAATTTGTACAAAAGAAAGTACAAATGGAGGGGACAGAAGTCTAAAATGAAGATCATGAAAACAAAGTGATACTTGAAGGACGTCCAATTTTAAAACCGAAGACAACTACATTGTCATCGAATGAAAAAAAATATTGCTCATTTGGCTGTGCTAATGAATATAGTTGCGGTGGAACCATATTAGAGTAAGTACATAATATATTTTGTTTATACCTTTTTAATAAATTTTTGATGTTGAATATAACTTGGGTAAAATTATTTAAACACCAGTATGCATTTGGACGAGTTACAAAATTCTGATAGCGTTTGGAAAAAATGCGACATTGCAGTGGAAAAAACATACAGATAATTTCTTAGATTGGATTAAAAAGAAGGTTAGTTTAATTTTAATTATCCTTCGATGGACAAAAAAAATTCTTTTTAACTTTAGAATTTATGTAAAACGATTTGATTACAGGTACCTTTTCAATCAACAAGTGATGATATTAGATGGATTGCTTTTGGCCCAAGTAGTAATGCATTGTCCTATAAAGGTTATATAATTAACGGGCAACGTTTTCATACAAAAGACGTTGAAAGAGAAACTCAAAACTATGGAGTCACTTACGATGCGACTACCATGCGTAGGGAAAGTGCAAAAGATATTTCTCAAAGAGTTGATGTGGTCACTTATTACGGCGTAGTCACAGACATAATCTTACTAGACTATCATGTTTTTTATATTCCCGTATTCAAATGTCACTAGGCAAATATAGAAAATTGAGTGAAGGTCGAAGATGGATTTACTCTTGTCAATTTACAACAAAATCAAGCTTCATTTGTAAGAGATCCATATATCCTTGCATCTCAAGCAAAATAAGTTTTTTATTCTAGAGAGAACGACCATTCTAATTGGTATGTTGTAATGAAAGCACCACCAAGAGGCTATAATGAGTTAGACAAAGGATCCTATTACGGAAGTTGGCTTTGTTAGGAAAGATTTTGAAGAAACCGACATGGATATTGATTCGGTTGATAATGTTAGCTATGTTAGAGAAGATTGTGAAGACTTATTTGAGTATATTTCTATACTGTTTGCTTGTGAGGTTTGTAATTCCTACTTATTTTAAAATAATCGTTATTTTAAAATATTCATTCTTTCTGACCTGGAATCAGACACAGTCAATTTCCATACAATGTGATTTATATGGATTTCATACACACACGTACACTACAACAATCAAACACAGACAACCATCACCCAAAGTGCATTCTACACTACATGTAAAAACCCGTATTTTCAATAACCTGTTATAACATAAATGGAGGCAGAATTTAATTCAAAAATCTGAATCAAGGGAAACGGGCTATGCCATTGCGTTCGTCTCGGAAAAATACGCGAAATAGGGTCCGAGTTTTCGAAAATCGGAGTCCGTATGACCCAGTTAAGGCCCATTGAAGTTTTCAGAAAATTCCTAAGTAAAAACAGATTTAAATTTTAAATTAAAAAGCAAGGGTTAGGGCAAACTGGCGCAGGCGGGAAAATTCCCGCCAGGACCCGCATGTCGACAGGCATGTCGACAGGGTCCCTAGGGTGTCGACAGCCCTGTCGACAGCCCTGTCGACAGGGGGTGGCCGGGCTGTTTGGCCTGGTGCACCATTTCTGATTTGGGCTTGGTCTTGTGGCTTGGTTCTAGAGAATTCCGAAATCTGATGGACCTAATTGAATCTGGGGTTAATCCTATGGTCTAAATCACTAGCCTAATCTATAAATAAGACCCTAACCTACCCTAAATCATTCATTATTCATTCTAGCAACAAAACTATGGCAAAATCAAAACTCTCATGGCCTCCACTCTCTTCATACAATTCCTAAATTAATTCCTAAGTGATTTTCCATGCATACAAGTATATTTGGGCTTGTATGATCCTCCTTAGCTTGCATTAAAGGCTTGTTTCTCTATTGGCATCATAAAGGAGGAGTCTTGATCAAGTTTGCTTGCATTTGGGGGTTTTAATTAGTTGCATAAGGGGTTTCTTACATTTGCTATACTCATTTGAGTCCGCATAAGCATTGTAAGCCCTCTTACCTTCATTTTAGAAACTCTAAAGTTAAAATGTGATGAAAGTTGGGATTTTTGCAAGTTTATTTAGTTATGCATGTTTATGCATGTTCACTAAGCCATGATTTGCAAGTTCATTGAGTTATGCATGTTCACTATGCCATGATTTGCAAGTTCATTGAGTTATGCATGTTCACTATGCCATGATTTGCAAGTTTATTGAGTTATGCATGTTTATGCAAGTTCATCAAGCCATGACTTGCAAGTTTATTGAGTTATGCATGTGTATGCAAGTTCACTATGCCATGTTATGCATGATTAATAAGTTATGCATGCTTATGCAAGTTTAAAATGACAAGTTGTGCATGTTTGACAAGTTATGCATGTTTATGCAAGTTCCCTATACCATGTTAGGCAAGTTTAACATGTTATGCATGTTTATGGTAATATGCAAGTTCACTATGCTAAGTTATGCAAGTCTAACATGTTATGCATGTTTGTTATGATAAGCAAGTTCATCATGTATGTTGTGCCAAGTTCCCTCTTCCTATCCTTTATGCGTTATTACGAATATGTAAGCGATAGAATGACGTTGGG
Source organism: Allium sativum (assembly GCA_030737875.1). Taxonomy (NCBI): domain Eukaryota; kingdom Viridiplantae; phylum Streptophyta; class Magnoliopsida; order Asparagales; family Amaryllidaceae; genus Allium; species Allium sativum. The sequence continues at coordinate 1,032,424,704 of CM060916.1, read as the reverse complement.
GGGTTTGGGTAAACTTAAAATACATGAAATATAAGATTGGGAATTTACCTATTAAGTTAGGTCTACCCCTTGGGAATTTACCTATTAAGTTAGGTCTACCCAAGTATTTGTTGACTTGTAATTATGTTTTGGAATAAAGTGGACACGACACTTAGGAAACATAAGTGTGGCCAACTCGAGGTTGGGTTGAGTTTGTAGCGTAATTCTACCCGGAACCTACCGGCTTAACTAGTGGCTACAAACAATAGGACCCAATGTGAGAAGTTGGTCATGTGGTGCCAAGACCCGAGGTTGGACCAAGTTGTGGTGTAAAGCTACCCGGACCCGCCCGGCTTAACTAGTAACCGCAACAAAGTCTAATGTGAGAGGTTAAGGTGCATTAAATTAACTAATGCCTCATGATTAGGGTTAAGTCAGGGTCCACTAATACTTAACCAATTTGGGGATTCGAGGGATTGAAATGGGGTTAAGTTGTGAACTGTTGGTTACACTTAACCAATTTAATCCATTTGGGGATTAGAGGGATTGAAATGGGGTTAAGTGTGAACTGTTGGTTACACTTAACCAATTTAATCCATTTGGGGGTTCGGGGGATTGAAATGGGGTTAAGTTGTGAACTGTCGGTTACACTTAACCAATTTAATCCATGATTAGTGAAGGGTTAAATCGCACTTAACCCTTTTAGGAAACCCTAGCAACGGGTCTGTTCCGGCAGTAATCCCGGTTTGGTATCATCACAACCCTAGAGGACTAGGCTAGGGCGGGGCACGATTACTGGACGGATGTAAGCGACCAAAGCGATGGCCGAGTGGTACAGCGATGCGGGTCCAGGCGGGCTACGGACGTGCACTTAGTCCGGTATTGGACAAACTCGAGGCACGGGTACCAGTAGGTTTGGGCTGTGCATTATTGCTTAAGTGTCTGGGGTTGACACCCGAGGGCTTGATACACCCGAAGGTGGACCCAGCACAGTCAGACTACATCCATATGTGGGCCGTATGGGCACCAACACTTGACGTGTTAGGCTTATAGGGAGCCGATCGACTAGACCGTTTGGTTGGACCTGATATTAAGGTCACTTCATGTTATTGGGTCAAAGCTTGGGCCAAGGGATCAATACCTGTTATGTTGGTTTGCTAGTACACCGCGGTGCAAAAACTTAACTTTGTTTATGCGATGACACCTCTATCTATCTTGTAGTTGATTTATCATGCCAGTATGTTGTTATTTATGATCAGCTCAGTTTCCATCATGATGTTAACTTTATTAGTTTATAGACTGATCGTAGCAGGGCTTACTCAGTCTTTTTGACTGACCTGTTTTCTTTCACCTCTTTTCTTCCGTTTCCCCCCCAGGTTCTCAGGGAGGGAATACTGGAGCCTAGCTTGGATTTTAGCTGCTTCCTTGGATAGCTCAAGTATGCTTTGGACTTGAGCCGCTATGGTTTATCACTCTTATTTGGGGATAGTACTTATGTATTTCAGTTTATCAGATGATGTATTTATCTAGACTTGTAATTTTGGGAAATTGGCATTTTGATGTACCAGACTTGTGTTTTGAAATGGTTTAAAAATCTTCCGCTGTTTTATCTACTTACTCTGTTTATTTACATATATATATCATGTCCTGCCTTGCTATATCATTATGCATGTTTACCTTGTTTTAAAACGCCCCACTAAAGTCAGAGTTGCTTGCAAGAGCCACCCTGGCGGAGGTGGGGTGTTACATTTGGTATCAGAGCATATGGTTTACGAGAAGGGATAAAAAGGTTTTTAAAACTTTTGAAAAACTATTTTCAAAACCAAGTATAAAGTATTTTCCAAAGAAAAGTCTAGTTATTTTTAAAAGGCTATTCCCCAAAAGCCATTAGCACTATCCTTTGACCCCTCGTTTGAACTCTTCTCTTTTCATTTCCATCATGTCTGATAATCTCATCTTGCCCGAAGGAGTAACAATACCCGATTGGTTTCGTCGGTACTTGGAAGTCACGGCACCGGTCCCGGGTGTCTCTAATGTTGTCTTTCCAGTCAAGGCCGTTGTTCCTCCTCCCCCTTCCGTACCTCTTCTCCCTCAGCCTCCACAAGCGGATTTTGCGGAAACTTGTAAGAACTTTAAGATGATGGGTGGCAAGAATTTTAGTGGAACAGAGACTCTTGTAGAGGCAAGGAATTGGTTGAAAGAGACCGAAGATCTTTTAGCCACCTTTGATATAGGTGACCGCAGGAAGGTTTTATTAGCAGTATGGTTGCTAAAGGAAGAAGCTGCACGTTGGTGGGTAGTCACCACCGCTACTAGGCCAATTGAGACTTGGGATGACTTTAGGGGAAGGTTTGGACTGAGGTTCTTATCACTGAAGCAAGGGGACATGACTATTAGGGAATACATAGATAGGTTTAATCAACTGGCTCGGGTCGATTTAGACTTGGTTAATACAGCTCAGAAGAAGGCCCTACACTTTGCTCTAGGATTAAACGAGCCATTACATGGTTTGGCCATGTCTCATATACCCTTTGGGGCGACTTTCGAGAATTTGGTGAATATGGCCCTACTTCAAGAAGAAGATAACAATGACAAGGAAGAGGTCAGGGCGAATGAGTCTCAGGGCAAGAGGGTAAATTCCGGGAAACGAGGCAAGAATAACAACAACCGCAAGGACAAGCCAAGGGAGAATAGGAAGTGCAACTTCTGTGGTAAAGTTGGACATATATCCAGGGAATGTAGGAAGAAGAAGAGAAAGCGGGGCGAATGCTTTCATTGTGGTGAGTCTGGGCATCTGAGCAAGGATTGCCCGAGGAAACAAGGGCAAGGTCAGACTCAGTGTGCAGGACTATCTGGAGGGCGAATTCATCCCCTCAACACCGTTCTTCCAGCTCAGGATAGAGGTGGCATTTCTGTTGAAAATCTGGTTTACATTTTCTGATTTTCCCTGTTCGTACTTTGTTTGACTCTGGCACATCGCATAGTTTTATTTCATCTGTTCTAGTTGGAAGTTTGCACCTAACTACTAGTCTAGTTGATGATCCCGTATGTGTTTCAAATCCAATTGGGGGGTTCTGCCCGTTTGTCTGTGGTCTGAGTGGATTTGAAAATTTCTATCTTGAGTATAGAATTCTCGTGGGATGTTTATATTCTCGGTTTCAGGGGATATGGGTTTGTTTTGGGCATGGAATGGTTGTCCTGTTTTGGAGCCATTCTTGGTTTTTGTATATAGGGTTGTGAGGCTCATGACTCGCCTCGGTGGTACCCTAGAAATTTCCAGCAACCCTATGGGTCCCGTCATGTTATGTTATCTTGAATCCCTCAACTCGTCTATCGATAGTTTGCAATCTGTGGGGGTGGTCCGAGAATATCCTGATATCTTGGGGAAAAGTAAAGGGGTTACCCCTAGACGTGGGATAGATTTCCGCATTATCTGGTTGGTAATACCAAGCCAGTTTCGTGGCCGGTTAGGCACGTGACCTCACGAGATGAGAGTTAAGAAAGCAAGTCAAGGAGTTGCTTGAGAAGAACTTCCTGAGACGAAGCATTTTCGAGTAGGGTGCTCCAGTAGTATTCGTTACTGATGTGGACAGTTTGTTTCGCTTATGTGTTGATTATCGTGAGAGGAATAGATAACCGTTACCAAGGATCAATGATTTGTTTGATCAGCTTGTAGGAGCATCTGTTTTCTTTTGATCTAGCTACCGGATTCCATCAGCTTAGGATGGCTGAGGATGGAATTGACAAGACTGCGTTTAGGACTCTAGATGGGTTTTAGGGTGGCTAGTCATACTATTTGGTTTGACTAATGCACCCGCATATTACGTAAACTTGATGGGTAGGGTGTTTAGGGAGTCCTTGAACAAGTTTGTCATGGTCGTCATAGACGATATTTTGATCTCCTCAAAAGAACGAGGAAGAACATGCTATACATCTCAAGGAGGAGATGGATACGCTTAGAGCCACCAGTTGAAGGTCAAGTTCTCCAAATGTCACTTTGGAGGAAAGAAGTTGGATTTCTTGGGCACATAGTTCCTAAGTAAGGCTTAGCGGTGGATTCCGCTAAAGTGGTTGCGGTTTAAGACCGGAAAACTCTGAGGAGGGCAATTGAAGTAAGAAGCCTCCTCCGTTTGGCTAGTTAGTTAGCATTCCCGGAGCTTAGACTTACTCTTCTGGATCAAGAAGGGGGTTTCACAGGAAGAAGACCCGCAGTTGGTCAAGAACATGGACCAGTCGATTCGAGGCGAGATGTTAAGTCACCTCGCTAGATATATTATAGATAACAAGGGATGACTAAGGCACGATGAGAGATTATGTGTTCCTCAAGTAAAAGACCTGGTAAAGAAGGTTCTTGAAAATGCGCATCACTCGAGGAGGTGGCCGAGTTGGTCTCAGGATGCATGTTGTGCCACCAGGTTAAGGCCAAGTCATAGAAGCCCAGTGGGCCATTACCTCTATTGGGGGTTCCGCAAGGGAAGTGTGAAAACACCTCGATAGATTATGTGGATGGACTACCTAGATCAAAGAAAGGGAATACGGGTATGTGGGTCATAATAGGTAGACTCACGAAGAGTGCTCATTTCAGTCCGGTGAAGAGCAAGAGGACTGCGTCATGGTTAGCAACGGTTTACCCTCAAAAAGTTGGCCAGTTTTGAAATAGCCTACAGGAAGCCAGGGGTAGGCAACTGAATCTAGGTATGGTCTATAGGCGGATGGTTCATTTCGATTAAGCCTGAGTTATAGAAAATCACGTTTATAGGGCAATTGGCAACGTGGATTGGTATTTTCAAGAGAAAGTTCTGCTGCGTGGAATACTTTACAGTAAGTAGACGAGATCCAGGGTTCACTAGTGAATTTTGGAGAGCTTGCATGAAATCATGAGGTTACAGTTATGTTTAACCCAGGTATGCAGAAAGAAGAATAAGTGGAAAAGGGAGACGAGAGGCGACGAGTTCCAACTCGAATTTGGGAAATAGGAGTTAGGAAGCCAAGAAATCATGAAGTAAAAGACGGTCAAAGCACAGTGGAGTTAAGCTCAAGGAAACGTGACTAAGAAGAGTAAAGACTAGATACGCGCATCATATCTCTTTTTTTAAGAGTGCATCCTTGATCCTTGTTTTCCTGTGGAGCTTGCTTGCAAGTTATCTTTTGTATATATCCTCTCGGTCCCATTCTCGATCTCATTTCTGTTGTAAACTCCATAAGCGGGTTATGACTCATCGGTTAGTACTATATGTCAGAGTTTGAATGGATTTCTTGTAATCCAAAAAGGAGTTTATCTTGCTAAGATCTCTTTTTAGCATATTTCTCTGTCCATGTTTATCTAGTTTATCGTGTTTATCTTGTCATGAGAACCTTAGGTAGAAACCCTTTGGTTGAAACATGTGTTTGAAACATGTTATGCTTGATGGTTGCAAGTGGTTGCAAGTGGTTGCAAGTGTTTGCAAGTGGTTGCTCGTGGATGCATTATACACGATTAGGCACTAGATCGGCTCGCACACTCCTCATATTGCATATGCATGAGTGTTTATGCTTATTCATGGATGAAAATTGTGTGTTATCACATGGATGTTGCATATGGGTGTATGTTATGTGCACACATATAGATGATATACATTATGTTAGGAATTGCATACATATGGATTCATTTCACTAACATAATTCGCATTGATGATATTTGCATTAGATAAGTACATATACACACACCTCTGCATATGTTCATCCAGCATTTAGAATCTTGTAAGGACAATGGTTGCTCGTGGGAGATGTTTTGAGTAGATAGATGATTGGATGGTAGGATACGTTCTTCCTAACTTGAAGATTTCGGGGACGAAATCCTTTAAGGAGGGGAGAATGTAACAACCCGTATTTTCAATAACCTGTTATAACATAAATGGAGGCAGAATTTAATTCAAAAATCTGAATCAAGGGAAACGGGCTATGCCATTGCGTTCGTCTCGGAAAAATACGCGAAATAGGGTCCGAGTTTTCGAAAATCGGAGTCCGTATGACCCAGTTAAGGCCCATTGAAGTTTTCAGAAAATTCCTAAGTAAAAACAGATTTAAATTTTAAATTAAAAAGCAAGGGTTAGGGCAAACTGGCGCAGGCGGGAAAATTCCTGCCAGGACCCGCATGTCGACAGGCATGTCGACAGGGTCCCTAGGGTGTCGACAGCCCTGTCGACAGCCCTGTTGACAGGGGGTGGCCGGGCTGTTTGGCCTGGTGCACCATTTCTGATTTGGGCTTGGTCTTGTGGCTTGGTTCTAGAGAATTCCGAAATCTGATGGACCTAATTGAATCTAGGGTTAATCCTATGGTCTAAATCACTAGCCTAATCTATAAATAAGACCCTAACCTACCCTAAATCATTCATTATTCATTCTAGCAACAAAACTATGGCAAAATCAAAACTCTCATGGCCTCCACTCTCTTCATACAATTCCTAAATTAATTCCTAAGTGATTTTCCATGCATACAAGTATATTTGGGCTTGTATGATCCTCCTTAGCTTGCATTAAAGGCTTGTTTCTCTATTGGCATCATAAAGGAGGAGTCTTGATCAAGTTTGCTTGCATTTGGGGGTTTTAATTAGTTGCATAAGGGGTTTCTTACATTTGCTATACTCATTTGAGTCCGCATAAGCATTGTAAGCCCTCTTACCTTCATTTTAGAAACTCTAAAGTTAAAATGTGATGAAAGTTGGGATTTTTGCAAGTTTATTTAGTTATGCATGTTTATGCATGTTCACTAAGCCATGATTTGCAAGTTCATTGAGTTATGCATGTTCACTATGCCATGATTTGCAAGTTCATTGAGTTATGCATGTTCACTATGCCATGATTTGCAAGTTTATTGAGTTATGCATGTTTATGCAAGTTCACCAAGCCATGACTTGCAAGTTTATTGAGTTATGCATGTGTATGCAAGTTCACTATGCCATGTTATGCATGATTAATAAGTTATGCATGCTTATGCAAGTTTAAAATGACAAGTTGTGCATGTTTGACAAGTTATGCATGTTTATGCAAGTTCCCTATGCCATGTTAGGCAAGTTTAACATGTTATGCATGTTTATGGTAATATGCAAGTTCACTATGCTAAGTTATGCAAGTCTAACATGTTATGCATGTTTGTTGTGATAAGCAAGTTCATCATGTATGTTGTGCCAAGTTCCCTCTTCCTATCCTTTATGCGTTATTACGAATATGTAAGCGATAGAATGACGTTGGGGGGTTTGGGTAAACTTAAAATACATGAAATATAAGATTGGGAATTTACCTATTAAGTTAGGTCTACCCCTTGGGAATTTACCTATTAAGTTAGGTCTACCCAAGTATTTGTTGACTTGTAATTATGTTTTGGAATAAAGTGGACACGACACTTAGGAAACATAAGTGTGGCCAACTCGAGGTTGGGTTGAGTTTGTAGCGTAATTCTACCCGGAACCTACCGGCTTAACTAGTGGCTACAAACAATAGGACCCAATGTGAGAAGTTGGTCATGTGGTGCCAAGACCCGAGGTTGGACCAAGTTGTGGTGTAAAGCTACCCGGACCCGCCCGGCTTAACTAGTAACCGCAACAAAGTCTAATGTGAGAGGTTAAGGTGCATTAAATTAATTAATGCCTCATGATTAGGGTTAAGTCAGGGTCCACTAATACTTAACCAATTTGGGGATTCGAGGGATTGAAATGGGGTTAAGTTGTGAACTGTTGGTTACACTTAACCAATTTAATCCATTTGGGGATTAGAGGGATTGAAATGGGGTTAAGTGTGAACTGTTGGTTACACTTAACCAATTTAATCCATTTGGGGGTTCGGGGGATTGAAATGGGGTTAAGTTGTGAACTGTCGGTTACACTTAACCAATTTAATCCATGATTAGTGAAGGGTTAAATCGCACTTAACCCTCTTAGGAAACCCTAGCAACGGGTCTGTTCCGGCAGTAATCCCAGTTTGGTATCATCACAACCCTAGAGGACTAGGCTAGGGCGGGGCACGATTACTGGACGGATGTAAGCGACCAAAGCGATGGCCGAGTGGTACAGCGATGCGGGTCCAGGCGGGCTACGGACGTGCACTTAGTCCGGTATTGGACAAACTCGAGGCACGGGTACCAGTAGGTTTGGGCTGTGCATTATTGCTTAAGTGTCTGGGGTTGACACCCGAGGGCTTGATACACCCGAAGGTGGACCCAGCACAGTCAGACTACATCCATATGTGGGCCGTATGGGCACCAACACTTGACGTGTTAGGCTTATAGGGAGCCGATCGACTAGACCGTTTGGTTGGACCTGATATTAAGGTCACTTCATGTTATTGGGTCAAAGCTTGGGCCAAGGGATCAATACCTGTTATGTTGGTTTGCTAGTACACCGCGGTGCAAAAACTTAACTTTGTTTATGCGATGACACCTCTATCTATCTTGTAGTTGATTTATCATGCCAGTATGTTGTTATTTGTGATCAGCTCAGTTTCCATCATGATGTTAACTTTATTAGTTTATAGACTGATCGTAGCAGGGCTAACTCAGTCTTTTTGACTGACCTGTTTTCTTTCGCCTCTTTTCTTCCGTTTCCCCCCCCCCAGGTTCTCAGGGAGGGAATACTGGAGCCTAGCTTGGATTTTAGCTGCTTCCTTGGATAGCTCAAGTATGCTTTGGACTTGAGCCGCTATGGTTTATCACTCTTATTTGGGGATAGTACTTATGTATTTCAGTTTATCAGATGATGTATTTATCTAGACTTGTAATTTTGGAAAATTGACATTTTGATGTACCAGACTTGTGTTTTGAAATGGTTTAAAAATCTTCCGCTGTTTTATCTACTTACTCTGTTTATTTACATATATATATATCATGTCCTGCCTTGCTATATCATTATGCATGTTTACCTTGTTTTAAAACGCCCCACTAAAGTCAGAGTTGCTTGCAAGAGCCACCCTGGCGGAGGTGGGGTGTTACACTACATAAGTATCAAATATAAATATTTAACGCTTATAACAGCCTGTCAATCAATCGGTCGACATACAGCTAATTATTGGGACTAGTGTATGGCCAATTTCATCCTAATACCCGTGTGGGGTTTTCAAACAATCAAACACAGGTTTTATTTGTGCAGTTGGGCGATGTGTAAAATTTATCGTCCCAATCCATATTAGTCAAATGTATGTACATAAACAAATCGTCCGATTTGTTTACAAATATTTATTTTATATACCCGTTAAAAATTATATTTTTAACCATAAAATAATTTATTCCATTCCACATCACACAATCAATATTCACACCACAAACAACAAACAAACAAGTCGTCCATGGTCTGTGGACAACGGGTGTCGGGTGCTGCTAAGCACCGTCTGCATCCTAGTATATATTTCAACTAGAAAACAAATTAAAAGTGAGGAGTTCTCACCCAAGCTATAGAAAACGCCGCGACTCTTCGTATGTAGTAAATCTTTGTCGTGTTTCCAACGAGATCTGTTTCACATGGTATGTTAAAAATCACATTTTTATCATTACGCTTTGCATATAAAAATTACATTTTTATTTCAGTACTATTCATATAAAAATCACATTTTTATACGGCTATTATATAAATAAAAATCGTATTTTTAACACTTCGATATATATAAAAAAAACAGATTTTTATCCCGCAACTTCACGTATAAAAATCACATTTTTATCTCGTTTTTCATATAATAAAAATCTAATCTTTTTGTTTTGAAAAATCTAATCTTTTTGTTTTGAAAAATCTAATCTTTTTGTCCTATAAAAATCAAATCTTTGTTCGCAAATCACTTATATAAAAATCAGATTTTTGTACGCTAATCACTTATATAAAAATCAGATTTTTGTACGCTAATCACTTATATAAAAATCAGATTTTTATATTAATTAAACTGAATGAAATCAAATAAAACTTACAGTATTTTGTTCGTAAGAGGGGGGTTTGGCGCGTCGGTACAGCAGTGGGCAGCGGCGATGGTTCAGTAGGGGCAGCGAGCCCTAGGAGGTGGAGGCGTCACTGTTTCGGGGCGTGAGGTTTGGGGATCCGCGAGACTGAAGTGGGGAGGGAGGAAAGAGAAGGAGGAGAGGGAAAGACGGGCGGCGGATCTTTGGGGCCCCTGCGGCGGCGCCTCGACGGAGGAAGGGGGTAGTTAAGATCTGGGTAGGGGATGTGTGGGTTACGGGATTCTGAGTGATAGAGGGGCGCGATTTTTTTATGAGAGAAAAAAAAGGGTTAGGATATTATATAATTAATTATTTAATTCTCTAAGAAATCACTTTTCCATTCGAACTCGAAACGAGACCCAACGACTGTCGTTCCTAACTAATTACCCCCATTCCGAACACAATGGGATATGTATCGTAAGCCAGTTCGACTGTTTCGATCAGTTTTCGTCAAAATCAAAATCAAAAAATATATATATATATTGATTTTGAATGCACATTTCAATTTACCGGGGTCACATACGGACTCTAAAAATTCCCGGAAAATATTTTCTAGCTTCGCATTGACGATACGGTCCTAACAAAACTAATTTCGTTAAATTCTGAGACCGTTTGAAAAATGGCCATTTTCTGGTCGATCAAAATTGACTGAGACTGTTAAAACACGTTTTACTTCGCCACACTCACATATTGCTTTCAAAAATTATGAAATTTGGAATCTAGCAATAATTCGACATCGCGGATCCAACAAAAGTGGTTTCGTCGAAAACAGAGGTCGTTTGCAAAATTCCCATTTTAAGGGCTATATTTTCCATAACGACTATTCTGAATTTTCAACTGGGCATAACATTTTATTCCCGCTATGAAATTTCAATTTTTCGGATTCGTTGGACAGATATTCCGAAATAAATTCAAATATTTTTCATTTCGCTAAAATCCGGTTTATTTTGAATCCTGTACATTCATTTGAAATTTGAAATCGAATTTTCAAACTACCGCGCCATTTTCAATTCCTTTTATAATTTAAAAATAAATATTTATATTCTAACGCTAATTCAAATAAATATATACGTTCAAATTCTATTCAAAATAAATTTCTCGTCGATATTATTTAAAATAATTCATTTTAAATAATCAGAATTCATCAAAATTGCCAAAATAAAATTTTCAAATTGGTTCGGATTTTCCGGGTTATTACAATCTCCCCCACTTAAAACTTTTCGTCCCCGAAAAGGAACGAAGTTGAAAGTTGTTTAACTAATCAACTCAACTTTCATTATTCTCATTGTGGCTTAAGTTCTTCAACTTTTCAGTTTCTAAGAACTTTTCAAATTCTTCAAAAATTTGGCTAACACCCTAAATTTTCGAAAAATTTCGCAATAACCTCTCCTGCACGGGACCACCGGGAAAATCCCGAAATTGCCATACAGGCCTCTCCAATCCAACAAGAAAAAGAAAGAGCCAAGCGGCTCATAAAATCATCCAAAACCCAAGAAATACAGTAAACGTGTACCTATTTGTCGGGCAAACAATTTTATTCTTCTTCTCTAGCCTCTTTGCAATGACATGTTCAATGGATACACATGTATATGCATGCAAAATGCGATAAATTTTCAATACAGTTCAATATTTGACTTGGTTTGGCTAAATGGTTCCAATTTTAATTAATCAACCAATAATCAAACAACACAATCAGCAATCAATTAGTTGATTGGTTTTTTCAAATTCATAATTTTGATATATAGTCAAAATCACATTTTTGATGCCAAATCACAACAATAGACCCTATCTAATTTTGGTTCTCACACCAGTCAATTGGAAATATATAGAAATCCCACTTTCGGCACTCGAATATAAACACTGATGATGGCGCACCATCATCAGAATCGGACCCGGGCGACTAGAGTGTGATCCTATATCCATCCGGTATATTTGAGGCTTCAATACACGTGGATCAGACGTATATTAAAATCTCTATATACTTGATTGTCCAAATCAATACAAATAAATATTCAAATACGAATAATTGATTTAAATTTTCCAAAAAAAATTGTTTTCATCTTAAAAATATACTCTTCCCACTCGTTTTAGGACACTACTGATCCTATCTCTAACGAGTCATTCCTATTAAATATTACTAACCCAATCTCTGATGAATTCTTTCGTTTGGTTCTAATGTGTCTTGTTCTCCGAGGTTTGTAAACCAAAGCTCTGATACCAAAATGAAACGACCTGAAATTTCCCCGTGAAGGTAAGCCTGGATTGCTTTGAGAACAGTCACATCGGGACACAAACAGAAGGACATTTCATTGTATATTACAACAATTCCATAAGAATACAAGAATATACAGAGTATGAATAAATATCATACATCAGAGAAATATAAGAGATTTAAATACATTACTGCAGCGGAAAAATAATATAATACACAACTGAAAGAGATATACGGATACAGAGCTTTCCGGATATCATTCCAGCTGTAAACCAGGTTCCTGCGAATATAAATCTGCAAAACCAAAACTACTAGTTGCCTGTGTGGAAAATAGGGGCACACGGAGTTTAGGTTAAAACAATAAACTCCAGGTCAGTCATGTGACTGGTGTGAGAACTAAAACAGTTATTTAAAACTTTACTTTAAATCGGATATATCAAGGGACCACGCCGTATAACTCGGAACGGGTTTCCTCCAAAAAATACCATTGCATAAAACAATAGCGCAATGCTAAATAAAGAACAATGAAGCTATTATAAGACACAGGTCCCATCACACAATGCAACACAAGCCGGAGGATAGGGTTTTTACCTTATAATAGCCAATAATGCTTGGTACGTGATTGCAGGTTTTATTATTACTATAAGTGTATCGTGTCAAAACAATTTCAATCATAAGTATAAATCATAGACGGCATAAGTGCCCCATACCACTATGTCGCCATATATAGGTATACAATCAAAACCGAAAAGTCACGTATTGGAAGTTGGATTTCCATCTGTGAACCGAGGCAAGGGATTGTCCTCACCGCTTCGAGACAATCTAGCCTATGTCTCAGGAACAGCCGCAACTGCCCCATGGATCGTCAGGGCCGGTCCATCCGATGTGGATTATAATGCCTGAACATTGCATTTCCCCGCCCTTTGGGGCGTAAATGAGTCCTGTGACTCCATATGCTGCACATAGTCACCGATATATTCGAGGTGCCTCGCAATCCAACAACCACACAGGTGAAAATAATATAAATGTCAGGGCTGGTAGGTCACTGAGACCACCCTAGGTAGAAGTAAACGCATGCCCTCTCTGATGTCCTCTCCATTTTCTGGTTCACACTGGGGTGTGAGGCTCGCGAATTAACGCTACACAAAGCTATGCCACAAAGGTCGTGCTTTGATCATCAACCACAGGACTCTACTTTTCAACAGAAGCCTTGATCATTTGCATCTTAGCATGCCACACAGGCAAACTACTCCATGCAACCGATATCCATCAATCACACAGAATGATATCCAATATCTGACACACAGTCCATTTACAAGTCCGTTCTGGGTCTGAACGAAACCGGAGGCACCTTGTACCTCGCATATCCATCGATCTCCAAGTACGTCTGGATGATCACCAACTGATTCCCTCCTCTTGGGTGTACAGCCCAATCAAGATCAGTAGTAATTATCCAGACGATGTGAAGACCTCCGGTCTTTGACCACCGTCTTCATCCTCGACACATCGTCGAATCAGTTATTCAGAATGGGATAAAACCGGTCTTTCTGAATAACTCGCGTATATAATCAACAAGTGTTACACAAACACAACATACGCCTCATTCCAATTTAGAATATTCTTTTATTCAAATATTCTTATACTTTGGGAAAGTTTCCCATTAATTTTATCAAAGATAAATTCTTTAAATTTATTCTTTAATCTTCTTTTGAATATCAATTCAAACCAAATTATGGTTTATCCGAACAAGTCGGGATTAGCGAACCTTACCGAAGTAATCACTTGTTAAATTTCCCAACCCCAACGTATTCGTCCCATGAAGTAAAACTGGTAATACTTCATATCTAACACCACGGTGTTATCGGTAAATTCAATTACCATTTAACGTTCAAATCTAATTAAAGATTTAACTATCGCCTGGAGAAAAACTGGTGATATTCCATTCTCGATCATTTCAATCTAATTAAAGATTCATTAAAACTCCACTTGGTTTTAATCTTCCCAAAAATCACTATCAATGATTATTTAACTTGGGAAATCATATCCTGTCTTTAACTGGGTTAAAGAACCAATGTCATTTAAAACACGGTTCACGATAAACCTAAAATCACATTCCATTTACAATGGAATCTTCATGGATAACAAATCGATATATATATATATATATATATGTAATCGATATAAACCTCCATATCCGACTAATAATATAAATGGAATAACGGCAAAGCCTTTTAAATTCCAGATATATTAGTTGTCTTCCTTCATAGAAATTCACTTCGATTATTACCAAATCGAATTCCATTCCATTCCAATTTATTTTATTAAATTGGAAAACTTTACTTTGGAAAATCTCCTTTAAATCTTAACAAAATATTTATAAATTCCAAATCACATTTCACTGTAAATCGGGTTAAAGAACGAATGTCGTTAAAACACAGTTCACGATAAACCCAATTCACATCCCATTAATTATTGGGTTAAAGAACAAGTGTTATTTAAAACACCGTTCACGATAAACCCAAAAATCAATTCAAATTCAATTCCAATTAAATACTATTTAATTGGTATACTTCATTAAATCTAAATAAAAAAAAATTAAATCTTTTTCTCAACTGGGTTTAAGAACACTGTTAATGAAGAAACCATTCACGACAAACCAAAATCCCATTTGATATTAAATACAAGGCTCTGAATAGAAAATATATCGGCTTATATTCAATATCAAATTCTACGACCAACAAATATCGTATTGGAAATAACGATATAAATATATCTTTCAAATTTCCATAACAATATCTGTATAATCACAAAATCCAACATCGAAATATTCCAAAGACAATTTCAATTCAAATCCATTCCAATTCAATTATTGGAAATTCTGGTTATTTTTAAAACCATTTCAAATCCAATTTATTTATTTTAAAAATAAATGGATTATAATTCTAGTTCAAAACTAGTTCATTCCGATAAAAAACTATTTTTATCTTTTCAAATATGGAGTTTTTCATCCCAGTTCTTTTCAAATCATTTCTTATGATTTTACACAAATTATTACTATTTTTAATAATTTTATCAAGGCTCGTACAGTCGATTTCCATAAACGGCCATCGAACTACACTTACAACGACTTTTTCCAAATTTGATTTGGACATAATTCCAAATCCAACCGTTAGATTTCAAATCTCTAATATTCGTTAGAAAACTCTTTTCGATACAAACCCAACGGTTCTAGTTTTAGGAGAATCCGATGGTCGAATCTCCCGTAATGTCCATTCGAAGTCAATGGTCGAAATTCGCGAACTGCCGCGGCGCGGCGCGTTCTATTCAGGCCATTATATTATATATATAATATATATCTCATCGATTTCCATTTAAAACGTATTTTATAAATCATTTTAAATTCGTTTTCAAAACGATTTCAACTTCATATTCAAATTCTAATCAAAATTGAATATTCCGTATCATCGATATATAAATGATAATTTTTCAAAACATTATATTTTAAAATAAATTCCTTTTCGATATTCATTATAAAAAATGGATAAAATCGATATAAATATCTTTCACGTCAAAATGGCGTCAATCTAATCAACACGGCTTTATATATTTAAATATATTCGTGTCCATCCCAAATCGGACATCAAAATCATATTTTGATTCACTTCTGAATATTATTTGAAAAATATTCGTTATTTTAAAATAATCGTTATTTTAAAATATTCATTCTTTCTGAACTGAAATCAGACACAGTCAATTACCATACAATGTGATTTATATGGATTTCATACACACACGTACACTACAGCAATCAAACACAGTCAACCATCACCCAAAGTGCATTCTACACTGCATAAGCATCAAATATAAATATTTAACGCTTATAACAGCCTGTCAATCAATCGATCGACATACAGCTAATTATTGGGACTAGTGTATGGCCAATTTCATCCCAATACCCGTGTGGGGTTTTCAAACAATCAAACACAGGTTTTATTTTTGCAGTTGGGCGATGTGTAAAATTTATCGTCCCAATCCATATCAGTCAAATGTGTGTACATAAACAAATCGTCCGATTTGTTTACAAATATTTATTTTATATACCCGTTAAAAATTATATTTTTAACCATAAAATAATGTATTCCATTCCACATCACACAATCAATATTCACACCACAAACAACAAACAAAAAAGTCGTCCATGGTCTGTGGACAACGGGTGTCGGGTGCTGCTAAGCACCGTCTGCATCCTAGTATATATTTCAACTAGAAAACAAATTAAAAGTGAGGAGTTCTCACCCAAGCTATACCAAACGCCGCGACTCTTCGTATGTAGTAAATCTTCGCCGTGTTTCCAACGAGATCTGTTTCACGTGGTATGTTAAAAATCACATTTTTATCATTATGCTTTGCATATAAAAATCACATTTTTATTTCAGTACTATTCATATAAAAATTACATTTTTATACGGCTACTAAATAAATAAAAATCGTATTTTTAACACTTCGATATATATAAAAAAAATCAGATTTTTATCCCGCAACTTCACGTATAAAAATCACATTTTTATCTTGTTTTTCATATAATAAAAATCTAATCTTTTTGTTTTGAAAAATCTAATCATTTTCTTTTGAAAAATCTAATCTTTTTGTTTTGAAAAATCTAATCTTTTTGTTTTGGAAAAACTAATCTTTTTTTTCGAAAAATCTAATCTTTTTGTTTCAAAAAATCTAATCTTTTTGTTTTGAAAAATCTAATCTTTTTGTTTTGAAAAATCTAATCTTATTGTTTTGAAAAATCTAATCTTTTTGTTTTGAAAATCTAATCTTTTTGTTTTGAAAAATCTAATCTTTTTGTCCTATAAAAATCAAATCTTTGTTCGCAAGTCACTTATATAAAAATCAGATTTTTGTATGCTAATCACTTATATAAAAATCAGATTTTTGTACGCTAATCACTCATATAAAAATCAGATTTTTGTACGCTAATCACTTATATTAAAATCATATTTTTATATTAATTAAACTGAATGAAATCAAATAAAACTTACAGTATTTTGTTCGCAAGAAGAAGGGTTTGGCGCGTCGGTGCAGCGGTGGGCGGCAGCGATGGTTCAGCAGGGGCGGCGAGCCCTAGGAGGTGGAGGCGTCACGGTTTCGGGGCGTGAGGTTTGGTGATCTGCGAGATTGAAGTGGAGAGGGGGAAAGAGAAGGAGGAGAGGGAAAGACAGGCGGCGGATCTTTTGGGCCCCTACGGCGGCGCCTCGATGGAGGAAGGGGGGTAGTGGCGGCGGCGTTGAGATCTGGGTAGGGGATGAGTGGGTTACGGGTTTCTGAGTGATAGAGGGGCGCGATTTTTTTATGAGAGAAAAAAAAGGGTTAGGATATTATATAATTAATTATTTAATTAATTTAATTCTCTAAGAAATCACTTTTCCATTCGAACTCGAAACGAGACCCAACGACTGTCGCCCCTAACTAATTACCCCCATTCCGAACACAATGGGCTATGTATCGTAAGCCAGTTTGACTGTTTCGATCAGTTTCCGTCAAAATCAAAATATATATATATATATAGATTTTGAACGCACATTTCAATTTACCGGGGTCACATTCGGACTCTAAAAATTCCCGGAAAATGTTTTCTAGCTTCGTATTGACGATACAGTCCTAACAAAACTAATTTCATCAAATTCTGAGACCGTTTGAAAAATGGCCATTTTATGGTCGATCAAAATTGACTGAAACTGTTAAAACACGTTTTGCTTCGCCACGCTCACATATTGCTTTCAAAAATTATGAATTTTGGAATCTAGCAATAATTCGACATCCCGGATCCAACAAAAGTGGTTTCGTCGAAAATAGAGGTCGTTTGCAAAATTCCCATTTTTAAGGGCTATATTTTCCATAGCGACTATTCTGAATTTTCAACTGGGCATAACTTTTTATTCCCGCAATGAAATTTCAATTTTTCGGATTCGTTGGAAAGATATTCTCAAATAGATTCAAATATTTTTAGTTTTGCTAAAATCCAGTTTATTTTGAATCCTGTACATTCGTTTGAAATTTGAAATCGAAATTTCAAACTACCGCGCCATTTTCAATTCCTTATATAATTTAAAAATAAATATTTATATTCTAACGCCAATTCAAATAAATATATACGTTCAAATTCTATTCAAAATAAATTTCTCGTCGTTATTATTTAAAATAATTCATTTTAAATAATCAAAATTCATCAAAATTGCCAAAATAAAAATTTCAAATTGGTTCGGATTTTCCGGGTTATTACATCTTATATCTTTAATGATTTGTGCAACCACACTGATTCTTTTACAATATCATTTTGGGCTATCTAATTGGCCTCTATGATTTAATGTGACATTATTGCTTGCTTGGTACATTCCCAACTTATGACCCCTCCTATGTTGATAACACAAAACTTGCAGTTGATCTACAATTATCGACGTCACTTATCCAATAGTGTTTCACTTATTCAAAGCAGATTCTAACCATAGATTTATAAATAATCCTTAGTATTTTCCAAATACTTTAGGATAACTCAAAATTTGTCCAATAGCATTTCACTGAGTTTCAAAATGGATCCTATTGCTTAAACATAAGTAGTCATATTCTTACTTAATCTCCCCTTATTCATTGACGGGGAGTATTTCTTGGGAAGAGCAATTCTATGCCATATTAGGGTATCTCTACGCCCGCAATTTCCATGCCAAACTGTTTTAGGATGGCACGTAAGTACATCAATTAGGATAGTTGTAATGTTCCTTTAAATTTGTTACCAATCAGTGGTAAAAAACAAATGATATAACTAGTAATGCTATATTACCATTTTGTCCCTTTATATATATGCATGGTTCCTATTTTCTCTGACTAAAACTAGATGGTTTAATTACTTTGCCCAAAAACTTATTCTAAGCCATTTTATACAGTCCAACGACAAGAAATTTGTCTTATGAGCCTACATGCTTTGTTCTTATTCCCATTAATGCCAAATCCTATAAATGAGAGACGCACATAATCTCTTCAAAATTGTCGTTTAAAAATGTTGTTTTATTGTAATTCTTCTATATTTTGTAGTCATAATAAGCAGCGACTGTATGTAAAATTAATCAACCATTAGAACTTTAAAATTGTTTCACTACAGTACATATTTCCTAAAGATAAATTTGCAGCTGACGAGATTCACCTTTTTAAGTACATTTTCAAAGTTCATAGTTCTCTTAGTTGAAATCCATTTTGGATTTCATTGCTTCAGGCCATAAATTGGTTAAAATGTTCTAAACATAGAATTAAGAACAAATTAAGGAGTACAATGGTAAATATGATCAGTTCCTGGGAGTTCGCCAGAGGACCAAAGATCAGCACCATTGTTGTATGTTGCTTCTATTGTGATTTGTGACATGAAATCACATATGTTGATGGAGACGAGGCGTGGATGTGCGTGGCGATAGTGGAGATGGAGCAGCGGCAGAAAGAAGGCAAGGAGGAAAAGCAGTTATGTGTTGAGCTTCAGCTCAGACGTCTGAGCCATGCCTGTCAGACGTCTGAGTTGTCAGGGTTTATAACCCGAGAGCAGGGACAGACGTCTGAACAATCTGGGTCAGACGTCTGAGCGGGTTTTTTATGCGGCTTGACTAGATCTTTTCTGTGACTTATTCTGCAAGTAATGAAGGGGCAAATTGGGTATTTGCCTAGGGCTTCTATTCTCCTATAAAAGCAGCATCTAGGGTTGGATTAAAAACATGGGTTCATGACCGAATAGAGTGGCGGCTGCGTGCCTCTAGGGCTTGGTTCCCTAGAGAGGATTGGTGCCTCCAATTAATCCAAGGTTTAGCCGTCGTTCTTCATTGTTCTCCTTCTCCAACAAAGAGTGTTAGTCATCTAGATATTCTTTCCCTTTCTCAATAAGGTTATTGATTCTTGTAGTTTGTTTATTGTTGGTTGTTGAACCAGTGAGTGTAAACAAAATTCGTTTTGAGAATCAATAAAGAGGGTGGTTTGGTGGAATATTTTGTGTTTGCGTATGTGATATCATATCTGTGTTTGTTTCCATAGAAATCATCTTTAAGTAATTGGGTGAAGAAGATCCTGGACGCTTCCGCAAGGCGCAGTTTTTTCATAACAGCTGGTATCAGAGCTAGATCATCGCAAAGCTTAGAGTGATTTTAGATTGGAAAAAAATTGATTTTTTTATGTTGGATATGATGGCGCTGTTGGTGATGACTAATTTTGATTGGGGATTTGAAGGCCTCAATGGTTTGGTTGATGGAGATGCGGAGAAGCCGTCAGATGTGGATGAGGGAAGATGGAAGAAGACGAAGATGTTGGCAATTGGTTTGATTTTCCTATACCTTGGTGATTCGGTTCATGTTTTCGACAGGGGTCTTCACGTTGATGATGCTCGAGGGATCAGGAGTGATCGAGGAAGGAGCTCAGGTCAAGTGGTAGATGGGTGTCGATGTGGAAGGTGTGTGATGGTTGAAGAACCTAGTCCACAGCAAGGTGGAGAGGTTAAATTGGTCACTGCTGATGTGTTCGACAGGGGTCTTCACGTTGATGATGCTCGAGGGATCCGAGGTGATCGAAGTAGGAGCTCAGGTCAAGTGGTAGACGGGTGTCGTTGTGAAATTACAAGCACTTTTAGACCGTTGGTTGATGCACGGTGCAGCTCAGGTGGTAGATGCATCTTTTGCAGATGGTGGGTTGTGTTTGTAATTGAGATGTGGTCGTAGTCCTTTCAAATCGACTGGGTGTGATTGTTGCCCTGAAATCAATTGAGTCCCTATACTCGGAACAGGTGGGGTGTATCTCGTTGCCTGGAAATCGAGGTTGGTTTTAATTGAGAGAAGGTGTCGTTGAAAGAGCTAGATGACTGTGTGTTGGAAGTTTGTTTGATGTGATGCGATTTCATATCAAGGTGGAGTGTTGTGATTTGTGACATGAAATCACATATTTTGATGGAGACGAGGCATGGATGTGCGTGGCGATAGTGGAGATGGAGCAGCGGCAGAAAGAAGGCAAGGAGGAAAAGCAGTAATGTGTTGAGCTTCAGCTCAGACGTCTGAGCCGTTCCTGTCAGATGTCTGAGTCGTCAGGGTTTGTAACCCGAGAGCAGGGACAGACGTCTGACCAATCTGGGTCAGACGTCTGAGCGGGTTTTTTCTGCGGCTTGACTAGGTCTTTTCTGTGACTTATTCTGCAAGTAATGAAGAGGAAAATTGGGTATTTGCCTAGGGCTTCTACTCTCCTATAAAAGCAGCATCTAGGGTTGGATTAAAAACATGGGTTCATGACCGAATAGAGTGGCGGCTGCGTGCCTCTAGGGCTTGGTGCCCTATAGAGGATTGGTGCCTCCAATTAATCCAAGGTTTAGCCGTCGTTCATCATTGTTCTCCTTCTCCAACAAAGAGTGTTAGTCATCTAGATATTCTTTCCCTTTATCAATAAGGTTATTGATTCTTGTAGTTTGTTTATTATTGGTTGTTGAACCAGTGAGTGTAAATAAAATTCGTTTTGAGAATCAATAAAGAGGGTGGTTGGGTGGAATATTTTGTGTTTGCGCATGTGATTTCGTATCTGTGTTTGTTTCCATAGAAATCGTCTTTAAGTAATTGGGTGAAGAAGATCTTGGACTCTTCCGCAAGGCGCAGTTTTTTCACAACAGCTTCCTTGGTATGGGAGACCGGCACCAAAGACAACCTCTACTTCTTAAATTCGCACAACATTCTTCAGCTTGGTAATCCTGCACAAGTTTTTCATTGATATATTTATGATGAACAATCACAAAGAGAAACTTAAGTACATGTTCTACTCAACTTGTGTTTTGTATCAACAGCAATAAATTCAACTCTTCTTTCACAGAAATTGATGGTCAATGGGCTAGATACTAGGTTGGTCTAGGTCAATGATGCATTTCCCATTTTCCCTGGCCTGGCTGCATTCATTTTTCCTTCTCCAAGCCGCACATGTTCAAGTCTTTTCTTTCACTTTCACTTAGTGTATTTCATTAGAATTTATGTATTAATAGCCTCGTTCATAATAGTTGTCCTTTTAATTTTTTATAAACAGAAAATAGCGAAGAAGAGTAAGGCCATGAAAAGGAAAAGTCATATACAAAATGAAATCGATGAACAGAGGAAGAAACGTACAAGAGAAGAGCTGTTTGAAGAAAATCAAGTAGAAGACGAGCCTTATATTGAACTAGAAAAGAACGCTGAAATACATGACAGCCCACATGCATTAGAAAATCATCAAGTTCAAATCGTATTAGAAAGCAGTGCTGAGATACAAGACAATCCACAAACAGTTAACAACGTAGTTCAGGCGGAAGGAAAACTGAGAAGAAAGCCTAGAGGGCCAACCAAAGTTAGAAGGCTTTCATTCAATTCTTTGGAGCAAATAGAAGTTGAATTTAATAGTACAAGCGAACCAATAGGACCGGGGTCAGTTAAATTATCCTCTTATTTAGGACCACTTGTACGAGAAATTGTTTCGGTTACACTAAGTGGATGGAAGCAACTTAGTACCAAGTTGAAAGATGTTTTATGGGAAAGCTTCCACGTAACACTCTTTTTTGCTTTAAGATTAATTCTTATAGTTATTTCTTTAAGAATAATTCTTATTTTTTTTATCTTGGTTTCGATTAAGCAAGAGCACATCCTGTTCATTAAATCAAGTTGATACGTTTAGGGCATTGTTCATTTGGATTGAACTTTGGTCCTGTTCTTTTTACTTAAAGTGCATTTTCAACCGAAAGGGACAAATTAAATATGCATGAAAAAGGAAATTAAAAAAAGGATTGGTTCATGAAAGAGGATTGTGTTTTTACATTAAATGAGCACAAAAAATGGACACAGCTTATAAAATAATGGATAAAAAGTTAACTAAATAACGAATGGATCATTTTCTTCCATTCATATGAATTGGTCTGGAAGGTGAGGACCACCCAATGTGGACGCGAACTTTTACAGTCCAATTTTCAAAAAGAAAAAAATGCTACCATATATTACCACTCTCATAGAAGATAACTAGCTATGGAAAATGGAAATTCAATCATTTTATGTAGTTATAGTCATAATAGTAATGGAAATAATTGAGGTTTTGTGAATAGCATTGGCAAAATGTTCCGAAAAACTCTTTTTACAGAAATAGTTCAAAACAATTAATTCATTAATTTCATTTGAGGGGTGGTTAAGGTCAGTAGTTAAAAATACGTAGACAAGGTTATTTGAGACAAAAATTTGTAACTCTATTTATGTTTAATTGGTTTTTCAAGTGAAAAAAATTATTTATTGCTTACTTCAAACACATTACGCCGAATTTTGATTGTCGTAGACAAGGTTTAAATTGGATTTAGATTGGCATAAACACTAGTTTTTCAACAAATGGGTGGTATTTGGCGGGCATCAAAATGTAGATTAGTTCGGCAGGTGTAACAAGCAAAGTCCTTGGAGGAAAGACTTCAATTAAAACCATCTAACATTAGATGTATGAATGAGTGGAAGAAATTTATCAAGTTGAAAACAAGTTCAGAATTCAAGGTACGAGAAATTTTATTATGTACTAGTTTTTCAACTCCATATGATATTTTTCTTATTGCTGCACTATCTGTCAAACAAGTTTTAGTGGTAAGAAGTAATTGCTTTTACCTTTGTTGTGCATTCGCAAGTTCGGATCTTAATTCTCTAAGTGGTATAATTAGCGTCAAAACTGACTTAGATTATCTTAACATTCTAAGAAACTTGACCTGTAAGTTTGATTTTCCACTACTATATTGTTAGCAATCAACTATAAACTATTGTACACAAGCGGACAATGGACGTCAGTAATATAAACTTTGATATTACCAAACACTCGTTGTCAAAGACTTTATGTACGTTTCATTACAGGTGAATGTTATGGACAAAGAATTTCATTTTCTTAATGCCCATGCATTTAGGTAGTTTTCTGGATGCATCTTTTTCTGATTGCTCCCTAAAGACAGGAACTTAAAGTGCATATATTTCTAATGACTTGATTCAAAGCATGAGATTTCAAATAATTTATCTCCTGATTAATTAATGTATGTGTCATCCACAAATATTTTCTCTACCAGATTCGAGAAAACATTGACTTAAGCACTAATCTTTTAATATGCATAATACAGACAGAACATGTAACTAAGTAACCAATTGAATCATCAACGTATTTACTATAACTACAGAAATCTCAAAATAGTTACGTATATAATTACTTTTCCATTGCCAGTTTTTCTATTTAGGATAATTTTGTTGACTTTTTACCTTACTCTTAAAAAAAGGAATATTTGTATATGAAAATTTCTTTCAGTGGCATGTTTGTCAAAGTTACAGTGCTACCATGTTGCGCTTTGCATATAAACCTTGGTATCGGCTCAAGAATGTATTTTAATTTTCTTTACCTGTAATGACTAAGGTGAATATCATACTACCATACGATTCTTGTTTTAGGTTGCGAGCGAAAAGAACAGAGCTATTAGACAGAGGCAGTTGCCACACACATCCAGTCGTAAAGGAATGGCATGACCAGCTGAAGATTTGGTAACAAAATTTTAGTTATAATTTACTGCAATATTTATGAAACTTTTAAGTTAATTGCTTTTGTTATTTGGTGCTTTTTGAATGTAGAAAATCGAAAGTAACGATCGCTCTGTCGTCTTTAGAAGTGTAGTCTGGATCAAATTTCACACTAAGAAAAATGGTGAACCAGTGAATATGATTGTTGCAGATGCTATCGTAAGTTCATACTTTTCAAATACGTATGATAGATATATAAATACTACCTTTTAATGAGTTCTGGAAAAAATAAAAGATGTCATATATGTGGTATTTAAATTTGCAAGATTCTGAGTGTGTTTCCTGTTTTAATTTAAATACTATGTTTTAGTTTAAACTGCAATAATATGAAATTAATCAAGTTTTGTAGGAAAAGATTAAACAAATTGAAAGTATTTCACAATCGAGCTCGCCAATTAATTATAGAGAAGATGCACTTGCACAAGTGTTAGGGTAAGAACGACTAGGTCGATTTAGAGCGATGGGAAGAGGAATGAGTCTTAGTAGAGCAGCTTTATCGCAAGTTAAGGATAAGCATACATTGCTACTTGAAAGTGAAGTGTCGGACTTGGAGAAGAGTTTCTACAACTAGAGAAAAATCAGGTGCAAATTATCACTATATATTGGACTACATATGAAATTATCAGTAATTGATTTTTATATTTATTTACATATATAGTAATTTCAGAGTTAGGAAATAAATGTGTGGTTGCAGAATTAACTAAGGAATGCAAATATTGAAAATTTGAAGTTCACTAGAATAAATATCATTGCCCGAAATTTAATGAGACAAGAGATGACATAGCTAAATCTTCCTTACATCTCATACGTTGTCTTTCAATTGTTTTTATACATATTATAATTAGTGTTTAAACTCAAAACTCGAAATATAATTTAAAAGAAACACCGCCTTAGGTTCTGAATCCAGACCACTCTAACACTAGTTCACGTTACATGTATGCAGCTAGACTGGTGAGTGGTGGTTATGGGAAAAAGTTAGGTAAGATGGATATAAATATTTGAGTTTATTGCAAAATTAGCCTAGTTAGGAAGAATACCATGCATAGCCGCAACATTTTGGTATAAATATTACCGCAGCGTGACTTGCATTTCTAATAGTGGGATAGTTTTTTTACTGAATAAATATAGGGGACCACTTTAAAGTGGGTTTATCGAAACAAAAGCTGAAGTGAAGCGCATAATAAAAGAAATTATAAACAATGTTATGTTATAGATGATAAAGAAGAGTAGTATTTAGTTTAATACCAGTTTTTTATTTCCTTTTAAGACAGCTATACTAGGCAACATTCCTTGGTTTTCTTTTTTGCTTATTGCGTGATATTGAGTTATGTGACATGTATGGTTATGAAGCATGGATCATGCTTCATGTTCAACTTTGATGCTTGGGTAATATGTGATGCATATTAGTTAGAATCTTTGCTCCTTGGAAATACAAGTATTAGGATTTAAGTGAATGATGATGTCCCAGTTTTTCTGTAACTGCCGAACCTTTTTATAACTATTCCCTTTTTGAAATTAAAAGAATATGGAAAATCAGTTCGACCATGTGAATGCATGTTTAATATGTTTAGCATTGGGATTTTCTTTTCTTAAATATTTGTACTTTTTGAAATTACGAGCCAGTGAATTTTCCATCCCGAATATTAGTTATTTGTACTTTTTGGAAATAATGGTACAACAAGAATGAATGAAAATTATTTAGATCTGTTAAAACTGTTGTTCCATATGCAAAGTAAATTCCAATATAAAAGAACATACTTATTCTGCAACCACATATTTATTCTGCTACGTATGAGTAGTAGATGATGAAAGTAAATTCATGAAGTTAATTCTAACTAACTTTATATTTTCTAAGATTTTTCAGAGTAGACACAGTGGGACAAAAGTAAACAAACCTCAAGAATTTTTTTATTGGTTTCGCATCGTTCTTATTTTAACTTTATATTCACTTAGTATCATAATTTTCCTATGTTTGAATGTAGTATAACTTTGATGAAAATATGAGGAAGTGTGATTTATTGGATTGGCGAAGGAATGAAGGTGTCATTGCTGCAGGAAAAATCGTGTCAGACGATTTGAACCAGCTTGTCAATGATGTTCCTTTAGGGCCGGATACGATGATAATTTTAATTGAAAATCCAATCAAGCTGGATGCTTTCGTATGGAGGCCTAAAACTTCTTTTTCACTTATTGGGGAAGCAAAAAAATAATATTGTGGCGTGGCCGAAGAATAGTGTTATTTTACATTCAACCAATCACAATGAAGGAGGAGAAGAAAAGGTAAACGTTTTTATTCACAATGAACATGCAATTTTATTATATACATTTTTTACTAAATAAATATTTTTACATATAATAGAGTAGAAGTAGCATCTTGGAATGCAAATGCAAGATTTTTGATTGGGGAGGGGGCAAACAATTAGTGGATTTAGGATGATTACATTCGAGCATCTAGGAGGAAATTGTTAATGATGTTCCTCTTGGACCAGCGGCTATGATTGTTTGGATAGATGAACCACTAAATCCAGAAGCTTTTTTGTGGAGGCCATCCCCTGGTTTGCTCCGAATTGGGGATGCTGCTGGTAAGAAGGTTGCATGGCCTGAATCGCAAGTAGTTGTTGAGACAAGTGATAATACAGTTACTACTACGAATAAGGGTGTGGTGAGAACATTTCTGGTACTTGATTTTTATGTTGTCCTTTTATTTTCACAAGGATTAGCAACTTCATTTTTTTTCTTTTTTCAACTTGCACACCGCAAATTCAAGAACAAACAATAAATGCAAGTTACTGAGTTTATCGGGAAATGGGAATTTAGTAGCTTTAGGATGGGTGGAGTCAACCGATCCAAATGCAAGGATACATTTCGGACCATTAGGAAACAATGCAGTAAAAGTTTGGATTGACACCGTAAAAGAGGTAGACTTAGAGCTATGGAGGCAGACATCCAAATTACAGTACAAGGAAGATACCCTCTCTTCTACTATAGCTTAGCCTGCTGAGCATGTCATAATGGAATGAATTTTGAGTAAATCTTTACCGTTTAATTTTTATATTAATCTTAGCAAGCATGTAACTTGTTATGAACTGTTTTATCTAGCAGTAATTTGTCTAGGGGAGTGCTTATTTTTGCATACATCTACTAAATATCAAGTTTTATAATATAAATGTTAATTAGTAAATGATAAGTTAAGATCGTTTAATCAACGCCATTCAGTTTTTTATTGCCATTGAATCCAGATAAAACTATTAGCAATATGCCTTTGATTATAATATCAGTAGCCTAGTTATTTTATGCTATCGGAAATATGATTCGGTCTAGTATAGCTGCAGCCATTTTGTTATATTCACCTATAGTTGTACGAATTATTGGGCTGATGTAGCTACATGTAGTTAAATATCATTCTCATGTCACAAATGAATCTCTAATCGAAATAATTACCAATAATATGATAACATATTTTAGAAAATGCAGTGTATGGTACTTGATACATAATTGATAGTTGTACCAGTTATATTGTTCTGATATTGTTGTATGTAGTTAAATATCACAAATGTATCACTAATTGAAAAAGTTATTGATAATATGATGAAATATTTTAGAAAACGCGATATATGATACATTATTGATATATCATATAGTGTTTGATACCACTATACAAGTTCAGCATTTGATATTCAGAATTATTATTATTACTATTTGTGGGGGGTGGGAGAGAGACACACTACAACAAAAATAACATATTACAATTTTAATTTTACAACCGTCACAAAACCACTGTTGTAATAAAGGTTATTTACAACTGTCCTTTCTTAAAAGTTGTAATAAATATATTTTCAAAGTTACTGGACAAATCTCAAAAGTTTCCCGCCATACGAAAATTTTGGCTCCAACGCAAAATTGAAATTACCTCCGTAAACTTCCAACCGCTTTCAGCACTTAATTTTATATTTAGTTTTATATCGAACCCTTCAAAGTCATAATTCGGTCATTACACCGCCCTCACAATTTCCAATCATATACCCTTTCGCTTTCCTCCTTGCCAAATCCATACCACTATTCAAATTCGATTTATCCCTAAATCTCCTCGGCTGTGAATCACTTCTCTTTACCAACTTTTAATAATCCGACTCCAACAATCAGACCTAAGTCCGATTCAAGCCGAATTCACTTC
This sequence comes from Allium sativum, assembly GCA_030737875.1. Lineage (NCBI taxonomy): Eukaryota > Viridiplantae > Streptophyta > Magnoliopsida > Asparagales > Amaryllidaceae > Allium > Allium sativum. The sequence goes on along the minus strand of CM060916.1, from coordinate 1,032,395,776 downwards.
ACCACTTCCACTCTATGGCACCAGATCAAAATCAGTGAACTTGCTTTATTTGTAGATCGAAAACAGCATGAAAGGGTTCACCATGGTTGATGTCACGGAGGGGTTTTTTGGGTTTCGGGTTTTCGCGTATTTGGTTGTAAGTTCTGTGTATTTAGTTACAGGATTCGATTCTAAGTTTCAATAATATCAATCTGACTGCTTTAGGAATTAGTGTATTTGGGATTTGGTTGCTTTTGGATCTGGTGCGCTCGATTTAGGATTTGGTGTATTTAGACAAGTTAAATTATTTTTCCACCTTATTGATAGAATTAATCTATCCTATATGAATCATGTTAGGCTTATTTAGAGCGAATGATGCCAAGGCTTTCGGGATAATTTCAACCTGAATAATTTTGAATTACTGTACATCATAAAACAATTTAATTGTGTTTGTTTTTTGATGGCGTCTTCTTAGATTAACTACATTCCTGAAACACACTTATTTTTTTAATCTTTTCAGAAATCAGCACAAAGACTTCACCGATCCTAGCAACACTTTCAAGAAAGAAAAAAAGAAAAAAGGTCAGCCGTTTGTCTTTATTTGAGTAGATGAAATATGTGAAATCAACCGTCTCTACAGAAAATTAGTTGCTTCTTTATGTGAGTAGATGAAATATGCTAAATTAGATGCAGATGGATTAAACAAGAATAAAGCAAAGAAGCATGTAATAACCAGGATCCACATTGAAGATTTGGTAAGCATATAAGCAACAGTCTGTAGCTACTACGCCTGGAACACACTGCTTCGGTATATATGTTTTTGATGTATCTTTTTGGTGTATTACTGCTTTAAAAACAACATGCTCTAGTATATATGTTTTTGATGTATGCCACTGCATTTGTTATTGATCACTAATATACATGTTTTTGATGAAAGAGCAGCTGTAGTTGAAGCTACCAATAGGGCCGAGGCATTATCACTGCAGTTACAAGCAACTCAAATCTAATTAGATGCACTGCAACCGGAATTCACATCGGTTATGCTCAATGAGACAACTTTGGATTGTAAAATGAAGACCTCACGAGGTTAAAGATTTAGAATGTATGAGTCTGTGCAGGAAGATGAACGCATCAGTAATAGAACAAAGACTGGAAGTGCCAATAGTCGTTTGAAATACAATGATACAGAAGATGGAGGCTCGACTTTTAGGCATGAGATGGAAGAAGATACTAATCTCAGTCGAGGAAATAAGGAAAACATTTGAGGCTCAATGGACTTTGTTGTTGTTGCTTTATGTACTTGAGATATTTGTATGATTTATAAAAAAATGATGAGAGTTTGAAAATTTTAATATATTGTTTTGGTTAATGTTTTAAGTTTGTTTGATATCTTTAGTTATGTAAATAATATGTTCTGAAATGAATTCTTTTGTTAATAATATGTATATAATTTGTTCATATATCACAACTTTAAATAATACTTTTAATAAAATATATTACAACAGTTATAAAAAGTTGTAATAAATTTTATTACAATGGTGGAAAACAGTTGTAAATTATACATTTCACAACGGTATCGCAATGGTGCAGAAAATTTGTAATAGATTTTAGTATATTACAACTTCTTAATAGACGACGGTGGCTCCACCGTTGTAAAAAGTCTTTTACAACTGTTTTCCACCGTTGTAATATGGTCAATTTGTTGTAGTGACAATGTGTGTTCTGGGGGGGAAGGGGGGTTGGGGGTTTATTGTAACATAAGATGTAGACATATATGGAAGACTAACATAACATAATATGTGTGTATGTATGTACATATATACACACTTAAGATGATTTTATTATTGAAGGGGGGTTGGGGGTTTTCAATTTCAGAGAACAGACATGCATGTAACATGTTGTATATACTTTACAGACTGCAGCTGTAAAGTACAAACCAGTGGATCAAAATGGTCTAGTTACAGATTTGTTTGTACACTAATTATTGAAGTTACGATACAAACCAGTGTCAAAACTAACTTCTGAAATCTCATTTGAAAAAATATGAAGGAAAAGGAATTTCTATAAAGTTTAAAACTGAGGTTTTACTCTTGGATTCTGAGATAAATGTTTACTGAAAAGCAAACCATTGTCAAAACTGTCAAACAGGATATGGGCATTCAGTTGGGTACAAGTTTTGGATTCTTGATGATATAGTCTTCTGTACAAGTTTTTAATGAGAGCTTTTTTGTTTTTCTCTACAACCGGTGCATTGATTACAAATATTTCACTGCAACACTATAACTGTGTTTTCTAAAAATGGACCCTACTACTCACATGATCTTTTAGTTGTTATTTTTATTTTTAATTTTTAGCAATGTTTGCGGAAAATTTGTTGCTCGTGCTATGTTTGGATACAAAATTTCTATAAAGTTTAAAACTGAGGTTTTATATTTTATGAAATGAACTTTCTGTAAAGTTCAAAACTGAGGTTTTACTTTTGGATTCTTTATGAAGGGCCTGTTTGAATTTTTATATTTGCAGGTGCTAAATTTTTTTGATGAGGAAATAGGACATGACTTTGGTGATGGTGCTGCGATTACCATTGGAATGGTGATTTATTCAACAATATTGCTGCAATTATAACAGACCCAGTTTGTACGACTTCTTATGATTGGTGTTTTATTTAGCAGGTTTGGGTTGTTTTATCTAGCAGGATTAGTTTGTTTTGTCTTGAGTCTTTTGTGTGTTAACTGAACAATTATGAACTATGTTTTGTATTTTGTGTACTCAAGTTGACATCAATGGGAATTGAGAACATATGTATTGAATTAGGTATTAACTCATGGATTGAATTTCTTTTGTTAGTTGATACTTTATTTGCTATTAGTATATTTTGTGTGTTCATCTTTAACTTATTATGAAGATTCATTTGATTATTATTATTATTGAAATGTATGAGCTGTAAAGAGAGCTTTACTATAACATGTTAATTTAATAGCGTCCTATGGAAGCTATCAAAGATATATGTTATAGCAGTAAAACTACGTTATGAATAATCTCAAATTTATTGAGATTTATATGTATAATAGACGCAAAAATGAGCTATTGTATTAATGTAGCATAGCGGCAAAAATGAGCTATTGTATTGATGTAGCATAGCGGTAAAAGTGAGTTGTCAAAGGGTTTAGTAAAACTATAACACGTTTAATTAATAGCGTTGGATATCTGATATTGAATACTTATTTATAGCGGCAACACTGTGTTATAAATATTTTCACTTTGAATGAGATTTTTATGTATTATAGTGGTCAAAATGAGCTACTGTAATAAAATAACATAGCGGCAATACAGCGCTATCAAACGGAATCTTTAATAACGGCATGCAAAGCATTATAAATGTTTAGCAGTTTTTTATAACTTGTTCATATATAGCAGTTATGAAACCGCTATCAATCTTATTCATAGAGGCTGTAGGCCACTATAAAATAGCAGTTCTGTTGTAGTGCACTAAGATTATAGGAAGGGTGTACTCAACTGTTGGCTATTCAGTGTTTTTCAAGAACGCAAGCAGAAGTCAAACTCTTGAAATTTGTAAAATTCCTATGTTGATGCTCAGGCGGGGAAATCCTTATTGGGGCTCGGATTGTTGTGAACCTGTTCCTCCAAGTGAAGAGAAGGTGTTGATAGTGAATTGTAGAAGGAGTTTGAGACTGAACGTAGGGCGGGAAGTCTGAACCAGTATAAAATTTCTGGTGTCACTTTACTCTTCATGAAGGATCACAACCTTTTAACTATTATATATACACTTCAAACCCAATTTTCTAATCACCGAATCTTTCCAAATCTATTCTATTTTCTGATCTACATTTCTAAACTCTTGCATTCTAAAAAGCTTTCATATATTCAAATTACTTGTTGAATCATTGGAATTATTTTATATCTCTTGATTCAATAAGTAATATACTTCCTTCAGTCTTCACATACACATTATATTCTTGAGGATAAGATTATGGGAAGGGTGTACTCAACTGTTGGTTATTCAGTGTTTTTCAAGAACACAAGCAGAAGTCAAACTCTTGTAATTGCTAAAAATCTTGTGTCGGTGCTCAGATGGGGAAATCCTTGTTGGGGCTCGGATTGTTGTGAAATTGTTCCTCCAGGTGAAGAGAGGGTGTTGATAGTGAATTCCAGAAGGAGTCTGGGATTGGACGTAGGACGGGAAGTCCGAACCAGTATAAAATCCGTGGTGTCACTTTACTTACTACTTTTATTTATTTGTGATATATCTACATCGTTTAGTTTTACTTGCATAACTATTCTATTAGACAAGTTAGTATATCATAGTCATTTCCGCTTTATTCCATATACAAAGATCCTACACAAAGTCACATGAATTTTCATTTGGTATCATAGCAGGCCATCGTTTAACCTTACAACCTTTATTTGATACTAAGTTAATATGGATAATAACACTACTACTAACACAAACACTAAGATTGTAGGAAGCGTGTACTCAACTGTTGGCTATTCATTGTTTCTCAAGAACACAAGCAAAAGTCAAACTCTTGTAATGTGTAAAAGTCAGGTGTCAGTGCTAAGGCGGGGAAATCCTTGTTGGGGGCTCGGATTGTTGTGAACCTATTCCTCCAGGTGAAGAGAGGGTGTTGATAGTGAATTCCAGAAGGAGTCTAGGACTGGACGTAAGATGGGAAGTCCGAAGCAGTATAAAATTTCTAGTGTCACTTTACTTACTTCTTTTATTTACTTGTGATATATCTTTTAGTTTTACTTGCATAACTTTTGCATTAGAAAAGTTAGAATATCATAGTCATTTCCTATCTATTCCATATACAAAGATCCTACCCAAAGTCACATGACTTTTCATTGATCTCCATTGCTTTATTGTTATGAATCTAAAATCTCATGAATCAACAAAGTTGTTCCTGACAAGAAAACTGGGAAGCACTTGCATTTGACCGCGTTGGTGGCCTGACTGGAGTCTATTTTCCATTCATAGCGGTTCAGGAAAGCACAGGGATCGATCATGCCATCATAGAGCGCCATCTGGGGCATGTTGAATCGTCTAGGCCACTCGACTTCGTGTATGATCCTAGTGAAGGGATTATGCCTCATGTGGGTTTCCCATGAGTCGTTGGCATTCCCACGTAGGTCTCTCGTGATCATTCGGACCATGTCGGGGAGATATGTTGGATGGGGGTCTTCCAGTGGAATCCATTGGTTTCGACGAACTTTAGGAGTTTTATTCCCTGGACGTCCCCTGTGATGCACATCCAGGTCATCCTCCTCCATGTCGACAACACCGATGATCAGGTTTTGGTATGGCTGGAAAGGTTGAGCGGGATGGTGTGCATCCTAATCCGGAAGTACTTGGGCCGGCTGGGTTGCCAGAAGCGTAGGCCCTAGGTTCTAAGCGGCGGCAATTGGGTCTCACCGAGGAGGGGGTCGGTTACTTGGACCCGGTTCGTTATTGGTAATCAACCGGGAGCGGTCGCGCTACTATGCTCCCTCGATGTAAGTAACGATAGTTCATTCACTATTCCCATTGCCATTGCCATTGGCGTGAGCATTGGAGCAGACGGTAACATTGTTGATGAGGTTGAACCTCCTTTGATGTGGGCATCTTGATTCGTAAGTAGAGGTTTCCGAGATAGTACGTCATGGTCGGGCGTTGTTTAGAGCGAGCTAAAGTCGAGCAATGATGCATTGACTTTCTTAGAGTTGGCGCTTAACTTTAATGTTATTCTTTAACATCTGATTGAGTTCAAGAGCTGTACTTTTGTATCTCTAATTAAGCGCGTGGATTTGCGCTTGGGTTGCAGGAGCTTCAGGTTCCACAGGAGGAAGGGTATCAGTTTCGGCTGGGATATCAGTCAGCGGAGGTTGCCGAGATGTTCCAGCTTCGACTGCAGCAGAAGAACCGATATTGCATTCTTTTTTCACTTCGGCATCGTAAGCAGAATTGGCAGCAGGTTAGAGGAGGAATCTAAAGTGGGTCGGAGTCGAGCCGGTGATGTGCGACAAAGAATCGAATCCGAGTTCTCTCAATGAAAGCACCAGAATGTTGACAGCAAAATATGTCGTAAACACCCAAGATTCTTATTTGCTTATGAATTATAGTTTCGCATGGAAATATAAGTGCAGAAAGCAGTAAATAACACAAGAGATTTATAGTAGTTCTGCCCTGTGAGGGGCCTACATCCACTTTGGAAGAGTCACTGATATTTTATTATCAATAAAGAGTTACAAGCTTAAGACTATCTCATGACATCCTCTTAAAAACAACTCTAAGTATTTTGAGGTCATAATTGTCATATATAAATATTAGGAAAAAGACACTTTTTCCCTTCTTCTTCCTCAAAGCATGGATGTCATTAAAGAGGTCACTTGGAGCTCTTAAGAGATGTCAAATCAACCAATTTCCAACCCCTTTGAAGTGTGAGCTTGGGGGTATTTATAGTGGAGTGGTTAGGTGAGAGTACGTAGGAGTAGTGGACCACATTAGTAAATCTTGGACCCTAGAGTGCAGGCCACCAGAAACTCAGAGCCCTCCCTCAACTTTCCTAAGAAACTCGTACCCCTTAATGGGGTACGAAATTCGTACCTCGTGGGGCACGTTGACTTTTAGGGAGGCGAGGCTAGAGGTCCGAGATATAGGGATTCGAGATGATGAACATGGTGTAGTTTTGAGGAGTTGTGAGGCTCTGGCTTGTATGACCATTTCCCGCTTTGTTTCCATAGCTTTTTGGCGATGCTTCGGGCTTTAGCGTCACGCGATGTGTTAAGTCGAGCGTGTCTTGTGTATTTTTGGTAACCGGACCAGAAGGTCGGTTAACAATTATTTTCAAATGATTTTATAAAGGTTTATAATCATATTGGAAGTGAATTAGATAAATTTGAATTATAAGTCGTAATATGGTCTGAATAGGACTTGTCGCATAACGGAAGTTCGCGAATTTCAACCATAAACTTTGAACAGCTAAAACTTATGCAATTTAAATCGGATTGACGTGAAATGAAAAATGTTTTCTTTCTAATAGCAATAGTTTTCAAAGGAAAAAGGAATCTTAAAACTTTAATTTATAGCTTCCAAGTTATGTTTAAATCTATTTTGAAAAAGGTCGTCGTGAATGCAGTTCGTAAACCATAACGGCAAATGGTTGTTTTATATTTATTAAAAACATGGAATTTTTTTGTAAAACCAGTATAAATTATTGATTGTTATTTTAATTGAAAAATGATAGTTTTGGGTAGTGTAAAGGTTATTTTGATCAAATTAGCTAATATAAGCTATTTTGCGAATCTTTTGTAATGCTTTTGAAATACTTTTGCAATGTTTTTCTGAAAATAGAATATTTTGATGTTTTAAACTTATGAATCATTATTCGAAACTTAATGATCATTTTATAAGGATTAATGAAATATTTTTAGAAGTTTATAGTACTTAAAACATATTGGTTTTAAGTAAGATTTAATTTATCTTACGATAAATGGTTTTCAATTTATTAATGAAATTGGAAATGGTAGGAAGTATTCTCTGAACATCGTTATTAAGTCCATAAATAAACTTGTACTATTTAAGGAATTTGAAAGGCAGAGTTACCATTATTCTGCTGATAGTATCAGTCGAGTATGGAAGTTGATATCAGACATAAGTGATGTAACTTCAATCCAGTTCCTATATAATATGGTTTTAGTTTAATCTTTCAGATTAAAGGTTTTCCAGAATTAAGAAGGTGGTTTTGGATAGAAATTATCTTCGGATATTTGATATAGAATTCTGTTGTCGGACGCATACTATATGAGGAATTTGAGAGATATTTATCTCGTTATTCCACTTATAATATTCGCTAATTATGAGAATTGGTATCGAATATAAGTTGACAATTTCTGTTTAAATTTTATATTCATATCAATTGGTTTTGGGTTAGGTGTGAATGGTGTCTTAAATAACTTCATTCTTTAACCCGCTAAAATTTAAATCATGATTTGTAATTTAAAGAGGATTAAGATTTTGTAAAAACTATTTGAATGATACTTAATGATCTTGATTTGGTGTTGAGTTTTAACAGGAAAAGGAATGAAGAGTTAATGAATCTGGGTGAAAAGTTAATGAATGATGGTTGTGATTTTTAAAGCTAAATTATCATTGATTTAAAAAGATATGTTTTAAAGAGGAAGTTATGAAATGAATTTTTGGAAGATGGATTTTTGACTTAAAGGTTTAAAGGAAATTAGTTTTTTTTATTAATAAGTTTTTCAAGTGAGGATTTTATTAAAAGGATAAGAAATTGAAGAGAATTGATTTACTGAAATCTAAAGTGAAAGGAGACTTAATTGAAATCATGTATAAGTCCAGATGGTTTTCAAATAACGCTCGTTATTCGAAAAGACCGAGATTGGATTTCTATCCGAAAACCATTTCGAATAATGATACGACGAAATGGAGTAAAAGAAAATATTAAAGATGGTGGTGAAGTCTGGGGATCTTCACATCTAATGGATTATTGCAGATGTCTTGGTTAGGTCGTATACCCAATACGAGGTTATAAATGGCAGTGGTCTGGACGTACTTGGAGATTTTCATGATTTGAAAGGCCCTCTCCCCATTTTGGATGAGGAATGTGGTGCCTTCGGTTTCGTTCAGACGTAGAACGAACTTATATGGATGCGCGTCTGATATTGTATTTTGTAATGTATTGATGGATCTTTACTAAACATATTTCTGTTGGTGGCAGAGAATTTATTCTCTTAGCTTAACACCCTTCTTTGTGACCTACGAGCTCAAAGTTTATATGGTTAGTGATTATCAATTATATGTTATAAAATGACAGTGTGGCATGCCAAGTGATTGAGCTATAGATGATCAAAGCATGGCTTAGGGTAAAGCGTAGCTTTGTGTAACGGGACTTCGTCAAGCCTCATGCTCCGGTGATGGCATAAAATAGGATGAATGCAGCAAGGCTATGTGAGTCGCTCCCATTAGGGTATGGTCATTCCCTTCTAGATAAAAAGTTATACAATGGTATGGATCTCATGTAGAGCCGACCTAAATATAATGCTGCCCAAGCCCATTTGTCCATCTTTCGGGCAAAAGTGAAAAAAATTTGTCGCCCTTCGTTTCCCGGATTCAAACCTGCAACGATATGTTATGACATTGTTTACTTCCACTCGCTTACAACTTTCTTTACAAAACTTCTTCTTCGTATGATATATGTTAACTATAATTAAAGAAATAAAATTACTATATGTAGCTTTATCCCAAAGGCTTGGTGGGCTGTCCTCTAGGCTGGGCCTGCCCATGTATTTACTTATGTGGAAATCTACTTTATGTGGATGTTGGAAACGAGCGCTCGGTTAAAGGTTGGTTATGACCGGGGAATGTCATATTAGGACCTATCTAGCGGAGTCAGCATATAGAGATGGCTCTGACCTTGTGTTGGTAGGATATTCATCTGTTGTTTCTCGGGAAACATCCCTCTACGGGTGTTTCCTTCGGTAAGGAAGATCCTTTTCCTTGGTCATTGTTGGTATCCAATTTTCCACTATAAGCATGTATGGTTTTAGTTGTATACCTATACGTCAATAATATGCAGTTAGTGCCCCGCTAACCTCATTATTTTTTTCCAAATTAACGACGAGATTTATTATCGTTTCTCGAGGGAGGAAGGAGAAAGAGAATAGGCCCATGAACAAAAATGATCGATTCAACCATATTACGGGTCGGATATCCCACAGCGGATTACCACTGCTACGCTTTTCCAAAATAGCCTCTCATATAGCTTCTCCTCTTTAATCCCCGCTATATTCCGATATATCCAGTTATTTCCGCTATATTGCGTTATTCCCGCTATATTTTTGATGAAAGAAATGAACTAAAAAAATGACATTTATGCATTAAAAATTTATGAAGTTATGCTTTTTTATTGAATTTTTTATATTTAATTTTAGAATTAAAAATATTCAATATTCTATAAAATTTAATCAAGTATAATGGCAGTTTACATTTATTTAAAGATTTTTTTTATAGATATTTGCACACGTTTTTGTTTAAAATTAAGAATGTACTAATTATAGTTAAATTGGGTGCTAGTTTTTCATTTACTTATTATTTTTACATTCATAAAAGATTCACGAACGAGTTACATGTGCTATTTTAGAGTCATTTGTTATATCTCGCTATTTCCTTGCTTTATCCCTGCTATGACTTTTTGAACCTGCACCGCATTGAATCCACTAAGCGCTTTAACTACAATGTCACATAATAGGATGAGGTATTATGTTAGCTAAGATCGATACATTTACTAGCAAAATGATTTCCACACTATGAACTAATAGTAATATCAGAGGATTTTTCTACATATCAAGCATTTTTTGTTGTCATAAGAAATAAACTCATCCATTGAGGTGCACTTGCATTGTGTGATGTGGGATGAGCCTTATGATAGTTTCATTTTCCAAAAAGCACTGCGAAGTTTCTTGCATTGATATTCATAAGTGAAAACTCATTCCGTGTTTACGGCATAGTCTTATGATTTATGCTACTTTAAAATGAACCTTAAAACATCTATTTTGGTTCTCACACTAGTCTCATGACTGGCCTGGAGTTTATTGTTCCTTCACATAAACTCTGGGTATCCATAATTTTCCATATGGGAAGCCTAGTAGTTTTGGTTTGTAGATTAGTCTTGGAGACAATTTAGAGCAGGTGTTGGATTAGGACTGGAGCTATACTATTTGAAGCAATATATTCTTCCGTTGAGCTTTAGTGTTTTCCACTGTGTACTATTGTACTCTGATATCTCATTGTAACTCTGATGTAAAAAATTATAATTGCAATAAAAGTTCTTTTGTTTCTGTTCTGATGTGTTACTTGTAACACTGCACAATTTTCTACACCCAAATTTCGACAAAAATCGAAACTCAAACACATCCAAGCATGGAGCGCGTAAATCTGGTACCTACAAATAAACGAGCATGATCATAATCAGAGTACGATAATAGGAAACTCACAGCAAAAACAAAATAAGATAACTAGCATTAACTTAAGTAACTACCTTTTTCAGAGTAAGTCAATTTGCCAATACCGACCATGAGAGAGAACGAGAACCGAAAGCCTAACTAAACACCTGTGAGAAACCGACATTTTCTAGAAAACCTGGGTGGTTGTAAAGAGGAAGGGGGTCATAACAACAAATTCTGGTGAACAGGAAATGTACAACACATATTATAATACACAGATGTATCCCCTTTGGTTCAACCCAATATGTATGTCTACCAAAGTTAGTGATTCTAGCCCAACCTTGTAAATGTTTACACACGACCCTATTACTCTTCACACAGTAGTGCTCCAATCTATGATACCAAGATAGAACATTTACGCGTATACTTTGGAAGCTTAAAACCATAATTTAGCTGATTATAAGACCGAGAAGTGAACCCCTAATTTCATAGTTTTTATACATATATATACCTTTCCATTTGCTTACCCTTTATTGTTTTCCGCCTCACTATGAATGATAGATAGGGTGGATTCTCCCGACCACTTAAGACCGTAGGCGGACTTATTGGTCACTTGATACCTCTCGGTAACTTGTTCCACAATCTTATAAATTAGAGGGCACTAGCTACAGGCCCTACTAGTTTAGGCTTCCGTCATTCACGCATATACCTTGCCCCATATAAGGCGAGAGATGGTATTTAATCGCTCGCTATACCTTCAAGCCGACCTTATTAGATAACCCCCCTTAGTCGCTTACAACTTCCCGTAGGGTAGGTAGCCATATTTGATGTTTTTAATTTCCAGGTTTGGGTAGACAATACACACACATGTCATTTAAGACCTGAAACACCCCACCTCCGTTAAGGTCACTCACAAAGGGAATGCCTTAACTTTGGTGGAGGGTTATAGGTACAAGACATAGAAAAATTTACAAGACAGATAAATTTAAGCAGCGGAAATTCAAATATTTATTGCATATGTAGTTCAATACAGAAGCATTACATCAAATTGTCTCAAAATAACTTCCAAAACATTACAACATAATCTCTGTCTTGATTATTAAATAAAGAAACATAAACCAAAAGTAAAAGTGCATAAATCCCGAAGGATAATGTCCAAGAGCCATAGCCAAGGTGAGAGAGAGAGAGTCCAAATCATACATCAACTTTCTTGAAGCTTGCAAAGAGTCTGACTAAGTTGCAGTATTCCCCCCCCCCTTGTGGACCTGGGGGGGAACGGAAGAAAAGAGGACGAGAGAAAATGGGTCAGATAATAAGTCTGGTAAGTTCAGTGATTACTAGTATTTAAACAAGGAAAGGGATCATGACAGTGATAACAGAACATAGGACAATACCCTAATATAAGATAAGAGGAACATGTGATCGCTCCCATTACTATAGTCTCTACACCTATTTAACCATTGGTTCAACCAGCCCCACGTGTTTATAAAAAACGATCCCCTTAATGATCGGCTCCTACTCGCATGCATTCATATCCTGTGTCATTCGACCCCGCTTGACTGTAGCTACTTATGCTGGTCCCACCATGGGGTGTATCAGTTCCTCTGGTGGCAACCCGACACGATTCAAGATGCACAGTGTACACTACTGATGCCCAGTGCCTGATTTTTCCACTCTGGAGTACGTGCACGCCCATACTCCATCGTAACCTACACTGGCCCACCAACCGCCGATGTTTTTGACCGCTCATAATTCAGCCCAGTAATCGTGCCCCACCCTGCCTAGTTTCAGGGTACCATGATACATCTATGTGGGTTACTGCTGAAAAGGGTCCCCGTTACTAGGGTTTTCTACTCAACATGTTTATTTGGTTAAGTGTCCAAGTTTACCTAACCCCACCCATTCGTTTAGTTAACATGTTGAATCGGTTAAGTGTTTTCCTAATTTACTTAACCCTACCAATCCTGACTTAGCTTTAATTAAAGCACCAACCACTCACATTAGACAGGTCTTGTTGTGGTCACTGGATGTGCCGGTCGGTTCCGGGCAGATTTACACCACAACTCAGTCTAACCTCGGGTTCTTTTATTTGGCTTGATGCACTAACCACCCATATTAGACAGGTCTTGTCGTGGTCACTGGATATGCCGGTCGGATCCAGGCAGATTTACACCACAACTCAGTCTAACCTCGGGTTAGGCATATTCGTCTTTTCTAAATTCATATTTTTCTATATATGTCAAATTTCTTTATGTGAATTAAATTTAATTTAATCATGCCATAATTATCCTTTGATTATGCTCAACATAAACGGTATATCAAATATACCATTTAATGAACAAATCTATGCCATGAATTTTCATATTTCCCATCGCTACCCCCGTGGAACGTACGCATGAATCACATAAAATGTTGGGCTAGTAAGTTAGCCCAACCCATAAACAAGAAAAAGGGTAATAAACAAGAGACATGAAATAAACATAAAATAACATACATTTCAACTTGTCATGTGTAACTTGGCATAGAGGTATCATTAACTTTAATTAAATGGGTAAAGGTGAACTTGTGACTAAGTTGGGTCTAATGGTCATGTAAACTTGACAAAGGTCTAGCATGGAAGTTTAACAGATAATCACAGTTTCAACCCACAACTTAGCATATAATCTTATGTATGTCAAAACATAAGAAAGCTATTATAATCATTTTTAATCCCAATTTAGCATGATGTTAAAAACATAAGAGGACTACAATTCCACTTTCACAACATAATTAGATTCAACCTAACATGAATATACATGAGTGTTGATGTAACATATAAGCATGTGTTTTAGATCGCAAACTTGCAAATAACCATCAATTTATAGCATGACATGTTTTACCATTTAATTGGAAAAATAAATCCATTACCCAAATCATAATAGATTTTAATAACATACAATATGTTCATCACCACAAGCATATAGACATGATTAATATACAACATGTTCATCGCCACAAGCATATAGACATGAAATATACAACATGTTCATCGCCACAAGTATATAGACATGAAATATACAACATGTTCATCGCCATAAGCATATAGACATGATTATTTACAATGATACTTTAAGATGAACGAGAATCAAATCTTATACATAAGCATCATTCTATATCCCAATTACAACGTGTCATGATTCAATTCGATAGAATGTTTAAATCTACGTAATAACCAACTTACAAACTAAAAGGAATTCTTGCGTTCTGAAATCTGAATTCTAAAATTCGAGATGCACGCCTTTGATGAAGATCGTTGAATTAGACTCGTTTTAATTTGATTTTAGATGTAAGCTTTTAACTCGTCTTTGAATTGAAAACGGTGACAGCTACTCCAAGTTCTCGACTGACGGCATTTTAGTTCTAGGATTATTTTTCTGTGTGTTTTTAGGTTGAGCATTGAGTTGTTTATATAGAATTTCAGTTTAATTATAGTCGTTGGATGAACCTAGGGTTGATAACAGCCACTCAAACCAGATCAGGACCATCCAGAAACCCTAGTGACTCAGCAGCAAGTCATCAGTCGTTCAAAATTCAAATCTGGCCGGGGGCCAGGTCGACCCCCAGGTCGACCTCTAGGGGGGAGGTCGTCACTAGGGTCGACCCCCTGGTCGACCTGCCTGGGCGGTAATTTTCCCGCCTAATCCGCTTCTGAATTCTGTTTGAATTTGAATTCGTTTTTCGAGATATTTGAATTTATTTGAATTTTCTGGAAACTTCTGACAGCCATAACTTCTTTATACGAAGTCCAATTTACGCAAACTCGGACTCTGTCTCAACCAGAATTCCGAGACAAACAAAATTGCGTAACCCGTTTCTCTTAATTCTCACATTTTAAATTAAGTATTCTAGGATTCATTATTATAACATTAATAGAAAATACGGGGTGTTACATTCTCCCCTCCTTTTAGGATTTCGTCCCCGAAATCCCCAAGTCGAGAAGAACTTATATCCTACCATCCAAACACCCATCTACTCAACCATCAAACATAGGCGTCCATTGTCCTTAAAAGATTTCTAATGCTTCATGATCATATGCATTGTGTGTGTATATGTCCTTATCTAATGCAAAATTAGGCGGTCTACTGATTCAGTTGACCTCCTTAATGTAAATTATGTCAGTGCCATGAGTCCATTATGAATGCAATTTTCTCTACTCAAAATTTCTTACATGAGTGCACAACCATTCATACAAATGCAACATCCATATGATAACACATCAAACTTCAATCCATATACAAATACATATATGCATATGCAATATGAAAGTGACTGAGCCGATCTAATACCTAATGTGTGTGTATGCATCCACTAGCAACCACTTGCAACCATCAATCATAACATGTTTCAATTACATGTTTACATCCAAATGGGTTCCTACCTAAGGATAAAGGATAGGATCGAGGAGATATACCTAAAAAGATAGATACGAGCATAAACTTGAGGAATAAGAGATTAAAGACGTACCCTAAAAAAGAAAAGGGTAGGTTGCGTGTATTCTTTCCTCAGTTTCCCAAGTCGCATCTTCCTCAGTGTCGCTCCATTGAACTTTGACGAGCTTAACTTCGCGGTTGCATAGCTTTTTGACCTCTGTTCCCAAGATACGGGTTGGAACTCTCCTCACAGTTGCTTCTCATTCAATTTCAACTTCTTCTAGCATACTTGGTTCTACCACTTCCGCAGATTCGTGTAAGCATTTCCGTAGGTGAGAGACATGAAAGACATTATGAACCCCGGCCAACCTTTTGGGGGATTGTACTCTATAAGCCATTTTACCCATCTTCTCGATGATAGGGAACGACCCTACAAATCTTGGTGCTAACTTCCTTGCGGATCCAAAGCGAACGACGTTCATAAAAGGAGATACTTTAAGGAACACCTTGTCTCCAACTTCGAACTCAAGGTCAGTTCTTCTTTTGTCTGCGTACGACTTCTGTCTATCTTGGGCAGTCTTCATTCTTCTTCGTATTAAGTCTACTTTCTCTGAAGTTTCTCTGATCATGTCTGGCCCAAGTATGAGCTTGTCTGTGGACTCCCACCAGCAAGTTGGTGATCTGCACGGTCTTCCATATAAAGCTTTGAAAGGTGCCATGCCTATGGTGGCTTGGTAGCTATTGTTGTAAGCAAATTCCACCAAAGGTAGATGATCCTCCCATGTACCTCCGAAGTCAAGAATGCATAGTCTCAAGAGGTCTTCTAACACTCTGTTGACTCTTTCTGTCTGGCCATCGGTTTGAGGGTGATAGGGCGTGCTTAAGCATAACTGTGTGGCTACAGCCTCTTGTAAACTCTTTCAAAACTCGCTCGTGAAAATAGGGTCTCGGTCACTCACTATGCTGGAGGGTATCCCATGGAGTCGAACTATCTCTTTGAGATATATGGATGCTAGAGATGAGGCAGTCCTTCTACTCTTGACGGGTATAAAGTGGGTGCTTTTTGTGAGCCTGTCCACTATTACCCAAATGCTGGTATTGCCCCTTCTTGACCTAGGCAACCCATCTATAAAGTCCATCAAGATGCTATCCCATTTCCATTGTGGACCTCTAGAGGATGGAGCAGACCACCAGGCTTCTTCTGCTCCGCCTTGACTTCTTGGCATATTAAACACTTAGAAACAAATTCAGCTACGTCTCGCTTCATGCCATTCCAAAAGAAAACTCTTTTGATGTCTTTATACATTTTGTCTCCGCCTGGGTGTATGGTCAGTTTGGAATGGTGTGCCTCTTCTAGAACCGCCTTTACGAAGCCCCTTGCTTGTGGGAAAAATAGTCTTCCATCTCGTCTCAACCAGCCCTTGGCATCAATGGAGTATCTATTGAGGTGACTAGAAGTCTCACCCCTAATTAACTTGTCCATCACTTCGGCTAGCTGAGGGTCTTCTCTTTGCGCGGCTCTGATTGAGTCTAATAGAGTTGGTCGCACTTCTAATGTTGCTAGCATGCCAGGTACAAAGTCAGTGGAGGGTCTGAAGTTAAAGCTTGCTATGAACTCCAAGCTTTGCCTTTCCACAAAGAGAGGGCTTAAGGCCAGCTTCTTTCTACTCAAGGCGTCTGCTACTGCATTGCCCTTGCCAGGAGTGTAGGAAATCTCAAAATCGTACGAGGCAAGAAACTCCATCCATCTCTGCTGCCTCAAGTTGAGATCTTTCTGTGACAATAGATATTTCAATGATTTATGGTCAGTATACAGTTCAAATTTCTCACCTAGGAGATAATGGCGCCAAGACTTAAGTGCAAAGACGATGGCTGCCAACTCTAGGTCGTGGGTTGGGTAGTTTTTCTCGTGTACTTTCAACTTCCTTCCACCATATGCTACTACCTTCCCTTCTTGCATCAGAACAATGCCTAGTCCCGTTCCGCAAGCATCTGCGTAAACCGTAAACATCTTGCTTCCATCAGGCAATGTCAGAACTGGGGCTATTGTTAGAGCCATTTTCAAATGTTGGAAAGCAATATCGCAATCCAAATCCCAATTGAAAGCTAGGTTCTTCTTTGTCATTCTTGTTAGTGGAGCTGAGATTTTTGCAATATCTTTGATAAACTTTCGATAAAAGACTGCTAGCCTGAGAAAGCTTCAGACTTCAGTTGCGTTTCGAGGAACCTTCCAATCTTGCATAGCAACCACTTTTGCGGGGTCCACAGCTATCCCCTCTTTGGACACCACATGTCCAAGGAACCTAACTTCTTCTCTCCAGAAATGGAATTTGGAGAATTTCGCCTTCAACTGATGTGCACGGAGAATATCCATGACTTCCTTTAGATGCTGAGCATGCTCTTCCTCATTCTTTGAGAAGATCAAAATATCGTCTACGAAGACCACCACAAACTTATTGAGGAACTATCGGAACACCCTGCTCATTAAATCAACGAAGTAAGAGGGTGCGTTTGTCAAGCCGAAGGGCATGACAAGCCACTCGAAGAAACCATCGGGAGTTCTGAACGCGGTCTTATCAATGTTGTCTTCAGCCACTCTTATCTGATGAAACCCGGTAGCTAAATCTAATTGGGAGAAAGCCGATGCACCTACAAGCTGATCGAACAAATCATCTATTCTTGGTAGTGGGTGTCTATTCTTCTTGGTCAGCTTATTTGGCTCCCTATAATCAACGCACAGGCGAAGCGAACCATCAGCTTTGGTTGCGAACACTACCGGAGCACCCCATTCAGAAATACTCCGTCTTATGAACCCCTTTTCAAGCAACTCTTTGATTTGCTTGCTGAGCTCCTTTCTCTCCCTTGGGGCCATGTGCCTAACGGGTAAAGCAACGAGCTTTGCATTATCAACGAGGTATATGCGAAAGTCTATCTTCCGCTTTGGAGGTAAGCCCTTTACCTCTTCAAACACATCCGAGTATTCACGGACTACCCTTTCAGACTGCAAATTCTCAACAGACGCATCAAGTGATTCTAGATAACTAAGCATGACGGAGTTCATGGGATTACAAGAAATTTCGAGAGTGTTACCGAGGCGAGTCATGAGTCTAACCACTCTCTTTTCACAATCGAGGACGACACCATTACTAGACAGCCAGTCCATGCCTAGAATCAACCCATAGCCCGTGAAGCCCAAAACAAAGGCATTACATCTAAACCCAACGCTTAGTATAGATATTTTCAAATCCAAACAAACCATTGACAAATAGGCTAAGCCCCTAATTAGATTTGAAACAACCAAGGGATCCTCTACTATACTGGTGTCTAGGTGCAGAGATTCCACTAAAGCAGTAGATATAAAAGAGTGCGATGCGCCAGAATCAAATAGTGTACGAACAGGATGATCAAAAAGATAGACTAAACTTTCGATAGAAATATTTCTACCTCGTTCTTGCGGAGGTGCCGTGAGAGCGTGAACTTGTCCTCCAAAAGAAGGTCCAGCTCCCTGCCCTTACTTCTTTGGGAAAGCCCTTTCCATGTGTCCCGTCTCACCACAGTGGAAACAGTCACCCATCTTCCTTTTCTTCTTCTTGCCGTCTTTGATCAGATGTCCAGGGATGCCACAGAAATTACACTTTCTCTTTTCACGGGGTTTGTTGTTCTTCCCACCTTTCTTTGAATCAGCCTTCTTGTTCTGTGACCCTTCCCCTTCTTATCTTGAGGCACTTCCGCTTTTGCCTCATTCTTGCCCTTGTCTTCCTCATGTAAAAGTGCCATGTCCACTAACCTCTCGTAAGTATCCCCCATAGGTATATGGGTCATAGCCAAACTGTGAAGTGGCTCATTCAATCCCTTGACAAAACGGAGAGCGTTCTTATGAGGAGTATTCACTAAGTCCAGTCCAAATCGGGCCAGCTGATTGAATTGATTGACGTACTCCTAGACCGTCATACTTCCTTGCTTAAGAGATAAGAACTTTTCCAGCTATAAACTTCATTCAGCTTGTGAGAGAAATTCCATCTCAAACCTTATTCTGAAATCCACCCATGTTTCAACGGGTCTTTCAGCGTTAGTGACTTCCCACCAATAGGAAGCTTCATCTTTGAGCAACCATACAGCTAACTGTATCTTCTGCCTATCGTCCACCTCGAAGATAACGAACAGATCTTTAGTTTCTTTGAGCCAATTACTTGCTTCTACAAATGATTCGGTTCCCTTGAAATCCTTTCCACCCATGGCCCTAAAGTCTCTACAAATCTTTGAGAAAGCATTTGCACGAGGAGGGGGAGGAACCGCCGCAGCTGGAGGAGGAGGAATATCTGTTGGGCCCGCATCGTTGGCCCTAGCCTCTAAGTACCTCCTGAACCAACCAGGTATCGGCACACCCTCTGGAAGGTTAAGATTCCCAGACATGCTGAAACGAAAAAGAAAAGATTCAAAACAAAGGATAGAATGATAGGGCATATGGCTTTGGGGGATTATGCCTTTAAAATAAAATAACACTTTTCCTTGTAAAATGCTTCTTTATATTTTCTTTTGAAAATAGTTTTTCAAAAATTCTTATCTGATCTGGTAAACCTTTTGCTCTGATACCAAATGAAACAACCCACCTCCGTTAAGGCCACTCACAAAGGGAATGCTTTAACTTTGGTGGAGGGTTATAGGTACAAGACATAGAAAAATTTATAAGACAGATAAATTTAAGCAGCAGAAATTCAAATATTTATTGCATACATAGTTCAATACAAAAGCATTACATCAAATTGTCTCAAAATAACTTCCAAAACATTACAACATAATCTCTGTCTTGATTATTAAATAAAGATGCATAAACCAAAAGTAAAAGTGCATAAATCCCCAAGGATAATGTCCAAGAGCCATAGCCAAGGTGAGAGAGAGAGTCCAAATCATACATCTACTTTCTTGAAGCTTGCAAAGAGTCTGACTAACCTGCAGTATTCCATCCCTGTGGACCGGGGGGAACGGAAGAAAAGAGGACGAAAGAAAATGGGTCAGACAATAAGTCTGGTAAGTTCAGTGATTACTAGTATTTAAACAAGGAAAGGGATCATGACAGTGATAACAGAACATAGGACGATACCCTAATATAAGATAAGAGGAACATGTGATCGCTCCCATTACTATAGTCTCTGCACCTATTTAACCATTAGTTCAACCAGCCCCACGTGTTTATAACAAACGATCCCCTAAATGATCGGCTCCTACTCGCATGCATTCATATCCTGTGTCATTTGGCCCCGCTTGACTGTAGCTACCTGTGCTGGTCCAACCATGGGGTGTATCAGTCCCTCTGGTGGCAACCCGACACGATTCAAGATGCACAATGTACACTACTGATGCCCAGTGCCTGATTTTTTCACTCGGAGTATGTGCACGCCCATACTCCGTCGGAACCTACACTGGCCCACCAACTGCTGACGTTTTTGATCGCTTATAATTCAGCCCAGTAATCGTGCCCTACCCTGCCTAGTTTCAGGGTACCATGATACATCTATGTGGGTTACTGCTGAAATGGGTCCCCGTTACCAGGGTTTTCTGATCAACATGTTTATTTGGTTAAGTGTCCAAGTTTACCTAACCCCACCCATTCGTTTAGTTAACATGTTGAATCGGTTTAGTGTTTTCCTAATTTACTTAACCCTACCAATCCTGACTTAGCTTTAATTAAAGCACCAACCACTCACATTAGACAGGTCTTGTTGTGGTCACTAGATGTGCCGGTCGGTTCCGGGCAGATTTACACTACAACTCAGTCTAACCTCGGGTTCTTTTTTTTGGCTTGATGCACTAACCACCCACATTAGACAGGTTTTGTTGTGGTCACTGGATATGTCGGTCGGTTCCGGGCAGATTTACACCGCAACTCAGTCTAACATCGGGTTAGGCATATTCGTCTTTTCTAAATTCATATTTTTCTATATATGTCAAATTTCTTTATGTGAATTAAATTTAATTTAATCACGCCATATTTATCCTTTGATTATTCTCAACATAAATGGTATATCAAATATACCATTCAATGAACAAATCTATGCCAAGAATTTTTATATTTCCCATCGCTACCCCCGTGGAACGTACGTATGAACCACATAAAATGTTGGGCTAGTAAGTTAGCCCAACCCATAAACAAGAAAAAGGGTAATAAACAAGAGACATGAAATAAACATAAAATAACATACATTTCAACTTGTCATGTGTAACTTGGCATAGAGGTATCATTAACTTTAACTAAATGGGTAAAGGTGAACTTGTGACTAAGTTGGGTCTAATGGTTATGTAAACTTGACAAAGGTGTAGCATGGAAGTTTAACATATAATCACAGTTTCAACCCACAACTTAGCATATAATCTTATGTATGTCAAAACATAAGAAAGCTATTATAATCATTTTTAATCACATTTTAGCATGATGTTAAAAACATAAGAGGACTACAATTCCACTTTCACAACATAATTAGATTAAACCTAACATAAATATCCATGAGTGTTGATCTAACATATAAGCATGTGTTTTAGATCGCAAACTTGCAAATAACCATCAATTTATAGCATGATATGTTTTACCATTTAATTGGAAAAATAAATCCATTACCCAAATCATAATAGATTTTAATAACATACAATATGTTCATCACCACAAGCATATAGACATGATTAATATACAACATGTTCATCGCCACAAGCATATTGACATGAAATATACAACATGTTCATCGCCATAAGCATATAGACATGATTAATTACAACGATACTTTAAGATAAACGAGAATCAAATCTTATACATAAGCATCATTTTATATCCCAATTACATGTCATGTTCAATTCGATAGAATGTTTAAATCTACGTAATAACCAACTTACAAACTAAAAGGAATTCTTGCATTCTGAAATCTGAATTCTGAAATTGGAGATGCGCGCTTTTGATGAAGATCGTTGAATTAGAATCGTTTTAATTTGATTTTAGATGTAAGCTTTTAACTCGTCTTTGAATTGAAAACGGTGACGGCTACTCCAAGTTCTCTACTGACGGCATTTCAGTTCTAGGATTATTGTTCAGTGTGTTTTTAGGTTGAGCATTGAGTTGTTTATATAGAATTTCAGTTTAATTATAGCCGTCGGATGAACCTAGGGTTAATAACAGCCACTCAGACTAGATCAGGACCATCCAAAAACCCTAGTGACTCAGCAGCAAGTCATCAGTCGTTCAAAATTCAGATCTGGCCGGGGGAGGTTGACACTAGGGTCGACCCCCTAGTTGACCTACTTGGGCGGGAATTTTCCCGTCCATCCCTTTTCTGACTTCTGTTTGAATTTGAATTCATTTTTCAAGCTGTTTGAATTTATTTGAATTTTTTGGAAACTTCTGACAGCCATAACTTCTTCATACGAAGTCCAATTTACGCAAACTCGGACTCTATCTCAACCAGAATTCCGAGACGAACAAAATGGCGTAACCCGTTTCCCTTAATTCTCAAATTTTAAATTAAGTATTCTAGGATTCATTATTATAACGTTAATAGAAAATACGGCGTGTTACAAGAGCCCTATACTGAAAGACGTATCCCCGGGTAGGCTCTTCAACCCTAACTGCTTAAGACCCAAGGAGCGGACACGCGAAGATTATTAGGTTCGTACCCCATTAGCCTTAGCCCCTTTCCCTATTAGGATAAAGTGGATCACATCATTAGGTCCTTTCTGTTTAGTTACTCTCCACAGAAATATTATCTGCTTAAGATTTATTATCGTCACGGGTTCCTATAGTTAATAATATTTTCACATTGTTAACCTACTAAGTCCAACTCTACTTTTAATTGTAAGTTCTATGTTCATTAATGTAAATAAGGAAAGTTATATCCTCTTTACCTTGGGATATTTATTAAAATACTTT
Organism: Allium sativum; assembly: GCA_030737875.1. Lineage (NCBI taxonomy): Eukaryota > Viridiplantae > Streptophyta > Magnoliopsida > Asparagales > Amaryllidaceae > Allium > Allium sativum. The sequence goes on along the minus strand of CM060916.1, from coordinate 1,032,372,517 downwards.
CCTAATTAGACTTAGTATTTAAACAACAATCAATATCCATTAATCCCTTTATTACACCCATTTACTTCTTATTTTTTGTTATTGCGCTCTATGACCATAACGGTCATATTATCCTAAGTCAACCATTTATCAGTCCCAAAGTATCTATTTGTTGTACCCAACAGACAATTATATTCTTATCTATTTATTTATTGGTTGATTGTTATATGTATGTGTGTGTATGCACCAGGCCTCTCACATTAAGTTGACTACTTGTGGATGCTGGATTTGCCGGCCGGTTCCGGGCAGACTTCTATCACAAGTTGAACTTAACCTCGTGCCTTAGTGCATTTATATTTATGCAGACCCCTCACATTAAGCTGATACCTGTGGATGCTGGATTTGCCAGTCGGTTCTGGGCAAACTTCTACCACGAGTTAAGCTTAATCATGTGTCTAAATGTGGTTATAATTCAAATTTCCTAATTGGGGTGTACAACATTAATCCTAATTAATTTAGGAATTGAAACTGTTATCCTATTATATTTACTTTCCCCAATCAACATTAGTAACAATTGTTATACATTGATTTGCGGTCTCATTTATAGCAAAAATTGTATTAATTGCTACAATGGTCACCACAAATATATTAATTCAATATGGATTACATTTTCATACAATTCCATAATTGAACATCATTCAAACATTCGATACATGTATATTTTACTGTTTTACGCTGATTTGGACAGATGATATGTATATATTTATTTTTTTGTTTTCGTGCAGTCAACGTAGTTATCTTTTATTCTTCTTCTTCTTCTTATTATTATTATTATTATTATTATTATTATTATTACTATTAAATGATGATTAGGTTTAATTGACAACCAAACATTCCTTTTTACATTCAATCATGTCAAAAGGTTCCAAAAAGATCATTAGCTATGGTTATTGTAAATTATGCCTAATTAGTGGAATTGACATATTTCTAAATCACAAGAAATATATGTTAATGTATAATTTGGAATAGTTGATGCAAATTACACACAAATATGTATATTTATATCTATACGTACATTTGCACCACTTTTCCCTTTTCAATCTTTTTATCATATCCCTTGTGATTTCAAAATGATGTCTTTTTATTCAAAAAGAGAAAAACGCCATATTTACAACAATTAAGCCAAATCCCAATAATATTGAATACAAATAGGCATATTTCTTTTAAATATCATAATTGCAAAATTCATCTTTTTATCCAAATTCACATAATTTATCATTCAACACTGAAAATGGTGATCTGGATTATAACTACATCTAAATGGTGTTTAATGGGACTGATTTCCTGATCTACAGTGCTTTACAACAACTGCAATACATTTTACAACATTATTGTAGGATATATATATATATATATTTACATATATGTATATATATATATGTATATACATATCTACATATAAACAAATTCAAGAATCCTACAATTAATGTTATGCCTAACCACAATTCACAATTTACAAGTTTTAACAATGTTTACAATCAGATCTAATGGGTGTCAATCCATTTACAACGATTTAATGAACAGATCTGATGGAACTACGCATAAAATTTTAGATCTAACTCAAACGAAGTAAATAAGCTATTATAACTATATTTTTAAATTTCTCACTCACCTTAATGCATCCAAATCCAAAGTTTGAATTTTTTAGGTCTGCAATTCCTAAATTCTTATAAATCCACGATTTATCTGAAAAGGGGATAAATTTTAGATATGTAAGAAAATAGGAAGAGAGGGGAGAATCTGATTTGGTGCGTCAATTAACATTTTTTTCCATTGGATATGATAATCCTCTCGATCTTATGTGATTTGTATTTGATTTGTTGTATAAAAATATATTTTTAATCAATAAATTAGGTTTGAGGAAGGATGAAAATAGCAGATATTCGCCGCTGCCCACAAATTTGTGTGAAAAAGAATGAGGCCGTACCCCTTTATTTATAGGGGTGGAATTAGCCATGGACCATTAGAGTTGATTTATTAACATTCGTTCATCTATATAACAATATTTTATAACCAAATCCTAGCTATCACTGCCTGGCTCGACCAAGCGGTGGTAGTCAGTGGTCGATCGCCCCGGTCGACCGCTTGGTCGACCTAGCAGTGAAGTGGTTGGGTAATTATTTACTTATATATATTATTCTATTTTATTTATTATCCGTCCGTTTTCGTAATTTATCTGTAACTTCTTCATATGGACTCCGCTCGCGAAACTCCAAACATGAAAGTTGACCAGAATTCCAAGACGAGTGCATCGATTAAAGTTTCGTGGTCAAATTCCATCATTTGAAAAAATTCCTATTTTTGAAATTCTAATAATTAATTCCTATTGCCAAAATTCCAGGTTGTTACATTACTACCCCAATAACAATCCGTCTTTGTGAACGGTTTGAGTTGGTTTAATTACAGACTTAAAGCGGTCAAAAAAAGCGGGTCGTTACAGAAGGCTCTTTGGTACGAGAGCATTTTCTAAAGAAAGTTGAGGCTATTGCAGATGTTAATGAGAAAGGAGAGTCAAAACCACAAAAGGCGGTGGAAATAAGAAGAAGCGAAACAAAAAGAGAAAACAACGACAAGGTTGGAATGGTCATAAGAAAGCTAAAGGTGAAGTTACTTGCTTTAATTGCAATGAGAAAGGTCACTACTCGAGGGATTGTAAATCTTCTAAGGTTGAAAAGAAGTGCTTCAACCGTGATAAGTCTTCGCACATTAAGAAGAATTGCCTAAAGCCACCAAAAGACCACACGCATCAACTTAGGATGACAGGTGAGTGAAAGTTATTATTTTAGAATTTGAATGGTTAAAGTATAGGGTTGGCTGCACATGGGACATTGATTTGAGTAAACAATTTTTCTTTTGTGTTCAACAATATACAAATGTCCATCTGGTGAATCCGCGGATGTTGAATCGTTTGGTGCGGTTTCATGTCCGAGCCGGTTTTTAGTTATTACAAGGGGCATCAACTACTGTGTTAGCTCTATGATAGAGAGTGGAGGCCAATTATCTAGGTAGAAGTAGGAAGCATTCCTAATAGTAGCAGTAGTTCTATTGTAGCAATTATAGTGTTAACAATCAAGTAGGTAAACATTCTAAATAACCACCATAAGTAATGCATGAACACTTCATCCTTGTAACATTAAAACTGTTCTCAAGTCTATTATTTCTTGATTGTTCAATTTCTAGTAGTCATTTCTATTCATCAGATTTTATGCTTGCCATTCTCCATTCTTTTCTTCCCCCATTAGGTTCACAAGTCAGAGAATGATACATGTAGCTTGAGCAGTTCATTTTGGATTTATATTCTCATTTTGTTGATGTATTCACTTCTTACTTTTGTCGTTCTATTTGTTTTTCATATATGTTGAATCTTGAGAAGGGATGTTTGCTTTGTACTCTAATAAAACTCATGAGTTTGAGATTGTATGACATTTGAGTTATGATTTATTTTGAATAAACTTTGGTTTTGAATAACAAGTTATTTTATTTTGAAATATTTTCATTGTAATTATTTTTATGTCTTATGAATCTTAGTCTCTGTTAAGTTTTATTGTACCGACATGCCCAGATTCCTTGATATGACTCGTTTAATGTATGCTAAAGGGTGTGGGGTGTCATATTTGTTGCCACCAAAAACGCAAAAATTAATATATGATGGATGCACTTTTTCTTACGAGAACACAAAATCAAAAGTAACAAACCGAACAAACCCTAATATTTTTGTATTCAATAATTTTGATGATTGTGATATACCATGATCATTTAGCAAATGAATTCAAGAGATCCAAAGTTTTGATAATATGGTTTTATTAGTGAATTTAGGAAACATACACTAAATGCTAATTTTTGATAGTTGATATATTTTCCTAATATTTCGCCTTACAAAGATTTTTATAAGCCATTTTAAAAACAACATGCTTGTTTAGACCGAAATATATTTCGTTAAAAAATGAGGTAGCAAATATAGCCTTGCGATTATAACTTCACACTTAATCTACACCGTATACTGGCTTCCACTTCTTTCGTGCAACCGGTACCCACGTTTTTTGTCAGTGTAGTATTTCTCTTTAACATATATATAAAATAAAATTAGGAGGTTTGATTTCCATATATTTTGAAAATAATTATATAATTTTAAAATTACGTAAGTATCCAAATTTAAAATATACCTTATACTTAAATTAAGCATTTAAAGGGGTTTCAAAGTTAGAAAATTATATCATGAGAATTGCATAATAAACCAGTGGCAAAATAGCTGTAGAAGGGTCTAGGGTGGGTATAAACCGCACCACAATGCGGAAACCGCTCAGACCGGACCGTAAAAATGGTGCGAAAAACCGGATCGGATTCTCTCTCTAAAAAAAATAGCCCAAACCGAACTGATTCACGACGATACGGTTCGGTTGCGGTTTGAACTGTTGATCAAACCGTATTAAACCGGATGGAACCGCATGCCTACACCGGTAATGTTATGACAAAAATATAACAAATTCATATCTAATTTTTTATTTTAACGATATATATTATATTCTCAACGTATGTTGTAGTTATATTAACAGTGATCGTTATCACAAAGGAAAAAAAATTATAGTTTGTATTTTTGATAAACCATTTTATGCGGTGTGGAAGCGGTTTGGGCTCCAAACTGCACCAAACTGAACCGTGCCTACCCATAGATGGACCAGGTGAAGGGGTTCCATTTGAAGTCCTTATAAAACCAAAAAGCAGAAAACAATGTACTATTTATTATGGAAACCCTAAGCATGGTTTCGAAATCAATTCACTAATTTTCTATGTATAAAAAATTGTGCATCCTTCATGATGCATGATGTTCATCAATTTTTGCATAGTTCGTAATGACATCCAATAAAAGAATATTTTTGTCTTACCATCTAAGATGAATGTTGATAACGAATGAATGTTTTTTTTTTTTTTTTTTTTTTTTTTTTTTATTTTGTTTTTTTTTGGTAACAAGCAATTCATCATGTTTTGAACTAAAGATCTCCGTGGTGAGAACGTCAATGAAGGATTTAGAATTATATTTAAAAATGAAAATGAGTACAAAGACCGTAAAATTGGATAATCACGTTGGTTGGCAGTGTAATTTAATTAATAAGAACGGTTGCAAAAGGGGACATCATTTACGTACTAGCCAGCAAGCTGGATGGACTCAGTCGCTCAATCTGTATACGAAGCGTCAGGTGAGTTAGGGTTAGTGGACTTTGGGAACACTTCTATATATAATCCACTTATTATTATTTTCCCCTGTGCTAGCTTCATTCATTAGGAAACATTTTGTCTTTTAAGTGTTTGGTATTAATAGAAATTTGAGTAGAAGGCGAAGGTGAAGATTCTCATTTTATAACGTAGATCAGGCGAAGGCGAAGGTGAAGATTCCCATTTTATAATGTAGATACAACGAGTTAGTTGACTTCAACAATATTATTATACATAATGATTTGCAATTTGCTACAACTTTATTACCTCCGTGTTACCTGGTATCTACCGCATCAATTCTTCTGTCCACAAATTCAGTGTGCCTCCGTGTCCCAATCAATCAGAACCGCCTGATTTTCACCTTTTGCATTTAAACCCTGAATTGTTTTTGCATTTAAATGCAAAAAAGCGAAAATAAGAATATTTGATTGGAGAAACATGGAGGTATAGAAGAAATGGATACAGAAGAATTGGTCTCGGTATCTAGCACCTGTTCACTTTATGCATGCTGGAATAGCAAAGAAGATCGATAAAAACCTACAATCGTCAGATTTTACCAAAGATACATCATGAAGTGACGGACGGATAACATTGCAACAACTTGTGAGTGGATGTATATAAAGTAAACAATAATCGTCTACGTTATTTAGTCCTTTTAATTTAGAATACACAAACATTTGGGCATTATAAAATGTCACGCCTTGCTCAAATCTAAAGATCATCACATCATCAAACACAGTAGATATTTCAGTACCAATATCAACTAGCCAATACTTCTATATTTTACTACCGTATTTATTTGCATACAGCTTTGCTTTGGGTATAAAAACACGTTTGAAAAAGATACTAAAGGATCCTTGATACAATATATATATCCCTATTGAAGATGACATCATTTCCATCTTCAAACCTTGTGTTTTTAAACCTTTATACAATGACTAAGTCGTGGACTAGGTCGCTTTCTTGAAGACGAATCGGCGATCTGGTCAATGGTGCAAACCAGTTCGTATTTATTGCCGTCGCCTTTGGGATAAAACAACCTTCGATGAAAAATTAACTGATTTGCTTGCACAACAAATCAATTCAGATTTGCACTTTCAATTTAAATTTAACTGCTCGTTCTGATTTTGTTTTTTTGAAGAATTTTAATCAAGGTGGAAGAAGATGAGAAGTGGAGAAAGAAAAACTGTCGTTATATTTCTGAGTAGGTGGAACGTGTTAATATGCTTGTAGAGGAAGTTGGTCTAGATTTGAAGAAATGGATCTCATTTTTACCAATTCAAATATAAGTGTCCACACCACAAAGTCCAAGCCCACGTAGCCATCCATACATTTATCCTAATTTTTTAATAATTCACCTTTTGTTTCAAAACAATTTACAACAGTTGTCATTCGGACTTTTCGGTACTCCTCTCGCTGATCTGTTACAAATTAACTGATATTTTATGTTCATCCTTCGTTTCAACATGTCATCTATGACTAATGTTTATGATGATTATTGAATCACACATTAAAAATAAAATAAAAATTTCTACGATAACGGTGAAATGTAGAGCAATTCTAAAGCGCGAGTGAGCCTATACTCGCCGGGCCCTCTGAGTGAAAATCAGGGAACCCAGTGTTTTTTTTTTTTTTTTTGAATTTTGTTTTTAAAATTCAGCATGGCCCAGCGCGAGTGTGCAAAGTATTTCTGTGAAATGTATATAGCATAATCCCACGCTGCATCGCGCAACATTTCCAATATATATTTTGTGAATAGGGTACTTACATATTTTGTTCATTTCACTGCAGGCACGTATATGCAGCAGATACCATCTCGGTAAAACTGAAAAAGAGCAATTGTTAAAAAAACAAAGAATAACATTCATATGCCATAGTGTTTACAAGCACCAAATGTTTCGCGTTCGCTATTCCTTCTTCTCTGCCTTCCTTTTGTTCGCAATTGTTCCGCAGCTGTTTTATTAATTGAAAACCTAAATCGCAAAAATCACAATCACCGTCTCCAGCAAAAAAAATGTCCTTCAGGATTTACTACAGCAAACGCTGAAATTGGGTTCTCCTTTTCAACTCGTTCTTCCAATTTGTCTTTTCTGCGGAGAAGGAAGCAGAAGTTTGGGTATCTCCGCTAGTTTTGGGTCTCCAATCCATTGCAATGCTAATTTTGGGTTCATCACCTTTTCTTCTATTTGTATATATTTGAGATCCGACTGTGTTTGGTTCTGCAATAATTTCATGTACAATGTTGGGATTTCTCAAATTTTCCTCTCCGTTCTCCCAATAAAAGAAAGCGGTTTAATTTATGTCATTTTCAAGATTTCACCACACATTTAGGCTAGTTGGAAACTGTTTACGAATATGCTCGGCAACACTAAAACGTTGTATTTTTATAAGATTCAACATATGAGTGTAAATTAATGGGTTTATTAACTTGTTTGATTCATGGTACTAATTTGGGTGATAACGATTCATTTTGCAATTTAATTCATGGATGTGATAATTTGGCGACCTATGTTAATATTTATTCCCTTAAATACCAATTCTTGCTGCAGTTATGGAGAAATTAATGCTTAAATTGCTACATTTATCAAGTAATTTATTCAAATTTGATTAATTGTAAGCTATTAACTATTGTTTGTTATTTTAAACTTGTTATGCGCTTTAGTTAAGTATAAAATATTAGAGTTAACTGTTAAATCTCATACTTATTACGCATATCATTTTATGTGGCATCATTTACAGTACAGTACAGTACTTACTCCTAGTAATTAATCTCCCTATTTTGGTTACGCTCGGCCATTGTGCTTTAATTCCTGCATTGATTGGATATTTTTTCCTTTTATGTTGATTCATACTGTAGTTGTGCAAAAACTGTTGCTTTGACTTTTGTTGTTTTTAGCATTACCACGTGATTATTGCATATTCATATATCAGAACATAACGTCATTCATAAATTTTGGATGCTTTAATTGCTACATTTAATGTATATTTTTTTCCTTAAATGCCGATTCTTACTGCAGCTGTGAAAAAACTGTTGAGTTTATTCCTATTGCAGTTCTTAGCATTACCGCAAAATTACTGCAGTACTGCATATCTATAGATGTTAGTTCCCTAAATACTGATTCTCTGCATATTTTTTCTGCAGTATTTTGGATTATTCTCGCAGCATGCATTTAGGCTTATAAAGTCAGATGATGAAAATTGCAAATTGCTGCTTTACTATATATGCCATATATAGTAAGGGATTAGTTACACAATAGTCTGCTTGTGCTCTGTGGAGAGTGAAGTCTATGGACTGCACTTTAAGTTTTGGTCAGTTGAAACTCGATGAAAAATGGATGCTGCATCACAACAGCACTACATAGAAAGAAAATGAATTAGTGTGATGTATAACGAAATGAGTAAGATTATTTGTAGAAGTTAAAGCATAAATTCTTTAGTATAATTAGTTTTAATGAAATACAAGCTATTTTTTTGTAACTCTGTTAGTGATTAATTAATCATTGAAATGTTGAATGTTGTAATGTAGGAATTATTATGGAGTATTTATTAGCATTAATTATTAAAGCATCAGCGTAAGAATTTATTTTCTATTGGGAACGCTTGATGTGTTTTTTGAAAACAAATTTTAATGCATCGAGATCATTTATTAGCGTTTATTTAGTGCATTGTGTAGGTATTTTATCTAAACCTACATATTCTAATTTTCTATTAAAATTCGACTTAATACTTATAAACGTAAGTTGGTTTTTTCGAGTTTCAACAGAAAATATCCATTGCAATACATCACAACGGTTGTAACTCAACCATACCGCAGTAAATGCAATGACAATTGTATCATTTCACGGTTAACCGCTATCGACGGTTGATGACAACGGTTGACAAACTGATAGAACCACCATAGTCCGTTATGGTAATGGTTAGCTTTATTGGCCACGGTTGTTATACTGTATACACCCCTAATTCACACAATCCTAGTGGTAGGTATGTTGCTCCAGAGCTATGAAATTTTAGAGAAGGAAGAAAAGCAACACTCAAAAAAGTTATCGCCTACATGGTGAAAACATATAATATCATGTTTTTATACTTGAGTATATGCTGAACGGTTTATTCATACATCCATAGTGAACAAGCTTGGTCCGTTCGGTGTAAAAAAATAAATAGATTTTTCTTTTACTTAATATTTTGAATGTTTCCTGTAAAGTCGATAATCCTTTGGTTGATGTATAGGCTAGATTCTGAGACCCATCACAGTATTATTCTAAATACACATGATCGATTTTTGTAGTAATTTAAATTATTTTACAGTTTATGATCACTGGATAAGCCTCTTTGAACAAAATTTCGGTCCAAATGGTTGGTTAAGATGCAAAGGAAATGTTACATAATGCACCGATTTACTGTAAGGTACAAAGATATCGATCACCCTCATGTTGATGTTCTTTTTTTTGGCCCTAAATATACTTGTCACTAGTTTGATTTATAGCTTGGTTACTTTCTCTTGCGTCGTTGTTGTTAGTCGGTGGTTGGCTTTTTGTTTTGTCGCCACTGTCTTCGAATCTCCTGATTAGGTCTATATTTCGTGTGATATGTTGTTGTTTTGGGCTTTATTCAGCGCACCATTTAATTTTCTAAAAAGGGTGGCATGACATTATACAGCTTGCCTTAATAGACGTGGACCAACATTTTGCTTTTTTAAGCTACCATGGTATGACATATTTTCCCATTCTTCAAGGATCTTTGGACTAAAACTCATATATATTTCAGCTAACCCAAACCTTAAACCACTGGACGCCTAACTGGAGCATTCATTATTAAAAATGACATCACCAAGGTCACACTTGAAAATTCAAATATTGCTTTGTGTTCATACTCAATGCTTTGAGTTACTAAATATGAGTGCATGTAGCTTCGAGCGGAACATTCACATTGATTGATCTCTAAAATTAGCACATTTTTCAAGCGCATCCAAAGCTTGCTTCGGATATGGGTAAAATATAAAATGCATATGAGTGCTACATGCTTAAGCTTAGGCGTTTTTTCAACACGATATTGGAGCTTGCTCTGAGCTTAAATTTAAGCAGGCTCGAAGATTTATTCAATTTAATCTTTGAGTATATGTTTAGCTAATTTTTGAATGATTTTCTTGTAATATTTGAGACATTTTCTTAGGCCACTATCACAACACCAAATCAGCGTTTTTGTAACAGATTTTCGTCGGAAATTGTAACAATTGATTTCGTTATAACGAAATAACGATTTATTCCGTTATTAACACAGTACCGCAACATTTATCGTGATAAAATTTAATGGCGCGCACGTTAAATAAAATTAAGAGGGATGCGTTGTGATTTTAGTTTAGTCCCCCTTTCCCGCCATTCCAAAAGCGTTTTCTCTTCTTCATAACGCTAGGGTTTTTCATTTCCCAAACACAATTCCCTCCGCTATTTTCTATTTTCGAAATCAATATCGTTCTCCTGAAGTTCACGCCATCAAATTTCAAGTTGAATCCTAGCTGCTTTTCGAATCCGAAGCGATCCTTTGAGTCTGAAGTATTGTGTGAATCTCGAGCATTATCTGATTATCAGGTATTTTCTTATATTCAATTTCAATTTTAATTTTCATACTTATTTGTACGGTTCCCATGTAAATCTTGACCACCTTGTTTTTGTTTAGTCATTGCTTTCTTGAGTTATTGCTTATTTTTTGTACTTATCTCTTATTGAGTACTTGCTGCCAGGTCTTAGTTGTGGCCACTTTGTTTTATGTTCTTTTTTATTTTCCTGGCTGTTTCTAGTTTCTTGTATTTTATCTCTTATTGAGTACTTGCGTGAGAGCATCGATAATCCTGGGTTGCGTGAGAGCAGAGTTTGAAATTTTCTGTTCTTCATCTGCAACTTTCCAAAATCTAGCAGAAAAAGATGGTAGCTTGCTAGAAAATCCAAATTTAATGAATTTATGGAACCCTTTATCTTTATTGTGAAATACTTCATCATGTTTTTCTTCATTGAGAAGCCCTCTTTGAGATGTGGTGAATTGCTGAAAAAGATGGTTAGAAAAAGATGGTTTTGTACTATGAATCTGATTTGCATTCGTAATTTGCTGCATATAGTTACATGTAATATTCCTATATATACAGTCATTATGTTCATGTCAAACTTATCATGCTTAAATCACTTCTTATGCTCACTTTTTTCTTCTTCAATATGAAGGACATGCATATTCTAGAGTAATGAGAGAGCCAGCTTAGTTAATGTGTGCAAACATTTTAATATGTATACAGTTAAAAATTTATGAGAATATTATTACCTATTTTTAGTCACATTCATTATGAATAATAACAGTTAAATGCTTATGGTTAACATTTGTATTTTCTAGACGCTCAAACCATTAAAGACCAAGATAAAACCACCATACATTTCACATAATCCACATAACTCAGAACAGAGAGTTTGCAAACATGACATTTACGAGTTTGACAAGTAAACGATTCCCCATTAGCAATCTTATTTTCACAATTGGCTGCATGGTTTAAATCAGCGGGAAATAACATATATGACACCCATTATGGGGATAGGTACATACAACATAACAAGATTTGAGGGGTTACTGCAGAATCGAGTGATGGAAAAAGATTGTTTAAATGAGCTTATAGTTAAAATACATATAGGAGTGCTTCTGTAGCTATGTATTTGTAAATACAGTATGTAACACACATGTATGTATATTAAAATATATGTTTCCCCTGTTATGTGTTGTACATCATTTAATATATGTGATTTTAATATATGTGATTTTAAGGTTGGTCTGATAGAAGTGTAATCAGATACTTTCACATATATTAAAATTTATAATATGCGTGTTCATACTTTTATGTTTCTATTGAAAGCTGTAATGCGATTTTAAGGAAATAACACGTTGATCATTACAATTCAATAGCCTAAATCATGGAATGCAGTTGTAATATGGAATTATATAACATTGGTATTGTTTTGTTGTCTATTGTAGTTTATTTTAGCTTCGGTATGAAGTATGATTTTTCCACGGTTATGGTGTTGGAATTATACATTTAGCCAAGATGAGTCCAGTTAGTCGTTCAGTATTTTCTTCAAACATGTGCATCATACGTGCAATGTTACAGGAGTTTTTATTCATTCTGCCAACAAAACTGTTATAACTGTTAACATACTTTGGACTCTATACACCCTTATGAAATCGTCCATGCTGGGGCAGTGCACAGTTACTTAGCTAAAGTTAAGTACAATTTTCTTTTGTAATTTGACCTTTCCTTCCATGTGGTCATTGAGTTGTAGTTTCTCAAAATATACATACGAACCCATGAATCAAATTTGAAGTGCACTACAAGCTTATATAGTGCGTGACATCAGCATCTCTAATGTGTTAATAGTAAGGTTTAATAGGAGTGGTTTATATCTCCCCTTAAATGGTTTTCTTAGGAAGCAACACATGATCCAAATTTTAAGATCTAACAGTATAAGGAGTGTGATATCAGTATCCAATGATAAATGCCTTTAGTGGTTCAGTTTAAAACTCATTTTTCTTCAGGTCTATTCAAAAAATATTTGTACTAATTTTATCGTCATTTTTTTTAAATAGCTATGCTATAAAATATGGTTCGACAATCAATACATATATACTCGATTTTCAAATAGAATTTATGTCGGAATAAAACTGAGAAGGACGTACAAACAAAACAAAATTAGCCCAGTATTTAAATTCAACAACAAAGGCTCAAATTGTACGGCCATGATTGCTCGGTCACTGCTTTGCATGAAGACCACTCTAAGTTCCGTAGCGTAGCAGGGTGGACCTTCTAACTCAATTCTTTCTTTTTGAATGAACCAAAGGGATGAATACTCTTGAAGTACAAGTCCATGGATAATGTCATCCAACTACTTCAACATGGATTTTCTTCGAAAGTATTTGTTTTCCTTTTTCTTTTAATGTCAACTGTTAACCATTCAATTGTCAAACAACTGTTTTGATGACGCAAAAATTTCAAGTCAATTTCCAGACAGTTCTAAATTCAAAGAGTATAACGAAGAAAGCAGTAAAAAAAGACTAATAGAAACAATGAAATATTGAAAAACAAAAGAAGTATAATTTAATATAAGGTCGATATCAAATCATGCAATATTTATTATGAAAAGAAGAAGACAACATGCTCATTTGGAAAAATAGTATAAACTAATGATATACAAAATTCGAATATCAAAGTAATTAGATGCAGGCCCAACTGGCGTGCATATATACTCGTTATGGATAATAACAGTTAAATGCTTATGGTTAACATTTGTATTTTCTAGACGCTCAAACCATTAAAGACCAAGATAAAACCACCATACATTTCACATAATCCACATAACTCAGAACAGAGAGTTTGCAAACATGACATTTACGAGTTTGACAAGTAAACGATTCCCCATTAGCAATCTTATTTTCACAATTGGCTGCATGGTTTAAATCAGCGGGAAATAACATATATGACACCCATTATGGGTGGTAGAAAATAAAAATGCCCCTATGTTGCATTTACACAAGCAAAAACCAGTATACCACAGCTTCATAAATCAAATGCATAACATAGTAAACATAGCCTCTTTAAAATTATTATACATAACATAGAAATGCCTATGTATTCAAGGAAATGCATATTATGTTGCTCCTTTTGAATTCCTGTCATTATGATAATGAATCCTGAGATGTTTGACTTTATTTGATTGTTAATTAATTTGTAGTGGGATTTTTTTTACTAGTTTAGCATATTACGTGATCAATCTTTAACTTTGGCTTCAAGGTTGTTTAACTGAGGCCCAATTGCTATTTAAATTTATGATCGTTAATTCAGTGGTTTTAATTTTATGATAGTTTAAATGGGTGCTGTAATTGGACATAGTACCACACTTGTTCTAAGAAAATTTTAATTTATTGCTTATGTTTCAGTATTTGCCTAAGTCAATAATTGCAATACCTTTAAAAGATGAAGAAAAAGAACGTTAGTGCTAACAATAACTCGATGAACGTGAAATGAGTACTGAAACAAAATAGAACAATACTCCTGTAAAATTTACTTTTTGATAAATATCGTTGAAATTAATGAAAACATATTGGAAATAAGTTTTTGGCGCAAGTTAAGAAAAGCAGATACTGTTATGCATGTGATGTTTGAATCAAAGTTCAAGATTATCATTTTCATTTCCTTCATTTGATTTAGTTTTGAAATTTTGGTTTATTTAAAAGTTTAAAAAAATTCTGCTATTAATCTGGTTATGGATTTAATTATTTTTTTCAAAAAACCTCACCAGTTAAAGCATACATATTCTTATCGGTGTTGTACTTTAACAAGTTGATTTGGTTTTTTATTTTTACCCACCTTTAATAATTTTCATGTTAAATTGGGTTGACAAAAAGTATCGTTTCAAAAAGAAAACTAAAGGCTCTCTTGTTTTTTTGCATTCTCTTATCTTGTCTGCTACATTTTTTTTGTAATGTTCATGGAATTTTTATACTAGTTAAGCTGGAAATGATGATATTAGTTGAAGATAATTTCACTTTTTGATGTTGGTAAAAGCCCAAAGCTTGAAGTTGTCGATCCTGTTAATGCATTTGCTAATCTTTGGTTAAAAAAAACCAAGTACTTTAAATTGTAAATCCTGTAGTACATAAAGATGCGTCAATACTTAGTGATGTTTGTTAGTCTGTCATTTTCAATTCACAAGACCATGCGCCTAATTTAAATTGCTAATCTTTTTGTCTGTTCAACTGGCAAGGCTAAAAAAAATCATTGATTGTGGAAGACCATGCGCCTAATTTAATCATGTTTATGTAGGTTTCGAAAACCGCACGAACGACAAACTACCAATGCTTATGTAGGAACCTTTTTATATGCTCATGTTTATGTAGGATCCTTTTTATATGATTTATTTGATGGTTCTAAATTTCAAGATTATCTGTATCCAAGTTAAGAAGAGCACATACCGTTATGCATGTGGTTCCATCTAGGCTTGGACATTTACTGCTATACCAAGAAAAACTGCCTTCTGCATCTCTTCGTGCAAGTAGGTTTACTGTGAAATCCCAAGAAATACAAGTTCGTATGATCACTCAGTAGATGTGTGTAATGTCTAATAGCCTCATTTTCAATTCACAAGTAAGACAAGTTTAATTTATTTTTTAAAGTATGTTACATCATAAATAATCACTACTATAAAAATAGGAAGTGCTGAAATAGCATAAATAGTCATTTCTATTTTATCTATATAAATTCAGTTATATATTCATATTTTTTTATGTTTTTAATTATTTAGGAAAACCAAGAGTAATTTTCAATGTCAAAACCGTCCTCAAGAGAGTGGATTAAAATTCGACATAGAAACAAAGATGAATATATACAAGGTGTTCGATCTTTTATGAATTTCGTGGAGCAGCATTCACCGCCTGATTTTAGAGTATGTTGTTTCCCTTGTATAAAGTGCAGAAATTCTAAAAAGTTGGATTTTGAAATAGTTGAAAAACACTTGATTATTTATGGTATGGACCCAACATATGATGAGTGGTTTTTCCATGGGCAGAGGACCGATACTGAAGTAGTAGTCAATGATGCGCTTAATGATGTCAGTGACACTTACACCACCCATAAATATAGAGAGGAAACTCATATAGAAAGTGATCTTGGGAACCTGATTGAAGATGCATATGGATTACGTGGTAGTGAACATACAACTTATGGTGACAACCAAGGGAAGAAATACCATGAATACAAATTCAAAGCCAATGAAAAATTATATCCTTCTTGCAAAGATGGTCTTACAACATTAAGCGTCATTATAGAGCTTCATAATTTGAAAAAGGAATTCAATTGGTCTGGAAATAGTATGACCGAATTATTAAGGCGGTTGAAACAGTGGCTTCCTAAAGAAAATACACTACCTGATAAGTACCCTACAATGAAAGCGATGATAAAAGATTTGGGAATGAATGTAAAAGGAATACATGCTTGTGAGAATGATTGCATATTATTTTGGAAAGAATATGAGAATGCACTAGAATGTCCTCATTGCCATACTTCTAGGTTTAAAGTCAAAGAAAAAGGAAAACAAGTGGAAGTCACAAAACAACCAAGAAAAGTTTTGAAATATTTTCCATTAGCACCTAGACTAACAAGGTTGTACACCATACCATGGATAGCTCGAAAAATGTTATGGCATACCGAAGCAAAACCTTGTTGGAACTCCATGCGTCATCCTATTGACTCAGCTGAATGGAGATCTCTTAAAAATAGATGGCCAGAGTTTGCTACAAACGGACGAAATGTTTGGCTCGGCATTACTACTGATGGGTTTAATCCTAGTGGAGCTAAGTCAAATGGTTATAGTTGTTGGCCTGTGTATATGATTCCTTATAACTTGCCTCCTTCATTATGCATGAAACCAGAGTTTCAAATGCTTTGCTTGTTAATTCCTGGACCAAAAGCACCAAGTCAAGACATTGATGTATATCTACAACCACTTGTAGATGAGTTAAAACAACTTTGGATTGAAGGAACACCTGCATTTGATATGGATAGAAAAGAACATTTTATTCTACGAGCAATGTTATTATGGGGAATTCATGACTTACCTGCATTTGGGAATATATCTGGTTGTGTAACACATGGATATAAAGCATGCCCAATATGCGCGACAGAGACTGAGTCAGAGCGTGCTGATAATAAGATAGTTTATACAAAGTATAGAAGATTTTTAAAGAATGATCATCCATACAGAGAATTGAAACATGGTTGGTATAGAGATATAGAGCATAAGAAACCTCCAACTCGATTAGTAGGACCATCCCTTTTAGCGAAACTTGCTAATGTCATATATATACCAGGTAAAAAGATAAAAAAACACAGAACGCAAGGTTGATAATGTTGATATTGATGAACATTTTGTAAGTGAGATTCAAGATGGAGAAAGACCTGCATGGTACAAGAAATCAATTTTTTTCACTTTAGAGTATTGGAGTACTCATAAAGTACGACATACTATTGATGTGATGCACACTGAGAAGAATGTAGCAGAACATCTTATTAATTTGTTGTTCGGTAGAACCAAATTGTGTTCCAAATTTGCATTTGATAAAGCTTATAAAATCAAGTGCTGTCAAGTTCTAAAAGAAGCAAAACTTCCATCATGTTTTTCAACTAAGATAGGAAACCTTGTTAATACTCAACCTCCTACTTTGAATATTAGAAAGACCTATGATTATCATATTATACTCCAATATTTTCTTCCGATTATGGTTCAACATGCCTACCCGAAGTTCCGTGAAGTGAGACGTGCAATTTTGCAAATATGCTTATTTTTCAACATTATTTGTTCCAAGGTTTTAGTCCGAGAGCATGTCCAAGCCGCTAAAGATATGATTGCCGAGGCATTATGTGTGTTGGTTCATTATTTTCCTTCTCATTTTTTTGATATAAGTATACATCTGATGGTCCATTTAGCTGATCAAGCACTTCTATGCGGTCCCGTTAATTATATATGGATGTATCCATTTGAGAGGTGTGATTTTTGTAATATAACTATGTTTTTATATTTAAATAATAATATATAAAGAAATTTTGTTTCATCTTTCTATTAGAGCTATGAAGGAGTGCAAGAATATACCAAGTAATAAACGATACATAGAAGGATCAATTTTTGAAGCTTACCTTGTTACAGAATCTATTAGATATGCAATGGAGTATATGCCTAATCCACGTACTGGTAATCATAGTTCTAAACGGGCATCATTTTTGGATGAAATTGATGGTGATACATATGAACGTTCCATCATTGAGGGCAAGACCATCAAGTTATCTAATGTACAATGTATACAAATCCGAAGATGGATACTTTTTCGAATCGACGTGCCAGATCTAGATGATTATTATAAGTATGTATTTTGCTTGTTTTATGCTCTATAGCACATTTTTTTTTAAATATTACGAATGATTTTGTAGTGCGTATCGATTATCGTTAGAAGATGCTCATCATGGTAAGAAAAGACTTCACACAAAGGCAGAAGTGGTTGTACAAACTGAATTTATTGACTGGTTGCACAATAAGGTTTGTTAAACTTTATTTCTAAATCGTATGTATGCATAATAATAAAAATAACACCAATGTATTTTGGTTGGTTTAACAGCTAATCGAAGAAAAATGCATGGACTCAATGTTATGGCATTATGTTAGTGGGCCAAAATGGGAAGCAAAAACCCATCTTAAGTATAGGATTAATGGATATGCATTCTCTCCTAAACATTATGACAATACCCTTTCATCACAAAATAGTGGCGTTTCCATGAATGTTGTTACAACTTTCGTTGCAAGTGCAAAAGATTTAAATCCCATAGATGATGATACTACATGGTATGGTATTATTAAGGAGATCATAGAGGTTGATTATTACATATCTCAACACGTAGTATTCTACTGTGATTGGATCAATATCGCAGATAAAACAAATGGTTGTAAGATTTGCATAGACTCTAATTTATTGATGGTGAATCTAAGCAAGTTCAAAGGCTGTAATGGAGAATACGATGAACCGGCCATTCTTTCATCTGAAGCAAGTCAAGTCTTTTACATAAGTGACATATATAATCCTGATTGGTTTGTTGTACGACATTCACCTAAACGCATGACTGATAGCATAGACGATTTCGAGATATCAGCAGACTTCCAATCCATTTTGAAGGAGCAACCTAACTTTACAAGATTGTTGAAGTGTATTGAATCGAAATAGATAGACATGATTGAGTTTTAGGTTTTTTTTATTAGTTATCATGTCATTTTAATATTTTTGTACGTGTTTTGTGCATTTTGTTTGTGTTTTTACATTATATTTGTTAGCGCGAATTTTATTACACTCTTCGGTCTTTGCATTTGCCATTCAGTTCTGTCGTTCACTGTGTATTTCAGCCTTTGCATTGATTTGTTTTCTGTTGTGTTTAGTTTTTATTTCGTGCGATTGTACAGGAAAAAAAAAACAAATTTCTGTGCATTCTCTTTTTAGCTTTTAAACTATACATTTCTGTCTCAAATACACTCTGTTTGCAATAACTTATTTCGAGCTCGTCTGTGACAGTAGAATATCTTTGTAATATGCACCAAGTCAGTTGATTTTATGATGGTAAGTAACACTCAGTCCTCATAGAAGCATGTTTATTTAGCATAAAATAGAATTATACTTTTATGTTAATTTAAGGGATATCTAATTAACTGTGTATCAATTGTACATTACAGAATGCCAGAGGGTTGTAGTACCGGATCACTGAATACAGATAATACAATGGACGTAGATGTTCCTCCTCCTCCATCAAGCAAAAAGTACTCAATATTTGTGGATTTGGATGGCGCTAAAGGTAGCGATGTAAAAAAGTGGTCTTCCCGTTGTGGTGTCTTGCTCCGTTCTATCCTCCCTGTTGGCTACGCAGAGTGGAATGATGTAGATGCCGTCTACAAAAATAATTTAGGGAAAGCATTAATGGTACTTTATTTAACTGTCATTTTATTTTTTCACTAGCAATGTTTATCTTATGGAAATCACTGTCTTAGTTTATGGAAATTACTGTCTCAATCTGAGATGCAAATACAATTTGAGAATTTAGTGCTGCTAGTTTTATTTTCAACTTCCTATTTTTAAAACTGTTTTTCAGGCGTGCCCTAAAACTAACAGTATATGACCGTTGTCTAGGTTTTGGCCAGTACAAGTTAGTGGCATCAGTCCCTTTGTTTATAAAAATGGTAGTAGGCCACGTAGCGATGAGGTTCATCGAAGTCTGAAATGATGGATGGGTGGAGCAAGTTTGAAACATGGTAGGAAGTATTGGTTTAACAGAGAAGTACAGACAAACTAAAGAATTAAATAAGCATGGCAGGTCTCGACATTTCTCTGGGATGGTTGCTTTGCGCATTTTCTTTTTACACAGTAAAATCTGAAGATTTAGTTTAAAATCAGTTATTTAAAATGAAAAAGGGGAGGGAACGTTTTCCATATTGTGACCGAAGATTAAAGGGGATCGAATTCGCAGCGGAATCATTTAGATCTGAAACCCTAGTTAACGAATCGGACAAAAATTAATCAAAACAAGTACCTTTCTCCTTCGATTTAGTAGAATCGAGTGAAGCCCTAGCCTTGAATTGTTAAATCAGATCACAAATCTTCTTTGAATCAAGCGCTTGAAATCAAAACACCTCTATCGGAAATCCACTGGTGAAGCTCTCGCAGATGACAATCAAAACGAGGATGGAGAAGAGGTACTAGCCAACTTAAAATCGAAATGATTTGGGATTTTAAATTTGGATCTAGGGTTTTTCTGTATTTTTCGGTGGTCTCGGTGAAGCACGTTCACCATTGTTTTATAATGAAAACAATCCGAGATATCCGTTTTCCCCTTTATCCGTTCAAACCCGTTTAAAACAATGAAATAGTCAATACTATTTTATTTTAAATATTTTTCTCCATTTGCAACGCCAATAAGTGTGACCCGATAGGTTGTAATAGTGTTGGCAACAATTTAAACATTTAAATTGTAAACAACGAGTGGTATCTAGTAATACATCATTGCTACCCAAACTACAACAATATCTATGATTCAATACGACCTTTGTGAATAGTGTATCAATATAATTTAATCCTTTTAACCGTTATATCCAAGATTAAACAGAAGGCATGGATCGTATCATCTTCTTTTAATTTAATCTGTTTTCTTAATCAATGAGTAGACTGTTCAGAACAAATCAATATTTGAGCACGGCCATGCATTTCACAGTCTCGCTCAATCAAGAGGCCCATGGATATCACTACGAATATATCGTAGGGTTAAATTCCATCTAGATCATTCATAATTTATATTCGATTCCAGATATATCCAATAATCATCGTTATCATTACTCTGTTACGAAATAACTTTAGATGATATCAAAATACAAACATCCTCGATTAAAATTACAATGATCTCAGGTCTGAGGACCATTATATCACTATCACTATGAGAACAACTTGTGATACTGTAAATTATACTCCATAAAGTTATCTCATGGTGGGTCAGCCCAATACATTATTCTCTAATACGTATTTATATCTTGACTTTAATATCATGTATATTAATGATCAATGAGATGTGATCATCAGTCAATCAATATACCAGTCTAAATGCTCTATTATTGTCCTATAAACAATAGAACTCGACTAGGGACATTTAAGAACTACAATACTTAACTTATCATATAATCTCAAGTTCAGTCTTACTCGAACTATATAATACCGTATTACTATTCTAAGGACTTCCATTACAATAATATTTATTTCACGCAGTAAATATAATTATAATAGAAACTCTTATTCCAAACAAAACATAACATAACATATACAATGTTATTATTATTCACATCTTACTGATTGCCTCTAGGGCACAAAATCTAACAATCTCCCACTTGCACTAGAGCCAATCACTCATGTATCGAATACCCATGAAACTAGTGTGACTATCATTCTTTTGCTGCGATAAAGCTTTAGTCAATGGGTCTGCAATATTATTATCCGTTGGGACTCTGCAGATATGTATATCTCCTCTGTCAACAATTTCACGGATGAGATGGTATCGCCGAAGTATGTGTTTGGATCGTTGATGTGATCTAGGTTCCTTAGCCTGAGCAATGGCTCCATTGTTGTATCAACAATGGATGGAACAACAGAAAGTTCAGAGATGAACTTCTTAATCCAAACAGCTTCCTTAGCAGCTTCTGAAGCAGCAATGTATTCAGCTTCCATGGTCGAATCAGCGACTGTTTCTTGCTTTGAACTTTTCCAGCTAACAGCAGCACCATTCAGGAAAAACACATAACCTGACTGTGACTTAAAGTCATCTTTATCAGTCTGGAAACTAGCGTCTGTGTAACCTTTTACCATTAATTCCTCTTCACCTCCATATACCAAGAATGAATCTTTAGTCCTTTTGAGGTACTTAAGAATATTCTTGACGGCTGTCCAGTGACTTTCACCCGGATCTGATTGGAATCTACTTGTCATACTTAAAGCATACGAGACATCTGGGCGGGTACATAACATTGCATACATGATTGACCCAATTGCCGAAGCATAAGGGATTTTCTTCATGCGTTCCTTATCATCTAATGATTTAGGACATTGAGATCTAGAAAGTGATATACCATGTGAAATGGGTACATATCCTTTCTTTGCCTCTTGCATGCCAAACCTTTTCAGCACTTTATCAATGTATGTATTCTGACTTAGGCCTATTAATTTTCTCGATCTATCTCTATAGATCTTAATACCTAAGATATAGGATGCCTCGCCTAAGTCTTTCATTGAGAAACTTTTCCCCAACCATGTCTTTATTGCTTGTAATGATTCAACATTATTCCCAATAAGTAATATGTCATCCACATATAATACTAGGAATATAATGTTACTCCCACTGATTTTCTTGTATACACAAGGTTCATCTTCGTTTTTAGTGAAACCAAACCTTTTGACTATTTCATCAAAACGAAGATTCCAACTCCGAGATGCTTGTTTTAATCCATATATGGATCGATGCAGTTTACATACTTTTCTGGTTTCCTTTGGATTGACAAAACCTTCAGGTTGTGTCATGTACACATCCTCAATAAGATTCCCGTTAAGGAATGCAGTTTTGACATCCATCTGCCAGATTTCGTAATCGTAATAGGCTGCAATTGCAAGCATAATCCTTATGGATTTAACCATAGCTATTGGGGAGAAGGTTTCATCATAGTCAACTCCTTGAATCTGTTTGAAACCTTTCGCCACCAATCGGCCTTTATAGGTTTGTACTTTACCATCCATGTCGGTTTTCTTCTTGTAAACCCATTTACACCCAATTGGTTTTACCCCGTCAGGTGGATCAACCAAAGTCCACACTTGGTTGGTGTACATGGAATCCATTTCAGATTTCATGGCTTCAAGCCATTTCTCAGAATCAGGTCTATTCATAGCATCTTGATAGGAAATAGGCTCATTCTGATCTATCAGCATTACGTCTCCTGTTTGAGTTACTAGATATCCAAAATATCTATTGGGCTCATGACGTATTCTATCAGATCTACGAACGCCTTGTGTAAATTGAGTAGGTTCAGATTCCACAACAGTTTGTGGTTCTTCCTCAACTTCATATTCAGGTTCAGTGAAATTTTGTGGTTCTCGAATTTCATCGAGTTCTACTTTATTTCCATTGATATTATTAGAGGCTAGATCTCTTTCAACGAAAAAACCAGTTCGAGCAATAAACACTTTATGCTCAGAGGGTTTGTAGAAGTAATATCCTTTTGTTTCCTTTGGATACCCCACAAAATAGCATTTTTCCGATTTAGGTCGGAGCTTGTCAGAGTTAAGAAGCTTAACATAAGCCTCACATCCCCAAATCCTCATAAAAGAGACATTAGGACATTTTCCCGTCCATATCTGATATGGTGTGGACTGAACCGCTTTAGTGGGAACTCTATTAAGTATGAATGCAGCTGTTGTGAGGGCAAAACATCAAAAACTTATTGGAAGATCTGTATGACTCATCATTGATCGTACCATATCCAATAAGGTGCAATTTCTCCTTTCAGAAACACCATTCCATTGTGGTGTTCCCGGTGGAGTGAGTTGTGAAACAATTCCACACTCTTTCAGATAGTCATTAAACTCTTGGCTTAAATATTCTCCTCCTCGATCTGTTCGAAGAGTTTTTATATTCTTACCAAGTTGGTTCTGAACTTCATTCTTGAATTCTTTGAACTTTTCAAAGGATTCAGATTTGGGTCTCATAAGATACACATATCCGTATCTACTGAAATCATCAGTAAATGTAATGAAGTAATAGAACCCACCTCTAGCAGATGTACTCATTGGTCCACATACATCACTATGTACAAGGGCCAATAGATCCTTAGCCCGTTCACTGTGTCCAGTGAAAGGAGCTTTTGTCATCTTGCCTAATACACAAGATTTGCAATCTTCATATGATTCAAAATCAAATGAATCCAAAATTCTATCTTTATGGAGTTTTGATATGCGTTTCTCGTTTATATGGCCTAAACGACAATGCAAAAGGTATGTTGGATTTAAATGATTTGATTTAATCTTTTTGGTACTAATGTTATAAACTGGCGAATCAAAATTAAGAACATAGAGACCATTAATTAACTGTGCACTTCCATAAAATATCTCATTTAAATAAAATAAACAGCATCTGTATTTTATTACAAATGAAAATCCTAACTTGTCCAAACAAGAAACAGAAATAATATTTGTCTTAATAGAAGGCACAAAATAACAATCTTTTAATTTTAAAACTAATCCAGTTGGTAAGGATAAGTGGCAGCTTCCTTTGGCTAATGCGGCAACTTTTGCTCCATTTCCAACACGCAAGTCCACTTCTCCTTCTGCCAAGTCTCTACTCCTTTGCATCTCCTGCAAATTGACACAGATATGTGATCCACATCCAGTATCTAATACCCATGATGATGAAGTAGATAAGTTGACATATATAACATTTATACCTGAATTGGGCGAAGTCAAACTTCCCTTCTTCTTCTTTAGATCTTCTAGATAAGCATAACAGTTACGTTTCCAGTGACCTGGCTTTCCGCAGTAGTGACAATCACCCTCTTTGGGAACCCCTCCTTTAGGCTTTGATGCCTTTTTGAAATTGGTCTTATTAGTAGTCTTCTTAAGCTGCTTTTTCTTGTTCTTGCCCTTGCCTTTGGGTTTAGCAGTCTCCTTCTGAACCATCATCATGGCAGTCGGTTCTGCCTTTTTCATGTTATTCTCAGCAGTTCTCAACATGCTCAATAACTCAGTCAAGGGCTTCTCAATCTCATTCATGAGATAGGTCATAATAAATGAAGAAAACTTACTGTTCAATGATTGGAGCACAAGATCGGTTTGAGCTTTCGGTGTCAAAGGAAACCCTAACCTCTCGAGATACTCTATATAACCAATCATCTTCAGTACGTGTGGACCAACGGGTTCCTTATCACCCATCTTGCAGTGATATAGTGCTTTGCTCGTGTCATACCTTTCTTGACGAGCATGCCCTTCGAACAACTTTTTAAGGTGCTCGATCATATTGTAGGCATCCATGAATTTGTGTTGCTTCTGAAGCACAGGATTCATCGTTGCCAGCATAAGACAACTAACATCAAGAGCGTCGTCTTGATGTTTCTTATGAGCATTAATCTTTGCACGGGGTGCATTACTCGGTGGCGCCTCTGGAGTAGGCCCATCAAGTACATACAGTTTCCTTTCCTGTTTGAGGACAATCCTCAAGTTACGGTGCCAGTCTAGGAAATTTATTCCATTCAGTTTTTCTTTTTCAAGAACAGACCTAAGTGATAGATTATTGTTGGTGTTGCTAGCCATTTAGAATCTACAATAGGCAATAAATTGAAATAAATAACTTTGACAGTCAAAACGACAATAATCATAGCTAAATAAATTAATATGAGCATAAATATGCTCCCACTCAAATCAACATCCCTATTTTAATATATATATATATAACTGTATATATATTTGGTGTTCCAAAATCCACATCTAATCATGCCTTGACCTAGCTTTGGCTAAACTCAAAACATAACATTTTAGGTAGACATCTTGTGTCAATTACATCGTTTATGTAATTTTTGGATCGCATGTCGAACATTTTGTTCTGTATTATTCTGTTGCTCAAAATATAGAATAAATCATGTTGTTTGTCTCTAATGCCATAATCGTATTATGCAGCCTAGTTAAATCAGACCCAATAATAGGTTGGAGCACCACATTTTACTCCATCGCATATAACCAAAATTAAAAGGTGCACAACGCTTTGGCGTTAGTTACAACCAATAATTTTGGACAGTGATGAGTATATCATTGGAAGACGTCACCTTGACTTAATATAAACTATAGTTTTGATAGGGATTTAAAATTTAGGTTGGCAAACCATGATATTCAAACATTTTGAATACAATATATTAAATTAAAGATTTTAATTCCTCTTAAACATAATAAAATAGAACACAAAGATTTCTAAAACTTTGATGTTTAAAAGGAAAGAAATGCATACAATGCTTTAAGGTAAAAGCTCCAAATCTATTAATGTGTACATTAAAACTTTTGCACAATTAGATTCACTAATCCATATGGCACATAATAAAATACATATAAATTAAAACCAGGATTTTCAGCCCAGTATCCCAGTTTCAAAAACTGATCGTTATACATATTTTAAACAAAATCATGAAACCATTTCAGAGTTAAAACTGCTAACAAATAAAATGGCAGTATTCAGTGAAACAGATCTGCCATAACAACTCAAATGAAATAGCATGTTCAAGCATACATAACACAGATTCAATTCTAAGCATTCGCATATAGCAGTTCAAATATTATATAACAGGTACATAATTATCATTACATGTAAGCATACAAACTTGAAATTCCAGAACTAAATAACTGATCACAAACAACTGAACATTAATAATCACTTTGGATCACAACCATGAATTTTAGAACTTTTATCAAAGGCTGAAGATGAACTTAAGGTACAACTTAACTGTTTTATCCAGACTTTAGTATATCAGCATATACTATGCAAGCGCTTTGGTATGTTCATTAACATCCAACTTGCAAGCTACTGGATCGTTCATGTATATCAATATATACAAAACATGTCAAAGCTGATTATAACTTTCAGGTCATCATTTCAGAAGCATAAACATAATCAGTTTAAAGGCATTTCTGACAGAATGTTATAAGAGTTCGATTCATGGTTTCTAAAACACATTCAGTTTTATATATATATGTATAGTATCATATATGCCGTATTGTATATATACTGTTATATATATGTATACAAATATACCTACAGTATCATCTATACTGTTTTATTTATAAATATATATATGCAGTAATATACTATACTACTAACTATGGTAAGATAACATCACTACCATCTGAAAATTTTTAAAATTATAGGGATTGATCATATATCAATTATAAAACCATATAAGTTACAGAAACATTTTCCGCCACTTATATAACCTCAATCTTAATTATCTATAACTGAATCTGAACTTACCATAATATGTAAATTTGGTAAGTTTGTGACTCAGTTCAGATCATAACATATTAGCCTGTGTTAAACATAATAAATTACTCTGTAGCAACTAGCAGAAATAAGATTGTCATATATATTATATGTGTAGTTCAAAACTTGGATTACCTAAAAATGAAGTTCAATATCTAAAAAAATAACAGAGTAAAAGTTCACAGTATTAGGAGTTATTCATATTGTCTAAACCAAACACATACTGATGTGAAACTAACTATTATCTTAATCATATTCATAGGATTCAACAGATCACTATTAACACATATAACATACATAGTTCGAAATCAAGTTGTAATATATATAAATCTCTGTAACAATTACAGTATGGAACCAACACTTGATTTCCCTTCTTTGAAACATATACAGATATAATTTAAACCAAATTACATAAGAATTGGGATTTTAAACATTCGTCACTGAATTAATAACTTGTACTAATTTAGATTCAGGCAGATGAACAATACTGATTTTGTTTATCACAAAACAATTTCAGTTCTGAATGAATGTTTACCAAATTCCAGATTTCAACTTCTCGATGTTCACAACATCAATCAGTATGTAACAGTAACAGTTTCAAGGCCTAAATTACATTTGAATCGACATAACCGGAAGCTCCAATACCATTGAAGATAAAAGGGGATCGAATTCGCAACGGAATCATTTAGATCTGAAACCCTAGTTAACGAATCAGACAGAAATTAATCAAAACAAGTACCTTTCTCCTTCGATTTAGTAGAATCGAGTGAAGCCCTAGCCTTGAATTGTTAAATCAGATCACAAATCTTCTTTGAATCAAGCACTTGAAATCAAAACGCCTCTATCGGAAATCCACTGGTGAAGCTCTCGCAGATGACAATCAAAACGAGGATGGAGAAGAGGTACTAGCCAACTTAAAATCGAAATGATTTGGGATTTTAAATTTGGATCTAGGGTTTTTCTGTATTTTTCGGTGGTCTCGGTGAAGCACGTTCACCATTGTTTTATAATGAAAACAATCCGAGATATCCGTTTTCCCCTTTATCCGTTCAAACCCGTTTAAAACAATGAAATAGTCAATACTATTTTATTTTAAATATTTTTCTCCATTTGCAACGCCAATAAGTGTGACCCGATAGGTTGTAATAGTGTTGGCAACAATTTAAACATTTAAATTGTAAACAACGAGTGGTATCTAGTAATACATCATTGCTACCCAAACTACAACAATATCTATGATTCAATACGACCTTTGTGAATAGTGTATCAATATAATTTAATCCTTTTAACCGTTATATCCAAGATTAAACAGAAGGCATGGATCGTATCATCTTCTTTTAATTTAATCTGTTTTCTTAATCAATGAGTAGACTGTTCAGAACAAATCAATATTTGAGCACGGCCATGCATTTCACAGTCTCGCTCAATCAAGAGGCCCATGGATATCACTACGAATATATCGTAGGGTTAAATTCCATCTAGATCATTCATAATTTATATTCGATTCCAGATATATCCAATAATCATCGTTATCATTACTCTGTTACGAAATAACTTTAGATGATATCAAAATACAGACATCCTCGATTAAAATTACAATGATCTCAGGTCTGAGGACCATTATATCACTATCACTATGAGAACAACTTGTGATACTGTAAATTATACTCCATAAAGTTATCTCATGGTGGGTCAGCCCAATACATTATTCTCTAATACGTATTTATATCTTGACTTTAATATCATGTATATTAATGATCAATGAGATGTGATCATCAGTCAATCAATATACCAGTCTAAATGCTCTATTATTGTCCTATAAACAATAGAACTCGACTAGGGACATTTAAGAATTACAATACTTAACTTATCATATAATCTCAAGTTCAGTCTTACTCGAACTATATAATACCGTATTACTATTCTAAGGACTTCCATTACAATAATATTTATTTCACGCAGTAAATATAATTATAATAGAAACTCTTATTCCAAACAAAACATAACATAACATATACAATGTTATTATTATTCACATCTTACTGATTGCCTCTAGGGCACAAAATCTAATAGTGACAAGGTGTGAAAATGAAAAAAATGGGAAGCATCAGAGAATAGGTAGTAAGAAAAAATGGGAGGATTGTCTAGCAGCAGTTTTCGGTGGTACTTTAAATACTGGAAGACTTAACAGTAGTAAACTAAGGGGAATTCATAAAAGTCCCTTTCGTTTCTTACTATGGGGGATCAATACATGGAAACAACGTGAGCAGCACCAATAATTGTGCTGATTCTTCTTTAAAGTAGTGGACACCATTGTCCTAAGTTGTCCAAATAAAAAAGAGGAAGGGACGCAAGAAAATTTGTGAAATGAAGGACATGGAAAAACAGCAGGTTTCGGCAGTCCATTTTAAAACTGGGCACAAAGAAATGTGGCGAGAGTTTGCAAATGGGGATAATACCCATCCTTATGCACAAAGAAATGCAACTATTTGCTTTCTTTTCTTTTCTTACTGTTTGTACATCTCTTTTACAAATAGTAATACTTGCACATATTTTACTGCTGTTTTTGTATGTAAAACCCCCCTAATATGACTTGCACATATATGCTAATTAATATTTTTCTTGTATGCATGTAGAGGGAGTTTGAGTTGAATATCGATCCCAAGGTTGCTAGACCAATATTAGAGAAATCTTTTCCACAATATTATAGATCAATGAAGTCGAAAGTGCGTAAAACCTATCTTAAACAAGATGGACAACTCATACCCAAAGAAATTGCATATGAGAACCGTCCCGATGACATTGATAAGGTTTGGTGGAAAAGATTTCTTGACATTGAGTACACGGACAAAAAGAGGAAACAGTGCAAAACTAATGCTAACAATAAAAGCAAAAGTACGATGACTCATACCTTGGGAAGAAAATCTTATCGTAGATTATATGAAGTGTAACACCCCGCCTCCGCTAGGGTCACTCGCAAAGGAATGCACTAGCTTTAGAGGGGCATTATTGGTAAACATGCACAGAAATATCACAAGACAGAACATATAAAAATAGCGGAAGTAAAATCAAACTTTCATAACATGAATAAATAAGGTCTAAAGCCTTTTGCATCAGAGTACATCAAAACCTGTCTTGCAATAGTAAAGAAGCATAAAGACATTTTCATAAATTATTCCCCAAGTAAAAACAGTAAAGTAGCCATTAGCCAAGAAAAGTCCAAGCCATTTATGATGACCTTCAAGCAGAAGAAGTCCGTACTAAACAACAGTATTTCCTCCCTGTAACCTGGGGGGGGGGGAACGGAAGAAAAGAGGCGAAACAAAACGGGTCAGTCAAAAAGACTGAGTAAGCCCTATCTACTATTAGCATAAAAACTAGTAAAGTTAACTGACATGAGAAACTGATATGAACATAAGCATGATGACAAGATAGATAAGCTAAATCAAAATAACAGGATGAACTACTGAACTCAGATAAACTAAGGTGTCATGATAAATTACGATGTCAAGATAAAACAAGGTATCACATCGTCAGGTTTCTATCAAGTATAATATCCCCAAGATATCTATCACGTATAACGTCCCATGATATCTATCCTGCATTTTAGCTCTGCACCTACCGTACTAGTATCCCCACCGTATCATGTGTTAACCAAGAATGACCCTCACTCAAAAGTCGTGTAATGGTCCATGTCAACCTAATATATCGCATATATAGGTTACTCAACTTGTATGTTTTATTCCATGTAAATGTTCAGTCCCTTGCCGTAGACCATACGGGCTTTCCCATGAGATTCTACATTACTTTAACATAGTTCCATGATCCTTAAGATCGGTTTGGACTATTACCCTAAACCTATCTAGGGTCTTCCAACATGAATTATCGTTTGTACAACTAGGACTTATGCTACCTAGGGCCACTAGGGATTACGCTTACCTATTGCACGTTTTCGTATCTCGGTTTTGGTTCAACCACCCAGGGCCACTGGGATTTACGCTAACCGTCAACCGCGCCCTTTTTCCCACGCATTCATCGTGAATCGTTTTCCATGACTGTATGCACATGTATCACATCGTGCCATCCGAATCCTGTCACAGGGCAGATCGAGAAATACAGGACTCGGTCGGGAGCTTTCGATTTATCTGCCGATGCAGATGCTAAGGTCTGTTTTTCTATACGTGGCTATGGTCCCACGCGACCCCTCCCTCAACTAGTGAAAGACAAGACAGGATAAATCCTGTATGAGAACACACTACTGGCCAACCCACAATCCTAGCCTTACCGCAACCATAATTAGATAGCAATTATGGTCTATTGGGTGTTCTCTGCCTTTCCGTACGTACACGCTTGACCAAAGATGGTAGGTAGTCTGACGAAATGCTATCTAGGGTACGACCGTGTATCGTCGACTATCCCCTATCCATCCCCGTCTTTAGGTCACTCGCATAGCAACCAAGGCATACTCTTGGTTCTTCTAACGCAGACCTTAACCTCTCATGAGCCTAGTATAATCACCTGGCAGCTCATAGAGGGATACCAAGAATACCCTCACGTTCCCCGAAGCCGCTGCTTCGTTACCCAGTTCGCTGGAGCCTTTATCTAAATCAGATACTTGCTCCTACTCGTATACTTAAACGATGACCTACCGTATCAGGTTACTCATCTATCTATGAACTGGTCTAAATTTCCTTGACTAAGAATCATTACTTAGTTATTCCTCAACTAAGGTTTACCACTTAGCCTTATTCCCGTTATCCTTGTTAACTACGGTTATCCCCTATCCTCAGAACTAGGGTTTACATAATGGATTAAGTGTCACTTAAGTTCATGACTTAACCCGTCTACCAATCATGTCAAAATTGGCTAAGTATCCAAGTCCAAGACTTAACCCGTCTTCAAATCATGTCAAAATTGGCTAAGTATCCAAGTCCAAGACTTAACCCTACAAACCATGCTCACGTTGGTTAAGTATGTATTAAGCAATTCACGACTTAACCTCGTCCAATTATCATTCTAGATTGGTTAAGTATATATTAACTTGACCCTATCAATTTACTCAGTCAAATCGGTCAAGTGTATTCAAGCGATTCGTGACTTAGCCTTATCATGTTTTCACGTTAGATCGGTTAAGTATAGGTTAACTTAACCTCAATAAATTCACGAGTTAGATTGGTTAAGTATAGGTCACTTAACCACATCAATTCATCATGTTTAGATTAGTTAAGTGTTTAACTTAACCCCATTAAACTACCAAGTGGGATTAATTAAGTCTAGGCTAACTTAACCCCATCCGATTTCCATGTTTAGACTAGTTGAGTCTAATCTTAACCCCATTCGTTAACCGTATTTTTCGGTTAAGCATCATTAAGAAAACTTACTTAACCTTACCAAGTTATCGCGTTGGATTGATTAAGTGTTGGTTAACTTAACCCCATCCACTAGTCATATAAAAATGGTTAAGTGTCATTAGGCAAATCAAGTTACTTAACCTACCCAACCTTGTCATGTTTTGTTAAGTATCATTAGCCTAATCAAATTACTTAACCCATTTGTCCATGTCATATTTGGTTAAGAGTCATTAATCAAATTAACTTAACCCTATCATGTGGCATTAATTACTTAATGCACCTTCACCTCTCACATTAGACTTTGTTGTGGTTACTAGTTAAGCCGGTCGGTTCCGGGTAGCTTTACACCACAACTTGGTCTAACCTCGGGTTCAAGCACAACATGACCAACTTCTCACATTGGGTCCTATTGTTTGCAACTACTAGTTAGGCCGGTCGGTTCCGGGTAGTTTTACGTTGCAAACTCAACCCAACCTCGAGTTGGCCACACTTATATTATCTAAGTGTCATGTCCATCATGTTTCCCAAAACATGTTACAAGTTTTCAAGCATTTGGGTAGACCTAACTTAATAGGTAAATTCCCAAAGGGTAGACCTAACTTAATAGTTAAATTCCCAAGCTTATGTTTTTATGCATACTTACATGTCAACTTCCATGTTATATTTCAAGTCATGTTTTCAAGTTGTATTTTCATGTCATTAGAAATTACCCATAACATAACCCAACGCTTTTAAACTCGCATATACGTTCGCGACAACGTAATGGATTAAAAGAAGAGACTTGGCAAAGGCATGACAAAAATGGATATTAAGCCACAAGTTAATCATGGTGGCAAATGAGGCACAAATGTGTTCATTAACTTGCATGTTACATTCTTAAGCCTCAAAACATGCATAAACCCAAACTTGGCACATAAGCGAATCATGGTGACAAAAGATATGGAATGATGACTAGTAACTCGCATATATCATCATATAAGGGTTATGACTTCATATGCAAGTTGACATAAAGGTTATGAGGGTTCTCATGTTGCCTAATGCAACATTTCAACATAAAGGTTGTAGCTTTTAGCTCGCAAGATCAAGATAATGAATTCAAAAACTTGCATGACACGATAGCATGTATCATACTCAATGATCAAACCCAAACTTGCAACATGAACATTTAACTTCATAGTTAATATCTAAGAGTAGGGAAAGAGCTTACATTGCTATGAAGGCACAAAAGATATGACAAAGCCCTTATGCAATCGAATAGACCCAAAATGCAAGCTCTAACATAAAAACCCTTGAGCCAAAATGATCAAAACCCTTGCTTTATGATGCAAAGATAGAAACTTGAATTGAATGCAAGCTAATGACACTCATACAAGCTTGAAAACACTTGTATGCATGGAAAATCTCTCATAGAAACCATTTAGAAATTTTATGAAGAGAGTGGAGGCCATGAGAGGTAAAATTTTGCCATAGTTTAGTTGCATGAATGAATAATGAGGATTTAGGATAGGTTAGGGTCTTATTTATAGATTAGGCAAGTGTTTTAGGCCATAGGATTAAACCTAGATTCAATCCAAGCCATCAAAGCATGTCTTGGGGAAGAAGTCAAGTGTAGGAACCATCTAGGGCCTTTAGACTAAAGATGAACCATGAGAACCATCCAAATGAAAAATCTGCATTTGAGCAAATCGGCCCACGGGTTGACAGCCAAACACCCTGGATTAACCCCTAGTCGACCCAGCGGGCTCGGGTCGACCTCAAAAATTGGCCGGTTCGGTTATTCCCCTCTCCCAATTCGCTGTTTTGAACATTTTTGCATATTTATTTATTTAATTTTCAATTATATATATATATATCAATATATATATATATATATATATATATATATATTTCTCTGCGCAACCCATTTCACTTAATTAAGTATACTTTAATTTGGGAATTTTTCGTGAAACTTCGCGAGGCCATATCTTGGTCATACGGACTCCGATTCTCGAAAACTTAGACTCTATTTCGCGTATTTTTCCGAGACGAACGCAATGGCATAGCCCGTTTTACTTGATTCAGAATTTAAAATTAAATTCTGCCTTGATTCTCGTCTTTACACGTTATCGAAAAATACGGGTTGTTACATGAAGAGCTGGTATGTAGCTACTCTTTCATGAACATTACTAACATATAGTATATTTAAATAACTTGTTTACGTTTGTTTGTGTAGGAAGCAGAGAATTCGGGAGAGAAGGTTACACGTACCAAGGTCTGGAAAGTTGGACATACAAATAAAAAAACTGGGATGGTTATTCCTTGCGCAGCAGAGAAATATGTGAGTAAAATTTATTAACTAGTTTTTTTCTTTTGTTTTGTTTTTTTTATAATAACAAAAGCACATGTTAACAAAAACCGTATAAATTTGTCTTTTTTTTTTTTGCAAGGCGTATAACTTTATGTCTTGTATGCTTGAACAAATTCATTATTGTGTGGTCTTTTTATAAGTTTACAAAAAAGCTTTTAACAGTGTGATGTGATGAACAAAATGTTAACAAAGAACAAATATCAAAAATGGAATTCAAATGCAGAAGTGAAACACAAAATGTTTAATTTTTTCTAAAATGAAGAGAAGAACTTTAAATGCAAAGTGATCAAAACTAGCTGAAAATAGTATTTTCGATGCACATGCAAAGTGAATTTTCTAAAATGAAGAGAACTTAATTAAACAATGACCAAATTATTAGTACCAATTTGCGGTAGTCGATGAAAGAGTTAAGTGAAACAATACATGCACGTGGAACAAAGATTATTAACTTCATTAAACTAAGGAGTACTGGTTATCTCCAACTATGAATATGTATGTGCAGGTCCCTTATAAAAACATATGTTAACCCACTTATCTTCCTTTTGTAATCTTTATAAAATTGCAGAATGTCAACCGACAGGCTGATTTTAAAGCAACTCAGCAAACAAATATTAATTTTCCTTACGTTCTCTGTCCTAAAACCTGAAAAAATAACGAAAGATAGCACAAAAGAACAAAAAATTAATTGGGTGTGACTCAGTAGCCACCAACCAAAATCTTGTGAACTTCAATGGGTAATCCAATTGAGTCAATTGCTGAAAATACCGACCCCATGCACATTATTCCATATTTTGTTTGCCTTTTCTGAATTCTTTCTCCATTATCTCCCTTGAATATAGATTTCAATTCCTAGTTGATTAAGGGTCAGACCACTAATATATTTGTACAAGCTAAGTTCAAAAAAGGATTTCAGTTCCTAGTTGAATATCATCATGTTAGCTCCATATAGCTTCACTTTTGATCTACAATGTAATTTATGTCCACATGCATTATATATTGTTAGGTATACCTATATTAGGACATGGAGTGTGACTTATCAGTTGCTTCACTAATCTTCAGCTAAGATATTTTCAGTAGAGTTTTATGCAAATAAGTAAACTAGAATGTTCATATTTCTATTGTGAAATTAAATTAACTTATAATTTATACAGATCAATATGAACAAGGAACATGCCAGGGTATTTTTATAATGTGGATAATTTTTCAGATCACAGGGTGTTAGCTATTAAGTCAAAAATTATGAATAAAAGTGCTTTGGGAACTTCTAGCTTATGTCTTCTTCTCTTTGTTCTCTGACTCTATGAGTTGGATTTAGTTTATAAGACAAGTTTGCTCTTTCCAAGCACCCAGCTACACACTCTTCTCTCATAAATTTCAAGAAAAAAGGAATCTTAATAGTTTAATTATACTCCAAATTTAAGATTGATTTTGTACTGTTTTTCCAACTAATTAATTCTTACATGTTTCACAGTATCAGTGCAAATGTGAAGGCTTTTATACTGACATCATAGTGCTAAGATTCTTCACTCTGCATATTATATCGTTTTGTGATGGACATATATGTCTTGAGAAGAAGCACGGATGCATAAATGACACTGTAATTGTATTGTGCAAATACGGCTGAAGTGTACCTTCAAATGTCGGTATGGAACAGATATACATGTTTAATTTACAAATGCATAAGTTTAACTGTGCATTCCATGAAAATAAGCATGTCTATATGTTAAAAAATTCACAATCTTTGTGTATAAAATTGTAATTTGTACAAGCTAAGTTCAAAAAAGAATTCAATATCTGCAGTAAACTTTTCAGCAAATCTATTTGTACAAGCTAAGTTCAAAAAGGATTTCAGTTCCTAGTTGGTCGCTTGAATGAATTTTCTTAAGTTATATATATATGCACAGCTATGAGTTTCTACAATACCACAATATATTCCTTTTGCATTTTTTTGATTGTGGGATGTATTGCTTATAAGTTTGTCCATACTGTCACTTATCTTACCACCATTATTTTAGTATACTTCAGATTGACATTTGTAATGAACATGGATATTGCCGAATGCTTATACCTGGTTTATCTTATCTTTAGGAATGCAAAATATCAGGTATAAAAACTTGAATAGTCTGTCTGTTTAGGAACCGTCATTTTGTTTTGATTTATCAGCTTTTAAGAACATTATAGAGCTTATTGTTTTTGAATGTACTACCATTGCTCATCTTGTATAATAAACTACTTTGTGTTTCAGCCATCATCGTTATGTAATTCCACTAATTCATGGTATAGGCATGATAATAACTACTCAGTGGAAAATTTGCTGCTGTGGACCTAATTTTGTGTAGCATATAACAGCAAACAAATGATAATTTTTCATCAACATACATGTTCACAAAAATTTCTGGTCCTTTTTGGGCATGCTTCAACAATTTAATTATTTCAAGTCATAAACATGTGTCAATCTCACTGTTTGATTTCACAGCCACTTGTGAATATTTGCTTTTTTTTTTGTTTCCTGTAAATGAATTTGAAGTGAGCAAGACAGGATTTTTTGAGCCAGAATACCTTGAATTTTCAATAGAAAAGCTTTTTACGTTTTCCATTACAGGTCTCCACCCCACCACCAACAGGAAGTTTCAACAATACATGTTGGTTAGCTTTGCAGTTATGATATTTTGATGTCAACACCATTCTCCTTTGACACATCCAATTATGTTGAATTGGACAGCTATACCTTTATAGCAAATTTCACTAATTCAATTTTGTAAATGTGTGAAAGAGTTTATTTGTTGGTTGGCTTCCAACAAACACGTATTTATGTTAATTTTGTAAATGTGCGAAAATACACAAATAATGTTTCAAAATGCAAGTGATCTAATTTAAATGTTAATTCATTCATTTGTATAGGCGTTGGTAGAAGCAGCAGAAGAAAGACAAAAGGCGAGAGCTAGTTTGAACGATGATGATGGAAGCGGAAGTTTTGAAGATTTTGATAATGATCCGATTGCTGAAGTTTTTGGAGATGAGAAAAGAAAGAGTTATTGACGTGCGGTTAGCTCTAGAACAACTCTAAAGCAAGTGAAGGTTATACAAGCATCAAAAGCGATAGCTAAGTTCAAGGAGGAGGAAGATAGAAAGTGGAAAATGAACATGGAGGAAAAAACAAATCAACTAGCTGATAATCTCAAATCAGTGAATTCTACTATGCAAAGTATGCAACAAAGCTTGAATCAATTTATGAGTCAATTTGGAGGAAATCAGACACCTAGAGCTGATGCTACATCCAATACAGAGCACAATCATAATAGCCATTATAACAGTGTGGGAGCTAACTTAAGAGTTCACTCTGATGATGCTATTGGATCCTCATCAAGGGACAGACAATCGGTTGTGCTATTGTCTGACAATTTGATAGAGGTAGCAAAAGGACATCTAGGGACACAAAAGATATGTCATCATAGAGAAGTGTTACAAGGTGAAAAGGTTGTATGGGTGGAGTAAGTATATGATCCGGAAGCACCTATTTACAAAGCGCCTCAAAATGGTAACTACAAGCTTTCTGACATAATTGATGGCGGTTTCATTATTTGGTCCGAGCGTCGTCTACGTACTTTGTAGAATTTTCGGCATAAGTGTTAACATAGTATTTTGTCTCATTTTTATTTAGTTTTATGTTGGAACTATGTTGTTTAGAACTTTAAATGTTAACATTGATGTTATGTATCGTACTTTGAATTCTATGGAAGAACGTATTGCTACCAAATCAATTGTTGTCTTGTTGTTACTTGTTTCTGAATTGTACATTTATTTCATGTGAATTCTGTGTATGCTACATGTATATGGTGCAGTATGTGTATGTTGTTTGGGTAGTTGCAGTATTTATTGTCACAACAGCTATGATCGTGACAAACACAACCTATTATAACGAAATATATCGTTATAACGTACTATTATCATAACAGATAATATCGTTGCAAAAAACACACTTTACAACAGTCATGGTCGTTATAACATATTAAGTTTACAACGGATAGCCTAGTTACAAGCTGAAATAGATGTAACAGGTATTGTCGTTACTACTAATGTATGTTACAACAGTGATGATCGTTACAACATGTTAGACTTGTAACGGATAACCTTGTTACAAATTGATCTTGTTATAACGAGTAATGCCGTTACAAAATATGCAAGTTACAATAGTCCAATTCGTTATAACTGGTTTATTTTACAACGGGTATGCTCGTTATGAGTTGCGCGTTTTATATAACGACCATTCTCGTGATAAAATATTGTAACGACATTAGCAACGCACCTGATAATCACGAGCATAGCCGTTACGAATCAACATTGTCACGACTTTATGCGTTATAAATCATCTTTTTTGGTGTTGTGATCTGCACTATAAAGTGGCCTTCTACTTTGCTTAATTTTCTATTTTAAAAGTGTAAATTTTGATTGTTTCTATAAGATATGTGATCTAGAGTGCTCATATGATCTGCAAAAGAGTTGTTTTTATTGTATGGACTTATGACTGATTTAAATTGATACATTGATATCATATTACTAGACTTAAGTTGGTTTATATGTATAATTCATTGTAACTGGATTTGCATTGTTTTTAAATATTTCCATTTTCTCTTAAATTACATTATATTTTTTTTTTAAAATTTGACTTCAAATATATTTTTCATTTAATATTATGTATTTTAACGGTCGGTTTTCTTACCGTTGTGCGGTAATACTAGTTATAAATAAATTGTGAGCTGCCTATCTTAATAATGTTTGTTTCTATCTAATCTTAACTTATTGGACGTTAGGATATGACCAAAGACAAACATTTGACATGTGTAAAATTGACTCAAATTTCATGTTCAAACCCAATGAATTGCAACTGCTTTCTTATTACACTAGTCATGGTTATAGTATTTCCTCATGGACTACCAAATACCGTTAGTTTGCTAAAAGCTCATAACACATCATTGGATAAACGAAATCCCCTGTACCCAATTTTCCCTGTCCCCCTGTACCGAACCAATAAGGACCCCATGAATTCCACTTTTTTGTAATTAAGCCCTCGGACTTAATTGCAAAAATGTAAAAATCAGGGATTCTGATTGGTTGGGTACAGAAGGGACAGGGGATTTGGGTACATGTGATTTGCTCTCATCAATGGAAGGCATGTTAGCATTATACTGCAATAGTGCAATGTGGCAACAATAACACAGCTGTCACTTTTTATTGCCTATATTCCTCCCACTGTTCACTCAAATTCCCATGCTTGATACTAGATTAATATCTACAGCTTCTCCTTAATTCTCTTACTAATTACATTTTAATCCATCTAGTTCTTTTCATTTCAAAAATTGATATTCTACTAGAAACAATAAATATATCTAACTATTGTCAAATCTGTGAAGTTTTTAAACAATGTTGAGTTATATATGCTTTCATTGCTCTTCCATTCTCTAGCTTATTTTACATCTAAGCTCCATAAAAATTTATTATATAAGTCATTTTCTCTACATTGAAATTTACATTTATTTATTTTCATATTAGGAGCAGTCTCTTTATATTGAATCATAGAAACAGAAACATGCGTTTATAATTTATTTACATATTACTCTTTTATCATTTTCTAGTTTACATAATTTAATTTTTATAATTGAAAACTACAGATAAAAACAACAAATTTATGGCTGGTACCTCATAGTTTGAGATAAACATTGCTTTGTTTTATTATTATTAATATCACAAAAACGGTATTGAAGTAATAACGAGTTAAAAATTAAAGTATATATCATCAAACACATCATCAAACACAGTATATATTATCAACTAGCCAACACCTCTATATTTTACTATACCGTATTTACTTGCATACAGCTTTGCTTTGGGTATAAAAACACGTTTGAAAAACATGCTAAAGAATCCTTCGATACAATATTAGTCCTATATACACACACACGTACCTACAGTTGTAGCAACACGTACAGAAGAACCAATACAAATTAACCTTCCCTGATGAATATTATTGCATCATTTCCATCTTCAAACCTTGTTTTTTTAAACCCTTATAAGTTGTTGTTGGGAAATAATGGCTAAGTCGCGGACTAGGTCGCTTTCTTGATGTAATCCATCATATTGCTGTTGATGAAAAGAACAAAAAACAAAAAAAACATGATTTTGTAGAGAGCTAATAAAAAAATATATGATTTTGTAGAGAGCTAATGTTATATTTGAACTTACGTTATGGCTAATAACTATAAATAAATATTAATAGTCAACAAATTATTTAGCTTTTAGATTCATTTTTCTCGTTCATGTTTTATACCGTAATAATATTTCTCTTAACTCACAAAAGTATGCACTAATCAAAGAAAACAAGAAACTAAAACATAACCTTTAGTATATTAATCAGTTAATCCACATGTGAATTAACTAACCATAATTCTGTGGATTAATTTAGATGTGGATTAACTGATCGAAAATGTGGATAGATGTAAAAATTACCTATAGTTTTAGTTGTTTGAAATGAGTAAATTGTAATTAATTAACGTTATGTTATGTTCGACGCATCTAAAACATTCGACGTGTTCAACGCGGACGCTATAGTTTGGTTCTTCACCGAAGATGATAAAATGGTGAGCCATGTTAATAACTTGTATGATGCTTCCAACGTGATGCAAACTTCAATTGAAAATGGAAAAGTTGTGAATGATAACCAACGCAACATGTATCACATCATATCAACATACACTCACTAATTTCTGTTGAGGATTCAAACTTAATCACTAACAAGAATTTTTATCTCATCGCCCTTCAAAAAGATGTTTTGTAAAACTTTTGCTTATCCCGCAAGCAATACAATATACTTGCTTCAAGCACTGTTCCAAACTATATGTCTCCTTTCTCTTGCATTTTTATAACCATTCATTTAAAATGAACAAATTAGTAAATTAATTATTCGATTAAATTGAATTAAATTGTGTTAAATTTCAAAAGGACATGTGAAAAAAAGTCCAAGGACAAAGGAATTGGGCTTCATGCCCTATATGTATTATTATTCGATCTTTTGGTCCAGCTAATCGAGACTATCCAAACAAGTAAGGTTGGACGATGATAACCCCGAATGATGATCTTAATGATCAGATGTCAAGCATAGATAAAGTTGTAAGGCCACAGTCGAACAAGCTCAGAAAATGCCATGACAAAGTGCTCAAAACACAAGTAGCATTCACAAGAGTCCGGTTTGGATCTAAACTGGATCACATGGTTCAAAACAGTGGAATATCACGATCATGCATAATTTGAACATGGGTGGACTTTAGATTAACATCAATCTGAAGTGTAAGGGTATAAGTGCGTGCAACTTAGCATGTTTCAAAATGGTGGCAATCAGATTGAGTATGAGCAGAAATCATGGCATATCACGATGAATCAAAGAGGCATCATGAAGAATTCTCACTTCGATCAGGAATGCTCAACTTTCATCGAGAAAAAATCTAGATCGGTACCAAAGCGGATTGCCCCGAATCAGCACTGATGTGAATCTCATTGACGAGGGATGTATCTTGTATTCCTTGGACTTGGTCACCCCACCTTTCCTAGCTTTCTAGTAAATTTTCTGGTCGATCCAAGGTCATCTCTACCTAAGAATACTAGTTGCATTGGTGAGTTTAAGGACTTTTAGCTCTTTGTTTATTCAACAATATTATTGTATGATCTCCATCAATCAAACTATCGTAATCATCAATAAAGAGTAAGAATCATCAAACTAGACATAAATAATATATGCTGAACCACTATAAATCATTGTGTTTGATTTTCTTCATCGTTTATCTTGCATTCTTCCTCTGTTTTCATTTAGATCTCTTCATAACCTATTCTAAATGTTTATTATAATTTTGGTGCAAACATTTTGATGTTTTCACAAAGGAAAAAAACGATCTTCATTTGCCAGACCTTTTCATCAATTGGTGGATATCTTAGTCCATTTAAGGAAGATCTAGTTCTCTATTGTTAGATTCTTTTATCTACTCATATTTTCTTATAAATCCAGAAGGAAGGTTTAACAATAATAGGAAAGAGAGAGTCGTCTACATCACATGTTAACACTCAAGCTCTGGAAGAAATTAGTACCACTGAATCTAGCAACTCATGCAGTTCTGGTGAGTTTGATGAGAAAGATGGAAGAGGCCTATCACGTGTTGAGTAGCAAAATAAGAGACAACATTGACTTGATAAATCAATTCACTCGGATGAATGCTGAATAGAATTGGAGAAAAGGGCGGTCCCTAAGCCTACGGTACTACGATTCAGAACGTGCTTCATCTTCAAAATTGAGCTACATGAGTCATCGTTACAGAACAGTTGGGAATAGAACTGGAAAAACATTTCAGACCAATAGATCGGTACGGACCTGACACATACCAACCTGGAGCAGGCCACTCACGTTGAGCCAAAATGTTCAGGCCGAGCCAAACCAGATGCCATAGCGCGTATCAAATCGATAAGAGCCCAGGAGACACAGGCATAGTGAAGAACCTGGCCATCAATGAAAACAATCTAGACCTCGAACCTAATAGTTATGGCTAGACAAGTTCTAAAGGATGGTCAAGGTTACTCCAATGGCGATTAGGAATTAGAAAGGAGTTATGCGCCATTCGCTGACAATGTTCTGAATTCCGAATATCCACGTAGATTTAACCAAATAAAGATGCCTACTTATGCAGGGAAGACCAACCGCATGCAACATCTCACCAGATATTAGTGGTATTTTGTAGCAACCCAGAATTTTATCAATTTTATATATGAATGTTTAATTTATTTAAATATTCGATTTATATTTTTAATCATTAAATTACATTATTAAATGTTAGTTTATGATGGATAATTTATTTTATTAATTCAAATAACGGTTTTAGCGGGTTGAATAAATTTATTAAATTATACGATTTATAAAAGGAATTTTGTTTTTTTTAAAAGTGGGTAAAATTTATTATGGGCATTAACGGTCTAAAAAGAATTGATGTTGTGCAAAAGCAATCGACATCAAATACAAACTCAACGTCAGTTATCATTAAACCAACTTACAACACAACTTTCCCAAAATAATTAAGCTCGAAAGCCCTAAATTACATCCATGGCTTTCGGCAGTGACATCTTCTCTCATGAATTCATGGAGGCCTTAGATTTTCAGTTTATTCCGTGATACCAGCAGCTCCGATGAATCCCCAGCTCCAGTACTAGATGGTAGTGCTACCGCTACTAACGTATGCATTCTTCCTCTACATTTAAGTATTAGTTTGACTTCCACCTCATTTAGCTTGTTAATTTCACTTACTAATCTTCGTTTATTGTGAACGTTTATGACATTCATAAGATTATTAGATCGTGTATTTGAGTTGAATGCTATTAATAATGCTCACCGAGAATTCACATTGAAAAAATAGATGCTGATGATTTTCTTCACTTTTTTCACATAAAGGGCAAATGTTTTTAGAAATAATACCCCACTTTAGTAGCATGTCTCTCGTTGGCCATCGGTGTAATAGGGCTTTTTATATGTTATGTGATATCTTAGGAGGAATCAACCTGTCCCAAACAATATTTTTCCACATCACTGTAGTTTCTGCAACTCTACACGCGTTCCAGGCATTTTTAATAGAAAAATCATTAGTTGATAACCATTTCCATTTGT
Source organism: Allium sativum (assembly GCA_030737875.1). Lineage (NCBI taxonomy): Eukaryota > Viridiplantae > Streptophyta > Magnoliopsida > Asparagales > Amaryllidaceae > Allium > Allium sativum. The sequence continues at coordinate 1,032,327,725 of CM060916.1, read as the reverse complement.
CAAAATCCCTATCAATGAAAAGAGGAATAAATTCTATGTCTTTCTTGAATGCCTCAGCATAAGGTAGTCGATCACATCTCCATTCACCACCAGAAATAATATGGTTGACATTGTGGTTTGGACCACCTTATGCAAAAAATGTATCCCATCCCAATCTATCGATCAAAGATTTACCTTTTAACGATGGGTCTCTTCGTAAATCTATTTCATTGCCTTTTGCAATTTCTCTTTCACAGTTTTTAGCCAGCTTGTTTCTAATTCTAAGAATGGCTTTCCAAGTTGCTGGTGCATTATTATCAATAGGCATGGTCCAAAAATTATTTCTTATATATCTTCTACATATCCATCTTGCCCATAAACCCTGTTTGTTGATGACTTTCCACGCTAGTTTGAGAGTAAAAGCATCCCTCATCTCTCTAATTTTCCTCAAGCCAACACCACCTTCCCTCCTTTGTTAAAAAAGATGAAGACACAGATGTGAAGGAGCAACTACAGTTGAGAGAATTATAAAGCTTATTATTTTATTCAGTAAGAAATTGTTTTTGATTGATACAAAATAGAATAGAAAGACCTGATATATATACAGGTGAATGTAACGGTAAAATACATTATTTTAGGTAAGCAAAATATAACTATGGCAATGTGACGTGGCACAGTATAGGACAAACTTATCCATAATTAAATGTTTAGCTGACTCATCGTTCTATTCCAGAATTCATTGTCTTTCCTTTTATTTCCCCCCCTTCAAACCTAGGGTTGGCCATGTCAAACCCTAGTTTGCTTCTGATCTTTTCTCCATTCACTTTGTACTTGACTTAAGTGTGCTGCATTCGAACTATGAGCCTCAATTGGGTCTTCCTCCCTTGTCATTCGAACTGCAGCTTTAATATTTGGCTTCGAGCTGTCGATTTGAAGTTCTGGTCGCTGGTTAGCTACACTTAACGCTGATTTTGTGTCGATTGGCCTGATATTCAGGCGTAGTCTGGTAAATTTTTTAGCTGAGAGAGCCTTGGTAAGTATGTCTGCTTTTTGATGGTAAGACGGTATGTAATTTACATGTAGCTTTCCCTCCTTTACTTTCTCTCGAACGAAGTGAATGTCGATTTCTATGTGTTTAGTTCGTGCTTGCTGAATAGGATTAGCTGTCATGTATATCGAGCTTTGATTATCACACCAGATTGTTGCTTTTTGATTGTTTATTAGATTTAGCTCCTTTAATATGGATTGAAACCATATTATTTCTGATGTAGCGTTGGCAATGCTTCTATACTCCACTTCCGCACTTGATTTTGAAATTGTTGGTTGCTTTTTCGATGTCCATGATATTAGATTGTCTCTTATATAGATACAGTACCCTGTTACCGATCTTCTATCACCGGGATCTGCTGCCCAGTCTGATTCAGTAAATCCTGTGATATTTAACTCTTTTCCTTCTTTTATTGTTAAGCCATACTGTAAAGTCCCCTTTAAATATCTCAGTATTCGTTTTACTGCTTTCCAGTGTTCATCCCTTGGATCCTGCAAAAATTGTGGAACTTTGGTAACACTGGATGAAATGTCTGGTCGTGTTATGGTTGCATATTGCAATGCTCCCACAACACTTCTGTACTCCTTTATATTATTTATAGATTCTCCCCTGTTTTTAGAGAGATGCTGACTAGATATCATGGGTGTTGGTTGAGGTTTTGCTTCATGCATATCAGTCTTTATCGGGAGTTCAGTTATGTACTTCTTTTGACTAAGAACCATTTCTATTTTTGATCTTCTTTGGGCTTCTATTCCTAGAAAATATGATAGACTGCCAAGATCCTTCATTGAGAATTGCTCATTTAGATACTGAGTCAGTTGCTTTAGCTCACCTTCATTGATCCCTATTACAATTAAGTCTACATAGGTCTTCAAATTTGATCTTGTGCAATCTACCTCTCGAGATAAAATCAACACAAACTCTTTCAATTTTGCTAATCAAAGCATCTGGGATTTGAAAAGTTTGTAACTAAAAATTAACTTTCGCCTGAATAACTGTGTGCACTAACTCAATTCTACCGGCAAAAGATAATAATCTAGAGTTCCAGGCTTGCAATTTTTCTCTGATTTTAGAAATAAGCTCCGCACATTCACGATTAGTAATTTTGTTAGAAGAAAGTGACACGCCAAGATATTTCACAGGTAATTCCCTCTCTGTCACACCCAAAATGTCTAGCACAATATTCTTGGATATACAAAATTTGTTGAAATAGCATTTTCTTTTCAATTCATTCATCTTAAGACCCACAAAGTTTTCCAAATTAAGAAATAATTCTTTTATCTTAAGAGCAGCTTTAACATTTTCCTTGACACAAATTATCAGGTCATCAGCGTACAACAAATGGCTAATGGAAGGTTGAAAATTGTGAATTGGTTATACCTCTTTATCATACTCTGCAAGTTCCATCTGGAGAGAAAAGTACTCCATTGCAATTGCGAATAGATAAGAGGATAGAGGATCCCTTTGTCTAATACCCCAGTTGTTGGTAATGAATCCTTTTGGTACTCCATTAATAAGAACAGAAAAAGTAAAAGATTGAATACACTCAGAAATAAGTCTAATGAGTTTCACTGGAAATCCCATAGCTTTTAACATGTGGATGATAAAAAGACGATTAATTTTATCATAAGCTTCCTGAAGATCAACTTTCAATCAAAATTTATTAGCACCTTTCTTGTTGAAATTTCTCACTAGCTCATGTGCCAACAAAGAGTTTTCTGAAATGCTTCTACCCTTTATAAAAGCAATTTGATACTCTGCAATTAAATCTGGTAGCACCATTTTCATTCTATTAAAAATAAATTTGCTTAAGATTTTGTATAGAACATTACAAGATGCAATGGATTTATAATCAACTATTCTGGTAGGTTTGTCAATTTTCGTAATCAAACATAAAAAAGTATGATTATTTTCTTTTATGATTTTGCCTGAATTAAAGGATTCTTGTATCGCTGATACCAAGCAATTTTTCAGACAGCTTCAATGGTTCAGGTAGAAACTGGATTCGAACCCGTTTGGCCCAGGGGAGGAGTCAGCATGAAATGCTTTAATGGCCAACAAAACTTCTTCTTCAGTAACTCTCTTACACATCCACCTTCTTCCACTAGCATTCAACGGTTTCCTAGGGTTAATGATGGGTAAGTCATTAGCGCATTCTCCATTGTATAGTTCCAAAAAGTTATCAACTACCTCCTTTTCAAATTTCTGTAGATCAACCAAATTATTCCCATCCTGGTCTAGTAATTGAAAGTTGTAGTTTGTGTTACGTCGAACAGACATTTTAGTGTAAACAAATTTAGTGCACTCATCTCCTTCTGAAATATATTTCTCCTTCGTTTTCTGTTTTAATTCCACAGCTTTGACCTTAAGAGCTTCTCTTAAATCAAATTGACATTTATGATAAAGATTCGAAACTTCTTCACTCAAATCCCCACTATAAATTAGCAGTAGCACATTTGTCAACTCCTTCTCCAAATATTCAATTCTATCATTTTCTTTAACCCTTGTTATGTTCCATTCTTTCAATGATGCTTCTGAATTTTTGAGGAATTGCAATAGCAAATACATGTGGACATCAGCATTTTTCAACTCAATAGATTCAATATGATCGCTATAACCATTAATAAATTTCCAGTGATTAGCATATCTGAATGGTTTGCCTTTTGAATTATCATCTCTAGTAATTAAATTAATGAGAATTGGACAATGATCACTACTTTAGGAAGGTAAAACATTGACTTTCAGATCATAAAATTTATCGACGCATTCAAAATTTATAAGAATTATATCCAATTTACAAGAGATTTTCCCTCTCTCACCACTTCTCAATGTGAAATGTAGGCCACTGTGGACAGGCTCAACTAACCCCGAAGCTATTATGCAATTATTCAATTCAGATAAATGTGCTACACATACGGTATTACCACCAATTTTATCCTCTGGTTTTAGAATTGTATTAAAGTCTCCTATTACAATCCATGGATCATTCATGTTTGGCGCAAGCAATTTGATTTTGTCCCATAATTTAATTCTATCATTAGCTAAGTTACTAGCATAAATTACTGAAACACAAACTACCAAACCCCCAGTGTTTGATAATTTAACAGTGACTTGCTGCTCATCTAAATCAATGTTATTGCATTGCCAAACGCTTTTATTCCAGAACATAAGAATTCTACCTTTGTCAGAAAAGTTATTGTTTGTGATATGGGACTAATCATCACCAAATGAATCACATAAGAACTTCAAATTATCTTCATTCAACTTATTTTCAAGAATACCCAGAAAAGAAGGAAGATGGCTTCTTCTTAAATTATAAAGGTCTAATAATCGGGTGTCGTTATTAAGACCTTTGACATTCCAAACAATTAGGGACATTTGGAATTGAGGGAATTACTCCTCAATGTCCTAGGAGGTCTTGCACTCACATTAGTGCCATCTGTGCTTTCTTGCTCTTTCTTCTTGAATTGATTATCATAAGCTGCATTAGGCTTGGTATAACTTTTTACTTACTGTTTTCCTCATCATGATTCTCTTCATCATTATTATTTTCAAGATTTATGTCTAATTTCTTCAAATCATCATTTGTTTCAGGATCTGGATCAATAACCACAGATGACTCCCCAAGATGCTGCTGATCTAAATTCAATTTTGATACTCTGCTGATGCCAAGTCATCCTGATCAGTTGAATGTTCTACCTCCTGAATAAATTCAGCACTCTCTGGTGGTTCTGTACATAGAGAAGTAGAACTTCCTTCAGCCATTTTGTCGCTAGTCACCTCAGTGCTAGCTTGTCGTTGCTCATCAATATTAGGGTTAGGGAATTTTACTTTCCATACTTGTTTGACTGGTTTTGCAATAGTGTTGCACTGATCATCTGAATGTCCAAAACATTTGCAACTTTTGCAAACTAAGGGTATGTACTCATATTCTATGTCTTGTATATACACGTTGCCATGTTTATCCTTTCCTCTTACTTGTGTTTTCCTTTCATTATTGACATTCAAGTCAACAAGTACTCTAGCATAATTAAGACGTTTAACATTATTAGTTAAGTCATCCATAGATAATGGAGTACCAATTAAGCTGGCTAATTTACTTATGCCTCTAGCATTCCACAAAGACAAATCAAGGTTCATCAATTTGATCCGAACAGGGTGTGTTTCAAGCATGTCTTTCTCAAGCCTTAGGTTAGGCTCTCATCTTTTAGTAAATATTAATTTACTATCCATAAACCAAGGATCAACATTTAAAACTTTTGCACAGTCTTCCTCTAACTCAAATTTGGTCAAGTAAAATCCATTCTCTCTTGCGAACACATCCCACGATCCTTTTGGTTTCCATTCTCTTCTGATATAAGCATTTAGATGTACATATTAAGGCATTCTTCCAACCAGATATATATATAGATAGAATTCTTCCACATGATCTTTGCAGACGTGAAAACAAGGTCATCCATATCTGCAAATTCCCCTTCTTCATCCTTTGAACAAGCAAAATTAGAGACGCCACCCTCAATTTTTGTATTACCAGCAACAGCCGACGCCCAAGATCTAACGCCTTCCTTAAACTGCAAATTAATCGGCTTCTTCACTTGAGTATGTGATTGATTTTGATTCCCTTGTTTCGCTGCTTGAAGAAAACTCTTGCGTCTCGTTCTAACTTCTTGCCATCCTTCATCCGTCTTCTGATTAGTTGAATTTTTTTATTTTATTATAAATATATAGATATGTAATTCATTGCAAAAAATTATTTTGAATATATATATATATATATATATATATATATATTTATATATTATGCTATTTGGTATAATCATAATTAGATTTTAATCGTATACTTTAAAAAACGTGATTCAATGTTTAGCACTTATATTTAATAATAAAAATGGTTTTATAATATATTTTATAATATATAAAAAATGTGATTTGATGTTTACTATAATATGAGTTAAATATTTATAAAATTAATAGTTTTATAACGTATAAAACCATGATTTGAAGTTTTCTCCTAAAATAAGTAAAATTAAGTTATAATTTATAATTTCGTATTTAAAAATACCACGACGTGGTGTTTAACAAAATAATTATTAATTAAAATTGATTCATTTACAACGAAAAGAAAATTAAGTACATTATGTTCATTTAAGGATGTAATTTCCAAGACAATAACTTATTGCTTTGTACTTGAATGGAAAATTGAAAAATTATTAACGGCAATTTGGTCTTTTCTTTCATTTTTAAATTATATCTTTTTATCATGATTTGATGTAATGCCGAATATGATAAATTTAAAATCTAGAATCACTTTGTAAGGTACACAAAAGTACAAGCAGACATATTAAAGGTTTACAGGTGTACGTATGGTACATCCACCTTATAAATTTAGAAATGATGATGTTTCTTTAAATTATTTTGTTTAATAAAATAATCTAAGTTGGCTTTGAAAGGAATCCTTATCCGACATTATAAATATATAAACATGAACATACTTCTTCTTCACTAAAATTTCATTCTTGCTCTAAAACTATTTGTATAGTATCCTTAGAAATAAAGAAATTTGCAAACAGAAAGAAAAAAGTTCAATGTAAATCAGATTTACAGTCTTGGGTTTAAAAGAGTGAAGTTCAATAAGAAAAATCAAGTGATATACCTATTTTATAATATCGTCAACTAGTTTCAGATAGACTTTTTAGTTTGATTTTCTTACTGGGTGTTATAGAGTGTTTAGGCATGGTTTTGTGGTGTGGAAGTTCTATATGTTGCAACATAGCGCGATAGTCGAAATGCGCATAATAGAGTGAGCTAGGGTTTAAGTTCGTGAGATTTTTGTTTGGAATTAGGAGGATTGAAGGGCGTAGGGTAGTTTGTCATAACAATGGGAAGTTGTGGGTGGAATTTTGTGGACCTCGGCGCTCGGTAGGGCGATTGTGTCATTGGGTCAAGTGGGGAGAAGAACAGGTTGCATTTGATTTGAAGGTTTGGACATGGCGTGAAGGTGAGGACTGAGGAGTAGGACGAGGATAAGGTGAGAAGCATGATGGTGTCCTCGTTTGGGATAATCGATGGTCAGTGGGCTAATGCATGGCACGATAGTGCACAAAAATTTAGTTACAAGCATTCGAAATTTTAAAGGGAAGATGGAGGAGAAGAAGAGGACGGGTTAAGAAAGAATGCGAGTTGATGTAATTGTCGGCTCGACCCATTTTATTAGTGAGTTTACTTAATTCTCTTAAGTTAATTTATACATAATTTATGTGTTTGAATAATATGATATTTCTCACTCATATAGTATCCGATTAACGAACGATATTGTCATTGAGTTCATATTAATGAACCGAACCTAATAATGTAGTTTATTTATTAGTTTGATTAAGTAGAAATTGGTGACAACTTGAAATGGACACGCTTGAATAACATTAGTTTTAATAATAACATTTTTTACATCACACGCTTTAAATCATGTTGTTTATTTGACCAAGTAAAATACTGTCAAATTAATTTGAATTGTATAGATCATTATGGACATCTATCGAGTATAATAAATCCTCATTCTGTGAGTGACTGCTTAGATTGTATGATTAAGATCTATCATTATTGATTGATATGGGTTGGATAGTTATTTGGCTATTAATTTTGAACTATTGATTGCTAGAGCCTTTGTTTTTATTGATGAAAAGGTGGTGAACCGTCTGGTTCACGCCTTAATTTATTGCACAGAAACAAAATACGGTGCATTCCAGCATACATACAACATAGTATCAGTTTATAAAATCAGAAATGCTATGTGGCCCGGAATCCTGTTTGTCACTATGTGCGAAAAGTATTTTGATCCTTGGATTGTTCACATGCCTATGAATTACGTGCATGTACCTTGAATTACATCCGTTCGTTTTAAGATCCGCACAAAATGCCAGACATTACTTCGGACCCTGTAGCATTTCCCTTAAAAAATACAACATGCAAAAGAGAATACTGTGGCATGCAAGCCACGTAACAACCAGTACAAAACTAAAGAAAAACAGCATGCAAAAGAAGACATGGCCACAAAATGGCATACGAGATAGTAACATCAAAAAAGGTTTAAATCCAACATACATAAAATATTTACATAGCCATACTAAAAGACTTCCAAAAAACTTCATTTCAACGTATCAGATAATGCATCCCTCTCCCAAGCTCTATCTCTGACCCTTGCAGCAATGCAGTCAATGAATTTCCAGTTTGTAGAGCCTGTCCATTCACAAACAAGTTTATGGATGCATAAAATGATACACATAGTAGATTTTAGTTTATTTTTAATTCTTCTAAAGTTTCTTTCACGTCATAAAACCCTTATGTAAGGAAAGATCAGAATGCAAAACCTGTCACGCTTGGGCAAATTAATCATCTAAAGTGTTGATAATATTATGCTAAAATTAGAATTGATCTCGAATGAAATTCCTCCACTCTAGATCAAAACCGAAAGAGATCAAGCACTTCGTCCATACATAGAAAGCGAAATCGCAGTCACAGAATAAATGTGTGTAGTCCTCAGTTGCTCCACTACAGAAATTACATCCATCTAAGATGTTTAGCCCTTTCCTTCTAAGATTACTAGTAGTGTTTGATCTACAATGAATGACTATCCACATATGGATTTTAACCTTTGGGGGTACCGTCTTGTAATTCCATATAAAATCAAAACCCAAAAATCTTCGGCCAGAAATTTTGGGAACTTCATATAAGCTTCTAACATTATAACTCTCACCGCCTTTTCCCATCTTCCAAACACAAACATCATCATCTTCCGTCAGAATAATAATTTCAAGCAACATGACATGTCTTCTCAGCTGAGAAATCGCATTTCCAGAAATGAGTTGGCAAAACATTAACTTCCACTTGAAATCAGATGCCGTCGGATCAAACATCTCCCTAACTGTGAAATACTTGTTGCATGCAATATATATAAATCTTTAAACTTAGATTTTAAAGGAATAGAAAGAAGCCAAATATCTTTCCAAAAAGAACCATTAAAACCTGCCTTCACCACAATATCTACACCAATCTCGAACCAATGCAAATTACTCATGACATCTCTCCAAAAAACGGAACAGTGGGAAACCTCCTTATTCCAATCAAATCTGATGTTATAACAAGAGCGTATGATCCAATCCCTCCAAAAAAAATTCTTATTACTTAGTATAACCACAACCATTTACATAGCAGACAAGGATTCATGTATCTCAAGTTAAGCACTCCCAAGCCTCCTTGCTCTTTGGATTTACAAATTTGATTCCAAGAAATAAGACATTTGTAGCTTTACATCTCGTTATTGCCAGACCAGAAAAAGTTTCTCCTCAATGTATCTATCTTGTCAATTACCCAACCACGTCATTTATAGAAAGACAGCCAATACAAAGGTATTGCTGAGAGCACGGAATTCACTAAAACCAACCTACCAGCTCTAGAAAGCGAGTTCCCCTTCCAACCATCCAACATAGTATCAACTTTATCAATGTTAGGCTGTCAGTCCTGCTTCAATAATTTTTTTTCTCTAATATACATACCAAGATAAACCAACGGGTAAACCCCAACATTACAATTAAGCAGCTCGATACAATTCACTCTAATGTCATCACTACAACCAACCACAAACACATTGCTCTTGTGAAAGTTAATCATTATACCTGATAATTTCTCAAAAGCATAAAGTATAAATTTAAGAGCTGGAATGTACTTACATTCGGGCCTACTGAAGATAATAGTATCATCAGAGTATTGCAACGAATTGATACCCTCTACAATGTGCTCACTTCCAAAACTTTGAATAATGCCCTTTCTATTGCTCACTTGCAACACTCGGGAGAAAACATCAACGGCTAAATCAAAGAGAAGTTGAGGGATAGGATCCCCCTGTCTCAGCTCCCTTTTATAAGTAAAGTACTACTGGCGATACCATTCACACATATGTTCTCTCTACTAGACGACAAAATGCAATAAATCCACAATGTCAAAGGCTTTAGCAAAATCAAGCTTCTAAATAGCACAAGGCACATTATTCTTGTTACAATATGAAATAATTCCCTACACCAGAATAACACTATCTAGAATAAACCTTCCCTTGATGAAAGCTGATTACGATTTGTTAATAAGATCATCCATTTTAGATTTCAGCCTATTAGCCAAAATTTTAGTAATAAGTTTGAAAGAATTATTAAGAAGGCTAATAGGCCTAAAATCAGACACAACAACATTCCCTTCCTTCTTGGGTATTAACACTATACTCACATAACTGAGCTTGTCCGGTCTTAAAAACCCATTATAAAAATCATTAAACAACCCCACCACATCATGTTTTAACCAACTCCAGTTCTTTATGAAAAAGAAATTAGGAAAGCCATCAGGTCCTGGAGCCTTATCACCAGACATATCTTTCAGTGCATCCCAAATTTCTTCCTCAGTAAATGCAGCATCTAAACCACTTAGATTAACAACAGTAGGATATAGCTCAACCCAATCAATAGACACCCGATGATCAATACATTGCCCAAAAACTCTTTTGAAAAATAAATAAAGGTATCATTTAATTCTTGTTGATTACTAATCTCTACTCCATCCTTCATAACACTACTAATCAAATTGAGTCTTTTCCTGGCATTAGCCACCTTATGAAAATAACTTGTATTGTTATCACCAACTTTCGACCATTGAGTTCTTGATCTTCGTTTCCAAAAAAAAGTCTTTCTAGTTAATCACCTTCAACAACTCTTTCTCTTTCATCCTCCATTGCTCAACTCCTTGTGCGGTTAAGGCCTTTTCTTCTTCCAACACATTTCAATTGCAAAATTTCATTCTCAAGATTTTTCTTCTTCACACTAACATTTCCAAAGGAATCTTTGTTCCACTTCTTTAGGAATCTTCTAAGAAGCTTCAGTTTCCTACAAAAATTGCTCGCAACATCCCCCCAATTTCCAAAGCTCAACCACATCCTTCAAATCAATTCTTCAAAATTATCTTCTATACACCACATTTTTTCAAATCTAAATCTAGCCTTCCTCCTTATATCATCACCGGTATCCAGCACAATGGGACAATGATCTGAAATAATAGATGATAGGCCTTTTTGAAAAGTCAAGGGGTGTAAATCTTCAAAAGAGGAATTAATAAAAAAACGGTCTAGCTGCACTAAAGCTGGGGGCTTCTCCCATTACTCCAGGCGCATCTTCTATTAGTCAAGGGCATGTCAATTAAACTACATTCACGCACAAATTCACTAAAGTACTCCATATCACCAGACAAATCCACTCTTCTACAATTTATTTCAAAATTAAACCTCGTGACATTAAAGTCCCCCCAATAACCCAACGCCCGTACATAAGTTTTTGAAACTCAATCCCCTCTTCCCATAAAATCTTTCTATATCTTCTGATGTTTGGTCCATATACATTTGAGAAAAAATAAATCTTTATAGAGTTTTACTTTCTAAAGCTACATGAAGACAATGGCATTGCACAATGTGATAACCCCAAACTCCCGTAGTATGAAAGCAAGGATAATAATCGGAATATAACACATAAACAATAACAACAGAACAGAAATATAGAATTACAACAGATAATGTACATCAAATTACACTGGAAATAATATATCATCAGAGTTACACAACATAATAGGATCATACTTAATACATAATACAGTTTCAGCTTAATATAAAATGTCTGCAACGAAATCAAACATAATATACTAAATGAAGTCTGAATAGCATAATAGAAATGATAGGATCCATCTTCAGCTCCATGGCTATCCAGAAGGAGTCTGCTAAAACCTAAATACAAGGCTGCCCGTATGGAAAAGAGGGCACCCGAGTTTGCAAAGTGAAACAAACTACGAGTCAGTCTTGGGACTGGTATGAGAAATCTACTTAACCTATTTAATAATAAGGCTAATCACAGGACCACGCCGCTAACGCGGAACGGGTTTACTCCATTGGATTGCCAATGCATAAATAAAGTAAATCGTTAAACAACGCAATGCTTTTTAGAAAAATGAAACCATTATAAGACTCAAGTCCCATCACACAGTGCAACGCAAACCGGAGGATAGAGTTTTACCATATTATGGTCAAAAATGCTTGATACAACAGATATGGTATTATTATTAGTGTATATATGTTTCAAAAACATTTCAATCATAATGTATCAATCATAGCCGGCATAGCTACCATATACTATGTCGCCAAATATAGGTTTACAATCAAAACCGCATGGGGTCGTATTGGAAGTTGGATTTCCATCATGAACCAAGGCAACAGATTGTCCTTACCGAATTCGAGACACTCTAGCCCATGCCTCAGGACTCAAACTCAGGTGAGCCCTTAGGAGCCACAGGGCCGGTCCACAGCTAACGTTAGTGGATTATATATAATTCCTGAACAATACGTCTCCCCGCCCTGTGGGGCGTAAATCAAGAGCCACTAGGGACTCAAATCCGAGGTACCTCGCATTCCATCATCCACATAAGTAAAAATGTCTGGGCCCCATACCATGACACTACTCCTAGCTAGAAAGAAATACATGTTCTCCCTGGATCATTCTCCCGTTTCTGATTCATGCCGGGGTGTGACGCTCGCGAAGTAGCGCTATACACAAAGTTTTTCGAAATAAAGTTGTGCTTTGTTCATCAACCACAAGACTCTGCTTTTCAACAAAAGCCTTGATCATTTGCATCTTGGCATGTCACACTGACTATTCACGCCATGCGATTGACGTCTATCAATATATATCCTCTGAGCTCGTACGTTTCAGAGAAGGGTGTTAAGCAAGAGAATAAATTCTCCGCCACCAAGCAGATATATATTTGATAGAAATCAATTAGCATAGAATAAAATCCAATGTCAGACATACATCCGTCGACAAGTCCGTTATGGGTCTGAATGAAACCGGAGACACCTTAATCCTCGTTCCATATGTCCAATACAGAAGAGAGGCTCTCGCATATCCGGACAATCAACAAGTACATCCGGACAACTACCACTATAACCCTTTCAAGGCAGAAACTCCAATCAAAGGCTTCAATAGTCATCCATTCGATGTGAAGATCACCGGTCTTCAACCACCGTCTTTAAATGTTCAACTTTAATCATCGATTAATTATTTGAAATGAGAGTTAACTCAGTCTTTTCAAATAATTCTCGAATATATATGATTCAAATCATTTCCTTTTGTTCCATATCGTTTATAATATCTTATAACGATTTATCACTATTTTTTTTTTGGCAAGGCCGACCGGTTTTTATAGTGATCCGTAACACTCTTTTATTTATTACAAAATAAAAAGTACATATTAGAGGTTCAGGTGATATGCATTCCACATATCAGCTACAGGCACTTCCACATATGGAAGTAGTACAGCTTACACATAGTCTTACATCTTGTCAAACTAACATTACATGGTGAAGCATTACATGTAGAATTGCATAAAATATGACTTGCGCAAGGAGTTGGACAACACACTCATCATCAGCCCTTGTCGTCATCAATCCCTTTAAGAAGCTCGATTTTCTTGCTTCTCGTGATCGGAGAACAACCCAATGTACGACTAGAAGAAGAGACTGCATTTAGTGAGATGTTAAAACTATCCGACGGTGGAGCTTTGAAGCCTGGTGGAGGGGGGATGAGCGCATAAGGATATGACTTATTTTTACCTTTTTCTTTAGCCTTGGACGAAGAATCATGAGAGGAAGTCGCAGAACGACTGACCTCCTTGGAGCATTCAGCACGATTAGTAGTAGAGCTTTTCTTTAAATTAAGGAAACCTGGTTTAAGAGCAGGAAGAGAAGGTTTAGTACTCACTACAGTTTGGTTAACATCATGAGAGGAAGAGAAGATTTATCGCTATTTTTATTTATATAAAAATAGCCATTTTTAATTAAATGACGCTTCAGGTCATTACCTGGCCCTGGCACTATTTTCATCAAAATTTGATTTACACATTTCTCAAAATCTAACCATTGGATCTTAGCAAATTTTATATAGTTGGAAAGATCTTTCCAAAGCAAAACCAATGGTTCCAGTTTTGGGAAAATCGACGGTCGGATCTCTCGGTATAATCGTTTGAAGTTACGATTCCAAATCGCGAACTGCAACAGCGTGATTCGTTTTATGTTAATTTATATATATATATATAAATTAATCAATTCATTCGATGATTTCAAACCATTTTCTCTCTACCATATAATTAACATCATTTTAAACATAACAAGGAATATTTGAATGAATCATACTTACATTTAAAAATGTATTTTTCTATGTTAATCATTTTTATCAAACAATGATTTATTTTAAATGAATCATATTTTCATTAAAAATGTAATTTTTTATGTTTAATCATTTTTATCAACTATGAATATTCTTAATGATCATTCCTACATTAAAAAATGTACTTTTTAGTGTTGAAAATATTTTTATCAAACAAGAATCTTTTTAATGATCCAATCTTTACATTAACAATTAATGTAGAAATATATTTTCAAACAATGAATCTTTTTATATGTTTCAACTTTACACTAAAAATGTACTTTTTATTGTAAACACAAATTTATCATACTTGAATCTTTTTAAAGAATTCACTTTTACATTAAAAATGATATTTTTAATGTTAACATATTTTTATTCATACTTACATTAAGAATGTACTTTTAATGTTAACATATTTTATTTCAATGATGATCATTTATGCAAATTCTTTTTACATAAAAACTGTAATTCTCTATGATGACACCATTTTAACAAAGTTTGATCCTTTTAATGTATCCTGTATTACATTAAAAATGTAATTTTAAATGTTAAAAACATTTTTAACAATGTTTGATCCTTTTAATGAATCCTTTATTACATTAAAAATGTAATTTTAAATGTTAACACATTTATTAAACAATGCATTTTTTCTAATGATTCATTTACATTGAAAATGTAAATTTTAATTAAAAATCATTTTTATTTAACAATGATTCTTTTTAATGTTTCTTTTACAATAAAAATGTAAATTTCAATGTAAAAACATTTTTATTTAATAATGATTCTTTTTAATGTTTCATTTACATTAGAGATGTATATTCAACGTAAAAACATTTTTATTTAACAATGATTCTTTTTAATGTTTCATTTACATTAAAAATGTAAATTTCAATGTAAAAACTTTTTTATTTAACAATGATTCTTTTTAATGTTTCATTTACATTAAAAATGTAAATTTCAATGTAAAAACATTTTTATTTAACAATGATTCTTTTTAATGTTTCATTTACATTAAAAATGTAAATTTCAATGTAAAAACATTTTTATTTAATTATGATTCTTTTTAATGTTTCATTTACATTAAAAATGTAAATTTCAATGTAAAAACATTTTTATTTTACAATGCTTCTTTTTAATGTTTTATTTACATTAAAAATGTAAATTTCAATGTAAAAACATTTTTATTTACAACTAATGATCATTTTCAATTTACAATAAAAATGTAAACTTCTTTTTAAACAATTTTCATTCTAAATAATGATCATTTTTAATTTTATATATACAATAAAATAATAATTTTTATTGTTCAAACAATTTCGTATCATAACGTGAATATTGTACAACATATGAATATTTCAGAAAATTTCGGCAGCATAACGGTAGGGTAATTAAAACCGGCACTGTCCCTAGTACGGCTCCTCTGCTAACCTAGGCCTCGCGATGATACAAAGGTTTAATTTTACTAATAAAATTTCTTTTCACTATACAATGAATTTTCCACAAACATAATTGATTTCGTTTCAATCACAATCAATCAACCACATTCACAATCAATTTCACACCATAATACAATCAAGTTGTCCATGGTCTATGGACGACGGTGCCGGGAGTTTCTAAACTCCGTCTGCAACCTAATATAATTTTATTTATTTATTTTGGATTCAGAAATCTCTCTTTGCTTTTTAATTCTTCTAAAATTGTAGAAAGCTCCAAAAATTCTCCAGCCCTTCTGAAATGTAGATCTCGAATTTACGGTCCTAACGCTTCCTGTTTCATTGAATTTCGTTATCATGTGAGCAAGATATGAATTTTATAGTGTTAATGACATTATTGGTAATTAATTAATTAATTAAGAAAAACAACCTTCTTCTTCTTTACAAACCCCAGGCCGTCGTTTTCATGGTTGGGTTTGATCCTAGGGTTGGTTTTTGCAGACGATCCGGGAAGCTTGGTGTCGATCGACCTCTGCCACACGGAGGGGCTATGAGAGGCGCGCCTTTCCCCCCGACCACGGTGAACTCAGTGGCTTATATCGCTGATCGACGATAATCTATGAATTAGAAAAGCGCGACATTTGTAATAAATTCTGCAAGCATACAGGTGTGTAGCATACAGGTCGAACACAGGGAGGTAGATTAAAATCAAATTATTTATCTAATCTCTTGGGCGAGTTAGACGAAACTTTGGAGGTTGATTTTGAAAATAAAACAAAACAAAATTAAAACTGTAATGTGATTCAGAACAGATCTAACTGAACCGACGATCAAATCACAATTTCAATGGAAAAGCAATGAAACTATAAATCAGATTCAAATCTAATCAAATCCAATTTAACCTATGAACGCGATTAAAATACAGAAAATAAAAGTGCAAAATATAAATAACAACAGGAAATAAAATTAGGATTACCGCTGAATCTAATCAGACGGTCAATCACTAATGAAAAGAAATGCAAAACCCAAATAGTGTTCTACCGAATCTAATCGTATAGACACACTAATTGCTAAGAAATAGAAAAAAAATGCAGAAAATAAAAAGAAGAAGAAGAACTAGAAACTTTATTAGAAATAGAAAATGGGATATAGGATAGGATGGTGGCTATAATGACATTACAAGGGTATTTATAGGGAATAACCAAACCCTAACCCTAACCCTAATACAATGATAGATGGGCCTTAGGGAATTCACAAGAGAGTTTACAATGAGAGTCTCGAATGGGCCTTAGTTAAATCTATTAAATTTTTGGCCTTTCTTCTTTTCCTCTTGGTTCTTTGTCAAGCTTCCCTTGATTTGATATATGCATGGCCTTTTTATCAATCATTTTCTTGTTCAACAGCAACTAGATGTGGGATCTTCATCTACAATTCTTCAAAATGTAAATATATAGCAATCTGATCTCCATTTCTCTACATTTCTGGTTGCATGCGGGCTGGGTTGGAATATCTGCAAAAGTAACAAAACAATACCCAAGTAATATTTATTTATATACAAAAGATAAGAAATAAGAGCATAAAATAAACACATTTCTATGTCAATCAAATACCCCCACACTTATCTTTTACTCGTCCTCGAGTAAAACAAAAATGAAAAACTAGACTAGATAGGTCACACTTTCGTAGGAAACGCGATTGCATTAAGCGTATGCAACAAGCCGTTAAACCTCTAGGTGTCCCTAGTAGGACGAGTGGTGTCTCGTGAGGGTTTTCAGCGGATACTACCCACAAAATCCAAATGCAGTATGCTATGATTCTAATGAAACTACATGAATGCAATGGACATATGCAAATAAAAACGAAAAAAATGAAAACACGACTTGTTTCAAGAAAGTGGTACAACAAATTAAGTTAACAATTTCTAATCAGTTGATTTTATTTTAGATACCTCGACTTGTCACAAATTTTCAATATAAATCAAGTTTTCAAATGTTAAGTTCCAGTTTGGGTATCATCACTTATTCTTTATTCTATAAAATTTTAAGATTTATGATTAAGTACATACACCTAACAAAAAAAGACCAAGGTTTACCACCCATGCACTGCCTCGCGGACTAACGGAGAGTGGATAAAGAGCTTGGCGGATTGTGCAGGCCGACTTTGACTTTGTCAACAACGTGTCGGTAATCCTTAGGTGTCCAATCTCATAAAATGAGACCAAGATATTCCAACGCTGACTTTGTCAACAACGTGTCGGATAGAGCTTGGCGGGTTTGCACACCAACGCTCGATATACAAGCAATGTTGGATACCCTTGGAATACTATTATTATTATTATCGAAAATATAAGCACAAAAGAGAGTTACGCGAATTCAACTTAACACAACTTAGTTTTAAAGATTTGAAAAGCCAATATAAGTATTTTACGTCCTCCACTTATTTAAACAAAGTCTACAATATAGAATAGATTTCATGGCCATCACCTAAGAATCTCCCTATGTACTGGTTACACTATTATCACTCAAAATTAAACTTTTCATTATATTTCCTATTCGATCTAAGTTGAGAGAGAAAAATACTATCAACTGGCTAAAAATTTTAAACTTATTTTGCTGTATCAATTGAAAATGAGTCGTATTTCAAAAAAAAAAAAATATATGGTATGTTACTACAATCTAAAATGTATGATGGTCCTATTTAAATGATGAAAATGAAAAGAAAGAAAAATAAAGAAAAAAAACGAAAAAGGGTGAAATGCAGACTCCCCCCCACACTTGATTGAGACAGTGTCCACACTGTAACGTTTCCTAAATTTAAAAGATCGAACCCAAAGATGGATTAAATGTAAAATGATTTGTAAAACGAAATGAAATTTAACTATATGTAAGAAAGGATCATATGTATAATGATAAATGTGTTTGCGATGCATGCGACGCAAAGAGTTCCACCAACTTTTCCCCCCACACTTGGTTCTTGCCCTATGAGTTCCAGTCCCACTGTGTCTAGTCATGTTTTCTAACAAGCAAAAGTTTTTGAAAACCATCTCATCTTTATACCTCGATTCGTAGTCCAGTAGATAAATATCCAGGGTCGTCCTAACAAGAAGTTTTTCAATCAAGCCAGCATTCCAAAGATAATTCATGTGTTCAACAAATTTATCAGTGTAATTTTTCAAAAATTTGTGATCGTATGTAAATTCGGTGAAATTTGACATCTGAGTGGTGTTCAAGAGTATGTGATCACATTTCTCAAAGTTAAAATTTTCGAACTCGTGACATGAATCCCCTTCTTCCTCGTTTGGCAATTCATCCTCGTACAAATCAAGAAATTCATGTGCATTAAAATCCATTTCCACTTCTGAGTTTTTGAAAAATTCAACATTTTCATTTGGTTCAATTTCAAAAATTTCAAGTTTCTCACAGTCTGAAAGAGGAAGATCAAAATCCAAGCTTAAATCTTTTTGAAAAGGATCGAAATCCAAATCATTTATTGAATTTTGAACAACTTCATTTAGATCATCTTTCTCAATTTCGAAAGTTGTTGTTTGAAAATTTTCAATGTCAGTAAAGAATGGACTATTTTCTGATTCATCACATGCTTGAATTTGATTTTGTTGCTCTCGCTGTTCTTTCAAAGTTGTCATTAAACAAAGAAGTTCATCCATCTTTCTATCTTTTTCATTAAGCTGTCTATCTAGCCTTTCTACCCTCTCTCTAAAAACGTTAAGATGGTATTCTTCAAAATCGTTGATTTGGGAGCTCTCATTTTGGATTTCTTGATTTTCAAAATTATAATCCACATCAATTTCACAATCAATATTATTTCCAATGTGGTAGTTGTTTGAATTTTCAGAAAACTGACAATGATATTGGAAATCGTTTTGATTGGAAAAATTATGTTTGTAACCAAAACTGTTAAAGTTGGAGGGAAAATCGCAATTTTGATTTTGAAAATTTTGATGTGGATATGAGTTGTAATTTTGAAAATTTTGGTCTTCAACCCAATACTGATGTGGATCAAAGCCATATTGAGGTTCAAAGTTATTTTCATGTGGATGTGGCCCATAATCGAAACTATTGAAATTTGAATTGAAGTCGTCATTTCGATCATAACTTTGAAAATGTTGGTCATTTTGAAAGTTTTGAAAATTGTTGACATTTGGCTCACGAAATTTTGAAAAATCTTGCTTCATGAGTTGCAATTCAAAATCATACTCTTCAAGAGGACGTCTACTCCGATTATTATCCCACATATCTCTCAATGATTTTTTTGAATCAGACATTTTAAAGAAGTCACGGTAAGACAGAAATTATTCTCGCTTCAAAATAATATAAAATACTAAGCTATGCTCTATTAATTAACTGACTCAATTAGAAGGGGGAAGAGGGTCTTATGGCCGTTCACGTATAGTATAAATACTAAGGGATACGACCAATGTTTTACGGGTAGTATGCAACCTCTTTTGCTAGAAGTTCAAAAATTGAACTAATATATATCCGCGATCTAATTATACGAGACAGTCAACTTCACAAAGCACCACTTTTCAATTATATTATTTTGAAAATCAAAATTTTATTGCTGAAAAAACGATGAGAGTGATGGTTGGAATTATGGAAATTCGTTTCTCACCAAATATATTCAGAAAATTTCAGTCACAGAACAGTCACAGAAATATAAATTGTAGAATTTAAAATTTACATTCAAGCCGCTGCCCCTGCAGAAGATTTTTACAACAAATTTCAATATATTTTTAAGTAGCTTCGGCACCTGTAGAGTTTAGAAAACTTTACAGCGGGGTATGGCAGTCCGTCCAGAGCAATTCGAGTAGCACTGTAATTCAAATCAACTTGTTTGAAGTCGCTTAACTTTTCTAGTTCTCTTTTGTTGCTTGACCTCTTCGCTTTGGTCTTGACTTTGACTCCTTTCTTTGTGGTTCTCTCTTTTCTTTTTTTTGTAACTTAAAAAGAAACAAAATCAAAAATAAATTCTCAACAAAAAATGGAAACGGATCAAATGCCAATCAAGTCATAACAAAATCAGCACCATAGAAAGGGGGGCTCAACACAGATATAAACACCCAAATGAGAATAACTTGGAGTACATCCTCAAATTCAAAAATAGTCTCAGTAAACGAAAACAGTGGAACCTCAAAACAAAATGGGCTCCCCGATTAAAACTGACCCACTCAACAAGTTAAAACCACGCACTAATTCAAATTAAGACTGAATTATCCACGCCCCTTATTTCCTCAGAGAGCCACCCCTCTTTCCACAGATCAAAAAATAGAAAGAAATATGGAACCCGCTACCCCAAATTAACAAATAGAAAGAAATATACATGACGCACCCAAACAAGGAACCCGGTCAAAGAAAATAGAAATAAAAATCGATGTTTTTCCTTCCTTTTTTTTCGAGATTTGATTTGGGGGTTGAATTGGGTTTCGGTTTCGGAGCGGATTGGCGAGGGTGATTCCGGGTTTCACTGTGATATGCGAGTTCTCAAATATGGAGTGAATTTCAGAGTTGGTGATTTTGTGCTGGAAGATGCTATGCGATTGTAAGTGTGGGGGTATGCAAAGGGCGATGTGGTGTTGGTGTATGTGATGAAGAGGACTTTGTATGTGGTACGGTGGTTGAACTGTTGGTGGAGAAGGGGCTGTGCGATGGTGGTTTGTGATGAGGCAGAGTTGTGGTGAGAGAGGGTTTTGTGATGGAGCGACTGGTTTATGGATGGAGAGCGGGTGAAGTATGGTGAATTTCGGATGTGTGATGAGTAAGGTGATGGCTAATTATTGTGGAGTGGGGATGACGTGAAGGTGTATGAAAGGGTCTGATGATGGTGTTAAGGCAGATGAGGATGTCCTGGACGTGGTGTTTTATGGTATCGGCGATTGTGGTATGATTTGGGTATTGCGGAGGTGAAGCTGTTGTAGACAGTATGGCGATGGTTTGGCACAGACTTGTATGGATGGACGGTATTGGTTTGATGGAGGAGTAGCTGTGACGAGGAACGGCAGAAGAATATGAAGGAAGAAGACAGAAAAGTAAAAAAAGGAAAGAAATTTGTTTTTTTTCTTTTTTAATTAGAACAAAAGAGATCAGATTGTAATCAATGTAGAGGGAGGGAAAAATGGAAAGAAGATGAAAAGCAAGCAGAAAATCTTTTTTTTTTAAAAAAAGAAAACAGAAAAAAATGTTTTTTTTAATAAGATCAAATAACAAAACAAAAACAAAAAAATAAATAGAAAACAAAACTAACACGAATCCGAAATTAAATAAATAATAAAATTTAATCGTTACCTCCCCGGCAACGGCGCCAAAAACTTGATCGACGCTAATCTATGAATTAGAAAAGCGCGACATTTGTAATAAATTCTGCAAGCATACAGGTGTGTAGCATACAGGTCGAACACAGGGAGGTAGATTAAAATCAAATTATTTATCTAATCTCTTGGGCGAGTTAGACGAAACTTTGGAGGTTGATTTTGAAAATAAAACAAAACAAAATTAAAACTGTAATGTGATTCAGAACAGATCTAACTGAACCGACGATCATATCACAATTTCGATGGAAAAGCAATGAAACTATAAATCAGATTCAAATCTAATCAAATCCAATTTAACCTATGAACGCGATTAAAATACAGAAAATAAAAGTGCAGAATATAAATAACAACAGGAAATAAAATTAGGATTACCGCTGAATCTAATCAGACGGTCAATCACTAATGAAAAGAAATGCAAAACATAAATAGTGTTCTACCGAATCTAATCGTATAGACACACTAATTGCTAAGAAATAGAAAAAAAATGCAGAAAATAAAAAGAAGAAGAAGAACTAGAAACTTTATTAGAAATAGAAAATGGGATATAGGATAGGATGGTGGCTATAACGACATTACAAGGGTATTTATAGGGAATAACCAAACCCTAACCCTAACCCTAATACAATGATAGATGGGCCTTAGGGAATTCACAAGAGAGTTTACAATGAGAGTCTCAAATGGGCCTTAGTTAAATCTATTAAATTTTTGGTCTTTCTTCTTTTCCTCTTGGTTCTTTGTCAAGCTTCCCTTGATTTGATATATGCATGGCCTTTTTATCAATCATTTTCTTGTTCAACAGCAACTAGATGTGGGATCTTCATCTACAATTCTTCAAAATGTAAATATATAGCAATCTGATCTCCATTTCTCTACATTTCTGGTTGCATGCGGGCTGGGTTGGAATATCTGCAAAAGTAACAGAACAATACCCAAGTAATATTTATTTATATACAAAAGATAAGAAATAAGAGCATAAAATAAACACATTTCTATGTCAATCAATCGCCTTAGACAGGCATTTGAACGGAAGGGCTTCAGGCTCGAAGATCGCGCCACCTCGAAGACAAACGATGGTCAAAGTCGTATGGTTTGGAAGATCCCTAAATTCTCTACCGATTTGCCTCAAGAGTTGCTCGATTTCATTAAGTGGATAAAAAACGTTGAGGAGGGAAATTTCGACACTCCTGGCCATTAAAACCTGAGATGGCGGCAGGTTCCAAAGAAAACTTGGGTTGGTGATTTTTAATTAATCCATTTTTATAATTTTTAATTATTTAATCTCACAAAGGCCTGTTAATTCCTACTAACTCCAAATCCAGCCTGGCGAATGTCGCCCCTAGCCAAATACCCCTATTCCGGACACAATGGATAGGTCTCATCAGCCCATTTTTCTTTAAATTAAAATATAAACCATTTAATTATTTAATTTGATCATACATTTTTATTTACCAGGGTCACATACAGACTCCAAAAATTCCCGAAAAATAAATCTAACTATGTTTTGACGATACGGTCCTAAAAAAATTAATTTCATCAAATTTGGAGACCGTTTGAAAAATGTTCATTTTCTGGTCGATCGAAATTGACTGAAATTGACAAAACACGTTTTGATTTACCACGCTCACATATTAATTCCAATAATTATGAAAATTGGAATCTTACAATAATTTGACATTCCGGATCCAACCAAAGTGGTTTCGTCGAAAACGGAGGTCGTTTGCAAAATGGCTATTTATAGGGCTATATATTATATTAAATTCCATAGCGACTATTCTGAATATTTAACTAGCCATCACTTTTTATTCCCACTATGAAATTTCAATTCTTCAGATCCGTTAGAAAGATATTTTTAAATAGATTTAAATATTTTTGGTTTTACTAAAATCCAATTCATTTTGAATCCTATACGTTCAGTCAAAGTTCAAAATTTCAAACTACCGTGCTATTTCCAATTCCTTTTATAATTAAAATAAATTAATTCATTCTAACTTCGATTTAAATAAATTTTTAATCATTATTATTTAAAATAAGTTATTTTAAATATTCAAAATTCATAAAAATAACCAAAATAAATTTTTTAAATTTGTTCTGATTTTCTGGGTTGCTACAATCTCCCCCACTTAAAAACTTTTCGTCCTCGAAAAGAAAACGACAATAAAGTAGTAAAAAAATGGAAAATGTAAAATATTGTAAATGTACCTTGCACCAGAGCTAATCATAGATGTCTACTCTGAATTGGGGATAAGCCTGTTTGATGCTATCTTCGGTCTCCCATGTACAGTCTCTAATATCTCCACTCCACTGCACTTTGACTAAATGAATTCTTTTGTTTCTCAGAAATCGGGTTTCTTTGCTAATAATTTTCACTGGCTCTCTTCTCACTGCTAAGCTCGGGGTAATCTCCAAATCTTGTTGTGTAGCTTCCTCCACAATCAAGTCTAGATCATGTACATGCTTTCGAAGTTGAGACACATGGAATACATCATGTACCCCTGACAACCAGTTAGGCAACTAAACCCTGTAAGGGAAAGTTCCAATTCTTTCTAGAATAGGAAATGGACCAATGAACCTCGGCGCCAACTTCCCAGTCTTCCCGAAACGAACTACTTCTCTCAATGGGGAAACCCTCAAGTATACATAATCACCAACAAAAATTCTAAATCCCTTCTTCTTGAATCTGCATAGCTCTTCTGTCGGCTCTGAGCTGTTAGCAGTCGCTTCTTAATAAAATCGACTTTATTCGAAGCTTCGTGAATCATGTTGGGACCCAATACTAGTTTATTGCCTGGTTCTACCCAACATGCGGGAGATCTACATGGCCTGCCATATAATGCTTCAAATGGTGAAATTTGCAAGCTTGCTTGGTAACTGTTATTATAAGAGAACTCAATCAAATGCAAGTAGTCTTCCCGTGATCTGCCAAAATCAGTACACCCTCTCATTTCGGCCATCTGTTTGAGGATGATAGGCGGTGCTTATATTTAACTTCGTCCTCAGCTCCTCTTGGAATGCTTCCCATAATTTACTAGCAAATATCAGATCACGATGACTAACAATGCTACTGGGAACTCCATGTAGTCTGACAATTTCTTTGAATTAAATCTACACCAGACATTGAGTTGTTCTAGTAGATCTAACAGGAATAAAATGGGCGGCCTTCGTGAAGCGATCTACGATAACCCATATGCTATCATTACCTTTCCTGGTTCGGGGCAACCCATCAATGAAGTCCATGGAGATTTGATCCAACTTCCAACTTGGAACCTTTAATGGTTGTAACAATCCGGCAGGTTTTTGCTGATCACTCTTGAATTGTTGGCAAGTAGAGCACCTGCTAACATATATGGAAATGTCTCTTTTCATAGATCTCCACAAGAACGTACGTTTGAGATCATGATACATCTTACTCACCCTAGAATGAGTACTAAGCTTGGATTTGTGACATTTATCCATTACTTC
Source organism: Allium sativum (assembly GCA_030737875.1). Taxonomy (NCBI): domain Eukaryota; kingdom Viridiplantae; phylum Streptophyta; class Magnoliopsida; order Asparagales; family Amaryllidaceae; genus Allium; species Allium sativum. The sequence goes on along the minus strand of CM060916.1, from coordinate 1,032,302,204 downwards.
TCTTCTAAGCTCAGGAATATTCCGAACAAAAATTCGGCCTAATAACCTCAGAACTCCCTTGTTATCAATTTGGAAACTCAAGGGTTCGCCTTCCCGAACTCTTTTACTAATTCTCTGAATAAATTCATCATCCTTTTGAAGAGCAGAGGTTTTTTCAATCAATTAATGCGTAATAATGAGATTAGCAATAATGGCATTCTTTCTGCTAAGTGCATCTGCTACAACATTAGCTTTCCCTGGAGTATACAAAATATCAATATCGTATGTCGCAAGAAATTCTAACCAATACTGCTGCCTCAAATTCAAGTCTTTCTGGGTGAACAAATACTTCAATGACTTATAGTCTGTATATAATTCGAACTTCTCACCCAAAAGATAGTGCCTCCATATTTTCAAAGCAAACATGATGGCTAACAACTCAAGATCATGAGTAGGATATCTCTTCTCATGCGGCTTCAATTGACGGCTAGCATAAGCAACTACTTTTCCCCTTTGCATTAATACCGCACCAAGACTTCAATAGAGGCATCTATATAGACTTTCAAATCTTGATTTTCATCAATAATTGTCAACACTGGAGCGGTAGTCAACCTTAATTTCAGCTCTTGGAGAGCCGCCTCACATTCAGGTGTCCAATTAAACTTTGTGTGCTTCTTGGTAAGCTTCGTTAATGGATAAGATAGCTTCGAAAAAACTTTAACGAATTTCCGATAATAGCCAACCAATCCTAGAAACCTTCTAACTTCTGTAGGCATGCTAGGCTGCTTCCAATCTTGAATGACTGCGATCTTACTTGGATCCACTGAAATTCCTTCCTTTGATACTACAGGACCGAGGAACTTCACTTCTTCTTGCCAGAATATGCATTTAGAAAATTTGGCCTTTAGTACATTCTTTCACAGAATTTCCAAAACTTCTTCCAAATGCTTTTCTTGCTCGGTAGTGGACATAGAGAAGATTAAAATATCATCAATGTAGACCAACACAAATTTATTCAAGACATCACGGAATACTCGATTCATTAAATCCAAAAAATAAGCAGGAGCGTTACATAAGCCAAACGACATTACTAACCACTTATAAAATATGTCTGGACCTCTGAAAGCTGTCAAGGGAACACATTCTTTGGAAATACGCAATTGATGGAAGCCTATAGCTAGGTCCATTCTTGAAAACACTTTCGCTTCATTCAAGCGATCCAATAAATCATCAATACGGGGCAATGGATATTTATTCTTGAGCGTCTACTTATTTAAATTTCGGTAATCCACACACAATCTGAGAGTACCATCTTACTTTAGAACAAACACTACTGCTGCACCCCAATTCGAAAAGCTGGGCCTGATCAGACCTTTCCATAAAAGCTGTTTAGTTTGATTACCCAATTCTTCTTTCTCTTTCCATGTCATTCTTCGAATAAGATGCACAACTGGCCTTGCATTCGGAACTAAATCAATCCTGAAGTCAATTTCTCTCCGCGGAGGTAAGCTATCAACTTCTTCGAATACATCCACATAATTCTTAACGACATGAATATCTTCAATGGCAGTGGGAGAAACCTCGAGAGTAACCCAAAATTCTTTTCTGTCTGAATCTAAGCCTAAACATGGTATAACAATATTGGTAAGCTTCGTTTTAATTCTAACAACTCTTTCTACACATTTAACTTCGGCCTCGTATTTAGTTAACCAATCCAGCCCAAGAATGATATTAAATTCAGAAAAATCCATAATGATCAAGGTGCAAGAAAACTGATAATGGGAAAAAGAGACGGGCACTTTATAATACAAACCAAGAACAAGAGAACCACCGATTGGATTATGAACTTTAATCGATTCTTTAAGATTCCTTAATTTTAGATTTAGCTTCTTGACTGTATTACTCGAAATGAAGCTTTGCGACGCACCCGTATCAAATAGTATTGTAACAGGAATATTGTTGACAGTGAGAGTGCCTTCCAAAACATCTGGCCTTTGCTGACTAGCTGAGGGTGTTGGAGTTTCTGCTGCTTCATTTACATGAGCTACTACAGACTCCTTTGATAGCTGGCAATTCTTCGCAATATGACCAGACTGGTGACTCTTATGGCATTTTCTGCTCTCTTGAGACTTCTTATTGGATTTAGACCCATTCTTTCTTTTTCTCTTTAGGGATCTGCAATTTATCGCCAAATGTCCTTGTCTATTGCAGTCAGAGCATGTGGCAGTCGTTAATGGTTCTTCTTTAGATTTAACCTTTGTCTTATCAGCTTTAGGCTTCTTACTGACCTTTTACTTTGTACTTGCCTCAGGGCTATTAGTTTCAAACTTCCTTTTGTTGCTAGAACTGCCTTCCACTTCATCTTCCAAACCATGTTGTTTATCGATATACTCATAGCGGTAAGCCATTTGTATCATCTCAGAAAAAGGAAGGTTCACATGAGCAAGTACTCCACCTTCGTATTTCTTTTGAAGTCCTTGGATAAATCTCAGATTCTTCATTATAGGATATCGAATTAGTTCTAGGGCAAAGCGAGAAAGTTCATTTGAATTTATTATGATATTCCTGGATGGTCATATCTCCTTGTTTTAGATTGTAAAACTCATCATATAGCCGCTTAGTTGCTTCTGGAGGAATAAATCTTTCTTTGAAAATTTATTTAAATCTATCTCATGTAATATTACCTTCTGGATTTTCCTCAGTAATAGTTTCCCACCAGATTAGAGCTTCGTCTTTGAGTGCCCAAGATGCCGATAATCTTTTCTGATCATCTCTCAGCTTTAAGCCTTCAAATATTCTCTCAGAAGAACGCATCCACGCTTGTGTTTCCAAAACGGATTCTTTGCCTTAGAATGGTACTCCACCCAGATTTCGATACTTCATTACTAGAGCTTCTAGATCTGGTTCTGGTTGTGGGAGCACGATTAGCTCATTAGATTGCTGAACCATATAATTTCTTCTGTTTTTGCCACTCATCTTCTACTATGTCTGCAAATAGTAGACAAAGAGTCAGGCCAATAGTAAAAGATATTGTAAAGCATAGAGGCATATATTTAAATGTGAATGAATCTATGGGGGTGTAGTTTATTCTGCTGTACTCATTCTAGGACATTACTAGTCCTATCTATGATGAGTCACTCGTCTTAGAATACTATTGATTCTATTTCTGTCAAGTTTGTTTATATGTTATATTCCGGAGATAAGATTAACCAAAGCTCTGATACCAACTGTGATAACCCCAAACTCCCATAGTACGAAAATAAGGATAATCATCGGAATATAACACATAAACAACAACAACAGAACATAAATATAGTATAACAGCAGACAATGCACATCAAAATACACTGGAAATAATATATCATCAGAGTTATACATCATAATAGGAACATATTTAGTACATAATACAGTTTTAGCTTAATATAAAATGTCTTCAGCGGAATCAAACATAATATACTAAATTAAGTCTGAACAACATAATAGAAATGATAGGATCCGTCTTCAGCTCCATAACTTTCCAGAAGGAGTCTGCTAAAACATGAATACAAGGCTTCCCATGTGGAAAAGAGGACACCCGAGTTTGCAAAGTGAAACAAACTACGAATCAGTCATGGGACTGGTATGAGAAATCTACTTAACCTATTTAATAATAAGGCTAATCATAAGACCACGTCGCTAACGCAGAACGGGTTTACTCCATTGGATTGCCAGTGCATAAACAAAGTAAATCGTTAAACAACACAATGCTTTTTAGAAAAATGAAACCATTATAAGACTCAAGTCCCATCACATAATGCAACGCAAACCAGAGGATAGAGTTTTACCTTATATCGGTCAAAAATGCTTGATACAATAAAACAGATTTGGTATTATTATTAGTGTATATATGTTTCAAAAACATTTCAATCATAATGTATCAATCATAGATGACATAACTACCATATACTATGTCGCCAAATATAGGTTTACAATCAAAACCGCATGAGGTCATATTGGAAGTTGGATTTCCATCATGAACCAAGGCAAGGGATCGTCCTTACCGAATTCGAGACACTCTAGCCCATGCCTCAGGACTCAGACTCAGGTGAGCCCTTAGAAGCCACAGGGCCGATCCACAACTAACGTTAGTGGATCATATATAATTCCTGAACAATACGTCACCCCGCCCTATGAGGCGTAAATAAAGAGCCACTAGGGACTCAAATCCGAGGTATCTCGCTTTCCATCATCCGCATAAGTAAAAATGTCTGGGCTCCATACCATGATGACACTCCTAGCTTGAAAGAAACGCATGTTCTCCCTGGATCCTTCTTCCGTTTCTGGTTCATAACCGGGTGTGAGGCTCGCGAAGTAACGCTATACACAAAGCTATGCTAAATAAAGCCGTGCTTTGATCATCAACCACAAGACTATGCTTTTCAACAAAAGCCTTGATCATTTGCATCTTGGCATGCCACACTGACAATTCACGCCATGCGATTGACATCTATCAATATATATCCTCTGAGCTCGTACGTCTCAGAGAAGAGTGTTAAGCAAGAGAATAAATTCTCCGCTACCAAGAAGATATATATTTAATAGAAATCAATTAGTATAGAATAAAATCCAATGTCTGACATACATCCATCTACACGTCTGTTCTAGGTCTGAACGAAAACGGAGACACCTTTTTCCTCGATCCATATTTCCAATACAGAAGAGAGGCTCTCACATATCCGGACAATCAACAAGTACGTCCGGACAACTAACACTGTAACCCTTTCAAGGCAGCAACTCGAATCAAAGGCATCAGTAGTCATCCATTCGATGTGAAGATCGCCGGTCTTTAACCACCGTCTTCAAATCTTCAGCTTCTAATCGTCGATCAATTATTTGAAATGAGAGTTAACTCGGCCTTTTCAAATAATTCTTGAGTATATATAATTCAAATCATTTCTTTTTTTCCATATCATTTATAATATTTTATAATGATTTATCGCTATTTTTATTTATATAAAAATAGCCATTTTTAATTAAACGACGCTTCAGGTCATTACCTAGCCCTTGCGCTGTTTTCATCAAAAATTGTTTTGCACATTTCTCAAAATCTAACCGTTGGATCTTAGCAAATTTTATATCTTGGAAAGAACATACCAAAGCGAACCCAACAGTTCCAATTTTGGGAAAATCCGATGGTCGGATCTCTTGGTTTAATCGTTTGAAGTTACGATTCCAAATTGAGAACTAAAGTAGCGCGATTTGTTTTATTTTAATATATATATATATATAAATATATAAATTAATTCGTTTGATGATTTTAAACCATTATCTCTCTACCATATAATTAACATCATTTTAAACATAACAAGGAATATTTGAATGAATCATACTTTCATTTAAAAATGTATTTTTCTATGTTAATCATTTTTATCAAACAATGATTTATTTTAAATGAATGATATTTTCATTAAAAATGTAATTTTTAATGTTTAATCATTTTTATCAACTATGAATATTTTAAATGATCATTCCTATATTAAAAAAATGTACATTTTAATGTTGAAAATATTTTTATCAAACAAGAATCATTTTAATGATCCAATCTTTACATTAACAATTAACGTAGAAATATATTTTCAAACAATGAATCTTTTTATATGTTTCAACTTTACATTAAAAATGTACTTTTTAATGTAAACACTAATTTATCACACTTGAATCTTTTTAAAGAATTCACCTTTAAATTAAAAATGATGTTTTTAATGTTAACATATTTTTATTCATACTTACATTAAGAATATACTTTCAATGTTAACATATTTTCTTTCAATGATGATCATTTATGCAAATTCTTTTTACATAAAAATGTATTTTTCTATGATAACACCGTTTTAACAAAGCTTGATCCTTTTAATGAATCCTTTATTACATTAAAAATGTAATTTTTAAATGTTAACGCATTTTTAACAAAATTTGATCCTTTTAATGAATCCTTTATTACATTAAAAATGTAATTTTAAATGTTAACGCATTTATTAAACAATGCACTTTTTCTAATGATTCATTTACATTGAAAATGTAAATTTCAAAGTAAAAACATTTTTATTTAATAATGATTCTTTTTAATGTTTCATTTACATTAAAAATGTAAATTTCAGTGTAAAAACATTTTTATTTAACAATGATTCTTTTTAATGTTTCATTCACATTAAAAATGTAAGTTTCAATGTAAAAACATTTTTATTTAAAAATGATTCTTTTAAATGTTTCATTTACATTAAAAATGTAAATTTCAATGTAAAAACATTTTTATTTAACAATGATTCTTTTTAATGTTTCATTTACATTAAAAATGTAAATTACAATGTAAAAACATTTTTATTCAACAATGATTCTTTTTAATTTTACATTTACATTAAAAATGTAAATTTCAATGTAAAAACATTTTTGTTTACAACTAATGATCATTTTTAATTTACAATAAAAATGTAAACTTATTGTTAAACAATTTTCATTCTAAATAATGATCATTTTTTATTTTATATATACAATAAAAATCTAATTTTTATTGTTCAAACAATTTCATATCATAACATGAATATTTTACAACACATGAATATTTCAGAAAATTTCGGCAGCATAACGGCAGTGTAATTAAAACCAGCACCATCCCTAGTAGGCTCCTCTGCTAACCTAGGCCTCGCGGCGATACAAGGGTTTAATTTTCCTGATACAATTTCTTTTCACTATACAATGAATTTTCCCCAAACACAATCGATTTCGTTTCAGTCACAATCAATCAACCACAATCACAATCAATTTCGCACCATAATACAATCAAGTCATCCATGGTCTGTGGACGACGGTGTCGGGAGTTTCTAAACTCCGTCTGCAACCTAATATAATTTTATTTATTTATTATGGATTCAGAAATCTCACTTTTCTTTTTATTTCTTCTAAAATTGTAGAAAGCTCCAAAAATTCTCCGGCCTCTTCTGAAATGTAGATCTCGAATTTACGGTCCCAACGCTTCCTGTTTCATCGAATTTCGTTATCGTATAAGCAAGATATGAATTTTATAGTGTTAATGACATTATTGGTAATTAATTAATTAATTAAGTAAGTAAAACAACCTTCTTCTTCTTTACAAAACCCAGGTCGTCGGTTTCAAGGTTGGGTTCGATCCTAGGGTTGGTTTTTGCAGACGATCCGTGAACCTTGGTGTCAATCGACCTCTGCCGCACGGAAGGGCTATGAGAGGCGCGCCTTTTCCCCCTGATCACGGTGAACTCGGTGGCTTATCTCACCTTGGATAGGCGTTCGAACGGAAGGGCTTCAGGCTCAAAGATCGCGCCACCTCGAAGATGAACGATGGTGAAAGCCGTATGGATTGGAAGATCCCTAAATTCTCTACTGATTTGCCTCAAGAGTTGCTCGATTTCATTGAGTGGATAAAAAAATATTGAAGAGGGAAATTTCGACAGTCCTGGCCGTTAAAACCTGAGATGGCGGCGGCTTCCAAAGAAAACTAGGGTTTGGTGATTTTTAATTAATCCATTTTTATAATTTTAAATTATTTAATCTCACAAAGGCCCGTTAATTCCTAGTAACTCCAAATCCAGCAACGATTGTCGCCTCTAGCGAAATACCCCTATTCCGGACACAATGGACTGGGTTCCATTAGCCCATTTGATCATTTCAGCCCATTTTTCTTTAAATTAAAATATAAACCATTTAATTATTTAATTTGATCGTACATTTTAATTTACCGGGGGTCACATAAAGACTCCAAAAATTCCCGAAAAATAACTCTAGCTATGTTTTGATGATACGGTCCTAACAAAAGTAATTTCGTCAAATTTGGAGACTATTTGAAAACTGTTCATTTTTTGGTCGATTGAAATTGACAAAACACGTTTTGATTTTCCACGCTCACATATTAATTCCAAAAATTATGAAAATTGAAAATTTTCAATTGTTTGACATTCCTGATACAACCAAAGTGGTTTCGTCGAAAACGGAGGTCATTTGCAAAATAGCTATTTATAAGGGCTATATATTATATTAAATTCCATAGCGACTATTCAGAGTATTTGACTGGCCATAACTCTTTATTCCTGCTATGAAATTTCAATTTTTCAGATCCGTTAGAAAGATATTATAAAAAAGATTTAAATATTTTTGGTTTTACCAAAATCCGATTTATTTTGAATCCTTTACATTCAGTCAAAGTTCAAATTCAAAATTTTAAACTACCGTGCTATTTCCAATTCCTTTTATAATCAAAATAAATTCATTTGTTCTAGCTTCGATTTAAATAAAGTTTTAATCGTTATTATTTAAAATAAATTATTTTTAATATTCAAAATTCATAAAAATAACCAAAATAAAAATTTTAAATTGGTTCTGGATTTCAGGGTTGTTACACACAATTTCCTGTTTCAAACAACAATTATCACTATTCCAGCCCGTAAACATACCACCCACACTACCACCGAAGGAATAAAACTCCACCTATCAATAACGCCCTACCCCAGACATGTAAAAACACATATACCAGGATTTTCTAGTTCTGTTTCTTGTAACATTTACAATGTCTGGCTTAATAGATTTAAGATAATTTTTAACTTTAAGGAACTTATCAACATTACCTAGACCTCTAACATTCCAAGACACAACAATCATGGCAAATCGTTAAACCTCGCCAATTCCTTTTTTTTAAATCATCAATGTCACCATTATTAATAATAAAACCAGAACTATTAGCAATCGAAGGCGTCTGCTCAGTAGTCGAAGAATTAAGTATAACACGCAAAAAAATGCTACCTTCCAGCGGGTGATCTATGCATCTAGCACTTCTTCATAGCATGACTACACCACTTTGCTCCGTTGCACTTTTTCCTTTATGCCTATTAGCCACTAAACTTTCAGCTGAATCAGCCAAAGTGACATCCGTGTTGCCCATGTTATTCAAGTCATCCGAACAGTTATCCATTTCCTGCTCATTGGTATCAAAATATGCAAGACCTACCCCATCATCTTCCGGATCATGTCCTTCACCACCAACCAATAACTGACCCATATCACCCCCCAATAACCTCATCACCAAAGACATCATGATCATCCATATTACCCTCCAATCCACCCACCACATTACCACTCGCCTCATCGGCCTCAGAAGAAGAAATAAATAACTCCAATACCATCTACACCAACACCTCCTGTACCAGCCCCTTGCCTCTCTACTTCAATCTCTTTACTACTTAACACCTTTAATCTACCATCACTACCTCTACAAAAAAATCATTCTTTTGAAATTCAAATTATCCACGCTAGCATTAGGATCCCTGTCATATTTTGATATCAACAAACCGTGGTAGATGTCCTTAACAAGAATGCTGATTGATAGAGGCAAAACGCACGATTTTTCAATAAAAAGCTCGGCCCTCAAACACATATAATATGCAACATTCATAGCTTCTGGTTGTAACCTTGTTACATAGCCAATATTTGCCAAAGCCACCCTCAAAATTTCCACACTTCAACACACCATAGGTAAGTTTTTGAGCACCACCCACTTCTTCACCTTCCTAGCATTTTTTGCTTCCAAACCGTGGACTCCATCTCCTCAAATTGAGCGTTCCTCCCACATTAATTCGTAGATTTGAAGAAAGCCGAGGGAAAACGAACCATGAAGGCTTCGCCTAAACTCTTAACATTCCATCACCACCCCTTTAATTCCTTCCCAAAATGATCCTTAAGAAGTTTCTCAATTTGAGCAATAAAAAGAGCGTTGAGATGATTAATATCGATCTAGCCCTGTTAAATTTGCTGGAAAATTTCAAATGAAATAAAAGCTTTTTTACCGATCGCCATTTTAGAGGATGAAGAGAATTGAACTGATTTGCACCTGAAGCCCTTATGTTCGAATTTGTTACAATTAAAGCATAATTCGCGTTTCTACAATCTTTCGCCCAATGACCTGGCATCCCACATCCAAAACACTCTCTTTTTGATTTGATGTCACTGAGTTTATCATGATAGCTTATCGGTTTTCGAGGAGGTTGAAAGTTTCTCCTATTTTTGTATTTATTCGATTCGAATTGTTTATGTGGATATTCAAGGACAACATCTTTATACGTTGGTACAGAAGGAACATTATGAGACTTGTCGTCATGTGGGGGATGATTAAGAGAATTAGCAAAAAAAGATTTCAGATTAGAAAAAACAGATCTGGACGAAGAGACAAAATTTTTGAAATTCAAATTGGAGGTCGCTATTCTCGTAAATTCAAATTGAAAATTTAGAGCCTTTGTTTTTTGGTCATATTGTTTTTGACATCCACATGTGAATCCTTTTGGATGTGGAAATTTATTGGTAATTTATTTAAGTACCATTGTAAGCACCAAGCTTTAAAATTTTGAATTTATTTTCAGTTATATAAATCCTTAATGTAATTGGTTTAAACAGTTAAGTATTCCATTTAGGACGTTTAAAAAGTTCTTATCAAATATTTAAAGAATAAATGAAGTATTAAATAAAAAGGTTTAAATGAATTTAATTATTATGATTAATCTTGTTAACAGTTTCAAAGTTATTTGTTATTCGTTAATAATTGTTTAAAGCTTAGGATTTGTTTACTAATCATATTTTTTATTTACTAATTACTTACTAATGGTGCTTAAGATATTTATACTTAATTGATTAAAAAGTAGATTATAATTATTGTATTTAATTAAATTTTAATTATTGTTTAATAATTTATGGAAGGATAAATTATTATTACAAATTATTTGATTGAGGTTTAAGATATATAAATGATTTATTTAAAAAGTGTTCTAAATATTTATTTAATTAAGGTTTTAAATCATTAATTAATTTTTAGACTAAGATTATTTGGGTATTCAAATTATTTTATTTGAAGATTAACTGATGTTTAATTATCTGTTTTAAAGGTGATTAAGTGGATTTTACTTTTATAAATGATCATTCTAAGTTTATTTATTTATTATTAAATGATGTTTTAAGTTGATTATCTTTGTTTGGGCAAGGCCAACCGGTTTTATAGCGATTTGTAACACTTCTGGTTTACAACAAAAAATGAGTACATAATAATATAGGATACAGGTAGATTGCCTACATGCTATAGAAATTTTTCTTGCCCAATTTACAAAATAAACTGTCAGATTTAATCTCCACGCGGGATGATAATCAAGTAAAGAACATTGCAAGCTAGACAAGCTAAAACTACACCACCCAAATGCAATACAATATTACACTAATCAAACTCAACAGGATGCAAGAGCATATCCCAAACAGACTGGGTGGGAGCAGTCCCACAAATACTAACAATTTGCAAGTAAAGAAATTGCTTAAAGACACCCGTAAACACACGAACACGAAGCTGACTTTTACTACAGCAAGCACCTCACATAGGCAAAGTCCACCGTAATTTTCACCTCTATTACTATCACTTCCACACTACTTACCACCACAGAGCTCACCCCCCACAACTATCACCTTCACAGACCTTACACGGTAGCGGTTACCTATTGAAACAAAAGACCTTTTCAACACATCAATAGGCCGTCGACCTGTTCCTCAGAAATCCACAAAGACACAACCCCAAAAGTAAGAACACGATAGAACTCCAGCTAAGCCAAGGACCCAAGATGAAAGAAATTGATAAAACGTCACATTAGAATCTTGAGCAAACTACAAGATGCTCACCCAACAAACATAAGAAAACAAAACACCAAAAACAACAAACTGAAATAGGATAAAAAACTCCAACCAGCATGTCAACGAATCGATCCCCAATTAAAATAGCCTGCCTTTCAAAGGAGCTAGAATCCTAACCCAGTTGCGCAGTTATGGTAGAAAGGCGATGGAGATGTTGCGTTATGAGTGCTTGCAGTCTTAAAAAGCAGGAAAATCAGCGAGTTTACTTGTGACGTCCTACCTCTATACTCACGTTAGCTAAGGTCATTACAATTAATGATGTCAACTAACCCAAAAAGTAAGGCTGTTAAGGAGCGACCATCTTTGTAATAACTTTGAATGAGTGTTAAACATACAAGATAATGTGGACTTACTCTTTTTTTAAAATCTCATAAGGATATCCGACACATCTAATTCAAGTTCAAATCCACTACACAATGGCTATATATAATTCAGAATCAATATAAAATACATAACAATATAATTAGAATCCGACATAGATATTCGCATCACTAAGTCCGAGATAGATAGGAATATAACCGTTGACCAACATTTTGGCAAAAGCTGTCGTGGATCAACGGATCGAAGCCCATTATCAAATAACTTCGTTTTCGATATCGGTCGATCGACCAATAGAGTGACCTACACTCTAGGAAGCCCAGGAATAAATTTAGTTCGAGCCGACCTCCTTCAGAAAACAGCCTGAGCCTGGAACATCCCGAATTCTTCTCCTTCAAATATGTGGCACGTCGAGCCTGGAAAGATCGCAGATCTGAACTGACCGAGTTTATCGTTCCCATCATAGTAGGATCAACCAAATAACTTGGAGTTTGTTCAGAAATATCTCGAAATATCCAGTTGATTTATTCAATACTCATCCCGACTCTCAGGGCAATACAGATGATCAACCACTTCCAGACAAAGCTCTACTTTTGATACACCTCATCTCGGTTGCCACATAAGCCATCATTTTTTAGGATACTATTAATCAGAAGTGGACCGAGTCCCACTGCTGCAATTGCTTCCAATAATCGAGCTCCACATGTCCAAGCCCCAAAAAAGAGGAAAGCCACATGGTGGCCCATTCAACCCACTTCTTCATCTATATATACCTCCAAGCACAAAATAAAAAAATGGACTTTTCTGGATCCGTTCTCACACTTCTTTTGGCTTTTTTGGTTGAACTCCTCTACCACGGCTAAGTCTAAAATAGCCCATTCTTCTTTTTTCTTTCTCACAACAAAAGAAAGCATTGTACTTGTAACTAGGAAAGAATCAATATATAGAAAGTGAACGTAGGAACCATCTTTGCCGAACAACTATAAAAAGTCTTGTGGGTTCCCCATACTTTTTTGTACTTTGTGATCAATATTCGTGTGCTCACCACATGACTGGGGGTTGACTGTCAATAGTAACCAACTTTTGACGTCAACACTTTGGCGCGCCAGGTATGGGTAGAGCATCGACATACACTACGACCTTCAGTAAGTTCTGACCCTTGGCGATCAAGCGGAAGAAAGACGCAACATCTTCCTTTCCCACAAACGCTGATGCAAGTCTGGAATCCTCCTCTCATGTAGGCGTGTCCCAATATCTAACTAGAGACGACGTGGACAAGATTATGGTCGAGTTCGAAGACTAGATGGCATCTCAGAGTAAACTCCTCGAACGTCAGTACTAGTTGATGGATCACCTTCTCGGCCGGATGGAGATGGGACTAAACACTTCAACAACAGTTCCTCCACCGACCGGGACTGGGGCAACAACTGATCTTCAGTCTGCAACCAATCAGCCTACTGATCAGATCCCACCTTTGTTTTCTCCTGGCTTGGCTCCACCTCCTGATCAATTACAGCTAGGAGTATCGCTTCCAATAACTAGCGTAGCCGCAGTTGTAAATTCACAGGAGGCACACGATCAAGATCTAGTTTGTTTGACCACTTTGCCTCCACTCTTGGGGACATCTCGATCTCTCGGATCAATTGAGCAACCACTGGGTCCATCCGAATCAACGCCATTCCCATTACAACATGAAATCTTGCCGCAGACCAGTCTAACCATTATTCCCCTTTGACGAAGAGCTGGTGGAGCCTTCCCTTCGAACAAGGGAGATTAATTAACCATACCAATGCTCACCGTGGCGTAGGAAAACGCTACTGCAGATCCTTCCAACATCACCCTAACCGAGGGGCAACAGCCAGCCCCGAACATTACATGCTATGCTGGATCAGCCCGGACCTTCCGTCATAGGTACAACTCGATCCATTTCTCATCAGGTTCAAGAGGGGTCATTTCCCTCGAACCACCAGCTGGGGATCATCCTCACCCTCACCTTCACTCAACTCCCGGAGGTCGAGCCCAACCAGGGGCCACCCTTCCCAGCATACTTTTGTCGGATCCTCGTATTGGAGTTCTTCCAAATGCAGAGTTGGACTCATAGCAACGACTCCTCATAGACGGAAGCCATCTTGCAAGCATCATCCGACATTTCACCCGAGGCACCTCTTCTCAGCAAAATATAGACAATGTCCATCGTATCCCCTACACCCGAAAAATCAGAAACTCACGAAACCCTCCAGATTTCAAGTTCCCGGCCACTGAACCCTACAACGAACCGACCCGACCATCCATCTCATGCGATATATGTGCCATATGGAGGTTCTCGACGCATCGACCAATGTTATGCCCAAATGTTTCCCACTCTTTCTTACAGATATAGCCGACATGTGGTTTCGACAGCTAACAACGGAGTCGATCGGCAGTTGTAACACGCTGGTCACCCGCTTCATCGAGCGGTTCAAAGTTCACATCTCCCGACCCAAAAGTGTCATGTTCCTGACCACCATCAAGCAACGACCGGGATAAACACTGCGGTCTATCCTCGGGACATTCAACGCAGCTGTAGCATCAGTCGATCGACCAGAGCCATCGATGGTACTCATGGCCGCCATCGCAGGTGTCCAGAACCGATCAGAATTCTCCATCTCTTTAACCTGAGATCTCCCCAAAGACATTGAATATTTCTATGCAAAGGCCGAGCGATTCCTCCGATAAGAAGATGCCAACATTGAGATGGAGAGCCTTGATGTCCTCGCCACCAAACAAGCAGGTACATCCAGTGCCAATGGCCAGAATAAAGGAAGAGGAAATGCCTCAGAAAAGAATGAACGCAACGTATGACCTCGGAAAGAAAATAAGTACGATCAATATACCAACTCTAATTCTTCTCTGCTCGACATCTACCTTGACATACGTGGGTCGCTGCCTTTCCCGAAACCTCCCCGAAGAGAGCCGACTCAGAGAGAACTCGATTTCGGCAAGCACTGTATACTCCACAACATAGCTGGTCATAGCACCAATGAAGGTAGGCACTTATGCGATCTCGTCGAGGATAAGGTCAAGTGAGGAGAACTTCCCGAGTATGTCAGAAAAATCACACCGGCCTTGCCGCCTCAATCTTCTGTCCAAGCTCCTCAGGCCTGTCCTCGAGCTCCTAGAAACGGAAAGGACCCTGAGTCCAACACTCGTGGCATTATCATCAATTAATAAGATTTAGATTTTTTATTTTCAATGTATTGTTATTTCTTTCAATAAAAAGAACATGTTGGTGTACAAATGTACGGGGTTAGGATTTAGCTCCTAGGCATGCTCTGGAATCAACGATGGTTCTCTCAGAATTTACTTTCATTTCTTTGTAATAGTTCTTTAGCAACAATGAACTCTCTTTTGCAAACATGGATTATGTTTGAATGATTTAAATCGGGCCTGACTAGTTCTTATTAACCCGAATATGGTCAGTGCTAAGCCATCGTCCCTAGCGCACGATCAATGCCTGCCACTGTATCGAAGCAAACTCCTTAAGCCGAGTATGGTTAATACTCGCCCTTCCTATGAACCAAGTGCGCTTTCCACTTGTCGTGCTTCACAAATAATCTTACATGAGTCGAGCATAATTAACACTTTCCATAAGCCGAGTATGGTTAGTACTCGCCATCCCTATAAGCCGAGTAAGGTTAATACTCGCCATCTCTATAAGCCGAGTATGGTTAATACTCGCCATCCCTGTAAGCCGAGTATAGATAATATTTGCCAACTTTCCAAGCCAAGTGTGATAACTGATCGCCCATGTCTATAAGCTGAGTATAGTTCATACTCGCCCAATCAAGATTGGAACCTTATTTAGACCAAGAATGGCCCATGTGTTCTCTACAAGTGTTGGATCTCACAAGCAAAGCTAATAAACACTTTTACGGCCTTAATACAGTCCTCAATGGTTGTCAGTTTTCTGACCTTAATACGACCTACTTTGATCGTCGGTTTTCCGGTCTCAATACAACCATTAGGATCGTCAGAATTCTGGCCTTAATATGGTTCGGTGTAACCATCACTTCTCGTACATTGAACTTCGATGCAAGGATCAGAACACACCTCCCTTACCAAAAAATATGTATTCTAAGGGGCAAAATGTTGACCAAATTTTTGGCAAAAGCTGTCATGGAACAATGAATCGAAGCCCAATGTTAGAGAATTTCGTTCTCGATGTTGGTCGATCAACCGATGGAGTGACCTACACACCAGGAAGCCCAGGACTAAATTTAGTTCGAGCCGACCTCATTTAGAAAACAGCCCGAGCCTAGGACAACCCGAATTGTTCTCCTTCAAATATGCGGCACGTCGAGCCCGAAACTATCGCACATCTCAACTGACCGAGTTTATCATTCCCATCAAAGTAGGATCAACCAAATATCCCGGAGTTTGTTCTGAAATATCTCGAAATATCCAGCTGAGTTATTCAATACTCATCTCGACTCCCAAGGCAATAAAGGCAGTCAACCATTTCCGGATAAAGCTCAACTTTTGATACGCCTCATTTCGGTTGCCACATAAGCCATCATTTTCGAGGATACTATTAATCAGCAGAGGACCGGGTCCGACTGCCGCAATTGCTTCCAATAATCGAGCTGCACGTGTCCAAGCTCTGAAAAAGAGGAAAGCCACGTGATAGCCCGTTCACCCACTTCTTCACTTCTATATACCTCCAAGCTTAAAATAAAAAAGGTCTTTTCTGGAACTGCTGTTCTCACACTTCTTTTGGCTTTTTTAGCTGAACTCCTCTACCATGGCTAAGTCTAAAATAGCCCATTCTTCTTTCTTCTTTCTCACAACAAAAGAAAGCATTGTACTTGTAACTAGAAAAAAATCAATATATATATAATGGACGTAGTCACCATCTTTGCTAAACCACTATAAAAGTTCTTGTGTGTTCCTCATTTTCTTTACTTTTCTGTACTTTGTGATCAATACTCGTGTGCTCACCACAAGATTGGGGGTTGACTATCGCTAGTGACTAACTTTTGACATCAACAATAACACTGGAGTATACACAAAAATAATGGTCATGCTCGATCCGCTTACAACGAAGAATATATATAAAAGTTCTAACCAAATGAATATATATACATAAAATCTCATATACATGTAGCCCAAAATTACAACAATACTAATGTAATTGCCAAAAGTCAAGAGATGGTCCATGAAGAAGCACCTATAATTAGGGCTGTAGTGGGTCGTGTCGTGTCGGATTTGGAACGGGTCAAGTCGGTTCGAGTTGATTTATAAACAGGTTAGGCCAACCTGTTTATTAAACGGGTCATTTTTTCCTAACCCTAACCTGACCCTTTTATAAATGGGTTGACCTGACCCATGTAACCTGTTTAACTAAACGGTTCATGTATGGTTTACTCATTTGACTCATTGGCAAATATTTCCCACTAATATAAATAAAAAAAGAACCAAATCACCAATAGGTAGCACTATTATATAATCATCAATAGGCAGCAAGTTACAAAATCACCAACATGCAACGAGTTACAAAATCACTAACATGCAGCACATATAAAGCATGAAATTACAATATCCAAAAATCATTCTCTTTACATAAGAACGTAGGATTATACTATATACATAAAAGACTAACAATACGGAAGAGATACAGTTGTTTCAAGTAAAATATAACTGTTAATGATATTTTCCATCAACACCGGAGATAGGTCTATGGAAGTGGAACTAGGGGAAAAATAGATTATTTAGCCTTCGCAAGTTTGATTTAGTTCACCGTTTCCTAGGTATCAAGGTCTAGAATCTGGAAAAATAGTTACTCTTCCTGCGATGAGGTGAGCATCACGCTTAAGCGATTCAAGAACTGACTGTGGAAAGGGGTTAACGGCTTGTGGAAAGGGGTTCTGCACTAAGCTTGTAGAAAGGTCTAAGCTTGTAGGAAGGGGTGTTTCACCTAACTTGCGGAAAGGCTTGGGTAGAGGTTCATGTACATGTAGGAAACAAATAGTAAGTTGTAGCAACAATAACTATGAAATAACAAGGCAACTCATAAAGAAATATCATAAGTATTGATTTATTCTTTATTGATCTTTGATTTAGAATACATGAATAGAATAGAAGAATCCCCAAATCGATCTAAGAATTAGGGTTTACTCTAGAGAAAAAGAATACAAGGATAAGAATAAGGAAATCGACCCCAAAATGTGAACCCTGGGGTCTTATTTATAGAAAATTTGGGGCCCCTTCTGCTGTTGGGCCATTGGGCTTATAAAAGCCTCTTTCGGCTGATTTTCTCCTTGGTCTCAGATGTTTGGCTTCCGGCCGCCTTCGTGGTGCTGATTATAGCTTCCGGAGTGAGAGTCCCGGTCAATTGGGGGCATCTTCGGGATTGATTTGAGCTTGTTGATGTAAATGACTTTCGAAAGACATTTGTGCTCCCGGTTGAGGCTTACAGGTGTAGGCTTTCGGTTTTCTCATGAATACATTGAGGAGCTTGACCTCGTGATTTAGGTAGATAGCCGTCGGTTCGGAACCCATGTTGGTGTCGGTACCTAGTAGATCAGTATGGATAGCTGATATTCCTTTAGGGTTTCGGTTTGCCTTCCGGTGGAGTCTTCGGGTATAGCCTGGTCCTCCAGAAGGTAGCTCC
The DNA here is from genome assembly GCA_030737875.1 of Allium sativum. Lineage (NCBI taxonomy): Eukaryota > Viridiplantae > Streptophyta > Magnoliopsida > Asparagales > Amaryllidaceae > Allium > Allium sativum. The sequence continues at coordinate 1,032,283,537 of CM060916.1, read as the reverse complement.
GGGTGATTTATCTATTATTTATCAATGTGGCATTTCGGTGCTTATCTAGTGGATGTTTCAGAAGCTGGTTCCAGATAACTCCTACGTGATTTTAGTTTGGTATTCTTGATGCCCTTGTCTTTTGATGTATCAGCATTAAGCAGGTTAATATCGACATCCCTTCCGTCTTTCTGGGTTTCGGTTAGTGGAGCTCTTGCCTCCCTCTTTCTTGGCTTCTGACTTAGATGACCTTTCGCTACAGAACCCCCAATCAGGCATACCCTACCGGATATATGTTGCCAGATATATTCTGTCGGTATTCTATAGGTTGCGAGCTCCTTTCTCCTAAGAAGGTGTCGGTTTATGAAGCTCTTAAATCATTCCTTCATGCTCTTGGTTTTTTCCAGTGTTTGGCTCTTGCTTTTGGAGAATTCTTGTGTGCTTGCGTTCGTCTGATACCCCTTAACCGTCAGCTTATTTCAAAGTTAATTTTGGTAGTAACATTTACCCTCCCCCCGATGAAGGGGTGTTTTCAAGTTTTCAGATTAAACATTTTAAGTGGATTTTCTATCTTTCTCTTCTAATATATATAATCCATCCTTATTGGCTCCTTCCTTTCCTTTATCACTTCCTGGAAAAATTTTCTCAAGGAAATATCAGCTACTTTGGATATTCATATCGGTAAGTTATTCATATTTTTAATTTCTTTACTACCAGTTTCAGGTGAACAACTCCAAGTTGGTTAGCTTAAATTTGAGTTTTCATTTTGCTACTAGCGGGTTTTATGTAAAATGATAAAATCCACACCCTTTCGGATATTGATCTTAGCTTGTTGCATAAAAATTTAACAGATCATACCTGGTATTATGGGAAAGAAGCACATTGCTTTCAAACCTGATAGTATTGACCCTCTGCCAAACAACCGCTCTGCCTCTAGGAAATTTAATGCCATTGAGAAGCATTCTTTGATTTTGTCTCAAGGGAAATTTAATGTTATTCTTCAGGATTTTGGGATTTCGGGTGTTGATGCTATTTTTCTTTCTCTGGAGGGTTATTTATCTTTTTCTGCAGTTCATATTTGGCATGGGGTTTTTTTTATTCCTTTTCCGAATGTCCTTCATCGTTATCTACAACACTTGGGAATTGCTCCTATTCATTTCTCTCCCTACACCTACCGGTTGGGCTTAGAAATTTTGTCTTTAGAATCGGGTAGTGGTTCTCTAAGTCCTTCCACTCTTGACTACATGGTTCGTTCACCCAAACTTACTGAGACCAATCCTTAGATTTTTGTTGCAAATCCTACGAAGAAACTGTTGCCTGAGGGAACAACAAGGTTCAAAGATTGGAAGAATCAAATTTTCTTTATTCGATGCCCGCCAGGTATCACCGGTAGTTTTCGCATCCTAAGCATTCTCATCCAAAAGTTTTTTTTTGCTTTTGATATCACGTCCTCCTCTTCGTAGATGTTGTTCCCAAATTGCCAAGCTTTGCAGATAAGGAGTTAATTGATGCCTTGGGTGTTGCCTTTGGAAAATTCGGTAATCGGTCTCTGCTGCTCACTTCTTCTATTCTTCGGAGGGAATTTTTTGCTAGTTGGTCAATTCATCATTGGGCAACCACCTTTGGTCCTACTTAGAAAGGGGATTCCTTTTCTGTCATTGGGGAGAGATGCTCCTTTCTCTTCCAATTCTCCTTTATCCCTTGACAACTCAGGTATGCCTTTTCTTATATTTAAGGCGGAATTTCACTTTATCTTTCTCTTCATTCCTTCTCACTGTGTGTTTTAAAGCTTCTTGTACTGAGTCTAGTAAGACTAGTTCCGTTTCCTTGGTTCCGAGGGTTGGGATTTCTTCACTCAAGGACGCATTAGTAAAATCTAGAGAAAATTTAAAGAGGAAACTTTTGGAGAAACGTTAAGAAGATTCTCCGCCGTAGAGGTCTAATGGTGTGGGGGACCTAACTGCTCATTCGGATGTGGTTCTCGATATCCGGAAGATTACTTCTCCAATGAAGTTTTTTGGCTCAAACCCTCGTTGTGTTGGGTCTTTCGAAGTCTCCAATGAGTTGCATCACGCGATGGGCTTCTCTTCTGTAACACCCCACCTCCGCTAGGGTCACTCGCAAAGGAATGCACTAGCTTTAGAGGGGTATTATTGGTAAACATGCACAGAAATATTACAAGGCAGAACATATATAAAACAGCGGAAGTAAATTTCATTACCTTTATAAAATAAGGTCTAAAGCCTTTTACATCAGAATACATCAAAACCTGTCTTGCAATAATAAAGAATCATAAAACCATTTCATGAATTATTCCCGAAGTAAAACAGTAAAGTAGCCATAGGCAAGAAAAGTCCAAGCCATGCGTGATGACCTTCAAACGGAAGAAGTCCAAACTAACAATAGCATTTCCTCCCTGTAACCTGGGGGGGGGGAATGGAAGACAAGAGGCGAAACAAAACAGGGTCAGTCATAAAGACTGGTAAGCCCTATCTACTATCAGTAGATAAACTAGTAAAGTTAACTGGCATGAGGAACTGAGATGAACATAAGTATGATGACAAGATAGATAAGCTAAACCACAATAAGAGGATGAACTACTGTACCAAGATACACGAGCGTGTCATGATAAACTACGGTGTCAAGATAAGCCAAGGTATCACATTGTCAGGTTTCTATCGAGCATACTATCCCAAGGTATCTATCCTGTATAACGTCCCACGGTATCTATCATGCATATTTCTCCTGGTTCTAACATGTATATTTGCCCTGCACCTCTCGTACTAGAATCCCAACCCGCGTCATGTATTAACTATGAATGTCCCTTGCCCAATGTCATGTAATGGTCCATGTCAGCCTAATATATAGCATATGTAGGTTTTCCCAACTCGTATGTTTCTTTCCATGTATAAGTTCAGTCTTTTTCCATAGGCCATACGAGCTTTCCCATGTAAACGTTTTATCCTTGAGGTTATTTTGGACTGCTACCATTGATCTAGTTATGTTTCCTTACCATGAACTATCGCGCGTTCACTTAGGACTTATGCCGCCTAGGACCACTAGGGATTATGCTACCTAATGAACGTTTCCGTGTCTCGGTTTGGGTTCAGCCACCTAGGGCCACTAGGGATTATGCCACCCGTCAACCGCGCCCTTTTATCCCGCGTATGTATCGTGAGTCGTTTTCCATTTCTAGACGCACATGTTCCTCAATGTGCCATCCGAGTTCCGTGCCAGGGCAAATCAAGAAATACGGAACTCGATCGGGAGATTTAAGTCGTCTGCTGATGCAGATGTCAAGGTCTGTTTTTGTACCCGTGGCTATGGTCCTACGTGACCCCTCCCTCAACTACTGAAAGGCAATCCAAGAAAAATCATGTATGAGATCTACACTAGGCCCATCGATGCCCATTTCCAGATAGCCAACCTCACCCATAACTTGATAGCTAGTATATGGTCTCTTGGGAGTTCCCTGCCTTTCCGTACGTACACGATTGACTAAAGATGGTAGGTAGTCGGCGACATGCTATCCCGGGGCAAAATCAAGTATCGTCGACTCCACGCTAATCCATCCCAGTCTTTAGGTCGCTCGCATAACAACCAAGGCATACTCTTGGCTCTTCTACCGCAGACCTTAACCCCTGTGAGGCCAGGTTTCATGGACCACTTGCCACCTCACAGAGGGATACCAAGAGTACCCTCACGTTCCCCGAAGCTTCCGCTTCGTCACCCAGTCCGCTGGAGCTTTTATCCAAGTCAGATAACTTGCTCCCCCTCGTATACTAAGCGATGACCTACCGTACCAGGTTACTCATCTCTTTATGAACTATTCCCATGTCCTTAGCTAAGAATTATTACTTAGTTACCCTTACTAAGGTTTACCACTTAACCCCTCTTTCCGCTATCCTTGTTAACTACGATTCCCAACCTAGTCCCCTGAGCTAGGGTTTTGTCAAATGGGTTAAGTGTTGTTATCCAAGTTCATGACTTAACCCGCCTACGAATCATGTCAAGATTGGCTAAGTACTCAAGTTCAAGGCTTAGCCTACAAGTTGGTTAAGTGTACCAAGAAGCTCGTGACTTAACCCTATCAAGTCAAATTTGTTAAGCATTTATTTGTCTTAACCCTATCAGATTATCATGTTAGATTGATTAAGCATAGATTATCTTAATCCCATCAGATTATCGAGTCGGATTGGTTAAGCATGGGTTAGCTTAACCCCATCCACTAATCGTATTACAATGGTTAAGTTTATTTAAAAGATCTTGTGACTTAACCCTATCAGGTCCGCATATTAGATTGGTTAAGTATAGGTTACTCAACCTCATCAAATCATCATGTATAATTGGTTAAGTATAAGATACTTAACCCCATTAAATTACCGTGTTAAGTTGGTTAAGTATTGGTTACTTAACCTCATTGAATTACCATGTTTAGATTGGTTAAGTGTTTAACTTAACCCCATCGAATTACCGTGTTTAGATTAGTTAAGTGAAGGTTACTTAACCCCATCTAATTACTGTGTTTAGATTAGTTAAGTCTAAGGTACCTAACCCCATCTAATTACCGTGTTTAGATTAGTTAAGTCTAAGTTACTTAACCCCATCTAATTACCATGTTAGATTAGTTAAGTATGGATTACATAACCTCATCGAATTTATCGTGTTTAGATTAGTTAAGTGTGGATTACTTAAACCCATCTAATTATCAAGTCGGATTAGTTAAGCGTAAATTACTTAACCCCATCCCCTAATTGTCTTGTATGGTTAAGTGTCATTAAAAATCAAGCCTGGTCCCACTTAACCTACCCATTCGTGTCATATCGGTTAAGTGTCATTAGTCAAATTTACTTAACCTTATCATGTGGCATTAATTTAATTAATGCACTCTTAACCTCTCACATTAGACCTTGTTGTGGTTACTAGTTAAGCCGGCGGGTCCGGGTAGTTTTACACCACAACCTAGTCTAACCTCGGGTCTTAAGCGCGACATGACCAACTTCTCACATTGGATCCTATTGTTTGTAGCCACTAGTTAAGCCGGACGGGTCCGGGTAGATTTATGCTACAAACTCAACCCAACCTCGAGTTGGCCATTTTCATGTTTGGTCTAGTGTCTTGTTACACTTACAACCCATACGTGTCAAGTTTTCAAGTTCCATGTCATATTCAACGTTACATGTTGTCATGTTTATACCAACTTATCCAAATCATGTCCATGTCATTATGTTTTCCCATAATGTAACCCCAACGCTTCTAAACTCGCATATACATTCGCAACAACGCATAATGGATTAAAAGGAGGAACTTGGCAAAGGCATGACAAAAGAGGTATAAGGCCACAAGTTAATCATGGTGGCAAATGAGGCATAAATGTGTTCATAAACTTGCATGTTACATTTTCAAGTCTCAAAAACATGCATAACCTCAAACTTAGCACATAGGTGAATCATGGTGATAGATGACATGGAAAAGTTACTAGAAGTTCGCATAAAGCATTATATGCAAGTTATCATAAGGGATATGATAACTTTCATGTTGCCAAAATGCAACATTCAACATAAAGCTCATAGCTTTAAGCCCACAAGATCAAGATAATGACTTTATAGTCATGATAGGATACATAACATGACAGTATGCAACATACTTAATGTTCAAACCCAACTTACAACATGTCATATTAAGTTTAAATTTAATATCTAAGAGTAGGAGGGGGCTTACAATGCTATGAAGGCACAAATCAATATAAAATAAGATTGAGACGAAGCCACACTAGCAAAAAACCCCAAATCAACAAGCTCCTTAGAAAACCCTTGAGCAAAATCAATAAAAATCCTTGCTTTGAAGAAGAAAGGTTTCAACTTTGGCTTTGAATGAAGCTTATGAGCTCTCATGCAAGATCCTTGCTTTTTGGTCAAGAAAAGGTTGCATCTTTGGCTTAAATGAAGCTTAGAAACTCTCATACAAGATCCTTGCTTTTTAGTCAAGAAAGGTTGCAACTTTGGCTAGAATGCAACTTATGAACTCTCATACAAACTTGAAATCACTCATATGACATGTAATCTCTCATGTGAATGAAGATAGAGTTTATGACAAGAGGATGGAGGCCATGGTTTGAAGATGGAGGCCATGACATGAAGGTGGAGGCCATGGTGAGTGGACATTTTGGCATAGTTTAGTTGTAGGATCCATTTATGAGGGTTTTAGGAGAGGGTTAGGGGTCTTTTTATAGAAGACTAGGATAGTTTTAGCCATAGGATAAACCCTAGAACCAATCCTAGCCTTTAAAGCATGTCTTGGGGAAGAAGTCAAGTGTTTGGACCTATTTAGGGCCTTAAAATCAGCCCAAAACTCATCCCGGGCCTCAAAAACATGACCAGTTTTCGTTTTTGATTTTTCGTGAAACTTTGACGGGCCATAACTTGGTCATACGGACTCCGATTTACGAAAACTCGGACTCTATTTCGCGTATGTTTCCGAGACAAACGCAATGGCATAGCCCGTTTCCCTTGATTCAGAATTTATAATTAAATTCTGCCTTGATTCTTGTCTTAACACGTTATCGAAATACGGGTTGTTACATTCTCCCCTCCTTTAAGGATTTCGTCCCCGAAATCCCCAAGTTAGGAAGAACGTATCCTACCATCCATCATCCATCTACTCAAAACATCATCCACATGCAACCATTGTCCTTAGACGATTTCTAATGCCATATGAACATATGCAGAACGTGTGTGTATATGCTCCTTAGCTAATGCTAATGATCAGGCCTGAATGATCTTTCTAATGCAAAATATGTTTAGTGCCATGAGTCCAACATGTATGCGAATAGTCCTAGTCATATAAGTACAATATGCGTGCACAAACATTCATTCATATGCAACATCCGCATGATAACACATTCAATTTCATCCATAAACAAGTATAAATACTCGTGCATATGCAACATGAAACGTGACCGCGTCAATCTAGTATCTAATGTGTATTCGCGCATCCACGAGCAACCACTTGCAACCATTTGCAACCATATCAATCATAACATGTTTCAAATACATGTTTACATCCATAGAGTTCTATCTAAGGTTCCCAAGATAAGATCGAGGAGATAAACAAGACAAACTCCTTACGGGGTTTGTAACAGAAACAGGACCGAGAGGATACCCACCAAGCGATAGCATGTAAGTAAGCTCTACAGGAGAACCAGGGATCAACGATATACTCTTACAAAGAGACACGATGCGCGCGTCTAAGCCGCATTTCCTCGAGCTTAATTCCAGTGTGTCTTGACTGCCTCTGACTTCATGATTTCGTAGTTCCTTGATTCCTATTTCCAAGGTATGAGTCGGAACTCTTTTCACTGTCGCCTCTCGTTCCACTTCCATTTATTCTTTCCCTAGTATACTTGGCTCAACCATATCTACGTACTCATGCAAGATCTCCAAAATTCACTAGTGAATTCTGGATCTCGTTTACCAATGCCAATCCATGTTACCACTTGCACTTACTAGGGTGGTTCCTGTAACCCATGCTCAAGCGGAATGAACCATCCGTCTTATTGGCGGACGTTACTCGATTGGATCAGAGATTTCCGATAAATGCATCAAGGGATTCTAGGTAACTAACCATGACAGAACCTAAAAGGTTACACGAGACTTCGAAGGTATTACCAAAGCAAGCCAAGAGTCTGACTACCCTCTTTTCAAAAACTGAGAATGGTATTCCTTACTGGATAACCACTTTACTCCTAGAATCCATCCATGGCTCAACAATAGAAGTATTGCTTCTAATCTCAACACTTGGCATAGACGTTCTCAAATCCAACAAGTCATGAATAAATGGACCGACTCTCCAACCAGATTTTGGGACAAAAGCTGGGATCCTCTACCATGCTAGTACTAAGGTGCAGAGACTCAACTATCCAAGCAGACTTAAATGATACGATGATCAAGACAAAGTCTGGACGGGATGATAGAAAAGAACGACTAAACCTTTACCAGAAACGGTACCTTTTCTTTTAGGTACCCTAGAAATGGGAGCGTACAATTGCCCTCTCCGATGATCTTGTCCTTGTCCTCCTTGAAGGACTAAGCCATAGCAACAGTTGCTTATCCTTAAGCTCTCGTCCTTTATCCCTACTCTTCTTATCCTTCCTTGTACCACGGCAACAGGTCTCTCGAGAACCACCTCCATCGTACGGGAAAACACCTACGTGGCTAGATAAAGATTAGTCAAAGTTAGAACAACTGCGATCACAGATGGAGGAAAGAAAGGAAAGGAGATTCAATCAAGGAATCAAAGGATAATGCTAATGGCCTTTGGGGAATAGCCTTTTAAAACAAACTTTTCTTGAAAAATGCTTCTTTGTAAAACGGTTTCTCAAATAGTTTTCAGAAGGTTTTAAAAACTTTTGCCCAGTCTGGTAACCTTCTGCTCTGATACCAAATGTAACACCCCACCTTCGCTAGGGTCACTCGCAAAGGAATGCACTAGCTTTAGAGGGGTTATTGGTAAACATGCACAGAAATATTACAAGACAGAACATATATAAAACAGCGGAAGTAAATTTCATTACCTTTATAAAATAAGGTCTAAAGCCTTTTACATCAGAATACATCAAAACCTGTCTTGCAATAATAAAGAAGCATAAAACCATTTCATGAATTATTCCCCAAGTAAAACAGTAAAGTAGCCATAGCCAAGAAAAGTCCAAGCCATGCGTGATGACCTTCTAACGGAAGAAGTCCAAACTAACAATAGCATTTCCTCCCTGTAACCTGGGGGGAAACGGAAGACAAGAGGCGAAACAAAACGGGGTCAGTCATAAAGACTGGTAAGCCCTATCTACTATCAGTATATAAACTAGTAAAGTTAACTGGCATGAGGAACTGAGATGAACATAAGTATGATGACAAGATAGATAAGCTAAACCACAATAACAGGATGAACTACTGTACCAAGATACACGAGTGTGTCATGATAAACTACGGTGTCAAGATAAGCCAAGGTATCACATTGTCAGGTTTCTATCGAGCATACTATCCCAAGGTATCTATCCTGTATAACGTCCCACGGTATCTATCATGCATATTTCTCCTGGTTCTAACATGTATATTTGCCCTGCACCTCTCGTACTAGAATCCCAACCCGCGTCATGTATTAACTATGAATGTCCCTTGCCCAATGTCATGTAATGGTCCATGTCAGCCTAATATATAGCATATGTAGGTTTTCCCAACTCGTATGTTTCTTTCCATGTATAAGTTCAGTCTTTTTCCATAGGCCATACGGGCTTTCCCATGTAAACGTTTTATCCTTGAGGTTATTTTGGACTGCTACCATTGATCTAGTTATGTTTCCTTACCATGAACTATCGCGCGTTCACTTAGGACTTATGCCGCCTAGGACCACTAGGGATTATGCTACCTAATGAACGTTTCCGTGTCTCGGTTTGGGTTCAACCACCTAGGGCCACTAGGGATTATGCCACCCGTCAACCGTGCCCTTTTATCCCGCGTATGTATCGTGAGTCGTTTTCCATGTCTAGACGCACATGTTCCTCAATGTGCCATCCGAGTTCCGTGCCAGGGCAAATCAAGAAATACGGAACTCGGTCGGGAGATTTAAGTCGTCTGCTGATGCAGATGTCAAGGTCTGTTTTTGTACCCGTGGCTATGGTCCCACGTGACCCCTCCCTCAACTACAGAAAGGCAATCTAAGAAAAATCATGTATGAGAACTACACTAGGCCCATCGATGCCCATTTCCAGATAGCCAACCTCACCCATAACTTGATAGCTAGTATATTGTCTCTTGGGAGTTCCCTGCCTTTCTGTACGTACACGATTGACTAAAGATGGTAGGTAGTCGGCGACATGCTATCCCGGGGCAAAATCAAGTATCGTCGACTCCACGCTAATCCATCCCAGTCTTTAGGTCGCTCGCATAGCAACCAAGGCATACTCTTGGCTCTTCTACCGCAGACCTTAACCCCTGTGAGGCCGGGTTTCATGGACCACTTGCCACCTCACATAGGGATACCAAGAGTACCACCACGTTCCCCGAAGCTTCCGCTTCGTCACCCAGTCCGCTGGAGCTTTTATCCAAGTCAGATAACTTGCTCCCCCTCGTATACTAAGCGATGACCTACCATACCAGGTTACTCATCTCTTTATGAACTATTCCCATGTCCTTAGCTAAGAATTATTACTTAGTTACCCTTACTAAGGTTTACCACTTAGCCCCTCTTTCCGCTATCCTTGTTAACTACGATTCCCAACCTAGTCCCCTGAGCTAGGGTTTTGTCAAATGGGTTAAGTGTTGTTATCCAAGTTCATGACTTAACCCGCCTACGAATCATGTCAAGATTGGCTAAGTACTCAAGTTCAAGGCTTAGCCTACAAGTTGGTTAAGTGTACCAAGAAGCTCGTGACTTAACCCTATCAAGTCAAATTGGTTAAGCATTTATTTGTCTTAACCCTATCAGATTATCATGTTAGATTGATTAAGCATAGATTATTTTAATCCCATCAGATTATCGGGTCGGATTGGTTAAGCATGGGTTAGCTTAACCCCATCCACTAATCGTATTACAATGGTTAAGTTTATTTAAAAGATCTTGTGACTTAACTCTATCAGGTCCGCATATTAGATTGGTTAAGTATAGGTTACTCAACCTCATCAAATCATCATGTATAATTGGTTAAGTATAAGATACTTAACCCCATTAAATTACCGTGTTAAGTTGGTTAAGTATTGGTTACTTAACCTCATTGAATTACCATGTTTAGATTGGTTAAGTGTTTAACTTAACCCCATCGAATTACCGTGTTTAGATTAGTTAAGTGAAGGTTACTTAACCCCATCTAATTACCGTGTTTAGATTAGTTAAGTCTAAGTTACCTAACCCCATCTAATTACCGTGTTTAGATTAGTTAAGTCTAAGTTACTTAACCCCATCTAATTACCATGTTAGATTAGTTAAGTATGGATTACTTAACCTCATCGAATTTACCGTGTTTAGATTAGTTAAGTGTGGATTACTTAAACCCATCTAATTATCAAGTCGGATTAGTTAAGCGTAAATTACTTAACCCCATCCCCTAATTGTCTTGTATGGTTAAGTGTCATTAAGAAATCAAGCCCGGTCCCACTTAACCTACCCATTCGTGTCATATCGGTTAAGTGTCATTAGTCAAATTTACTTAACCTTATCATGTGGCATTAATTTAATTAATGCACTCTTAACCTCTCACATTAGACCTTGTTGTGGTTACTAGTTAAGCCGGGCGGGTCCGGTTAGTTTTACACCACAACCTAGTCTAACCTCGGGTCTTAAGCGCAACATGACCAACTTCTCACATTGGATCCTATTGTTTGTAGCCACTAGTTAAGCCGGGCGGGTCCGGGTAGATTTATGCTACAAACTCAACCCAACCTCGAGTTGGCCATTTTCATGTTTGGTCTAGTGTCTTGTTACACTTACAACCCATACGTGTCAAGTTTTCAAGTTCCATGTCATATTTAACGTTACATGTTGTCATGTTTATACCAACTTATCCAAATCATGTTCATGTCATTATGTTTTCCCATAATGTAACTCCAACGCTTCTAACTCGCATATACATTCGCAACAACGCATAATGGATTAAAAGGAGGAACTTGGCAAAGGCATGATAAAAGAGGTATAAGGCCACAAGTTAATCATGGTGGCAAATGAGGCATAAATGTGTTCATAAACTTGCATGTTACATTTTCAAGTCTCAAAAACATGCATAACCTCAAACTTAGCACATAGGTGAATCATGGTGATAGATGACATGGAAAAGTTACTAGAAGTTCGCATAAAGCATTATATGCAAGTTATCATAAGGGATATGATAACTTTCATGTTGCCAAAATGCAACATTCAACATAAAGCTCATAGCTTTAAGCCCACAAGATCAAGATAATGACTTTATAGTCATGATAGGATACATAACATGATAGTATGCAACATACTTAATGTTCAAACCCAACTTACAACATGTCATATTAAGTTTAAAGTTAATATCTAAGAGTAGGAGGGAGCTTACAATGCTATAAAGGCACTAATCAATATAAAATAAGATTGAGACGAAGCCACACTAGCAAAAACCCCAAATCAACAAGCTCCTTAGAAAACCCTTGAGCAAAATTAATAAAAATCCTTGCTTTGAAGAAGAAAGGTTTCAACTTTGGCTTTGAATGAAGCTTATGAGCTCTCATGCAAGATCCTTGCTTTTTGGTCAAGAAAAGGTTGCATCTTTGGCTTAAATGAAGCTTAGAAACTCTCATACAAGATCCTTGCTTTTTAGTCAAGAAAGGTTGCTACTTTGGCTAGAATGCAACTTATGAACTCTCATACAAACTTGAAATCACTCATATGACATGTAATCTCTCATGTGAATGAAGATATAGTTTATGACAAGAGGATGGAGGCCATGGTTTGAAGATGGAGGCCATGACATGAAGGTGGAGGCCATGGTGAGTGGACATTTTGGCATAGTTTAGTTGTAGGATCCATTTATGAGGGTTTTAGGAGAGGGTTAGGGGTCTTTTTATAGAAGACTAGGATAGTTTTAGCCATAGGATAAACCCTAGAACCAATCCTAGCCTTTAAAGCATGTCTTGGGGAAGAAGTCAAGTGTTTGGACCCATTTAGGGCCTTAAAATCAGCCCAAAACTCATCCCGAGCCTCAAAAACATGACCAGTTTTCTTTTTTGATTTTTCGTGAAACTTTGACGGGCCATAACTTGGTCATACGGACTCTGATTTATGAAAACTCGGACTCTATTTCGCGTATTTTTCCGAGACAAACGCAATGGCACAACCCGTTTCCCTTGATTCAGAATTTATAATTAAATTCTGCCTTGATTCTTGTCTTAACACGTTATCAAAATACGGGTTGTTACATCTTCTTCCTCTGAGGACATTGCCCCTCATGATTTTATCAATCCTATTAATGGTGATAAATTTGATGAATTAGTTAGGCTGATTATTTCTTCTTCTGTTTTATCCGGTGGCGATTCCTCATTTGATTCCCCCCGAAGCTGTCAAGCCTTGGCCGAGCAACTACTTATGGAATTCTGTTTCCTTCTTTCCTATTTTCTTGTCTCTCTTCAATTATTTTGTTCCTGACCGTTATGTCCTTTATAGGCTATCAAGCAGTGGTTTGTTACGCAAGACAATACTTTAGATCCTGATTCTGAGCTGTTGAGGCTTAAAAGAGAGAACATGACTTTGAAGAAGGAAAAATATGCTCTGGTTCTTGAAAAAGAGGGTCTAACTATAGGTAAAATAAGGTTGGAGAATGCTTTGTCGGAAGCTAGGAGTTTTGTTGCCTTGGGAAAAGAATCCTACTTGGCCCTGGTTGAAGAAAATAATGCTTTAAAGAGGAGCCTGGAGAGATCCAAAGAGGATATCAGCCTACTCGATTCTCGTTGTTCTTCCTTCCATGATCATAACTCCCTTCTGGAAAAAAAGAATTCTTCCCTTAGGATCGAACTTGATAAGAAGAAAGCAATACTGACCAGGTTTTTTAGTGTTGTTAGCGATGCTAAACGGAGAATTTCCTGCTTCCTATAGACCACTTTGGACGAAATCATGGTTAACGCTTTCGAAGATGCTTTCTTCTCAAGGAGATGTGGGCTGATGATGAAGGAGACCTTGTGGTAGTGTCACAGGCGGTTTGCGCCAATGATGACAACTCCAAGCATACCAATGTTACTGTAGGTGAAGAGGAAGACAGAGGTGATAACTCCAAGGGTGTTGGTGATACTTTTTTGGCTTTTGATACTTTAGACAAAGTATGCGGCAAAGGTACTAAACCGGTTGAAGAAGATCATATCTCAATTGGCCCCTCTGACCTTTCGGAAGCATGAAGGATGGGAAAAGGCCTAAATTCCCTGGGCTGCCTTCCTGTTGCAAATTCACAAGTTTCAGTTCCTACTTTTGAGGTATGACATCTCCTTTTATATGCAGATTCTCTTACTTTTTCTTTGATAGTCAACAAATAATCCTTTTTATCTAGATGAGAGGAAAACGGTTAAGTTTTAGAAATTCCATTCTTAGAAGGACTCAGCTGGAAGCGATTCGTCTCACTAGGGAGCTGGACAAATAGACGAACGAGTATAACATATTTTTCCACATATATCATCTTCTTGATAAGAGTGCTATGAAGTTACGGCTTTTTAAAGAGAAAGAAGTGACTCCTGAGCTGCGAACGGCCCGGTTGCGATGCGAAAGGCTCTTAAATGAAAATTCCGTGCTTGTGACCTTATTTTGGATGTTAATCGAAGATAGAGACATTAGTAAACTTTTTGTATCAAATTTATCATAGATGTGAAACCATAGATTTCTCCTTTTTAGGTGATCATAGCGGGGGCCTGCTTAGACGTCTTCATAGAAGGTGCCTAGATGAATGTGGAGAGGACCTACACCCAAGCGAATGCTGGAACTTTTCCCGAGTTACTTTCTCTCCCAGAAAGTTGCCTTTAGATAAAATTAAATTTAATAAGCACCAATTTGTAACTGAGACCCTTAAGAGATCAATCTTGTATGATCAAGAGGAATATCTATGATGAATGTACTTGTTTGGTTAATAATATAATGATTTATTCTTTCTCTAATTTCCTTTGACATTTTTCTTTAGAACTTGTCTTCTGCCTCGCATTTACTCTCTAGGGCCTTCCTAGAAGATTATGCTAAGTTGAAGAGAGACTATCGGGAGAAATTTCCTCTTATTAAGTCTTCTTCCTTGGCTCGATATTGCTTTTTAAGGGATATTGAGAAAGTTTATACTTGTTATCCTTGGATTCGCCTTGATTTCGTTGGCGAGAATAAGGACCAATTTTTAAGAGAGGTTCTTACATATCAGTTGAGGTTGGTTCGTGGTTATGATAGCCCAACTGCTGGAAAGTGGGATTGTCATAAATGTCCTCCGGTTCGCACACCGGATGGATTCAAAGTTCCCTTTGATTCCTCACTTGATTTTACAGCTGACATCCTAGATAAAGTGAGGAAGGCTGCTTACTTGCCTTGATACTCATGATGAACACTTGTAACGGTGCTTTTATTGAGTGCTAGGTTATGCTCATATGAAAGTTCTGGTATTGGGGTATGGGTGTTCTCATTTTTGGAGATGTGTTTATTTTACAATCTTTTTGTAATAATTATGTAAGATGTGAAGTACGTGGTATATCACTTGTCACATGCAATATTTTATAGTGATGGTACTCATAAATAGAGGAAGGATCTATAACAGTATTACTTAACATGCGATCACACATTCCGGCGTAAACGTTTTTCTCCTGTAATAGCTTTACCATGACATGGTGCACAAATTCGGCGCACTTGTTAGAGGTTTTCCTTATAGGCTTTCGCAAAGCGCTAATCGCTCTCAGTAGGGTTAACGGTGCCAAGGTACGGGAGATATGAAATGTCTATCGTTCTTACTTGTGTTTTGTGTGTTATTGCACATATTTGACAGACTTGGATAATAAATTGAAGAATGTATAAGTTAAAGACACTTCCCTAAGCAAGTGAGAAGGCCATGAGTTTATCCTTAGTAATAATGGAAGTGTAGTTCCGAGCCATATTCAAATTATCGAGAAGGTTGAACAACTCCTTGTTTAGATTTCAGATTTTGAATCGGTCAAAACTTAGACATTTGTGATGAGACTAGAACTCCCCATCCAGTCATCATTCGCGCTTGAATCAAACCAGGCTTAGGTATCAAGATAAGAGACCAAAAACCCGCTTTCGGCCTTGGTTTAAAGTCAAACAATTCAGATTCAGTTATTAAGATAGGACCGGTCATTCCACTTCCGGTATTTGTGAAGATCTGATCCAATCCAGATTTGGGTTATTAAAATAAGAGACCAAAAATCCGCTTTTGGTCTTCGTTGAGAACTGAATCAACCCATATTCGTGTATTAGGATAGGACCGGGATTCCACTTTTGATATTTGTGAAGATCTAATCCAATCCAAATTCGGGTTATTAAAGTAGGAGATCGGAAATCTGCTTCTGGTCTTCGTTGAAAACCGAATAAACCCAGGTTCGGGTACTAATATAGAAGACCCGAACCAACCCTTGTTCAAGTAATTAGAGATTGAGTACCAGAAATCCACTTTTGGCATCCCATTGGATTTGATTTGTGAAGCAGAGGTTGTATGTGCTTCTTGAGCCACTCTCTAGGCTTTTGATGTCAAAATAGAGGATGTACGAGCGTTGTTGGCCACTCTTTTGGCCTGTGTGTCCGGTGCACTTGGCTAGCTTATCCATAAGCAGGGCCCAAGGACTTACCCGACCTTCCTCCAGGAGGCGCCTTTTTCTGACCATCGTAGGCGATGATAAGGTCTTAGAAACTTAAATTGGGCCATTGTATACTTGGAATTAATATTTACTCTTTTGATGCTCAATACTTACCATCACAGGTACTGATAGAGGCTTACGCACCACCCCTCTCCAAGGGGTTCCCTATCTTGACCATCGTAGGCGATGATAGGAGTTTGTGTTCTCTTCTGCGGGTAACGTGGAACATAAGCAGAGGTAAGACGTGCTCTTCTATGAGTAGAGGTAGGACATGCTCTTCTGTGAGCAGAGGTAGGACGTGCTTAGTTCATAGCAGAGGCAGGGTGTACTCTTCTGCGAGAAGAGGTAGGGCATGCTAATATTAGATGCTCCGCCATGACCATTTCTAGTGTGAAACAAAAGCTTACGCTTTTGATGCTTTAATCTAGCTCCCTCTGATTTGGGCATGGAAAAAGACTAACACACCACCCCCTTCAAGGGATGCCTTGCCTTGATCAATTTGGCGATGACAAGGGATTTGATCCATTCGTGGTTTGACCTATTTTGGGTTTCCATAAGATTTTAAAGGAGGGTTTTCCATATCCTTGATTGTGTTTGGTAATCCTTTCCCTAAGGAATTTTATTGGACTTAATCTGATCTTTTTATAATCTGTTGTAACTGGTCTTGGTTGATGAATTTGATGATCATTTCCTCAAGGATTCTATAGCGGTTAGTTTCGTGTCCATTCATCATGTAGTAATGACAGTAGGGTCCTCCTGACTTCCTTTCATATTTGGGGTTTTTCATTGCAAACGACCAGTAGTTGAGTTCGTGTTTGGTTAGGAAGTAGATATTTTGCATTGAAGTGGTAAAGTGGTATCCCTTGGGTAATCCTGGCGTAAGCCTATTTCCTTGCCGCTGAGACTTAACCCTTTTGAAGCCTAGTTTTTGTTGTTTTAATTATATTTTTATTTCCACTTTCCAAAATATATTGAGATTGATGTGCTATCCTTTCAGACCATTTGTTGGTAAAGTGGTAAAAATCATCCATTATTTCTTGTTCAAGCAACATTCCTTTGATTTGCTTGTGGAGAGTTCTCCTTATGTGAGAGAAAATGTTAATATCCTTTGATGTAGTGCCTCTTGGAGGAGGTGTTAGGGTTTGTCCTATGTGGGATAGGCTATTATCCCAAGTTTCAGAAGCATATTGTTTTATTTCCCTTTTCCGCTTCATTATCCACAAGGCTTCCACTCTCAGCCTTTGTTCTTCTGTCACTGTTGGGTCAGTGATTTATGACTTATCCATTAGAGATTCAGAAGACTCTTGTTAGGACCTCTTAGCCATAACTTTGCTTCTACAAAGCCTTAGTCCAATCCAGGATGGTACAACACTGGTAGATATGTGGCTGTTAACCACAAGGTCAGAGGTCCAAGTCCTCCTTCTAGCGCCAAAATATTAACGATATTTTTCATCAACACCGGAGATAGGTCTATGGAAGTGGACCTATAGGAAAAATATGTTATTTAGCCTTCGTAAGTTTGAGTTAGTTCACCATTTCCTAGGTATCAAGGTCCAGAATACGAAAGAATAGTTACTCTTCCCGCGATGGGGTGGGTATCACGCTTAAGTGATTCACGAACCAACAGTTACCTTGGGATGATGGATTCCTAAACACAACCCTTGGTAAAAGACTTAACGGTTTGTAGAAAGGGGTTCTGCATTAAGCTTGCAGAAAGGTCTAAGCTTGTAGGAAGGGGTGTTTCACCCAGCTTGCAGAAAAGCTTGGGTAAAGGTTCATGTACATGTAGGAACAATCAGTAAGTTGTGGCAACAATAACTAAGAAATAGCAACAATCACTCTTTATTGATCTTTGATTTAGATTACATGAAGTGAATAAAAGAAATCCCTAAATCGATCTAAGAATTAAGGCTCACTCTAGAGAAAAGAATACAGGGATAAGAATAAGAAATTCGTCCCCAAAATATGACCAATGCGGTCTTATTTACAGAGAATTCGGGGCCCCTTCTGCTATTGGGCCATTGGGCTTGCAAAAGCCTCTGTCAGCCATTTTTCTCCTTGGTCTCGGATGTTTGGCTTCCGGCTGCCTTCGTGGTGCTGATTATAGCTTCCGTAGTGAATGCCACAGTCAGTTGGGGCTTCTTCGGGATTGATATGAGCTTGTTGATGTAAATGACTTTCGGAAGATGTTTGTGCTCCCGGTTATGGCTTCTGGGTGTAAGGTTCTGGTTTTCTCATGAATAGTTTGAGGAGCTTGCCCTCGTGATGTATGCAGATAGCCGTCGGTTCGGAACCCCTGTTGGTGTCGGTGCGTAGCAGATTAGTATGGATAGCTGGTATTCCTTTAAGGTTCCGGTTTGCCTTCCGGTGGAGTCTTCGGGTATAGCCTGGTCCTCCGGAAGGTTGCTTCGGGTGATTTATCTGTTTTTTATCAATGTGGCCTTTCGGTGCTTATGCAGTGAATGTTTCACAAGATTGTTCTGGATAAATCCTATGTGCTTTTAGTTAGGTATTCTTGATGCCCTCGTCTTCTGATGTATCGGTATTTAGCAGGTTAGTATCGACAACCCTTCCATATTTATGGGTTTGGGCTAGCGGAGCTCTTGCCTCCCTCTTTCTTAGCTTCTGACTTAAATGACCCTTTGCTATAGAACCCCCTACCTGACATACCCTGCCGGATATATCTTGCCAGATATACTCTACTGGTATTGTATTGGTTGTGAGCTTCTTTCTCCTAAGATGGTGTCGATTTTTGCAGCTCTTCGATCATTCCTTCATGCTCTTGGTTCTTTCTAGTGTTTGGCTCTTGCTTTTGGAGGATTCCTATGTTCTTGTGTTCATCCGATATCCCTTCACCATCAACTTGTTTCAGAGCTAATTTTGGTAGTAACAATAACTAACAGCATACAAAAATAAATTAGTAAAATATAATAGTTAACACAAGAACATACGAGCATATTGATTATTGCATACATAAAAGACTAACATGGACAACACACATAAAAGACTAAAAGTACGGAAGAGATACAACATATAATTGGGTTTAGCAATTCAAAATCAGATTAGAGGGTCAACCCTAAACCTATTCGTTTATAAACGGGTCAAATTCGGGTTGATCCGGAAATGAGCCGCTAACTAAATGGGTCGGGTTAACCTGAGTATTATTTATAAGAAGATAAACAATAACCGGATCAGTCTAGCTGTACTTATCATAATAATCTAAGATAGAAATAGAGATATAATTAGTAATGACATATATACAATAAAAACTATGTTCACATGTAAACGTAAAACCCTAGAATGTCCATACAATATCTCAAAGAAATCACAGTGCTACAAAAGAATATCACATTCTAAATGATATTGCTACTCACAAGAAATGATGTCCCCTATCAAGTAACCACAAAATAGATAACTTAACATCAAAACATGAGTACGGTCCTAGACCAAAACGGTATGAAGATCATCACATAAAGGGAGTTCGAAAACTCCATGAATCAAAGTTCCCTAAATAGTCCGTAGACTCTCAAAATTAGCCGAAGTCCCACAAATAGTTTAAAGACTATCAATACAATCTGAATATTGACCACGAAAGATGAACTAAAGTTCCTTAAAATGTTGCGAATATCCGCACAAAATGTGGAATAAATTCCACAACCTAAAGACGTTGCATAAAGCTAGTCTAAATCTTAAAAAAATCATAACTGATCAAGTATAATGTAAATTACTCCAAGCTAGTAAGTATAAAAGTTGGGCTACATCTCCCATAACTAGTTGCTCCAATCGAATATTTACGAACAAGTAGTATATTCCACTAGAAACACAAAATGATCATTGCCATAGTTTTCAATCGAACGAGTCCAAGAATAAACCGTCAAAACAAACGTAAGGGTTCATAGTTCCTGTTTTTACTAAGGCATTTAATTGGATTTCTCCAACGAATGAAAAAATGTTTATATAAATATATACTAGTAGATTAGAAGACATTTTATAAAATGACTTTGTACAAAAAATAGTGATAAAAACCATTTTAATAAAGATTTTGGTATTTGTTAATGATATAAAACCCTTTATAGTATAAAGTGGCAAATCTAAAAAAATATCGATTGTAATAACAGTCGATCTCAAAATTCACTCTTTAATAACGTGAATTAAGTCCTACGAATATTAATTATAAATCCGTTCACCACGAATCAATCGAAAGTCCATCTAACCTAGAAACTGAAATTTATGGATTAGAGAAACTGAAAAGTCAAAGGAAAAAGTGCAAACGACCCGAAACTCAGCCGAGGATTGCTTGGAACAACCTAAACTATCGACCGTGGTTTCCATCGGTAAATAGATGGAAAATCAGGACAGTAGCAATTTTCAGATGTATGGACCCAATTTCATATGTCTTACCTGGTTCAAACATCAGAAACAAGGTTTCAGACTTTTGAAATTGGCCTCTACCAATTCCGTGGACTTGTCCAGACATCTAAAATTTATTTTAGATGTCTGACCTGCTCTGATGATGTTTTTTAAGGTGAAAAACATCACTTGATGGCTCCGGATCGATACGTGCTTACTCTAGACTCTTGGATAGGTTAAAGGCATTCCCTAATGCACTAACGCACATGAACAAATGTCCACATAAGGGTTTACATAAGAAATTAATATAACGGAAATCAAAACTCACAAATCGGGAAGTTCATACACAACAGACCGATCAACCAAAGGCACACACACAACCTATACGTGCCAAGGGCACACTTGCTAAGAATATAAGCTTGATTATATATATATATATATATATATGTGAGTTCACAAGAACTCACCTTTGATTGTTAAGAAGCAAGGAGAAGGTGCAAAACCAAGCTAGATCACAGTCTCTTCAACCAGAACTTTAGAATCTTCAATCTAAACACAAACATACAAATTTTCTAAGAGTTAGTTTTAGGAAATGATAATAATAGAAGAGGAATTGAGTTAGAGAAGATAGATTGAGCTTACCTCTATTCTCTGTGGATTTGCACTTGATTTCAACACAAATTGGACTCCTAAGATCAAGCTTGGGCTTAGGGAATTTTAATTTCCCTTTCCCATTTCTGTTTTCTTTTAAGTTTCTGGACGAATAAAGAGAAAAGGGAGTTAGGGGTTTATAAGAAAGTGTGCTAATGGGTTATGTTGGCTAACCCAATCCCCTACTCGAAATTCCAAATTTCATTAACCTCGGACCAATCGATGTTTATAGTTAAAATTTTGTAAACGACATTTTGAACTCAATGGAAGTGGTCCTAAGTCAAAATTCATCCATTTACAAAATGTCTCAATTTCGGGTTTTAAACCGAAGACACGATACGATATTTAATTAAATAATCGTAAATTATGTGGGTTGTTACAGACTCTCCCTTATAGAAATTACGTCCCCACAATTACTTAAGGAAAACTCACAAGTAATAACCAAGCACCACAAAATCTATATAAAAATAGATTGAACCAAGAAATTCACCTTTTGTTTTCATATTTAGTATGTCATTCTTATACTAACATTCACTAATGAACTATTTCACAATTTTTAACTTTGAGTTACTAAACATTATATAAGTTAAGTCTATTATAATGTTCCAATAAAACTCATGAACATTTACAAGCAACTAATTCATTTTTTTTCATAAGTGCTTCTCAACAAATTTAGAATTTTCCATACTTAGATTCTAAACATTCTAAATCTCCATTACATAAATTATTTTAAATCTCAAATTACCACACCTCATTTTTTTTTGAAATTTGATTTAGAAATATTTCAAAATCTACAAGTTGAAATTTAAATCTCTCTTTCATTAGAAAACTATGATCCAATAGGTCTGGATGATTCTTGTTTCCAAGAATTCCAACTTATTTTGGATCATATACACTCAATTGAAGTTCGCTTCTCAAAATCACAAACTACCGCTACACGGCAGGCTCGTTTTAGTTAAATTTAATTAATTCGTTTAACGTTCATTAAGTTTATAAATTAGAAACCTACTATCTTTATTTTCAACATAAGCTAATTAAACATTTCAAATTCAGCTTGGAAATGTCAAATATCCAAAATCGTCAAACATTCCCTATCATGTTTTAGCTAGAAAACTTTTCCTTTAAATTTTTTTAAAAAATGTTCTAGCTCACAAATTTTTATTAAAGAGAAAAGGATGTATACAATGGTCATATATATATATATATATCCCAAATTGGAAATATTAGCGTATCATCTAATATTCCATAAAAAAATAAATTAAAACTTTAAATTTCCAAATAATCCCCGATATCTAACATTTGAATATTAGCACGTCTTCTAAAATTTCAAAAACAAATTTTAAGTCACGCGAGCATGATAAATGGTATAAGTTGAATGATTTACACAAATCTATTACAAACAAAGATGAGGTCAAACCAGTCGGGATATGACCTCGAAAATTTTATTCATTTAGGTTAACAAAATAAACTGGAATATTTGTTAACCCCAAATGACAAAACTTGCACAAAGTGGAGCCACAGGAAGTCTATGCTTTGTAATCAAAAGTTGTTGAAACCCAATTGCTTAGTCTAATATTAAAATGACTTTAGCAATACTAATTTATTGAATAAATCATTAATCGGAGCAAGGATTTATTAAGCTTGTCATGGTTGCAAAGCTAGAACATACCATTAGATCAGTCCACAAATATAATGTTCCTTTATCCTTAGTAATCGGTCATTAAGGAGAACAAGCAAATAGATTGAGTCATGGAAATGAAAAATAATTTTGAACTAAATTTAGTACATGGGAGACAAAAATTAGGCGTCACATAAGATTCCCACATCACGAAAGCCCAAAGATCAAGAATTGAAATCCGAAACTAAGAGATTTAGACCAATAAGCTAAATATAGCTTGTAAGCTTTCAAAAGAAGATTTGAGATAATTTGAAAACCCAAATCATCCAAATTCTAGAAATCACCCAATTAAATTAGAAAAAACATAAAATGAAAGTACATTCAAACCATATAAAGTGTGAGCGTACAAATCCATAAATCACTATGTGATTCACAAACGGTTCTCATATAAAGCATGAACTGGAATTGCGTCATCGAACCGAGTAACACCACGTAATTCTAAGAACACAATAATCATAAACTAAGGAATACTTAATTAAATATTGGGAATTAAGTAAAATGGACTGTGCCATTACGTTCGTCTCGGAACTCTGGTCAGGATAGACACCGAAATTGCGTAAAACGGACATCGTATGAGAAAGTTATTAAGGTTAGAAGTTTGTATATGCATAAGAGAATTATATATATACAAACCATATCAGAATTCAAATTAAATCAAAAATCAGAAACGGGAATTAAAGGGGGGGGGGGGGGGGAGTCAGCCCGCTAGGGGTCGACCCCATCATAAGGGTGTCGACCCATGGGTCGACCCCCACACAGGGGTGTCGACCCTCCCCGAGATCTGGGCAGAATTCAATTTCTGAACGTGGACTCGTTTCTTGACTAGATTCTTGACCCTAGGCTATAAATAGGACCTCATTCTCATTGTTTTTATTCACCAAAAACAATGGAGACTACGAGGTTCTGCCCCAATGCAGTTTGATCTAGCCTATTTTTCTTCAACAACAATTTATAAGAATTCAGAGATCTGTGCTACATCATCTACGATTAATTCTCTGTTCTTTAGATCCAATCACAATGAGTTTATGTTGCTTTTATATATAAACACCTAAAATGTAATCTTGACATGTTTATAGGATTATATCTAAGCCTATGCCTTTTAGTAACCCAAATCATAACAGATCTGCCATTACTTGTACACCTGATCTATTAAATAATGCCGATATGCCTATTCATGACAACCCTGTTTTGTTAGTTTGCCTAATCATGTCACCTTATTCCTATTATGTTATTTTTGCTAATCATTTCACCTTATGCCTATTATGTAGTTTGCCTAATTATGTCATCATATACCATTTTTATTTACTATGCCTATTCTTGTTCTCTTCTCTCCTTTTTCCCTTTTTGTTTTTACAACCAGGCTACCTTCGAGCTTAGGCCTATCGCTGAAATACGCGGGTGCTCGAATTTGGGAGTGATTAATTTGGGGAATAATTCATATTGTAAACATGATTGGGAAATTTGGGCATAATTCATACCTTGAGTCAAAACTTAGGATTTGAGGGAATAATTTATATCTTGATCTAAACCTTAAACTGGGGCATAACATGTAATGTGAATCAGACAGGGATTTGGGGCATAATGAACATGATAATTGGTTAGTAATGAAAATGCCTAGATTCACAGAAATTAGAAACTGTCACCGCGCTTAGACACAAGGTTTGATTACGCTTATGGTGAAAGCTTGCCTGGAACCACCTGGCATATCTAGCGTCCACAAGTGGTGAATCTAATGTGAGGGGTCTAAGTGCATAAACACGTGACAGTGCTAAGACACAAGGTTAAGTCCGACTTGTGGAAGAAGTCTACCGGACCCAACCGGCATATCCAGCATCCACAAGTGGCAGACTTGATATGGGAGGTCTAGCGCATTATAACCATAAATGAATGAATGGTGATAAACTTGTAATACTTAACCTATTTGAAGCCATAAGGATTACATGAACCTGTTAACTTGATTAGTGGTTAAGTAGACTTGCATGAATCAGTAGGAGGGTTAAGTTAATCTTGTAAAATGTGTAGGGATGGGTTATACATATGAACTCGACAAACTTAAACTGTTGAGGTTATGCAATCCTTTTAGACTGGTAGGCATAACCTGTTGAAATCTTAGTAGTGGGGATGCAATCTTAGGGTGAAGCTCGTATCATCTGGAGTGTGGAACCCGTTTCAGTCAGTAAGCCATCTTGGTATCAAACGAGGAATCCCAAACTAGGTCGGGGTCTGGGCATGCTTACTGAGATGATTATAAGAGGTCACTTAAGTGAGGGTGTTGACGGCGCGTTCCAACAGAGTCGTGTGCGTGCATGGATCAGCTTGCTAGGGAAGATAAGATGCTGTGACATTAGTATATATAGTTGTGCACATCTTATAAACAAAGGGTTGTCACTTTAGGAAGTGATACATCATACTATGGGGCCAACACAGGTTATCTACGAGTTAAGGAGCCGATTGATTGGGAGTAGTAATTAGGGTATCTCTAGTCTTGCTTGTTTAGGAGCCCGTTCTTGTCGTTGGGGTTTAACACATGTCAGTTCTATTGGGCTGGGTAAAACCTCTCACTAGAAGTACACCTAAGTCTTCCATCTTGTACTTGTTGGGATCATCTTGTTCTTGTTATATTAGTATTGGTGTAGTGAAAAGTATTAGAGAAGCATAACGCATGTTACGTTTATCCTGTTACCTTATTATACCTGCCTTATGACACTGTTATATATATATCTCTCTCTCCAACTTATATGCCTGTCATGATGCTTTTATTTATTAATATGCTAAAAGTAACTGCACTCACCAGACTTTGTGTCTGACCCATTTTGTTTCCTCTTCATTCTCTTTCGTTTCTCCCCCACCAGGTTCTCAAGGTGGGAATACTCAAGCTTGATCAGGATTCTTCTTTTCTTCTTAGAGCTGCTTAGATGTATTGCTCGATTCCGTATTTGCTCTACTATGGCTATGTTTTGGGGATTATGCTCTTTTTATGTATTATTGTACTCTAATGATGATTTTTGTACAAGGCAGAAATTTTATGTTTTCTGTATTCCAGACTTATTATGTAACTGGGTTTGAACCACGAAGCTTTTCTGTTAAATAAAGTTTTAATTCCACTATTATTTATATCTGTCTTGCAATGTTTCTGTTTTTGTTTACCTATAACGCTTCACAAAACTTAATGCATTCTGATAAAGAGTGACATTAACGGACTTTGGGTGTCACATTTGGTATCAGTGCTTAAAGGTACCAGATCGGATAAAATAATTTGAAAATTGTTTTAAAAAAGATTTTAAAAGAAAGCATTTTCTAAAGAAAAGTGCGTATTGAAAAATGTATTCCCTAAAGCCATATGAAATATCTTTCGATTCTCTGTTTGGATCCCTTTCCTTTTCTTTTTCAGCATGTCTGGGGAACCCAATATTCCTGAGGGTGTTCAGATACTGGCTTGGTTTCGTAGGTATCTGGAGGCTACGACACCCGCCGAAGGCCAAGTAGACGCACCTCCACCAGCGGCAGTCGCTGTTCCTCCTCCTCCTCCGCGTGCTGATAATTTCTCTAAGATATGCAAAGATTTCTGTGATATGGGCGGGAAGCCATTCTGAGGAACTGAGACTTTCGTGGAAGCAAGGAATTGGCTTAAGAAGACGGAGGATTTGTTTGGAATTTTCGAAGTTGATGACCATAGGAAGATTCAGTTAGCCGCTTGGCAGCTGAAAGATGAGGCTTCATTCTGGTGGAAAGTGATGCAAGGAGGGCGTCCAGTGGAGACTTGGGATGATTTCCGACAGAGATTCAAAATGAATTTTCTTTCTCAAGCCCGCCAAGCGAAGTATGCAAATGGAAAGCTTTTTGGCGCTTATGCAAGGAGGAATGTCTATTAGAGAGTATTTTAATAAGTTTAATCAATTGGCGAGGTTTGGTTTGAAACTAGTAAATACCCCGCACAAGAAAGCTTTGAGGTTTGTTAGAGGATTTAATGAACCCCTCCATGGATTAGCTACGTCTCATATTCCAAGAACAACTTTTGAGAAAGTAGTTGATACGGAATTAATGCATGAGGAAGATAAAGGAGAAAAGAAAGAGGCTAAGTTTGAGGAAACACAAAACAAGAAAGTGTGCCCCAAGAAAGAACAACAGCAACAAAAGAAGGGTGGTAAGATCGACAAAGCTCGAGATAGGAGGAAATGTCATCATTGCAGACGTGAGGGTCATATGATCAAGGATTGCAAAAAATGAATGAAAGATTGTTTTTATTGTGGAGAGGTCAGACATCTTATTAAGGACTGCCCGAAGAAGAAAGGACAAGGTCAAAGGGCAGGATCTTCTGGAGGGAAGTTGCATGCTCTCGTGGCCAGTGCGCTGGATAGAGGTAGGAAAGTTTCCGTTGAAGGTTTGATTTCTCTTTCCAATCATCCAGTTAGAACTCTTTTTGATTCAGGCGCTTCACATTCTTTTATATCTGATTCTATGGTTAGGTCTCTGCACCTTAGTACTAGTATGGTTTTGGATCCCGTTGTTGTCTCAAACCCCATTGGGGGTACGACTCATCTGTCTATGATTTGTCGGGGTTTGAAAATATCTGTATTGGGCGTCGAGTTTGAGTTCGACGCATATGTGCTTGGTTTCATGGGCTCTGATTTGATTCTAAGGATGGATTGGCTAGCCATGTATGGTGCCATTCTGGATTATGAGAGGAGGGTTGTAAGACTTTTGACTTGCCATGGGAGGACCCTCGATATTTCTTGTGACCCTAAGGGCTCTGTCATGCTTAGTTTCCTAGAGTCGTTTGATGCATCTATCGATGATCTACGATCTGTACCAGTAGTATGTGAGTATCCTAATGTTTTTGAGGAGGTTCGAGTCTTACCTTCGAGGCATGAGATTGATTTCCATATATACTTAGTGGACAGTGCAAAGCTAGTTTCATTGCCTGTGCGCCATATGGCTCCAAGAGAAAGGAGGGAGCTCAACAAGAAAGTAGGAGAGCTACTTCAGAAAGGGTTTATTAGGCGAAACATATCTGAATAGGGTGCTCTGGTGGTATTCACCACTAAGGTAGATGGTTCGCTTCACTTATATGTGGATTATATAAAGTTTGATAAACTCACTAAGAAGAATAGGCACCCACTTCCGAGGATAGATGATCGGTTTATCCAGCTTGTTGGTGCATCTGTTTCCTCTCAGTTAGATTTGGCCACAGGGTTTCATCAGTTGAGGGTGGCCGAGGACATTATAGACAAAACCGCTTTTAGAACTCCAGATAGTTTCTTCGAATGGCTCATCACTCCTTTTGGATTGACGAATGCACCCACCTATTTTATTGATCTAATGAGTAGGGTGTTTCGGGAAGTTCCGAATAAGTTCATGGTGGTCTTTGTTGATGACATCTTGATTTTCTCGAAGAGCGAGGAAGAGCATGTCCTACATTTGAGGAAGGTTATGAAAACTCTCCATGCGCACCGGTTTAAGACGAAATTCTCCAAATGTCATTATTGGAGAAACAAAGTGAGATTTTTAGAGCATGTGGTCTCTAAAAATGGGATAGCAGTAGATCCTACGAACATAGTTGCAATTCAATATTGGTAGATCCCAAAGAAAGCAATGGAGGTGAAGAGTTTTCTTGGGTTGGCGAGCTATTATAGGAAGTTCATTAAGGATTTCGCAAAGATATCAGCCCCACTCACCAGGCTAACGAAGAGGAATCTGACATTTTCTTCGGATATAGATTGTGATGATGTTTTTCAGCGATTGAAGAGGGCTCTGACAACAGCCTCAGTCTTGACCTTGCTTGACGGGAACAAAGTGTTCACAGTATATACTGATGCATGTGGTACAGGGCTTGGTGCGGTTCGGATGCAGGAGGGAAGGGTAGTATGTTATGGAGGTGGACAACTAAGAGTTCATGAGAAGAACTACCCTACCCATGACTTAGAGTTAACTTCCATAGTATTCATGCTTAAGACTTGGTGCCATTATTTGATAGGAGAGAGGTTCGAGTTGTATACCGATCATAATTCTCTCAAGTACTTGTTCTTGCAAAAAGTCCTTAATTTAAGGCAACAAAGATGGATGGAGTTTCTAGCTTCATATGACTTTGAGATTGCTTACACCGCTGGTAAAGGTAATGTGGTGGCAGGCGCATTGAGTAGGCAGAGGATGACATTTAGTCCTCTGTTTGTGGAAAGGAAAAGTTTGGAGTTTATATCGACTTTTGATTTCAGACCCTCCACCGAGTTTACACCCGGTTTATTAACATCATTAGAGGTGAGTCCTACTCTGTTGGATCAGAAAGGGACTTCACAGCGAGAGGACCCACAACTAGCAGATATCTTGATAGGTTCAGTAGAGGAGAGACTTCCAGTCACCTCAGTAGATATTCCATGGACGATAAAGGGTGGTTGCAACGAGATGGAAGGCTTTATGTTCCCCGAGTTGGGAGTCTGTTAAAGACAGCCCTTGAGGAAGCCCATCATTCTAGGATGATTATTCATCCAGGCGGTGATAAGACGTATAGAGATATGAAGAGGGTTTTCTTTTGGGCTGGAATGAAGAAAGATGTGGTGGAGTTTGTTTCTCAATGTTTGATTTGCCAGCAAGTCAAAGCTGAGCAAAAGAAGCCCGGTGGTTTACTTCATCCTTTGGAGGTCCCACAGTGGAAGTGAGAGAGCGTCTCTATGGATTTCATTGATGGTTTGCCTAAATCGAGGAAAAGCAACATCAGTATTTGGGTTATAGTTGACAGGCTTACTAAGAGCGCTCATTTCAACCCTGTTAAGAGTAAGAGGATGACAACATGGTTGACAGCAGTTTATCTTCGTGAGATAGTCCGTCTGCATGGAGTACCTTCCAGTATTGTAAGTGATCACGACCCCATTTTCACCAGTGAGTTTTGGAGGAGCTTGCAAGAGGCATTAGGTACATAGTTGTATTTGAGCACCGCATATCACCCACAGAACGGTGGACAGACTGAGAGGGTGAATTGAGTTCTTGAGGATCTTTTACGGCTGTGTATCCTAGACTTCAGAGGGACTAGGGAAGAGCACCTTCCTTTAGTAGAGTTCCCTACAACAATAGTTTCCAAGCTAGTATTGGCATGGCACCCTTCGAAGCATTGTACAGATGACCCTACAGATCACCGACTTGTTGGTGGGAATCTACAGAAATGCTTCTACTTGTACCAGAGATGGCTAGAGAAACTTTAAAAAAGATCGATTTTATCCGCAGACACATGAAGACAGCTCACGACAAGCATAAGTCCTATGCAGATAGGAGAAGGACTGACATCGAGTTTGAGGTGGGAGACATGGTTTTCGTCAAGGTATCATCCTTAAGTAATGTAGTTTGTTTTGGATCTATAGGGAAATTGGCACCAAGGTTTGTAGGGCCATTTCCTATAACAGAAAGGATTGGCCAAATGGCCTTTAGGGTAAAGCTACCAGAGAGACTGTCCGGTGTTCATGATGTTTTTCACGTTTCTCATTTAAGGAAGTGTTTGCATGATACCTCAGAAGTAGTTAATCCGAGTATGCTTAAAGAAGTAGAGGTGGAATGGGATGCGACACTTATACGAGTTCCTACCCGTATTCTTGGATCAGAGGTTAAGAAGCTACGCAACCGAGAGGTCAAGTTAATGAAAGTACAGTGGGGAGATGACAAAGTGGATGCAACTAGGGAGACTGAAGACAAGATGCATGCTTCGTACCCTTTTCTTTTCAAGGGTATATTCTTAACTTCTTTTTCTAAAGCTTTTATTCACACTTGTTTCTATCGCCTGAATATATCCTATCGATCGAAGCTTCGACCTTTAGGTAGGAAACCCACAGATATAAACATGTGTTTGAGACATGTTATGTTTGATGGATGCAAGTGGATGCAAGTGTTTGCTAGTGGTTGCTCGTGGATGCATATACACACACATTATGCACTAGATCGGCTCAATCACTCTCATACAGTATATGAGTGTGTGTGCATTTTTCTTCTTTTAGTGGATGAAAGTGGGTATACCATCATATGGTTGTTGCATTCGGATGAATGATTTCTCACACATGTAGAACTTACATGTTATAATAGGATTATTTGCATACATGTTGGATTCATGGCACTAACATACATTGCATTAAGAAGGTCAACTGAATCAGTATATTGCCTGATCTTTCTCATTAGTATAGGGACATGTACACACACCTTTGCATATGTACATATAAGCATTAGAAATCGTTTAAGGATAGTGGATGCCTATGATTGATGAATGAGTATATGGGTGATGGATGTTAGGATATGCATTCTTCTAAATTTAGAGATTTCGGGGACGAAATCCTTGGCTTTAAGTATGGGAGAAAGTAACACCCCGTAATTCTAAGGACACAATAATGATAAACTAAGGAATACTTAATTAAATATCGGGAATTAAAAAAATGGACTACGCCATTGCGTTTGTCTCAGAATTCTGGTCACAGTAGACACTAAGTTTGCGTAAAATGGACATTGTATGAGAAAATTATTAAGGTTAGAAGTTTGTATGTGCATAAGAGAATTATATATATATACACACACAAACCAAAATCAGAATTCAAAATAAATCAAAAATCAGAAGTGGGAATTAAAAGGGGGAAGTCGGCCTGTTAGGGGTTGACCCCGTCCTAGGCATGTCGACCCATGGGTCGACCCCCACTCAGGGGCGTCGACACCCATGTCGACCCTCCCCGAGATCTGGGCAGAATTCAATTTCTGAACGTTGACTCATTTCTTGACTAAATTCGTTGACACTAGGCTATAAATAGGACCTCATTCTCATTGTTTTTATTCATCGAAAATAATGGAGACAATGAGGTGCTTCCCCAACTCAGTTTGATCTAGCCTATTTTTCTTCAACAACAAGTTATACGAATTCAGAGATCTATGCTACATCATCTACGATTAATTCTCTATTCTTTAGATCCAATCACAGTGAGTTTATGTTTCTTTTAGATATAAAAACATAAAATGTAATCTTGACATGTTTATAAGGTTGGATTTAAGCCTATGCCTGTTAGTAACCTGAATCATAACAGATTTTCCATTACTTGTGCACCTGATCTATTGATTAGTGCCTATATGCCTATTCATGACATCCCTGTTCTAATAGTTTGCCTAATCATGTCACCTTATGCCTATTATGTTAGTTTTCCTAATCATGTCACCATATGCCTATTATGTAGTTTGCCTAATTATGTCATCATATGCCAGTTTTATTTACAATGCCTATTCTTGATCTCTTCTCTCCCTTTTTCCCTTTTTGTTTTTATAGCCAGGCTACCTTCGAGCCTACGCCTATCGCTGAAATACAAGAGAACACGAATTTGGGAACGATTGGGAATGATTAATTTGGGGCATAATTCATATTGTAAACATGATTGCGAAATTTGGGCTTAATTCGTACCATGAGCCAAAACTTGGGATTTGGGTGCATAATCTATACTTGATCTAAACCTTAAACTGGGGCATTACCTGTACTGTGAATCAGACGGGGATTTTGGGGCATAATGAACATGATAATTGGTTAGTAATGAAAATGCGTAGATACACAGAAATTAGAAACTGTAGCCGCATTTAGACATGAGGTTAGATTACACTTGTGGTAGAAGTCTTCCCGGAACTGCCCTGCATATCCAGCGTCCACAAGTGGTGAATCTAATGTGAGAGGTCTAAGTGCATAAGCATGTGATAGTGTTAAGACATGAGGTTAAGTCTGACTTGTGGAAGAAGTCTGTCCGGACCCAACCGGCATATCCAACATCCACTAGTGATAGACTTAATGTGGGAGGTCTAGCGCATTATAACCATAAATGAATGAATGGTGATAAACTTGTAATACTTAACCTATTTGAATCCATAAGGATTACATGAACCAGTTAACTTGAGTAGGGGTTAAGTAGACTTGCTTGAATCAGTGGGAGGGTTAAGTTAATCTTGTAAAATGTGTGGGGACGGGTTATACATATGAACCTGACAAACTTAACCTGTTGGGATTATGCAATCTTATTAAACTGGTAGGCATAACCTATTGAAATCCTAGTAGTAGGGATGCAAGCCTAGGGGAAAGCTTGTATCATCTGGAGTATGGGACCCGTTTCAGTCAGTAACCCATCTTGGTATCAAATGGGGAATCCCGAGCGAGGTCGGGGTCGGGGCACCCTTACTGGGCTGATTATAAGAGGTCACTTGAGTGAGGGTGTTGATGTCACGTTCCAACGGAGTCATGTCCATGCATGGATCCGCTTGCTAGGGAAGATAAGATGTTGTAACATCAGTAGATATGGTTGTGCACATCTTGTAAACAAAGGGTTTCCACTTTAGGAAGTGATACATCCTGCTGTGGGCCATCACAGGGTATCTACGAGTTAGGGAGATGATCGATTGGGGGTAGTAATTAGGGTACATCTAGTCTTGCTTATTTAGGAGCCCGTTCTTGTCGTTGGGGGTTAACACCTGTCAGTTTTATTAGGCTGCCTGTTATTGTATGGGGTAAAACCTATCACTAGAAGTACACCTAAGTCTACCATCTTTTACTTATTGGGATCATCTTGTTCTTGTTATACTAGTATTGGTGCAGAGAAAAGTATTAGAGAAGCGCAATGCATGATCTGTTCTGTTTATCTTGCTTACCTTGTTATACCTTCCTTATGACACTGTTATCTCACTCTCTAACTTATATGCTTGTCACAATGCTTTTACTTATTTATATGCTAAAAGTAACTGGACTCGCCAGACATTATGTCTGACCCATTTTGTTTCCACTTCTTTCTCTTTTGTTTCCCCCCAAGGTTCTCAGGATAGGAATACTCAAGCTTGATCAGGATTCTTCTTTTCTAGTTGGAGCTACTTAGATGTATTGCTCGATTCCGTATTTTCTCTACTATGGATATGTTTAAGGGATTATGCTCTTTTTATGTATCATTGTACTATGATGATGATTTTTGTACAAGGCAGAAGTTTTATGTTTTCAATATTCCAGACTTATTATGTAACTGGGTTTGAACCACGAAGCTTTTCTATTTAATAAAGTTTTAATTCCGTTGTTATTTCATATCTGTCTTGTAATGTTTCTGTTTTTGTTAACCTATAACGCTTCATGAAACTTAATGTATTCTAATAAAGAGTGACATTAACGGATATGGAGTGTCACAAACCGTATGAAAGCATGCAACTCAAGGGAAGATTGATGCACCTAAAGTTACTTCTTTGAAGTTTGAAATGAATATCACAACATCGATGTATGTAAAGACATATGGCACATGCAATCTCTCATCGATGTATTTAAAGGTATGCAACACATGAGATCAAACGAAAACAATTAACATCGTTGTAGATAAAGATATACAACACATGTGATCTCCCATAGATGTAGATAAAAATATACAACACATGAGACCAAACAAAAATGATCAACATCGATGTACATAAATATATACAACACATTTGATCTCTCATCGATTTATATAAAGATATATAACACATGAGACAACAACCTATTGATGTATATCAGGATAAACAACACATAAGGTTCCAGTTGATGTATAAAGATATACAACACATGAGATCAAATGAAAATGATCAACATTGATGTATATAAAGATATATAATACATGTGATCTCTCATTGGTATATATTAAGATATACGACACATGAGAAACAACTTCCTATCAATGTATATAAAGATATACAACACATAAGGTTCCTTGTCGATATACATAAAGATATACAACACACGAGCTCAAAAGAAAATGATCAACATCAATGTATATAAAGATGTACAACACATATGATCTCTCATTGATATATATATATATATATATATATAAAGATATACAACACATGAGATGCAGATCCTTATCGATGTATACAAAAATATACAGCACATAAAGTTCCCGTCGATGTACACAAGGATATACAACACCCGAGCTCAAACGAAAATGATCAACATCGATATATATATATATATATATATATATATATATATATAAAGATATACAACATATGTGACCTATTATCGATGTATACAAAGATATACAACATACGAGAAGCAACAAAATAACCGTACATGATCCTGAGATTTCACCCAAAAATGAAATCAAATCTCAACTAACTAAGTCCATAAATTAACTGACGAAGTAAATGCAAGTGTATCGACCAACCTATTTTTACCAAGACGTTTAATTCAATTCCTTATTCAATTGAAAAGACGATATTACTCATTTAAAACACGTAAGACTCCAAAGTAAATGAGAATACTCAATCATTACCCAAAGAATGCTAAGATGTCTCGTTAGCAAAATAAACGGGGAATGAAATGTAACAACCTGCATATTTGTTGATAATATATTTAAATAATTTATTTAAATATAACATTGTTAATCGTTAGTTAAGTATATGTCCAAAAAGTCACATTTTGCATACAGATGAATTTGGACTCGAAACCACTTCCATTGAGTTCAAAATGCCATTTACGTGATCGAAAACTATAAACATCGATATGTTTCAAGTATGTGAAAATTGGGACTTTGGGTGGGGCTTGGATGCCTAAACCTAGCTTACTTCCTTATAACTGAACTGGCCCACTTCTCTCCCATTCAGTCTTGCACTTCAAAAGAAAATAGAAATGGAGAGAGGAAAGGGAAATTAAAATTCCCTAAACCAAGTTCATCCTAGGAGCTCCAATTCTTGTTGAAATCAAGAGAAAATCAAGTGTAAAAGCTTGGGAAAGCCTCCTCTTCATCTTCTCCATCTTCTATAGCTTTTCTCCTCTTTTATTTTTGAGAATTCCTAAACCTAACTCATAGGAATTTTGTTGATATGTTCTTAGATTGGAGATTCAAGAATTTTATTTGAAGAGAGGTTGCTCTAGCTTGCTATTGGATCGATTCATTATTTCAAAACAAGCAAAGGTGAGTTCTTTGAGAACTAACATCTATGCCTTAAGCTATATGCTTGTCTGGTGTGCCTATGGCACGTGTATGTTGTGTATGTGTTGTGTTATTTGGATTGTTTTGTGTGAACATTCCATTTCTTGAGTTTGGAATTCGGTAATATGTGAATCCTTGTGTAAAACTTTAAGTGAGTTTAATTTGCGCAATATCGATTGTTTTGACAAGCCTTGGATGCTTCATTTTTGCATAGGAAACACTATAAGCCTTTGGGCATTTGCCGATATCGTTTTGAGCATGTTATCTAGGCAAATTTATGCTAATTCCCAGGTTTAGACGTCTGAATTTTTTAGGTTAGACGTCTGACCTGCTTCAAATAATTATAAAAATAGACAGAGCGCAATTCAAAAGTCTGAATTTTCATTTCAGATGTCTAAATCTCAGACAGAGACTTATGTCTCTGGATTACCCGATTAAGATGTCTGAATTTATATTTTAGATGCCTGAAACCTGTTTTTCTGCTGTTGACCAGTGGAGAACACGGTCAACAGTTCAGATCCATTTGAGCTCATTCGCGGCCGAGTTTCGGCCCATTTCGCCTTCGTTTGTGCCTTTTCAGTTTCTCTGCCTTGCAGATTTCTGCATTTTGATTTCATTGACTTTTGATTTATTTGTAGTGAATGAAATTATAATCAATGGTCGTGAGATCATGTTAACGCTATTAAAACATGAATTCTTAGTTCGGTCATCATTTCGATCGCTATTACACGAGATTTGCCACTTTGAAATTATATAAAAGGGTTTTAATTTATTAGTAGATACCAATTGTTTTACTAAATGGTTTCTAATCTGACTTCATTATATGAAGTTATTTTATAAATCAGTTTGCAAATCTACTAGTATATATTTTATAAACCTTCTACTCATTCGTATGAGAAATCTCATTAAACGCCTTAGTAAAAACAAGGACTATGACCCCTTGTGTTTGCTTAGACGGTTAATTCTTAGACTCATTCGATTGAACACCGTGGCAATGATCATTTCGTATTTCTAGTGGTGTATACAACTTGTTCGTAAATATTCGAGTAGAGCAAGTGGTTATGGGACATGTAGCTCTTATATTTTCTAGCTTAGTGTAGTTTACACTATACTCGATCTTCGGATCAATCCAACCTTCGGGTCCTTTGATAATCTTCCGATCATCCTATGGATCTTCATATCATCTCGGGTTATGTTCCCTTTATAGAACTTTGGTTCATTCATTGGAGTTGTATTTTCCAAGTGGGAATGTGTATTCCCTAATCTTCAGATCATATCGAATTGTGTTATCAAATCTTGTGTCTCTTTGATAGTGTTATCAATTTGGGATTATTTGATATGGGTCATTAGTTGTTGTCGTCGTGATATCGTGTTATCGATTTTGTGTTGACTTGATAGGAGATATCTTATGCTATACAATATTGTGTTGTTTTGGATATGTGCTAATATTCCTTGTGAGTAGCTATATCTTCAGAGTACGATAATCTTTTGTAGCATCGAGATTTCTATGAGATATATTGTAAACACTTTTCAAGCCTTCACATTTTATGTGACTATAATTGTGTATTACATGTGCGTCATTATTTGTTTATATCTCTATTTCTATCTCAGTTTATTATGATGTGTACACCTAGACTGATCCGTTTATTGTTTATTCTTATAAATAATACTCAGGTCTGACCGAGTATTATAGGTGCATCTCATGACTTCTAGCAGGGACCATTATTGGCTTTTGCTCTCTACATTCGAGTTGTAGTTATTGAGTTTTATATGTATATGAGATAGTGTCACCTTTGTATGCATATTCGTTTGGTTAGAGC
Organism: Allium sativum; assembly: GCA_030737875.1. NCBI lineage: Eukaryota > Viridiplantae > Streptophyta > Magnoliopsida > Asparagales > Amaryllidaceae > Allium > Allium sativum. The sequence continues at coordinate 1,032,245,796 of CM060916.1, read as the reverse complement.
TTGTACCTTTTCTTTTGTTGTATTGTGGATCAACTATGACCACTATCTTTGTATTTATACTCATGTGTTATATCCATATTTATTTCCGCCTTAGTGGTATGAATAGCTGAATCTAACTCTGATTTTATTGTCATATATTTTATATTACTTTCTGAATTATATATAGCCTCTGTGTAGTAGTTTTGAACTTGAATTAGTTGTGTCAGATTTCATCATGAGATTTGAAAAGTAAGACCACATTATCCGATATGTTTAACAGTCGTTCAAAACTATTATACTGATGGTGTCTCCTTAACAGCCTTATTCTGCGGGTTAATTGACACCGTTGCTTCAAATGGCCTTGGCTAACGCGAGCATAGAGGTAGGGCATTACACTTGGTATCAGAGCTAAGTTCAAAACAATATAAGATATAATGTTGAGGGTCGTTGTCCTAAGTCTCTCTTAGGAAATCGTGTTTTAGGATTTAGCTCGAGTCTTAGGACCCGTCATATCCTACCATATATCATGATCCTTGTTTGGCCAATTAAAAGTATTTGAGTTAATTTTGTGAATCTTGGCTGAGACAAACCTTGATTCCCGTCCCTTTCCTTGTGTAGGAATTCAAACTATTTCAAGTTTTTTGGTTGAAATAACTTTTGTGGACTCAGTTTTGATATATCGAAATACATAGATTTTGCAAACCTATGTTTTGTGAAAATTCTTACATGCTACCTTGAGTTTTCGTCACCCATTTATTTTTCTATCGAGATGAATTTAGTTTTCTTTGGGTAATGATTTGGTATTCTCTTCTTTTTTTGAGTGTTACTTGTTTCAAATAAGTAATTTTTCCTTTTCGATTGAATAAGGAATTTAATTAAACGTCTTAGTAAAAATGCGTGGGTCGACACACTTGTGTTTACTTCATCGGTTAATTTCTAGAATTAGCCAGTTGAGAATCATTTTGGAATTATATACATCGATGAGAAATCACATGTGTTGTGTGCCTTTATATACATCGATGTTGATCATTTTCTGTTTTAGCAATGTGTAGTCAACTCGTCTTTGGACGGAATGCATCGAGCTGTGTGCTCACCAGAGCCGTGTGCACACCCAAGCCGTGTGCTCACCCAAGCCGTGTGCTCACCATTAAGTTGTATCCTCACCTGTGCTCACCATTTAGTTGTGTGACCACAACCAGAGTTTGTGCTCAGAAATATAAGTTAGCTACCTAGTGATCACATGTGTTGTATATCTCTAAGTACATAGGTGTTGTACATTTTCCTTTATGGTGAGAAGCAACCTCGTCATGAGACGAACTGTTTAGTCAAATCTCTAATGGGATTGTGTATTCCAACCCGAGTGGGATTGTTTATTACCAATGGAATTTTGTATACCAACCCGAGTTGAAATGTGTATTCCTAGCGGTATGAAGCCACCACGTCAGTGAGGCAAAGGCTTAGTTAGAGTTCTTTGCAGTGTAGGACCACCTTGTTGAATGACAAAAAGCTCTACGCGATGATTTGCAACCTCGTGGTAAACAAGATTGCTTATCCCTCCACCAAGTTTAAATTTTTTCAACTTAATGATTTTCTAATTGAGTTGTGCGCTCATTCATAATTTATAGTGGATTTTGCAATTTTCTCGTAAATACACTAGTTAAGTCAGTGGTTATAGGACATTTGGTTAAACTCGCCTATTTACCAGCTTAACGTAAAATTTCGCTTCCATTGTTGATTTTTTATGATCACTTTGCAATTCATGGAATTATATGCTTGCACTTGTTTTAGTTTGAACGTTACTCCATTTATATTTTCCTAGATTCCTTTGTGTGATTTAAAGAATTCGAGTGATTCGAGTTTTTTCAAATTATCTCGAATATTCTTTCAAAAAAATGATAAGCTATATTTTGCTTATCAATCTTAGCCTCTTGTTTTTGGATTTCGATTTGTGATCTTTGGGCTCTCGTGATTAGGGGTTAACAAATATTCCAATTTATTTTGTTAACCTTAATGAACCAAAGTTTTTGTGTGGTCCTAACCTGACTGGTTTGACCTAACTATTGTTGGCAATATCCATGTGAATTTGAAACCCAAAAGTTTCTAAGTTCTATGAAATTCTTTCTACATCTACCATTTATCATGTTTTCGTGATTTAGAAGTTGTTCGTGAAATATTAGAGGACATGCTAATATTTGAAATTTGAGATTTATGGGGTTAAATCAAAACTTAAATTTCCAATTTATTTGTTTTTGGGAATGTTTGAGGTCGTGCTAATATTTCCAATTCATGGTGTATAACTCGAATTTTATTTCATGATTTTGTTTCCCCAACAAGATCGCATATTCTTGTGAATGGGATATATATGACCAATATATACATCCTTTTCAATATAAGAAAATCTGATAAGCTAGAATACTTTTTAGAAATTTTTAATTGATAAAATTTTCTAGCTAAACACGTGATAGGGAATGTTCAGCGATTTTGGATAGTCAATATTTCCTAGTTGAATTTGAATGTTTAATCAGTTTGGGTTGAAAACATAAGGAAATAGGCTTATAATTTATAAACCAATTGAATGTTAAATGAATTAATTAAATTTAATTAAAACGAGCTTATCTCTTAGCCGTAGTTCGTAATTTTTGGTTTGAATTTCAAATGAGTGTGTAGGATCTAATACAAGTCGGAATTCTTTGAAACAAGAATTATCTGGATATATTGGATTATAGTTTTCTAACGGAAGAAAAAGATTTGAGTTTAATCTTGTAAATTTGGAGTTATGTCTAAACCAATTTTTCAAAAAAAATTGCGATAAGGTTTTACATGATTAAAATTCAAAAAATTATTGAAATTGAGGGTTTAGAATATATAGAATTTAAGTAAGAAAATTCTACCTTCTTAAAAACACTTATGGGAAGAATATATTAGTTGCTTGTATATGTTCGTAACTTTTATTCTAACATTATACATGTATATACTTAAGTTATATTGTGACTATAACTCAAAATTAAAATGTGTTTAGATTATTCATAAGTGAATATTCTTGAGTTAATCTATTCTATGTAGAGACTTTTTGTTGATGCGTGGTTATTATCGGTATTGAATTTTTCCTTAAGTAATTGCGAGGACGCAATTTTTTAAGAGGGGAAGTCTATAACAACTTGCATATTTGACGATAATATATTTGAATAATTTGTTTAAATATAACTTCGTTAATTGTTAATCGAGTGTGTGTCCAAAAAGTCACATTTTGCATACGGATGAATTTGGACTCGAAACCACTTCATTGAGTTCTAAATGTCGTTAACGTAATCGAAAACTACAAACATCGATATGTTTTGAGTATGTGAATATTGGGACTTTGGTTGAGGCTTGGATGGCGAAACCTAATCTACTTCCTTATAACTGAACTAGCCCACTTCTCACTCTAGCACTTCAAAATAAAAATGAAATGGGGAGAGGAAAGGGAAATTAAAATTCCCTAAACCTAGTTCATCCTAGGAGCTCCAATTCTTGTTGAAATCAAGAGGAATCAAGTGTAGAAGCTTGGGTAAGCCTACCTTTCATCTTCTCCATCTTCTCTGGCATATCTCCTCTTCTGTTTTTGAGAATTCCTAAACTAACTCATAGGAATTTTGTTGATATGTTCTTAGATTGGAGATTCAAGAGTTTTGTTCGAAAAGAGGTTGCTTTTGCTTGCTATTGGATCGATTCCTTATTTCTAAACAAGCAAAGGTGAATTCTTTGAGAACTCACATCTATGCCTCAAGCTATATGCTTGTCTAGTGTTCCTATGGCCTGTGTATGTTGTGTATGTGTTGTGTTATTTTGATTGTTTTGTGTGAACATTCCATTTCTTGAGTTTGGAATTTGATAATATGCAAATCCTTATGTAAAACTTTAAGTGAGTTTAATTTGTGAGATATCGGTTGTTACGACATGCCATGGTTGCTTCATTTTTGTGTAGGAAACATTATAAGCCTTCGCGCATTTGCCGATATCGTTTGGAGCATGTTTTCTAGGCAAAATTATGCTCAGGCCCAGATTTAAAAGTTTGAATATTTTAGGTCAAACGTCTGACCAACTTCAAATAATTAAAAAAAGAGACAGAGCGCAATTCAGAAGTCTAAATTTTTATTTCAAATGTCTGAATTGCAATTCAGAAGTCTGAATTTTCCAATTTAGATATCTGAATCTCAGATAGAGACTTATGTCTCTGGAAAACCCAATTCAGACATCTGAATTTATATTTCATACGTTTGAATCGTGTTTTTCTGTTGCTGACCAATGGAGACCATGGTCAACAGATTAGGTCCATTTGAGCTCGTTTCCGGCCGAGTTTCAGCCCATTTTGCCTTTGTCTGTGACTTTTCAGTTTCTCTAATATGCAAATTTCTGCATGTTGATTTCATTGACTTTCGATTTATTCGTGATGAACGAAATTATAATCAATAGTCGTGAGATCATGTTTACATTATTAAAAAGTGAATTCTTAGTTTGGTCGTCATTTCGATCGCTGTTACATGAGATTTGCCACTTTGAAATTATATAAAAGGGTTTTAATTTATTAGTAGATACCAAATCTTTTACTAAATGGTTTCTAATCCGACTTCGTTATATGAATTTATTTTATAAATTGATTTACAAATCTACTAGTATATATTTTATAAACCTTTTTCTTGTTCGAATGAGAAATCTATTTAAACACCTTAGTAAAAACAAGGACTATGAACCCTTGTGTTTCCTTTGATGGTTAATTATTAGACTCATTTGATTGAACACCATGGCAATGTTCATTTCATATTTCTAGTGGAATATATAGCTTGTTCGTAAATATTCGAGTAGAGAAAGTGGTTATGGGACATGTAGCTCGACTTTTATATTTATTAGCTTGGCGTAATTTACAGTATACTCAATCTTCAGATCAATCCGACCTTTGGGTCATTTTCATGATCTTCTGATCTTCCCGCGGATCTTCGGATCATATCAAGTTGTTTTCTCTTTATGGAGCTTTAGTTCATTCATTGGAATTGTGTGTTCCAAGTGGGAACGTGTACTCCTTGATCTTCAGATGATCTTGAATTGTGTTATAAAATCTTGTGTTTCTTTGATAGGTGTTATTAATTCAGGTTTATTTGATATGGGTCATCAGTTGTTGTCGTCTTGATATTGTGTTATCGATCTTGTGTTTACTTGATAGGAGATATGTTGTGCTATCCAATTTTGTGTTGTTTTGGATATGTGCTAATATTCTTCGTGAGTAGCTATATCTTTAGAGTGTGATAATCTTCAATAACATCGAGATTTCTATGAGATATATTGTAAACACTTTTCAATCCTTCACACTTTATGTGACTATTATTGTGTATTACATATGCGTCATTATCTGTTTATATCTCTATTTCTATCTCAGTTTATTATGATGAGTACATCTAGACTGATCTATTTGTTGTTATTCTTATAAATAATACTCAGGTCAAACCAAGTATTACAGGTTCATCTAATGACTTCTTGCGCAGACCATTCTTCGCTTTTTCTATCTACATTCAAGTTTTAGTTATTGATTTTTATATGTATATGAGATAATATCACCTTTGTATGCATATTCTTTTAGCTAGAGCTTGTAACTATTGTTTGGTTGTATAGTGGATCAACTATGACCACTCTCTTTGTATTTATACTCATGTGTTATATTCATATCTATTTCCGCTTTACTGATATGAATATCTGTGTCTGACTATGATTTTATTGTTAGGTATTTTATATTGTTTTCCGAATTATATATAGCCGTTGTGTAGCAGTTTTGAACATGAATTAGATGTGTCGGATTTCCTCATCAGATTTGAAAAGTAAGACCACATTATCCGATACATTTAACACTCGTTCAAAGCTATTATACAAATGGTCGCTCCTCAACGGCCTTATTCTTCTGGTTAGTTGACACCGTTACTAGCAATGGCCTTAGCTAACGTGAGTATAGAGGTGGGGCGTTACTCGATAACTCAAGGTAACATGTAAATAATTAGCTTTTGACATTTAAGGACAAAGCGTCATACGCCCTCTTGACCAATGTAATGGCCTAGATTTTATTAAATAATATTTAATTAATTTTAAATATTTAAAACAATTTCTTTTAAGAAATAATGACTTGGAATTTATTTAATTTAAGGTTTGAACAAACAATTTATAATATAATTAAAAATGAGCTCACAACAACGAGTGTTGACACGCTTTTTAGTAAAAGCTGCCACACGTCAAGTATTTGTTGAGTGATGTGCTCATGCGTTAAAAAGTCACGTCGCACCTGGATTCGAAATTCTAGGGTCGAAATCCTAGGTTCAAAATTCTAGGGTCGAAATTCTTGGTTTGAAATTCTGGGTTCAAAATTCTAGGGTCGAAATTTTGGGTTCGGAATTCTAGAGTCGAAATTCTAGGTTCGAAATTCTAGGTTCGAAATTCTGGTGTTAGTGTCGAACAACTATAAAACCTGTGTCTCCCCGCATTTATTTACTTTACTGCTCATTTGGATTCATACATGCACATTCCGTGTTAGCATGCGAGAATTTTCCGCGTCAACAACGGGCAATTCGTAATATTATGTTTTGAACTTTAAATGAATTTATATGATCGAATATAAGTCCGAATTCGTTGAAACAAGAAATGTTCGAATCTTTTGAACTATATTTTTCTAATAAAAGTAAAAAATCGAGATTTCATCTTGTAGATTGCAAGTTATGTCCAATCCAAATTTTCAGAAAGTTGTTGTGGAATTGTTTATAACCATAACGATTTATTTAATAAAATAAAAGAATTTTATTATAAATTGAATATCGATTTAACTAGAAAATGGAGGTATCGAGTTATGAATCCAAGTATGTTTATTTTGGAGCTATATGATACTCTATTGGGATATATACGATAATATTAATTTATTATTATTAAATTGAATTATTATTGAATTTAAATTATATTATATCGATTTAAATGTGTACTGAAAAATAACCATTTTGCAAATAATCTCGAATTTCGATGAAACCAATTTTATCGGATCTGTAATGATACATTATTGTAAAATTCCAAATTTCGGATCAATCGGAGTTATGCATGACCATGCGAGGCATAAATGTTCAATGTATACACGTATGAATACAAAATCGATAATTTAAGCCCAAACTAGCGCTATTTGATAAAACAGACTCGAATTTCGACGAAACAATTTTCATTAGGACCGTAATTTCAAATTATAGTTATATGTCAATTTTCACCACGAAAGGAGTTCGTATGTGCCATTGAAAATTTATAAACAAAAATCAAAGATAACGATAGGCATCGACTAATACAATAATCAAGTAGAATAATAATAAAATGAAAATATCTACCCTATAAATAACCGTTAATATCTCCTAAACCAAATCCCCAAAATTTCAGTCTTCATATTTTGCAAATAAGTTCGTTTTACGATTTAATTTTTATCTTCCAAACAGTGATGAATTGTTGGAAGTCGCCAACTGGAAAGTTGTAGATCGGATTGAGTGCAACACACTGACCAAGTTTCATAGCCAACGGACGCCCGAGGTAGCCGGAAATCACCCACGATCAGAGAGGGTGAGTTTTGGTTTATCTCATTATGCGTGCAAACGAGGGAGAGTTAGGTGATGGTATAAACTAGGAAGATGGAAAGGAGAGGGAGGTCGAGAAGTTTCATGTTGGTCGGTCGACCTAATATAGATTGTGGTGGTCGTGGTTTCGAGATGGTTAGAGATGTTCGGTTTGGGGTAACAGCGGTTGGAAATTGTCTTGTAGCCGCCGATGGAGACACTTTCAGGCAGAGTTCCCAACTAGAGAAAAGTTGGGGATGGCAAGGCACGTCAACTTGAGGTGGGGGCAACTCGATTGGTGGTTAGTGGTGGGAAAATCGCAGTTCGAAGGTTTGTCAGTCATGGGCATTTTAAGGAACGACAGTACCACCGATGGAGTCGGCCTAGCCAGCGGTGTCGCGACTCACGTAGTGGGTGGTGGAAGTAGAGTGTGGTGGCACTTCAGTCAACCCAAGTGATGGCGGCGGTGAAGTTTTGAGGTGGAGCACGAATAGTGAACATAGGAGGAAGAGAATTAAAGAGGTTAATTAATTTTTAGTTAACGCTAATGACCATATTCAAACGCGTATATCTCTCTCGTATGAACTTAGAATTCAATGAAACAAGTTGCTATGGAATCGTGGAGAAGAATACTACGTGTACAAACTAGTTTGAATGAGATTATAGCTAGTTGGAATTTTGAATTAAATTAAACCCACGTTTAATTTAATTTGAAACAATCGTTATTGCTACAGTTAGAAATCTGTGCTAGAAATATTTTTATTCAACTTGAAAAATTATTATAATCGTCAATTGATTATATATTGATTTCTTGTTGTTGCTATGATTACTTCGTGGATGATGGATGTTTATTGCATTTTTATTATTATTGTTTATGTACGTGTAAGAATTAACAGATATAGGGTCGCACATCTTTGCTGCTATGACTCCGACCTCTTCCTTCTTTCGATCTTATTGGTCGTCGGCATCATCCTCTTTCTAGGGTAAACAAGACAACGCTAATCATCACCACTGGATTTCTTGGGACATCGTTTGTCATCCCAAAGGTAAATGAGGTTTAGGCCTTCGAAATCCTGAGGGTATTTGTACTGTCTTTGCTAGAAAGTTGTGGGTACGGTTTGGAGCTAACAATTCCTTTTGGGAATTGTTTTTATACGCCAAGAAACGCAGACTGCTAGCCACGTATTTCACCGGTGTCCCAACCTACGCTAGTGAGATATGGAAGCGGATGCAATCCGTGAAGCTCTTCTATGACACTCGTGATGGGTAGGGGTTTTCGTACGTGAGCCAATCATGTTTACCTTATGGTATATTTTATCTAAAGATATACGACGCACGGAAGGTGGTTTTTTATCCTTGTGCATGGAGTTCAAATCCATATGGAGAGATCTCCCTGGAAAAATCCAATATGCGAAGTTGACATTGGATATGAGTTGATTCAATTTCTTTCTTAATCGTATATTTAATATTAATTGTTTTTGCGTTGTTGTGGATGATGTCCTGAATAAGATCATCCTTAACCCAACAAGTTATGTTAGTTAGCTATCAAATATAACAATGTTTTAAAAGACATGTTTTGATAAATCTTTTGAGTAAGATGGAAGTTTTTCGAATTTAATTAATCAGATTAGGATAGAAATGATCCTCGAATATTTGGTATTAATTACCGTTGTGTAGACGTTTACTATTTTGAGGAATTTGGAAGATGTTTATATCATCATTTCACTTATAGTGTTCATTGATTATGATAATTGTTGTTGAATATAAGTGGATATAAATTCTGTTTGAATTGTTATATTTAATATCAGTTGGTTTGGGGTTTGTCGTGAATGGTGTCTTTAACAACACCGTTCTTTAATCTAGTTAAAGATGAAATTATGTTTGTAATTTTAGAAAGTTATAATCTTTTAATTAAGATTAATTGAATCTTTTAATCAAGATTAAATGAATTTTCCAAAGTTAAGTTTTCCAATTAATGAATTAAATTGGAATTGAATGGGAATCGATTTAGTGATAATCGAGATGGGTCTCTGTGGATGAAGACCTTTAATATTTAAGCAATTTGAAAGGCTTTGCTGTTATTCCACTTATAATACTAGTCCGATGTGGGAATTCATATCGAATGTGAGCTGATATGATTTCCATGAAGAATTTAATTAAAATGAAAGTATGATTTTGGGTTTATCGTGAACGATGTTTTAAATAACATTTGTTCTTTAACCAATTAAAGGAAATGATGATTATCCAAGATAAGTTGAAGAGTAATATTTATTCAATTGTCTACAAAGATTTAGTGGAAGTGTTTTCCCTAGCAAACGATAATGGGAACAAAGGTAAAAAATCGCTTAAAAGAAGATAAGCATGTTTTCACGTAAGTGATAGGATTAAGTAATCATAAGTATGATTTTTGAGATAGAGATAGGAATAAGGAAAGATAATGTGATCCACCATATCCAATGATTAATGAATGGGTTGGGTTCGGGATAAATATGTTTTCCTGCAAAGATAATTGAAATCTTTAATTAGATTTGAAAGAAGGCAATTAAACTTACCAAAATACGATGGGGATTTGATGTGGAGTACCACCTGTTTTTATCCATGGTACGAATCAGATGGGAATAGGATAATGATTTGAGAAATTACCTTTTACATGAGATTAAATATTCTCGATAAAGTGTAAAACTCAGTTTGAGTTAAATTTGTGAAATGATATTTTATAATCTTTTGAAATGGTTTCCAAGGAAGGATTTAAACAAGAGTTCAAAGAACGAAAATATTTGATAAGATTCAAGGGAGTAATTCTCAATGTAGGGAATGAGTTGAGTAAAAGAATATTCCTAAGTGGAATGAGACTCATGATATGTTTATATATCAATATTGGTTTTAAAGATGCGCTAGTTATTTCAGATAGACCGGGTTCCAACCCATTCTGAATAACTATATGATGAGTATTGAAAATACTTGAAGACGGTGGTTGAAGACCAGGGATATTCACATTGTTTGGATTTATTGCTGATGTCTCGATTGGGGTGTACACCGAAGGCGGGGTTATAAGTGGAAGTGGTCCGAACGTACTTGTTGATTGTATGGATATATAAGGACCTCTCTCCTTTATTGGATGACGAATATGGTGCCTTCGGTTTCGTTCACAACCCAGAATGAACTTGTAAATATATTTGTCTGATGTTGTATTTTACGACGTAATAGTTTGGTTTCTATTGATGATATATCAAGTGGTGGTGGAGGATTTATCCTTTTAGCTTAGCACCCTCCTCTGAGACATATGTACTTAGAGGGTGATATATTAATAGACACTAGTTATATGTTTTGGATTGACAATGTGGCATGCTAAGTGATGAGCAATTGACGATCAAAGCTTTTTGTTGAAATGCAGAGCTTTATGTATAAGCGTGACTTCAGGCCTCACAACTGGTAATGAGATGAAATAGGATGAACTACAACAGAGATAAGGACTAACATTTACTTTTACTTTGAGTAAGTGAAGCTATGGTTGTGAAGCCTAGGAAATTTCCTTAGTGGATGATAGATCGAGGCGCCTCGGAATGGTCAAAAGATACCGTGAGACGTTATGTTTAGGAGAGATTCCAACTACACCTTTTTATAAGTGGGTCGTTCTACCTCTACAGAAAGGAGCATTTGTTGATCCTTTGACATCCCGCTAGAGGTGTTTCGGAACGCGGTATGGAAGATCCTTTGCCTTGGTCATTGACGGAACCAAACTTCCAATGCGAGCCTTTTACGGTTTTAGTTGTAATCTATGTATGTAGACATAATATATGGTACCTATATCTTCTAGGATTTATATATTAATTTTCGAAAGTGATTTCCACATTATGCACCAGTGATAATAAAAGAGACTTTCGTGTACCAAGCATATTTGGTTATCATAAGGAAAAAATTGCTTCTTTGGTATGTGTTGCATTATGGTAGCTATTTTAGTTTTCACACTAGTCCCATGATGGATCTAGAGTTTATTGTTTTTTCCCTAAACTCTTGGTGCTCATATTTTCCACATGGGTAGCCTAGTAGTTTTGGTTTGCAAATATTTTATAGAGCATGTGCTGGATTGAAGCTAAGAGCTGTGTCTAGAGCATTTTATTTCTTCCGCTGAGAGTTTATGTTTTCCGCTGTGCATGTATTTACTACTATACTCTGATGTAAAAATTATTCCAATGATAATTAAAAATTAATTTTGTTCAGTTCTTATGCGTTGTAATCCCAAGCGATACATCTTATCGATCGGTTTAAGTTGGTTTAACCATCGATTTGAATCAGGCAAAAAGGCTCATCACAACCAAAATCAAAGAAACTCCAAAAAAGAATAATTCAAAAAATGACAACAACACTAACGATAGAAGGAAATGTATCTTAGTTAAGAAGGATCACTTCTTTCTCTTATTTTGGATTTCAAGACATGCCGAAATATGATGGTTTAAACTTTTGCAAAAGCGACAAAATAGGAGTTTTCGAACAATCATTAACAAAGTGGTCTTTAGCATCATAATTGAAACATGCCCTATGACTAGGTGTAGAAGTTTTTGTCATCAAAGTTGCTTGCTTAGTTTACTTCTTAGTAACCCCATTATCAACGTTGCTTACTATGTCAGCTTCCTCAAGATGGAGCGCGATATCCACGAGCATATCAAAAGGCTCGGCTAACTTAAGAACTAAGGTCTTCTTGAGATTTTTATTCTACCCATACACAAATATCTGGTTTTTTCTTGGCGGTATTGATATACTTGAGCCCGTATTTAAAGAGAGAGTCGAACAATGCTACATACTTTGCCACGGAAGAATTACCGTGAGCAAGGTCTTCGAAGCGTTAGGCTAATTCTTATTTCTCTCCCTTCGGTACAAACTTAGCTTCGAACCTTTCTTGGAATTGCTTCCAAGTTAGATCTTTCTCTTGACACTACTGCAAAAATGGTCAGTTGCTTCGCCTCATTTTCTTCGGTTGTCTTTAAAACTGAAGCAAATAATAATAGTTTCTTCCGTTCCTTCACTACAACGGAAGCAACTACTTCGTAGGAAGTAGTAGAAATTTTTTATGTAGAAAATTGCTTCGGGTATCGTAGGAATCGAAGCAACTGTTTGAAGCCAATATAGCTAATTGCTTCTAATCTTTGTACAACCAATGTTTAAAACGTGAGCCAATATATAGCACTAAATATAAAAAAGTCTGTTTAATGAAATCCGACGTTTTAGACTGGAGCAAAGAATACGCAGAAAAGGTTTACCACTACTTTTTTGGCCGTAAAGATATTCTCGTGCTTACCCTTTCCATCTTTTCACTAAATCAGATATTCTTTTTTTTCTTTTCTAAATCGATTATCCAATTATTTTGTGTTTTCTAAATCACTTACCCTTTTGTTTTTTCGATTCAGGTGTCAGTTCTCCAATAATCCATGTTTTTTCAGTCGCTAATTCAGACTATCAGATAATCCACGCCCTATCGAATCTTATTTTGCTTCTCAGGTATTCGGTTTCGATTGATTTATTTTATTTTATTTTAGTTTTGCTATTTCTGATAATCCTTTTTAATCTGTACAACGTGATTGTTTGATTTTGGCTACTAATCATCTTGAAGTTTTCCTATTGAAACTAATGTTAGTTTATGTAGATTTGCATTTGTCATCAAACAGTTTCAGATGCAGATAACATTATATCTGCATTCAAAATCTATTTTGCATGTTTGTGTTTATGGATGTCGATGAATTTCAAATAATTATAACATTCATAAATAAATGTTAAGTGTAAAATCAAGATCTGTTTTTGAACATATTTTCCATCTTTGGAGCACCATTCCTAAAATTGTTACATTTTAGCTTAGATAACTACTAATTTAGCAGATGTTTGAATAGGAAATCCAGTAACTGAGTAGATTGTGATTGTCTGTGAAATATTGCTTATGAACTGAGCTCTATTTCTTTTCCTTAGACTTCTTTGCCCATACCCGCTATTTTGTTGTGCCACTGAAAATTGTGGATGCTTTATAAAAGGATTTTGGGTCTGTTATGTTTCATTTTAACCATTATCAGGCAAAAAGTATGAAAAAGTTGAAGAAATCGTCTAAAATTCCTAACTATAAGAATGAATGACGGAAGTAATAAAATGCTTTATGGCTCTTTCTTTTTGAAAAATATATGATAAAATCATCTTCCTTTTTAGCTTTGGACTAAATATGTCTTTAACTCGACTAGGTAAAACTTAAAATATATTTTAAAAAATCTATAGAAATGCAGTTTAAACATTTTGATAGTATTATTTACGGTTGTATAAACAATGCAAACAATTTTCGACATATGTATTTGTAAAATCCGTAGCATCAATTTGAACATATGTATTTGTAAAGCTTAAAGTATATATTAAAATTGAAAAGTCATCAAGAAATTTTCATTATCTAACTTATCAATTTGAACAATTTTCATTATCTAACATATGAAGTATTTTTAATATATTATCTAATGTGCAATATTTTTAACATATTATCTAACATATGCAGTATCAATTTGAACAATTTTCATAAATTTTCATTGAAAAGTTATTTGCACGTTTCATGTGGAAAGTGCGCTATAGTAAATCAATTGCAAGTTGCAATAGTTCGTGCAATAGTAAGGTTAGTAAATGAAGTGTTTGATAAAAGCTTGATAGGCTGGTTGTATAGCATTGCAAAAATTTAAAAACTTTAACTTCATAAACCGAAATTGCCCAACTCTGACCAAGAGAGATGAATACAGGTAGTTAAATTTCCATTTACAAATAATGTTTTAAACTACTTTAGGACCTTGTCAAAAGATTAGTAATTTTTGGTTAAAATTTCAAAAGTAGCTTAAAAAAGGTTCCATTTTAGCTGGTTTGTTTGGTTTTTAAAGCTACATCTGATTTTAGTTGATGTGTACAGTAATTTTGATTTATTTGATTACAGGTTTGATCAATTTACCTTTTTAATGCAATTTAATGATATAAATTATGTATCATATAGCGTTATTTTATTGATAACACATAAATTACCTTTAGCATTAACTGTATGTAACCATTAAATCATTTTAATTCAAAACAAGTTAAATTATTTTAATCCAATTTTCACTTTCCTTGTTTGTGTCTTAAGTTGAGCTGATATCTCCGCTACAGGTAAGAACTGTTTTGTTTTTTTGCAGAAAATTTTATTATAGTTATCCATATCAAAATGATATCTTTGGCACCTTTTAAAAGTACTGGTGTGCCATAAATCCATTATTGTGTTGAATGTAATATTTTTGGAAACTACTGGGAAAAATACTAAAATCCCATCTCTTATGGGTAACAACGGTTCTATATGCAAAGCATAAATGGTATGTTATTCAATTTGAAAATAAAGTTTTACACTGTCCACTTTACATTGTTTACTAACATACAAAAATGGATGATTTGAGTTTACTTATATGTGTCTTGTGTTTTGGTAGTTTGTTTTTGTGTGTCACTTAGCCAGAATTAGTAGTTTATTTGTTACAAGTTAAACATTAGTGGGAAATTTAAGTTGGTTATCCATGCTTGTTCCTTCTTACAATCTCTTGAAAATAACCAAGAAAATTAGTTGTACTCAAGTTATTGGCTTTATTTATGAACTCCCAAATAAATGTATGTACCTTTTCCAACGTCTGCAGACTTGGAAAAAATGCAGAAAACTTTCTCTGTAGGCATACTCTGATATTCTTAATGTTCTATGTGTGCAAATTTTGAGGGATAATTTCGCTATTCTGGTATTTATTTTATTTTCTTTTTATGTTTTTGGTGGGTTATGCTACTTTGATGGTCTAATATTTGTCACTTGAAAAGAAAAAATAATCATACACGGAAGTTTCTGAATTTCTTTTTTGAGATTTTTCTCGTCTTGTATCACTTTCATTCACTACACCAGAAATGCGATTTTGCCACGGCTTTGGACCGTGGCTAAATAGTTTTGCCACGGCTTTGAGCCGTGGTAAAACTGGGTGTGGCATTTTTTTTGCCACGGCTTTTAACCGTGGCAATATATTCTTTTGCCACGGCCTTTAACCGTGGCAATATATTCTTTTGCCATGGTTCTAAGCCGTGGCAAACTTTGGTTGTGTTTTTTTAAACAATTTAGCCACGGTTTTCGACCATGGCTGAATTAAAGTGAAAAACTATAAAAAAAAATCCCGTACCCCTCAACCTGAAACATAACGCACCAATTTAAATAAAATATGAGCACATTATATCCATCAATATTAATTTTCAAAGCTCATACTTAATTAGCAAGAATACAACATATCTAAACTAAAAACTATATAGTTCAACTTCAATTCAAATTGCATACTTCAAAGTTCAATTATGTCTATTTTCAAATTACAAACCCTTACTTTATTGTTCAATTATGCTTATTTTCAAATTACACACTCATACTTCAAAGTTCAAATTACAGACTCTTACTTCAAAGTTCAAATTACGGACCCTTACTTCACGTGATAAAACCTTCCCAAGCTCCACTAAAAGCATCAACTTCAAACAACTAAAACCTCCATCATTGCATTGCATGTTCACCCTGCAACACATTCAACTGTTAGTATACTTCTCATTTTATTTCACTCTAAAATATGCACAGATTATTTGAATGGTAAGACACAGATTAGAGCTATAAATTGTTGGAAACTAAGCTCCATATATCACTTGGTATTATTTGACATGGACATAGTTCAACTTCAATTGAATGGGGACACAGATTAATAGAAAAACACAGATTAATAAGAACTAAAATAAAGAAATGTGCTTACTTTAACCAGAATGGTTTTTTAACAAATAAATTTTATGTACTCTGAGTGATCGCAGAATAAATAAATGTGGTAATGGAAATATTATGTTTATGCTTGTATAAATTTACTGAAACCTTCCACTTATCATGGATTACCAGTTCAAATTTCAAGGACCAAATCTACAAATAAAAATTGTATATATACTAAATGATTATAGAACAAACGTAATGCTTAACCTTTTGCTTGCACCCGTAAATCTGAGTTCGTGCCAAATTCTAGTAATGATTAAAACTGTTGCCTTATTAAATTTAGAAACCAATTTTTTTCTTCGAGGTGACAAACGATTGTCACTTAAATTAAAAGTTTCTATGTAAACAAACTGAACGAAACTAAAACGTATACAAATAAACTAAAGTTAGATGAGATATAAAATAACTAAAATGGAGTTAAGCAATCACAGCCTTGAATATATAACTGGTAAATACAACTAGTAGCTGGGTAGTGTTTAACTAGTTAAAAAAATAGCAGTGTATAATGTAACGGTCACGTGAAAATTCAAAGGCCAAAACAAACAACTTTTAAAGCTGAATTACAGTCTGCGCAAATGTTACGCAAAGATTGAAGTGATGGAGTGTTCATATTTCCATATTACGGTGACTGGTTTGCCAAAAAATACCATGTAATCAATACTTTCCCAACAATTAATTTGTATGAGACTGAAAGAACCATATATAGATTAGTGGTGCTCCAACTATTAATTGAGATATGTAGCCTATAGACCTTGTAGTTTAGTTGAGATGTATTTGATAATTTATTAAGCTGCCCAAAAAAGTCCATACCATTAAAAACTTGTTGGTTTGTAGAAGCTGTTACGTTCTTAAAATTGCAGTTCATTATATAGAAGAAGAAAAAAAAATGGCCTGTAACCGTGATAATTTATTATACAAATCTACAGAGTAGAAAAAAAACGTTATATTAAAGTATATAATGTTTTTCCTCTAGACTAAACCTTTGAAGCGTTGTATTTAGTTCAAAAAAATTCTTTAACTTCGTCGTTTTAAGTAATTTCTTTAACTTCGTCATTTCAAAAAGCCTTTTTATTTTCCATTATGAAATATAAGTAACTCCTGTTTGTTTTTACTTATGAATTTTGCAATAATATAGCAACATGCTACGATGATAATGAATTTTTTTTTAAGAGCAAACTCTATTTTCCGAATCATGTAGTCATGTGGTAAACCCAACATTTATTTTTCCGAATCATGTAGTCAAGATGAAAAATTTACGATGATGTCACACCGTTCCCTGAATAACCATTCTTCTCAGAAATGTATATCACACTGTTCATTTCAAGCCACAACCCAACATTTATTTTCCAGACCTCATTTATTTCCCAGCGCCCCTTTACCTCCTACCAAACAGCAGCCATTCCTGGACAACTTGTCTTGTCAACCTCAATGGACTTGAAAACCTCTACTGCCTTTGGTAAAATAGACTGAATAAAACTGTAACTCATTACCAAATAAAATGGGCTTAACTAGAATTGCTCCAACATCATCAGATTTAAGGTTGTACTTGCATAAAGCATTAAAACTGTTGTAATTTTTTAGATCAAAATTATTTTGGATTTTGGCCTATGCTTGCTGGTAGGCGTAAAGATAAATTCTATATCATGACTAGAACTATGTTAGGAACAAGTACAGCACCAACATATGAGGTATTATGTGAACTAGGCTACATGCTTGCTCCATTGGTGTTCGGCAGTACTGCTAGCTGGTGACAGGACTCTATGTTTGGATCAAAGATCATTTTACTTGGAATGAATAGCGGTAAATAGTTGAAAATTAGTTGAAACTACAGGGTCTCGTCCATGCACTGTTTCCTGTAATGAGGAGAAACCTGTAATTGTTGCTTGCTACTTGCTGTTTGGCATAGCTGCAGTTGAGTAGTGGCCGATACAAAGACATTGAGTGTTGAAGCAACTTTAGTATTATGCTACTCATCTCTTTCGGTGGCATTTCTATAACTAGAATAGAATCATTAGACTTAGCACTTCTGATTCATTCATCGATGTAGTTTGAATTATTAGAATGTATCGTATATTGAATCGGCTAAATGTATTGTATCGTATCTTACCCGTTCTGTATTGAGCACCAGGTAAATAGGCTTGGCTTAATATCTCTTTTCGCTATATACACGCGCACGCGCGCAAACACACACATATACATATACATACACACACACACACACACACATATATATATATATATATATATATATATATATATGCATGTATATGTATATGTATATATATATAGCTACCTTGTATATTTTACTACAAAATCGATTAAACCGTTTTTTTAATATGGATATTTCTAGCTTGAATTGTCTAAATACCTGTTTAGCATCAAAGAGAGCACCACTAATCTATATATGGTTCTTTCAGTCTCATACATCATTTCTGTTATATGTAGCCTACGGACCTTGTAGTTTAGTTGAGATATATTTGATACGGGCATTCCAACTATTAATTTGTTGATTCAACTCTATCATCATTTCCGTTAGCGTTAGTTTTTAACATAATTTTTGTGTCGATCTTCCTAGTTATTATGTTCTGTTTTAAGAGCTCGTTTGGATCGATTTATTTAAGTTGCTTTTTTATCCTAACATGGTTGCTTAGAAAAAAAAAGACGAAGTTACGATGCACTTCGCATAGTTTGTGTTGAAATAGTTCTTCTCTTTGAACCCCACTTTATGTGATGATTTAGAAAAACTGATCACCACGCAACCATGAGTGACTAATTTAGATGATTTTGTGGTTGATTCACTGAAAAGAAAACAGGTTTTCATAACAGCAAATTCTTTACTGGTTTACTTGTCATTTTTCTAAAGAACAATTTCTAAAGAACTAATTCTTTGTGGGTACGTACTGGTTCTTTGTGAAATTGATATTATCTGGCCTTGCCTTTTATAAACGAAAATGATTGAAGGTCCGAAAAATAGGTCAGGGAAAGTGACAAAAACATTTTCCACCGCATGATTTGCACTCTCCCCTATTTTTCAGGAGTCCTACCTTATTTTTAGCCCTTCAAATAAAGATCCGCATATTTTGACAAAAAATCCTTCGGGCCTTCTAGCATAGTCCTTTTATAAAAGGCAAGAATCTGTAATCTTAGTCTCAAGCTGATTTGAGTATCTGAGTTTCATAGGTGAAAAGTTTAAATGAAATTGAGCTAAAGTGAACGGTTTATTTTATTGTCATAAATGCTTGTTTAATTATATTGTAATCAGAATAATAATAGCTTTGAATTCTTTATTTTTTTAAACTTCTAAAGAGGTATTGTAGTGGGAATATTATGGCTTAAATCTGAAAAATAAAGATGCTTAATTTTACACAAATACACATTTGTAAGTTTAGTATTTTTTTGAAAAACATGATCATCTTAGTAACAACAATCTAAATAATCCTGAAACACAATCATTGATAACAGCGAAACTCGTTCTTGATCAACCAACTTGTTGAAACTCCTCAAATACGCCAAATCAGTAAAATGGAGCTACAAAATCCTGAAACACGGGTTATTTTTTCAGAAAAGTTTTCTGGCAAATTTAACTTCTTGAGGGAAAAAAAAAAAACTAGAATGTGTTTTCACTTAAACTTCTACAGATGCACACTACTTCACACCAGGACCACTAATGTGACATAGCCACTAAAAAAATAAATGGGCAGGAGACTAATATTTATTATTCACAGCGATCCAAACTCAAAACATTAAAATAAAAAGCTAAAATAAGAGACTGCATGTCTCAAGTTCAGGTGTTAGTATGAATATGGGAATCAGATCCAAAACTAAATAGGCTGTGTATATACTATCAACGCAATTTGTATTTGTTTCTTTCTTCAAAATGTAGGACCACCTTATATATGAGCAGTCTAAACATGCAGTATAGCACAAACATTAATATGTTAAACCGTATAAAAAAATCTGCTTGTTCTTATTTGAATTGGAATAGGAGGAAAAAGTGGGTATATATAATTTAATTTGGTACCATGCACCACATATAATTCTATGTATTGTACCACTGAAATAGTATTGAGTTTTATATAAATGCTATACCATGTTCAAGCTTAACCAGAAAAACAATGAAAATGGCATATATTGTAGATGGGTTCAGCTAATGGACAGGAAAAAACGATGCATGCATATAAAATAAGAAGCCAGTTGAAGAAAATGGAATGTGTTGATTATGCACTTATTCATGTCTTCACACCGATCACTCATTTAAACTCGGTTCAAATTTATTTTAGTGCAGTGTTAGAAGCTACCCGTTAACGTCAATCTTCTGCATTGAATATTATTATTTGTACGCTACCCAATTCACACTTTGAACTTGAGGGCTGCTTATTTTCTATGGTAACTGAATATTAAATTGTTAAATGAGATGATGCACTTCATTATGGCATAAATTTTTAACAGGCCTAAAGAACAAAAAGTTATATTATTAATGAGAAACATTCATGACTATTCATGCTACAATTATTATGAATGTGTTATGTCTTTATTTCCAGTTTGCCAAAACAAACAGTATCATATTTTCCTATTTCAACTATGGAAGAGAGCTCAATGTTTGCAACCATGGAAGCACTGTTGGGTGTGAAGTGCATCTGAAGTGAATATGCATACGTGGTTTTCTGTTTGTTCCGTCCTACAGTCAACATGATCTAATTTATTTCTGAGTGCCATTTACCAATGGTCATAATCTATTACGTAACCTCCATCAATCAATGAAAAGAACATTGTACCCACCAGTTGAAAAAACATTTGCGGAGCGCGTGCCGTTACGTTCGTTTACATATAAAACAATTAATTAACATAAACTATAAATATATGTCGCATCTCACTTAATATACCGTTCCTAACCGCAAACACATACTCTTTCGCTAACATATCACGTTCAATATAGCGGGTTAATCGCAAACGCACCCTGAGTTGCATGCTCTGACATCAAATAACATATCATTAATCTGCGTCGTTCAACGCTGCTGCTTGTGGCGTTTCAATCACACCCGTCCAAATTGCCAAGTCAACAATATACAAAAAAAGCTCTTCTTTGTTGACAAACCTACCAAATTACAATAAAAGGGACCCGTTTATTAATGCAACAAAACTGCTATTTTGGATTCTCATCTTACCTACACTACTGAGAATCCAAAAAGCAGTTTCGTTGCTTTAATAAAACATGTGGATCTCCCTCGCTAATTTGGCAGTCACGAAGAAAAACATTGTTTTTTTCCTTTCAATAAACAGAAAGCTGAACCCTATTTATAAATAATTAAAACGAAAGCATTGTTTTAGGGCTTTAATACAAAATAATGAAATGAAAAGCATTTAAACGTGAACAGATTATAAAACACAATTTATTGCATAAACAGTTCTCATTTCGTCATTTAGGTATCTTCAATACTAAATTTGTTATGATAACATTAACTAGTGAAGCATTTCTCGTAACAGAACACAAATAATATCAAGAAACAAGTTATGACAGCGATGCAAACTAATTTATTTAATTGCATAATATAGAACCTGAATGCGGATGCTTTTAGAATATACAACTCTACTAATAAAAACATACATTCAATTCAGTACTGAAAACACAAGTAAATTTATATGTCAACCATGTTCAAAAAGACCTTCCACGGTCATAAAATATTGTTAAGTATAATGGCATACTTACTAAACCAGTCTCACTTCATTTATTTATTGGCCTGAATTCAACATACCAAATTGATTTTGAGTGGAAAAAAGTGTAGGTTGCTGTTACTAGCAGCAACACAGTAAGAAAGAAAAATATTGTTATCAAGCCATCTTCCCATGCACTGGACTCTTTCGAGAATAGTGTAAAAAGGAATATACAATCTCGTTTAGTGGGTCACTGAGAAAACATTTAAAGAAAAACCAATTTAAGAATATCCAAATAAAGGTGAATAAAAAAACAACATTCTGAAGATCAAATAAAGTACAGTTGAACAAAAACAAATAGCTAGGCTTTTTTTAATAGCAACAAATAAACCAAGAAGTGAATGAAAATGCAAACAACATATAATTGCGTGAAAAATTTGAAAACAAAATTATAGGATTATTTTTGTTATTTATTTTGAATACGATGAAAATCAAAAGAAAAACTTAATTGGAATTTAACGCACTAGACAAATAAACTAGTAATGCATAAAAATGTATCAATATGTTTATGGAATTTTTAATGTTTTACAACAATTGGTATTTTAACTTAATACACATGTAAAGTGGAAAGTTTATTTTGCAGGGTTAAAACGTGTATACAAATAACATATTACATCAATGGCTAAGCTAATTTTATCATTTACTTCAACAGTTCCCCTTAATAGCATAAAATAACAAGTATATCCTAAACAAGACCATTATGGAAATAACTGTAATAAGAACTGAAGTTAATATCAAAGAAGTGCAACTAGATGCAACAAAATTAAAGTTGTTAATAAGAATGAATGGTAAAAGATTAACTAGAATACAACTAGATGCAGCTAAAGGTGGACTAACTTGCTAATTTAATGAATCATTATAAATATAAGCAAATTGCTTACCCCACCAGGCTCTAACAGTAGTGCAGCCGGCAGCCCTTCATGGCGAGGATTCCAGATATATATATTTACACTTGCATACATGAAATATAAACCGGTTAACAAACACACTAATTATAGCTTTCTAATTTAAACATAAATAATAATAATTACAGTTATCTTAATTGCAAAATCTTCTTTTATGGGACAATCATTGAGTTCATGAGCAAGCAATAGAAAAACAGACAAAAATGGCACATCGATGTACATAAAAAAATATGGCCGTTTCAATTTGAAAAGCAATACGACATTTCGAAGAAAACTACTAGCGAACATTAATCGATTACCTGAAAAGCAGTCGGATCTGAATTTCGAATGAGACGCGGTTTCAATTTGAAATTAAATCGGCTATAAATTTCCAGATCGTCGCATCGCAAGAAGCAGATCTGAAGGAGAATACGCTAATTTTTGGGAGTTAGGTTGTTTTGGGGGCGTGAGATAAGTTGGACATGAGATAACGGGGTATGTACGTGAATGTAAAATACTTTCCCAAAAGAAGTAGAACGGGAAAAAGCCGTTCCAAAAGTACCACGGCCAATGGCCATGCTAAATCAAGTTGCCACGGTCAAAACCCGTTCTGAAATTGCCACGGTCCAAAGCCATGGCAAATGCTCCGCTTTTTGGTGTGGCAAAACTAGCATTATGGTGTAGTGATTGTACATGAGAATGTATTATTTCAATGCATACAAAATAACACATGAATCATGTTTCCTCTTTTGTCGAACCTCGTGATTGTTTGTTATAAAATTTGAAGTTTACTTCAAAGCTACAATGGAAATATTTTGTGTTCTAGTGGAAATTTAAAACTAGAATGATAGTTTGACATAAGACGGTATTCCAACAAATTTACATACTATATTTCTAGGTGGGGCCAGTTAGAATACAAGTCTTATGCCATGCATTTAACCGACAAGATACGCATCATAGTTTTTGTTATTTTCCGGAGAGGTAATTAGATCCGTCTAGTCAGATAAAAATGGTATCTAGAAGATTTTGATTCTGGAAAGGTTGGGTACCGTGTGTTCAATCTAAGGTTCCACTTTGGTTTGTTGTTTTCGGTTTTCGTCTTCATCTAAACAAAAATATGCATACATCATATGTTATTTTAGTGTTGATCCGCCTATTTACTAGACAACCACACTTTTTTAACCATCGGAGTGCTGAGGACTTCAGTACAAATATGTAAAAACCTGGACAATCTCATATTATCTTGATCAAAGTCGCGGAATTCACGAAAACTTTAAAATTTGGTTAAGTATCTTAGGATCGGTATTTTCTCTTAAGTATCCCAAAATTGGTATAAGTCCCTATACATGATCGGGGTGAATCCCCAAAGAGGATCAGTATTGTAAGAACCCGGAAAATCAGAAGCAATTTAATTTTTTTATTTTGGCTATTTAATGAATTTTCAATATTTAAAATGATTTATTTTAAATAATAACCACTAGAAATTTATTTTGAATAGAATTAGAACGTATAAATTTATTTTAATTATATAACGAGCCTGAAATGGCGCGGTAGTTAGAAAATTCGATTTATAACTTTAAATGAATGCACAGGATACAAAATAAATCGGATTTTAGTGAAACCAAAAATATTTGAATCTGTTTGATTATATCTTTCTAACAAATGTGAAAAATTCAGATTTCATAATGAGAATTAAAATTTATGTCCAGTTTAAAATATGAAATAGTCGCTATGGAATTTAATTATATTTTTAATTAATAAAGCCCTTAAAAATAGCCACTTTGCAAATGACCTCCGTTTTGGACGAAATCACTTTTGTTGGATCCAGAATATCAAATTATTGCTAGATTCCAAAATTCATAATTTTTGGAATTAATATGTGAGCGTGGCAAAAGAAAATGTGTTTTGTCAATTTAAGTCAATTTGGATCGACCAGAAAATGGCCATTTTTCAGACAGTCTTCAAATTCGATGAAATTAGTTTTGTTAGGACCGTATCATCAAAACAAAGCTAGATATAATTTTTCAGTAATTTTTGGAGTCAGTTTGTAGTCCCGGTAAATTAAAATGTACGTTCAAAATTCAATATATAGATTTATATTTTAATTTAAATAAAAACTAATCGAAACAGTCGAATTGGCTTACTATACATATCTCATTGTGTTCGGAATGGGGATATTTAGTATAGAGAGAAAGTCGTTGGGGTTGAATTGGAGTTCGAATTAAAAAGTCAACATTTTAGAAAAAATATATATAATTTCCCTTTTTGCATAACCAACCCCCCCATTCAGTTTCTCTCATTCAAACTTAGCACCCCAAATCGAAAAAACATGGCAACGTCCTCAGACCGCCACCACCCCCCGCCCCCCGCCATCGGACGGCCGCCGCGCCTCCACCCCGTCATCGTCGCCGCGTCACACCCCCTCCCCCGTTGAACTCCTATTCTCCCTCCTCCGATCGAAATCTGCGACCCCAAATCCCGCGCCCACTTCGAGAAACCAACGCCATCTGAACTGTGTCGGCCACCAGCGCGCCTCCACGTCGCCTGTGCCACCGCCGCCTGACCACAGCAAACCCCATCCCCTCCTCCGATCAAATACAGTGAGTTTTTATGATTTCTATTTATATCAAAATATGATTATTTATTTATAATATAAAGTTATGATTTTTAATTAGGTTAAAGCTATACTTTTTGATTAGCTTAAAGATTAGATTTTTTAATTACATAAAGACTAGATTTTTTATTATATAAGGATAAGATTTTTAACAATATAAAGTTATGATTTTTATTAATATAAAAATATGATATTTATTCTATAAACATCATTATAAAAATATGATTTTTATTCTATAAACATCGTTATAAAAATAGGATTTTTATTCCATAAAGATCATTATAAAAAATTGATTTTTATTCTATAAACATCGTTATAAAATTATGATTTTTATTCAGTGAACATCGTTATAAAAATTTGATTTTTATTATATGAACAACGATATAAAAATTTGATTTTTATTAAATAAGGAGCATTATAAAAATATGATTTTTATAATATAATAGTGGTTTAAAAATATGATTTATATGTATGTTAGCATAAAAATGCGATTTTTAATTGTATATAGCGATGATAAAAATTGGATTATATATATATATATGTATATAGCGATGATTTTATATATATCACTACGTTATGAAAACATGAGTTATATATATATATATAGTTTTGGAATAAAAATTAGATTTTTATGTATATATAGCAATGATTAAAAACCTAATTTTTATATACGTATGGGATTAAAAATATGATCTTTATAATGTAAACATCGTTATAAAAAGGTGATTTATATATATATGACATTGAAATAAAAATGTGATTTTTAAATATAAATATCATTGATTAAAATATGATTTTTAATGTATAAACATCATATTAAAAATGTGATTTTTTACTATAAACAGCGTGAAAAAGATTGCGTTGGAATTTCGGGAAAATCCAAACTGTTCAGAAATTCATAAATAAAACTGGCGGAGTGGATCCCAAAGGTGAGAACTTCTCACTCTAATTTATGTTACAGTTAAATATATACTAGGATGCAGACGGTGCTTAGAAGCACCCAACACCTTTAATTGAAAACATGGATGTTGGGTTGTTTGGATTGATTTATTTATTTGAATTTAGTTTGGGATGTGAATGGAATTGATTAGAATTGGTATGAGTATGGCACGAGCCAGTATTAGGCAAGGGATAAGGATAGACCTTATCCGGTTCTAGTATCGCGCCGTTATGTTGCCAAAATTTTCTAAGATATGCTAGAACGATAAAAATATCATTTTTTTTATTGTATAAATGAACTGTATAAAATATTCACGTGTTGAATAAAATATTACATCGTTAAAAATATAATTTTTAATGTGTATACGAATAAAATAAATATTCAATTACAAATCTGACGATTTTTTACGTACACCCATTTAACTGATATTGATTGGGACGATAATTTTACACATCGCCCGACTGTACAAATAATATTCAATATTTGTTGTTTGAAACCCAACACGGGTATTGGGATGATATTTGCCGTACACTAATCTCAATTGTTTACATGTATGTCAATCGACGGGTTGACAGACTGTTGTAAGCGTTAATTATTTATATTTAACGCTTATGAAGTTGTGTAATGCACTCTAGATGATGGTTGACTGAAACACCCTACCGCCGTTAAGGTCACTCACAAGGAATGCTTTAACTTCGGTGGAGCATTAAAGGTTAAAGATACAGATAATTTACAAGACATACATATAAAGAGCGGAAAAACAAAATTTATTTCATAAGTACGTGGTTCATTTAAAACATTACAACAATTGTCTCGAACTAACTTCCAAATTATTACAACAAAATCTCTGTCTTGAATTAAAACATAAAAAGCATTAAAACAACAGTAAGGTAGCATAAATCCCCAATAAGAGATTATCCAAAGCAATAGCCCAAGGAAAAAGATTCCAAGCAATACATCTACTCCCTTCAAGCTGGAAATGATCCGATCTAAGCTGAAGTATTCCCTGCGAACCTAAGGGAGGGGGGAACGGAAGAAAGGAAGACGAAAGAAAATGGGTCAGACATGAGTCTGGTAAGTCCAGTGATTATTTAGCATGTAAACAAGAAAAAGGATTATGACTTGAATACATAAATCTAGGACAACATCCTAGGAATAAGATAATAAGACTGAATATGCTATCGCACTCATTTCTACTTCTCTACACCCCCTTACAAGTGTTTCAACTAGCACCATGTGTTCAAGATAAATGATCCCCTTTTTATTGATCGGCTCTTACTCGTATACGTTTACCACTTGTGTCATTCGGCCCCGCATGATTGTAGATACCTGTGCTGCCCTACCATGGGGTGTATCAAATCCTATGGTGGCAACCCGACACAATTCAAGATGCATAGAGTATAACTACTGATGCCCAGTGCCTGCTTTTTCCACTCCATAGTACGTGCACGACCGCACTCCGTCGGAACCTACACTGACGCACCACCTGCCGTTGTTTTTACAGCTTATAATCAGCCCAGTAATCATGCCCCACCCTGCCTAGTTCAGGGTACCATGATACACCTATGTGGGTTACTGCTGAAATGGGTCCCCGTTACTAGAGTTTCTTAATCAACATGTTAAATTGGTTAAGTGTTTCTCAAATTAACCTAAGCCCACCTATCAGTTTAGTTAACATGTTGTATTGGTTAAGTGTTGCCTTAATTAACTTAACCCTACCATTTCTGTTTTAGCTTTAATTCATTCATTAAAGCGCTAACCACTCACATTAGATATGTATTGTTGCGGTTACTGGATGTGCCGGTCAGTTCCGGGCAGTCTTACACCGCAACTCAATCTAACCTCGGGTTCTTTTGGGCTTGATGCACTAACCTCTAACATTAAATATATATTGTTATGGTTGCTGGATGCGCCGGGCGGTTCCGGGCAGTCTTACACCATAACTCAATCTAACCTCGGGTTAGGCATATTCATTTTTTTCTTAATTTACATATTTATCTTTCAAATCTATATGTAAATTATCCACAATTATTGCCATTCAAGTCATGCCCCATTTACCCTCTAAATCATATTTTCAATTTTTGGTACATAAATTATACCATTTTTATGGCACTAACCATGCATTTATTTATGGGCCAAATTATTCCAATAATAATAATAATTTCTAAGATTTTCCCAACGTTACCCCCGTCATACGTTCGCAAAATTCACATAGAATGTTAGGCTCGTAACTTAGCCTAACTTATGTACAAAAAGGGGAAAGAAGGGAACATGTACCATTCACACAACATAAAATAACAAGGATCTAACTAAACATGTGTCATGTAAATGTGGCGTAAAATAATGAACTTGCATTTTTGGATCCAACTAACATGAGTCTTTAAGCATATGAAATTACCCAAATCCAACTAGGCATGTAAATGTAAACTTTTATTTTGGGTCCAATAAACATAAACCTTAAGCATATAGAATTACACAAGTTCAACTAGACATGGGAATGTGTACTTTTAATTGTGATCCAATAATCAAGAATCTTAAACATACAGAATTACACAATTTCAACCAAAATATGAACTTTTATTTTGAATCTAGTTTTCATAGGTCTAAACGTAGATCTAAACATAATATATGTCTTGGCCTAACAACTTGAATGTAACATTACATGAATAAGCCACCAATTTTACATGATTGGTTTACATCAACATAATAACCACAACAGTCTAACAACTTGCATGTAACATAACATGAATAAGTCACTAAACTTTACATAATGCATGATTGGTATAACATCAACATAATAACCAGAATAATCGCATAGGCATATACGATTGAATCGTTACAAGAATAGGCATGAATCAACATCATCGTTTTCTTCCAACTAGGAATAACGCTAGTTTTCACTTTATTACAAATCATAACTTTTTAATTGTTCACATCTAAATAATAACAGGACTTACAAACAAAAGAAAGTCTTGTTTTCTGGGATCTGTTTTATGAATTTGAAAAGCAATCCCTTGAAGAAGACTATCAATTCTCTAAGTTAGTTTTGATTCGTACCTTTTAACTTGTTTTCTAATTGAAGAAGAAATGGTGGCTAGGCTAGAACGATCATGGACAGCATGGTGGCTCCTTGGAATGAATTTGTGTGATTTAGGGTTTAAGGATTAGGGTTGCTTTTATAGAAGTTTAATCTTATGTGAGCCGTTAGATCATTCTTGGAGCAATCACAACCGTCCAGACTAGCTAGAGTTATCCAGAATTTCCACCTATGCCCTAGTGACTCAGTAACATGTTAGAAAAGACTCAGCAACTAGTCAGAATCGTCACTGTTTTGGTTCTGGGCGAAGGGGGTAGGTTGACCCCCTGGTCGACCCCCTGGTCGACCTATATAGGGGAGGTCGACCCCCTAGTCAACCCCCTGGTCGACCTGGCCTGGGGCGGGAAATATCCCGCCCAGCCCGCTTCTTCGTCTTTTATTTGAATTTTAAACTGAACTTTTTTTAATTTATATAAATTTATGAAACTTCTGAGGGCCATAACTTCCTCATACGAAGCCCGATTTATGAAAACTTGGACCCTATTCCAAGCAGAATTTCGAGACGAACGGAATGGCATAACCCGTTTCCCTTAATTCTCACTTTAAAAATGTATTATTTAATTCGTTCTTTTAATAGACATAGAAAATTCAGGGTGTTACATTCTCCCCTCCTTAAAGGGTTTCGTCCCCGAAATCTTCAAGTCAAGAAGAATGTATGTCCTACCATCCAATTGTCCATCTACTCAACCATCAAACACAGGCGTCCATTTTCCTTAAAATACTTCTAATGCTTTCATGATCATATGCATAGTGTGTGTACATGTCCTTATCTAATGCAAAATCAGGCGGTCTACTGATTCAGTTGACCTCCTTAATGCAAATTATGTTGGTGCCATGAGTCAATTATGCATGCAGTTATTCCTAATCATACTTTCTACATGAGTGCACAATCATTCATACAAATGCAACATCCATATGATAACACATCAAGTTCCAATCCGTATACAAATACATATATGCATATGCAATATGAAAGTGACTGAGCCGATCTAGTACCTAATGTGTGTGTATATGCATCCACGAGCAACCACTAGCAACCACTCGCAACCATCAATCATAACATGTTTCAAATACATGTTTACATCCATTGGTTTCTACCTAAGGATAAAGAATAGGACCGAGGAGATATAAGCATGAGTAAACTTATGGAAAAAGTGATCAAGAAGGTACCCTCGAAAAGAAAAGGGTAGGCTGCATGTATTTTTCTCTCAGTTTCCCAAGTCGCGTCTTCCTCCGCGTCACTCCATTGAACTTTAACAAGCTTGACTTCACGGTTGCGTAGATTTTCTGACTTCCGTACCCAAGATACGAGTTGGAACTCTTCTCATAGACGCTTCTTGTTCCACCTCTACTTCCTCTAGTATACTTGGCTCCACAACTTCCGCAGATTCAGGTAAGCACTTTCGTAGTTGAGAAACATGAAAAACATTATGAACTCCAGCCAGTCTTTCGGGTAGCTCTACTCTGTAAGCCATCGTCCCAATCCTTTCAATGATAGGAAATGGTCCTATAAATCTTGGTGCTAGCTTTCCTATGAACCCAAAGCGAATGACATTCCTCAAAGGAGATACTTTAAGGAACACCCTATCTCCAACCTCAAACTCAAGGTCGGTCCTTCTTTTATCTGCGTAGGATTTCTGTCTATCTTGTGCAGCCTTCATCCATCTTCTTATCAAGTCCACCTTTTCTGAGGTTTCTCTAATCATGTCTGGCCTAAGTATGAGCTTGTCTATAGACTCCCACCAACAAGTTGGTGATCGACATGGTCTTCCATATAAAGCTTCGAAGGGTGCCATGCCTATGGTGGCTTGATAGCTATTGTTGTAAGAGAATTCCACCAAAGGAAGATGATCTTCCCATGTTCCTACAAAGTCGAGAATGCAAAATATCAAGAGGTCTTCCAATACTTTGTTCACCCTTTTCGTATGACCATCGGTTTGGGGTCGATAGGTCGTGCTTAAGCATAATTGTGTTCCCACAGCCTCTTGCAAACTCTTCCAAAATTCGCTCGTAAAGATAGGATCTCGATCACTCACTACGCTGGAGGGTATCCCATGGAGTCGAACTATCTCTTTAAGACAAGTGGATGCTAGGGACGAGGCAGTACTTCTACTCTTAACAGGTATAAAGTGAGCGCTTTTAGTGAGCCTGTCTACTATTACCCAAATACTGGTATTGCCCCTTCTTGACCTAGGCAACCCATCAACAAAGTCCATCGAAATGCTATCCCATTTCCACTGTGGGACCTCTAGAGGATGGAGCAGACCACCAGGCTTCTTCTGCTCTGCTTTGACTTGCTGGCATATCTTGCACTTAGCGACGAATTCAGCTACATCCCTCTTCATGCCATTCCAAAAGAATACCCTTTTTATGTTTTTATACATCTTGTCTACGCCTGGATGTATGGTCAGCTTAGAATGGTGTGCTTCTTCGAGAACCATCTTCACCAAATCCCTTGCTTGTGGGACGCATAGTCTTCCGTCCCGTCTCAACCAACCCTTATCATCGATGGAGTATCTATTGAGGTGACTAGAAGTCTCACCCCTAATTAGCTTATCCATTATATCAACTAGCTGAGGGTCTTCCCGTTGCGCAGTTCCTATTGAGTCCAAATGAGTAGGCCGCACCTCTAGCGATGCTAACAAACCAGGTACAATTTCAGAGGAGGGTCTAAAGTTAAAGTTTGCTATGTACTCCAAGCTTTGCCTTCCTACAAAGAGAGGACTTAAGGTCAGCTTCTTTATACTCAAGGCGTCTGCTACCACATTTCCCTTGCCAGGGGTATAGGAAATCTCAAAATCATATGAGGCTAGAAATTCCATTCACATTTGTTGTCTTAAGTTAAGATCTTTCTATGAGAAAAGGTACTTTAATGATTTATGATTAGTAAACAATTCAAACCTTTCTTCTAGTAGGTAATGACGCCACGACTTTTGAGCGAAAACAATGGCAGCTAGCTCCAAGTCATGAGTTGGGTAGTTCTTCTCATGTACCCTCAACTGCCTTCCCCCATAACAAACTACTTTGCCTTCTTACATCAAGACAGCGCCTAATCCTTTACCGCATGCGTCTGTGTATACGGTAAACATTTTTCTCCCATCAGGCAATGTCAGAACTGGGGCTGTTGTTAGAGCCCTTTTCAAACATTGGAAAGCAATATCACAGTCCAAATCCCAAGCGAAAGTTAGGTTCTTCTTTTCCAATCTTGTGAGTGTGGTTGAGATTTTTGCAAAGCCTTTAATGAACTTTTGGTAAAAGCCCGCTAGCCCGAGAAAGCTTCAGACTTCGGTTGCATTCTGTGGAACCTTCCAATCCTGCACTGCAACTACTTTTGCGGGGTCCACAGCTATCCCCTCTTTGGACACCACATGTCCAAGAAACCTCACTTCTTCTCTCCAGAAATGGCATTTGGAGAATTTGGCTTTCAGCTGATGTGCACGTAGAGTATCCATGACTTCCCTTAAACGCAAAGCATGCTCTTATTCATTCTTTGAGAAAATCAAAATGTCATCTACGACGACCATCACAAACTTATTAAGGAACTCCCTGAACACCTTGCTCATCAAGTCAATGAAGTAAGCGGGTGTGTTTGTCAAGCTGAAAGGCATGACAAGTCATTCGAAGAAACCAACCGGGGTTCTGAACGCGGTCTTATCAATGCTGTCTTTAGCCACTCTTAGCTGATGAAACCCGGTAGCCAGATCTAGTTCGGAGAAAACCGATGCACCTACAAGCTGATCAAACAAGTCATCTATTCTTGGAAGTGGGTGCCTATTCTTCTTGGTCAGCTTGTTTAGCTCCCTATAATCAACGCATAGGCGAAGTGAACCATCCGCTTTGGTTCCGAATACTACTGGAGCACCCCATTCGGAAATACTCCGCCTTATAAACCCTTTTTCGAGCAGCTCTTTGACTTGCTTGCTGAGCTCTTTTCTCTCCTTTGGAGCCATGTGTCTAATGGGTAGAGCTACGGGTTTTGCATTATCAACAAGGTATATGCGGAAGTCTATCTGCCGCTTCGGAGGTAAGCCCTTCACCTCTTCGAATACATCTGAGTATTCACGGACTACTCTAACAGACTACAAGTTTTCAAAAGACGCATCAAGAGATTCTAGGTAGCTAAGCATAACAGAGTGTATGGGATTACAAGAGATTTCGAGAGTGTTACCGAGGTGAGTCATAAGTCTAACCACTCTCTTTTCACAATCCAGGATGGCAACATTACTGGATAACCAATCCATGCCTAGAATCAACCCATAGCTCGTGAAGCCCAAAACATACGCATTACATCTAAACCCAACGCTTAGTATAGAAATTTTCAAATCTAACAAATCATTGACAAATAGGCCGAGCCCCCAATTGGATTTGAAACAACCAAGGGATCCTCTACTATACTGGTGTCTAGGTGTAGAGATTCAACTAAAGCAGTGGATATAAAAGAATGCGATGCGCCAGAATCAAAGAGTGTACGAACAGGATGATCAAAAAGATAAACTAAACTCTCAACAGAAATATTTCTACCTCGTTCTTGCGAAGGTGCCATGAGAGCGAGAACCTGCCCTCCAGAAGTAGATCCAGTCCTTTGCCCTTGCCCTTGCTTTATTGGGCAATCCTTAGCCATGTGTCCTGTCTCGCCGCAGTGAAAACAACCACCCATCTTCCTCTTTTTCTTTCTGCGGTCCTTAATCAGATCTCCAGGAATGCCACAAAAATTACACTTCCTCTTGTCATGGGTTTTGTTGTTATTCCCTCACTTCTTTGAGTCTGTCTTCTTATTCTGCGATCCCTCCACTTTCTTATTTTGAGTTACTTCCACCTTTTCCTCTTTCTTGCCATCCTTGTCTTCCTCCTGTAGCAGTGTCATGTCCACCAGTCTCTCATAAGTTGCACCCATAGGTATATGGGACATAGCTAGGCTGTGCAGTGGCTCATTCAACCCTTTAACAAAACGGAGAGCCTTCTTATGGGGAGTGTTCACTAACTCTAGTCTGAATCTAGCCAGTTGGTTGAATTGGTTGACGTATTCCTTGACCGACATACTTCATTGTTTGAGAGCTAAGAATTTCTCCATCCGTAGGTTACGTTCTGCTTGTGAGAGGAATTTCATTTCAAACCTCATTCTGAAATCCTCCCAAGTTTCAACTGGTCTCTCAGCATTAACTTCCCACCAATAAGAGGCTTCGTCTTTAAGCAACCACACGGCCAACTGTATCTTCTGCCTATCGTCCACTTCAAAGATAACAAACAGATCCTCAGTTTCTTTGAGCCAGTTTCTTGCTTCTACAAATGACTTAGTTCCATTAAAGTTCTTTCCACCCATGGCTCGAAAATCCCTACATATCTTAGAGAAAGCATTTGCACGAGGAGGAGGAGGAACAACTGTAACAGAGGGAGGAGTAACGTCTGCTGGGCCTGCATCATTAGCCCAAGCCTCTAGGTACCTTCTAAACCAGCCAGGTACCGGTACACCCTCTGGAAGGTTAAGATCCCCAGACATGCTGAAACGAAAGAGAAAAGATTCAAAACAAAGGATGGGAAGATAGTGCATATGGCTTTGGGGGGGGGGGAATATGCCTTTTAAAACAACACTTTTTCTTGAAAATGCTTCTTAAAATTTCTTTTTGAAAATTAGTTTCCAAAAATTTTATCTGATCTGGCAACCATCAGCTCTGATACCAAGTGAAACACCCCATCTCCGTTAAGGTCACTCAGAAAAGGAATGCCTTAACTTCGGTAGGGCATTAAAGGTAAAAGATACAGATAATTTATAAGACAGACATATAAACAGTGGAAAAACTAAATTTATTTCATAAGTACGTGGTTCAGTTAAAACATTACAACAACTCTCTCAAACCGACTTCCAAATTATTACAACAAAATCTCTGTCTTGAATTAAAACATAAGGAAGCATTAAAACAACAGTAAGGCAGCATAAATCCCTAATAAGAGAATATCCAAAGCCATAGCCCAAGGAAAAAGATTCCAAGCAATACATCTACTCTCTTCAAGCTGGAAATGATCCGATCTAAGCTGAAGTATTCCCTCCCTGCAGACCTTGGAGGGGAATGGAAGAAAAGAAGATGAAAGAAAATGAGTCATACATGAGTCTGGTAAGTCCAGTGATTATTTAGCATGTAATCAAGAAAAAGGATTATGACTTGAATAAATTAAATCTAGGACAACATCCTAGGAGTAAGATAATAAGACTAAATATGCTATCGCACTCATTTCTATTTCTCTGCACCCCCTTACAAGTGTTTCAACTAGCACCATGTGTTCAAGAAAAATGATCCCCTTTTTATTGATCGGCTCCTACTCAGATACACTTACCACTTGTGTCATTCGGCCCCACATGATTATAGATACCTGGGCTGGCCATACCATGGGGTGTATCAAATCCTATGGTGGCAACCCGACACAATTCAGGATGCACAGAGTATAACTACTGATGCCCAGTGCCTGCGTTTTCCACTTCGGAGTACGTGCACGACCGCACTCCGTCGGAACCTACACTGACGCAACACCCGTCGTTGTTTTGACCACTTATAATCAGCTCAGTAATCGTGCCCCAACCTGCCTAGTTCAGGGTACCATGATATATCTATGTGGGTTACTACTGAAATGGGTCCCCGTTACTAGGGTTTCTTAGTCAACATGTTAAAATGGTTAAGTGTTTCTCAAATTAACCTAACCCCACCCATCAGTTTAGTTAACATATTGTATTGGTTAAGTGTTGCCTTAATTAACTTAACCTTACCATTTCTGTCTTAGCATTAATTCATTCATTAAAGCGCTAACCACTCACATTAGATATGTATTGTTGCGGTTACTGGATGTGCCGGTCAGTTCCGGGCAGTCTTACACCGCAACTCAATCTAACCTCGGGTTCTTTTGGGCTTGATGCACTAACCTCTAACATTAAATATATATTGTTATGGTTGCTGGATGCGCCGGGCGGTTCCGGGCAGTCTTACACCGTAACTCAATCTAACCTCGGGTTAGGCATATTCGTCTTTTTCTTAATTTACATATTTATCTTTGAAATTTATATGTAAATTATCCACAATTATTGTCATTCAAGTCATGCCCCATTTACCCTCTAAATCATATTTTCAATTTTTGGTATATAAATTATACCATTTTTATGGCACTAACCATTCATTTATTTATGGGCCAAATTAAGCCAATAATAATAATAATTTCTAAGGTTTTTCCAACGTTACCCCCGTCATATGTTAGCAAAATTCACATAGAATGTTAGGCTCGTAACTTAGCCTAACTTATATACAAAAAGGGGAAAGAAGGGAGCATGTACCATTCACACAATATAAAACAACAAGGATCTAACTAAACATGTGTCATGTAAATGTGGCATAAAATAATGAACTTGCATTTTTGGATCCAACTAACATGAGTCTTTAAGCATATGAAATTACCCAAATTATACTAGGCATGTAAATGTAAACTTTTATTTTGGGTCCAATAAACATAAACCTTAAGCATATAGAATTACACAAGTTCAACTAGACATGTGAATGTGAACTTTTAATTTGGATCCAATAATCATGAATCTAAAACATATGGAATTACACAAATTCAACTAAAATATGAACTTTTATTTTGGATCTAATTTTCATAGATCTAAATGTAGATCTAAACATAATACATGTCTAGGCTTAACAACTTGCATGTAACATAACATGAACAAGTCACCAATTTTACATGATTGGTTTACATCAACATAATAACCACAATAGCCTAACAACTTGCATGTAACATAACATGAATAAGTCACCAAACTTTACATAATACATGATTGGCTTAACATCAACATAATAAACACAATAATCTCATAAGCATATATGATATAATCGTTACAGGAATAGGCATGAATCAGCATTATCATTATCTTACAACTAGGAGTAACGCAGTTTCACTTTATTACAAATCATAACTTTTTAATCGTTCACATCTAAATAATAACAGGACTTACAAACAAAAGAAATTCTTGTTTTCTGGGATCTGTTTTCTGAATTTGAAAAGCAATCCCTTGAAGAAGACTATCAATTCTCTAAGTTAGTTTTGATTCGTTGCTTTTAACTTGTTTTCTAATTGAAGAAGAAATGGTGGCTAGGCTAGAACGATCATGGACAGCATGGTGGCTCCTTGGAATGAATTTGTGTGATTTAGGGTTTGAGGATTGGGGTTGCTTTTATAGAAGTTTAATCTTATGTGAGTCGTTAGATCATTCTAGGAGCAATCAAAACCGTCCAGACTAGAAAGAGTTATCCAGAATTGCCACCTATGCCTTAGTGACTCAGCAACAGGTCAGAAAAGACTCAGCAACTAGTCAGAATCGTCACTGTTTTGGTTCTGGGCGAGGGGGCTAGGTCGACCCCCAGGTCGACCCTCTATCGACCTGTTTAGGGGAGGTCGACCTGCTGGTCGACCCTTTGGTCGACCTGGCCTAGGGCGGAAAATATACCGCCCAGCCCGCTTCTTCATCTTTTGTTTGAATTATGAATTTTAAACTGAACTGTTTTTAATTTATATAAATTTCTGAAACTTCTGAGGGCCATAACTTCCTCATACGAAGTCCGATTTACGAAAACTTCGACTCTATTCCAAGTAGAATTTCGAGACGAACGCAATGGCCTAACCCCTTTCCCTTAATTCTCAATTTAAAAATTAAGTATTCTTTAATTCGTTCTTTTAATAGACACAGAAAATTCAGGGTGTTACATTGACTATGTATGATTATTGTTATGTACATGTATGTCAAATCCATATAAATAAAATTATATGGTATTTAACTATGTTGGATTACAATTCAGAAATAACGAATATTTTAAAATAATGAATGTTTTAAAATAAATATTCTGAAAAGGATAAAAATATGATTTTTATGTCTGATTTGGGATAGACACGAAAATATTGAAATTTATGAAGCCATTGTAGTGGCCCGCAAATCCATACTGTCTGATCTGACTAATACTACACACGTCCAACTCAAATAATATACAAATACGAGTCATTGGGGTTAAAGAAAATAGAAAAGATAGAAGAAGAACTAAAATAACAATACAGAATCTCACAGCGGAACGAATAAACTATATTATATATCATAAGCTTTGAAATACAAAATTTTGTCTCATACATACATACCATCATCAGGGCACAATACAATATTTGATACAGCGGAAATAACTCTAAAATAACTAGCGGTGAAGCCTTCTACTTCCAACTCCTCCAAGTGTATCTGTAAAAGCCTGAAACACTTGACTGCCCGTACAAATTTGGGCACCCAAGAGTTTAGGAAAAACAAAACAAAATAAAACTCTAGGTCAGTCATGGGACTGGTGTGAGTAAACTCCAACCATATGGTTTAACTTCAAAAATCTTTTGAAAGAAAAGGAAAATAGTAAGACCAGTCCACACATAAACACAGATGGTTTTTACCTTACTATAACCCAAACCATTTTTGATATCAAGTTCCAGTGATATTATAATAATGTCTAATCAAATAAATAACCAAATAGTAGAACGCTTGCATCTCACGCTCTACATTCATAGTATAAAATCAAAAACCGCAGGGCGCTTATGGGAGATTGGGTTCCAATTATGACAAGGTATGGGACCACCTTCCGATGATGTATCTCTAGAGGCGAATACACCTGGGTTCAACAAGAACGTCTTGCAACCCGGCCCACACATGACCGACCACTCATTTCGCTTGAGTGTATCGAATATATATCAACAACGGTTGGGCTCAAACCACCGTTTTCCCGAAAAGGGACAGCATCGAATAGATTAAAGAAGTAAAAGGAATTTCTCTAGATAGGTGATTATACACCCTAATGGGAGCGACCCACATAGCCATGCTGCCTGCCCGATTTTTGTCATTTCCCGGTTGTGAAGCTTGAGGCTACGTCTAACTTTTAGAACATCTGGCCACCATACACTTTGAATGCCACATTGTCAAACCCGTCAAATCACTTGTTGATCATCCCAAAAATATTACGGGTATGAAAGCTAAGAGAAACGAATTCCTCCGCCACTAGACGTAATACCTTGAAAAGATCGTCTTATGTGACCGTTAGGAATACTCTGTCATACATTCGTCCATACAAGATGTCCTAGGACTGGACAAACATAACAGCTCTTGAATTTCACTCCGTCTTCGATTATTTTCAGCAAAATCTAATTCGCAACGCCTATGCCTATACGGAGGGGTTTTCGGATATTAAATCCAACCGGTTTCTCCGTATCGACAACGATGGTAAAAATCTTTGATAGCCGGTGTTTTAACTATCAAAGGAAAAATAAACATCCATCAAACAATTTCACAATCACTGGCCCCATTCTAATATTAGATTCATTTTCTTAGCGAATTTTAGATATATCGTTATATCGATTTCTGTTATCAAAATTTCTTAAAAATATTCTAACTCCTTAAATTTCCGGAAAAATTCGCCATAACCTCCTTTGTACCGGAAAATACTTCAAACCTCAACTCGCCTCTCTAGGCCTTTTCCATTCAAAAAGAAAATCAAAAAGCCAAGTGGCTAGCCGATTCGGCGCATAAAACCTCATATGGAAATTTAAACATGTACCTTTTGTCGGGCACTTAAATTATAATCTTCAAATTCTCTTCCTTCTCTTCATACCATACTTGTTAACCTATGCATATCTCCATTCCCAATCTTTCTCGCATCGCCCAATCTTTTAAACTCAAATCTTGCTAATTTAATTTCAAATTAGTTTATTCGCTTATTTCATTCTTAAAAGAATTAATCGCGTTCGAACACATTATTAGTTTATAAACCAATTTAATACCAATTCCATGTTCGATTCCAAATTATAACCCAAGTTCATATTGAATTCAAATTAACAAATCACATTTACTTAAACCAAATTAAGTTCGACTCAAGATTCTATAAACTAATTTCTTTTGAAATTAGTTAACCTCATTTGATAATGGAAAATCTGTTTTTTTTTTCAAAAATCAATCCATTTATTCGACTTGAGTTCATATTTATTTTATAGCTCAAGTTCGGGATTCCCTAATGGAAATTCAGAATTTTACCCACTCAAAATCCTTTTATTCAGTTAAATAAACCGTTATGGTTTAACACGATTATGGCGCTGTTTTTCTAAAAATTTGATTTTGATATAACTCAAAATCTATACGACAAAATCTAGATTTTTCTCTTCTATTAGAAAACTATCATTCAATAGGTCCGGGCGTTTCTTGTTTCATCGAATTCTGACTTATATTGAGTTCTATATACTCAATTGAAGTTCGAATCGCCAATTTACGAACTACCGTGCTGCGACGAGTTCGTTTTAATTAAATTAAATATAAACGTTTAAACTCTTCGTTTATAAAATAAATCGACTCCATTTCCAATAAATTAAAAATAAATTAAGCCCGTTATCCCAAATCTAACTTCACAATTCAGATTATTCAACTCATGGATTTCTTATGCTATATTCATAACTTAGTTATGACTTTAATCAAAACTCAACTCCAATATTCAATCTCATTCCTTAAATTATTTGTAGAATTCGATATACTCGAATTTCAATTATAAATTCCTGTTATGGGAAAAATCAATTTATTCAACATCCTTTACAATTACCAACTAATACCATCCCTTGATAATAGTGAAGTCGTTCAAGTTGGGGTATTTTATTTACCTCTCAAACCTTGACCGACAATGTTCTTATCTTGAGACGGATAAGACTTTATAATTCTAAAACTCGATTACTAATCATAAAAATCCCCTCTTTCATCTCATTTAAAAATATGATTTTTAAATGTCATTTCTTATATTTGGAAAAACCTATTTCCAATCCACCCAAAGGAAATTACTTTATTTCCATTATAAACATGGTTTATAAATTGCTTTCTTATTTTATATTTAAC
The DNA here is from genome assembly GCA_030737875.1 of Allium sativum. NCBI lineage: Eukaryota > Viridiplantae > Streptophyta > Magnoliopsida > Asparagales > Amaryllidaceae > Allium > Allium sativum. Next base: position 1,032,204,246 of record CM060916.1, on the reverse strand, counting down.
AACTTCAATTTAAAACTCGATTTCCTTATTTGAATATTTTATTACTATAACTTATATATACATAAGTATAGAATCTATTTTCATACTAAAATTTTAAATCTCTATTTAATAAGTTCCAATATCTTTTGGAAATAATATTTTATTTTCTATAAACTCGACTCCCTTGAATTCCAATCATAAATCTGTATAGATTTATTTCAATCCAGTTTATTCCGAACATCGGAATAAATTTCATCGTTTCTTTCTCGAACGATTCCAAATTCGCTTATTTAATTCACACTTGAATTAAAAATTCAAGTTATACAAAAATAGTTATTTTCCTTTATTTATAAATATCGTTTATAAATTTCACTTCTTGTTCTAAATATTAAACCACGTTTCGATTTCAAATTATATTTGAAATCTAATTTCCACTTGGGAAAACAAATCATACTTGAATTTAGAATTTATAAAGTACCAAATGATGATTTTCACATTCATCTATAAACGTTGTTTATAGACTATACTTCTTGTTTTAAATATTAAAACAAGTTTTATTTCAAACTCCATTTGAAATTTCATTTCTACTTTGGTCGGATAAACTCCCCTTTAAAATCACGCTTGCATTTATGTTTCAAAATTTATCAAATGATAATTTCCTTTTTCATTTATAAACATAGTTTATAAATTCAATTACTTGTTTTTATTTTTAAACAAGTAAATATTTCCGAACTTACTTGTAATCCCATTTCTCTTTCGGAAATTAAATTTTCCTTTTTCAATTCATACTTGAATTTAAAATTAAATATTACCAAATGATGTTTTTCTTACATTTACAAACAAATCATTTATACATTCAATACTTGTTTTATTATTAAAACAAGTTATTATTTTCTTACCTTATTCGAAATTCAAATTTCATTTCAATAAAATAAAATTTCCTTTTTCGAATCTAAAAATCACTTCTTATGATATTATAAATATCTAGGGCCAGTGATATTTAAATATCCCAATACACAAACCATCAATCCAATTCAACACATCACACACATGTAAGTACGTAAACAAAAATAAATAAATTTGAGGAATCCAGTTGGATCCCTCTAACCTGTTTTCCCTGCATCCACAGATGTTAGTCACATAAATAATACCAATCCTGCTTCAAGGCAGGATATCACGGTATAAAAGGGGATCCACTTATATACGTGGAGCGTAGGGTCATCCGCTAATGTTACTACGGGCATCCGCTAATGGTACTGCGGGAAATCCAATATATATATATATAATAGCGAAAACCACCAAGCCTAAATAACTAATATATATGACCACAGTAATTCAATAATTCATGCCAGCATCCAAACAACCAAGAATTTATTTTTAACGAGTAAAAATAAAACTTTGAGTGAGATTTACTCACCTGATTTTTATCTGGAGAATATCCGTTCACAACTTGTAACGTCGCAGCTGCAAATTGTCTCAAGTGAATTTACCGAGTGCCTATGAAAATTTATTTTATTATCGATTAAGCTATTTATTTATTTTCTTAGATTAAATCAACATGAATAAATTAATTAGCTTATAAAATTGAACTCCATCGAATACCTTTCATGCTGCATTTTCCTTTATTCTCCTCCTTCTATTACTGCTTCTCCCTCACACAAGCAATCCCTGGACAATGTCACCAGACAGTGCTCCTCCACCTTGTCAGAGCTTACAACTAACACAATATCACTTCCATACCACTATAAACTCCATTCACACCATCAATTTGAACCTCAAAACCTTTTAAACATCACGATTTTCAACCACTCACCCACTACACTATCTCAACCCGAAAATGTAGTTAATTCCCATCCCATTCTCCACTAACTATCACTCATCATCACCAATTTAACATAGCTGGACTTTTCCTATTTTCTACCATCTAAACAATTGTTGTGCCTGTCCAATTGTTGTTGTACTGACCAGACATTCCTCTCCTCCATTCGCACCCTGATATTTAACTCAAAACCAATGGCATCCTCCTCAAAATCGCACCTTTTCCGGTCACAGTACCCTTCTTGCCACATGTCATTGTTCACACTACTCCAATCCAACCTTATACCTGACTCACACTTCTTCACTTTCGTTCCTTGAAATCAGCGAAACCATGGACACCCTCTTTTCCACTATTACATCACAGATCGATCACGCTTCTAAAATTCCTTGTAGGAGAATTCGAATAACCCTGCAGAATATCCCTTCTCCTTTTCAATCTATACTCACTGTCGAAGATCGACGGAGACCAAAACACCACATCCAACTTCATCATGACTCAATTCGAAGTCGAGAACCCCCTTTCACCACATCGAGCAATGTCATCAGTCGATCTCCACTGAAACTCGACTTGTTCGAGTTTGGCATCGCGACCCCCTTTAGCCTTTCAATCTCCGAACTACCCTATGGCGTAGAGGACCGTGCCACCGTCGCACCCTTTATCACGAGCGTACCACAACTCGTTGATTCCAGACAACTGCTTTCAAAAATTAAACACTGAAAGGATATTGAGAAGAGGATTCGCGGTTTCAAATGAAAAGGGAAAAGAGTTTTCGATTTGATTCTCTTTGCTCTTTGTTTTAAATGATGGATTGATTTTCGCGAATTACTCGAGAGGAAGAAATATGTAAATGAAGACTTACAGTATGTTTCGGGTTTTGGTAAATGACTGTAAAAGAAGGCAGCGGCTTGATTTATAGAGGATGATAGGGAACCAAAAGTATGAACCTATTAATTTGTTATTTGCTTGATACTGAAAATATGAGACAAGTTGTACGCGAAACAGAAGAAGAGGCACAGATAGGTCTGTAAATATAGGCCGGCCTCAGATTATTTAATATGTTTGATGTGATATTGATTTTATCCGTAAATTTTAAAATTTGCGGTTCCTTAACTTCAACCTCAAACCCCTATTTTAACTTAACGACCGGCGTTATCAAATTACAATGCTATTTTGAACTCAATGAACCCAGTTCTGAAATTTTAATTCAATTGTATAGAATATATACCAATTTAAATTAACGATTAAATTAAATCCGATTAAAAATGTAAGTTGATTTTAAACAATTAAATCCTCTGATAATAGTTTATTGTAAAATAGAATTTATAATGATTGACTGAATTGTTTCGATTCAGTAAATTCTATGTTCAGTTATTATCGTTTCGTATTACGATACCTAATATATTCGATATAAATTCGTATATCGATTATTAAAGCGATAAATTTAATATAAATACTATTTTATAATTCCAATTAAATATTTAAAACTAATTTAAATATTTATTATAAAACAGCTAAAAAATCCGGGACGTTACATTCCTTCCCCCTTAAAAGAATTTCGTCCCCGAAATTACTAAGGCAGAAGAAATGCTACAGACTAGTTAACTTTTCAAAAGCGCACTTTGTTATAACTCTGCATTTCAAATTCTATAACTCAAGTCCCATACAAATTTTAAACTTTCACAGGAATATTAAATTTCAGTTCATTTAACCGGTTTCCATCCTTTCAATTTATTTAACTTGCTTAAGTTAAACTTAGATTTCAGAATTCAAATTCCCGGGTTTTTATTTCAAATCCTTCTGAAGTCACATAAATATATACATATATTTATTCCTATTTTAAATTCAAAACATTTGAATTTTTATCCCACAACTTGTTTTCTTTCAAACCAATTTCCATTAAAAACTTTTCTAAGGTAGCAATCCATCACTTAGAAACTCGAAAATGAACACTGATGGTGCTGCAGTCATCATCAGAATTATTTTCCAGCCACTGAAGTGAGTTCAGTGCTTTATCACTTTCAAAATCCATTCAAAATGATTTTTATCCAAAATCCTTCCCAAAATAATGCTATACTTTGATTTTTTTTTTTTAGGAAATTGTGCCTATATATCAAAATAAAAATTTTGGGCAAAATTATTTTATTTACCCGATTTAAAACAATATTATGTCAATTCCTCTGTTCAAGTGTTTAGAAACTTCTATCGACGTCGTGGCGTCCCACGATTCGATCAAAATTCATAAACCACTCAACAGACAAGCCAACACAATATAAAACAATTTTTATATCAACATACAAGTACGCTTCCTCATATATACACTCAACTCATTCTAGGGTACTACTGACCCTATCTCTAATGATCAAACCCCCACCAAAGCCTAGGTGTTCGCTAAACCTAAGCTCTGATACCAACTGTAATGACCCGGGAATTCGAGTAGGATTTTCAACCATCCTCTCCTCCCCCAAGGCAGAGGGCTAACCTCTCCCCTTGGCTTACAGAGTTACCTCAGAACTGCTTTTACGGCCAGCCTCGCGACTCGACCAACCCACATTGTCGGGAGATGTATGGGTAAGAGTATCCCGTTCGCCACCTAACGCAAAGCGAGAACCCCCTATCATCCGTACCAATTAAGCAACCAGCTCTGATACCAATTGTAGTGGCATGCAAATCCATACTATCTGAGCTGACTAATACAACACACGTCCAACTCAAATAATACAGAAATACGAGTCATTGGGGTTAAAGAAAATAGAAAAGATAGAAGAAGAACTAAAATAACAATACAGAATCTCACAGCAGAACGAATAAACAATATTATATATCATAAGCTTTGAAATACAAAATTTTGTCTCATACATACATACCATCATCAGAGCATAATACAATATTTGATACAGCGGAAATAACTCTAAAATAACTAGCGGTGAAGCCTTCTACTTCTAACTCCTCCAAGTGTATCTGTAAAAGCCTGAAACACTTGACTGCCCATACAAATTTGGGCACCCAAGAGTTTAGGAAAAACAAAACAAAATAAAACTCTGGGTCAGTCATGGGACTAGTGTGAATAAACTTCAACCATATGGTTTAACTTCAAAAATCTTTTGAAAGAAAAGGAAAATAGTAAGACCAGTCCACACATAAACACAGACGGTTTTTACCTTACTATAACCCAAACCATTTTTGATATCAAGTTCCAGTGATATTATAATAATGTCTAATCAAATAAATAACCAAATAGTAGAACGCTTGCATCTCACGCTCTACATTCATAGTATAAAATCAAAAACCGCAGGGCGCTTATTGGAGATTGGGTTCCAACTATGACAAGGTATATGACCATCTTCCGATGATCTATCTCTAGAGGCAAATACACCTGGGTTCAACAAGAACGTCTTGCAACCAGGCCCACACATGACCGACCACTCATTTCGCTTGAGTGTATCGAATATATATCACCAACGGTTGGGCTCAAACCACCGTTTTCCCGAAAAGGGACAGCATCGAATAGATTAAAGAAGTAAAAGGAATTTCTCTAGATAGGTGATTATACACCCTAATGGGAGCGACCCACATAGCCATGCTGCCTGGCCGATTTTTGTCATTTCCCGGTTGTGAAGCTTGAGGCTACGTCTAACTTTTAGAACATCTGGCCACCATACACTTTGTATGCCACATTGTCAAACCCGTCAAATCACTAGTTGGTCATCCCAAAAACATTACGGGTATAAAAGCTAAGAGAAACGAATTTCTCCGCCACCAGACGTAATAACTTGAAAAGATCGTCTTATGTGACCATTAGGAATACTCTGTCAGATATTCGTCCATACAAGTTGTCCTAGGACTGGACAAACATAACAGCTCTTGAATTTCACTCCGTCTTCGATTATTTTCAGCATAATCTAATTCGCAACGCCTATGCCTATACGGAGGGGTTTTCGGATATTAAATCCAACCGGTCTCACCGTATCGACAACGATGGTAAAAATCTTTGATAGCCGGTGTTTTTACTATCAAAGGAAAAATAAACATCCATCAAACAATTTCACAATCACTGGCCCCTTTCTAATATTAGATTCATTTTCTTAGCGAATTTTAGATATATCGTTATATCGATTTCTGTTATCAAAATTTCTTAAAAATATTCTAACTCCTTAAATTTTCGGAAAAAATCGCTATAACCTCCTTTGTACCGGCAAATAGTTCAAACCTCAACTCGCCTCTCTAGGCCTTTTCCATTCAAAAAGAAAATCAAAAAGCCAAGTGGCTTGCCGATTCGGCGCATAAAACCTCATATGGAAATTTAAACATGTACCTTTTTTCGTGCACTTAAATTATAATCTTCAAATTCTCTTCCTTCTCTTCATACCATACCTGTTAACCTATGCATATCTCCATTCTCAATCTGTCTCGCAGCGCCCAATCATTTAAACTCAAATCTTGCTAATTTAATTTCAAATTAGTTTATTCGCTTATTTCACTCTTAAAAGAATTAATCGCGTTCGAACACATTATTAGTTTATAAACCAATTTAATACCAATTCCATGTTCGATTCCAAATTATAACCCAAGTTCATATTGAATTCAAATTAACAAATCACATTTACTTAAACCAAATTAAGTTCGACTCAAGATTCTATAAACTAATTTCTTTTGAAATTAGTTAACCTCATTTGATAATGGAAAATCTGTTTATTTTTCAAAAATCAATCCATTTATTCGACTTGAGTTCATATTTATTTTATAGCTCAGGTTCGGGATTTTCTAATGGAAATTCAGAATTTTACCCACTCAAAATCCTTTTATTCAGTTAAATAAACCATTATGGTTTAAAACGATTATGGCGCTGTTTTTCTAAAAATTTGATTTTGATATAACTCAAAATCTATACGACAAAATCTAGATTTTTCTCTTCCATTAGAAAACTATCATTCAATAGGTCCGGGCGTTTCTTGTTTCATCGAATTCTGACTTATATTGAGTTCTATATACTCAATTGAAGTTTGAATCACCAATTTACGAACTACCGTGCTGCGGCGAGTTCGTTTTAATTAAATTAAATATAAACGTTTAAACTCTTCGTTTATGAAATAAATCGACTCCATTTCCAATAAATTAAAAATAAATTAAGCCCGTTATCCCAAATCTAACTTCACAATTCAGATTTTTCAACTCATGGATTTCTTATGCTATATTCATAACTTAGTTATGACTTTAATCAAAACTCAACTCCAATATTCAATCTCATTCATTAAATTATTTGTAGAATTCGATATACTCGAATTTCAATTATAAATTCCTGTTATGGGAAAAATCAATTTATTCATCGTCCTTTACAATTACCAACTAATACCATCCCTTGATAATAGTGAAGTCGTTCAAGTTGGGGTATTTTATTTACCTCTCAAACCTTGACCGACAACGTTCTTATCTCGAGACGGGTAAGAGTTTATAATTCCAAAACTCGATTACTTATCACAAAAATCCCCTCTTTCATCTCATTTAAAAATATGATTTTTAAATGTCATTTCTTATATTTCGAAAAACCTATTTCCAATCCACCCAAAGGAAATTACTTCATTTCCTTTATAAACATGGTTTATAAATTGCTTTCTTATTTTATATTTAACAACTTCCATTTAAAACTCGATTTCCTTATTTGAATATTTTATTACTATAACTTATATATATATAAGTATAGAATCTATTTTCATACTAAAATTCTAAATCTCTATTTAATAAGTTCCAATATCTTTTGGAAATAATATTTTATTGTCTATAAACTCGACTCCCTTGAATTCCAATCATAAATCTATATAGATTTATTTCAATCCAATTTATTCCGAACGTCGGAATAAATTTCATCGTTTCTTTCTCGAATGATTCTAAATTCGCTTATTTAATTCACACTTGAATTAAAAATTCAAGTTATACAAAAATAGTTATTTTCCTTTATTTATAAATATCATTTATAAATTTCACTTCTTGTTCTAAATATTAAACCACGTTTCGATTTCAAATTATATTTGAAATCTAATTTCCACTTGGGAAAACAAATCATACTTGAATTTAGAATTTATAAAGTACCAAATGATGATTTTCACATTCATCTATAAACGTTGTTTATAGACTATACTTCTTGTTTTAAATATTAAAACAAGTTCTATTTCAAACTCCATTTGAAATTTCATTTCTGCTTTGGTCGGATAAACTCCCCTTTAAAATCACGCTTGCATTTACGTTTCAAAATTTATCAAATGATAATTTCCTTTTTCATTTATAAACATAGTTTATAAATTCAATTACTTGTTTTTATTTTTAAACAAGTAAATATTTCCGAACCTATTTGTAATCCCATTTCTCTTTCGGAAATTAAATTTTCCTTTTTCAATTCATACTTGAATTTAAAATTAAATATTACCAAATGATGTTTTTCTTACATTTACAAACAAATCATTTATACATTCAATACTTGTTTTATTATTAAAACAAGTTATTATTTTCTTAGCTTATTCGAAATTCAAATTTCATTTCAATAAAATAAAATTTCCTTTTTCGAATCTCAAAATCACTTCTTTTGATATTATAAATATTTAGGGCCAGTGATATTTAAATATCCCAATACACAAACCATCAATCCAATTCAACACATGACACACATGTAAGTATGTAAACAAAAATAAATAAATTTGAGGAATCCAGTTGGATCCCTCTAACCTGTTTTCCCTGCATCCACAGATGTTAGTCACATAAATAATACCAATCCTGCTTCAAGGCCGGATATCACGGTATAAAAGGGGATCCACTTATATACGTGGAGCGTAGGGTCATCCGCTAATGATACTACGGGCATCTGCTAATGGTACTGCGGGAAATCCAATATATGTATATATATATATATATATATATATATAATAGCGACAACCACCAAGCCTAAATAACTAATATATATGACCACAATAATTCAATAATTCATGCAAGCATCCAAACAACCAAGAATTTATTTTTAACGAGTAAAAATAAAACTTTGAGTGAGATTTACTCACCTGATTTTTATCTGGAGAATATCCGTTCACAACTTGTAACCTCGCAGCTGCGAATTGTCTCAAGTGAATTTACCGAGTGCCTATGACAATTTATTTTATTACCGATTAAGCTATTTATTTATTTTCTTAGATTAACTCAACATGAATAAATTAATTAGCTTATAAAATTTAACTCCATCAAATACCTTTCACGCTGCATTTTCCTTTATTCTCCTCCTTCTATTACTGCTGCTCCCTCACACAAGCAATCCCTGGACAATGTCACCAAACAGTGCTCCTCCACCTTGTCAGAGCTTACAACTAACACAATATCACTTCCATACCACTATAAACTCCATTCACACCATCAATTTGAACCTCAAAACCTTTTAAACATAACCACTTTCTACCACTCACCCACTACACTATCTCAACCCGAAAATGTAGCTAATTCCCATCCCATTCTCCACTAACTATCACTCATCATCACCAATTTAACACAGCTGGACTTCTCCTATTTTCTACCATCTAAACAATTGTTGTGTCGGTCCAATTGTTGTTGTACTGACCAAACATTCCTCTCCTCCATTCTCACCCTGATATTTAACTCAAAACCAACGGCATCCTCCTCAAAATCGCACCTTTTCCGGTCACAGTACCCTTCTCGCCACATGTCAGTGTTCACACTACTCCAATTCAACCTTATACCTGACTCGCACTTCTTCACTTTCGTTCCTTGACATCAGCGAAACCATGGACACCCTCTTTTCCACTATTACATCACAGATCGATCACGCTTCTAAAATTCCTTGCTGGAGAATTCGAATAACCCTATAGAATATCCCTTCTCCTTTTCAATCTATACTCACTGTCGAGGATCAACGGTAACCAAAACACCACATCCAACTTCATCATGACTCAATTCAAAGTTGAGAACCCCCTTTCACCACATCGAGCAATCTCATCAGTCGATCTCCACTGAAACTCGACTTGTTCGAGTTTGGCATCGCGACCCCCTTTAGCCTTTCAATCTCCGAACTACCCTATGGCGTAGAGGACCGTGCCACCGTCGCACCCTTTATCACGAGCGTACCACAACTCGTTGATTCCAGACAACTGCTTTCGAAAATTAAACACTGAAAGGATATTGAGAAGAGGATTCGCGGTTTCAAATGAAAAGGGAAAAGAGTTTTCGATTTGATTCTCTTTGCTCTTTGTTTTAAACGATGGATTGATTTTCGCGAATTACTCGAGAGGAAGAAAAATGGAAATGAAGACTTAAAGTATGTTTCGGGTTTTGGTGAATGACTATAAAAGAAGGCAGTGGCTTGATTTATAGAGGATGATAGGGAACCAATAGTACGAAGCTATTAATTTGTTGTTTGCTTGATACTGAAAATATGAGACAAGTTGTACGCGAAACAGAAGAAGAGGCACAGATAGGTCTGTAAATATAGGCCGGCCTCAGATTATTTAATATGTTTGATGTGATATTGATTTTATCCGTAAATTTTAAAATTTGCGGTTCCTTAACTTCAACCTCAAACCCCTATTTTAACTTAATGACCGGCGTTATCAAATTACAATGTTATTTTGAACTCAATGAACCCGGTTCTGAAATTTTAATTCAACTGTATAGAATAGATACCAATTTAAATTAACGATTAAATTAAATTCGATTAAAAATGTAAACTGATTTTAAACAACTAAATCCTCTGATAATAGTTTATTGTAAAATAGAATTTATAATGATTGACTGAATTGTTTCGATTCAGTAAATTCTAAGTTCAGTTATTATCGTTTCGTATTACGATACCCGATATATTCGATATAAATTCGTATATCGATTATTAAAACGATAAATTTAATATAAATACTGTTTTATAATTCCAATTAAATATTTAGAACTAATTTAAATATTTATTATAAAACAGCTAAAAAATCCGGGACGTTACAGCCATGTTAATTAGGTATGCGCTATTTTGACGCGAACGATATTTATGTCGATTTTATTCATTTTTATAATGAATATTGAAAAAGAAATGATATCAAATCAGATATTTTGAAAATATTGTCATTTAAATATTACAATGATAAGGAATATTCAATTTTGATTTAAAATTGAAATTGAAGTTAAAATCATTTTAAAATGAATTTATAAACCATTTATAAAATACAATTTAAATGAAAATCGATGAAATATATATAATATATATTTAATGGCCTAAATAGAACGCGCTGCACCGTGACCGTTCGCGAATTTCGACCATTGACTTCGAATTGATTTTACGGGAGATCCGATAGTCAGATTCTCTTAAAACCGGAACTATTGGATTGGTATCGAAAAGAGCTTTCCAATGAATACAAGAGATTTGAAATATAACTATTGGATTCAGAATTATGTCCAAATCAAATTTGGAAAAGGTCGTTGTAACTGCATTTTGATGGAAATCGACAGAAAGGGCCATGACAAAAATTATTAAAAATATTGATAATTAGTGTAAAATAATAATAATGATTTGGAAAGAATTGGGATGAAAAATTCCATTTTTGAAAAGATAAAAATATATTTTTATTGAAATGAACTTGTTATCAACTAGAATTATAATCCAATTATTTTAAATAAATAAATTGGATTGAGAATGGGTTTCAATATAACCAGAATTTTCAACATATCAATTGGAGTGGATTTGAATGGAAATCATCTTTGGAATATTCCGATGTTGGATTTCGTGAATATACAGATATTATTATGGAAATTTGGAAGATATATTTATATCGTTATTTCTAATACGATAATTTATGGTTTCAAAATTTGGTATTGAATATAAGCCGATATAATTTCTATTCAGAGCCTTGTATTTAATATCAAATGGGTTTTTGGGTTTGTCGTGAATGGTGCCTTTATTAACATTGTTCTTAAAACCAGTTGGGAAAAGAATAAATCTTTAATTTAAGATTTAGTGAAGTTTTCCAATTAATTAATATTTAATTGGAACTGAATAAAAGAATTGGATTTTTGGGTTTATAGTGAACGATGTTTTAAACGATACTTGTTCTTTAACCCGATTAACCGTGAAACGTAATTTGGAATTTATAAATCTTTTTATTAAGATTTAATGGAAATTTTCCAAAGTAAAGTTTCCAATTTAATAAAATAAATTGGAATTAAATGGAATTCGATTTGGCAATAATCGAAGTGAACTTCTATGGAGGAAGACTGTTACTATATACAGAATTTAAAAGGCTTGGCCGCTATTCCATTTATATTATTGGTTGGATATAGAAGTTTATATCGATTATATATATATATATATATTGATCTATTTTCCGTGAAGATTCCATAATTAATGGAATGTGATTTTGGGTTTATCGTGAACTGTGTTTTAAATGACATTGGTTCTTTAACCCAGTTAAAGACAGGATTTATTTCCTGAATTTGAATAATCATTATATAATGATTTTTGGGAAGATTAAAACTAAGTGGAGTTTTAATGAATCTTTAATTAGATTGAAATGTGATAATTTAAATTATCAAATTTGGGAAATGATCGAGACAGGAGTATCAACGGTTTTACTCTAGACGATAGTCAAATCTTTAATTAGATTTGAACGTGAAATGGTAATTAAATTTTACCGATAGCACCGTGGTGTTAGATATGGAGTATTACCATTTTTGCTCAATGGGATGAATATTTTGGGATTGGGAAATCAAACAAATGATTACATCGATATGGCTCGTTCATCCCGACTAGTTGGATAAACCTTAATTTGGTCTGTATTGATATCCAAAGGAAGATTAAAGAATAAATTTAAAGAATTTATCTTTGATAAAATTAATGGGAATCTTTTCCTAATGATGTGAATATTTGAATAAAAGAATATTCTGAATTGGAATGAGGCGTATGTTGTGTTCGTGTAGCACTTGTTTATAATATACGTGAGTTGTTCGGAAAGGCCAGGTTTATACCCATTTTGAATAACTGATTTGATGATAAGTCAACGATGAAGATGGTGGTTGAAGGCCAGAGGTCTTCACATCGTTTGGGTGATAACTGATGTCTTGATTGGGCCGCACACCCAAGACATGGTAATAAGTGGTGATCGTCCAGACGTACTTGGAGATCGACCGGATATGTGAGGACCTCTCTCTTGTATTGGACATATGGGACAAGGAATAAGGTGCCTCCGATTTCGTTCAGACCCGGAACGGACTTGTAAATGGATGTGTGTCTAACATTGGATTTTATTGAATGTTGATTGATTTCTATTAAATATATATCTGTTTGGTGGCGGAGAATTTATTCTCTTGCTTAACACCCTTCTCTAAAACGTACAAGCTTAGAGGTTATATATCGATAGATATCAGTCACATGGCGTGAATTGTCAGTGTGGCATGCTGAGATGCAAAGGATCGAGGCTTTTTTTGAAAAGCAGAGCCTTGTGGTTGACGATCAAAGCACGGCTTTAAATAGTATAGCTTTGTGTAGCGTTAAATCGCGATCCTCGCACCCAAGTGTGAACCAAAAACGGGATAGTGACTGCAAGGAAATGGACATATGTTAGTTCTAGCTACGAGTAACGTCATGGTATGGAGCCCAGACTGTTTACTCATGTGGATGTTGCATACTGTTATTACTTGATGGGAGACAAGGTACCTCGAAAATATCGGTCACTGCGGGGCTGATGGATATTATATCGGTCACTACGGGGCTGATGGATATGGTCGACATACTGACCATTTTAGAGGTTCGATAGAACCAGCTAACATATAGTTTATAGTATAACCAATCATCGACGGAATACCGGCCATGAAGATCCAAGGTGTTCACTGCGGGGGATCCTGAGGCACTTGCTGGTGTGTCTCAAAATTGGTGAGGATAGTCCCTTGCCTCGATTCATAGATGGAAACCCAATTTCAAATACGTGATATTCAGTTTTAGTTGTAAATATATATATATGGCGACGTAATATACTGGTAACTACACCGCCTATGATTGATATATTTATATTTGAAGTTGATTTCTTCACTTATAGTAATAATAAAAGATGAAATTTCGCGAATCAAGCATATTTGGCTTTTATAAGGGAAAACTCTATCCTCGACTGTGATCATTGTTTGATGGGACCTGAGTCTTATAATAGCTTCAATTTTCTCTTTAGCATTGCGCTATTATTTTTATGCACTGTTATTCATGGGGGATAAACCCATTCCATCTTATACGGCGTGGTCCCATGATTTACCTAACTTTAAAATCAAGCTAATAACTGTTTTTGTTCTCACCCCAGTCACATGACTGACCTGAAGTTTATTGTTTTAACCTAAACTCTGGGTGTCCTAATTTTCCACATGGGCAGCTAGTAGTTTTGGTTTTGCAGATATTATATTCATAGGATCCTGGTTTACAGCTGAGGCTACATTCGAAAGCTCTATATCCATGTATTTCCTTCAGTTGTGTTATGTATTATTTTTCTACTGCTTTGTAATTAATCACTGATATTTATCAAATGTATATTATTTATTCATATGCTGTTATATTCTTGTACTCTGATGTAAATTGTTGTAATAACAATGAAATGTTTTTCTGTTTGAGTTCCGATTTATCGTGTTCTCAACTCAATCCGGGCTTTCCCGTAAGAGGACGTTTGGGTCATCTCATCGTGGTATCATAGCTTTGGGTTACGGAGCTCGAGAACAAGACACATTAAAACCAAACGAAAGGATTCATCAGAGATTGGATTAGTAAGATCCAATGGGAATGACTCGTTAGAGATGGGATCAGTAGTATCCTAGAATGAGTCCGAATAGTGTTATTTCTAAAATAAAAAATGAAAACAAACTTTGTTTTGAAAATTTAAACCTTATTATACGTATTTGAGTATTTTATTTTAAATTAAATTTGGACAATCGAGTATATGAAGATTATATATATACGTCTGATCCACGTGTATACGAAGCCTCAAATATACTGGATAGATATAGAATCACACTCTAGTAGCCTGAACATGATTCTGATGATGATCATGACATCATCAGCATTTATGTTCGAGTTTTGAAAGTGGGATGTCTATATATTTCCAATTGACTGGTGTGAGAACCAAAACATAGGTAGGGTCTATTGTTGTGAATTAACTGATTGCTTATTGCTGATTGTGTTGTATGTTTATTCATTTAACCAACATGTAAATGAAAGGTAAACTTAGCCAACTAGTGTCAAATATTGAATTGAATTGAAAATTTATTGAAATTGCATACATGTACATATATATGTGTGAACAGGGCATAGCATGTAAGCTAAGAAGAGGAATAAAATTGTACGCCCGACAAATAGGTACATGTTTACTATTTTCTTGGGTTTGGTTGATTTTATGAGCCGATTAGCTTTTTCTTTTAGGATGATGAGGGCCCTGCGTAGTTAGTCATGGTTTTAAAGGTCTCCCCGAACAATGGAGGTTATGGCGAAATTTTTCAAAAATTTAGGGTGTTAGCGAAATTTTTGAAAAATTAGAAAATTCTTAGAAATTGAAAAGTTGAAGAATGAAAGCCAGAATGAAAGTTGAGTTGGTTAGTTAAACAACTTTCAGCTCCGTTCATTTTCGAGGACGAAAATATTTTAAGTGGGGGAGATTTAACAACCTGGAAAATCAGAACAAATTTAAATTTTTATTTTGTCCATTTTAATGAATTTTGAATATTTAAAATGATTTATTTTAAATAATAACGACTAGAAATTTATTTTGAATAGAATTAGAACGTATAAATTTATTTAATTATACAACGAGCCTGAAATGGCACGATAGTTTGAAAATTCGACTTCTAACTTTAAATGAGTGCACATGATTCAAAATAAATCGGATTTCAGTAAAACCAAAAATATTTGAACCTGTTTAATTATATCTTTCTAACGAATGTGAAAAATTCAGATTTCATAACGGTAATAAAAAAGCTATGTCCATTTTAAAATATAAAATAGTCGCTATGGAATTTAATTATTTTTTTAATTAAATAAAGCCTTTAAAAATAGCCATTTTGCAAACGACCTCCGTTTTCGATGAAACCACTTTTGTTGGATCTGGAATGTCAAATAATTGCTAGATTCCAAAATTCCTAATTTTTGAAATTAATATGTGAGCGTGGCAAAAGAAAACGTGTTTTGTCAATTTCAGTCAATTTGGATCTACCAGAAAATTGTCATTTTTCAAACGGTCTCCAAACTCGATGAAATTAGTTTTGTTAGGACCGTATCATTAAAACAAAGCTAGATATAATTTTTCTGTAATTTTTGGAGTCAGTATTTGGTCTCGGTAAATTAAAATGTATGTTCAAAATTCAATATATAAATTTATATTTTAATTTATATAAAAACTCATCGAAACAGTCGAACTGCCTTATGATACAGATCCCATTGTTTTCGGATATGAGGTATTTAGTATAGGGGGAATTCGTTGAGGTTGAATTGGAGTTCGGATTAAAAAGCCAACATTTTAGAAGAAAAATATATAATTTCCCTTTTTGCATAAACCCCCTCCCCCGTTCAGTTTTTGTCATTCAAACTTAGCACCCAAAATCGAAAAAACATGGCGACGTCCTCAGACCGCCACTGTATCTCGCCTCCCTCCCCCGCCATCGCATGGCCGTCGCACCTCCACCCCGTCACCGTCGCCGCGTCACACCCCCTACCTCGTTGAACTCCTCTCCTCCCTCCTCCGATCGATATCCGCGATCCCCAAATCCCGTGCCCACTTCGAGAAACCGACACCATCTGAATCGCGCCGGCCACCAGCGCGCCTCCAACTCGCCTGCGCCACCCCTCCTGACCGCCTCCTGACCGCAGTGAACCCCATCCCCTCCTCCGATCAAATACAACGAGTTTTTATGAAATCTATTTATATCAAAATCTGATTTTTTTTTTATAATGTAAAGCTAATATTTTTAATTAGATTAAAGCTTTGATTTTTGATTAGGTTAAAGATTAGATTATTTTTAATTACATAATGACTAGATTTTCTATTATATAAAGATAAGATTTTTAACAGTATAATGTTATGATTTTTATTAATATAAAATATGATTTTTATTCTATATACATCGTTATAAAAATATGATTTTTATTCTATAAACATCGTTATAAAAATATGATTTTTATTTTGTAAACATCGTTATAAAAATATGATTTATTCTATGAACATCGTTATAAAAATTTGACTTTTATTATATAAGGAGCATTTAAAAATATGAGTTTTATAATATAATAGCAGTTTAAAAATATGATTTTTATATATTTGTTAGCATAAAAATCCGATTTTTAATAATATATAGTAATGATAAAAATTGGATTATATATATATAGCGATGATTTTTTATATATATAATAGCGTTATAAAAATATGATTTTTATATATATAGTTTTGGAATTAAAAATTGATTTTTATATATATATAGCGATGATTAAAAACCTGATTTTTATATACGTATGGGATTAAAAATATGATCTTTATAATGTAAACATCGTTATAAAAAGGTGATTTATATATATATATGACATTGAAATAAAAAAGTGATTTATAAATTTAAATATCGTTGATTAAAAATATTAGTTATAATGTATAAACATCATATTAAAAATGTGATTTTTACTATGAACCGCGTGAAAAAGATTGCGTTGGATTTTCGGGAAAATCCAAACTATTCAGAAATAAAACTGGCGGAGTGGATCCCAAATGTAACGACCCTAACTTCTCCGTAAAGGAAAGCCCGGATTGCTTTCAGAACACGACAAATCAGAATGCAAACAGAAGAACATTTCATTGCTATTTACAACAATTTGATCAGAGTACAAGAATATACAGAGTACGAATAAACAATACACATTCGATAAATATCAGAGATTTACAAATTACAATGCAGTGGAAAATAATATGAAACACAACTTAAAGAGATACACGGATACAGAGCTTTCCGAATATTATTCCAGCTGTAAACCAGGATCCTGTGAATATAAATCTGCAAAACCAAAGTTACTAACTGCCCGTGTGGAAAATAGGGGCAACCGGAGTTTAGGTTAAAACAATAAACTCCAGGTCAGTCATGTGACTGGTGTGAGAACTAAAATAGTTATCTAAATCTTTACTTTAAGATAAAGTAAATCAAGGGACCACGCCGTAGAACATGGAACGGGTTTCCTCCCAGGAATACCAGTGCATAAAATAAACAGTGCAATGCTTTTTGGAAAAATGAAGCTATTATAAGACTTAGGTCCCATCACACAATGCAACGCAAGCCGAAGGATAGTATTTTCCCTTATAATATCCAAACATGCTTGGTACGTTTAAAACAAATCATTTTGATACTATATAATGTAAAGTGTATGAAAACAACTTCAAATATAAATGCATCAATCATAGACGGCATAGTGCCCCATCCCACTATGTCGTCAAACTAGGCTCTACAATCAAAACCGAAATGTCACGTATTGGAAGTTGGATTTCCATCTGTGAACCAAGGCAAGGGATCGTCCTTACCGCTTCGAGATGCTCTAACCCGTGTCTCAGGACCCAGACTCAGATGGGCCCTTGGATCGTCAGGGATGGGCCCTTGGATCGTCATGGCCGGTCCAAACAGAGTGGACTGAAATGCCTGAACACTGCGTTTCCTCGCCATATGGGGCATCGAACTTGCCGGTATATCAACCAAACCATCCATCGGCTCCGCAGAGACCGATATAACCGAGGCGCCTTGCTATCCATTATCCACATAAGTAAAACGACTGGGCATGCAAAACCCAGACACCACTCCTAGCTAGAAGGAAACGCATGTCCTTCATGATGTCCACTCCCGTTTCTGGTTCACACCGGGATGTGAGGCTCGCGAATTAACGCTATACACAAAGATATGCTATATTAAAGCCATACTTTGATCATCAACCACAAGACTCTGCTTTTCAAAAGAAGCCTTGATCATTTGCATCTCAGCATGCCACACATGCAATTCACGTTATGCAACTGATGTCTATCAATCACACAGAATGAAATTCGATGTCAAACACACATCCATTTAAAAGTTCGTTCTGGGTCTGAATGAAACCAAAGGCGCCTTATTCCTCGTCTCATATGTCCAATACAGGAGAGAGGTCCTCGCATATCCGGTCGATCTCCAAGTACGTCTGGACGATCACCACTTATTACCTCGTCTTGGGTGTACGGCCCAATCAAGACATCAGTAATCATCCAAACTATGTGAAGACCTCTGGTCTTCAACCACCGTCTTCATCATCGACTTATCGTCGAATCATTTATTTAGAATGGGTATAAACCCAGCCTTTCTGAATAACTCGCGTATAAAATAAACAAGTGCTACAAAAACACAACATGGGCCTCATTCCAATCCAGAATATTATTTTATTTAAATATTCACATCATTAGGGAATAGGTTCCCATTAATTTTATCAAAGATAAATTCTTTTAAATTTATTCTTTAATTTTCCTTTGGATATCAAACCATATTAAGGTTTTCCGAACTAGTCGGGATTAGCGAACTACACCGAAGTAATCATTTATTTTATTTCCCAATCCCAACTTATTCATCCCATGGAGCAGAACTGCTAATACTCCATATCTAACACCATGGTGTTATCGGGAAATATTAATTACCATTTCACGTTCAAATCTACTTAAAGATTTAACTATCGCCTGGAGTAAAACTGGTGGTACTCCATTCTCGATCATTTCTTGAATTTGATAATTTTAGTTATCAAATTCACCTTTCAATCTATTTAAAGATTCGTTAAAACTCTAATTCAGTTTTAATTTCCAAAAATCATTACTTTTTGATTATTCAAAGTTAAGAAATTAATCTTATCTTTAACTGGGTTAAAGAACTAATGTCATTTAAAACACAGCTCACAATAAACCCAAAATCACATTCCATTAACAATGGAATCTTCACGGAAAACCGATCAATATATATAATCAAAATGAATTTCTGTATCCGACTAATAATATAAATGGAATAACGGCAAAGCCTCTAAAATTCCATATATAGTAACAGTCTTCCTCCACAGAATTTCACTTCGATTATTACCGAATCGAATTCCAATCCATTCCAATTTATTTTATTAATCTGGAAAACTTTTCTTTGGAAAATTCCCCTAAATCTTAATTAAAAGATTTATAAATTCCAAATCATATTTTAGTGTGAATCGGGTTAAAGAACTAATGTCGTTAAAAACACAGTTCATAATAAACCCAATTCACATTCCATTTCAAATCCAATTAAATGTTAATTAATTGGTAATTCTTCTCTACATCTTAATTAAAAGATTTATTTTTTTCACACGGGTTTTAAGAACAGTGTTACTGAAGATCCCATCCCATCAGTCTCTAACCATAAATTTGTAAGAGAACAATTCCCCAAGTATTAATCCCGAAGGCCGAAACCAACATCAAGTCAATACCCAGGAAACTATTAAACTTAGCTAATCTTCAGTTAGTTTCAAAATTTCTTAACTTCATTGGGTTTAAGAACAATATTATTAAAGATACCATTCACGACAAACCCAAAATCTCATTCCATTTGTAACGACCCGCATTCTACGCATCATAGGATCGTGGAATATTTATTTCTTTCACATATGAAGTCGTATGGTCATGTAACTTTGGTAGACGACTATTGGGGTCATTTCCCATGTTCATGATTTTTGTCGATTTTTAAATGACCGTTTTGCCCCTAGCTGATCTTGTTTTGTCCATAACTTTTGATTGGAAAGGAATTTTGATTTGAAACCACTTCCATTAGATTCGTTTGATGGTTTACCTTTCCGTAGAGTGGTCATAATAGATAAACGGACTTACCGTTTGAGAGATATGGCTGAAATAAGGTTTGGAAGGTGAAAAACTGCTTAACCGGGCCAAATAGGGTGATTAGTGAATAGGCCCATAACCCATTTCGGGATTAGGGTTATGGGGAGGCTGAAATGAGTTAGAGAATCATTTTCATTTCAGTTTTGAGCTGCCACTTTCCTTCTTGAAACCCTAGTAATGGCCTCCACCTTCTAATTTCATCCCAAATCGTCTCTAATCACTTTCTAATCGAAGATTAAGCAAAACTACATCAAATCAAGGGAGGGTAGCACCAAATCAGAGAGAGAGCTACTGGAACACATAGGGATTGGATCCAAATCAGAGATTATTTCAGATCTAAAGTTTGTTTGTGGCTAAGGTGAGTGATTAACATCGTTTTGACACTAATTACAGTTAATTAAGGGTAATTAGTAAAGATTAGCGAATTTATACACTAGTAAATTCTGGAAAAATATCTATAAATTCGAAAATAATATTTTATGCCTCTGGTAGAAATTTGGTTTAATTTGGTTAAGTTTTGTTAACCCTATGATTAGTTTTGCTTAAACATGCTTAAGGGAAAATATGGGGTTTTGGGTATATTAGATCCATTTTGACATGTAAATTCATTGTTTTGGTGTTTGTGGTTAGTTTGCTATGTTGCTACGACTGTTTGACATGTTTTGTGATTGATTAGAATAGTTAGATTGGTCGAAAACGTCGTCGAATGGCGTAAAACACTTGCTGGAAGAGTTGAAGGAAAAGTGCAGATTCTGGACCGGATCGGATATGGGGGCTCGGATCGGATAAGTTGAACTGGGAAAGGGATTCGGTCGGATCGGAACTTGACACTTGAGAAATCTGGCAGAAAGGAAGGCCATGCTAGCAATATTGGGATCGGATCGGATAAAGGAGAGGGATCGGATCGGCTAAAGGAGGAGGATCGGAGTGGCTAAAGGAGGAGGATCGAATCGGAACAAATGAAGGGCGAGGGAGCTGATCGAAGCGGAAGCATGAGCTGGATGGGAGATGGCACCCGACCCGACCCGAAGTGAGACACCCGACCCGAACCGACGCGATGGAGTGGACCCGAACTGAACCGTACCAGAGGAGGACCATGAACTGACGCAATGGAGTGAACCCGACCCAGTATTGACAGATAACCCGAGATGCAAAGGTAGTCCAAATGGGAAGTTAGAGCTCAGGATCCAGTTGGGAACCAATGAGTTCACTTCATGGTTGGGCTTTGCTGCGGGACGTGTGCAAAGGGGTTGTCGGTATTCATAACTTTGGTTCACCACTGAGAGATGGATGGTGGGCTTGTAGTGATAGTTACACGGGATTGGATTCCGTCATGGCCCAAAGTATTAGGTGACTAAAGTAGTGGATATCGTATGCTTTACGCACTTAGTGAGGGATGTGAGGATGATTGCTATGCTTGATTGTTTGACACCACTATGACATGCACACCCCCACCCCCGTATCTCTTACACAGTATGTTAGTGGCACCTTAGAGTATTGTACGGTATGTAGTGCTAACTCTTTGGTTGTAGGTCCAGGTTCAGGTATGATTGGATTATACCTATTATTGTTATGTTTTGTTGCTTATCGCTCATACCAGGCTTTATGTCTGACCCAGAGTTTTATGTCTCCTCTTATTACTCTGGGTGCTCACACGAGCAGACTAGAGACAGGTTGGATGGTGATGCGCGAGTAGCTGATTAGGAGACGAGCAGGAGGCTTCCACGTATGATATATAGATATTCTCCCTGTGACGTTGGTGGTCGCTACTTGGGCATTAGTAGTGTACCTCCTTTATCTTACTTTTGCTTTTGGAGACAGTTTGGAAAGTTGTAATAAGCTGTATTTTGGATTTCCGCTGCTATGATGCTTAGTTCTTGTTTTCAGCTTATGCACTGTCTCTCCTGTTTTATGTCAAGTATGTTATTATTATATTTTGTTCTATGCGCTGTGAGACATTCTACAGGTTCTTTGTTAGTTCATTTCCTTCTTTCCTTTCTTTGGCGACCGTCCCGTGCTAACTGGACATGTGTACAGCGCACCTTTGGAGTAAATGTCAGTTGGTGCGGGGCGGGCCGTCACACTTGGTATCAGAGCTTTAGGTTGCGAGTTAACCTAGCGAAAGACACCAGGGAGAGATAGTATTCGTATATGAGTGCGCGTATTTGTGATTATTTTGGTTTTCAAAAGCTATATATATATTATTAGTATAGCTAAGGATGAAGTCGCACTGCACTGACACCACAAAGAGGATGCTTAATCGTTTTCTCTGTGCAGATTGAACGATGAGCCGATACGTAAGGGGTACCGGTAGAGGAGCCAACAATGGGAATGCTGCTAACATGAGGACGATGTTTACCAACTTCATGAGGGAGATGCTTTGGGATGTTCAAGGGGCAGTTCCCAATCCCGGAAATGGTGGTGGTCCAGTAGTGCAGGCGCCTAGGGTCGATTTCGCCAAGTTGTTCAAGGATTACACTAACCTTGGTGGGAAGCCGTTCCACGGAACGGAGTCGGCCACAGATGTTCAGGATTGGTTGGATAGCGCAATGATCGTATTTTCGACGACTTGGGTATTGAGGATGCGATGAAGAGAAGGCTAGCGTCTCGTCAGCTGCAAGGGCGAGCGATGAATTGGTGGAATGCCATTAGAACAGCTACTCCAGAAGATCAAGTTACTTGGAATCAGTTTAAGACTCGCTTTTGTGATAAGTTTATTCCAGCTGCTCATAAATCAGAACTGTTTAGGAAGTTCTTGGAGCTTAAGCAGAATGGTAGAGCAGTCTCGGAGTATATCGCTGAATTCGACACTCTATCGAAATATGGATGGTCCCTTATCGATACAGTCGAAAAGAAGAATGAGAAGTTCATAACTGGCTTGGATGGGTACTTGGGGGAAAGACTTATAAACCATATCGATGAGACGTTTGAGTCTATTGTAGGAAAGACATTAAGGTCAGAGAGCCTTTTCCCTAAGTCGAAGACTGAGGTTGCTACGACATCTGCAGAGGAGCCAAAGCCGCAAGCAGGCGGTGAAGGCAAGAAGAATTCTCAGAACAAGAGGAAACAGAACCCGACCAAGGATGGTCGGGATAAGAAAAATAAGAAAGATGGCGAATGCTTTAGTTGTGGCAAGAAGGGCCACTATGCCAGAGATTGTCGAGAAAAGCCTGGGGAAAGGAAGTGCTTTAACTATGGCCAGGCGGGACATCACAAGGATGATTGCCCAGAACCTCCTAGGGAGAAGCAGATTGTGAAAGTGTATGCTATCAACGCTGTTCCTTCTTCGTCGAATGCTCCAAGTGCGGCGCAGAAGGGAAAGAGTGTCGTTATAAAAGGTATGCTTTCTATTTAAGATGTTTCTGTTCGGGTATTGTTTGACAAACCCGAGATAGTCGATAGACCTCTAATTGTGACGAACCCTATAGGTGGTTCGACTGATCTTAGTATGATTTGTTGTGGTTGGTCTTATCGAGTCATGGATGTATGTTTCCTTGTATTTGCTTTGTTTTGGGCTTTACTGGGTTTAGCATTATTTTGGGGAGTCGGTCTACTCCAAAGGAATAGGGTGGTATTAGGTACCTACCTAGTGATGGCGATAGTAACTGGAGTTAAGGAAGCTAAGAGGTTATCGTTGTAATAAGTTCTAGTTATCTCTGGGAGGCAAATGAGTACTCCAGTGCTAGATTGTTTTGCTAGTATCACCTCATGTGGATTATCCGAACTCGGAGGAGATGTTCCTTGGGTGCTTGTCTGATATTGGTTTAGGCCTTTGGGGCTTGTTCTTGGGGAATGTCGATTTCGACTAGGATGGTTTGCGTGAGGGGTAAATAGTTGTTGTGATTTTTCATTGGATGATATCTTGGTTTACTCGAGGAGTGATGGGCAGACGGAACATGATGAGACTGTTCAATGGTATAGACTGCCCAGAGTTAGACTCGATAGGGTTATGAGATTGCTCGAGTGGGACTCGGGAAAGATGCAAAGTAATGGGTTGTTTAGGACCCTATGTTGATGTTCTCTATTGGATAGTAGAACTTTGAAGGAATAGCATGTATTCGTTGATCCTGGAAGATACAACGAAGATTAGGGCGATTCAAGTTGGACTTGAACTCGTAAAAGAAAATGGGTGTTCGTTGATCTTGGAGATGCAATGAATAGGGAGACGACTCACATTGGACTAGAGTTTGTCACTAATGGATACTCAAGACTGGGTCTGAGTTATAGATTGACTCGAGTTGGACTCGAAAAGGCTGCAAGGAATTGGATTCGGCTTGAGTTGGACTCGAGAGGGCAGCAACATAATGGATAGACTTGGGTTGGAATCAAGTATTTTAGGCGGACTAAAAGCAGGGGTATCTGGGGACGCCCGTTACCTTGGATCCATTGGACGTGATCTAGTTATCCTTGGAGGATAAACGTACGTTGGACGTACGGTAGTCCGATTGGAGGCTGGGCTTCAATTAGTTTAATTATCCTCGGAGGATAAACGTACGTTGGACGTACGATAGTCCGTAAGGAGGCGGGGCTTCTATTGGCCTGGGATTGGTTGGACCAGTCAAGTAGGCATCGGTGTATGTATGGAGGTTGGGCTTCCATTAGTTATTGATGTTGGTTGGACCAGACATACTAGAATCGACATATTGGGATTAGTTAGACCAATCATGTAGGTGTCGATGTGTTTATGAATTTAGCAGGTGATAGGTAGGACTTGTTTGATGGATGTTATGGTTGCTATGTTTGTTCCTATCTTTCTTCTCTTGAGTAGACTATCACCTGTAGGGTTCCAGCGATGGGGAACAAAGTGATTGTAGTAGGACTATGAGCCAGTGCAGTAGAGTCGTCATGACTCGAGGGGCAAAGTGGACATAGTAAAGGAATAGTAAGGCTATGAGCCAGTGCAGTGGAGTTGTTATGACTTCATGGGGGCAGAGTGGACATAGCAAAGGACTAGTGGCTATGGATCAGTGCAGTGGAGCCGCCATGACTCCATGCGGCAGAGTGATCATAGTAAAGGATTTGGGCGCGGTAATAGTTGCATTGAGTAGGAGACATGCCAGTTTAGGGGTTTTGTCTCTAGGATGGAAGCAACTAAAGTATATCACAGGATATGATTTCGGGCCCAAGAGTGAATTGGATTCAGAAACACTAGTAAGCTTGACGATTAGATCGATTTTGATTGAGTGGATTGTTTCCAGTTAGAAGGACGATCCTAATCTATTGGAAACCATCTCTAGGGTAGAGATGGGTATCGATGGAAAGAGAATGATCAAGTAAGGATTTGATCGAGAAGGGTGGCTTCAAAAGAATAAGGGACTAGTAGTACCAAACGTAGATGGATTGAGAGATGAAATGCTTAGAGCATATCATCGCTCGAAATTGACTATGAATCCCGGTGGTAACAAAATGTATTGAGACATGGATTAGACCTACTACTGGGAAAGGATAAAGAAAGACGTTGGGAAGTTTATGTCCAAATGCATAAATTGCCAGTTAGTTAAAGCTGAGCAAAAAGAAGCCTAGTGGTTTGTCACAACCGTTGGAAACAAGTCTCAATGGATTTCATTGGTGGTTTACCAAGGACTAGGTCAAATCATGATGATATTTGAGTGAATTGTATATTAGAGAATGAAGGCTACCCAAGATAGGCAGAAGGCTTATCTCGATAAGAGACGAAGAGATTTGGAATTCTTCGTTAACGACTTGGTGTTCGTCAAGATCTCTCCATTGAGAATGTGATTCGGATTGGTTGGAGAGGTAAGTTAGCACCAAGATTTGTTGGCCCATTCCCAGTCCTCGAGCAAGTTGGGAGTTTGGCGTATGAAGTAGAGCTACCTGACAAGATGGCGGGAGTTCACAACGTATTTCATGTTTCCCAGTTTAGGAAATTCGTGCACGACCCTAGTGTGGCTATTTCACCTGATCAGTTGGATAACATCGAAGTTGAACACGAGGCGGTTGGGAACCGCAAGTCTATGCGTATTGTTGGGAACGATACGAAGCAGCTTCGAAGGAAGGCGGTGAAACTAGTCAAAGTCCAGTGGGGTGAGAATGAAAAAGACTGTACTTGGGAAACAGAGGAGGATATAAGGAAGAAGTATCCAGAACTCTCTGCCTAGTAAGGTTTTGGTAGTGATAGTTTCTTCCCTTGTTAGTAAACCGCATGCTAGGATAGATTTGTTTTGCATGTTGATTGTTGTTTAATGGTTGGTAGGCATGCGGAACCCTTTGTGTGTTTTGGTTAGGGAATTTCGGGGGCGAAATTTCTTAAGGGGGGGAGAGTGTAACGACCCACATTCTACGCATCATAGGATCGTGGAATATTTATTTCTTTCACATATGAAGTCGTATGGTCATGTAACTTTGGGAGACGACTATTGGGGTCATTTCCCATGTTCATGATTTTTCTCGATTTTTAAATGACCGTTTTGCCCCTAACTGATCTTGTTTTGGCCATAACTTTTGATTGCAAAGGATTTTTGACCTGAAACCACTTCCATTAGATTCGTTTGATGGTTTACCTTTCCGTAGAGTGGTCATAATAGCGAAAAGGACTTACCGTTTGGGAGATATGGCTGAAATAAGGTTTGGAAGGTGAAAAACTGCTTAACCGGGCCAAATAGGGTGATTAGTGAATAGGCCCATAACCCATTTCGGGATTAGGGTTATGGGGAGGCTGAAATGAGTTAGAGAAACATTTTCATTTCAGGTTTGAGCCGCAACTTTCCTTCTTGAAACCCTAGTAATGGCCTCCACCTTCTAATTTCATCCCAAATCGTCTCTACTCACTTTCTAATTGAAGATTAAGCAAAACTACATCAAATCAAGGGAGGGTAGCACCAAATCAGAGAGAGAGCTGCTGGAACACATAGGGATTGGATCCAAATCAGAGATTATTTCAGATCTAAAGTTTGTTTGTGGCTAAGGTGAGTGATTAGCATCGTTTTGACACTAATTACAGTTAATTAAGGGTAATTAGTGAAGATTAGCGAATTTATACACTAGTAAATTCTGGAAAAATATCTATAAATTCGAAAATAATATTTTATGCCTCTGGTAGAAATTTGGTTTAATTTGGTTAAGTTTTGTTAACCCTATGATTAGTTTTGCTTAAACATGCTTAAGTGAAAATATGGGGTTTTGGGTATATTTGATCCATTTTGACATGTAAATTCATTGTTTTGGTGTTTGTGGTTAGTTTGCTATGTTGCTATGACTGGTTGACATGTTTTGTGATTAATTAGAATAGTTAGATTGGTCGAAAACATCGTCGAATGGCGTAAAACACTTGCTGGAAGAGTTGCAGGAAAAGTGCAGATTCTGGACCGGATCGGATAAGTTGAATTGGGCAAGGGATTCGATCGGATCAGAACTTGACACTTGAGAAATCTGGCAGAAAGGAAGGCCATGCTAGCAATATTGGGATCGGATCGGATAAAAGAGGGGGATCGGATCGGCTAAAGGAGGAGAATCAGAGCGGCTAAAGGAGGAGGATCAGATCGGAACAAATGAAGGGCGAGGGAGCTGATCGGAGCGGAAGCATGAGCTGGATGGGAGATGGCACCCGACCCGACCCGAAGTGAGACACCCGACCCGACCCGAACCGACGCGATGGAGTGGACCCGAACCGTACCAGAGGAGGACATGAACTGACGCAATGGAGTGAACCCGACCGAGTATTGACAGATAACCCGAGATGCAAAGGTAGTCCAAATGGGAAGTTAGAGCTCAGGATCTAGTTGGGAACCAATGATTTCACTTCATGGTTGGGCTTTGCTGCGGGACGTGTGCAAAGGGGTTGTCGGTATTCATAACTTTGGTTCACCACTGAGAGATGGATGATGGGCTTGTAGTGATAGTTACACGGGATTGGATTCCATCATGGCCCAAAGTATTAGGTGACCAAAGTAGTGGATATCGTATGCTTTACGCTCTGAGTGAGGGATGTGAGGATGATTACTATGCTTGATTGTTTGACACCACTATGACATGCACACCCCCACCCCCGTATCTCTTACACAGTATGTTAGTGGCACCTTAGAGTATTGTATGGTATGTAGTGCTAACTCTTTGGTTGCAGGTCCAGTTTCAGGTATGATTGGATTATACCTGTTATTGTTATGTTTTGTTGCTTATCGCTCATACCAGGCTTTATGTCTGACCCAGAGTTTTATGTCTCCTCTTATTACTCTGGGTGCTCACACGAGCAGACTAGAGACAGGTTGGCTGATGATGCGCGAGTAGCTGATTCGGAGACGAGCAGGAGGCTTCCACGTATGATATATAGATATTCTCCCTGTGTCGTTGGTGGTCGCTACTTGGGCATTAGTAGTGTACCTCCTTTATCTTACTTTTTCTTTTTGAGATAGTTTGGAAAGTTGTAATAAGCTATATTTTGGATTTCCGCTGCTATGATGCTTAGTTCTGGTTTTCAGCTTATGCACTGTCTTTCCTGTTTTATGTCAAGTATGTTATTATTATATTTTGTTCTATGCGCTGTGAGACATTCTACAGGTTCTTTATTAGTTCATTTCCTTCTTTCCTTTCTTTGGCGACCATCCCGTGCTAACTGGACATGCGTACAGCGCGCCTTTGGAGTAAATGTCAGTTGGTGCGGGGCGGGCCGTCACACCATTGTTAATTGGGTTAAAGAACAAGTTTTATTTAAAACACCGTTCACGATAAACCCAAAAACCAATTTCAATTTAATTCCAATTAAATGTTAATTAATTGGTAAACTTCATTAAGTCATAATAAAAGGTTTGTATCTTTTCTCAACTAGGTTTAAGAATAGTGTTAATGAAGACACCGTTCACGACAAACCCAAAATCCAATTTGATATTAAATGCAAGGCTCCGAATAGAAAATATATCGGCTTATATTCGATATCAAATTCTGAAATCAACAAATATCGTATTGGAATAACGATATATATATCTTCCAAATCCCTCCATAATGTCCGTATAATAACGGAATCCAATATCGAAATATTCCGAAGATAATTTGATTCAAATCCGTTCCAATTCACATATTGGAAATTCTGATTATTTCTAAAACCATTTCAAACCCAATTTATTTATTTAAAAATATTGGATTTATAATTCCAGTTTATAACTAGTTCATTTCGATAAAAATATTTTTTTAATCTTTTCAAATATGGGATTTTTCAACCCAGTTCTTTCCAAATCATTCATTATGATTTTACACAAATTATTGATATTTTTAATAATTTTATCAAGGCCCATACATTCGATTTCCATAAACGGCCATCGAACTACACTCACAACGACCTTTTCCAAATTTGATTTGGACATAATTCTAGATCTAACCGTTAGATATCAAATCTATTATATTCGTTGGAAACCTCTTTTCGATACGAACCCAATGGTTCCGGTTTTAGGAGAATCCGACGGTCGGATCTCCAGTAACGTCAATTCGAAGTCAATGGTCGAAATTCGCGAATTGCCACGGTGCGGCGTGTTCTATTCAGGCCATTAAATATATATAATATATATATCATATATATATATATTTCTTCGATTTCCATTTAAAACGTACTTTATAAATCGTTTTAACTTCGTTTTAAAAATAGTTCTAACTTTATATTCAATTTCAAATCAAAATTGAATATTCCATATCATTAATATATGAATGATAATATTTTCAAAATATCAGATTTTGAAATCATTTCCTTTTCGATATTCATTATAAAAATAAATAAAATCAATATAATTATCGTTCACATCCAAAATGGCGTTAATCTAATCAACACGGCTTTATATATTTAAATATTTTCGTGTCAATCCCAAATTGGGCATCAAAATAATATTTTGATCTTTGACTGAATATTATTTTAAAATATTCGTTATTTTAAAATATTCATTCTTTCTGAACTGGAATCAGACACAGTCAATTACCATATAATGTTGATTATATGGATTTCGTACAACACATGTATAAAACAACAATGATAAACAATCAACCGTCATCCAGAGTGCATTCTACACTGCACAAGAATTAAATATTAATATATAACGCTTATAACAGTCTGTCAACTAATCGATTGACATAGAACTAAATAATTGGGATTAGTGTACGTCAAATATCATCCCAATACCCGTGTGGAGTTTCAACAAACAAATACTGAATATTATTTGTGCAGTTGGGCGATGTGTAAAATATATCGTCCCAATCAATATCAGTTAAATATGTAAACATAACCAAATCATCCGATTTGTAAATGAATATTTATTTTATTCATATACACTTTAAAAATTATACTTTTAACTATTAAATATTTTATTCGACACATTAATATTTTATACAGTCCATTTCACATTCCAAACAATTTTCAGAACACAATCAAACAAACAAGTCGTCCATGGTCTATGGACGACGGGGAGCAGTTCATATATGCAGTTATAAAATAAATAACTATATAAAGAAAATTATAGTGAGGAGTTCTCACCTTGGGGATCCACTCCGCCAACCTTTATTTCTGAACGGTTTGGATTTGGACTTTATTCCAGTCGATTCCATCGCTACCTTTTCCTGTTGTTCATAGTAAAAATCACATTTTTAGTATGATGTTTATATTAAAAATCACATTTTTATATCGCAACTTCACTTGTAAAAATCATAATTTTATAACGATGTTTATATAATAAAAATCATATTTTTTTTATATCGCTATACATATAATAAAAATCGCAATTTTATTATATCGCAACATATATAAAGATCAAATTTTTATCACTTCGCTATATATATATATATATAAATCAAATCTTTATCTTCTAAAAATTATATTTTTACATAACTAAAAATCGTATATTTTCATAACTAAAAATCGGATTTTTCTAACTAAAAATCTCGTCTTTATATGATTAAAAATCATATCTTTATATATAAAAAAAATCACATTTTTTTTATATATAAAATCCTAACTTTATATATATAAAAATTAAATCTTTAACATCGCTATATATATATATATGTATATGTATATATACATATAAATCACATTTTTATTTCTAACGCTGTCTTTAAAATAAAAATCATATTTTTATTATGCTTTTGGTAAAATAAAAATCCCATACCATTAATTGTGTTGTTCTTATTTTTTTTTAAAATTGAAAATAAAACAATGCTAATTCATTATAAAAAATCACATTTTCATTTGCATTATGTATATATATAAATCCTATTTTTATATTGCTAATTTTATTTTAAAAACAACTAAGCTAATTTTATTTTTAAAACAACAAAGCTAAGTTTTATATTAAAAACAACTAAGCTAATTTTTATATTAAAAACAACTAAGCTAATTTTATTTTTAAAAAAACAAAGCTAATTTTTATATTAAAAACAACTAAGCTAATTTTTATGTTGAAAACAACTAAGCTAATTTTATTTTTAAAACAACACTAATGTTTATGTTTAAACAATGCTAATGGTTATATTTAAACAATGCTAATGGTTATATTTAAACAATGCTAATGGTTATATTTTTAAACAATGCTAATGGTTATATTTTTAAACAATGCTAATGGTGATATTTTTAAAACAATTTTATTGTAAATAAATAAATATAAACCACCTTTCACTGTTTAAAGTTTATCCCTTCCATCGTTTCCTTCATGAACCCTCATCATCTGAAAACCACCGCCATCGCCTCCTGGGGTGATCGGAATTTGATCAGACCTCCTCGCCGTGAAGCCCACCCGCCCCCTTCACCATCGCCCGACACGGCTCGTAGATCGAGAATCCCTGGTCTTTGAAAAACGTGAATGAACGCCGGTCCCTTGAGGCATATTTTCTGTTGATTCACTTCACGGAATTTAATCAAACCCATACACTTTAAAAGCTCTCGATTTCCTCTACAATTTCCACTTTGATTTCATAATCTAATTCCATTTATTTTGGTCGTGATTTGGGCTTCAAAACGAGAGAGTTTCAGCCGTGGAAATTAATTGGTGGCGGAAAGAAAGAAAAAGGGGGCTAGGGTTTCGGTGGGGTTTTTATAGGAGTTTATTTTATATTTTATTATTATTTAAATTTCTTTAATTCGAAAAAAAACCAGTTCGTTGATACTAACTCCAAATCGAACCCAACGAATGTCGCCCCAGCTAAATACCCTATTCCGAACACAATGGGATGTGTCCCGTAAGCCAATTTGACTGTTTCGATCAGTTTTTCTTTAAATTAAAATATTTATCAATGTATATTGAATTTAAACGTACATTTTAATTTACTAGAGCCACATACTGACTCCAAAAATTCTAAAAAAATAAATGTAGCTATGTTTTGATGATACGGTCCAAACAAAACTAATTTCGTCGAATTTGTAGACCGTTAGGAAAAGGGCCATTTTCTGGTCGATCCAATTTGACTAAAACTGACAAAACATGTTTTCCTTTGCCACGCTCACATATTGTTCTCAAAAGTTATGTAAATTGGAGTCTAGAAATAATTTGACATCCCGGATCCAACAAAAGTGGTTTCTTCGAAAACGGGGGTTGTTTGCAAAATGGCTATTTTTAAGGGCTATATTTCCATAGCGACTATTCTAAATTTTCAACTGGGCATAACTTTTTATTCCCGCCATGAAATTTCAATTTTTCGGATTCGTTGGAAATATATTTCCAAACAGATTCAAATATTTTTAGTTACGCTGAAATCCGATTTATTTTGAATCCTGTATATTCATTTGAAATTTGGAATCGAATTTTCAAACTACCACGCCATTTCCAATTCCTTTTATAATTAAAATAAAATTTTATATTCTAACTTCGATTCAAATAAATATTTACGTTATAATTCTATTCAAAATAAATTTCTAGTTGTTATTATTTAAAATAAATCATTTTAAATATTCAAAATTCGTTAAAATTGCCAAAATAAATTTTTTAAATTGGTTCCGATTTTCCGAGTTGTTACACCAAAGGCGAGAACTTCACACTCTAATTTATGTTACAGTTAAATATAAACTAGGATGCAGACGGTGCTTAGTAGCACCCGACACCGTTGATTGAAACCATGGATGTTTGGTTGTTTATTTGGATTGATTTATTGGTTTGAATTTGGTTTGGGATGCAAATGGAATTGATTAGAATTGGTATGTGTATGGCGTGAGCCAGTATTAGGCGAGGGATGAGGCAAGACCTTATCCCGGTTCTAGTATCACGTCATTATGCTGCCAAAATTTTATAAAATATGTTAGAACGATAAAAATATCATTTTTTTGATTGTATAAATGAACCATATAAAATATTCATGTGATGAGTAAAATATTACATTGTTAAAAATATAATTTTTAACGTGTACATGAATAAAATAAATATTCATTTACAAATTAGATGATTAGTTTATGTACACCCATTTAATTGATATTGATTGAGACGATAATTTTACACATCGCCCAACTACACAAATAATATTCAATATATGTTGGTTGAAACCCCACACAGGTATTGGGACGATATTTGACGTACACTAATCCCAATTTTAGTTGTATGTCAATCGATGGGTTGACAAACTGTTGTAAGCGTTAATCATTTATATTTAACGCTTATGCAGTTGTGTAATGCACTCTGGATGATGGTTGACTGTGTATGTTTATTGTTATGTACATGTGTGTGAAAACCATATAAATAAAATTATATGGTAATTGTCTGTGTCTGATTACAATTCAGAAATAATGAATATTTTAAAATAACGAATATTTTAAAATAATATTCTGAAAAGGAATAAAATATGATTTTTATGTCTGATTTGGAATGGACACGAAAATATTGAAATTTTATGAAGCCGTGTTGCTTAAATATGCGCTATTTTGACGCGAACGATATTTATATCGATTTTATACATTTTTATAATGAATATCGAAAGGAAATGATTTCAAATCAGATATTTTGAAAAAAATTAACATTTAAATATTACAATGATAAGGAATATTCAATTTTGATTTAAAATTGAAAATGAAGTTAAAATCATTATAAAACGAATTTATAAACGATTTATAAAATATGATTTAAATGGAAATAGACGAAATATCTATAATATTATATATATATATAAATATATAAATATATATATATATAATGGCCTGAATAGAACGCGCCGCGCCGCGACCATTCGTGAATTTCAACCATTGACTTCGAATTGACATTACTGGAGATCCGACCGTCGGATTCTCCTAAAAACGGAACCGTTGGGTTCGTATCGAAAAGATCTTTCCAACGAATACAAGAGATTTGAAATCTAATGGTTGGATTTGGAATTAGGTTCAAATCAAATTTGGAAAAAGTCTTTGTAAGTGCAGTTCTATGACCGTTTATGGTAATCGACTGAAAGGTCCTTGACAAAAATTATTAAAAATATTGATAATTTGTGTTAAATCATAATAAATGATTTGGAAAGAACTGGGATGAAAAATTCCATTTTTGAAAAGAAAAAAAATATTTTTTTTCGAAATGAACTAGTTATCAACTAGAATTATAATCCAATTATTTTTAATTAAATAAATTGGATTGAGAATGGGTTTTAATATAACAAGAATTTCCAATATATCAATTGGAGTGGATTTTAATGGAAATCATCTTCAGAATATTTATGTGTTGGATTTCGTGATTATACAGATATTGTTATGGAAATTTGGAAGATATATTTATATCGTTATTTCCAATACAATATTTGTTGGTTTCAGAATTTGATATTGAATATAAGCCGATATAATTTCTATTCAGAGCCTTGTATTTAATATCAAATGGGATTTTGGGTTTGTTATGAATGGTGTCTTTATTAACACTGTTCTTAAACCCAGTTGAGAAAAGAATAAATCTTTAATTTAAGATTTAGTGAAGTTTTCCAATTAATTAATATTTAATTGGAATTGAATAAAAGAATTGGATTTTTGGGTTTATAGTGAACGATGTTTTAAGCGGCATTTGTTCTTTAACCCGATTAACCACGAAATGTAATTTGGAATTTATAAATCTTTTTATTAAGATTTAACGGAAATTTTCCAAAGTAAAGTTTTCCAATTTAATAAAATAAATTGGAATTGAATGGAATTTGATTTGGTAATTATCGAAGTGAATTTCGGTGGAGGAAGACTGTTACTATCTATGGAATTTAAAAGGCTTTGCCATTATTCCATTTATATTATTGGTTGGATATGGAAGTTTATATCGATTATATATGTATATATTGATCTGTTTTCCATGAAGATTTCATAATTAAATGAATGTGATTTTGGGTTTATCATGAACTGTGTTTTAAATTACATTGGTTCTTTATCCCAGTTAAAGACAGGATTTATTTCCTGAAATTGAATAATCATTATATAATGATTTTTGGGAAGATTAAAACTAAATGGAGTTTTAATTAATCTTTAACGAGATTGAAATGTGATAATTTAAATTATCAAATTTGGGAAATGATCGAGAATGGAGTATCACCAGTTTTACTCCAGGCGATAATCAAATCTTTAATTAAATTTGAATATGAAATGGTAATTAAATTTTACCGATAACACCGTGGTGTTAGATATGGAGTACTACAAGTTTTTCTCTATGGAATGAATATGTTGGGATTGGGAAATTAAACAAATGATTACATCGATATGGCTCATTAATCCTGACTAGTCGGATAAACCTTAATTTGGTTGAATTGGTATCCAAAGGAAGACTAAAGAATAAATTTAAAGAATTTATCTTTGAGAAAATTAGTGGGAATCTTTCACTAATGATGTGAATATTTGAATAAAAGAATATTCTGAATTGGAATGAGGCGTATGCTGTGTTTGTGTAGCACTTATTTTTAATATACGCGAGTTATTCGGAAAGGTCGGGTTTATACCCATTCTGAATAACTGATTCGATGATAAGTCGACGATGAAGACGGTGGTTGAAGACTGGAGGTCTTCACATCGTTTGGGTGATTACTGATGTCTTGATTGGGCTGTACAACCAAGACAAGGTAATAAGTGGTGATCGTCCAGACGTACTTGGAGATCGACCGGATATGCGAGGACCTCTCTCCTGTATTGGACATATGGGACGAGGAATAAGGTGCCTCCGGTTTCGTTCAAACCCAGAACGGACTTGTAAATGGATGTGTGTCTGACATTGGATTTTATTCTGTGTTGATTGATTTCTATTAAATGTATATCTGTTTGGTGGCGGAGAATTTATTATCTTGCTTAACACCCTTCTCTAAGACGTACGAGCTTAGATGTTATATATTGATAGATATCAGTCGCATGGCGTAAATTGTCGTGTGGCATGTTGAGATGCAAAGGATCAAGGCTTTTGTTGAAAAGCAGAGCCTTGTGGTTGATGATCAAAGCACAGATTTAAATAGAATAGCTTTGTGTAGCGTTAATTCGCGAGCCTCGCACCCAGGTGTGAACCAAAAACGGGATGGTATGGAGCCCAGATTGTTTACTCATGTAGATGTTGCATACTATTATTACTTGATGGGAGACGAGGTACCTCGGATATATCAGTCACTGCAGGGATGTTGGATATTATATCGGCCACTACGGGGCTGATGGATATGGTCGACATATTGACCATTTTAGAGGTTTGATGGAACCGGTTAACATATAGTTTATGGTATAACCAATCATTGATGGATGACCGGCCATGAATATCAAAGGGGTTCACTGCGGGGGATCCTCAGGCACTTGCTAATGTGTCTCGAAATCGGTGAAGATAACCCCTTCCTCAGTTCATAGATGGAAACCTTATTTCCACTATGTGATATTCGGTTTTAGTTGTAAATATATATATATATATATGTATGTATGTATGTGTATATATATATTTATGTGTGTATATATATATGGCGACGTTATATAATGGTACCTACACTGCCTATGATTGATACATTTATATTTGAAGTTGATTTCTTCACTTATATTAATAATAAAAGAAGAAATTTCGCGTATCAAGCATATTTGGCTATTATAAGGGAAAACTTTATGCTCGACTGTGTTCATTATGTGATGGGACCTGAGTCTTACAATAGGTTCATTTTTCTCTTTAGCATTGCGTTGTTATTTTTATGCACTGGTATTCATGGGGGATAAACCCGTTCCGTGTTATACGGCGTGGTCCCATGATTTACCTGACTTTAAAATCAAGCTAATAATTATTTTAGTTCTCACCCCAGTCACATGACTGGCCTGGAGTTTATTGTTTTAACCTAAACTCTGGGTGCCCCTATTTTCCACACGGGCAGCTAGTAGTTTGGTTTTGCAGATATTATATTAACAGGATCCTGGTTTACAGCTGAGGCTATATTCGGAAAGCTCTGTATCTGTGTATTTCTTTCGGTTGTGTTAGGTATTATTTTTCCGCTGCTTTGTAATTTAATCTCTAATATTTATCAATTGTATATTATTTATTCATACACTATTATATTCTTGTACTCTGATGTAAATTGTTGTAATAATAATGAAATGTTCTTATATTTGCATTCTGATTTTTCGTGTTCTCAACTCAATCCGGGGTTTCCCATAAGGGGAAGTTTGGGTCAATTTAGGTATACTCTAACTAACTCCTGGGATCGGTATTTCTCCACTGGTGTGCCAAAATTTGTATTTGGCTTGGTAAGTTGCCCCGTGTATTTCAAGATCAGTATTACTCCTCAAAACATCGGGGATTGGCAGGAATCAGGAGAGGCCTCATGGTTTGATGAAAATATTCTATGTCTTCTCAGATCGTTATGGAAATTTTGAATGCTCGGTCCTGTGCAACTTTGGACATGGATTAGATAATTGAATTTAAGTGACTTGAGTCCATGTCCTACTCTCCAACACCATCGAAAGAAAGTGGAGGGAGATAGTCGAGCGATCAATTCATCAGATGTCAATGTATTTACCAAAAGACTTATAATTGAAACCTATAACTTAAAGTATACATTATAAAACTGAATCTATAACTGAAAGTATACTTTGTAAAACTTAAACCCGACGAGGTAAAATGCATACAAAAGACTATAACTGAAAATACCAACATTTCATTTGCTTAACACAATAGTTTCAACTATCTAATGAACTATGGAAAGACAACTGAAAATAAGTATACATTTACTATTTTTAAATCATATATAGGAATGTAGCTGTACTTGCTGTATATTAATATTATCAACTTCTAAGCTTAATGCTAATTTAATTCTAATTTTCATATATCCATTTACACATAAGTAACGTACAGTAGGTCATCAAAATAGTATGGATATTTTCATATCATCTAACACTTAAATTTTGTTGTCAACTAACATTTTCATTTGTGGACTGTTTTGCAAATTTAAATCCATTTGTTACATTATAAAACTTAAAACCGACTTGGAAAAATGCATACAAAAGACTTAACACATCAATTTGTCTATCCCTTTTCTTTTTTGCTTGATTTACCCATAAATTATGACCATTCATTTTGCATTTGATATTTAACTTTTCCTAGTTTGATAAAAAAAACGAATGTGATTCTCATAGCATACGGACATATGTAATTGGGAACAAGAGAACTGAGCCTGTTATCAATTGTCACTAATTTAAATTAATTTTAACTTCATAATGAATCTTGGCATAGAGATCATTGAATATTACTTGTACCAAATGATTGGCATGTTTTGTTATTTGGTTTTCATTTTTTTGTGTAGCTTGTCTTTAGTATTCTCACATGGATTGTAGTTGGATGTACAACGTAAAACATAGCGATGATGAGTTTCTCAATAAAATGGAAGAGTTCACCAATTGTGCATTAACTAATCAATTAAGAAGGGGGATGAACATATTGTTTGTCCTTGCAGACGCTGAAAAATATTAGAAGATTCCGCAACATAGATCAAATTAGGGATCACAAAATTCTAAATGGATTCAAGCAAAATTATATGCAGTGGATATGGCATGGTGAAAGTATACTTAGTAGACCTGTAACTAGTGCTCATGAGACCAATGAGAATGAATGGGAGAATAATGAGGTGAATGAAGATAATGATGGTATTCATGAGATGTTTCGTGATGTTGAAGATCATCTGATGGAAGAGCCAAATTTATGCGAAAAAATATTAATAGATGTCGGATAGCCTTTGTTTGATGATAGTTCTTTTACGGTATTGTCAGCAGTGCACAAGCTTTTTAATTTGAAATCAAAGCATGGGTGGAGTGATACAAGTTTCACGTCTTTATTGAAACTTTTGAAAGACATGCTTCCAGAAGGTAATGAGTTTCCTACTTCTAACTACGAGGCGAAGAAAATTATGTGCCCTATTGGCATAGGATACAGAAAGATACATGCATGTCCAAATGAGTGTATATTGTATCAAAATGAATATGAGAACTTAAATGAGTGTCCCAAGTGTGTATTATCCTGTTACAAGTCCTGGGGAAATGTTCATAACAATCCAAATAAGAAACGGCCTCCGGTAAAGGTCTTATGGCATTTTCCAATTATTCCGAGGATTAAACGCCTGTTTGCAAATAAAGAAAATGCAAAAAACTTAAGATGGCATGCAGATGTGAGAAAAATGGGTTACTTAGGCATCCAACAGATTCTCCACAGTGGAGGAACATTGATACAACACATCCTGATTTCAGTGAAGAATGTAGGAATCTCAGACTTGGTCTTTGCACAGATGGCATAAACCCGTTTGGAAACCTAAGTAGCCAACATAGTACTTGGCCTGTTCTTTTGGTGATTTACGATCTGCCACCGTCCTTGAGTTTGAAGCACAAGTATATCATGTTGTCTCTTCTAATCTATGGACCATGACAACCAGGAAACAACATCGATGTTTACCTAACTCCTTTTATTGATGATATAAAACTTCTATGGGATAAATGTGTGCATGTGTTTGATGCATATAGTAAAAATGATTTCACACTGCGTGCCATTATTTTTTGTACAATTAATGATTTTCCTGCCTATGGTAACTTGTATAGATATAATACTAAAGGGGCCAAAGGATGTCTAATTTGTCAAGATGATATGGTTGTTGAGCATTTGCATTTTTGCAAGAAGAATGTGTACATGCATCATCATAGATTTCTTCGTGTTACTCAACATTATCGAAGAAAAAAAAGCCTTTCAATGGAGAAATAGAAAATAGAGTTGCTTGTTTACCATTAACGGGAAATGACGTTTATGAACGAGTCATGAATATTGAAAATGCATTTGGAAAAGACTCCTCTTCTTGAAGGCTCGTGGAAGAAGAAATCTATATTTTGGGAACTTCCATATTGGAGACATTTAGATGTTAGACATTGCTTAGATGTAATGCACATAGAAAAAAAGTTTGTGGCAGTATCATTGGGACACTCTTAAATATACCCGGTAAGAAAAAGGATAGTGAGAAAGCTAGACAAGATATGTTGAGAAAGCTAGACAAGATATGTTAAGAATGGGTATTCAGAAGGAGCTAGCACCAGTGCAGAAAGGTAGACGTACTTATTTGCCCTTGCATGTTATACATTGTCAAAAAAGAGAAAACCTGTAAGGACCCGGGGAATTTGCGATCCTGGATATTGGCATACAACATTATGTCGACTATTCAAGCTTCGAAAACACCGGATAGACCATGAAAGAAATTAGAGGGTGAGGATAGGTAAGATAGAAACTTAGAATAGAAGAAGAAGAAGAAGAAGAAGAAGAACACACAACATAAGAGTAACACGAATCTCACAGTGGAACGAACAACATATAATAGATAACATATCTTGGAAATAAAATCAGTATATGTATACAGTAATGTTATCAGAGTACAACACTTACAACACAGTGGAAATAAACAATAGTTATATAATCCTGAAGCCTCCTGCTCCAAGCTCTCCAAGTATATCTGTAAATTCCTGACTAGTTGAGTTCCCGTACAAATTTGGGCACCCAAGAGTTTAGGGAAAACAAAACAAAATAAACTCTGGGTCAGTCATGGGACTGGTATGAGTAAACAATTTAAAACAGTTTGGGAAAATAATGATATCTCATAAGACCACGCCGTATAACGGAACCGGTTTTTCCCTTATGAGAATCCAAATCAATTTGATTTGACTTTCAAATCATTTTGAAAGAAACAATGATCTTTTATATCAAAACTTTTTTGATATTATAATAGTGTCTATCAACCACAATATAATAATCATCTTGCAGAACGCTTTCGTCTCACGTTCCACATATATAGTATACAATCAAAACCGCGAGCACTTATTGGATAATGGATTACCAACTATGACAAGGTATGGAACCACCTTCCGATAGTGTACCTCTAGAGAGGAATACACTGGGTTCAACAAGAACATCTTGCAACCCTACCACACATGACCGACCACTCATTTCGCCTGAGTGTATCGAATGTATATCACCATCGATTGGGATTAACAACCGTTTTCCGAATGGGACAGCATCGACAATAGATTATAGAATGAAATGAATATCTCTAGATAGGTGATAATACACCCTACTTAGCAGCCAACCACTTAGCCATGTTGCCTGCCTGATTTTTGTCATTTCCCGGTTGTGAGGCTAGAGGCTAAGCTCATCTCAAACAGATCGCACAATTATTCACTTTGAATGTCACATCGTCATACTCGCCAAATCAAAAATTGATTTCCCTAAAAATACAACGGGTTATACAGCTAAGAGAAACAAATTCCTCTGCCACCAAACGTAAATACGTTTGAAGAGATCAACTTACGCAATCCATTAAATATACTCTGTCATACATTCTTCCATACAGGTCGTCCAAGGACTGGACAAACCGAAGGCACTATTATGTAAACAGGACAGACTTTGCATAACTCCATCTTTAATTATCTTCATCATATT
The DNA here is from genome assembly GCA_030737875.1 of Allium sativum. Classification (NCBI taxonomy): domain Eukaryota; kingdom Viridiplantae; phylum Streptophyta; class Magnoliopsida; order Asparagales; family Amaryllidaceae; genus Allium; species Allium sativum. Next base: position 1,032,161,734 of record CM060916.1, on the reverse strand, counting down.
TGATCGCAACGCTAACGCCTATACAAAGTGGTTTTCAGATAATGAATCTGATCCCGATCTCTCCATATTGACGACGGAAAACCGGTCAAAAACTTCGATAGTCGGTGAGTTAACTATCAAAGAAAATACGTGTGCAAACAACGATATTATTTCCAGATGGAAATTATATTGATCAAACATCATTTAACATTTATCTCTTTAGTTCATTACTTTATCTCCTGTTTCCATATATTCAACATTTCTTATTTTCTAAATTTATAAAATATACGTTATTAATCATTGGAAAACATTTCCATCTCTTTTTCACGTATCACCTTCATTTCAGTATTCTTTATCATCAAACATTTCATTTTCTATGATTAGAATATATCTCTGATTTTATATGGAAAATGTTGCCAAAACTTATTCATTTGACTTAAACAGATATTTAAATAAAACATCACTATACCAACTCAACCCATTACCTTCATCAACTAAATTCACTTAACCAACCTTTACTATTGAACCTTAACCATTCCTTAGTTAAAAACGAAGCCAATCAAGTTGGGGTATAACTACCTCTCTGACCTTAACTGAAAAACATTTCTAACTTCGAAATAGACGAGGTTCACCCTTTAAATCTTTAACAAACTTCCTTACGTAACTCTCGGATTCTATTTACGAATCCATTGCTTTATTGAAAAACATTTTATTATAACTATAACGTTATAATCCCTACTTCTGAAATATCTAACTCCAAAATATAACTCGACTAACTCAAATCAATTAACCCTAACTCCATTAACTTTAACTCGATTAACTTTAATTCATTAACTCTTATCACTTAAATCCTTTCGAATAAACTATATTCGATTAACTCCTTTCGAATAAACTATATTCGATAACTCCTTTAACTCTATTCAAATAAACTATATTCGATTAACTCCTTTAACTCTATTCGAATAAACTATATTGGATTAACTCCTTTAACTCTATTCGAATAAACTATATTCGATTAACTCCTTTAACTCTATTCGAATATACTATATTAGATTAACTCCTTTAACTCTATTTGAATAAACTATATTCGATTAACTCCTTTAACTCAATTCGAATATACTATATACGATTAACTCTTTTCGAAAAACTAACATTCGATAATCCTTTCGAATAACTAATATTCGATTAACTCTATTCAATTAACTCTAATCAAATAACTCTATTTGATTAACTCTATTCGATTAACTCTAATCAACTAACTCTATTGGATTAACTCCTTCTGGTTAACTCTAATCAATTAAATCTATTGGACTAACTCCTTCTGGTTAACTCTAATCAATTAACTCTATTGGATTAACTTCTTTCAATTTACTCTAACTAATTAACTCTAATCGATTAACTCTAGTTCGATTAACTCTACGTCCATATTCAGTTTCAAATATCGATGTTGAAATCGATTCTTACTCCTCTATATAAGTCTTGACTTATATATTCTATTTATCCAATGATAAAAATTTTATTTTATTTATAAAATATTATTTATAAATTAATCTTCTCAATCTATCGGTTAGAACAGATTCTATTAAAATCTTTGCTTTAAATCCATATCAGGTTATACCCGTGTGCGAAGCACGGGTCTAAATCTTTCAAATGTAAAATTCTCTTTTTATACAATTCTATTCATTTTTCAAGTATTTCCTTTTATAATCTATTTATTTTATAAAAAAATATTTCCTTTACAAATCTATTTATGTTCTAAATTTTTTTTTTGTATAATTCTATTTATTTTCTATCTCCTTTTCTATTCTATTTGTTTCACAAATATTTCCTTTTCTATTTGATTCACAAATATTTCCTTTTCTATTTGTTTCACAAATATTTCCTTTTCTATTTGATTCACAAATATTTCCTTTTCTATTTGTTTCACAAATATTTCCTTTTATATATAAAATCCATTGATTTTATATAAATAAATTTATTTTCAAAATACACTTTGAAAATCCCCTTTTCTATATCCCAGTATTTCTTACGATATTTAAAATACCAAATAACAATGACCGAGATCATTCAACACACATAATCAACAACAGATTATATATCACATCATATGTCACAATATATGAAACAAAACAGTAAAATAAATGTTGAGGAATCCAGTTGGATTCCTCCGACTTGTTTCCCTGCATCCAAAGATGTTAAACAATACAATTAACATCAATTTCATTTTACTATGAAATATTCTGCTAAGCAGAATCAATTTATATATATATATAAACAGATCTATAATTTCAAACAATTACTTAGTAGTTCAACCAAACAGTCAATACACAACAATCAATCATCATTTATCAGTTCTAAATATACATTATAAAAATATGAACTGGTAGAGTTGGTGAGTTTTGCTCACATTGGACAGTTATCGTTAAATAACGATTAACTATCTTTGATTCAAACGGACAATTTATTTTGCAATAAATTATAATGGGCCCCACTTCACTCCCATCAGTTCCATTGCGTAGCACCCATCCATACGATCTCAATGGATCCGACCGTTCGAAATTCTGTTAAAGTATGACCAAGACATAACGTTTAGAATTTAATATACATTTAAATTAATTTAAACCAAACATTTACTTATTAAATGGGTCTCACACCTTAAACTTTAGCCCATCACTTTCAAAACCGTGACCGCGTACCCTTCTTTCCAAATGAGACTTGTGATCGTTGCTCCTTATTTACAAACATTTTCCCAATTTAAAGCTCCACCGCACTTTCCTTTATCACCTGATTTCAAAAACAAATGTCACCATTCTCTATCTCGTTTATCCCTCTTTCAACCCATTCCCACAAAGAAGCACCCGATCTTCCATTCCCTGATTCGTATTCGAACAGTACCACACAACCGTAGGAGCAGGTATCGACACTTATATCGCCAAAACCAGCTCAAACTTGCACACCAACTTTGGTATATTCCTCCGAATCCAAATATGAAATTGATTTCGCAAACAATAGACTAAAAATTCCACGAACTCAAACCCTAATTTACTGCTCAGAAATTCGAGCAACCGAACACAGCGTCGTACCTTAGTTTTAGCGTACCAGATTGAAAAGCTTCGCGTACTGATTCCAAATATCTCTTTCTCGTGATTTATAGGAATTTCTTTTGATTTGAAATGATTTTACTATCTCAAGTTTTTTTGCTGCGTTTTTTTTTTCATTTTTGTGGCGGCGTGGTTTTTTAGTTGACTTGGAACGAAAATGGTTTGGGTTAGGAGGTTGGTATCATATTTATAGAGGAAGAAAAATATTTTTTTATTTGATTATTTTATTTTATTTTATTTTAATCAATCGCTATATGTGTTTGTCCTTAAAAATTCTTGTGATCACACATGATATCCAAAAATCATGAAAATGGCCATGCAGCTACAGTTCGACATTACGGACCCAACGAAACTGGTTTCGTCGAATTCCGACTCCATTTGCTCACACAGCGTATTTTTAGCTGTCAAAATATCGACTATTTTTCACATTAAAAATCCGTACGGCCACATACTAACTTCAAAAATCACGGAAATTGAAATCTAGCAATAATTTAGTATTTCAGATCCAACAAAATTGGTTTCATCGAAAACGGACGTCGTATGCAAAACTAGCTATTTTTAAAGCTCTAAATAACCCATTTTAAATATATAAATATATTTAAAAACAATTAAATTAAATATAAATAAATATATATATATATATATTATCGTATATATATTCACACAGAATACCATACGGCTCAAGAATAAATATATATGGATTTACAACTCGATATTTCATCATCAGGATATTCGCTTTATATTTAAATCCTTTTATAAACCATTATAAATTATAAAGGATTTCCATAGCGACTATTTTAAAATTTGATTTGGACATAAATCAAATTCTACACGACGAAATACCGATTTTTCTCTTCCATCAGAAAAATATACTTCACCAGCTCCTAACGTTTCTTGTTTCACAGAAATCTGATTTAAAATGGACCCTGTTTATTCAGTTGAAGTTCGAATCGCCAAATAACGAACTGCAGCGCCATTTCGAGCTCGTTTATAATTATATTATAATTAATACATTCAGCTGTCATTCAAATAATATATTCGTTATTCTAATTCAAAATTTAAACTGAATTATATATTTTGAATTACCCAATTCACATTATATTGTCAATTCACTATTTCCGACTATTTCAAAATTAAATATATTATTCTATTATTTATTTTAATTAAACAATCCGTAATTTAATTAAACAACCTTTAAATTACTAAACCATTATTTTAAACAGTTAAGCGAATTAATTATTCGATCGTAAAATATGGGTCGTTACATTCTTCCCCCCTTAATATAATTTCGTACTTGAAATTGCTAAGGTAGAAAACAAACCCTATTGACTGATAAAAATTTATTTACTTACTTCTTAAATTTCAGTTTCAACTGAACAAATAATTTCAATTAAAATATTTATTCATTCATACAAAAATTTCCATAAACTCTGAAAATTTTCTAACACCTGAAATTTTTGAAAAATTTCGCCAGCACCTTCTTTGTACGGCTCAATCGGTACAACTCGCCTCTCTGGGCCATCTCCAACCCAAAAGAAAATCAAATAGCCAAGCGGCTTGCCAAATCGGCTCCTAAATCTCATGCTTGTACCAAATATAAACTTGTACTTTTTGTCGGGCATATCAAATTTATCACTTTTATCTGTTATCAATCCAACATATACCAATGTCATCTCAACCAATTTCCAATCAATATATGTTCAAAACAGTTATTCGCTTATATCCAAACCAAATTCCTTTTTAACTCAAGTTTCATTCTTGATTTCAACTCTTAACGTACCAGTCAAATTCCATTTTGGATTATCTCTAATCCAATCTAATTCGATACTTTCTGTCTCAAATCATTTTCAATTACCACTTACTGATTTCAATTCAATTCCAGCTTGGTTTCACAAATTTCTATTTAATTTTTTTTAATTCGAACAACCTCTTCCTGGGAGTTTTAAACAACTTACCTTTTCCAAAACAAAAATCAAATACTCACTTTTTGAAATCAAAACAACTTATTTTCTCGAAACAACTCAAAAACAATATCTTTGGTAGTAATCTGTCACTAACAACTCGAAAATGAACACCGATGATGTCATGATCATCGTCGGAATCTATTTCCAGCTAGCAAAGTGAGTTCAATACTATATCACTTTCAAAACCATATCTAAACACTTCCATTTTGAAATCAGCTCAAAATATCATTCACAATGCTGTAAACAATTTAAAATCTCCCAGGATTTTAAAATTCTCACATATTTAATCCAAATCCATTCAAAAACACTTCTCCAAATTTCCAAAGTTTTAATTTCAATTCTGATTTAAATTTAGGTTTAATTTATTTCGATTTCATATATTTCACTTATATGAATTTTGATTGGTTATTTACATAACCATTCAATTTATAATCTTACTCAATTATAATAACAACCAATATATCCAATATATATATTTTCTCTATATCAAAATATACCTTGGGTAAAATTATTTTCATTTACTCCTTTTTCAAAACATATCGTGTCGACCCATCGTATTCGAGTGTTTAGAAACTCCGACCGATACAGTGGATCAAACTGATCAACCAGAATTCACAAACAACTCAACCAATAAATCACCACAATATAAAACAATATTTTTATATCAAATAATAAATACGTTCACTCGTATATATACACTCAAACTCAATCTAGGGTATTGCTAACCCCATCTCTACTGAGTCACGCCACAGAGCCAAGGTAATTACTTAACCTTAAGCTCTGATACCACTGTAACGACCCGGGTAATTTGCGATCCTGGATATTGGCATACAACACTATTTTGACTATTCAAGCATCGAAAATACCGGATAGTCCATGAAAGAAATCAGATGGGTGAGGATAGATAAGATAGAAACTTAGAATAGAAGAAGAATAAGAGCATACAACATCAGAGTAACACGAATCTCACAGCGGAACGAACAACATGTAATAGATAACATATCTTTGAAATAAAATCAGTATATGTATACAGTAACATTATCAGAGTACAACACTTACAACACAGTGGAAATAAACAATAGTTATATAATCCTGAAGCCTCCTGCTCCAAGCTCTCCAAGTATATCTGTAAATTCCTGACTACATGACTTCCCGTACAAATTTGGGCACCTAAGAGTTTAGGGAAAACAAAACAAAATAAACTCTGGGTCAGTCATGGGACTGGTATGAGTAAACAATTTAAAACAGTTTGGGAAAATAACGATATCTCATAAGACCATGCTGTATAACGGAATGGGGTTTTCCCATATGAGAATCCAAATCAATTTGATTTAACTTTCAAATCATTTTGAAAGGAACAATGATCTTTAATATCGAAACTCTTTTGATATTATAATAGTGTCTATCAACCACAATATAATAACCATCTTGCAGAACGCTTTCATCTCACGTTCCACATATATAGTATACAATCAAAACCACGAGCACTTATTGTATAATGGATTACCAACTATGACAAGGTATGGAACCACCTTCCGATAGTGTACCTCTAGAGAGGAATACACAAGGTTCAACAAGAACATCTTGCAACCCGGCCACACATGACCGACCACACATTTCGCTTGAGTGTATCGAATGTATATCACCAACGATTGGGATCATCAACCGTTTCCCGAATGGGACAACATCGACAATATATAGATTATAGAATGAAATGAATATCTATAGATAGGTGAAAATACACCCTACTTGGCAGCTAACCTCTTAGCCATGCTGCCTGCTCGTTTTTGTCATTTCCCGGTTGTGTGGCTAGAGGCCATGTTCATCTCAGACAGATCACACAATTATTCACTTTGAATGTCACATCGTCATACCCGCCAACTCACAAATTGATTTCCCTAAAAATACAACGAGTATACAGCTAAGAGAAACGAATTCCTCCGCCACCAAACGTAAATACGTTTGAAGAGATCAACTTACGCGATCCATTAAATATACCCTATCAGACATTCTTCCATATAGGTCGTCCTGGGACTGGACAAACCGAAGGCACTATTCTATAAACAGGACAGCCCTTGCATAACTCCGTCTTTAATTATCTTCACCATATTTGATCACAACGCTAACGCCCATACAGAGTGGTTTTCAGATAATGAATCTGATCCCGATCTCTCCATATTGACGATAGAAAACCGGTCAAAAACTTCGATAGTCGGTGAGTTAACTATCAAAGAAAATACGTGTGCAAACAACGATATTATTTCCAGATGGAAATTATATTGATCAAACATCATTTAACATTTATCTCTTTAGTTCATTACTTTATCTCCTGTTTCCATATATTCAACATTTCTTATTTTCTAAATTTAGTTAATATACGTTATTAATCATTGGAAAACATTTCCATCTCTTTTTCATGTATCACTATCATTTCAGTATTCTTTATCATCAAACATTTCATTTTCTATGATTAGAAAATATCTCTGATTTTATTTGGAAAATGTTTCCAAAACATATTCATTTGGTTTAAACAGACGTTTAAATAAAATATCACTATAGCAACTCAACCCATTACCTTCATCAACTAAATTCACTTAACTAACCTTTACTATCGAACCTTAACCATTCTTAGTTAAAAACGAAGCCAATCAAGTTGGGGTATAACTACCTCTCAGACCTTAACTGAACAACATTTCTAACTTCGAAATAGACGAGTTTCACCCTTTAAATCTTTAACAAACTTCCTTACGTAACTCTCGGATTCTATTTACGAATCCATTTCTTTATTGAAAAACATTTGATTGTAACTATAGCGTTATAATCCCTACTTCTGAAATATCTAACTCCAAAATATAATTCGATTAACTCAAATCAACTAACCCTAACTCCATTAACTTTAACTCGATTAACTTTAATTCATTAACTCTTATCACTTAACTCCTTCCGAATAAACTATATTCGATAACTCCTTTAACTCTATTAGAATAAACTATATTCGATTAACTCCTTTTGAATAATCTATATTCGAGAACTCCTTTAACTCTATTCGCATAAACTATATTCGATTAACTCCTTTAAATCTATTCGAATAAACTATATTTGATTAACTCCTTTAACTCTATTCGAATAAACTATATTCAATTAACTCCTTTAACTCTATTCGAATAAACTATATTTGATTAACTCCTTTAACTCTATTCGAATATACTATATTCGATTAACTCCTTTAACCCTATTCGAATAAACTATATTCGATTAACTCCTTTAACTCTATTCGAATATACTATATTCGATTAACTCCTTTCGAATAACTAATATTCGATAATCCATTCGAATAACTAATATTCGATTAACTCTATTCAGTTAACTCTATTCAATTAACTCTAATCAACTAACTCTTTTGATTAACTCTATTCGATTAGCTCTAATCAATTAACTCTATTGGATTAACTCCTTCTGGTTAACTCTAATCAATTAACTCTATTGGATTAACTTCTTTCAATTTACTCTAACTGATTAACTCTAATTCGATTAATTGTACGTCCATATTCAGTTTCAAATATCGATGTTGAAATCGATTCTTACTTCTCTATATAAGTCTTGACTTATATATTCTAAACATTTTATTTAATTTATAAAATATTATTATATAAATTAATCTTCTCAATCTATCGGTTAGAACATATTCTATTAGAATCTTTGCTTTAAATCCATATCAGGTTATACCCGTGTGCGAAGCACGAGTCTAAACCTTTCAAATGTAAAATTCTCTTTTTATACAATTCTATTCATTTTTCAAGTATTTCCTTTTATAATCTATTTATTTTCTATAAAAATATTTCCTTTACAATTCTATTTATTTTCTAGATAAATATTTCTTTTGTAATTCTATTTATTTTCTATCTCCTTTTCTATTCTATTAGTTTCACAAATATTTCCTTTTATATATAAAATCCATTGATTTTATATAAATAAATTTATTTTCAAAATACACTTTGAAAACCCCCTTTTCTATAACCAGTATTTCTTACGGTATTTAAAATCCCAAATAACAATGATCGAGATCATTCAACACACATAATCAACAACAAATTATATATCACATCATATATCACAATATATGAAACAAAACAGTAAAATAAATGTTGAGGAATCCAGTTGGATTCCTCCGACCTGTTTCTCTGCATCCACGGATGTTAAACAACACTACTAACATCAATTTGATTTTACTATGAAATATTCTACTAAACAGAATCAATTTATATATATGTATATATTTATATATATATATATAACTAGATCTATAATTTCAAACAATTACTCAACAGTTCAACCAAACAGTCAATACACAACAATCAATCATCGTTTATCAGTTCTAAATATACATTATAAAAATATGAACTGGTAGAGTTGGTGAGTTTTACTCACATTGGATAGTTATCGTTAAATAACGATTAACTATCTCTGATTCAGACGGACAGTTTATTTTGCAATAAATTTTAATGAGCTCCAATTCACTCCCATCAGTTCCATTGCGTTGCTCCCATCCATACGATCCCAATGGATCCGACCGTTCAAAATTCTGTTAACGTATGACCAAGATATAACATTTAGAAGTTAATATACATTTAAGTTAATTTAAACCAAACATTTACTTTTTAAATGGGCCTCACACCTTAAACTTTAGCCTATCACTTTCAAAATCGTGAACGCGTACCCTTCTTCCCAAATGAGACTTGCGATCGTTGCTCCTCATTTACAGACATTTTCCTAATTTAAAGCTCCACTGCACATTCCTTTATCACCTGATTTCAAAAACAAATGTCACCATTCTCTATCTCGTCTATCCCTCTTTCAACCCATTCCCACAAAGAAGCACCCGATCTCCCATTCCCTGATTCGTATTCGAACAGTACCACGCAACCGTAGGAGCAGGTATCGACACTTATATCGCCAAAACCAGCTCAAACTTGCACACCAATTTTGGTTTATGTGACGGCCTGCCCCGCACCGGCCGACATTTCCAATGAAAGTGCGTTGTGCAGATGTCCAACCGGCATAGGACGGTCGTCAAAGAAAGGAAAGGTAAGGAAATTTGAACTAACAAGGAACCTATAGAGTGTCTCACAGCGCCTGGAATAAAATATAATAATAACATACTTGACATAAAACAGACGAGATAATGCATAACCTGAAAACTAAACATCTCAGCAGCGGAAAATCCAAACACAGCTTATGATCCATAACCATTATTACAACTTTAAAACTGTCTCTAAAGCAAAAGAAAGGAAAGATACACTACTAATGCCCAAAGAAGTGACCATCAACAACACATGGAGAATATATGTAGATAATATGTAGGAGCCTCCTGCTCGTCTCCGGATCAACTACTCGTGCATAACCAGCTAACATGTCTCTAGTCTACCCGTTAAGAGGACCCAGAGTATTAAGAAGAGACATAAAACTCTGGGTCAGACAAAAGTCTGGTATGAGCAATAAGCAACAAAACAGAACAATAACAGGTATACTAAACCATACCTGAACCTGAACCTGAACCTGGACCTGCAATCAAAGAGTTAGCACTACATACTGTACAATACTCTAAGGTGCCACTAACATATGGTGTAAAGAATACGGGGGTGGGGTTGTGCATGACATAGTGATGGCAAACAATCAAACATAGCAACCATCCTCACATCTCTTACTCAGAGCATAAAGCATACGATATCCACCACTTTGATCACCCTATTCCTTGCTATGATCACTCTGCCCCATGGAGTCATGATGACACCACTGCACTGATCCATAGCCACTAGTCCTTGCTATGTCCACTCTGCCCTATGAAGTCATGATGACTCCGCTGCACTGGCTCATAGCCATGCTACGATCAGTCTGCCCCATGGAGCAGTAACTACCCCACTGCATTGATACATAGCCTAACATCAGTCTTGGTGATGAATTAAAGTTACGGACGTCGACGACCCCTCTGCACACATCCCGCAGCAAAGCCCAACTCATGAAGTTATCTCGTTGGTTCACAACTGGATCCTGAGTTCTACTTGCTATTTGGACTACCTTTACGTCTCGGGTTTTGGTCATCATCTCCGGATCAGTTCAGAACAAGCTTCTATGTAGATCAGCTCTCTTCTTCTCGTCCAGTCCATTGTCATCAACCTCATTCGGTTCGTGATCATCAAGTCTCAAGCCCAAGCTCCTCGGTTCGGGTCTTGGTTAACCCTATCGGGTCGGTTCATGCCCAATCACTAGCTTATGGCACAACAGTTTGGCTCGTGACATCCTTCCTCCATCGGTTCGGATCGTGAGCTCCTCTCCAGGTCGGGTCGTACTCCTCCCTTGACTCGTGGATCAGCCTTCATCGGATCGGTTCGTGATGGAGCTCCGGATCGGGTCGGGGGCTTTACCTATGAGCTGTTCGTGAGCTCCTGGCCGGATCGGGTTGTGAGCTCCTGGTCGGATCGGGATCTCCAAGCGGTTCGGAGTCATGAGCTCTTATCTTATGGCGACTCGTGATGCAACAGATTGGGGGAACGGTTCGGTTCGTGCTTCCCCTCCGATCCGATCCGGTTCGGTTGATTTCCTGCACTTCTTTCCAGCGACTGTTTTACGCCATTCGACACCGTTTTCGAACAAATCTAATTTTGTAATCAATCACAAAGCATACCATATAATCATAGCAACATATAGAATTGACCACTAACACCACAACGACAATTTGATCGGTTAAAACAGATCAAACGTAGCCAAAATCCCATACTTTCCCTTTAGCATGTTTAAGCAAAACTAATGATAGGATTAGTAAAACTTAACCTAATATTTTAACAGAGGCCTAAAACAATATTTCGAAATTTCTGAATATTTTTCTAGAATTTAATCATGTTTAAATTCGCTAATTAACACTAATTACCCTTAATTAACCATAATTAGTGAGGAACTATGCAAATCACTCACCTTAGCCACAAACAAAATACCAAATCTGAAATTATCTTCTGTTTGGCGCTATCCCCAAGGCTATACATTAGTTCCGACCTTGATTTGGTGCTATTTTTCCTTAATTTGGTGAAGATTAGGCTAATACTTGATTAGAAAGTGATTAGAGGTGATTCTAGATGTTGGAGGCCATTACTAGGGTTCCAAGAATGAAAGTGGTGGCTGAAAAAGTGTCTAAAGAAATGTTTTCTAACCCTAATCAGCCCCTATATACTCCTAATCCCGAAATCCCCCAATGGGCCTAGCTATTAACTACCCAATTAAGCCCATTTAAGTTGTTTTATACATTTTAAACCTTTATTCAGCCATATCTCCCAAACGGTAAGTACGTTTGACTATTATGACCACTCTACTGAAAGACAAACCATCATCCGGACCTAATGGAAGTGGTTTCAGGTCAAAACTCCTTTCCAATGAAAAGTTATGGCCAAACAAGATCAACTAGGGCCAAAACGGTCATTTAAAAATCGGCGAAAATCATGAACGTGGGAAATGACCCAATAGTCGTCTCCCAAAGTACATGACCATATGACTTTGCATGAGAAAGAAATAAATATTCTATGATCCTCTGATGCGTAGAATGCGAGTTGTTACATTCCCCCCCCCCTTAAGAAATTTCGTCCCCGAAATTCCTTAACCCAAAACATAAAAAGGATCCTGCATGCCTACCAATCATTAACAAAACAATCAAGCATACAAAACAACACAACAAGCCTATCCTAGCATGCAGTTTACTAACAAGGGAGTACTATACCGATATAAAAACCTTACCAGACAAAGAGTTCTGGATACTTCCTCCTTATGTTCTCCTCTGTTTCCCAAGTACAGTCTTCCTCATCACCACCCCACTGAAATTTAACTAGTTTCACCATCTTCCTTCGAAGCTACTTCGTATCGTTCCCAACAATACGCATAGGCCTGCAGTTCCCAACCGCCTCGGGTTCAACCTCGATATCGTCCAATTGATCCGGTGTAATAGTCACACTAGGGTCATGCACAAACTTCCTTAATTGGGAAGTATGAAATACGTTGTGAACTCCTGCCATCTTCTCTGGTAATTCAACTTAATATGCCAAATTCCCAATTTTCTCAAGAACTGGGAATGGACCAACAAATCTTGGTGTTAACTTGCCTCTCCTACCAAATAGTATCACGCTCTTTAATGGAGAAATCTTGACAAACACCAAGTCGCCAACGGAGAACTTCAAATCCTCTCGCCTCTTATCAGCATAACTCTTCTGCCTATCATTGGCAGCTTTCATTCACTGTTGAATGATCTTAACCCTGTCTGAAGTTTCTCTTATCACTTCTGGTCCAAGCACAAACTTCTCACCAGTTTCTAATCAACATGACGGTGAGTTGCACGGTCTTCCGTACAAAGCTTCAAATGGATCCATACTAATACTGGATTGATAACTATTATTATATGCAAACTCTACTAGATGCAAATGGTCATCCCATAATCCACCAAAATCCAATACGCAATCTCTCAAGAGATCTTCTTACACTCGATTCACCTTCTCTGTCTGACCGTCGATTTGAGGATGATACGCGGTACTAAGATGTAATTCTGATCCTAACGCCTCTTGTAAGCTCTTCCAAAACCCACTAGTGAACAACGGGTCTCGGTCACTCACAATGCTTTTAGGTATTCCATGAAATCTCACTACCCATTTCATATATAGCTCGGCTAACTTAGCTGCCATTCTATTCGACTTGAAGGGTATAAACCTTGCACTCTTGGTCAATCGGTCCACAATCACCCAAATACTATCATGGCATGACCTAGTCCTTGGTAACCCATCAATGAAATCCATTGAGACATGTTCCCATTTCCATTCTGGAATTTCTAATGGTTGCAACAACCCACTAGGCTTCTTTTGCTCAGCTTTAACTAGCTGGAAATTCATGCATTTTGATATAAACTTCCCAACGTCTCTTTTCATCCCTTCCCAGTAGTAGGTCTTCTTCATGTCTCGATACATCTTGTTACCACTAGGATGTATAGCCAGTTTTGAGTGATGACATTCTCTCAGCACTTCATCTCTCAATCCATTCACGTTAGGTACGACTAACTTTCCATTCTTTCGAAGCCATCCATCTCGATCAAGCCCATACTTGTTCATCTCCTCATCGATGCCCATCTCTAACTTGGAGATGATTTTAAATAAGTTAGGATCATCTCTCTAACTAGAACCAATCCGCTCAATCAAAGTAGGTCTGATCGTCAAACTTGCTAACATTTCTGGATCCAATTCGCACTTTAGTCTAAAATCATACCCAGCGATGTACTCCAGGTACTTCCACTCATGAAACGTAGCCCCTAAACTGGCATGTCTTCTACTCAATGCATCAGCTACCGCATTGCCCTTTCCTGGTGTGTATGAGATATCGAAATCGTAGGAAGCCAAGAATTCTAACCACCTTTGCTGTCGGAGATTTAGATCCTTCTGAGAGAAAAGATACTTTAACGATTTATGATTGGTAAACAAATCGAATCTTTCTCCCAAGAGATAATGTCTCTACATCTTCAATGCGAATACGATCGCTGCTAATTCCAAATCATGGGTAGGATATCTTTTCTCATGCGGTTTCAGTTGCCGACTTGCGTAAGCTACAACCCTACCTCCTTGTATCAATACAGCACCTAGTCCGGTACCACAGGCATCTGTGTATACCGTCATCTCTTCATTCCCTTTAGGAATGACTAACACTGGTGCACGTGTCAACTTTTCCTTTAGACTCCTGAATGCATTCTTGCACTTTTCTTCCCAGAGGAAAGAATGATTCTTCTTAGTCAACTGAGTCAATGGTGCTGCTATCTTGGAGAAGTCTTGGATTAACTTACGATAATATCCAGCTAATCCCAAGAAACTTCTTACGTCTGTTGCATTCTTGGACGTAGACCAATCCGGTACCGTAGCCACCTTCGTAGGATCCACGGCAATACCATTCTCTGAAACAACATGGCCCAAGAATCTCACCTCCCTTTGCCAGAAGTGACACTTAGAAAATTTTGCTTTCAATTGGTGTTTTCTCAACACCTCCATCACTATCCTCAAGTGTTCCTTGTGTTCTTCCTCTGTCCTTGAATAAACAAGTATATCGTCCACGAACACAAGAACAAACTTATTCAACTGATCTCTGAATACACCATTCATAAGATCCACAAAATATGCTGGTTTAGCTATACTCTCAGCTTCCACTCTAAGATGATGAAAACCTGTCACGAGATCCAACTGAGAGAACACTCTTGCGCCACTCAACTGATCAAACAAATCCTCTGTCTGCGGTAGAGGATACTTATTCTTCCTAGTCACCTCATTCAACTCGCGGTAGTCCATAAACAATCGAAGGGAACCATCTGCCTTGGTAGCAAACACAACTGGTACTCCCCACTCAGAAACACTTCTTCTGATAAATCCCTTCTTCAAAAGATCGCTTACTTGCACCCCGAGCTCTCACTATCCCTTTGTGCCATACGACGAAGTGGCATCACTATAAGTCTGGCATCTTTCACTAAATAAATACGGAACTCAATCACTCGGTGTGGTGGAAGTCCGGTCACTTCCTCGAAGACGTCCGGATAATGGCCAGCCACGGGCATATCTGACAACTCATCATGCGAGATGTCGAGGGAATTTAGAAAACTAGCCATTACCCCTTCACTAGGCAGACCAACAAACACTACCCTCCACCCATCATCCGCTCTAACTGTGACCAAAAAGCCCTCACAGTCTACCACCACCCCGTATCTTTGGAGCCAATCGACTCCCAAAATAATGCCAAACCCAGTAAAGCCCAAAACAAAGCAATCACAAACAAACATGCATCCATGACTCGATAAGACCACATTACGACAAATCATGCTAAGGCTAGTTGAACCACCAATCAGGTTCGCCACTGCTAAAGGTCTATAGACTATCTCGAGTTCCAATCTCAACCTATCTACCAGGTCCCTAGATATGAAGGAACGGGAAGCTCCGGTATCAAACAATAATCGAACAGGAACATCATAAACAGTAAGCATACCTTGAATGACGACATTCTTTCCTTTCTCCGCCACAGTTAGGGCATTTGACGAAGAAGGAGCAACACTAATACATATGCTTTCACAATCTGCTTTTCTTTAGGGGGTTGCGGACACTTATCCTTGTGATGTCCCACTTGGCCATAGTTGAAGCACTTCCTATCCGCTGGCTTGGCCCGACATTCTTTGGTATAGTAGCCCTTCTTACCACAGCTGAAGCACTCAACATCTTTCTTATTCTTTTGCTTCTGGCCATCCTTGGTCTGATTTTGCTTTCTCTTATTATGAGAACCATTCTTGCCTCCATCGCTTGCTTGCGGCTTTGGCTCCTCTGCAGATGCAACCTCAGTCTTCGTCTTTGGGTAAAGACTCTCTGACCTCAATGCTTTCCCCAAAATCGATTCAAACGTCTCATCGATGTGGTTAATAATCCTTTCCCCCAAGTATCCGTCCAAACCAGTTATGAACTTCTCGTTCTTCTTCTCGGGAGTGTCGATAAGAGATAATCCATACTTCGATAAAGTATCGAACTCTGCAATGTACTCCGAGACTGCCCTACCATTCTGCTTAAGCTCCAGAAATTTCCTAAACAACTCTGACTTCTGGGTAGCTGGGATGAACTTATCACTGAATCGGGCCTTAAACTAATCCCATGTAACTTGATCCTTTAGAGTAGCTGCCTTAATAGCATTCCACCAATTAATTGCCCGTCTGTGCAGCTGACGGGATGCTAACTTCCTCTTCATCGCATCCTCGATACGCAAGTCTTCGAAGATACGCTCACAGCTATCCAACCAATCCTGAACTTCTGTAGCCGATTCCATTCCATGGAATGGCTTTCCACCAAGACTAGTGTAATCCTTGCATAGCTTGGCGAAATCGGCCCTAGGCGCCTACACTGCTGCACCACCACCATTAGCAGCATTAGGAACTTCCCTCTGAACGTCTCTAAGCATCTCCCTCATAAAGTCAGTGAACATAGTCGTCATGTCAGGAGCATTCCCATTATTGGCTCCTCTACCAGCACCCCTCGTATATTGGCTCATCGTCCAATCTGTAAAGAGAAATGATTAACCATCTCTTCAGTGGTGCCAGTGCAATGCGACTTCATCCTTAAATATACTAATAATATATATACATAGCTTTTGAAAACCAAA
The DNA here is from genome assembly GCA_030737875.1 of Allium sativum. Classification (NCBI taxonomy): domain Eukaryota; kingdom Viridiplantae; phylum Streptophyta; class Magnoliopsida; order Asparagales; family Amaryllidaceae; genus Allium; species Allium sativum. The sequence goes on along the minus strand of CM060916.1, from coordinate 1,032,144,495 downwards.
ATAATCACAAATACGCGCTCTCAAATACGTATTATCTATCTTTGGTGTCTTTCCTAGGTTAACTACGCAACCTAGAGCTCAGATACCAAGTGTGACGGCCCGCCCCGCACCAGCCGACATTTCCAATGAAAGTGCGTTGTGCCGATGTCCAACTAGCACGGGACGGTCGTCAAAGCAAGGAAAGGAAAGGAATTTGAACTAACAAGGAACCTGTAGAATGTCTCACAACGCATGGAATAAAATATAATAGTAACATACTTGACATAAAACAGGCGAGACAGTGCATAAGCTGAAAACTAAACATCTCAGCAGTGGAAAATCCAAATACAGCTTATGATCCATAACCATTATTACAACTTTAAAACTGTCTCTAAAGCAAAAGAAAGCAAAGGTACACTACTAATTCCCAAAGCAGTGGCCATCAACAACACAGGGAGAATATATGTAGATAATACATAGGAGCCTCCTGGTCGTCTCTAGATCAGCTACTCGTGCATAACCAACTAATGTGTCTCTAGTCTGCCCGTTAAGAGCACCCAGAGTAAAAGGAAAAGACATAAAACTCTGGGTTAGACAAAAGTCCGGTATGAGCGATAAGCAGCAAAACAGAACAATAACAGTATACTAAGCCATACCTGAACTTGGACCCACAACCAAAGATTTAGCACTACATACTGTACAATACTCTAAGGTGCCACTAACATATGGTGTAAAGAATACGGGGGTGGGGGTGTGCATGACATAGTGATGGCAAACAATCAATCATAGCAACCATCCTCACATCTCCTACTCAGTGCGTAAAGCGTACGATATCCACTACTTTGATCACCTTATTCCTTGCTATGATCACTCTGCCCCATGGAGTTATGATGATACCACTACACTGATCCAGAGCCACTAGTCCTTGCTGTGTCCACTCTGCCCCCATAAAGTCATGATGACTCCACCGCACTGGCTCATAGCCATACTACGATCACTCTGCCCGATGGAGTAGTAACTACCCCACTGTACTGATACATAGCCTAACATCCGTCTTGGTGGTGAATCAAAGTTATGGACGTCGATAACCCCTTTGCACACGTCCCGCAGCAAAGCTCAACTCATGAAGTTAACTCGTTGGTTCTCAACTGGATCATGAGTTCTACTTCCTATTTGGACAACCTTTTCGTCTCGGGTTTTGGTCATCATCTCCAGATTGGTTCGGAACAAGCTTCTATGCAGATCATCTCTCTTCTTCTCTTCCATTCCATTGTCATCAACCTCATTCGGTTCATGATCGTCAAGTCTCAAGTCCAAGCTCCTCGGTTCGGGTCTTGGTTAACCTGTCGGGTCGGTTCGTGCTCAATCACCAGCTTGTGGCACAACAGTTCGGCTCGTGACATCCTTCCTCCATCGGTTCGGATCGTGAGCTCCTCTCCAGGTCGGGTCGTACTCCTCCATTGACTCGTGGATCAGGCCTTCATCGGATCAGTTCGTAATGGAGCTCCGGATCGGGTCAGGGGCTTCAGTTGTGAGCTATTCGTGAGCTCCTAGTCGGATCGGGTTGTGAGCTCCTAGTCGGATCGGGATCACCAAGAGGTTCGTGGTCGTGAGCTATTATCTGTGGCTACTCGTGATGCAACAGTTTGGGGGAACGGTTCGATTCGCGCTTCCCCTCCGATCCGATCCGGTTCAGTTGATTTCCTGCTCTTCTTTCCAGCGACTATTTTACGCCATTCGACGTCGTTTTCGACCAAATCTAATTTTCTAATCAATCACAAAGCATACCATACAGTCATAACAGCATATAGAATTGGCCACTAACACCACAACGACAATTTGATAGGTTAAAACGGATCAAATATAGCCAAAATCCCATATTTTCTCTTAAGCATGTTTAAGTAAAATTAATGATAGGATTAGTAAAACTTAACCAAATTTTCTAACAGAGGCCTAAAACAATATTTCGAAATTTATGAATATTTTTCCAGAATTTAATCATGTTTAAATTCGCTAATTAACGCTAATTACCCTTAACTAACCACAATTAGTGAGGAACTATGCAAATCACTCACCTTAGCTACAAACAAAATACCAAATCTTAGAGGAACTATGCAAATCACTCACCTTAGCTACAAACAGAATACCAAATCTGAAATTATCTTCTGTTTGGTGCTGTCCCCAAGGCTATACAGCAGTTCCGACCTTGATTTGGTGCCATTTCTCCTTAATTTGGTGAAGATTAGGCTAATACTTGATTAGAAAGTGATTAGAGGTGATTCTAGATGTTGGAGGCCATTACTAGGGTTCCAAGAATGAAAGTGGCGGCTGAAAAAGTGTCTAAAGAATTGTTTTCTAACCCTGAACAGGCCCTATATACCCCTAATCCCGAAATCCCCCAATGGGCTTAGCTATTAACTACCCAATTAAGCCCATTTAAGCTGTTTTATACATTCTGAACCTTTACTCAGCCATATCTCCCAAACGGTAAGTCCGTTTGACTATTATGACCACTCTACGGAAAGGTAAACTATCATCCGGATCTAATGGAAGTGGTTTCAGGTCAAAACTCCTTTCCAATCAAAAGTTAGGGCCAAAACAAGATCAGCTAGTGGCAAAATGGTCATTTAAAAATCAGCGAAAATCATGAACATGGGAAATGGCCCCAATAGTCGTCTCACAAAGTTACATGACCATACGATTTTGCCTGAGAAAGAAATAAATACTCTACGATCCTCTGATGCGTAGAATGCGAGTCGTTACAGTTTATTCCCCTGAATCCAAATATGAAATCGATTTCACAAACAATAGACTAAAAATTCCACGAACTCAAACCCTAATTTACTGCTAAAAAATTAGAGCAACCGAACACAGCGTCGCACCTTAGTTTTAGCATACCAAATTGAAGAGCTTCGCGTACTAATTCCAAATATCTCTCTCTCGTGATTTATAGGAATTTCCTTTGATTTGAAATGATTTTACTATCACAAGTTTTTTTGCTGCATTTTTGTGGTGGCCTGGTTTTTTAGTTGACTTGGAACGAAAAAGGTTAGGGTTAGGAGGTTGGTATCATATTTATAGAGGAAGAAAAATATTTTTTTTATTTGATTATTTTATTTTATTTTCATCTATCGCTATGTGTGTTTGTCCTTAAAAATTCTTGTGATCACACATGATATCTAAAAATCATGAAAATGGGTATGCAGCTACAGTTCGACATTACGGACCCAACGAAACTGGTTTCGTCGATTTCCGACTCCGTTGGCTCACACAGCGTATTTTTAACCGTTAAAATATCGACTGTTTTTCACATTAAAAATCCGTACGGCCACATACTGACTTCAAAAATCACGGAAATTGAAATCTTGCAATAACTTAATATTGCGGATACAACAAAATTGGTTTCATCTAAAACGGAGGTCGTATACAAAACTGGCTATTTTAAAAGCTCAAAATAACCCATTTTAAATATATAAATATATTTAAAAACAATTAAATTAAATATAAATAAATATATATTATCGTATATATATTCACATAGAATACCATACGGCTCCAGAATAAATATATATGGATTTACAACTCGATATTTCATCATCAGAGTTATATCGATATTCGCTTTATATTTAAATCCTTTTATAAATCAATATAAATTATAAACGAATTCCATAGTGACTATTATAAAATTTGATTTGGACATAAATCAAAATCTACACGACGAAATCCCGATTTTTCTCTTCCACTAGAAAAATATACTTCACCGGCTCCTAACGTTTCTTGTTTCATAGAAATCTGATTTAAAATGGACCCTGTATATTTAGTTGAAGTTCGAATCGCCAAATAACGAACTGCAACACCATTTCGAGCTCTTTTATAATTATATTATAATTAATATGTTCAACTGTCGTTCAAATAATATATTCGTTATTTTAATTCAAATTTTAAACTGAATTATATATTTTGAATAACCCAATTCACATTATATTGTCAATTCACTATTTCCGACTATTTCGAAATTAAATATATTATTCTATTATTTAATTTAATTAAATAATCCATATAATTTAATTAAACAACCTTTAAATTACTAAACCATTATTTTAAATAATTAAATTAATTAATTATTTGATCGTAAAATACGGGTCATTACATTCTTCCCCCCTTCAAATAATTTCGTCCTCGAAATTGCTAAGGTAGAAAACAAACCCTATTGACTGATAAAAATTTATTTACTTACTTCTTAAATTTCAGTTTCAAATGAACCAATAATTTCAATTAAAATATTAATTCATTCCTACTAATAAAAATTTCCATAAACTCTGAAAATTTTCTAACACCCGAAATTTCTGAAAATTTTTGCCAGCACCTCCTTTGTATGGCTCAATCGGTACATGTAATGACCTGGGTTTTTGGGCGACTTTGGTTATCGACATAAACTCGATGTCGATAACCAAACATCGAAAAATCCTGGTAATTAATGAAAGAAATTAGAGGGTGAGGATAGATAAGATAGAAACTTAGAATAGAAGAAGAAGAACACAACATCAGTGTAACACGAATCTTACAGCGGAATGAATAACATATAATATATGTAACATAACTTTGAAATATACATCTATACTTGAATATACATCATTATTAAAGTACAACACTTACAACATAGCGGAAATAACTATAGCTATATGATCCTGAAGCCTCCTGCTCCAGCTCTTCAGGTATATCTATAAATCCCGACTACTTGACTGCCCGTACAAATTTAGGCACCCAAGAGTTTAGGGAAACAAACAAATAAACTCCGGGTCAGTCATGGGACTTGTATGAGTAAAACAGTTTAAAACAGTTGAACAAGTAAACGATATCTCATAAGACCACGCCGTATAATGGAACGGGTTTTTCCCTTATGAGAATCCAAAATATCTTTATATCAAAACCATTGATATTATAATAATGTCTATCAACCACACTATAATAATCATCTAGCAGAAACGCTTTCATCTCACGTTCTACATATATAGTATACAATCAAAACCGCAAGCACGTATTGGGTAATGGATTTCCAACTATGACAAGGTATGGAACCACCTTTCGCTAGTGTACCTCTAGTGAGGAATACACTGGGTTCATCAAGAACATCTTGCAACCCGGCCACACATGACCGACCACTCATTTCGCTTGAGTGTATCGAATGTATATCACCAACGGTTGGGATCAACAACCGTTTCCCGAATGGGACAGTATCGACAATAGATTTTTAGAAATAAATGAAACCCTAGATCAGGTGATTATACACCCTACTTCGGAGCGACCGACTTAGCCATGCTGCCTGCCCGATTTCTGTCATTTACCGGTTGATGAGGCTAGAAGCTACGCTTTATCATCACACCAGATTCACTTCGAATGTCACATCATCAAATCCATCAAATCACCGATTGACATCCTCAACCATACATTATGTGTTAGCTAAAAGAAGTTTCCTCCTCCGCTTCCACTCTTGGTACAGTTGGAGAAATCAATATACGTGATCGTCTGGAAATACTATGTCAGACATCCCTCCATACAAGTCATCCAGGAACAGGATGAACCGAAGGTACTATTCAGTATATCCATCTTAGGCACTGTTACCTAAGACTTATACAATAGCCCTTGCACTTTACTCCATCTTTAATTGTCTTTGGCATATATGATTCGCAACGCTTATTCCAATACAGAGTGGTTCTTTGGATAATAATATAACCGGTCTCTCCATATTAACAACGTTAAAATGGTCAAAACTTCGATAGTGGGTGAGTTAACTATCGAAGAAAAACAGGTGTGCAAACAACGATATTATTTCCCGGAGGAAATTATATCGATCAATCATCATTCAACATTTATCTTTTTATTTCATAAATTTACTTATCTCCTGTTTCCCTATATTCAACATTTGATTACGTTTCTGATTCTATTTGGAAAACATTTTCAATCTTCTATACTTGGATTTAAACAGATGTTTAAATCAACATCGCGACGACAACTCAAACCACTATACTTATTTACGAAATTCACTTAACCACTTTCACTCTCGAACCTTAACCATTTCTAAATTAAAAACGAAGTCAATCAAGTTGGGGTATAACTACCTCTCAGACCTTAACTGAATAACATTTCAAATCTCGAAACAGATAAGATTCATCTTTTATCTCTTTAACACTTCTTTCACTTACTCCTTACTTAACTCCTTTCGAACAAACTATATTCGAATACTCCTCTAACTCTATTCGAATAAACTGTATTCGATTACTCTTTTAACTTTATTCGAATAAACTATATTTGATTACTCTTTTAACTCTATTTGAATAAACTATATTCGATTACTCTTTTAACTCTATTCGAATAAACTATATTCGATTACTCTTTTCGAATGACAAATTCGATAACTCCATTCGAATAACTAATTCGATAACTCCTATGTGTTTAACTCCTTTCGAATAACTAATTCGATAACTCTTATTTATTTAACTCTATTCGAATAACTCTTCTCTCGAATACACTATATTTGATAACTCTACTTCGAATAAGTGATACTCGATAACTCTACTTCGAATAACTCCATTTGAATAACTCTAACTGATTAACTCAAATTAATTCACTCTATTCGATTAACTCTTATCGAATAACTAATATTCGATTAACTCATTTCGATTTACTCTTTCGGATTTACTCCTTTGATTAATTCCTTTTCTATTTGTTTACTTAACAAAAAACTATTCCCCTTTCAGTTCTATTTATTTAACAAATAAATATTTCTTTTATCCTTTCTATTTATTTAACAAATAAATAATCCTTTATCTTTCCTATTTATTTATCAAATAAATATTCCCTTTAACTTTACTTATGTTCTAAATAAATATCTCCTTTAAAATCTTTTATTTATTTTCTAAATAAATAACTCCTTTCAATTCTAAATGTAAATGTTTACAAATATTTCCCTTTTAAATTCTATTGTAATGTCTTACAAATATTTCCTTTTATTCTATTCTATTTATTCTAACAAATAAATATTTCCTTTTATTCTATTCTATTTATTCTAACAAATAAATATTTCCTTTATTATAACTTATCCTTCGATTTTATAATTATTTTCTTTTATAAAAATCCTTTTCCTTTTCTATATAAAATCCATTGATTTTATATAAATAATTCATTTTCAAAATACACTTTGAAAATCCCCTTTCCCACATCCAGTGTTTCTTATGGTATTTTACACACCATATAACAACGATAAATATCGTCCAAACACACATAATCAACAACAGATTATATATCACATCATATATCAATTTGATTTAACTTTCAAATCAATTTGATTTAACTTTCAAATCATTTTGAAAGAAATAATAATCTTTTATATCAAAACTCTTTTGATATTATAATAGTGTCTATCAACCACAATATAATAATCATCTTGCAAAACGCTTTCATCTCACGTTCCACACATATAGTATACAATCAAAATCGCGAGCACTTATTGGATAATGGATTACCAACTATGACAAGGTATGAAACCACCTTCCGATAGTGTACCTCTAGAGAGGAATACATTGGGTTCAACAAGAACATCTTTCAACCTGGCCACACATGACCAACCACTCATTTTGAGTGTATCGAATGTATATCACCCACGATTGGGATCAGCAACCGTTTCCCGAATGGGACAGCATCGACAATAGATTATAAAATGAAATGAATATCTCTAGATAGGTGATAATCCACCCTACTTGGCAGCCAACCTCTTAGCCATGCTGCCTGCCCGATTTTTGTCATTTCCCGGTTGTGAGGTTAGAGGCCACGCTCAACTCAGACAGATCACATAATAATTCACTTTGAATGTCACATCGTCATACCCGCCAAATCACAAATTGATTTCCACAAAAATTCAATGGGTATATAGCTAAGAGAAACGAATTCCTCCACCACCAAACATAAATACGTTTGAAGAGATCAACTTACGTGATCCACTAAATATACTTTGTCAAACATTCTTCCATATAGGTCGTCCTGGGACTGGACAAACCGAAGGCACTATTCTGTAAACAGGACAGCCCTTGCATAACTCCATCTTTAATTATCTTCACCATATTTGATCGTAATGCTAACGCCCATACAGAGTGGTTTTCAGATAATGAATCTGATCTCGGTCTCTCCGTATTGACGACGGAAAAATAGTCAAATACTTCGATAGTCGGTGAGTTAACTATCAAAGAAAATATGTGTGCAAACAACGATATTATTTCCAGATGGAAATTATATTGATCAAACATCATTTAACATTTATCTCTTTAGTTCATTACTTTATCTCATGTTTCCATATATTCAACATTTCTTATTTTCTAAATTTAGAAAATATACGTTAGTAATCATTGGAAAACATTTCCATCTCTTTTTCACGTATCATTGTCATTCCAGTATTCTTTATCATCAAACATTTCATTTTCTATGATTAGAAAATATCTCTGATTTTATTTGGAAAATGTTTCCAAAACTTATTCATTTGATTTAAATAGATGTTTAAATAAAACATCACTATACTAACTCAACCCATTACCTTCATCAACTAAATTCACTTAACCAACCTTTACTATCGAACCTTAACCATTCCTTAGTTAAAAACGAAGCCAATCAAGTTGGGGTATAACTACCTCTCAGACCTTAACTGAACAACATTTCTAACTTCGAAATAGAGGAGGTTCACCCTTTAAATCTTTAACTAACTTCCTTATGTAACTCTCGGATTCTATTTATGAATCCATTTCTTTATTAAAATACATTTGATTATAACTATAGTGTTATAATCCCTACTTCTGAAATATCTAACTCCAAAATATAACTCGATTAACTCAAATCAATTAACCCTAACTCCATTAACATTAACTCGATTAACTTTAATTCATTAACTCTTATCACTTAACTCTTTTCGAATAAACTATTTTCGATTAACTCCTTTCGAATAAACTATGTTCGATAACTCCTTTAACTCTATTCGAATAAACTATATTCGATTAACTCCTTTAACTCTATTCGAATAAACTATATTCGATTTACTCCTTTAACTCTATTCGAATAAACTATATTCGATTAACTCATTTAACTCTATTCGAATAAACTATATTCGATCAACTCCTTTAACTCTATTCGAATAAAATATATTCGATTAACTCCTTTAACTCTATTCGAATATACTATATTCGATTAACTCCTTTCGAATAACTAATATTCGATAACCCTTTCGAATAACTAGTATTCGATTAACTCTATTCAATTAACTATATTAAGTTAACTCTAATCAAATAACTCTATTTGATTAACTCTATTCGATTAACTCTAATCAATTAACTCTAATCAATTAACTCTATTGGATTAACTCCTTCTGGTTAACTCTAATCCATTAACTCTATCCGATTAACTTCTTTCAATTTACTCTAACTGATTAACTCTAATCGATTAACTCTAATTCAATTAACTCTACGTCCATATTCAGTTTCAAATATCGATGTTGAAATCGATTCTTACTTCTCTATATAAGTCTTGACTTATATATTCTATTTATCCAATGATAAACATTTTATTTAATTTATAAAATATTATTTATAAATTAATCTTCTCAATCTATCGGTTAGAATAGATTCTATTAAAATCTTTGCTTTAAATCCATATCAGGTTAAACCCGTGTGTGAAGCACGGGTCTAAACCTTTCAAATGTAAAATTCTTTTTTTATACAATTCTATTCATTTTTCAAGTATTTCCTTTTATAATCTATTTATTTTATAAATAAATATTTCCTTTACAATTCTATTTATTTTCTAAATAAATATTTCTTTTATAATTCTATTTATTTTCTATCTCCTTTTCTATTCTATTTGTTTCACAAATATTTCCTTTTCTATTTGTTTCACAAATATTTCCTTTTATATATAAAATCCATTGATTTTATATAAATAAATTTATTTTCAAAATACATATTGAAAATCCCCTTTTCTATATCCCAGTATTTCTTACGGTATTTAAAATACCAAATAACAATGATCGAGATCATTCAACACAAATAATCAACAACATATTATATATCACATCATATATCACAATATATGAAATGAAACAGTAAAATAAATGTTGAGGAATCCAGTTGGATTCCTCCGACCTGTTTCCCTGCATCCACAGATGTTAAACAATACAATTAACATCAATTTCATTTTACTATGAAATATTCTGCTAAACAGAATCAATTTATATATATATATAATATATGTATATAACCAGATCTATAATTTCAAACAATTACTTAGCAGTTCAACCAAACAGTTAATACACAACAATCAATCATCATTTATCAGTTCTAAATATACATTATAAAAATATGAACTGGTAGAGTTGTTGAGTTTTACTCACATTGGACGGTTATCATTAAATAACGATTAACTATCTTTGATTCAGACAGACAATTTATTTTGCAATAAATTTTTAATGGGCCCCAATTCACTCCCAGTCAGTTCCATTGCGTAGCTTCCATCCATACAATCCCAATGGATCCAACCGTTCGAAATTTTGTTAATGTATGACCAAGATATAACATTTAGAAGTTAATATACATTTAAATTAATTTAAACCAAACATTTACTTTTTAAATGGGCCTCACATCTTAAACTTTAGCCTATCACTTTCAAAACCGTGACCGCATACCCTTCTTCCAAAATGAGACTTGCGATCGTTGCTCCTCATTTACAGACATTTTCCCAATTTAAAGCTCCACCACACTTTCCTTTATCACCTTATTTCAAAAACAAATGTCACCATTCTCTATCTCGTGTATCCCTCTTTCAACCCATTCCCACAAAGAAGCACCCGATCTCCCATTCCCTGATTCGTATTCGAACAGTACCACGCAACCGTAGGAGCAGGTATTGGCACTTATATCGCCAAAACCAGCTCAAACTTGTACACCAACTTCGGTTTATTCCCCCGAATCCAAATATGAAATCAATTTCGCAAAAAATAGACTAAAAATTCCACGAACTCAAACCCTAATTTACTGCTCAAAAATTCGAGCAACCGAACACAGCGTCGCACCTTAGTTTTAGCCTACCAGATTGAAGAGCTTCGCGTACTGATTCCAAATATCTCTCTCTCGTGATTTATAGGAATTTCTTTTGATTAGAAATGATTTTACTATCTCAAGTTTTTTTGCTGCGTTTTTTTTTTCATTTTTGTGGCGGCGTGGTTTTTTAGTTGACTTGGAACAAAAATGGTTAGGGTTAGGAGGTTGGTATCATATTTATAGAGGAAGAAAAATATTTTTTTTATTTGATTTTTTATTTTATTTTAATCAATCGCTATATGCGTTTGTCCTTAAAAATTCTTGTGATTACACATGATATCCAAAAATCATGAAAATGGGCATGCAGCTACAATTCGACATTACAGACCCAACGAAACTGGTTTCGTCGAATTCCGACTCCGTTTGCTCACACAAGTTATTTTTAACAGTCAAAATATAGACTGTTTTTCACATTAAAATTCTGTACGGCCACATACTGACTTCAAAAATCACGAAAATTGAAATCTAGCAATAATTTAATATTGCAGATCCAACAAAATTGGTTTCGTCGAAAACGGAGGTTGTACGCAAAATTAGCTATTTTTAAAGCTCTAAATAACCCATTTTAAATATATAAATATATTTAAAAACAATTAAATTAAATCTAAAAAAATATATATTATCGTATATATATTCACACAGAATACCATACGGCTCCAGAATAAATATATATGGATTTACAACTCGATATTTCATCATTAGAGTTATATCGATATTCGATTTATATTTAAATCCTTTTATAAATCGATATAAATTATAAAGGAATTTCATAGCAACTATTTTAAAATTTTATTTGGACATAAATCAAAATCTATACGACGAAGTACCGATTTTTCTCTTCCACTAGAAAAATATACTTCACCAGCTTCTAACGTTTCTTGCTTCACAGAAATCCGATTAAAACGGACCCTATACATTCAGTTGAAGTTCGAATCGCCAAATAACGAACTGCAGTGCCATTTCGAGGTCGTTTATAATTATATTATAATTAATACGTTCAACTGTCATTCAAATAATATATTCGTTACTGTAATTCAAATTTTAAATTGAATTATATATTTTGAATTGCCCAATTCACATTATATTGTCAATTCACGTTTCCGACTATTTCAAAATTAAATATATTGTTCTATTATTTATTTTAATTAAATAATCCACATAATTTAATTAAACAACCTTTAAATTACTAAACCATTATTTTAAATAATTAAATTAATTAATATTAGACCGTAAAATACGGTTCGATAGAAAACCACTTTATGCGAGTGCCTTTGTAACGACCCGCATTTTTGCCCGATTCTCGCTGGTAATTAAACCAACTTAAACCGTTCATAAAGACGGATAGTTATGGGTACGTACATATTTGAACAAAATAACAGAACTTTTTATTGCACAAAACAATGTTACATTAGAGTTACAGGGAATATCAGAGTTACCCATATATACACAGCGGAAGGAAACATATAACTATACTCTCAGCGAGAGAACGAACCACAGCGGAAGCTTCAACTCTATTGTGGACTCCAACTCTAAAAGCTCTCTAAATCCTGCTCCAACGATCCACAACTGCAAAACTAAACTACTGGCTGCCCGTGCAAAATCATGGGCACCCAGAGTTTAGGTGAAGGAACAATAAACTCTAGGTCAGTCATGGGACTGGTGTGAGAATTCAAAAATAGTTTTAGGATTTATTTTAAAGTTGGGAAATTCACCGGACCACGCCGCTAACGCGGAACGGGTTTACTCCATGTGAATACCCGTGCATATAAATTCGCAATGACTTTAGGGAAAATGAAGCAATCATAAGCTCGTCCCACATCACACAATGCAAGCGCACACCAGATGGGTGAGTTTTATCTTATGACAACCAAATATGCTTTCATACGTAAAATTCTCTTCAATACCATAATATATATATATATATAGTGTGGAAAACATTTCGCAAGTAAATGTATTAATCCTAGACAGCATATACCCCATAATATATGTTGCCATATATATATATATATACAATCAAATCGTATGGCTCGCATAAGAAATTTGGGTTTCCAAATTGATGATTCCTGGCACGAAAGATCAATCAGGGATACAAAACGAAGTGCCTCAACGGCTTTTTCGACCATACGCGGACACCGACTACACATCGTCAGGGCAGATCAACGGTTTTCGACCAGACACGGCCCTCCCGAACATACCCAACTTCCCCAAGTTCATAAGTGGTTTCCCACTGTTGCGCAACTTCATCATTAATTCATGTATAAGTATAAAACCTAACCGCCAGTTTCTCATTAATCCGGGGTGTGAGGTTTGTCGCTGTTACGTCATACACAAAGCGATGCTTCGATAAGCCATTCTTTGATCATCACTAGCTCGTTTCATAACTCGGGTATGCCACATTGACAATTCACGACATATCACTGATTTTCAACCAATGCATACCCTCTAAGTTCATATGACTTAGAGACGGAGATAATATATTGCCACACCTCCGATATATATTAAGGGAAATCAGTGTTATGTGGTCAATTTCAATGTCAGACACACCATCCATACAAGTCCGTCCTGGGTCTGAACGGAACGAAAGTTCTCCCCATACGTTCGTACTTTCTGCCACTTCGATACTAGGGGCGTCTCTCTACTGTAGCTAGCAGTAAAGAACCAATCAGCAGACAGCCCGTTCGATTGTGAAGAACCACGGTCTTCATTCGTCGATTCCAAGTCTTGAATATGCTTCATGCGTCGTATCATTACTTGGAATGGTTTTCGGACTTAAATCCGATCCCGGTCTTCCAAGTAATAAGCGTATTTATAAAACAATAGTCATGGACCACACAGGATTACAAATTCAAATCTCCTTTCCAATTATTGTCGCTTTACTTCGAATTAAGGTTAGATTCAAATTCTCGTAAACTCGTTATCATCTTAACCCTTATTCTCGAAAGTTCAACATTCAAATTCCAACCTTATATTTCAAAACAACTTCATTTATTCGTTGTTATCGCGAAACTGCCAAATCTTTATTTGGGGTTAAACAATTTATTTTCAAATATAAGTTTAAATAGAATCTTATCGACTTATATTTGATATTGATTCACCAACTCAGGCAAACACAATCAGAATCTGGATATGGATATGTTTTTGGATAGTTCTGATCGTATTTGTCTGCTCCGGTAACTCCATATCGAATATCAGACGACCAATTCTATCCAAAACGCATTCACTCTTCAATTCAAATCTTATTTCAATTCCATATCATATATTTAAATTCTTTTATATCTTCATTCTCATTCCAGATACATCCTGTTCGCAAAGTTCACATTTTCCTATTGACGGGAAAAATCTCTTGTAACCTTTTATTCAAAATACCACCACGCTTCTGCTACGCACTCTGATTTGGCGTATCTAAGTTTCAAAACAGTATTGTTTCCAATATTACATTAGAATGTATTTCAAATTCTTGGAACCAAATTCTCAAGTATTCAAATCCCAAATCTTCTTGCATCATGGATTCAATATTTTAACTACTATGTAGATTAATTTAACAAATGTAACATAGTATTGAAGACCAAAAATCAACTTGAGAGTTTATTTGGAAAAATCTTTCCAAATTATATTTTGATTTCCAATTCCAAAATATTTTCTCATTACTAAGTTAGTTCATAAATCATTTCCCATTACCAATTTTCATTTCAAATGAAATAGGGATCTTTATGCTTTTCAAACCTTGTTCCATTATTATTCAAAATTCTCATGAAATTGAATATTCATATAAAATCCATTTCTTTCAAATTTGTCGGATTCTTCATAACATATTTCATTAAATATTATGATTATTCTAAACTTGTTCAATCCATTTCCAGCATAAACATTTCAAAATAATCACATTAAATTGAACATTATATGGTAATATTCCGGTCTCGTTCAACCTTTTCAGAACAACTAAAGTTGTCGTAACAAATTTCACACTTTTAATATTTATCAACGTGATTAATTACTTACCATCGATCATTCAAATTGTATATTCAAATCAACGTTAAACGATATTTCCCAATCCTTATCAAATATTTGAATAACATATGAACGGTTTAAATTTTTGTTCAAAACCATTTCGTTCCATTCGAATAGATTTTTTTTTTCTCAATTCAATTCCAAGTAGTTTTAAAATTTTATTTTAAAACTACATTATCATTTCAATTTTTTTTTTTTTTTAAATGGAAAGGAGATTTAAATTAATCACACGTGCGGTTCCACCACTATGGTGTATGTGATTTTCTCAATCAAATTTAGCTACAAATATGATCACGTTGACAGTCATGAATCCATCCATCACAATGATTTTCACAACCAAATAACGGTGCGCAAGCGTTACTGCGAATAACGCTTGGTGTATAAAGTGTTATACTGCATAAACATCCATCAACAACCACAACAGTTAAAAAATATAAATTTACTGTGCGTAGAGTGTTACAGTCTGTAACGCTTCGTGTTTACAGTGTTTTAACTGCATAATTATTTATCGAACAACCAGTGGCAATCATCCATAACAATTCATAATGAATTATAATTAACACTAATTATAATTAACCAAATTGTCTAATTTAAATAAATTTAAATTAGAATTCTCACCGAACTAGCTCTCCAAATATCCATCATCGAGACCCATATCAACTGAGCACCACTCTACGAACGATTATAGACATTTTTCGCGGACACCGCTCTCGTTGCGCACATACACTACTCACATGCAAGCTCCACGGACGACGCACACAACTTCACTGCAAATATACTCCTTGCAACTTTCTTCGGAACCCCGTACAACTCAATCAACGCGCTTTTTCCACGTGAATCCTTCTTCTTTTACTTGCGTTGGAGCTGAAGTCGTAACTAGGGTTTGTTTCTCTCTCTCTTTTTTTTTTTATAAATATAAGAAGTGGACTGTTTTTATGAAGTAGAAGAGGAGAAGTGAGGTTACAGAGTGAGGGGACTTGGAGCTGCCGTATGCATCAAAAGAGGAGGGACAAAAGACGGTGGGGTAAGAAGTGATGAGGTTGCGGACTGTTTTTGCAAAGTGGGTGGTTGGAGCTGAGTTGCTGAGGGGAAAGGCTACGGCAACTTTCAGGAAGGAGGAGAGAGGGGAAAGCGGTCCAAGTGGAGGGGTGCTGGGCGGTGTAGAAGGTGGTGGCAACTGTAGATGGAGTTGGCGGTGTTGTGTGAGAGCAGGGTGACGGAGAAGCGGACGGAGATGCTTGAACAGTGGAGGACGAGGTGGTTTATGAGGGGAACCGTTGGTTTTAAGAAGGAAAGGAGAAAGAGAAGGTGGATTGAATGGCGGTGGAGTTGGAGGAGGAAAGCGGTCTGTTGGTGGTTGGACTGGCGGTTGAAAGGAGAAGCTGATATGAGCGGTGGAGTTGATGCTGCACTGATCTTTCTAAAAGGAGAAAGGGTGGACAGAGGACTGTTAGCGGTAGTAGGCTGTGGTGGAGTGAGCAATGGAGAAGTGGACGTTTGGAAGTGGGATGTTTTTGCGGAGAAACTAAGCGAGAAGATGAGAGATGCAAAAAGAACGGATGCCAGAAATTTCAAGGAGCTGATCATATATTTACTTTTGCATTTAGGGGTAATACCATACATTAAACCAAGGACACTTGTCCATGTAAAAATTTGTTCTTCTCATGCATTGCTACACTTGTGAAGACACATGGTGTCATATAAATCTTCTTACATGCATGCTTGCCAAATTGGCATATTTATTTATTTAAATAAAATTTAGTTTTAGTAACAACATTGAATATTCATATATGTAACCTATTTCTTCATACATATATGTGACAATTTTAGATAACACTCTACTTCATGAAACATATATTTATAAAAGTTTATATTTCGAAATTTGTAAATATAATTATAACTAAGATTTTAACTTATAGGAAATCTTATTTTAAAATAAATCATACTTTTCAAAGTATATTAACATCACTATATGCTATCGAATTTAAATTACTTAACAAATATAAACATTAAATAAAATCTTAAATAAAATAACTATTTTTTTAAATCTTACTATACATTCTTATCAAAATTAACTTTTAAAATAACTTTGTATTACCAAATATACAAAATTCATAAAACATTATATATATATATATCAAAATAATATTGCTTATAAAAATCATTATATCTTTATATATATATATATATAATTTTAAATATTCAAAAGATATTTGTAAAATCCTACGTACTATATAAATAATATTTTATACACTAAATCCTTTATATATCATCAAAATTAGATAGTAGTTCATATAAAATCTTAAGAATATCCTTAAAATAAGAAATTTGTAAAATAAAATTATTTATTCAAGTTAGTAAAGGCATTTATCAATATTTAAACCTTATAAATTTCAAAAATACATATAGAAAATTCCAAATTACTTTGGAAAAAATATTGGGTTGTTACATTCACCCCCCCTTAAGACTTTTCGTCCTCGAAAAGGGAAATAGTAAGTTTTAAACTTCTATATAAACTATAAATCAAACTTTTTTATAGGTTCTATAAATGTTCAAAACAACAGACTTAATTTAAAAGGTGGAACACACACATATCATAGTCAATCCAAAATGTCGTGTCATACAGATTATTCAAGCGAGCGTACAAGATGTATCCATCCCTACCTAAGTGTGTACTACATACTTGGGGTAGTCCAAAATACAGTCACCAAAAGTGTACCTAGCTATCTGGTACTAGTCCCTCAAAATCGACCTAGCCCAAAACATCTTAGTGCATCTAGGCACTTCATATATACACTATATACAAGGTCTGAACTCATCCCACTTTACTCATCTGATGCATCTGATCCATCTTCGGATGGACCAGACAAATTTATCTCCTCGGGCTCCTTATCAATGAATGACTCCTCATCAATGAACGGCTCCTCATCGTCCGCCATGAAGCCATCATCATCTACTCCCATGGTAAATCCATCCTCGTCTGCTATAAATCCATCATTCTTATTTCCTATAAATCTGTCCTTATCAGCCTCGTCCAGGGGCTGCTCTATCTCCTCCATCTCCTTATCAACTCATCATCTCCTACTTCTGGAAGTGGGTCATCCTCGAATATAGGTTGCTCGATCTCACCATCATCTGCCACAATACCGTCATCATCTGTTACTACATCATTATCATTTACTACGACATCATCATCATGCAGGGGCTGCTCCATAACATCATCAAATCCATCATCTCCCACCTCTGGAAGTGGGTCGTCCTCGGCTACAACTGCCGATTTCCCTAACTCATGTAACAACACATCAAACTGCTCAACTATTGTTGGGTCCAAATCTAAGCCAGGGTCCTCTGGTACTAGGACCTGTCCTAATAACTTCTGGTCTCTCTCATCAAGGACCTATTGCCTTAAAGCCTTTAATGTATCCTTATCCATAACTGGGAAATCTAAATCCCAAAATGGGATGTTGCCTCAACCCCTATCATTCTATCACTAATCGTCGGGCCTGGGGCATACTCACATATCATCATAGGGTCGTCTTGCTGTGAGGTTGGGTCTATTCTTAACATATCAAGATAATGGTCAGAACTACTGTGCATGTCGCTATCAGGGTACTCGATCTGATCCTCAATTGAGATGGAATCTAATGGAATCTCAATTTCCCTAATGGTTACTCGAGTTATTGGAAATATATATATGATTGAATTCTCTATTAATGCTACCCCAAGGACGAAACTAAGCAAGATATTGTCATACACCTAGCCATTTACTACCCTAAAATTAAAATTTTAAAGCTTATGGGTCATCCAAATCTACTATTTAAAACTCATCATTAACTTAACCAAAACGATTCTAGTTAAGTGTTTATACCCTAATTTCCTTTTTCAAGGTTATTTAGAATTTGCAAAGGGGTTTATTTACTAAAATCAAACAAGTGGTTAAGGGTCCTAATCGGGTCATCCTAATTTCTAACAAACCAATCCAGAAATCATTCTTATACGAAATGCTTGGTAAACTTTACTTAAGTTTTAAATGCAATTCTAATATTTCCACAACTACCAATTAAAGGATTTTATACTTAAGTTATCCAATTTCATTCATACCAAACAAATATTAATACTTAGGATTTTAAGTTCACAAATTTCATTAAAATACGTTAATTTTAATAAGGAAAGACGCTCTCTCGAACGTAATACTCCGGAATCTCATTCTAGGGTATTTCTAACCCTATCTCTAATGAGATATTGTAACTCTGATGAGTTCTATCTTCTTGTTCAAATATGTCGTACCCCATAGCTTTGTATAAACCAAAGCTCTGATACCACCTGTAACGACCCGCCTTTTTGCCCGATTCTCGCTGGTAATTAAACCAACTTAAACCGTTCATAAAGACGGATAGTTACGGGTACGTACATATTTGAACAAAATAACAGAACTTTTTATTGCACAAAACAATGTTACATTAGAGTTACAGGGAATATCAGAGTTACCCATATATACACAGCGGAAGGAAACATATAACTATACTCTCAGCGAGAGAACGAACCACAGCGGAAGCTTCAACTCTATTGTGGACTCCAACTCTAAAAGCTCTCTAAATCCTGCTCCAACGATCCACAACTGCAAAACTAAACTACTGGCTGCCCGTGCAAAATCATGGGCACCCAGAGTTTAGGTGAAGGAACAATAAACTCTAGGTCAGTCATGGGACTGGTGTGAGAATTCAAAAATAGTTTTAGGATTTATTTTAAAGTTGGGAAATTCACCGGACCACGCCGCTAACGCGGAACGGGTTTACTCCATGTGAATACCCGTGCATATAAATTCGCAATGACTTTAGGGAAAATGAAGCAATCATAAGCTCGTCCCACATCACACAATGCAAGCGCACACCAGATGGGCGAGTTTTATCTTATGACAACCAAATATGCTTTCATACGTAAAATTCTCTTCAATACCATAATATATATATATATAGTGTGGAAAACATTTCGCAAGTAAATGTATTAATCCTAGACAGCATATACCCCATAATATATGTTGCCATATATATATACAATCAAATCGTATGGCTCGCATAAGAAATTTGGGTTTCCAAATTGATGATTCCTGGCACGAAAGATCAATCAGGGATACAAAACGAAGTGCCTCAACGGCTTTTTCGACCATACGCGGACACCGACTACACATCGTCAGGGCAGATCAACGGTTTTCGACCAGACACGGCCCCCCCGAACATACCCAACTTCCCCAAGTTCATAAGTGGTTTCCCACTGTTGCGCAACTTCATCATTAATTCATGTATAAGTATAAAACCTAACCGCCAGTTTCTCATTAATCCGGGGTGTGAGGTTTGTCGCTGTTACGTCATACACAAAGCGATGCTTCGATAAGCCATTCTTTGATCATCACTAGCTCGTTTCATAACTCGGGTATGCCACATTGACAATTCACGACATATCACTGATTTTCAACCAATGCATACCCTCTAAGTTCATATGACTTAGAGACGGAGATAATATATTGCCACACCTCCAATATATATTAAGGGAAATCAGTGTTATGTGGTCAATTTCAATGTCAGACACACCATCCATACAAGTCCGTCCTGGGTCTGAACGGAACGAAAGTTCTCCCCATACGTTCGTACTTTCTGCCACTTCGATACTAGGGGCGTCTCTCTACTGTAGCTAGCAGTAAAGAAACCAATCAGCAGACAGCCCGTTCGATTGTGAAGAACCACGGTCTTCATTCGTCGATTCCAAGTCTTGAATATGCTTCATGCGTCGTATCATTACTTGGAATGGTTTTCGGACTTAAATCCGATCCCGGTCTTCCAAGTAATAAGCGTATTTATAAAACAATAGTCATGGACCACGCAGGATTACAAATTCAAATCTCCTTTCCAATTATTGTCGCTTTACTTCGAATTAAGGTTAGATTCAAATTCTCGTAAACTCGTTATCATCTTAACCCTTATTCTCGAAAGTTCAACATTCAAATTCCAACCTTATATTTCAAAACAACTTCATTTATTCGTTGTTATCGCGAAACTGCCAAATCTTTATTTGGGGTTAAACAATTTATTTTCAAATATAAGTTTAAATAGAATCTTATCGACTTATATTTGATATTGATTCACCAACTCAGGCAAACACAATCAGAATCTGGATATGGATATGTTTTTGGATAGTTCTGATCGTATTTGTCTGCTCCGGTAACTCCATATCGAATATCAGACGACCAATTCTATCCAAAACGCATTCACTCTTCAATTCAAATCTTATTTCAATTCCATATCATATATTTAAATTCTTTTATATCTTCATTCTCATTCCAGATACATCCTGTTCGCAAAGTTCACATTTTCCTATTGACGGGAAAAATCTCTTGTAACCTTTTATTCAAAATACCACCACGCTTCTGCTACGCACTCTGATTTGGCTTATCTAAGTTTCAAAACAGTATTGTTTCCAATATTACATTAGAATGTATTTCAAATTCTTGGAACCAAATTCTCAAGTATTCAAATCCCAAATCTTCTTGCATCATGGATTCAATATTTTAACTACTATGTAGATTAATTTAACAAATGTAACATAGTATTGAAGACCAAAAATCAACTTGAGAGTTTATTTGGAAAAATCTTTCCAAATTATATTTTGATTTCCAATTCCAAAATATTTTCTCATTACTAAGTTAGTTCATAAATCATTTCCCATTACCAATTTTCATTTCAAATGAAATAGGGATCTTTATGCTTTTCAAACCTTGTTCCATTATTATTCAAAATTCTCATGAAATTGAATATTCATATAAAATCCATTTCTTTCAAATTTGTCGGATTCTTCATAACATATTTCATTAAATATTATGATTATTCTAAACTTGTTCAATCCATTTCCAGCATAAACATTTCAAAATAATCACATTAAATTGAACATTATATGGTAATATTCCGGTCTCGTTCAACCTTTTCAGAACAACTAAAGTTGTCGTAACAAATTTCACACTTTTAATATTTATCAACTTGATTAATTACTTACCATCGATCATTCAAATTGTATATTCAAATCAACGTTAAACGATATTTCCCAATCCTTATCAAATATTTGAATAACATATGAACGGTTTAAATTTTTGTTCAAAACCATTTCGTTCCATTCGAATAGATTTTTTTTTTCTCAATTCAATTCCAAGTAGTTTTAAAATTTTATTTTAAAACTACATTATCATTTCAATTTTTTTTTTTTTTTTAAAATGGAAAGGAGATTTAAATTAATCACACGTGCGGTTCCACCACTATGGTGTATGTGATTTTCTCAATCAAATTTAGCTACAAATATGATCACGTTGACAGTCATGAATCCATCCATCACAATGATTTTCACAACCAAATAACGGTGCGCAAGCGTTACTGCGAATAACGCTTGGTGTATAAAGTGTTATACTGCATAAACATCCATCAACAACCACAACAGTTAAAAAATATAAATTTACTGTGCGTAGAGTGTTACAGTCTGTAACGCTTCGTGTTTACAGTGTTTTAACTGCATAATTATTTATCGAACAACCAGTGGCAATCATCCATAACAATTCATAATGAATTATAATTAACACTAATTATAATTAACCAAATTGTCTAATTTAAATAAATTTAAATTAGAATTCTCACCGAACTAGCTCTCCAAATATCCATCATCGAGACCCATAACAACTGAGCACCACTCTACGAACGATTATAGACATTTTTCGCGGACACCGCTCTCGTTGCGCACATACACTACTCACATGCAAGCTCCACGGACGACGCACACAACTTCACTGCAAATATACTCCTTGCAACTTTCTTCGGAACCCCGTACAACTCAATCAACGCGCTTTTTCCACGTGAATCCTTCTTCTTTTACTTGCGTTGGAGCTGAAGTCGTAACTAGGGTTTGTTTCTCTCTCTCTTTTTTTTTTATAAATATAAGAAGTGGACTGTTTTTATGAAGTAGAAGAGGAGAAGTGAGGTTACAGAGTGAGGGGACTTGGAGCTGCCGTATGCATCAAAAGAGGAGGGACAAAAGACGGTGGGGTAAGAAGTGATGAGGTTGCGGACTGTTTTTGCAAAGTGGGTGGTTGGAGCTGAGTTGCTGAGGGGAAAGGCTACGGCAACTTTCAGGAAGGAGGAGAGAGGGGAAAGCGGTCCAAGTGGAGGGGTGCTGGGCGGTGTAGAAGGTGGTGGCAACTGTAGATGGAGTTGGCGGTGTTGTGTGAGAGCAGGGTGACGGAGAAGCGGACGGAGATGCTTGAACAGTGGAGGACGAGGTGGTTTATGAGGGGAACCGTTGGTTTTAAGAAGGAAAGGAGAAAGAGAAGGTGGATTGAATGGCGGTGGAGTTGGAGGAGGAAAGCGGTCTGTTGGTGGTTGGACTGGCGGTTGAAAGGAGAAGCTGATATGAGCGGTGGAGTTGATGCTGCACTGATCTTTCTAAAAGGAGAAAGGGTGGACAGAGGACTGTTAGCGGTAGTAGGCTGTGGTGGAGTGAGCAATGGAGAAGTGGACGTTTGGAAGTGGGATGTTTTTGCGGAGAAACTAAGCGAGAAGATGAGAGATGCAAAAAGAACGGATGCCAGAAATTTCAAGGAGCTGATCATATATTTACTTTTGCATTTAGGGGTAATACCATACATTAAACCAAGGACACTTGTCCATGTAAAAATTTGTTCTTCTCATGCATTGCTACACTTGTGAAGACACATGGTGTCATATAAAACTTCTTACATGCATGCTTGCCAAATTGGCATATTTATTTATTTAAATAAAATTTAATTTTAGTAACAACATTGAATATTCATATATGTAACCTATTTCTTCATACATATATGTGACAATTTTAGATAACACTCTACTTCATGAAACATATATTTATAAAAGTTTATATTTCGAAATTTGTAAATATAATTATAACTAAGATTTTAACTTATAGGAAATCTTATTTTAAAATAAATCATACTTTTCAAAGTATATTAACATCACTATATGCTATCGAATTTAAATTACTTAACAAATATAAACATTAAATAAAATCTTAAATAAAATAACTATTTTTTTTTATCTTACTATACATTCTTATCAAAATTAACTTTTAAAATAACTTTGTATTACCAAATATACAAAATTCATAAAACATTATATATATATATATCAAAATAATATTGCTTATAAAAATCATTATATCTTTATATATATATATAATTTTAAATATTCAAAAGATATTTGTAAAATCCTACGTACTATATAAATAATATTTTATACACTAAATCCTTTATATATCATCAAAATTAGATAGTAGTTCATATAAAATCTTAAGAATATCCTTAAAATAAGAAATTTGTAAAATAAAATTATTTATTCAAGTTAGTAAAGGCATTTATCAATATTTAAACCTTATAAATTTCAAAAATACATATAGAAAATTCCAAATTACTTTGGAAAAAATATTGGGTTGTTACAGCCTTCATAGTGTGAAGTTTCAAACAGGCTATTCTTCAAACATTAGCAGCCGTGTGTCAATGAAGGATTTGAAATTGACTGGCATGAAGTCTCATGATTGTCATGTGTTAATGCTACATTTGTTACCTGTGGCAATCCGAGGTATGTTGCCTAAACATGTTAGACATGTTATTACGAAGCTGTGTATATTTTTTAATGCAATTTGTAGCAAGGTGATTGATCCTGATATGTTGGATGCTCAACAAGATGATGTTATACTCACCTTATGCCAATTTGAGATGTATTTTCCTCCTTCATTTTTTGACATTATGGTGCATTTGATTGTTCGTGTTGTAAGAGAAATAAAATTTGTGGTCCTGTGTTCGTGAGATATGTGTATCCATTTGAAATGCACATGGGAACTTTAAAAACAAAAACAAAAAATAGATATAGACCGGAAGAAAGTATTGTAGAAGGTGTTGTGGCTGAGGACGTTATTGAATTTGTCACTCAATACGTACCTAGTGTTGAACCTATTGGGCTTCGAAAGTCTTGGCACGAAGACCGACTTGACGGTCGTGGCATAATCGGGTTTAAATTGACTTCGATTGATGATGAAATGTTTCACAAAGCTTACCTACTTATTTTACAATACCTTAGCAAGGTTCATCCTTACTTGGAGGAGCACATGACACATCTAAATTATAAGAATCTTTCAAAAATCGAAAGATGGTTTACATTTGAACATAACAACACTTTTTTCTAATTGTTTAAAACCAAAGTATTGGATCAGTTGTTTGAAGCAAATCATAATGGTTCTGATACAATAAGATGGTTGGCATATGACCCTCGATTTCAAGTTCAATCTTATAAAGGATATGATATTAATGGATACGTCTTTTATTCGAAATGCCAGGATGAGAAGAGCAAAATGCAAAATAGCGGAGTTAGTGTCGTGGTTTCTTGTCGAGAATTCGCTAGTGCTAAAGATAATAAACTAGTAAATGCGAAAATGTCATACTATGGGATAATTGAAGATATTTGGGAGCTTGAGTATAAGGACTTCACGATTCCATTATTTCGATGTAGGTGGGTTGACAATTATCGTGCTGCACGAGTAGTTGAACATGGATTCACACTTGTTGACTTTAGTTGAGCGAAATAATGATAATGATCCACTCATCTTGGCATCTCAAGCAAAACAAGTTTTTCATGTGACCGATCCAGCTGACAATACGTGATATGTTGTTCTTCCTAGCAAAAGACATATTGTTGGGATTAGCGATGTGGTAGACAAAGAAGAATATGATCAATTTGATGAGAACCCACCTTTCTCTGTTGGCATAAGTCTACAAGAAGAGGAAGTTGAGTTAAATGCAAATTATGCACGTTTTGACCATAACGAAGGAGTTTGGCTAGTGGGGTAATTTTTCTATGTTACATTCTTTTAATATTCATTTGAAAGCTAGGATGTGACATTTGACATTTTCTACAATACTTTTTTTAAGAATAAATAGTAGAAATTGAGTAAAATATGTAGCTTAAGAAAAATTTGTTGCTGTCAAATTGGCATGCATTTTGTTTGTTCATTTCTTTGGCATATTGAATGACAATAGAGTGCATGTTCTTTTTATCTAGCGTCTTATAAAATAAAATTGCATCCGGTATTAAATGATACTTTATTTGTGTCTTATTGGATACATAAGGCTTGATTACTCAATAATTAATACTTTTGTGTTTGCAGAGATAGAGATACAGATTCGTGATCTCAACCATCCATCGGCATTTTTAAAGGTAACCAATTCAACGTAGAGTATAATCTTTTTATTGGTTCTTTAATTTCTTAATTTATACCTGCAAAGAAGTTGAATGCTTGTTCAACAATTAAACTTTCCTACTAAGCAACCACTGATATTATACAGTTAACAATTTTTCAAACAGTTTACTGATTATATAAAGCAAGTTTAACTTAAATTCTTTATATAGCCCAACATTCTGTAGATGCCTATCAAAAATAAAAGCTAAGATGATGATATTAATCAATCTATTTTCCTTATTCTATTTGGTTTGATTTTATTCTGCAGACCAGTTATTCTCTTAAGTTGATATGAGATTTTATATTAAATATAGTTAAATAATGAGAAAATATTAGTCATATTTTGCCTGCAGAAACAAAAATGCAAGTCTTACATACTACATCTCCAAACAATTAAAGGTTATCAATATGTTTTACTAATAAATTACAAGGTTGAAGAGCAAACAGTCAGTTTCATGTACATGGCTTCCTTTGGTTGTAGACGAATAACAAATTCATTTCTCCCCTGCTTTTTACCTACAACAATTAAGGACAACCATATGTAAGATATTTTTTATATGGCGTACAGAGCTAACTAAGGATATCAATAAAAAGGTATAAATATAACTAATTTTTCTACGAAGTTGTTTTCTGAAGCTATATTGTTAGCATGAATATTTATAATCAATAAGAGTAACTAATTTTATAAGGTATAGCGGTGTCTTTCCGGAATGTCAAAATTAGTGTTGTTATAGTTTTTATTGCTCTTATCTAAGTTATATCATTTACTTTAAATATCGAGCCTTTTCAGTTATCTATTTGTAGTTCACCAAATATTACTTTCTTTTAATATGATATGCTTATAATATATATATATATATATATATATATGTGTGTGTGTGTGTGTGTGTGTGTGTGTGCAGCACAATTATTTTTATTGCAAAACTTGAGTAAACACGAGTTTCCTCCATCTGGATTTCCTTATTCCTTGGTGTCTCTTTCTATGAAGCTTTAAGGTATATGCATAGGCTGCAAAATAAATAGATTTTCTAATATAAATAGATACAAATCCAGTAATCATATTACATGTGGTATTTCCAAAGATAAGATAACAAACATATCTATTCGCATGATGTACATTAGACAGTTGAAGGCCTGCTTGTCAACGAACCATATGTGTTAGTATGGGTATATGTGTTGAATGTGTTAATTTTGCGAATCCTTTGTGGGTTATGATTTGATACTTAGAATATATTCGCGGATGCAAGAAGACAGGAAAATACTGTTGAAAGAAAGCTCAATTGTTGATGTTTGTTCATGTTACTTGACTATTTATGTAATACTAAAAGCGAATTAAATTAGGAAAAAATGTTCAAGTTACTAATTTTCTTGCTTTTGACAAGGTCATAAAAAAAAGCTATTATGTAAATTAGATTTTAATATATATAACCAGAATGTATATGCTAATTTCTAGTTTTTAAATGGTTAGTGCACTTTCTAAAAGGTTCTTCAATTTTTTTTATCATTATAATGGTAATTTTGAAGGTTATTAATTAAGATAAGAAAACAATCAACTGATACAACAATAATGGACATACATTTGACGTGTATACTATAATTCAGTGCTTTATTTCCATTGATACGACAATAATGGAGATAGAACCATATAGACACAATGAAGAGCAAAACGGTTCTTCTACCCAGTCTTCCTCTTAGAAGAGGCGAAGAGGTCCAACAACTGGAAAGAAATATAGAACATAAGATCCAAAATATATTGAGCGGAGAGATAATGGCAAACCCACTGGGAAGTGGGCGAAGTTTTACAAGGCATATGTGGGTGACGCAGGTCGATCCAAAATTGATATCACTATTAAGAGTTGGGATGACGTTAGCCAAGGGCTTAAAGACCTTATTTGGGAAGATGTTAAGGTATTATAAATTCATTTATTAGATTTATTTTTGATTACTACAGACATTGACAGGTCATTGCACTTCTTAAATATACTATAGTCATCTGACAGGTCATTGACTCTTAAGTAGACATATATTTATTTCCTTATATATATGCATCTTAAATATATGAACGTATAATATTTCATTATAATAAATGACTTGCCTTAGTTTATTAGTCATTGCAATTGTACATTTTAATATGCTAAAATTTCCTCCAGCCATGGTCCATAGCACATCTATATGTAGTTCATCATATTGCATGTTATTCTAACTGCTATTTTATCTACACAGCTTGTAGTATATTGCATTTGATTCTTCATTTTCTTTGTTATTTTTTTCTTTTTACATGTGATTATAAACTTGATCATTTTTAATTATTACAAACCGAATACCATATTGATGATAAAATGAAAAGCATTGTGCTAAAGAATATTTGGGAATGATGGAAAGATTTCAAAACCAAATTGGTTAGTGGTTGGATTACGAAGACAAGAAAACTTTCAGATGACCATAAAGAGACGTACGAGTTCTACGACGTAATTACACAAGCATAATGAGAAATATTCAAAAATAATTGCAAAACCAATGAATTTAAGGTATGTCTTTTATCAATTTTAGAAACAAGGTTGTTTCAGATATAAGTTTTTACCTTCATTCAGAAATTCGAATTTCTTTGGAAAATGAGTTTAAACTTATTTAAGTATGTTTAATTTTAAACTATTACTTTGTTGGATAAATTAGTTATGTTGATAAAAAGTGTTATTATTATAGGATGATGACAAATGAATATACTGAACATTTGTTTAAAAGAGACTATAAACACTTGATCAACTTGATTGGTATAATAATGAATAAAATATTCTATTGGATGCTCTTGAACCCTTGATGTATTATGCTGATCCATCAACGAATGTTGCTGCTATTTTTCACATATCTACTATAAGTGTTGCATACAAAATGTCCTGTCATGATTGATCTGAGGAGTTATCATGTTGTAGTTAACTTGTAATTGACTTTTGACTGTCAAGCTGTTCTATCCATCTTCTAGTTAACTCAATATATTACTTAATTATACACATGTAGTTACCGAAACCCAAATCATTCTTTCTTTTTTATATTTTACCGTAAATTTACTATTCTGTTATGTAAATCATTTATATGCTGTTATTTTCTGTAAATTTACTATGTTGTTATGTAAATCATTTACAGAGTTACCAAAACCCAAATCATTCTTTCTTTCTTCATATTTTTGTTTCATAAATGCAAAACAATAATTATGTATGTATTTATGTTATTAAACAACGAATAAGCGAGAAAGCTAGAAAGGGTCAGATGTGCAATGAGTGTCCTTACTATTTGGGGCAAGTTGGATATGCAGGAACAAAAGCTAAATGGATAGCAAATAGCTATAATTCCTCTATGACAATACCAAGTGGATCTATTTTGGACTGAAGTATTAATTGGGTTTTAGCAAGATCGAAAAAGGGAGCTGATGGAAATTATACAATCCCAAATGAGAAATGTAACGGCCCGGGAAATTTTCGACTTCGGTAATCGACATACAACACCATGTCGTCTATCCAAGAATCGAAAATACTAGAACGTCAATAGAAAGAAGTTAGAGGGTGAGAATAGATAAGATGGAAAATTAGAATCGAAGAAGAAGAACACAACTACAACAACATCAGAGCAACATGAATCTCACAGCGGAACGAATAAAATATATTATATAACATAACTTTGGAATAAAACAGTATCGGTATACAATACTATTATCAGAGTACAACACTTACAACACAGAGGAAAATAATAATAGTTATATAATCCTGAAGTCTCCTGCTCTATCTCTCCATGTATCCGTAAAATCTTGACTACTTGACCGCCCGTACAAAATTGGGCATCCAAGAGTTTAGGGAAAGCAAAACAAAATAAACTCTGGGTCAGTCATATGACTGGTGTGAGTGAACTCCAAACACTTGGTTTAACTTTTCCAAATCCTTTTCAAAAGCAATGATAATCGTAAGAACGATCCACACATAAATACGGATGATTTTTACCTTACGATAACCCAAAATATTTCTTAAGATCAATATTTTCTGATATTATAATAATGTCTAAATCAAGTCGATAGCAATCTAGTAGAATGCTTTCATCTCACGCTCTACATATATAATATACAATCAAAAACCGGGGGCTCTTATTGGGTAATGGATTCCAACTATGACAAGGTATGGAATGTAACGACCCGGAAAATCCGAACCAATTTAAAATTTTTATTTTAAAATTATTTGGTGGAAAAATGTGGCAGAAATCAAAAATTCCATTTTTAAATAATATTAAAGCCAGTGAAAATAGCCAATTTTCAAACGATCTCCGTTTTTGACGAAACCACTTTCATTGGAACCGGAATGTCATATTATTGCTAGGTTTCAATTTTTGGAATTTTTCGATTTAATATGAGAGCGTGGCAAAGGAAAATGTGTTTGGTCGATTATAGTCAAATTTAATCGATTGAAAAATAGCCATTTTTCAAACAGTGTCAGAAATCGACGAAACTAATTTTGTTAGGACCATATCGTCATAACATAGACAAATATATTTTTCTGGATTTTTCTGAGTCCGTTTGTGGCCTCGGTGAATTTATATATGCAGACAAATTAAATTAATAAAGGAATTAAATATTAAATTAAATAATACAGGCCACAGACAGCCGTTTGGGCTAACGGGACCTGTCCCATTGGGTCCGGAATATGGGCTATTGGCTAGGGTCACTTTCTGCTGGACTGAATTTGAACCGGTTTAGAAGATATGGTTTTTTTGTAAAAATACATTTTAATAATATAAAAATAGGAGATTAAAACCCTAAAATCAATACACTATTCATCATCTTCATGTAGCCGCCGCCCCCTCAAACCAATGGCCGAATTTGCTTCTCCTTCCTCCATCAATTTCTTCTTCATCCCTTTGAATTAAGATCCCTCACACACACCATTTCAAAGCTCTCCTACTCCTCTACAATTCCATGCCACCTGATCATCTCCTAGTGCCGCAACCACCAAGCACCGACGACCCAAACCCGTGCCCGTTCATGCTCCGCCCTGACCTCCAGGTGCAACCGAGTGGGCCTACCTGCACCGTGCATGCGCCTCCCCTAGCACGCCAGCGTGCCACATCCTGATCGACGAACCCTGCAACAGATTTGAACAAAAATCGAACCCTAAGTTCGAACCCAATATTGAAAACGTGCGGCCTGTAGTGTCTGAGAAGAGGAAGAAGGTGATTTACCAATTAATTTATTATTTAATTAATTTAAATTATTTTTAAAACTTCGATTAGCCATATTTAACTCGTTTCAATTCGAAATTCAATGATTTCAGCGGCGTTGTAATCGTGTGACTGAGATCTACGCATCGAAACTGACTGGAGTTGATTCTGAACAGTTTGAATTTTGGCCAAAAATCGTCAACGACAGTGAGATTCTAATTTTAAATAATTAAATAATTTGTTTT
Source organism: Allium sativum (assembly GCA_030737875.1). Taxonomy (NCBI): domain Eukaryota; kingdom Viridiplantae; phylum Streptophyta; class Magnoliopsida; order Asparagales; family Amaryllidaceae; genus Allium; species Allium sativum. The sequence goes on along the minus strand of CM060916.1, from coordinate 1,032,112,640 downwards.
AAATTCTATTCGATCAGTTGAATCATGGTATATTATTCTGATCTGTTATGTGGTGATTGTGGTATTGTTGAATCTTATTCGTTGTGATGTCATGTTATAATTTGACTGTTTGGATCTGTAAAATTCTGAAGTAATCATAATAAAGTTCTCGCCTTTGTTTTTATTTTTATATTTTTATTTTTATTTTTATTCCTTTCTCTTGAAACTGATCTTTTGATTTGGGAATAAAATATAATAAAGTTGGGATCTTTGTTTAAAAGTTTTGATCTTTTGATTTGAGAATAAAATATAATAAAGTTGGGATCTTAGTGTAAAGGTTTGATCTTTTGATTTGAAATAAAATATAATTAAGTTTTAATCCTTTGTTTTGAAAACAAAATTAAGTTTGGATCTTATGTTTTGAAAACAAAATAAAGTTCTAATCCTTTGTTTTTTTGAAAACAAATTAAGGTTGAATCTTTTGTTTTTGATCTACGAATAAAACAAAGTTTTAGTCTTTTGTTTTGATTAACAGAATTTTTTTTGTTTTTCAAAAACAAAATACAAGGGAAAGTTTGATCTTTTTTTTTTGAGAACAAAATATAAAGGAAAGTTTGATCTTTTGTTTTTTTTTTGAAAACATATAAAATAAAGTTTAATCTTTTATTTTCCTTTCATTTTGTTTTAAATAATAAATAAAGTTTTGATCTTTTATTTTGACATATCAAATAAAAGAAGTTGAATTTATATAATGAATAAAGATTTGATCTTTTATCCTATAAAATGGATAAAGTTCAAATATTTTGTTTTATTTCACAAAATAAAGGTGGGATCTTTTATTTTTGATTCATAGGAATTTTACAACCAATCATATGTTGCCATTGTTGTAATGCACAAAATTCATCGTATGTTAAATTAGTTGAAATGACACCCAAAATTTCATCGTCATGTCTATATTGTTGAAATGAACAAAATTTCATCGTTATGTTAATATAGTTGAAATGAATCAAATCTTGACATTAGAAATTATATTTATTTTAGGAATATTGACGCTAGAAAAGACGTTTACATTGGAAATAAAGTCCACCTTTTTAATTGCATTTTACAATGCAAATATTACATAGAAAGATGAATTTACTTTTTAATTGAGTTCTCTTAGTAATAGAAGAATAAAAAGACAATTTTATCTTCAATGCTATAGAAAAGAATAAAAGAGACATTTTTATTTTCAATGTTATAGGAAGAATAAAAAGACATTTTCATTTTTAATGTAATTGGGAAAGAAAAAAGAGATTTACATTTTATATGTAAATAAAAGAATAAGGGATTTTTACCTTTTATTAAATTATACATTTTAAAATATCATTTTTGGTCTCATTAGAGTTGGCGAACAAAAATGTCATTTTGTTGAACATTGAAATTATACATTTTAAAATATCATTTTTGGTCGCATTAGAGTTGGCGAACAAAAATATCATTTTGTTGAATATTAAATATATATTGTTAAAATATCATTTTTGGTCGCATTAGAGTTGGCGAACAAAAATGTCATTTTGTTGAATATTAAATTATACATTTTAAAATATCATTTTTTGGTCGCATTAGAGTTGGCAAACAAAAGTGTCATTTGTTGAATATTAAAATATACATTGTTAAAATATCATTTTTGGTCGTATTAGAGTTGGCGAACAAAAATGTCATTTTGTTGAATAATAAATTATACATTTTAAAATATCATTTTTGGTCGCATTAGTGTTGGCGAACAAAAATGTCATTTTGTTGAATATTAAAATATACATTGTTAAAATATCATTTTTGGCCGCATTAGAGTTGGCGAACAAAAATGTCATTTTGTTGAATATTAAATTATACATTTTAAAATATCATTTTTGGTCGCATTAGAGTTGGCGAACAAAAATGTCATTTTGTTGAATATTAAATTATACATTTTAAAATATCATTTTTGGGTCGCATTAGAGTTGGCGAACAAAAGTGTCATTTGTTGAATATTAAAATATACATTGTTAAAATATCATTTTTGGTCGCATTAGAGTTGGCGAACAAAAATGTCATTTTGTTGAATATTAAATTATACGTTTTAAAATATCATTTTTGGTCGCATTAGAGTTGGCGAACAAAAGTGTCATTTGTTGAATATTAAAATATACATTGTTAAAATATCATTTTTGGTCGCATTAGAGTTGGCGAACAAAAATGTCATTTTGTTGAATATTAAAATATATATCGTTGAAACAACATTTTTGATCGCATTAGAGTTGGTGAACAAAAATGTCATTTTGTTGAACATTGAAATTATACATTTTAAAATATCATTTTTGGTCGCATTAGAATTGGCGAACAAAAATGTCATTTTTGTTGAATATAGAAACATACATCGTTGAACTATCATTTTTGGTCGCATTAGAATTGGCGAACAAAAATGTCATTTTTATTTGACTTAAAATGATACATTGTTGAAATCCTCATTTTTAATAAAGGAAATTGCCCAAATGGTTTTATATATATTATATATAAATATAAATAAAATATAAAAATAAACGAAACGAGCGCGGCAGTTCGTGTATCGACAATCGTAACTTCAAACGAATATATAGAAAGATCCGACCGTTGGATTTTCCCAAAACTGGAACCATTATGACCGCTTTGGGAAGAGCTTTCCAACGATAAAAATTTCATCAAAATTCGATGGTTAGATTTTAAGACATGTGTAAATCAGATTTTGGAAAAAGCAGAGCCAGCGCCACCCATTGACCCGAAACGTCGTTTATATATTTTGAGCTATTTTTAATAAATGAAAATGGCGATAAATAGTTATAAATATATATGAAATGTTTTAAACTATAATTATGCGACAATTATTTGAAAAGGCCAAGTTTAACTCATTTCAAATAATTGAACGGCGATTAAATCAAAGATGTAACAAGACGATGTAGAAAACCAGCGATCTTCACATCGAATGGGCGATGACTTCTGATACCTTGTACTGACTTGCTCCCAGGACTGGGTTGAAGCAGTAATTGTCCGGACGTGTGTGTTGGTCGTGCAGATAAGCGAGCACCTTTTTGGTGTCTCCGGTTTCGTTCAGACCCAGAACGGACTTGTAAATGGATGCGTGTCTGACATTGGAATTCGCTACATGTAATTAAATCGATTTCTATTAATATATGTCTGTTTGGTGGTGGAGGATTTATTCTCTACTTAACACCCGGATACGTAGTCGTAGTTATCGATAGCATGGCGTTGAATTGACAACGTGGCATGCCAAGATGCAATGATCAAGGCTTTGTTGAAAATCAGGCCTTGTGGCTGATGATCAAAGCATAGCCTGTTTGGGCATAGCTTTGTGTATAACATAACTTCGCGAGCCTCACACCCCGGTATGAGTCAAAAACGGGATTAGGACTGCAGGGAGTGCACACGTTTCTTTCTAGCTAGTGGTGTTTGGGTTTTAACAAGGCCCGACATTTTACTTATGTGGATTTTCGATTGGGGTACCTCGGGTTTTTATAGGCCGGAAGTGGTCATACTATAGGTTCGTAGGAACCGGGAAACGTGTGTTTAGGCATAATTAATCCACAACCGTTAGGTGGTGACCGACCCTGAAGATCCAAGGGTTCACTGCGGGGGATCCTGAGGCATTTGCTAGAGTGTCTCGAATCGGAAGAGGATGATCCCTAGCCTCGACTTCATGACAGAAAACCAATTCCCAATACGACAACATTTCGGTTTTGATTGTAAACTTATATACGTCGACTTAGTAGGATGGGGTACTATGCCGTCTAGGATTGATATATTTATATTGAAGTATTTTAATACTGCCTAGACACTAATGATAGTATTAAAATATTACTTTTCACGTATTAAGCATGTTTGATCATCATAAGGGAAAACTCTATCCTCATGTGTGTGTTGCATTGTGTGATAGGACTTGAGTCTTATGATGGTTTCATTTTTCAAAAGTCATTTCGCTGTTTTATATAAACTTTATAAAATATTGCACTGGCAATCCAATGGAGTAAACCCGTTCCGCGTTAGCGGCGTGGTCCTGAGATTCGCCATCTTGATAGTTAATTTAGTTAAGAATTCTCACATCAGTCCCATGACTGACTCGTAGTTTGTTTCACTTTTGCAAACTCGGGTGCCCTCTTTCCACACGGGCAGCCAATTGACAGGTTTCTAGGTGATACTTTCTGGTGGGAGCTTGCTTTGGGAGGAAGAAGAAGAAGACCTTTTCTCCATCTTTTATTCTTCTTTTGAGACATTTTTCTATCTCTTGCTTTTGATGTATGTAATGGGATTTGAAACTCATTTCTTTCCATTTGAGACTTGTTTCTCTTTTGTTAAGACTTCTATTATGCTAAGTGGATCATGTAAAACTGCATACTCTGATGTTTTGCTGTGATGCTGATGACATTTATTTCCGCTGCAAATGTTTATGTGTTATGATAATTATCTGAGATCTGTTTTTGTTGTAAATATGTTGTATTCCAAAATGATTATCCTTACTTTCGGTCTACGGAAGTTTGGGGTTATCACAGTTGGTATCAGAGCCAATACCCAGCCGGAATTGTGGCTCCTGTGAGGACCACAGCGCCTGGGTGAGGTGTTTGTGAGCCAACGGGGACGTTGGGCTCTATAGGAGGGGAGAATGTAACACCCCTAAGTCTCACATCGTGGAAGCCTGTGTGAAGTGGGTACTTATATAGTAGAGCCCATCTCTTATTATGCCGAGGCCTTTTGAGGAACAAAACCCCACACCTATACGGTGACTAAGTTGGGGACAATATCTTGCATGAACGGAGGTGCGGGTTGTTACAGTTGATATCAGAGCCTAAGGTTTACCTTAGCTACGGAATATAACATATTTAGAACAATTCGTCTAGATAGAATCCACATTATTCTATGACGAGTAGCTCATTAGAGATAGGACTAGTAATGTCCTAGAGTGAGCACAGCAGAATAGCACATATTTACCAGTCATTACATCATTATCTTTTCATCTCGTCCTTATCTTATCTTTTCTTGAAAATTCTCATTTTTGTTGGTCTGACTCTTTCCTTGATGGTACAGACTGATTTAAATGGATACTAGATCCAGAACAGCCCGAGGCGGAGCCCGTGGTGGAGCTCGAGGCGGGGCTAGAGGAGGAGCTCGAGTAGGAGCTGGAGGGCAAGCTAGAGACGAGACACCCATCACTCAAGACCAGCATAATTCAGAAGTCGTAGTTGAACCACCTCCACCTCTGCAGCCTTTTGATTTGGAGAGAATGTCAAAGAAATTCAAGAACCTTGGAGGTGTACCTTTTACAGGGCGGGAGTCTGCAATTCAAGAAGAGGCAAGGCTTAAAGATTGCGAGAAGATCCTAGAAGGCTTGGAACTGGAAGATCAGCGAAAGCGTTATCTGGCAGTTTGGCAACTAAAGGAGGAAGCAGGGCATTGGTGGGATACAATTAAAATCTGCAATGACGTGACCAATATGTCCTGGGCCAGATTCAAGGAGCTTTTCAATGAGAAGTATATACCCCCACAAGCTAGAGAGCGTCTGCGCGAGCAGTTCGTTAACCTACAGCAAGGCAGTATGACCATTTCTGAGTATGTGAGGAAATTTGATGAGCTTTCACGATATGCCCCTAGTTCGATTCAAGATCCAGTAGAGAAGAATAAGAAATTTATCAAGGGGCTATCCAAGAAATATTGGAATCGAGTCACAGCCCATATTAAGCGTCCTTTCAATGAAGTAGTGGAAATGGCGTGCCGCTATGAGGAGAATGATGAGACTGGACTGCAGGATAGGGGGAAAGGTCAAAGCAACAACCAGAAGGAACATGCTAACAAGAAATAGGAGGCAAGCAATTCTTCTACAGCTAAGCCCCAAGGGAAGAAGAGGGATAGGAGCAAGGTGACCTACTATAACTGCGGCAAGATTGGGCATTTTGATTTCGAGTGTACAGCACCTAAAAAGGTCAAGAGAAATGATTCAGGCCCTAGTCAGAACCGTGGTTAGAGCTCCCAAAACTGTGGTCAAAATCCTCAGAATCGTGGCCAGAGTTCGCAGGACAAAAGGGAATGCTACAATTGCCATCAAAAGGGGCACATCAAGGCGAATTGTCCACTGCTAAGGAATGCTTAGGTGGCACATGTTTATGAGGGGGCAGATACACCAGCTGCGACTGAGGGGCCTGATAAGCCCGATGTCTTAGGAGGTACGCTTAATATTAAGAACATCCCTATTACTGTCTTATTTGACACTGGTGCTACACGAAGTTTTATTTCTAATGATGCCATTCAAAAGTTGAAACTGAAACCAAGAAAACTTAAAGAATTGATTAGAGCAAATAGTCCGATAGGAGGTTCTCTTATACTCGATAAATACTGTAGAGTGCCAATCCCCTATTCTTGCTAAAAATTCCCTATAAATCTAATAGTTATGAATTTCTCTGGGTATGATGTAATCCTTGGTATTGATTGGTTATCGAGGCATGGGGCTGAAGTCAAATGTGCCGAAAGAATTGTCAAAGTTAAAACTAATCTCGGAAATGTATGTATCCCCTGCCATGGCACGTCCACCGACAGGAAAACTTTCTAGTCTTCTCTAGAAATTACCCCTACTTCTATTGAGGATATCCCTGTCGTCAAAGATTACGCTGATGTTTTCAAAGAAGTTGAGGGCCTACCTCCACATAGAGAAATCAGCTTCCGAATTGATTTAGCTACGAATGCAAGGCTTGTTGTACATCCCATTCGGAGAATGTCGCCAAAAGAAAGGGAGGAGGTGAAAAATCAAACCAAGCAGCTTTTGTGGAAGGGTCTGACCAGGCCCAGCTTCTCAGAATGGGGAGCAGCAGTGGTGTTCGTCCCAAAATCAGACGGTACTCTCAGGCTATGTGTAGACTACCGTGATCTCAACAAGCAAACTCTTAAGAACAAATATCCGATGCCTCGTATTGATGACTTGCTTGACCGATTGCATGGGGCACGAGTATTCTCTAGGATGGACCTAGCTACATGCTTCCATCAACTTCGCATTGCAGAGGAGTGTGTGCCTTTAACTGCTTTTAGAGGCCCTGACATCTTTTATGAATGGCTAGTAATGCCTTTCGGTTTATGTAATGCTCCAGCGTATTTTGTTGATTTGATGAATAGAGTATTCAGAGATGTTTTAAATAAATTTGTGCTCGTGTTCATCGATGACATCCTCATCTTTTCTAAATCCGCTGCTGAGCACGAACAGCATCTGAGAGAAGTCTTAGAGATTTTGCGAAGAAATGTGCTGAAAGCAAAATTTTCTAAATGCATATTCTGGCAAGAGGAGGTGAAATTCCTTGGCCATGTGGTATCAAAGGAGGGCATCTCAGTAGATCCAGGAAAGATCTCAGCCATCCAAGAATGGAAGCAGCCTAAAACTCCCACGGAGGTCAGAAGTTTCTTGGGACTGGCCGGCTATTATCGGAAATTTGTCAAAGAATTTTCGAAGGTAGCTTGTCCATTGACGAACCTGACCAAGAAACATACGAAATTCAAGTGGACACCGGAATGCGATGCAGCTTTCCAAGAGCTAAAGAAGAGGTTGACCAATGCTCCTGTGTTGACCATCATAGATGGCAATCAGGATTTGAAGGTCTAGACCGACGCCTCTAAGCAAGGTTGTCTCTTTATAAATTTACATGTCTGAGATAACATTTTTCCTTTAATGACAAATCTCATTTTAACATGTTATCCCTTATTTATTTAAGGTATTGGTGCGGTGCTGATGCAAAGAGGCAGGGTAGTCGCATATGCTAGCCGCCAACTGAAACCGCATGAGAAGAATTATGTCACTCATGACCTTGAACTAATGGCCATTATGTTTGCTCTTAAAATTTGGAGGCATTATCTTTTGGGTGAAAAGTTTGAAATCTACACCGATCACAAATCTTTGAAGCACCTTTTTACCCAAAAAGATTTGAAGAGGCAGCAACGCTGGGTCGAATTTCTTGCATCATATGACATGAATATCCTATATACTCCGGGAAAAGCAAACGTTGTAGCCGATGCACTCAGTAGAAAGAATGCAGAATGCAACAATCTTATTGTCGCCAGTCTCATTATCACTCCTTCTTTGATTGATAAAGTCTCTGCTCTTCAAAAGAATGATGAGTTTATTCAGAAGCTTTGTGAGCGAGTCCGTAAGGGCGAAGCCTCAAGTTTCCAGATTGATGATAACGGGACCCTTAGATTACAAGGGCGAATTTGTGTGCCAGACATTGCTGAGCTAAAAAGAGAAGTGATGGATGAGTGCCACAAATCTAAAATCAGCATCCATCCAGGTGTAAACAAAATGTACCATGACCTCAAGTGCACCTTTTGGTGGAAATCGGTGAAGAGAGATATTTCTATTTATGTTGCTAGATGTCCCACTTGTCAGCAAGTTAAAAGTGATCAACAGAAACTGGCAGGTTTGTTGCAACCGCTAGGAGTTCCTGGTTGGAAGTGGGAGGAAATTTCTATGGACTTTATAGATGGCTTGCCCCGAAGCAGAAAGGGCAACGATAGCATATGGGTGATTGTCGACCGCTTAACAAAATCTGCCCATTTCATCCCTGTTCGGTCCAATAGAACAGCTCAAAGTTTAGAACAGCTCTATCTTAAAGAGATAGTCAGACTGCACGGGGTTCCCAAAACCATTGTCAGTGATCGGGATCCATTGTTTACCAGTAAATTCTAGGAAGCTTTTCAAGAAGAGCTTGGGACCAAGTTGAATCTGAGCTCTGCCTATCACCCTCAGACAGATGGCCAGACTGAGAGGGTGAATCGTGTTTTGGAAGACTTATTGCGTGCTTGCATTCTTGACTATGGCGGCTCATGGGAGGACCACTTGCACTTAGTGGAATTCTCCTATAATAATAGCTACCAAGCAAGCTTGGGGATGTCACCATTTGAATTACTTTACGGCAGGCCGTGCAGATCTCCAGCATGTTGGGTGGAGTCGGGAAATCGACTAGTCTTGGGCCCCGACATGGTCCGTGAAGCATCAGATAAGGTTGACTTTATTAAGAAGCGCTTGTTGACTGCTCAGAGTCGACAAAAGAGCTATGCAGACCAGCGAAGAAGGAATCTAGAATTTTTTGTGGGTGATCGAGTATACTTGAAGGTTTCTCCTTTGAGAGGCGTGATTCGTTTTGGGAAGACGGGAAAGTTGGCACCGAGATTCATGGGTCCATTCCCTATTCTCGAAAGGATTGGTACTCTCGCTTATAGAGTGCAGCTGCCCGACTGGTTGCCAGGGGTGCATGATGTATTTCATGTGTCTCAACTCCACAAACATGTGCACGATCCAGATCTGATTGAAGATGAACTAAACCAACAGGTCCTAGATATTGCTCCAAATCTGACAGTGAGAAAAGACCCGATTAAGATCATTGGCAAAGAAACCAAAATCTTGAGGAACAAGAAGATTAACCTAGTCAAGGTTCAATGGAGTGGGGATCCTAGAGACTGTACTTGGGAGACAGAGGACAACATCAAAAAGGCTTACCCCAAGTGCATAGTGGATATCTCCGAATAACTCTTGTGTTAAGGTACATTTTCCTCAATTTACATTTTCCATCTTGGTTCCTACTTTACTTTGTTTCCTTTTCGAGGACGAAAATTCTTAAGTGGGGGAGATTGTAACGACCCGGAAAATCCGAACCAATTTAAATTTTTTATTTTAAAATTATTTGGTGGAAAAATGTGGCAGAAATTAAAAATTCCATTTTTAAATAATATTAAAGCCAGTGAAAATAGCCAATTTTCAAACGATCTCCGTTTTTGACGAAACCACTTTCATTGGAACCGGAATGTCATATTATTGCTAGGTTTCAATTTTTGGAATTTTTCGATTTAATATGAGAGCGTGGCGAAGGAAAATGTGTTTGGTCGATTACAGTCAAATTTAATCGACTGAAAAATAGCCATTTTTCAAACAGTGTCAGAATTCGATGAAATTAATTTTGTTAGGACCGTATCGTCATAACATAGACAAATATATTTTTTTTGGATTTTTCTGAGTCCGTTTGTGGCCTCGGTGAATTTATATATGCAGACAAATTAAATTAATAAAGGAACTAAATATTAAATTAAATAATACAGGCCACAGACAACTGTTTGGGCTGACGGGACCTGTCCCATTGGGTCCGGAATATGGGCTATTGGCTAGGGTCACTTTCTGCTGGACTGAATTTGAAACGGTTTGGAAGATATGGATTTTTTTTTTTGTAAAAATAGGAGATTAAAACCCTAAAATCAATACACTATTCATCATCTTCGTGTAGCCGCCGCCCCCTCAAACCAATGGCTGAATTTGCTTCTCCTTCCTCCATCAATTTCTTCTTCATCCCTTCGAATTAAGATCCCTCACACACACCATTTCAAAGCTCTCCTCCTACTCTACAATTCCATACCACCTGATCATCTCCTAGTGCCACAACCACCAAGCACCGACGACCCAAACCCGCGCCCGTTCGTGCTCCGCCCTGACCTCCAGGCGCAACCGAGTGGGCCCCCCTGCACCGTGCGTGTGCCTCCCCTAGCACGCCAGCGTGCCACATCCTGATCGACGAACCCTGCAACAGATTTGAACAAAAATCGAACCCTAAGTTCGAACCCAATATTGAAAACGTGCGACCTGTAGTGTCTGAGAAGAGGAAGAAGGTGATTTACCAATTAATTTATTATTTAATTAATTTAAATTATTTTTAAAACTTCGATTAGCCATATCTAACTCGTTTCAATTCGAAATTCGATGATTTCAGCGGCGTTGTAATCGTGTGACTGAGATCTACGCATCGAAACTAACTGGAGTTGATTCTGAACAGTTTGAATTTTGGCCAAAAATCATCAACGACAGTGAGATTCTAAATTTAAATAATTAAATAATTTGTTTTAAATTCTATTCGATCAGTTGAATCATTGTATATTATTCTGATCTGTTATGTGGTGATTGTTGTATTGTTGAATCTTATTCGTTGTGATGTCATGTTATAATTTGACTGTTTGGATCTGTAAAATTCTGAAGTAATCATAATAAAGTTCTCGCCTTTGTTTTTATTTTTATATTTTATTATTTTATTTTTATTCCTTTCTCTTGAAACTGATCTTTTGATTTGAGAATAAAATATAATAAAGTTGGGATCTTTGTTTAAAAGTTTTGATCTTTTGATTTGAGAATAAAATATAATAAAGTTGGGATCTTAGTGTAAAGGTTTGATCTTTTGATTTGAAATAAAATATAATTATGTTTTAATCCTTTGTTTTGAAAACAAAATTAAGTTTGGATCTTATGTTTTGAAAACAAAATAAAGTTCTAATCCTTTGATTTTTTGAAAACAAATTAAGGTTGAATCTTTTGTTTTTGATCTACGAATAAAACAAAGTTTTAGTCTTTTGTTTTGATTAACAGATTTTTTTTTTGTTTTTCAAAAACAAAATACAAGGGAAAGTTTGATCTTTTGTTTTTTTTTTTGAGAACAAAATATAAAGGAAAGTTTGATCTGTTTTTTTTTTTTTTTTGTAAACATATAAAATAAAGTTCAATCTTTTACTTTCCTTTCATTTTGTTTTAAATAATAAATAAAGATTTGATCTTTTATTTTGACATATCAAATAAAAGAAGTTGAATTTATATAATGATTAAAGATTTGATCTTTTATCCTATAAAATGGATAAAGCTCATATATTTTGTTTTATTTCACAAAATAAAGGTGGGATCTTTTATTTTTGATTCATAGGAATTTTACAACCAATCATATGTTGCCGTTGTTGTAATGCACAAAATTCATCATATGTTAAATTAGTTGAAATGACACCCAAAATTTCATCGTCATGTCTATATTGTTGAAATGAACAAAATTTCATCGTTATGTTAATATAGTTGAAATGAATCAAATCTTGACATTAGAAATTATATTTATTTTCAGAATATTGACGCTAGAAAAGACGTTTACATTGGAAATAAAGTCCACCTTTTTAATTGCATTTTACAATGCAAATATTACATAGAAAGATGAATTTACTTTTTAATTGAGTTCTCTTAGTAATAGAAGAATAAAAATACATTTTTATTTTCAATGTTATAGAAAAGAATAAAAGAGACATTTTTATTTTCAATGTTATAGGAAGAATAAAAAGACATTTTCATTTTCAATGTAATTGGAAAAAAAAAAAGAGATTTACATTTTATATGTAAATAAAAGAATAAGGGATTTTTACCTTTTTATTAAATTATACATTTTAAAATATCATTTTTGGTCGCATTAGAGTTGGCGAACAAAAATGTCATTTTGTTGAACATTGAAATTATACATTTTAAAATATCATTTTTGGTCGCATTAGAGTTGGCGAACAAAAATGTCATTTTGTTGAATATTAAATATACATTGTTAAAATATCATTTTTGGTCGCATTAGAGTTGGCGATCTTCACATCGAATGGGCGGTGACTTCTGATACCTTGTACTGACTTGCTCCCAGGACTGGGTTGAAGAAGTAATTGTATGGACGTGTGTGTTGGTCGTGCGGATAAGCGAGCACCTTTTTGGTGTCTCCGGTTTCGTTCAGACCCAGAACGGACTTGTAAATGGATGCGTGTCTGACGTTGGAATTCGCTACATGTAATTAAATCGATTTCTATTAATATATGTCTGTTTGGTGGTGGAGGATTTATTCTCTACTTAACACCCGGATACGTAGTCGTAGTTATCGATAGCATGGCGTTGAATTGTCAACGTGGCACGCCAAGATGCAATGATCAAGGCTATGTTGAAAAGCAGGCCTTGTGGCTGATGATCAAAGCATAGCCTGTTTGGGCATAGCTTTGTGTATAACGTAACTTCGCGAGCCTCACACGCAGGTATGAGTTAAAAATGGGATTAGGACTGCAGGGAGTGCACACGTTTCTTTCTAGCTAGTGGTGTTTGGGTTTTAACAAGGCCCGACATTTTACTTATGTGGATTTTCGATTGAGGTACCTCGGGTTTTTATAGGCCGGAAGTGGTCATACTATAGGTTCGTAGGAACCGGGAAACGTGTGTTTAGGCATAATTAATCCACTACAGTTAGGTGGGGACCGACCCTGAAGATCCAAGGGTTCACTGCGGGGGATCCTGAGGCATTTGCTAGAGTGTCTCGAATCGGAAGAGGATGATCCCTAGCCTCTACTTCATGACAGAAAACCAATTCCCAATACGACAACATTTCGGTTTTGATTGTAAACTTATATACGTCGACTTAGTAGGATGGGGTGCTATGCCGTCTAGGATTGATATATTTATATTGAAGTATTTTAATACTGCCTAGACACTAATGATAGTATTAAAATATTACTTTTCACGTATTAAGCATGTTTGATCATCATAAGGGAAAACTCTATCCTCCTGTGTGCGTTGCATTGTGTGATAGGACTTGAGTCTTATGATGGTTTCATTTTTCAAAAGTCATTTCGCTGTTTTATATAAACTTTATAAAATATTGCACTGGCAATCCAATGGAGTAAACCCGTTCCGCGTTAGCGGCGTGGTCCTGAGATTCACCATCTTGATAGTTAATTTAGTTAAGAATTCTCACATCAGTCCCATGACTGACTCGTAGTTTGTTTCACTTTTGCAAACTCGGGTGCCCTCTTTCCACAAGGGCAGCCAATTGACAGGTTTCTAGGTGATACTTTCTGGTGGGAGCTTGCTTTGGGAGGAAGAAGAAGAAGACCTTTTCTCCATCTTTTATTCTTCTTTTGAGACATTTTTCTATCTCTTGCTTTTGATGTATGTAATGGGATTTGAAACTCATTTCTTTCCATTTGAGACTTGTTTCTCTTTTGTTAAGACTTCTATTATGCTAAGTGGATCATGTAAAACTGCATACTCTGATGTTTTGCTGTGATGCTGATGACATTTATTTCCGCTGCAAATGTTTATGTGTTATGATAATTATCTGAGATCTGTTTTTGTTGTAAATATGTTGTATTCCAAAATGATTATCCTTACTTTCGGTCTACGGAAGTTTGGGGTTATCACAGTTGGTATCAGAGCCAATACCCAGCCGGAATTGTGGCTCCTGTGAGGACCACAGCGCCTGGGTGAGGTGTTTGTGAGCCAACGGGGATGTTGGGCTCTATAGGAGGGGAGAATGTAACACCCCTAAGTCTCACATCGTGGAAGCCTGTGTGAAGTGGGTACTTATATAGTAGAGCCCATCTCTTATTATGCCGAGGCCTTTTGAGGAACAAAACCCCACACCTATACGGTGGCTAAGTTGGGGATAATATCTTGCACGAACGGAGGTGCGGGTTGTTACAGTTGATATCAGAGCCTAAGGTTTACCTTAGCTACGGAATATAACATATTTAGAACAATTCGTCTAGATAGAATCCACATTATTCTATGACGAGTAGCTCATTAGAGATAGGACTAGTAATGTCCTAGAGTGAGCACAGCAGAATAGCACATATTTACCAGTCATTACATCATTATCTTTTCATCTCGTGCTTATCTTATCTTTTCTTGAAAATTCTCATTTTTGTTGGTCTGACTCTTTCCTTGATGGTACAGACTGATTTAAATGGATACTAGATCCAGAACAGCCCGAGGCGGAGCCCGTGGTGGAGCTCGAGGCGGGGCTAGAGGAGGAGCTCGAGTAGGAGCTGGAGGGCAAGCTAGAGACGAGACACCCATCACTCAAGACCAGCATAATTCAGAAGTCGTAGTTGAACCACCTCCACCTCTGCAGCCTTTTGATTTGGAGAGAATGTCAAAGAAATTCAAGAACCTTGGAGGTGTACCTTTTACAGGGCGGGAGTCTGCAATTCAAGAAGAGGCAAGGCTTAAAGATTGCGAGAAGATCCTAGAAGGCTTGGAACTGGAAGATCAGCGAAAGCGTTATCTGGCAGTTTGGCAACTAAAGGAGGAAGCAGGGCATTGGTGGGATACAATTAAAATCTGCAATGACGTGACCAATATGTCCTGGGCCAGATTCAAGGAGCTTTTCAATGAGAAGTATATACCCCCACAAGCTAGAGAGCGTCTGCGCGAGCAGTTCGTTAACCTACAGCAAGGCAGTATGACCATTTCTGAGTATATGAGGAAGTTTGATGAGCTTTCACGATATGCCCCTAGTTTGATTCAAGATCCAGTAGAGAAGAATAAGAAATTTATCAAGGGGCTATCCAAGAAATATTGGAATCGAGTCACAGCCCATATTAAGCGTCCTTTCAATGAAGTAGTGGAAATGGCGTGCCGCTATGAGGAGAATGATGAGTCTGGACCGCAGGATAGGGGGAAAGGTCAAAGCAACAACCAGAAGGAACAGGCTAACAAGAAATAGGAGGCAAGCAATTCTTCTACAGCTAAGCCCCAAGGGAAGAAGAGGGATAGGAGCAAGGTGACCTACTATAACTGCGGCAAGATTGGGCATTTTGATTTCGAGTGTACAGCACCTAAAAAGGTCAAGAGAAATGATTCAGGCCCTAGTCAGAACCGTGGTTAGAGCTCCCAAAACTGTGGTCAAAATCCTCAGAATCGTGGCCAGAGTTCGCAGGACAAAAGGGAATGCTACAATTGCCATCAAAAGGGGCACATCAAGGCGAATTGTCCACTGCTAAGGAATGCTTAGGTGGCACATGTTTATGAGGGGGCAGATACACCAGCTGCGACTGAGGGGCCTGATAAGCCCGATGTCTTAGGAGGTACGCTTAATATTAAGAACATCCCTATTACTGTCTTATTTGACACTGGTGCTACACGAAGTTTTATTTCTAATGATGCCATTCAAAAGTTGAAACTGAAACCAAGAAAACTTAAAGAATTGATTAGAGCAAATAGTCCGATAGGAGGTTCTCTTATACTCGATAAATACTGTAGAGTGCCAATCTCCTATTCTTGCTACAAATTCCCTATAAATCTAATAGTTATGAATTTCTCTGGGTATGATGTAATCCTTGGTATTGATTGGTTATCGAGGCATGGGGCTGAAGTCAAATGTGCCGAAAGAATTGTCAAAGTTAAAACTAATCTCGGAAATGTATGTATCCCCTGCCATGGCACGTCCACCGACAGGAAAACTTTCTAGTCTTCTCTAGAAATTACCCCTACTTCTATTGAGGATATCCCTGTCGTCAAAGATTACGCTGATGTTTTCAAAGAAGTTGAGGGCCTACCTCCACATAGAGAAATCAGCTTCCGAATTGATTTAGCTACGAATGCAAGGATTGTTGTACATCCCATTCGGAGAATGTCGCCAAAAGAAAGGGAGGAGCTGAAAAATCAAACCAAGCAGCTTTTGTGGAAGGGTCTGACCAGGCCCAGCTTCTCAGAATGGGGAGCAGCAGTGGTGTTCGTCCCAAAATCAGACGGTACTCTCAGGCTATGTGTAGACTACCGTGATCTCAACAAGCAAACTCTTAAGAACAAATATCCGATGCCTCGTATTGATGACTTGCTTGACCGATTGCATGGGGCACGAGTATTCTCTAGGATGGACCTAGCTACATGCTTCCATCAACTTCGCATTGCAGAGGAGTGTGTGCCTTTAACTGCTTTTAGAGGCCCTGACATCTTTTATGAATGGCTAGTAATGCCTTTCGGTTTATGTAATGCTCCAGCGTATTTTGTTGATTTGATGAATAGAGTATTCAGAGATGTTTTAAATAAATTTATGCTCGTGTTCATCGATGACATCCTCATCTTTTCTAAATCCGCTGCTGAGCACGAACAGCATCTGAGAGAAGTCTTAGAGATTTTGCGAAGAAATGTGCTGAAAGCAAAATTTTCTAAATGCATATTCTGGCAAGAGGAGGTGAAATTCCTTGGCCATGTGGTATCAAAGGAGGGCATCTCAGTAGATCCAGGAAAGATCTAAGCCATCCAAGAATGGAAGCAGCCTAAAACTCCCACGGAGGTCAGAAGTTTCTTGGGACTGGCCGGCTATTATCGGAAATTTGTCAAAGACTTTTCGAAGGTAGCTTGTCCATTGACAAACCTGACCAAGAAACATACGAAATTCAAGTGGACACCGGAATGCGATGCAGCTTTCCAAGAGCTAAAGAAGAGGTTGACCAATGCTCCTGTTTTGACCATCATAGATGGCAATCAGGATTTGAAGGTCTAGACCGACGCCTCTAAGCAAGGTTGTCTCTTTATAAATTTACATGTCTGAGATAACATTTTTCCTTTAATGACAAATCTCATTTTAACATGTTATCCCTTATTTATTTAAGGTATTGGTGCGGTGTTGATGCAAAGAGGCAGGGTAGTCGCATATGCTAGCCGCCAACTGAAACCGCATGAGAAGAATTATGTCACTCATGACCTTGAACTAATGGCCATTATGTTTGCTCTTAAAATTTGGAGGCATTATCTTTTGGGTGAAAAGTTTGAAATCTACACCGATCACAAATCTTTGAAGCAGCTTTTTACCCAAAAAGATTTGAAGAGGCAGCAACACTGGGTCGAATTTCTTGCATCATATGACATGAATATCCTATATACTCCGGGAAAAGCAAACGTTGTAGCCGATGCACTCAGTAGAAAGAATGCAGAATGCAACAATCTTATTATCGCCAGTCTCATTATCACTCCTTCTTTGATTGATAAAGTCTCTGCTCTTCAAAAGAATGATGAGTTTATTCAGAAGCTTTGTGAGCGAGTCCGTAAGGGCGAAGCCTCAAGTTTCCAGATTGATGATAACGGGACCCTTAGATTACAAGGGCGAATTTGTGTGCCAGACATTGCTGAGCTAAAAAGAGAAGTGATGGATGAGTGCCACAAATCTAAAATCAGCATCCATCCAGGTGTAAACAAAATGTACCATGACCTCAAGTGCACCTTTTGGTGGAAATCGGTGAAGAGAGATATTTCTATTTATGTTGCTAGATGTCCCACTTGTCAGCAAGTTAAAAGTGATCAACAGAAACTGGCAGGTTTGTTGCAACCGCTAGGAGTTCCTGGTTGGAAGTGGGAGGAAATTTCTATGGACTTTATAGATGGCTTGCCCCGAAGCAGAAAGGGCAACGATAGCATATGGGTGATTGTCGACCGCTTAACAAAATCTGCCCATTTCATCCCTGTTCGGTCCAATAGAACAGCTCAAAGTTTAGAACAGCTCTATCTTAAAGAGATAGTCAGACTGCACGGGGTTCCCAAAACCATTGTCAGTGATCGGGATCCATTGTTTACCAGTAAATTCTAGGAAGCTTTTCAAGAAGAGCTTGGGACCAAGTTGAATCTGAGCTCTGCCTATCACCCTCAGACAGATGGCCAGACTGAGAGGGTGAATCGTGTTTTGGAAGACTTATTGCGTGCTTGCATTCTTGACTATGGCAGCTCATGGGAGGACCACTTGCACTTAGTGGAATTCTCCTATAATAATAGCTACCAAGCAAGCTTGGGGATGTCACCATTTGAATTACTTTACGGCAGGCCGTGCAGATCTCCAGCATGTTGGGTGGAGTCGGGAAATCGACTAGTCTTGGGCCCCGACATGGTCCGTGAAGCATCAGATAAGGTTGACTTTATTAAGAAGCGCTTGTTGACTGCTCAGAGTCGACAAAAGAGCTATGCAGACCAGCGAAGAAGGAATCTAGAATTTTTTGTGGGTGATCGAGTATACTTGAAGGTTTCTCCTTTGAGAGGCGTGATTCGTTTTGGGAAGACGGGAAAGTTGGCACCGAGATTCATGGGTCCATTCCCTATTCTCGAAAGGATTGGTACTCTCGCTTATAGAGTGCAGCTGCCCGACTGGTTGCCAGGGGTGCATGATGTATTTCATGTGTCTCAACTCCGCAAACATGTGCACGATCCAGATCTGATTGAGGATGAACTAAACCAACAGGTCCTAGATATTGCTCCAAATCTGACAGTGAGAAAAGACCCGATTAAGATCATTGGCAAAGAAACCAAAATCTTGAGGAACAAGAAGATTAACCTAGTCAAGGTTCAATGGAGTGGGGATCCTAGAGACTGTACTTGGGAGACAGAGGACAACATCAAAAAGGCTTACCCCAAGTGCATAGTGGATATCTCCGAATAACTCTTGTGTTAAGGTACATTTTCCTCAATTTACATTTTCCATCTTGGTTCCTACTTTACTTTGTTTCCTTTTCGAGGACGAAAATTCTTAAGTGGGGGAGATTGTAACGACCCGGAAAATCCGAACCAATTTAAATTTTTTATTTTAAAATTATTTGGTGGAAAAATGTGGCAGAAATTAAAAATTCCATTTTTAAATAATATTAAAGCCAGTGAAAATAGCCAATTTTCAAACGATCTCCGTTTTTGACGAAACCACTTTCATTGGAACCGGAATGTCATATTATTGCTAGGTTTCAATTTTTGGAATTTTTCGATTTAATATGAGAGCGTGGAGAAGGAAAATGTGTTTGGTCGATTACAGTCAAATTTAATCGACTGAAAAATAGCCATTTTTCAAACAGTGTCAGAATTCGATGAAATTAATTTTGTTAGGACCGTATCGTCATAACATAGACAAATATTTTTTTTTGGATTTTTCTGAGTCCGTTTGTGGCCTCGGTGAATTTATATATGCAGACAAATTAAATTAATAAAGGAACTAAATATTAAATTAAATAATACAGGCCACAGACAACCGTTTGGGCTGACGGGACCTGTCCCATTGGGTCCGGAATATGGGCTATTGGCTAGGGTCACTTTCTGCTGGACTGAATTTGAAACGGTTTGGAAGATATGGATTTTTTTTGTAAAAATAGGAGATTAAAACCCTAAAATCAATACACTATTCATCATCTTCGTGTAGCCGCCGCCCCCTCAAACCAATGGCTGAATTTGCTTCTCCTTCCTCCATCAATTTCTTCTTCATCCCTTCGAATTAAGATCCCTCACACACACCATTTCAAAGCTCTCCTCCTACTCTACAATTCCATACCACCTGATCATCTCCTAGTGCCACAACCACCAAGCACCGACGACCCAAACCCGCGCCCGTTCGTGCTCCGCCCTGACCTCCAGGCGCAACCGAGTGGGCCCCCTGCACCGTGCGTGTGCCTCCCCTAGCACGCCAGCGTGCCACATCCTGATCGACGAACCCTGCAACAGATTTGAACAAAAATCGAACCCTAAGTTCGAACCCAATATTGAAAACGTGCGGCCTGTAGTGTCTGAGAAGAGGAAGAAGGTGATTTACCAATTAATTTATTATTTAATTAATTTAAATTATTTTTAAAACTTCGATTAGCCATATCTAACTCGTTTCAATTCGAAATTCGATGATTTCAGCGGCGTTGTAATCGTGTGACTGAGATCTACGCATCGAAACTGACTGGAGTTGATTCTGAACAGTTTGAATTTTGGCCAAAAATCATCAACGACAGTGAGATTCTAAATTTAAATAATTAAATAATTTGTTTTAAATTCTATTCGATCAGTTGAATCATTGTATATTATTCTGATCTGTTATGTGGTGATTGTTGTATTGTTGAATCTTATTCGTTGTGATGTCATGTTATAATTTGACTGTTTGGATCTGTAAAATTCTGAAGTAATCATAATAAAGTTCTCGCCTTTGTTTTTATTTTTATATTTTATTATTTTATTTTTATTCCTTTCTCTTGAAACTGATCTTTTGATTTGAGAATAAAATATAATAAAGTTGGGATCTTTGTTTAAAAGTTTTGATCTTTTGATTTGAGAATAAAATATAATAAAGTTGGGATCTTAGTGTAAAGGTTTGATCTTTTGATTTGAAATAAAATATAATTATGTTTTAATCCTTTGTTTTGAAAACAAAATTAAGTTTGGATCTTATGTTTTGAAAACAAAATAAAGTTCTAATCCTTTGATTTTTTGAAAACAAATTAAGGTTGAATCTTTTGTTTTTGATCTACGAATAAAACAAAGTTTTAGTCTTTTGTTTTGATTAACAGATTTTTTTTTTGTTTTTCAAAAACAAAATACAAGGGAAAGTTTGATCTTTTTTTTTTTTTTTTTTTGAGAACAAAATATAAAGGAAAGTTTGATCTGTTTTTTTTTTGTAAACATATAAAATAAAGTTCAATCTTTTATTTTCCTTTCATTTTGTTTTAAATAATAAATAAAGATTTGATCTTTTATTTTGACATATCAAATAAAAGAAGTTGAATTTATATAATGAATAAAGATTTGATCTTTTATCCTATAAAATGGATAAAGCTCATATATTTTGTTTTATTTCACAAAATAAAGGTGGGATCTTTTATTTTTGATTCATAGGAATTTTACAACCAATCATATGTTGCCGTTGTTGTAATGCACAAAATTCATCATATGTTAAATTAGTTGAAATGACACCCAAAATTTCATCGTCATGTCTATATTGTTGAAATGAACAAAATTTCATCGTTATGTTAATATAGTTGAAATGAATCAATTCTTGACATTAGAAATTATATTTATTTTCGGAATATTGACGCTAGAAAAGACGTTTACATTGGAAATAAAGTCCACCTTTTTAATTGCATTTTACAATGCAAATATTACATAGAAAGATGAATTTACTTTTTAATTGAGTTCTCTTAGTAATAGAAGAATAAAAATACATTTTTATTTTCAATGTTATAGAAAAGAATAAAAGAGACATTTTTATTTTCAATGTTATAGGAAGAATAAAAAGACATTTTCATTTTCAATGTAATTGGAAAAAAAAGAGATTTACATTTTATATGTAAATAAAAGAATAAGGGATTTTTACCTTTTTATTAAATTATACATTTTAAAATATCATTTTTGGTCGCATTAGAGTTGGCGAACAAAAATGTCATTTTGTTGAACATTGAAATTATACATTTTAAAATATCATTTTTGGTCGCATTAGAGTTGGCGAACAAAAATGTCATTTTGTTGAATATTAAATATACATTGTTAAAATATCATTTTTGGTCGCATTAGAGTTGGCGAACAAAAATGTCAATTTGTTGAATATTAAATTATACATTTTTAAATATTATTTTTGGGTCGCATTAGAGTTGGCGAACAAAAGTGTCATTTGTTGAATATTAAAATATACATTGTTAAAATATCATTTTTGGTCGCATTAGAGTTGGTGAACAAAAATGTCATTTTGTTGAATATTAAATTATACATTTTAAAATATCATTTTTGGTCCCATTAGAGTTGGCGAACAAAAATGTCATTTTGTTGAATATTAAAATATACATTGTTAAAATATCATTTTTGGTCGCATTAGAGTTGGCAAACAAAAATGTCATTTTGTTGAATATTAAATTATACATTTTAAAATATCATTTTTGGTCGCATTAGAGTTGGCGAACAAAAATGTCATTTTGTTGAATATTACATTATACATTTTAAAATATCATTTTTGGGTCGCATTAGAGTTGGCGAACAAAAGTATCATTTGTTGAATATTAAAATATACATTGTTAAAATATCATTTTTGGTCGCATTAGATTTGGCGGACAAAAATGTCATTTTGTTGAATATTAAATTATACATTTTAAAATATCATTTTTGGTCGCATTAGAGTTGGCGAAAAAAAGTGTCATTTGTTGAATATTAAAATATACATTGTTAAAATATCATTTTTGGTCGCATTAGAGTTGGCGAACAAAAATGTCATTTTGTTGAATATTAAAATATATATCGTTGAAACAACATTTTTGATCGCATTAGAGTTGGCGAACAAAAATGTCATTTTGTTGAACATTGAAATTATACATTTTAAAATATCATTTTTGGTCGCATTAGAATTGGTGAACAAAAATGTCATTTTTGTTGAATATAGAAACATACATCGTTGAACTATCATTTTTGGTCGCATTAGAATTGGCGAACAAAAATGTCGTTTTTATTTGATTTAAAATGATACATTGTTGAAATCCTCATTTTTAATAAAGGAAATCGCCCAAATGGTTTTATATATATTATATATAAATAAAAATAAAATATAAAAATAAACGAAACGAGCGCGGCAGTTCGTGTATCGACAATCGTAACTTCAAACGAATATATAGAAAGATCCGACAGTTGGATTTTCTCAAAACTGGAACCGTTAGGACCGCTTTGGGAAGAGCTTTCCAACGATATAAATTTCATCAAAATACGACGGTTAGATTTTAAGACATGTGTAAATCAAATTTTGGAAAAAGCAGCGCCAGCGCCACCCATTGACCTGAAACGTCGTTTATATATTTCGAGCTATTTTTAATAAATAAAAATGGCGATAAATAGTTATAAATATATATGAAATGTTTTAAACTATACTTATGCGACAATTATTTAAAAAGGCCGAGTTTAACTCATTTCAAATAATTGAACGGCGATTAAATCAAAGATGTAACAAGACGATGTAGAAGACCGGCGATCTTCACATCGAATGGGCGGTGACTTCTGATACCTTGGACTGACTTGCTCCCAGGACTGGCTTGAAGCAGTAATTGTATGGACGTGTGTGTTGGTCGTGCGGATAAGCGAGCACCTTTTTGGTGTCTCCGGTTTCGTTCAGACCCAGAACGGACAGGTAAATGGATGCGTGTCTGACGTTGGAATTCGCTACATGTAATTAAATCAATTTCTATTAATATATGTCTGTTTGGTGGTGGAGGATTTATTCTCTACTTAACACCCGGATACGTAGTAGTAGTTATCGATAGCATGGCGTTGAATTGTCAACGTGGCACGCCAAGATGCAATGATCAAGGCTATGTTGAAAAGCAGGCCTTGTGGCTGATGATCAAAGCATAGCCTGTTTGGGCATAGCTTTGTGTATAACGTAACTTCGCGAGCCTCACACGCAGGTATGAGATAAAAATGGGATTAGGACTGCAGGGAGTGCACACGTTTCTTTCTAGCTAGTGGTGTTTGGGTTTTAACACGGCCCGACATTTTACTTATGTGGATTTTGGATTGAGGTACCTCGGGTTTTTATAGGCCGGAAGTGGTCATACTATATGTTCATAGGAACCGGGAAACGTGTGTTCAGGCATAATTAATCCACTACCGTTAGGTGGGCACCGACCCTGAAGATCCAAGGATTCACTGCGGGGGATCCTGAGGCATTTGCTAGAGTGTCTCGAATCGGAAGAGGATGATCCCTAGCCTCGACTTCATGACAGAAAACCAATTCCCAATACGACAACATTTCGGTTTTGATTGTAAACTTATATACGTTGACATAGTAGGATGGGGTACTATGCCGTCTAGGATTGATATATTTATATTGAAGTATTTTAATACTGCCTAGACACTAGTGATAGTATTAAAATATTACTTTTCACGTATTAAGCATGTTTGATCACTATAAGGGAAAACTCTATCCTCCTGTGTGCGTTGCATTGTGCGATAAGACTTGAGTCTTATGATGGTTTCATTTTTCAAAAGTCATTTCGCTGTTTTATATAAACTTTATAAAATATTGCACTGGCAATCCAATGGAGTAAACCCGTTCCGCGTTAGCGGCGTGGTCCTGAGATTCGCCATCTTGATAGTTAATTTAGTTAAGAATTCTCACACCAGTCCCATGACTGACTCGTAGTTTGTTTCACTTTTGCAAACTCGGGTGCCCTCTTTCCACACGGGCAGCCAATTGACAGGTTTCTAGGTGATACTTTCTGGTGGGAGCTTGCTTTGGGAGGAAGAAGAAGAAGACCTTTTCTCCATCTTTTATTCTTCTTTTGAGACATTTTTCTATCTCTTGCTTTTGATGTATGTAATGGGATTTGAAACTCATTTCTTTTCATTTGAGACTTGTTTCTCTTTTGTTAAGACTTCTATTATGCTAAGTGGATCCTGTAAAACTGCATACTCTGATGTTTTGCTGTGATGCTGATGACATTTATTTCTGCTGCAAATGTTTATGTGTTATGATAATTATCTGAGATCTATTTTTGTTGTAAATATGTTGTATTCCAAAATGATTATCCTTACTTTCGGTCTACGAAAGTTTGGGGTTATCACATGGAACCACCTTCCGATCAGTGTACTCTAGAAGCTATACGTTGGAGTTCAACAAGAACATCTTGAAACTCGGCCACACATGACCGGCTTTCGCTTGAATGTTCCAAATATATTGTCACCTTACGGTTGGTATACCAACATAACCGTTCCTGGGAGATACAGAATTGAAAGAAGTAACAAATATGAATAATCTCTAGATTGTGACAATATACCCTACATGGGTGCGACCCACTTAGCCATGCTGCCTGCCCGATTTCAGTAATTTCCAAGTTGATGAGGTTTGAGGTCATAATGTATCTCGACAGATCACTCCTTTATTTACTTTGAATGCCACATCGTCATACCCGTCAAATCACAAATTGATTTCCCCAAAATTACCACGGGTATAAGCTAAGAGAAACGAATTCCTCCGCCACCAAACGTAAATACGTTTGAAGGGATCAAGTGTAACACCCCACGTCCATTAATGTCACTCACAAAGGGAATGCATTAACTTCCATGGAGCATTTTAAGTGTGTATAGAACAAAAACTTAACAACAAGACAGATATAAACAGTACTAAAACTTTAAAACTTTATTCATTGCAGCGGTAAACACATAAGTTTGATTACATCATCAAAAACCAGAGTCAAAGTACATAATATCCATCTTGACTAAATCAAAGTACATAAATTGAAAGACATAATCCCCAATACAAAATAGCCATAAATAAGAGAGGCTGAACTTTACTTCAGTGATCCAAGCAATCTTCTAAAAGCAAGAAATATAGCTGTCCAAAATCAAGCTCCACTGGTGCTAGTTCCAACCTGAGCACCTGGGGGGGGGGGGAGGAAGAAAAGAGGAGGAAACAAAGGGGGTCAGACATAAAGTCTGGTGAGTGCGATAACTTTAACAATATAATTACCAAAATAACTAGGCTAAGGCATAAGTTGGAAAATAAGGAAATGACTGTCAACAATTGAGTATGGCAGAGTAAACAAGGAAATAAGATGAACAAAGATAACGTTAAAGGCGCCCCTAAACCACTATAAGATAATTGCTATATTGCACCACCACTACTATACTGCACCACCACTAGTCACCCTAAGGTTGATCCCGCATACATTACTTAATAATGATAATGGTAGTTTCGTGCACCCCTAGCTGCCTTCATAGGTGCCGCCTGCCCCAATCTTCACTAGGTGTACCCACTACCCCAATGCGATCGGCTCCCTAACTCGTAGATACCCGTGCTGGCCCCACAATGGGGTGTATTACTCCCCAAAGTGGAAACCCAATACCACCAATAATGCATGACTTATACCTACACGATGCAACAACGTCTTAACTACCAGCCCGGGCCCACACACGCATATGAACCCGTTGGACTTGCGTTGCCACCGCTAACCCGTTTTGGCCTCTTACAGTCAAGCCCAGTATGCGTGTCCCGTCCTCGACTTGGGTCGAGCTCACAAAGATACGTATGGGTTACTGTTTGAAACGGGCCCCATTACTTGACACAAGCTATCCACCTAAGCTTGGTCCCCTCTAGTACATCCCATTTAACCCACTTCTTATTCATGTTCACTTACATGTTTCAAATTTTGGTTAAGTGTTTCTAATCGTATTTCAAATGCCACCCAAGGCACCCACTAGATTCCACATGCCACCCAAGGCACCCACTTAACCCCCTCATGTCCCACTACATGTTTATCTGGTTAAGTGTTTCTTAATTCATTAAGACTGTAACCTCATAAAGACCTCTCACATTAGACTGGCATTTGTGGCAACTAGATTTGTCGGGCGGGTCCGAGCAGTCTTACACCACAAACGACCCTAACCTCGTGTCTTTACAATTGTTATGCATTTAATTTATGCCTAAGACCTCCCACATTAGACTGGCATTTGTGGCTGCTGGATTGTCGGGCGGGTCCGGGCAGTCTTACACCACAAAAGAGCCTAACCTCGTGTCTTAGATGATTAATTACTCCTAATTAATCATTCCCCAATTTGAATAAATTTCCCTATTCAAATTATCAATCAATTCCAAATTTAACTATAGCCATAATTGACTCAATTATGCCCATCTATTTATGGTATGTAAAATCATACCAATTATCACAAATTTATTGTATGCCATTTAAGGCATTTATGCCAATTCTTAGTATTAAATCTTTTAATATTATCCCCTTTACCCACGTTGTACGTTCGTTCGTTTAACGTAAAATATACGTTAGACTCGAATAGTCTAACTCATGAAATAAAGAGAAACATCACAACATACATAGAAATAAAACTAGATCTAAACATAAGGGGTGAACTTGCATGTGTGAATGCGGTTCTACATCTAAAACTTGCATAGGCCAAAGTTACAACTTACATAAAACAACATATGTCAAAACTCCAAATCTAAAGGTGTGAACTTGTTTAGGTAATAGTCACAAACTTGCATAAATCATGTATGTCATAGATCTACATCTAAAGGTGTAAACTTGCATTGGCAATAACCACAAACTTACATAACATGATTCATACTCCAAACCCATATATTTATATAAACTTGCATATGTGATTTATGCAACATAACAATGGTGTAAACTTACATATAACATGTAAACTATTATGTAGAATTTATCATATAACTCACATATGTCATAGCCTAATTTTAGATCTAAAATTGATGTCATGAAACATGTAAGGTTACATATATATTTTTCCCCAACTTACATATGATTCATGTATAAATCAAGATCTAAACTTGCATACATACTTATGATTTATCATATGAATCAACATAACCAAACTAGAATATGAACAACATGATGATTTGATTATACATACGCCAATCATAGAATTACAACATAGATGATTGCATCATAACTTTACAACATAGATCACAACATAACATCACAGAATTTACAACATGTATGATTATAACAAGCGGTCAATAATTCACATCATATCCATATAATCCACATCATAACTTAATCCAATTAAATTGCTAATTATTTTATTAAAGAAATCGAACTCACAACTCAAAGTAGTTCTTGAGTTCTGAATTCTGAAGTTGTATTAGCTTTCCTTTGAAGAAGATTCGTTGTTAGAGTTGAAAAGAATTGAATTTGACTAGCTTTCTTCCTCTCTAATTGGTGGCGGCTATTCTGAGTTGCTAGGTGACGGCATGGAGGCCATGAATCTAATTTTATTTTGATTTTAGGGTTTGAGTCTACATGTCTTTTTATAGAGTTCAGGATTAGTTTAGGCCGTCCGATTAACCCAGAATTAATCCCAACCAATCAGAGCAGATCAGAAACCCTAATGAGTCAGCACACAGTCACAAACAGGTCATCAATTAATTCTGCCCGGGGGGGGGGGGCAGGTTGACCCCCAGGTCGACCTGGTCAGGGTAGGTCGACCCTATGGTCGAACTGGCCCTGGCGGGAATTTTCCCGCCTAGCCTGTTTGACTCTAAAATTTGAATTTTGAAATCTGTTTTGAATTTTCTGAAACTTCCAATGGCCATAACTTCTTCATACGAAGTCCAATTCACGCAAATTCGGACTCTATCTCAACCAGAATTCCGAGACGAACAAAATGGCGCAACCCGTTTCCGTTAATTCTAACATCTGAGAATAGTTATTCTTTAATTTGTGAACTTTAGTGTTAACAGAAATACGGGGTGTTACATCAACTTACGCGATATATTAAATATACTATGCCAGACATTCTTCCATATAGGTTGTCCTGGGACTAGAAAAACTGAAGGCCCTATTCTTTAAACCCATCTTAGGCAATTTCTACCTAGGATTTGATAGAACAACCCTTGCAAAAACTCCGCCTTAAATTATCTTCATCATATTTGATTTGCAATGCGAATTCCCATATGGAGTGGTTTTCAGATAATAAATATGATCCCGGTCTTTTGCTATTGGCAACGGAAATGTTCAAAAACTTTGATAGTCGGTTATTTAACAATCAAAGGAAAGCATGCATACAAACAATGGTCGTATTTCCAAATGGAAATCTTACCGAGCAAATCATCAATCACCACCGATCCCCTTTAATTTAATTTGTCATTCAATTATCCATTTCCCTATTCCTGTTTCCATATATTCATAAATTCTTGTTTTCTAAATTTAGAAAATATACGTTATTAATCATTGGAAAACATTTCCATATCTACTCTCATTTATATTTTTTTATATTAGAAAACATTTCTTATTATTATTTAGAAAACATTTCCAAAACTCCTTCATTGAATTTAAACAGATGTTTAAATAAAACATCACTATGCCAACTCAAACCATTACACTCATTAACTATATTCACTTAACTAACCTTCACCGTCGAACCTTAATCGTTCCTTTGTTAAAAATGAAGTCAATCAAGTTGGGGTATAACTACCTCTTAGACCTTAACTGAACAACATTTCTAACCTCGAAACAGATAAAGTACCCTTTTAAATCTTTAACAAACTTCCTTACGTAACTCTCAGACTCTATTTACGAATCCACTTCTTTTACAGAAATCATTTGATTATAACAGTAGTGTTATAATCCCATACTTCCAAAATATAATAACTTTAATATAACTTTTCTTTCTTAATTTGAATAAATAAATAAACAGCTAATTTGTTAACAAATAAATAAATCTTGATTAAAAACGGAAAGTGAATAGTACTTTCTCGAATTCGATATAATCGAATTTCAACGTATAACTCTCTTTCAAATAATCTCTATTCGATTTAACTCCCTTTCAAATAACTCTATTCGATAACTCTTTTCTTCGAATAAACAATATTTGATAATTTTTCTTCGAATATCTATATTCGATAACTCTTTTCTTCGAATAAACTATATTCGACAATTCCTCTTCAAATAGCTATAGTCAATTACTCTTTCTTCGAATAACTATATTCAATAACTCTTTTCTTCGAATAAACTATATACGACAATCTCTCTTCGAATAACTATATTCGATTACTCTTTCTTCGAATAACTATATTCGATAACTCTTTTCTTCGAATAAACTATATTCTATAATCTCTCTTCAGATAACTATATTCGATTATTCTTTCTTCAAATAACTATATTCGATAACTCTTTTCTTCGAATAAACTATATTCGATAATCTCTTATTCGATTAACTAATATTCGATTAACTCTAATCGTATAACCAATATTCGATTAACTCTTATTCAATTAACTAATATTCGATTAACTCTATTCGAAGAACTAATATTCGTTTAACTCTAATTCAATTAACTCTATTCGATTAACTCTATTCGATAACTCTATTCAAATAACTAATATTCGATTTAACCTATTCCAAGAAATAATATTCGATTAACTCTAATTCAATTAACTCTATTCGAATAACTAATATTCGATTTAACTCTATTCGAATGACTAATATTCGATTAACTCTATTCGAACAACTAATATTCGATTTAACTCTATTCGAATAACTAATATTCAATTAACTCTAATTCCTATCTCATTCAAATTGCCATTTGAATTCCTATTTCAAAACCCAATTTTTCTTATAAATGTTTTAATTTATAAAATATTTATTTTAATCCATTATTCACATCGAATGTGAAAAATATTTCTTTTATATAATCCATTAAGTTTGACTTCGTATTTTAAAATAATATCCCATTTCAAAATTCTATTTATACCTCTATTTATAGAATTTTTCTTACGAAATCTCCTTTTTATTTTTGATAGTTAAATCTCATTTATAATTCCCTTTATAAATGCTGAGTTCACATTCCATTTAAAATATTGGTGTCAAAATCGACTTCTACTTCTCTATATAAGTTCAGACTTATATATTCCATTTATCACATGATAAATATTTTATTTAACTTATAAATATTATTTATACATTAACCTTCTCAATTTATCTGTTAAAACAGACTCTATTTAAAATCTACTTTAAATTAATCTTTTCCATTTATCTATTAAAATCGATTTCCATTTAATATTTATTTTCCACATACTTTCTTTTATTAAATTCTATTCATTTCCTAAATATTTACTTTTATAAAATTCTATTCATTTTATAAATATTTCCTTTTATAATTGTATTTATTTTCTAAATAAATATTCCTTTTATAATTCTATTTATTTTCTAAATAAATATTCCTTTTATAAAATCCTTTGATTTTATAAATACTTCATTTTATAGAAACCTTTGATTTTATAAATATATCCTTTTATAAAATCCTTTGATTTTATAAATATATCCTTTTATAAAATCCTTTGATTTTATAAACATATTATTTTCAATATACACTTTGAAATTTCCCTTCTTAATTCCAGTATTGTATATGGTATTTAAAATACCAAATCACAATTATTAATATTCTCCAAACACACATAATCATTAACAGATTATATATCACATCATATATCACAATATATGAAAAATTGTAATATAAATGTTGAGGAATCCAGTTGGATCCCTCCAACCTGTTTCCCTGCATCCACATATGTTAAACAGTATAAATAACATCAATTTCATTTCAACATTAAACATTCTGATCAACAGAACCAATATTTGATTAACGATATATATATATATATATAATTTCAACCAATCAATTAGCAATTAATCCAAACAAACAACACAACAATCAACCAACATTTATCAATTCTAAAAATACATTATAAAAATATAACTGGGTATAGTTAGTGAGATTTACTCACATTGGACGATCATCGTTAAATAACGATAACTGTCGGTTGATTAAGATAGACAATTTATTTCTTGAGCTCCAATTCACTCCTAGTCAGTTCTAGGGTGTAACCCTCGTCCATATGATCCCAATGATCTTGTTTTGTCCAATTCTGATACCGTATGATAAAGTTATATAATTTATAACTTAATATAATAATTTAAATATAAATTAAACTAGTTAAATGGTTTTAGTGGGCTTTACCCCTCTAAATTACAATGGCCCATTCCAATTTCTGGCCCGCCCACTTCTTCTTCTCCCCCGATCGAACTGCTCACTCCAACATGCTTCAGCAAAGCCATTTTCAAATCTTCAACTCACAACCGAAAAACACAACACCCTCATATAAATCTCATCTACCCTTATCCACTGGTAATCACTAAATACCGCATGAAGGCCTTCTTCTCCTTATCCAGTATAAAGCATGTAGAATAGTCCATCAGGAACTCCTCCATTACTCCACAAATTTCCAAACCGTAATCACCGTTTAAATCTACTACCCATTCTCCTTTATCTCCTCTGATTTACACACAGCTCGCACTTCCATCTCGACTCACGTTCTCCGTTCTTCTCCCTTCTACATTAAGGAGGTAGCGATACTTTTTGTTCCAGTTTCAAACCAGTAATTCCGACAATGCGTTAAATCTCACCACGAGTTCAGAACTAATCTACAAATCGACCCCCATTGCATCACAATCTCAATACCCAGAAAACCCTAGGGTTGGCTTTAAACTCGGTCATACTTAGAACGTATCGGACCCCTTAAAACTGGCATAGAAATGACGAAAACTCCTCCATAAATCTAGATACGTATGTTTAGAGATTTATTGGATTTTATTCAATTTGATTTGGAATTTTAAAGTTGCCGATTTTATTGTGAGGAAGAATATCGGCGGCTACGAAAACATCGATTAGAGAAATAAATTTTTTAGGGTTAGAGAGGAATGTGGGGGTATTTATAGGGTAGTTTAAATAATTTTATATTCTATTATTATATTTAATTTTAATCAACCACTATTTGTATTCGATGTTTAGAATCCGTGTAGTCACCCAATTTTGACGAAAATGGACATTTCACATAAAAATCCCATACGGCCACATAATGACTCCAAAAATTACAAATATTGAAATCTAAAAATAATTTAATATTCCGGACATAACAAAATTAGTTTCATCGAAAATGGAGGTCGTTTGCAAAAATGGCTATTTTTAATGCCTTAAATAAACTAAATAAAATAGTAATATATTTAAAAACAATTTAATCTAAATATTAATAAATTAATATTATTGTATATATTCACATAGAATACCATATAGCTCCAAAATATTCCTATCTGAATTTATAACTCGGTATTTCAAATTCAGTGTTAAATCGATACCCAACTTATATTAAAAACCTTTTTATTGTCACGACCCGTATTTTCAGCGGTGTAAAAATTAATTTATTTAATTATTTAAAATATGATTTAGAAATTTAAATGATCGTTTAATTAAATAATATCGAATACTGAATCAATATAAATAATAGAATAATATTTAATTCCGAAATAGTCGGAAATAGCGAATTGACAATATTGTGTGAATTAGACAATTTAAAATATATAATTCAGTTTAGAGTTAAATTATATTAACGAATTTATTTATAAATTTCATTTGAATGTATAGATTATATTATAATTATAACCGAGCTTGAAATGGCGTGGCAGTTCGTAATTTGGCGATTCAAACTTTAATTGAATATACATAACACGTTTTAAATCGAATTTCTGTGAAACAAGAAACGTTCGGAGCTGGTGAAGTATATTTTTCTAATGGAAGAGAAAAATCGTGATTTCGTCGAGTAGATTTTGATTTATGTCCAAATCAAATTTTCAAAAAGTCGTTATGGAATTCGTTTATAATTTATAACGATTTATTTATATTTAAATAGATTTTCAATATTAATTGAATATTGATTTAACACTGGATTTGAACTATCGAGTTGTAAATTCGGTTAGAAATATTTTGGAGCTGTATGGTATTACTGTGAATATATATACGATAATATTAATTTAATTATTTTTAAATATATTTATATTTAAATGGGTTTATTTAGAGCTTTAAAAATAGCCAGTTTTGCAAATGACTTCCGTTATCAATGAAACTAATTTTATTGGATCCGGAATATTAAATTATCGTTAGATTTCAATTTTTGTTATTTTTGGAGTCAGTATGTGGCCGTACCAGACATTAAATGTGAAAAACAGTTAGTATTTTGACGGTTAAAAATACGCTGTATGAGCAAACAGAGTCGGAATTCGATGAAACAAGTTTCGTTGGGTCCGTAATGTCAAACTCTAGCTGCATGTCAATTTCCATGATTTTTGGGTATCGTATCTGATCACAGGGATTTTTAATGATAAATACAAATAGTGTTTGATTAAAAATAAATAAAATAATGAATATTAAAATTATATTTCTTCTTTATAAATATCTCACTACCTCCCTAACCCTAACCATCTTTTTCTGCATGGTCAAATGAGTATAGCCACCAGTTTCTTCTTAAAACCAAATGATGTGAGTTTTAAAAATCCATATAAACTCGAATAAAATTCCATAGATCAGAAAACTTCTGTATTTGGATCCAACATCAATAGAGCTTCGATTCTATGTAAAAAGTATGGGGTTCAGTGAGTTTTGTTTTCGCTGGAAATATCTCAGCGTGGTTCAGCAATGCCTAGGGTTTAGGATCTTGTGAAAAGGGGGGATCAATGCAAGGTCTTGCTGATGTATTTGTGATCAGGGCATCGAGGAGGTTAGGGTGTGTGAAACTCGTGGGTTTTAGTGACATTTTTGTATGCTACTTACTGTAGCTATGCCACGGAAGGACATCGACGAATTGACCTAGGGAGGGGTCCGAGTTATCTGTAATGGGGAGGGAGAGGTTGCATTTGGGAAGAGCCATCTTTTTCGTGTATTTTGGGGTTGATCTGTGTGTATAACTGTCGACGGTGGTACTGTGTAAGGCGGTCGTTACCTGAGAAACCGCGATGATGAAGATTAACTCGAGTTCTTCTTTGAGGATATGACGTGAAAGAGGATTGGAAGAGGGAATTAATGGTGATTTTTGTATGGATGTAGGCTTCACAATGAAACTGTTTTGGAGTGATTTGGAGCTCGAATATCGTTATTTAACAATAACCAATCAAGGTGAGTAAAACTCACTAACTCTATCAATTTATATTTTTTATGAATATAATTTAGTAATGATAAATGATGATTTATTGTTGTGTGATGATTGTTTGGTTGAATTGTGGATTGATGGTTGAAATTACAGTTAAACGATATACACGCCTATCTTTAACAAAACATTAATTCTGTTTATTAGAATAGTACATATTGAACTGAAATTGCTGTGAATATATTGAGTAACATCTGCGGATGCAGGGAAACAGGTCGGAGGGATCCAACTGGATTCCTCAACATTTATTTTACTGTTTTCATATATTATGATATATGATGTGATATATAATCTGTTGTTGATTATGTGTGTTTGGATGATAATTGATCCCTTTGATTAGGTATTTTAATACCATAAGTGATACTGGAAAGTAAAAAGGGAATTTTCGAGGTGTATTTTGAAAATAAAATATTTATATAAAATCAATGGATTTTATATAAACGGTAATATTTGAGAAATAACTAAAATTAGAAAAGGGATTATTTGTAAAATAAATAGAATTATATAAATCGAATATTTATATAAAATAAATAAATTGTATAAATGAAATATTTGTAAAACAAATAGAAATAAAAATATTTGTAAACCAAATAGAATAGGAAATATTAATAAAATGAATAGGATAATTATAAAAAGAAATATTTATATGAAATAAATAGGAATTATAAAAGGAAGCATTTGTAAAATGAATAAAAAAATTTAAAAGAAAATAAGTGGAAAATAAATATGAAATGGAAATCTGTTTTAACAGATAAATGGAAAAGATTTATTTAAAGTAGAATTAAATAGAAATCTGTTTTAACAGATAAAACTGATAAGAATAATTTATAAACGATATTTGTAAATTAAGGAAAATATTTATCATTGGATAAATAAAAATAAAAGTCTGAATTTATATAGAGAAGTAGAAATCGGTTTTTAACACCGATATTTTAAATAGAATGTGAACTCAGCATTAATAAAGGGAATTATAAATAAGATTTAAGTGTTAGAAACAAAAAGGAGATTTCGTATGAATAATTATATAAGTAGAAGTATAAATAGAATTTGGGAAATGGGATATTATTTTAAAATACGAAATCAAACTTATGGGATTATATAAAGGGAATATTTTCACATTCGATGTGAATAATGGATTAAAATGAATATTTTATAAATTAAAACATTTATAAAGGAAAATTGGGTTTTGAAAAAGGAATTCAAATGGGAATTTGAATAAGATAGGAATTAGAGTTAATGAATTAGGGTTAAGCAACAAGAGATAATCGAATATTATTTATTTGAATAGAGTTAATCTAATATTAGTTAATTGATTAGAGTTATTTGAATTAGAGTAAATCGAATAGAATATTAGATATTCGAATTAGAGTAAAGCGAATATTAGTTATTTGAATTAGAATTAATCGAATATTAGTTATTTGAATTAGAATTAATCGAATATTAGTTATTTGAATTAGAGTTAATCGAATATTTGTTATTAGAATAGAGTTATTCGAATAAAGTTAATCGAATATAGTTATTCGAAGAGAAGGGTTATCAAACAAAGTTATTCGAAGAAGAGATTATCGAATATAGTTTATTCGAAGAAAGAGAGATTATTGAATATAGTTATTCAAAGAAGATTTATCGAATATAGTTTATTCGAAGGAGAGTTATCGAATAAACTTTATTCGAAAAAGAGTGATCGAATACAATTATTCGGAAGAGAGTTGTCGAATAGAGATTATTTGAGAGAAAATTGTACATTGGGATTCGACTATATCGAATGTAGGAAAGTATTATTTACTTTCCGATTTTTAATCCAGATTTATTTATTTATAAATAAATCATTATTTAATTATTTGTTTAAATTAAGAAATAAAGCTATATTTTAGTTATCATATATAAATATATATATCGGAAGTATGGGATTATAACACTATTGTTATAATCAAATGATTTCTGTAAAAGAAGTGATTCGTAAATAGAATCCAAGAGTTACGTAAGGAAGGTTGTTAAAGATTTAAAGGGTGAACATTGCCTATTTCGAAGTTAAAAATGTTGTTCAGTTAAGGTCTGAGAGGTAGCTATACCCCAAATTGATTGACTTCGTCTTAACTAAGGAATGGTTAAGGTTCGATAGTGAAGGTTAGTTAATTGAATTTAGTTAATAAGTGTTAATGGTTCGAGTCGGCATAGCGATGCTTTATTTAAACATTTGTTTAAATCCAATAAAGGAGTTTTGGAAATGTTTTCCAAACAAGAATCAGAAATCTTGCTAATATAGAAAATAAGAAATGAGAGTAAATATGGGAATGTTTAATAACATATATTTTCTAAATTTAGAAAATAAGAATTTATGAATATATGGGATCAGAAATGGGGAAATGAACATTTGATTGGCAAATTAAATTAAAGGAGATTAGTGTTGATTGATGATTCGCTCAGAAAGATTTCCACTTGGAAATACGACCGTTATTTATACACATGTTTTCCTTTGATAGTTAAATCACCGACTATCAAAGTTTTGACCATTTTCCGTTGTCAATATGGAGAGACCAGGATCAGGTTCATTTTCTGAAAACCACTTCGTATGGGCATTAGCGTTGCGAATCAAATATGATGAATATAATTGAAGACAGAGTTGTGCAAGGGCTGTTCTGGCGATCCTACGTAGAAATTGCCTAAGATGGATTTACAGAATAGTGCCTTTGGTTATTCCAGACCTAGGACAACTTGAATGGACGAATGTCTGACAGAATATGTCTAATAGATCACATAAGCTGATCTCTTCAAACGTACTTACATTTGGTGGCTGAGAAATTCGTTTCTCTTAGCTTTATACCCATGGTATTTTTGGGGAAATCAGATTGTGATGTGGCGGGTATGACGATGTGGCATTCAAAGTAAATTGGAGGTGTGATCTGTCAAAAGATACGTATGACCTCAAGCCTCATCAACCGGGAAATGACAAAAATCGGGCAGGCAGCATGGCTAAGTGGGTCGCCCCCATTTGGGTGTATTGTCACCATCTAGAGAATATTCATATTTGTTAATTCCTTTTGCTTCTGTATCTCCCGGGAACGGTTATTTTGCTAGCAACCGTAGGTGACAATATATTTGATACACTCAAGAGAAATGAGTGGTCGGTCATGTGTGGCCGGGTTGCATGATGTTCTTGTTAAACCCAGTGTATTCCTCTCTGGAGATACACTATTGGCAGGTGATTCCATACCTTGTCATAGTCGGAATCCAATCTCCAATAAGCGCCTGGGGTTTTGATTGTGTACTACATATATGTGGAGCGTGAGTTGCAAGCGTTCCGCTAGATTGTTAATTACTTGTGATTAGACATTATTATAATATCAGAAAACTATTGATTTTGAAAATGTTTTGGGTTATCGTAAGGTAAAAACCGTCCGTGCTTATGTGTGGATCGGTCTTACGATTATCTTTTCTTTTGAAAAGGATTTTGAAAAGTTAAACCAAATGGTTGGAGTTTACTCACACTAGTCCCATGACTGACCCAGAGTTTATTTTGTTCGTTTTCCTTAAAATCTTGGGTGCCCAAACTTGTACGGACAGTCAAGTAGTCGGGATTTTACAGATATAATTGGAGGAGCTTGGAGCAGGATGCTTCAAAGCTAGATCTATATTGTTTATTTCCGCTATGATGTAGGTGTTGTACTCTAATATACAAATACGAATTTGTGTTTCAATGTTATTTTGTTTACTATATTTTATTCTTTCCGCTGTGAGATTCGTGTTACTCTGATGTTGTTTTCTTCTTCTTCTACTCTAATAGTTCTACCTTATCTGTTCTCACCCCCTAGCTTGTTTCTATTAATGATCAGGTATTTTCGATGTATGAATAGTCGACATCATGTTTTATGTCGATTTTCGGAGTCGAAAATCCTTGGGTCGTTACAGTGGTATCGGAGCTGAAGGTAAAGTAATTACCTTGGCTCTGTAGCGTAACTCGATAGAGATAGGTTTAGTAATTCCCTAGACTGAGTTTGAGTTTATATATATGAGAGCGTATTTGTTATTGATATAAAAATTGTTTTATATTATGGAGATTTATTGGTTGAGTTGTTTATAAATTCTGGTCGATCAGCTTAACCAACTGTATCGGTAGGGGTTCATAAACACTCGAAAACGATGAACCGACACAGTATGTTTTGAAAAGAGGGTAAATAAAATAATTTTACCCAAAATTATATTTTGATATAAAAGAAAGTATAAATATTTGAAGTATTATAGTATATTGGATGTGTTGGTTATTATTTTAATCGGGTAAGATTATCAATGAAAGGGTTATGTATATAACCAATCAGAATTCATATAAGTGTAATATATGGAGTCAGATGAATTAAATCTTAAATTAAAATCATAATTGGAATAAAAATTCCTAAAATTTGAAAAGTATGTGTAAATGGAATTGAATGGAATGTATGAGAATTTTAAAATCCTGGGAGATTTTAGATTGTTTACAAGCATTATGAAGGATATTTTGAAAGTGATTTTAAAATAAAGGTGTTTAAATATGGTTTTGAAATTGTTGTAGTATTGAACTCACTTCGATAAGCTAGAAAATAACCCTGATGATGATGGCCATATCATCAGTGTCATTTTTGAGTTACTAAGTGAAGGATTACGAAAAAGAGATTGTTTTGAGAAAAACAAGTTGTATTGAATCCCAAAAGGGAATAATTGATTTTTGGGAAAAGCAAAGTTGTTTAAAGCTCCCTTGAAAAAATTGTTTGAATTAAAAACAAATTAAATAGAAATTTGTGAAAGCAAGCTCAAATTGAATTGAAATCAGGAAAGTTGAAATTGAGTTGGATTAGAATAATATCGAGAAAAAATTGAATTATGAGATCGGAATTTAAAATGGAACCAGATTAGTGGAGTATAAGTTTGGAATCGAGAATGGAACTCGAGTTCGAAATGTTATTGGGTTGGTGAGCTAAAAGTTTGGAATCAAGAATGATACTTAAGATTGAGAATGGAATTTGGCTTGGATAAGTGAATGATCGTGTTGGAGATAGAAAGTTAGTTGAGTTTGATTGGATGACATTGGTATATGCTGATTTGGCAGCAGATAGGAATGATATAATGATATGCCCGATAAAAAGGTACATATTTATTTTTATATGAGTTTGGTGATTTATAAGCCAATTTAGCAAGCCGCTTGGCTATTTTCTTTTCTTTTGGGTTAGAGAAGGCCTAGAGAGGCGAGTTGTAGTTGTACCGATTGAGCCGTACAAAGGAGGTGCTGGCGAAATTTTTCAGAAATTTAGGGCGTCAGAAAATTATCAGAATTTTTGAAAATTTTCGTTAATAGAAATGAATTGATATTTTAGTTGAAATAAATTAATTCAAGTTGAAACTGAAATTTAAAAAGTAACAAATAATTTTTAACCTAGTTAATATGGCCTGTTTTCTACTTTAGCAATTTCGAGTACGAAATTATTTTAAGGGGGGAAGAATGTAACGACCCGTACATTTAGCAATATAATAATTAATTTATTTAATTATTTAAAATATGATTTAGAAATTTAAATGGTCGTTTAATTAAATAATATCGAATATTGAATCAATATAAATAATAGAATAATATATTTAATTCTGAAATAGTCGGAAATAGCGAATTGACAATATTGTGTGAATTGGACAATTTAACATACATAATTCAGCTTAGAGTTGAATTTTATTAACGAATTTATTTATAAATGTCATTTGAATGTATAGATTGTATTATAATTATAATCGAGCTTGAAATGGCGCGTCAGTTCGTAATTTGGCGATTCAAACTTTAATTGATATACAGAACCTATTTTAAATCGGATTTCTGTGAAACAAGAAACGTTCGGAGCTGGTGAAGTATATTTTTCTAATGGAAGAGAAAAATCGGGATTTCGTCGGGTAGATTTTGATTTATGTCCAAATCAAATTTTCAAAAAGTCGGTATGGAATTCCTCTATAATTTATAACGATTTATTTATATTTAAATAGATTTTCAATATAAATTGAATACTGATTTAACATTGGATTTGAACCATCGAGTTGTAAATTCAGTTAGAAATATTTTGGGGATGTATGGTATTCCACTGTGAATATATATATACAATAATATTAATTTATTAATATTTAATCTAATTATTTTTAAATAGATTTATTTTTAAATGGGTTTATTTAGAGCTTTCAAAATAGCCAGTTTTGCAAACGACTTCCATTTTTGACGAAACTAATTTTGTTGGATCCGGAATATTAAATTATTGTTATATTTCAATTTTCGTGATTTTTGGAGTAAGTATGTGGCCATACCGGATTTTTAATGTGAAAAACAATCAGTATTTTGATGGTTAAAAATACGCTGTGTGAGCAAACGGAGTCGGAATTTGACGAAACAATTTTCGTTGAGTCCATAATGTCAAACTCTAGCTGTAGTCAATTTCCATGATTTTTGGGTATCGTATGTGATCACAGGGATTTTTAATGATAAATACAAATAGCGTTTGATTAGAAATAAATAAAATAATGAATATTAAAATAATATTTCTTCTCTACAAATATCTCACTACCTCCCTGACCTTAACAATCTTTTTCTGCGTGGTCAAATGAGTATAGCCGCTAGTTTCTTCTTAAAACCATATGCTGTGAGTTTTAAAAATCCATATAAACTCGAATAAAATTCCATAAATCAGGAAACATCTGTATTTGGATGCAGCATCAATAGAGCTTCGATTCTATGTAAAAAGTATGGGGTTCGGTGAATTTTGTTTTCACTAGAAATATCTCAGCATGGTGCAGCAACGCCTAGGGTTTAGGATCTTGTGAAAAGGGGGATCAATGCAAGGTCTTGCTGATGTATTTGTGATCAGGGCATCGAGGAGGTTATGGTGTGTGAAACTCGTGGGTTTTAGTGACATTTTTGTATGCTACTTACTATAGTTATGCCATGGAAGGACATCAACGAATTGACCTAGGGAGGGGTCCGAGATATCTATAATGGGGAGGGAGAGGTTGCGTTTGGGAAGAGCGGTCTTTTTCGTGTATTTTGGGGTTGATCCGTGTGTATAACTGTCGATGGTGGTACTATGTAAGACGATCATTACCTGAGAAACCACGATGATGAAGATGAACTCGAGTTCTTCTTTGAGGGTATGATGTGAAGGAGGATTAGAAGAGGGAATGAATGGTGATTTTTGTTTGATTTGTAGTGGAGACGCGGAGGAGTTTGTGGCGGAGGAAAAGCCCTTGTTTTTGTGCCTGGAGCTCGAATGTCATCAGTGAAGAAGGGTTGTTTAGCAGGTTGGAGTGTTATGTGGGCCGGGCAGAGTGGAGCGGGCTGAAATGAAGTAGGTGAGGCCCAATGGAATTAAGTTTCCAAGTTTTTATTTAATTTAAAATATATTAAATTCGTAATATCATAACTTTATCATACGATATCAGAATTGGACGAAACAAGATCCATTAGGATTGTATGGGTGTAGGCTTCACAATGAAACTGGTTTGGAGTGATTAGATCGTCTCAATTTATGGAGAAATAAAACGCCTGAACCAGTCCGACGATTGAATATCATTATTTAACGATAACCAACCAAGGTGAGTAAAACTCACTAACTCTATCAATTTATATTTTTATAAATATAATTTAGTAATGATAATTGATGATTTATTGTTGTGTGATGATTGTTTGGTTGAATTGTTGATTGATGGTTGAAATTACAGTTAAACGATATACACACCTATCGTTAACAAAACATTAATTCTATTTGTCAGAATAGTACATATTGAACAGAAATTGTTGTGAATTATATTGTGTAACTTCTGTGGATGCAGGGAAACAGGTCGGAGGGATCCAACTGGATTCCTCAACATTTATTTTACTATTTCCGTATATTATGATATACGATGTGATATATAATATGTTGTTGATTATGTGTGTTTGGATGATGATTGATCCCTTTGATTAGGTATTTTAATACCATAAGTGATACTGGAAAGTAAAAAAGGAATTTTCAAGGTGTATTTTGAGAATAAAATATTTATATAAAATCAATGGATTTTATATAAAAGGTAATATTTGAGAAATAAATAAAATTAGCAAAGGGATTATTTGTAAAATAAATAGAATTATATATATGGAATATTTATATAAAATAAATAGAATTGTATAAATGAAATATTTGTAAAACAAATAGAAATAGAAATATATGTAAACCAAATAGAAAAGGAAATATTTATAAAATGAATAGGATAATTATAAAAGGAAATATTTATATGAAATAAATAGGAATTATAAAAGGAAGTATTTGTAAAATGAATAAAATTTTGTAAAAGAAAATAAGTGGAAAATAAATATGAAATGGAAATCTGTTTTAACAGATAAATGGAAAAGATTTATTTAAAGTAGAATTAAATAGAAATCTGTTTTAACAGATAAAATTGAGAAGAATAATTTATAAACGATGTTTGTAAGTTAAGGAAAATATTTATCATCGGATAGATAAAAATAAAAGTCTGAATTTATATAGAGAAGTAGAAATCGGTTTTTGACACCGATATTTCAAATAGAATGTGAACTCAGCATTTATAAAGGGAATTATAAATACGATTTAAGTGTTAGAAACAAAAAGGAGATTTCGTATGAATAATCCTATAAATAGAAGTATAAATAGAATTTGGGAAATGGGATATTATTTTAAAATACGAAATCAAACTTAAGGGATTATATAAAAGGAATATTTTCACATTCGATGTGAGTAATGGATTAAAATGAATATTTTAT
The DNA here is from genome assembly GCA_030737875.1 of Allium sativum. NCBI lineage: Eukaryota > Viridiplantae > Streptophyta > Magnoliopsida > Asparagales > Amaryllidaceae > Allium > Allium sativum. Next base: position 1,032,068,992 of record CM060916.1, on the reverse strand, counting down.
AAATTAAAACATTTATAAAGGAAAATTGGGTTTTGAAATAGGAATTCAAATGGGAATTCGAATAAGATAGGAATTAGAGTTAATGAATTAGAGTTAAGCAACAAGAGATAATTGAATATTATTTATTCGAATAGAGTTAATTGAATATTAGTTAATCGATTAGAGTTGTTTGAATTAGAGTTAATCAAATAGAATTAATCAAATATTAGTTATTCAAATTAGAGTAAAGCGAATATTAGTTATTTGAATTAGAATTAATCGTCGAATATTGGTTATTAGAATAGAGTTAATTGAATATTAGTTATTCGAATAAAGTTAATCGAATATAGTTATTCGAAGAGAAGAGTTATCAAATAAAGTTATTCGAAGAAGAGATTATCGAATATAGTTTATTCGAAGAAAGACAGATTATCGAATATAGTTATTTGAAGAAGAGTTATCGAATATAGTTTATTTGAAGGAGAGTTATCGAATATAGTTTATTCGAAAAAGTGCTATCGAATATAGTTATTTGGAAGAGAGTTGTCGAATAGAGATTATTCGAGAGAGAATTATACATTGGGATTCGACTATATCGAATGTAGGAAAGTATTATTTACTTTCCGATTTTTAATCAAGATTTATTTATTTATTTATAAATAAATCGTTATTTAGTTATTTGTTTAAATTAAGAAATAAAGTTTTATTTTAGTTATTATATATATATCAGAAGTATGGGATTATAAGAATATTGTTATAATCAAATGATTTCTGTAAAAGAAGTGATTCATAAATAGAATCCAAGAGTTACGTAAGGAAGGTTGTTAAAGATTTAAAGGGTGAACATTTTATATTTCGAAGTTAAAAATGTTGTTCAGTTAAGGTCTGAGAGGTAGTTATACCCAACTTGATCAACTTCGTTTTAACTAAGGAATGGTTAAGGTTCGATAGTGAAGGTTAGTTAATTGAATTTAGTTAATAAGTGTTAATGGTTCGAGTCGGCATAGCGGTGTTTTATTTAAACGTCTGTTTAAATCCAATGAAGGAGTTTTGGAAATGTTTTCCAAATAAGAATCAGAAATGTTGCGAATATAGAATATAAGAAATGAGAGTAAATATGAGAATGTTCAATAACATATATTTACTAAATTTAGAAAATAAGAATTTACGAATATATGGGATCAGAAATGGGGAAATGTACAATTGAATGGAAAATTAAATTAAAGGGGATCCGTGTTGATTGATGATTTAGTCGGTAAGATTTCCATTTAGAAATACGACCATTATTTGTACACATGTTTTCCTTTCATAGTTAAATCACCGACTATCAAAGTTTTGACCATTTTCCGTTGTCAATATGGAGAGACCGGGATCAGATTCATTTTCTGAAAACCACTCCGTATGGGCATTAGCGTTGCGAATCAAATATGATGAAGATAATTGAAGAAGAAGTTGTGCAAGGGCTGTTCTGGCGATCCTAGGTAGAAATTGCCTAAGATGGATTTACAGAATAGTGCCTTTGGTTTATCCAAACCCAGGACAACTTGAATGGACGAATGTCTGACAGAGTATATCTAATAGATCACGTAAGCTGATCTCTTCAAACGTATTTACATTTGGTGGCGGAGAAATTCGTTTCTCTTAGCTTTATACCCATGGTATTTTTGGGGAAATCAATTGGTGATGTGGCGGGTATGACGATGTGGCATTCAAAGTAAATTGGAGGTGTGATCTGTCAAAAGATACGTATAACCTCAAGCCTCATCAAGCGAGAAATGACAAAAATCTGGCAGGCAGCATGGCTAAGTGGGTCGCCCCCATTACGATGTATTGTCACCATCTAGAGAATATTCATATTTGTTACTTCTTTTGGCTTCTTTATCTCCCGGGAACGGTTATGTTGCTAGCAACCGTAGGTGACAATATATTCGATACACTCAAGAGAAATGAGTGATCGGTCATGCGTGGCCGGGTTGCAAGACATTCTTGTTGAACCCAGTGTATTCCTGTAATAACCCGGAAATCCAAGCCAATTTAAAATTTTTATTTTGGCAATTTAACGAATTTTGATTATTTAAAATGAATTATTTTAAATAATAACGACGAGAAATTTATTTTGAATAGAATTCGAACATATATATTTATTCTAATCGTCGTTAGAATATAAATATTTATTTATAATTATAAAAGGAATAGAAAATGGCGCGGTAGTTCGATAATTCGATTTCAATGTTCAAATGAATGTACCGGGTGCAAATTAAACCTGATTTTAGTGAAACCGAAAATATTTGAATCTATTTAAGAATATCTTTCCAACGAATCCGAAAAATTGAAATTTCATAGCGGGGATCAAAGGTTATGTCCAATTGAAAATTCAGAATAGTCGCTATGGAATTCTAGCCCGTGAAAATGGCCATTTTGCAAACGACCTCGGTTTTCGACGAAACTACTTTTGTTGGATCCGTGATGTCAAGTTATTGCTAGGTTTCAAATTTCATAATTTTTCGAATCAATATGTGAGCGTGGCAAAGGAAAACGCGTTTGACCAGTTTTAGTCGATTTTAATCGACTCGAAAATGGCCATTTTTCAAACGGTCACAGAATTCGATGAAACTAGTTTTGTTAGGACCGTATCGTCAATACGAAGCTAGAAAATATTTTTTGGGAATTTTTAGAAGCCGTATGTGGCCCCGATAAATTTAAAAGTGCGTTTAAATTGAATATATATAAAGAATTATACTCTAAATTCAACGGAAACTGATTCAAACAGTCGAATTGGCCTACGATACATATCCCATTATGTTCGGAACGGGGGTAATATGCTAGGGACGACAGTCGGTGGGCTTGATTTCGAGTTCGTGTTAAAAAGTTACCTTTTTTGAAATTTTAAAATAAATTAAATATATATTTATATAAAACACCCCCTATCTTCTCATACCCGGAGTCAACCCCTCCCTTCCTCCTTAACTCCCCCGTCGATTTACAGATCAAAAGAAATAGAACAAAATAAACCCACCAACGACCGCTCCTCCACCCCCCCGACTGACGTCGCACCCCCCTCCCGAGCCCCGTCCTCCTCCTCCGCTCCTCCCCCACCTCCTGCGGGCCCGTCGCAAACCCCAAAGCCTTCCCCGACGCAAGGAACCGCCGCAACATCCCCTGCGCCAACGCCACCGCCTCCTCAACCCCACCGCACCCCACTCCACCTCAACGAGCTCACGCGCAGCACCACCCTCCTCGCGCCCGATCCTCTCTTTCCCCTTCCTCTTCTAAAATACAGCGACCCTCCTCCCCTCCAGTGACGCGCAGGCCTCCCCCTTTTTCTGAAAACAAAGACTGATGAACCCGGTGAGCTTTTGCTTACCTTATTTACTTTATTTTATTTCTATTTTAAATCTGAAATTAAAGTGGTGATTCTTATATGGGAAATCTGAAAATAAAAATGCAAGTTTGGATAGGGAAAATATGGTCTTTTGCTTATGGGAAGATTATATTTTTATTACCAATAAAGATTTGATTTTAATAACGATAAAAATGTGATTTTTATCTATGTAGAGTATTAAAAATATAATTTTTATATTATAGAAAGGTTAAAAATATAATTTTTATATTATAGAAAGGTTAAAAATATATTTTTTATATTATAGAAAGATTAAAAGTATAATTTTTATATAAGCAAGAAGGTTAAAAATATAATTTTTATATAAGAAAGAAGTTAAAAATATAATTTTTATATAAGCAAGAAGTTAAAAATATAATTTTTATATAAGCAAGAAGTTAAAAATATAATTTTTATATAAGTAGGATAATAAAAATTTGATTTTTATCAGATGTGAAAATCAAAAATATAGTTTTTATAAGGTAGAGAATATAAAAATACGATTTTTATATATATAGTGAAATAAAAATCTGATTTTTATTATATGTATAGTGATATAAAAATGTGATTTTTTTTATCCATGGAGTGATAATATAAAAATGTGATTTTTATATATGTAGTTGATACGGACGACAAAAGTAACAAAAGGCGAGCTCGACGAAGATTTCTACATAAGAAGAGTCGTGGCGTTTGGTTTAGCTAATCGGTGAGAACTCCTCACCTTTAATTTATTTCTAGTTTTAAATATATGCTAGGATGCAGACGGTGTTTAGTAGCACCCGACACCCATCGTCCACAGACCATGGACGGCTTGTATGCTTGTTTGTTTGATTTTGATGTGTAGTTGATTGTGTGATGTGATGTGAAATGAAATAAAATATTTATATAGTTAAAAATATTTTATAGTTAAAAATAGAATTTTTAACGTGTATTTAAAATGAAATAAATATAAACAAATCGAAGGATTTGTTTATATACACACATTTGACTGATATTGAGTGGGACGATAAATTTTACACATCGCCCAACTGCACAAATAAAATCTGTGTTTGATTGTTTGAAAACCCCACACGGGTATTGGGATGATATATGACATACACTAGTCCCAATAATTAGCTGTATGTCGATCGATTGATTGACAGGCTGTTATAAGCGTTAAATATTTATATTTGATGCTTATACAGTGTAGATCGCACTCCGGATGATGGTTGATTATTTATCGTAGTTATTTTATACATGTGTTGTAGAAAATCCATATAATTAACATTATATGGTAATTGATTGGGCCTCATTCCAGTTTTAAAATAGAATATTTGAAATAGAATATTTGAAATAGAATATTTGAATAGAAATATTTGAAATAGAATATTTGAAATAGAATATTTGAAATAGAATATTTGAATAGAAATATTTGAAATAGAAATATTTGAAAATAGAAATATATGAAGCCGTGTTGATTAGATTTACGTCATTTTGACGTGAACGATATTTATATCGATTTTATTCATTTTATAATGAATATAGAAAGTGATTTCAAAATCTGATATTTTGAAATGAATTGAATTCGAATTGAAATTGAATAGAAATGAATTCTAATTGAAATTGAATTAATTTGAAATTCAAATTGAATTGAAAACGAACTGAAATTGAATTAAAAATTGATTTGAATTGAAATCAATTTGAAATGAATTTAAAACGAATTTGTAAGGGAAAATTCAATTTTGATTTGAATTTGAAATAAAAGTTGAAATCGTTTTGAAAACGAATTTAAAACAATTTATAAAATACGTTTTGAAAGGAAATCGACGAAATATATATAATATATATTATATATATAATGGCCTGAATAGAACGCGCCGCGCCGCGGTAGTTCGCGAATTTCGACTATTGACTTCGAATGGATATTACGGGAGATCCGACCGTCGGATTCTCCTAAAACCGGAACCATTGGGTTCGTATCAAAAAGAGCTTTCTAATGAATATTAGAAATATAACGGTTGGATTTGGAATTATGTCCAAATCAAATTCGGAAAAGGTCGTTTTAAGTGCAGTTCGATGGCCGTTGATGGAAAGAGACTGTACGGGCCTTGATAAAATTATTAAAAATAGTAATAATTTGTGTAAAATCATAAGAAATGATTTGGGAAGAATTGGGACGAAAAACTCCATATTTGAAAAGATAAAAATAGATTTTTATCGAAATGAACTAGTTTTGAACTAGAATTATAATTCTATTTATTTTTAAATAAATAAATTGAATTTGAAAAGGGTTTCAAAAGTAGCCAGAATTTCCAATAATTGAATTGGAATGGATTTGAATCGAAATTTTCTTTGGAATATTTCGATGTTGGATTTCGTGATTATACAGATAACGTTATGGAAATTTGAAAGATATATATATCGTTATTTTCAATACGATATTTGTTGGTCGTAGAATTTGATATTGAATATAAGCCGATATATTTTCTATTCAGAGCCTTGTATTTAATATCAAATGTGATTTGGGTTTGTCGTGAATGATGTCTTCATTAACATCGTTCTTAAACCCAGTTGAGAAAAAGATTAAATCTTTTTATTTAGATTTAATGAAGTTTACCAATTAAATAATATTTAATTGGAATTGAATTGAAATTGATTTTTGGGTTTATCGTGAATGGTGTTTTAAATAACACTTGTTCTTTAACCCGATAATTAATGGAATGTTATTTTGGGTTGTCGTGAACGATATCTTCAATAATACTATTCTTAGACCCAAAGGAGTTAAGAAAATCAGAAACTAACTGGAGATTTGGTAAGTTGAATGGTTTCTGGGGTATTGATCTGATGTTGGTTTCGGCCTTCGGGGTTAATACTTAAGGAATTGCTCACTTGCTAATTTACGGTTAGGTACTGATTGAAATGTGATGTGATTTTGGGGTTTATCGTGAACCGTGTTTTAAATGACACTGATTCTTTAACCCAGTCAAAGATTAAAACTAAGTGGAGTTTTAATGAATCTTTAATTAGATTGAAAAGATCGAGAATGGAGTATCACCAGTTTTGCTCCAGGCGATAGTTAAATCTTTAATTAGATTTGACCGTGAAATGGTAATTGAATTTACCGATAACACCGTGGTGTTAGATATGAAGTATTACCAGTTTTACTTCATGGGATGAATAGGTTGGGATTGGGAAATAAAATAAATGATTACTTCGGTGTGGTTCGTTGATCCCGACTAGTTTGATTTGATATTAAAAAGGAGATTAAAGAATAAATTTAAAAGAATTTATCTTTGATAAAATTAATGGGAACCTTTCCCTAAGAAAGTGAAATTTTGAAACTAACTGTAGGTTAGCTAAGATGAATGGTTTCCTGGGTATTGATCTGATGTTGGTTTCGAACTTCGGGGTTAATATTTGGGGAATTATTCTCTTGCTAATTTACGGTTAGTGACTGATGAATTGGAAAGAGGCGTATGTTGTGTTTGTGTAACACTTGTTTATTATATACGCGAGTTATTCGGAAAGACCGGGTTTATCCCATTCTGAATAACTGGTTCGACGTGATGTCGAGGATGAAGACGGAGGTCTTCAGGTCGTTTGGGTGATTACTGATGATCTTGATTGGGCCGTACACCCAAGAGGAGGGAATCAATTAGTGGTCGTCCAGACGTGCTTGGAGATCGATGGATATGCGAGGTACTAGGTGCCTCCGGTTTCGCTCAGACCCAGAACGGACTCGTAAATGGACTGTGTGTCTGACATTGGATATCGTTCTGTGTGATTGATGGATATCGGTTGCATGGAGTGGTTTGCCTGTGTGGCATGCTAAGATGCAAATGATCAAGGCTTCTGTTGAAAAGCAGAGTCTTGTGGTTGATGATCAAAGCACGCCCTGTGTGGCATAGCTTTGTGTAGCGTTGATTCGCGAGCCTCACACCCCGGTTGTGAACCAGAAACGGGAGAAGGACCTCAGGGAGGGCATGCGTTTCTTTCTAGCTAGAAGTGGCGTCAGTGGTTTTACACGCCCTGACGAGTTTGACTTATGCGGTTGTTGCTGTTGCGAGGCACCTCGGTTATATCGGTCGATCCGGGACCGATGGAGTCATTCGTTGGCTCATTGATACCCCATAGGGTGGGGAAACACAGTGTTCAGGCATTTTAATCCACATCGGTGGACCGGCCCTAACGATCTAAAGGCTTGACTGAGTACTTGCTTGAGACACAGGCTAGAGCGTCTCGAATTCGGTGGAGGACGATCCCTTGCCTCAGTTTACAGATGGAAATCCAATTTCCAAATACGTGATTTTGCGGTTTTAATTGTAGAACTAGTATGGCGACATGATATATGGTACCTATGCCGCCTATGATTGATACTTATGATTTGAATTTGTTTTGACACTATACACTTATAGTAATAATAAAAGATGAAATTTAGCGTATCAAGCATTCTTTGGCTATTATAAGGTAAAACCCTATCCTCCGGCTTGCGTTGCATTGTGTGATGGGACCTGGGTCTTATAATAGCTTCATTTTTCTTTATTTAGCATTGCGCTGTTGTTTTATGCACTGGTATTCTTTGGAGGAAACCCGTTCCGTGTTATACCGCGTGGTCCCTTGATTTACCTGACTTTAAAATAAAGATTAATAACTGTTTTAGTTCTCACACCAGTCACATGACTGACCTGGAGTTTATTGTTTTAACCTAAACTCTAGGTGCCCTTATTTTTACACGGGCAGCTAGTAGTTTTGGTTTTGCAGATTTATATTCACAGGATCCTGATTTACAGCTGGAACGATACTCGGAAAGCTCTGTATCCGTGTATTACTTCTTGTTATGTATTGTGTTATTTTTCCGCTGCGATGTATTTAAATGTAATTTAAATCTCTGATATTTCCTTTATATTATTTGTTTATACTTTGTATATTCTTGTATTCTGATGGGATTGTTGTAATATACAATGAAATGTTCTTCCGTCTGCGTTCCTTTGTGTGTTGTTCTCGAAGTATCCGGGCTTTCCTTACCGGGGAAGTTACGGGTGCTTACAGTTGGTATCAGAGCTTTGGTTTACAGAGCTCGGAGAACAAGACACGTTAGAACCAAACGAAAGAATTCATCAGAAATTGGATTAGTAATATCCAATGGGATTGACTCGTTAGAGATGGGATCAGTAGTATCCTAGAACGAGTGTGAAGAGTAGTATTTTGAAAAATTAAATTGAAAACAAATTTTTGTTTTGAGAATTTAAATCAATTATACGTATTTGAATATTTATTTATATTGAATTTGGACAGTCCAGTATATAAAGATTTTGCATATACATCTAATCCACGTGTATTCGAAGTTTTAATATACTAGATAGATATATAATCACACTCTAGTCGCTCGGAGATGGTTCTGATGATCGCTATAGTTCGAACATCATCAGAATTATATTCGAGTTTCGAAGGTGTGATATTTATATATTTCCAATTGACTGGTGTGAGAACCAAAATTAGAAAGGGTCTATTGTTGTGGTTTGGCATCAAAAATGTGATTTTGACTATATATCAAAGTTATGAATTTGAAACGTTAATCAACTAATTCATTGCTGATTGTGTTGTTTGATTATTGTCTGATTAATTAAATGTTGAACCATTTAGCCAAATTGTACCAAATATTGAATTGTATTGAAAATTAGTCGCATTTGCATGCAAATACATGTACTTACATTGAACAGGTCATAGCAAGGAGGCTAGAGCAGAAGAATAAAATTGTTTGCCCGACAAATAGGTACATGTTTACCATAATTTACTGTTTTGTTTGGGTGATGATGATTTTATGAGCCGATTGGATTTTTCTTTTTTCTTTTGGATTGAAGAAGGCCATGGGAGGCTATATGAAATATCCTGAAGTCCCCGGTGCAGGGGAGGTTATGGCGAAATTTTTCGAAAATTTAGGGTGTTAGCCAAATTTTTGAAAAATTTGAAAAGTTCTTAGAAACTCAAAAGTTGAAGAACTTAAGCCGTAAAGAAAATAATGAAAGTTGAGTTGATTAGTTAAACAACTTTTGGCTTTGTTCCTTTTCGGGGACGAAAAGTTTTAAGTGGGGTAGATTGTAATAAGCCGGAAATCCGAGCCAATTTAAAATTTTTATTTTGGCGATTTTAGCGAATTTTGAATATTTAAAATGACTTATTTTAAATAATAACGACGAGAAATTTATTTTGAATAGAATTCGAACATATATATTTATTCGAATCGTCGTTAGAATATAAATATTTATTTATAATTATAAAAGGAATAGAAAATTGCGCGATAGTTCGATAATTCGATTTCAAAGTTCAAATGAATGTACCGGGTGCAAATTAAACCGGATTTTAGTGAAACCGAAAAAATTTGAATCTATTTGAGAATATCTTTCCAACAAATCCGAAAAATTGAAATTTCATAGTGGGGATCAAAGGTTATGTCCAATTGAAAATTCAGAATAGTCGCTATGGAATTCTGGCCCGTGAAAATGGCCATTTTGCGAACGACCTCGGTTTTCGACGAAACTACTTTTGTTGGATCCGTGATGTCAAGTTATTGCTAGGTTTCAAATTTCATAATTTTTCGAATCAATATGTGAGCATGGCAAAGGAAAACGCGTTTGACCAGTTTTAGTCGATTTTAATCGACTGGAAAATGGCCATTTTTCAAACGGTCACATAATTCGACGAAACTAGTTTTGTTAGGACCGAATCGTCAATACGAAGCTAGAAAATATTTTTTGGGAATTTTTAGAAGCCGTATGTGGCCCCGGTAAATTGAAAAGTGCATTTAAATTGAATATATATAAAGAATTATACTTTAAATTCAACGGAAACTGATTCAAACAGTCGAATTGGCCTACGATACATATCCCATTGTGTTCGGAATGGGGGTAATATGCTAGGGACGACAGTCGGTGGGCTTGATTTCGAGTTCGTGTTAAAAAGTTACCTTTTTTGAAATTTTAAAATAAATTAAATATATATTTATATAAAACACATCCTATCTTCTCATACCCGAAGTCAACCCCTCCCTTCCTCATCTCCCCCGTCGATTTACAGATCAAAAGAAGAAGAAGAAACCACCAACGACCGCTCCTCCACCCCCCCCCCCCCCCCGACTGACGTCGCACCCCCCTCCCGAGCCCCTTCCTCCTCCTCCGCTCCTCCCCCCACCTCCTGCGGGCCCGTCGCAAACCCCAAAGCCTTCCCCGATGCAAGGAACCGCCGCAACATCCCCTGCTCCAACGCCACTGCCTCCTCAACCTCACCGCACCCCACTCCACCTCAACGAGCTCACGCGTAGCACCACCCTCCTCGCGCCCGATCCTCACTTCCCCCTTCCTCTTCTAAAATACAGCGATCCTCCTCCCCTCCAGTGATGCGCAGGCCTCCCCCTTTTTCTGAAAACAAAGACTGATGAACCCGGTGAGCTTTTGCTTACCTTATTTACTTTATTTTATTTCTATTTTAAATCTGAAATTAAAGTGGTGATTCTTATATGGGAAATCTGAAAATAAAAATGCAAGTTTTAATAGGGAAAATGTGGTCTTTTGCTTATGGGAAGATTATATTTTTATTACCAAAAAAGATTTGATTTTAATAACGATAAAAATGTGATTTTTATCTATGTAGAGTATTAAAAATATAATTTTTATATTATAGAAAGGTTAAAAATATAATTTTTATATTATAGAAAGGTAAAAAATATAATTTTTATATAAGCAAGAACGTTAAAAATATAATTTTTATATAAGCAAAAAGTTAAAAATATAATTTTTATATAAGCAAGAAGTTAAAAATATAATTTTTATATAAGTAGGATAATAAAAATATGATTTTTATTAGATGTGAAGATCAAATATATAATTTTTATAAGGTAGAGAATATAAAAATACGATTTTTATATACATAGTGCAATAAAAATCTGATTTTCATTATATGTATAGTGATATAAAAATGTGATTTTTTTTTATCCATGGAGTGATAATATAAAAATGTGATTTTTATATATGTAGTGGATACGGACGACGAAACTAACAAAAGGCGAGCGCGATGAAGATTTCTACATAAGAAGAGTCGTGGCGTTTGGTTTAGCTAATCAGTGAGAACTCCTCACCTTTAATTTATTTCTAGTTTGAAATATATGCTAGGATGCAGACGGTGTTTAGTAGCACCCGACACCCGTCGTCCACAGACCATGGACGGCTTGTATGCTTGTTTGTTTGATTTTGATGTGTAGTTGATTGTGTGATGTGATGTGAAATGAAATAAAATATTTATATAGTTAAAAATATTTTACAGTTGAAAATAGAATTTTTAACGTGTATTTAAAATGAAATAAATATAAACAAATCGAAGGATTTGTTTATATACACATATTTGACTGATATTGAGTGGGACGATAAATTTTACACATCACCCAACTGCACAAATAAAATCTGTGTTTGATTGTTTGAAAACCCCACACGGGTATTGGGATGATATATGACATACACTAGTCCAAATAATTATCTGTATGTCGATCGATTGATTGACAGGCTGTTATAAGCATTAAATATTTATATTTGATGCTTATACAGTGTAGATCGCACTCTGGATGATGGTTGATTATTTATCGTTGTTATTTTATACATGTGTTGTAGAAAATCCATATAATTAACATTATATGGTAATTGATTGGGCCTCATTCCAGTTTTAAAATAGAATATTTGAATAGAAATATTTGAAATAGAATATTTGAAATAGAATATTTGAATAGAAATACTTGAAATAGGAATATTTGAAAATAGAAATATATGAAGCCGTGTTGATTAGATTTACGCCATTTTGACGTGAACGATATTTATATCAATTTTATTCATTTTATAATGAATATCGAAAGTGATTTCAAAATCTTGTATTTTAAAATGAATTGAATTCGAATTGAAATTGAATAGAAATGAATTCGAATTGAAATTGAATTAATTTGAAATTCAAATTGAATTGAAAACGAACTGAAATTGAATTAAAAATCGATTTGAATTGAAATCAAATAGAAATGAATTTAAAACGAATTTGTAAGGGAAAATTCAATTTTGATTTGAATTTGAAATAGAAGTTGAAATCGTTTTGAAAACGAATTTAAAACGATTTATAAAATACGTTTTGAAAGGAAATCGACGAAATATATATAATATATATATTATATATATAATGGCCTGAATAGAACGCGCCGCGCCGCGGTAGTTCGCGAATTTCGACCATTGACTTCGAAAGGATATTGCGGGAGATCCGACCGTCGGATTCTCCTAAAACCGGAACTGTTGGGTTCGTATCGAAAAGAGCTTTCTAATGAATATTAGAAATTATAAATCTAACGGATGGATTTGGAATTATGTCCAAATCAAATTCGGAAAAGGTCGCTGTAAGTGCAGTTCGATGGCCGTTGATGGAAATCGACTGTACGGGCCTTGATAAAATTATTAGAAATAGTAATAATTTGTGTAAAATCGTAAGAAATGATTTGGGAAGAATTCGGATGAAAAACTCCATATTTGAAAAGATAAAAATAGTTTTTTATCGAAATGAACTAGTTTTGAACTAGAATTATAATTCTATTTATTTTTAAATAAATAAATTGAATTTGAACAGGGTTTTAAAAGTAGCCAGAATTTCCAATAATTGAATTGGAATGGATTTGAATCGAAATTTTCTTTGGAATATTTTGATGTTGGATTTCGTGATTATACAGATAACGTTATGGAAATTTGAAAGATATATATATATATCGTTATTTCCAATATAATATTTGTTGGTCATAGAATTTGATATTGAATATAAGCCGATATATTTTCTATTCAGAGCCTTGTATTTAATATCAAATGTGATTTAGGTTTGTCGTGAATGATGTCTTCATTAACACTGTTCTTAAACCTAGTTGAGAAAAAGATTAAATCTTTTTATTTAGATTTAATGAAGTGTACCAATTAAATAATATTTAATTGGAATTGAATGAAATTGATTTTTGGATTTATCGTGAATGGTGTTTTAAATAACACTTGTTCTTTAACCCGATAATTAATGGAATGTGATTTTGGGTTGTCGTGAACGATATCTTCAATAATACTATTCTTAGACCCAAAGGAGTTAAGAAAATCAGAAACTAACTGGAGATTTGGTAAGTTGAATGGTTTCTGGGGTATTGATCTGATGTTGGTTTCGGCCTTCGGGGTTAATACTTAGGGAATTGCTCACTTGCTAATTTACGGTTAGGGACTGATTGAAATGTGATGTGATTTTGGGGTTTATCGTGAACCATGTTTTAAATGACACTGATTCTTTAACCCAGTCAAAGATTAAAACTATGTGAAGTTTTAATGAATCTTTAATTAGATTGAAAAGATCGAGAATGGAGTATCACCAGTTTTGCTCCAGGCGATAGTTAAATCTTTAATTAGATTTGAACGTGAAATGGTAATTGAATTTACCGATAACACCGTGGTGTTAGATATGAAGTATTACTAGTTTTACTTCATGGGATGAATAGGTTGGGAATGGGAAATAAAATAAATGATTACTTCGTTGTGGTTCGCTGATCCCGACTAGTTTGATTTGATATTCAAAAGGAGATTAAAGAATAAATTTAAAAGAATTTATCTTTGATAAAATTAATGGGAACCTTTCCCTAAGAAAGTAAAATTTAGAAACTAACTGTAGGTTAGCTAAGATGAATGGTTTCCTGGGTATTGATCTGATGTTGGTTTCGGCCTTCGGGGTTAATATTTGGGGAATTATTCTCCTTCTAATTTACGGTTAGTGACTGAGGAATTGGAAAGAGGCGTATGTTGTGTTTGTGTAACACTTGTTTATTATATACATGAGTTATTCAGAAAGACCGGATTTATCCCATTCTGAATAACTGATTCGACGTGATGTCGAGGATGAAGACGGTGGTCGAAGACCGGAGGTCTTCACGTCGTTTGGGTGATTAATGATGATCTTGATTGGTCCGTACACCCAAGAGGAGGGAATCAGTTAGTGGTCATCCAGACGTACTTGGAGATCGATGGATATGCGAGGTACTAGGTGCCTCCGGTTTCGTTCAGACCCAGAATGGACTCGTAAATGGACTGTGTGTCTGACATTGGATATCATTCTGTGTGATTGATGGATATCGGTTGCATGGAGTGGTTTGCCTGTGTGGCATGCTAAGATGCAAATGATCAAGGCTTCTGTTGAAAAGCAGAGTCTTGTAGTTGATGATCAAAGCACGGCATGTGTGGCATAGCTTTGTGTAGCATTGATTCGCGAGCCTCACACCCCGGTTGTGAACCAGAAACGGGAGAAGGACCTCAGGGAGGGCATGCGTTTCTTTCTAGTTAGAAGTGGCGTCAGTGGTTTTACACGCCCTGACGAGTTTGACTTATGTGGTTGTTGCGGTTGCGAGGCGCCTCGGTTATATCGGTCGATCCGGGACCGATGGAGTCATTCGTTGGCTCATTGACACCCCATAGGGTGGGGAAACGCAGTGTTCAGGCATTTTAATCCACATCAGTGGACCGACCCTGACGATCTAAAGGCTTGACTGAGTACTTGCCAGAGACACGAGCTAGAGCGTCTCGAATTCGGTGGAGGACGATCCCTTGCCTCAGTTCACAGATGGAAATCCAATTTCCAAATACGTGATTTTGCGGTTTTAATTATAGAACTAGTATGGTGACATGATATATGGTACCCATGTCGCCTATGATTGATACTTATGATTTGAAATTGTTTTGACACTATACACTTATAGTAATAATAAAAGATGAAATTTAGCGTATCAAGCATTCTTTGGCTATTATAAGGTAAAACCCTATCCTCCGGCTTGCGTTGCATTGTGTGATGGGACCTGGGTCTTATAATAGCTTCATTTTTCTTTATTTAGCATTGCGCTGTTGTTTTATGCACTGGTATTCTTGGGAGGAAACCCGTTCCGTGTTCTACGGCATGGTCTCTTGATTTACCTGACTTTAAAATAAAGATTAATAACTGTTTTAGTTCTCAGGCCAGTCACATGACTGACCTGGAGTTTATTGTTTTAACCTAAACTCTGGGTGCCCTTATTTTGACACGGGCAGCTAGTAGTTTTGGTTTTGCAGATTTATATTCACAAGATCCTGATTTATAGCTGGAACGATACTCGGAAAGCTCTGTATCCGTGTATTACTTCTAGTTGTGTATTGTAGTATTTTTCCGCTGCAATGTATTTAAATGTAATTTAAATCTCTGACATTTCCTATATATTATTTGTTTATACTTTGTATATTCTTGTATTCTGATGGGATTGTTGTAATATACAATGAAATGTTCTTCCATCTGCGTTCCTTTGTGTGTTGTTCTCGAAGTATCCAGGCTTTCCTTACCGAGGAAGTTACGGGTTCTTACAATTCCTCTCTAGAGATACACAATTGGCAGGTGGTTCCATACCTTGTCATCGTCGAAATCCAACCTCCAATAAGCGCCTGCGGTTTTGATTGTATACTATATATATGTGGAGCGTGAGATGCAAGCATTCTACTAGATTGTTAATTACTTGTGATTAGACATTATTATAATATCAGAAAACTATTGATTTTGAAAAGGTTTTAGGTTAACCTAAGGTAAAAACCATCCGTATTTATGTGTCGATCGGTCTTACGATTATCTTTTCTTTTGAAAAGGATTTTGAAAAGTTAAACAAAATGGTTTGAGTTCACTCACACCAGTCCCATGAATTATCCAGAGTTTATTTTGTTGGTTTTCCCTGAACTCTTGGGTGCCCAAACTTGTACGGGCAGTCAAGTAGTCGGGATTTTACAGATATACTTGGAGGAGCTTGGAGGAGGAGGCTTCAATGCTAGATCTATATTGTTTATTTCCGCTGTGATGTAAGTGTTGTACTTTAATATACAAATACGAATTTGTGTTTCAATGTTATTTTGTATACTATGTTTTATTCGTTCCGCTGTAAGATTCGTATTATTCTGATGTTGTTGTGTTCTTCTTCTTCTTCTTCTTCTATTCTAGTATTTCTACCTTATCTATTCTCACCCTCTAACTTCTTTCTATTAATGATCCGGTATTTCCGATGACTGAGTAATCGACATCGTGTTTTATGTTGATTTTTGGAGTCGAAAATCCCCGGGTCGTTACATTTATAATATAAATAAATGATTATAAATTATAAAGGAATTCCATAACGACTTTTCGAAAATTTGATTTGAACATAACTCACAATCTACATGAAAAAATCTTGAGTTTTCTCTTCCATTAGAAAAATATACTTCACCATCTCCGAACGTTTCTTGTTTCACAGAAATCCGACTTAAAACGGATTCTGTATATTCTTTCAAAGTTCGAATCGCCAAATTACGAACTACCGCGCCATTTCTAGCTCGATTATAATTATAATATAAATTACACGTTCAACTGACATTTATAAATAAATTCGTTAATATAATTCAATTCTAAACTGAATTATATATTTTAAACTGTCCAATCACACAATACTGTGAATTCTACTATTTATTACTATTTCAGAATTAAATATATTATTATATTAATTAAATATTCAATATAAGTTAATTAAAAAACCGTTTAAATTTCTAAATGACTATTTAAATATTTAAATAAATAAATTATTATACCGTAAAAATACGGGTCGTTACATACTTCCCCCTTAAAATAATTTCGTCCTCGAAATTGCTAAGGTGTAAAACAAACCCTATTAACTGCGTTAAAAATTATTTATTTACTTTTTAACTTCAGTTTTAACTAAACCAATAAATTTCAATTAAAAATTAATTCATTCTTACCAACGAAAATTTTCAAAAATTTTAGAAATTTTCTAACACCCGAAATTTTTGGAAAATTTCGCCTGCACCTCCTTTGTACGGCTCAATCGATACAACTACTACTCGCCTCTCTAGGCCTTCTCCAACCCAAAAGAAAATTAAATAGCCAAGAGGCTTGCCACATCAGCTCATAAAAATCTCATACCCATATGAAATATAAATTTGTATCTTTTTGTCTGGCATATCATTATATCCTTTCCATCTGTTACCAGTTCAGCATATACAAATGTCATCTCAATCAAACTCCAATCATTCGTCCTTAAATCTGATCATTCTATACCTAAACTAAATTTCATTTCAAACTCATGTACCATTCTTGATTTTCAAATCCTTAACTCACCAATCCAATATACTTAAACAAGTTAAGTTCCATCCACATATTTCGTTAACTAGTTAATTTCTCCAATCAGTTATCTTTATCTCAAAACCCTAGTCTGGTTTTTATTTTGGAAATCAATCCATTTACTCATCTGAGTCAAATTATACTCATAATCCAATTTCACTTGATATTACTCTATTTCAATTCAATTTCCACTTAACGAGTTTTAATTCCAATTTGTTTCCACAAATTTCTATTTAATTTGCTTTAATTCAAATAATATTTTCCTGGGAGTTTTAAATAACTTTACTTTTCAAAAAAATCAAACTTTCCTTTTCAGGATTCAAAACAACTTGTTTTTCTCAAAACAATTCAAATTGAATATCTTTGGTAGTAATCCGTAACTTAGAAACTCGAAAATGAACACTAATGATGTGGCCCGCATCATCAGAGTTATTTCCCTGCGACCGAAGTGAGTTCAATACTATATCTCTTTTCAAAACTCATATTTAAACATCACCATTTTGATATTTATTTCAAAATATCGCTCACAATTCTATATAAACGATTTAAAATCTCAAAGGATTTTAAAATTATCATATATTTAATCCAAATCCATTTGTTAGCACCTTTCCAGGTTTCCAGTTTTTTAAATTTCAAATTCTGATTTAATTCAGATTTAATTTCTCTTATTTCATATATATGTAAATTCTGATTGGTTATATACATAACCATTTTAATTATAATCCTATCTGATTATAGTCACACCCAACACATCCAATATATGATAATACTTCAAATATTTGTCATCCTTTTTTATCAAAACATAATTTGGATAAAATTATTTCATTTACCCTCTTTTCAAAACATACAGTGTCGATTCATCGTATTCAAGTGTTTATAAACTCCTACCGATATAGTGGATCAAACTGATCGACCAGAACTCATAAACAAATCAACCAATAAATCTCCATAATATAAAACAACTTTTATATCAAATAACAAATACGCGCTCATATATATACACTCAAACTCAGTCTAAGGTATTACTAACCTCATTTCTATTGAGTTACGCTGCAGTGCCAAGGTAATTACTCAACCTTCAGCACTGATACCACAGTTACGGCCTGGGAAATTTTCGACTTCGGTAATCGACATACAACAACATGTCGACTATCCAAGAATCGAAAATACCGGAACGCAAATAGAAAGAAGTTAGAGGGTGAGAATAGATAAGATAGAAAATTAGATTAGAAGAAGAAGAACACAACTACAAAAACATCAGAGTACAACACTTACAAAACAGTGGAAAATAACAATAGCTATATAATTCTGAAGCCTCCTACTCTAGCTCTCCAAGTATCTGTAAAATCCCGACTGCTTGACCACCCGTACAAAATTGGGCACTCAACAGTTTAGAGAAAGCAAAACAAAATAAACTTTGGGTCAGTCATGTGACTGGTGTGAGTAAAGTCCAAACACTTGGTTAACTTTTCCAAATCCTTTTCAAAAGCAATGATAATCGTAAGACCGATCCACACATAAACACGGATGGTTTTTACCTTACGATAACCCAAAATATTTCTTAAGATCAATATTTTCTGATATTATAGTAATGTCTAAATCAAGTAGATAACAATCTAGTAGAACACTTTCATCTCACGCTCTACATATATAATATACAATCAAAAAATGTGGGCTCTTATTGGGTAATGGATTTCAACTATGACAAGGTATGGAACTGCCTTCCGATGAGTGTAGTCTAGAACCGATACACTGGAGTTCAACAAGAACATCTTGTAACTCTGCCACACATGACCGACCATTTATTTTACTTGAATGTTCCAAATATATTTTCACCTTACGGTGGTATACTAGCATAACCATTCCCGGGAGATACAGAATTGGGAGAAGTAACAAATACGAATATTTTCTAGATGGTGACAATATACCCAACTTGGATGCGACCCACTTAGCCATGCTGGCTGCCCGATTTCTATCATTTCCAAGTTGATGAGGCTTGAGTTCATAACGTAGCTCGGCAAATCACTCCTTTATTTACTTTGAATGCCACATCATCATAACCCTCAAATCACAAATTGATTTCCCTAAAAATACCATGGGTATAAGCTAAAAGAAACGAGTTCCTCCGCCACCAAATGTGTAAATATGTTTGAAGAGATCAACTTACGTGATATATTAAATATACTTTCTTAGACATTCTTCCATATAGGTTGTCCTGGGACTGGACAAACCGAAGGCACTATACTACAAACCCATCTTATGCAGTTTCGACCTAGGATTTGACAGAACAGCCCTTGCATAAACTCCGTCTTCAATTATCTTCATCATATTTGATTTGCAACGCTAATGCCCACACGGAGTGGTTTTCAGACAATAAATCTGATCTTGGTCTCTCCGTATTGACAACGGAAATGGTCAAAAACTTTGGTAGTCGATTATTTAACTATCAAAGGAAACATGTGTATAAACAGTGGTCGTATTTCCAAATGAAAATCTTACCGAGCAAATCATCAATCACCACTGATCCCCTTCAATTTAATTTGTCATTCAATTACCCATTTTCCTATTCCTGTTTCCATGTATTCGTAAATTTTTATTTTCTAAATTTAGAAAATATACGTTATTAATCATTGGAAAACATTTCAATATCTACTCTCATTTCTATTTTTTTTTTATATTAGAAAACATTTTTTATTCTTATTTGGAAAACATTTCCAAAATACTTAATTGGATTTAAACAGATGTTTAAATAAAACTTCGCTATGCAAACTCAAACCATTACACTCATTAACTAAATTCACATAACCAACCTTCACTGTCGAACCTTAACCATTCCTTTGTTAAAAATGAAGTCAATCAAGTTGGGGTATAACTACCTCTCAGACCTTAACTGAACAACATTTCTAACCTCGAAATAGACAAAGTAACCATTTAAATCTTTAACAAACTTCCTTACGTAACTCTCGGATTCTATTTATGAATCCACTTCTTTTACATAAATCATTAGATTATAACAATAGTGTTATAATCCCATGCTTCCGAAATATAATAACTTTAATATAACTTTTTTTCTCTTAATTTGAATTAATAAATAAATAACTAATTTATTATTAAATAAATAAATAACTAATTTATTATTAAATAAATAAATCTTGTTTAAAAATGGAAAGTGAATAGTACTTTCCCGAATTCGATATAATCGAATTTCAACATATAACTCTCTTTCGAATAATCTCTATTTGATTTAACTCCATTTCGAATAACTCTATTCGATAACTCTTTTCTTCGAATAAACTATATTCGATAATCTCTCTTTCGAATAAACTATGTTCGATAGTATTTCTTCGAATAAATATATTCGATAACTCTTTTCTTCGAATAAACTATATTCGACAATCTCTCTTCGAATAACTATATTCGATAACTCTTTCTTCGAATAACTATATTCGATAACTCTTTTCTTCGAATAAACTATGTTCGACAATCTCTCTTCAAATAACTATATTCGATTACTCTTTATTCGAATAACTATATTCTATAACTCTTTTCTTCGAATAAACTATATTCGATAATCTCTGTTCGAATAACTATATTCGACTACTCTTTCTTCGACTGACTATATTCAATTACTCTTTTCTTCGAATAAACTATATTCGATAATCTCTTATTCGATTAACTAATATTCGATTAACTCTAATCGAATAACCAATATTCGATTAACTCTTATTCGATTAAATAATATTCGATTAACTCTATTCGAAGAACTAATATTCATTTAACTCTAATTCAATTAACTCTATTCGATTAACTCTATTCGATAACTCTATTCAAATAACTAATATTTGATTTAACTCTATTCCAATAAATAATATTCGATTAACTCTAATTCAATTAACTCTATTCGAATAACTAATATTCAATTTAACTCTATTCGAATGTCTAATATTCGATTAACTCTATTTGAACAACTAATATTCGATTTAACTCTATTCGAATAACTAATATTCAATTAACTCTAATTCCTATCTCATTCAAATTCCCATTTGAATTCCTATTTCAAAACCCAATTTTCCTTATAAATGTTTTAATTTATAAAATATTTATTTTAATCCATTTTTCAAATCGAATGTGAAAAATATTTCTTTTAAATAATCAATTAATTTTGATTTCGTATTTTAAAATAATATCACATTTCCAAATTCTATTTATACTTCTATTTATAAAATTATTCATACGAAATCACCTTTTTATTTCTAACACTTAAATCTCATTTTTAATTCCCTATATAAATGTTGAGTTCACATTCTATTTAAAATATCGATGTCAAAACCGATTTCTACTTCTCTATATATGTTCAGACTTATATATTCCATTTATCACATGATAAATATTTTATATAATTTATAACACATTATTTACAAATTAATCTTCTCAATTTATCCATTAAAACAAATTTTATTTAAAATCTACTTTAAGTTAATCTTTTCCATTTATCTGTTAAAATCGATTTCCATTTAATATTTATTTTCCACATATTTTCTTTTATAAAATTCTATTCATTTCCCAAATATTTCCTTTTGTAAAATTCTATTCATTTTATAAATATTTCCTTTTGTAATTCTATTTATTTTCTAAATAAATATTCCTTTTATAATTCTATTTATTTTCTAAATAAATATTCCTTTTATAAAATCCTTTGATTTTGTAAATATTTCCTTTTATAAAATCCTTTGATTTTATAAATATATCCTTTTATAAAATCCTTTGATTTTATAATTATATACTTTTATAAAATTCTTTGATTTTATAAATATATTATTTTCAATATACACTTTGAAAATTCCCTTTTAAATTTTCATTATTATATATGGTATTTAAAATACCAAATAACAAGGATCAGCATTATCCAAACATACATAATCATTAACAGATTATATATCACATCATATATTACAATATATGAAAAACAGTAATGTAAATGTTAAGCAATCCAGTTGGATCCCTCCAACCTGTTTCCCTGCAACCACAGATGTTAAACAATATAATTAACATCAATTTCATTTCAACATGAAATATTATGATCAACATAACCAATATTTGATTAACGATATATATATATATATATATATATATATATAATTTCAACCAATCAATTAGAAATTATTCGATCCAAACAACACACAGCAATCAACCAACATTTATCAATTCTAAAAATACGTTATAAAAATATAACTGGGCAGATTTAGTGAGATTTACTCACATTGGATGATCATCGTTAAATAACGACAAATGTCGGTAGATTCAGACAGACATTTTATTTCGCTATAAATTGTAATGAGCTCCAATTCACTCCTAGTCAGTTCCATGGTATAGCCCTCGTCCATACGATCCCAATGGATCTTGTTTTGTCCAATTCTGGTGCCGTATGATAAAGTTATATAATTTACAACTTAGTATACTAATTTAAATTAAACTAGTTAAAAGGTTTTAGTGGGCTTAACCCTCTAAATCACAACGGGCCATTCCAATTTCCGTCCCGCCCACTTCTTCTTCTCCCCCGATCGAATTGCTCACTCCAACAGGCTTCAGCAAAGCCATTTTCAAATCTTGAACTCCCAACCGAAAAATGCAACACGCTCGTACAAATCTCGTCTACCCTAATCCACTGGTAATAACTAAATACCGCGTAAAGGCCTTCTTCTCCATCTCCAGTATAAAGCATGTAGAACAGTCCATCAGGAACTCCTCCATTACTCCACAAATTTCCAAACCGTAATCACTATGATGACCCAAACTCCCATGCCACGGAAGCAAGGATAATCATTGGAATATAAAACATAAAAAATAACATCAGAACAGAAATATAGAATTACATCAGATAATGTACATCAAATTACACTGGAACAAATATAATCATCAGAGTTACACAGTATAACTGGATCATACTTAGTACAAAATACAGTTTCAGCTTTATATAAAATGTCTGTAGCGGAATCAAACAAAATATACATAATGAAGTCCGAACAACATAATAGAAATGATAGAATCCATCTTCAGCACCATAGCTATCCAGAATGAGCCTGCTAAAACCTGAATACAAGGCTGCCCGTGTAGAAAATAAGGGCACCCGAGTTTGCAAGTGAAACAAACTACGAGTCAGTCATGGGACTGATATGAGAAATCTTACTTAACCTATTTAACAATAAGGTCAATCACAGGACCACGCCGCTAACGCGGAACGGGTTAACTCCGTTGGATTGCAAGTGTATAAATAAAGTAAATCATTTAAACAACGTAATGCTTTTCATAGAAAATGAAGCCATTATAAAACTCAGATCCTGTCACACAATGCAACGCAAGCCGCATGATAGAGTTTTACCTTATAATGGCCAAAATATGTTTGATACGTATAAATCAAAATCATTTGATATTATTACTAGTGCATATATGTTTCGAAAACCATTTCAATCATAATCTGTCAATCATAGACGACATGGGTACCATATATCATGCGCCATATATAGGTTTACAATCAAAATCGCACATGTCATATTGGAAGTTGGATTTCCATCATGAACCAAGGCAAGGGATCGTCCTTACCAACTTCGAGACAATCTATCCCATGTCTTCGGATCAGATTGCGTTGACCCTTGGATCGTCAGGGCCGGTCCACATGGAGTGGATTAAAATGCCTGATCAATACGTTTCCCCGCCCTATGGGGCGTAAACTGGTCAGTATATCGACCAACCCATCCATCGGCCCCGTAGTGACCGATATAACAAAGGCGCCTCGCTTTCCATCATCCACATAAGTAAAAAATGTTTGGGCTCCATACCATGACACCACTCCTAACTAGAAGGAAATGCATGTCTTCCCTAAAGTCCTCTCCCGAATCTGGTTCATACCCGGGGTGTGAGGCTCGCGAATTAACGCCATACACAAAGCTATGCTATATTAAAGCCGTGCTTTGATCATCATCCACAAGGCTCTATTTTTCAACAAAAGCCCTGATCACTGCATCTCAGCATACCACATTAACATTCCACGCCATGTGACTGATGTCTATCAATATATAACCTCTAAGCGCGTAAGTCTTAGTGAAGGTTGTTAAGCAAGGGAATAAATTCTACGCCACCAAACAGATATATATTTAATAGAAATCAATCGGCATAGAATAAAATCCAATGTCAGACACACATCAATTTACTAGTTCGTTCTGGGTCTGAACGAAACCGAAGGCACCTTATTCCTCGTCCCGTATGTCCAATACAAGAGAGAGGCCCTCGCACATCCAGACAATCAACAAATACGTCCGGACTACTACCACTGTAACCCATCCTGGGAGCTAACTGATCCAGGGCATTAGTAGTAACCCATTCGATGTGAAGATCACCGGTCTTGCACCATCTTCATATCTTCGACTTTTATTCGTCGATCAATTATTTGAAATGAGAATAAACTCGGCCTTTTCAAATAATTCACGTATACATAGAATTAAAATCAATTCTTTTCCATGGTTAAATTATTCGACATTTACGCTTCAAATAAATATAATAATTTCATGTCAAATACATCTAACCATCAGAATATCCAAAAAACCAAGTAAAATCAGTTTATTTCCATTCCATGTCGTTTATAATATTTTATAACGATTTTTCACTATTTTTATGTATAGAAAAATAGCCTATTTTCATCGAACGATGTTTCAGGTCATTCGATGGCCCTGGCGCTGCTCTCATCCAAATTTGAATTTAAAATTTCACGAAATCTATCCATTGGATCTTAACAAATTTTATATCGTTGGAAAGATCTCTCCAGAGCGAACCCAACGGTTCCTGTTTCAGGAAAAATCAGACGGTCAGTTCTCCTGTAATAGTCTTTTAAAATTACGATTTCAAAATGCGAACTGCAGCGTCGTTATTCGTTTTATTTTAATTATATTTATATATATATAATTAATTCGACGATTTCTAAATCGTTTTCACTTCAAAAAATTTAGCTAACGCCTTTAAATTTCAAAAAAATTCGCCATAACCTCCTTTGTACGGAGAGGGGTTTGGAAATTTATTAGCCCATATTAGGCACCCAATAAATCTATATAAGCATACACAATTTTTAGTGTCCTATTCTATGCCCGAGGGAGTGTGTAAAATTACTCCGGAGATAAATCTCATCACCTCGTCCATTGTTGGAAAATAAATAATCCATGTGTTGTATCTAATAACTAGAGAGATGTGATTATTGTCAACTCTACACCCATGTGGGTTTTTTTAATTTAATCTGGCAATTTACCATTATATTTATTTTGTCCATATCAGCCCTCAGTTCAACCTGTAATTCAATCATCGCCATACGAACATCTCGCTCGTATGGTAATCTCAACCTCGTCATATAAGCTCCAAATGCTTGTATGGAATATGATATGCTATGAAATTAATAGTTCGTCTTCAGTTCAACCTGAAATACAGTCATCCCCATACAAGCGTCTTGCTTGTATGGTAATTCCAACCTCGTCACATAAGCTCCAAATGCTTATGTGGTATATGATAGAGTATGCTATCTTCACGAAGTACGCCATGCAATGTAGTTCAAAATTAATTGTTACTATTCTATGGTGTTGTTTATAATCTCACACAGAACAACCAGCACACCGCATCCAATGGCATTCACAGAAGTTTATATAATAAATAAAATTGCGCAGCCAGCTCATTATGGCGTACCTATTTGTCGGGAACGCAAATAAATTCATTACTCAATAGCTAATCCATTTTCCTGTTTAGCATATGTATATATATGCATATCTATGCTAAAAATAATATTTTTAGCGAACAAATAATTATTTCTGTAAAGGGTTATTTTTAACAGTTCATATACATGTTAAAAATAATATTTTCAATCAACAAATATTTATTTCAACCCGTGGTTATTTTTAACACTTCATATACATAATAAAAATAATATTTTCAATCAACAAATATTTATTTCAACCCGTGGTTATTATTAACACTTCGTATACGTGATAAAAATAATATTTTCAATCAACAGATATTTATTTCAACCTGTGGTTATTTTTAGCACTTCATATACATGATAAAAATAATATTTTCAATTAACAAATATTTATTTCAACCCGTGGTTATTTTTAACACTTAATATACATGATAAAAATAACATTTTCAATCAACAAATATTTATTTCAACCCATGGTTATTTTTAACACTTCAATAACGTGATAAAAGTAATATTTTCAATCAACAAATATTTATTTCATCTCAGGGTTATTTTTAACACTTTATATACATGATAAAAATAATATTTTCAATGAACAATTATTTATTTTAGCGTTCGACTATTTTTAAAGGTTCCTACATACAATAAAAATGTGATTTTTATTGTTAAAACATTTTATTTCAAACATGAATATTTTTAGGGATTCAAATATACAATGAAAATGTGATTTTTATTGTTCAAACAATTTATTCAACATACGGATATTTTCAACACTTCGTATATATAATAAAAATGTAATTTTATCGTTCAAACAATTTATTTCAACACAATAACTCTTTTATATAGTCATTTTAGAAAATTTCGGCCTTACAACGGCAGGGTAGGTAGCACCAGCACTATGTCCAGCACGGCTCCTCTGCTATCCTAGGCCTTGCAGCATTACAATACTTCCATTTTCCATAATACAATTCATTTTAATAACATAATGAATTCACCACAAGCACAGTCAATTTTGTTGCAACCACAATCAATCATTCACAACCACAACCAATTCCTACAACCCAATACTATCAACCAAATCTTCCATGGTCTGTGGATGATGGTGTCAGGAGCTACTAAGCCCCGTCTGCAACCTATATATTTTTATTTATTTATTTTTGAATTTAGATTGCTCCTATTGGGTTCCACTCCTTCTGAAATTGTGGAGATCTCCAAATGCGCTCTAGTCTCTTCTAAAATGTAGCGTACGATGTCACGGTCCCAATATCTCTTGTTTCATTGGATTTCGACCACAAACGTACTTTGCAACGCTTTTAGAAGTTGAAAACAGTTTAAAATAAATAAAACGTTACCTTCATAAATCAGATTGAAACTAGGTTTGATTTTATGCTCAAACCTTGAAGCTTCACGTCGATCGGAAGGTACTGCATCGAAGAGCTCCGAGAGAGCTTCCAGGCGTCGACGGTCTTGTCCAGTTCGACGGGGGCATCTGGGCTCAGCGGCGGTTTGAAGCGGCGAAGTTTGGAGCGACGGATCTCACGAAATACCAAACGAAAGAGGGCGTAATTTATATGGATTTGAAGAGGAGAGGAATCTCTACAAAATCCTCAACTGGAGCTCTCGATTTTGTTGTGCCGATTTGGAGAAATCGAGGAGAGAAGGTGAGAAAGGGTTTCCGCCGTCGACTTTGACGGTATCGGATTTTCTGGAGTTATGACGATGAATTTTGGTTGGCCCAGGATTTATATAATTATTTTTAATTCAATTGATTCCGAAAATACCCACTAATCCACAAGAACTCCAAATCAAACCCAACGACTGTCACCCCTAGCTAAATACCCCCATTCCGGACATAATGGAATATGTTTCGTAAGCCTCTTAGATTGTTTCAGTCAGTTATTCTTTAAATTAAAATATAAAACATTCAAATTCAGATTGGAACGTACATTTTATTTTTCCGGGGCCACATACTGATTCCAAAAATTCTAGAAAAATAAATCTAGCTATGTTTGGACGATACGATCCCGACAAAATTAATTTAGTCGAAGTTGGAGATCGTTTGAAAAATGTTCATTTTCTAGTCAATCCAATTCAAACTGAAATTACCAAAAGCGTTTTCCTTTGCCACGCTCACATATTAATTCCAAAAATTTCGGAATTTTAAACCTTGCAATAAATTGACATTCCGGATCCAACCAAAGTGGTTTTGTCGAGAACAGAGTTCATTTGCAAAATGTCCATTTTTAAGGGCTATATTTATATTAAATTCCATAGCGACTATTCTGAATATTCAACTGGCCATAAATTTTTATTCCCGCTATGAAATTTCAATTTTTGAGATCCCTTAGAAAGATATATTTTAACAAATTTAAATATTTTTGGTTTTACTGAAATCCGATTTATTTTGAATCCTGTACATTTAGTAAAAGTTCAACTTCAAATTTTCAAACTATCGCGCTATTTCTAGCTCGTTATATAATTAAAATAAATTTATTTGTCTAACTTCGATTTAAATAAATTTTTCGTCGTTATTTTTTAAAGTAAATTAATTTAAATATTATAAATTCATTAAAATATCCAAATAAAAAAAATTAAATTGGTTCTGGTTTCTCGGGCTGTTACAATCTCCCCCACTTAAAAATTTTCGTCCCTGAAAAGGAAACAACGGTAAAGTAGGAAACAATACGGAAATGCCAAATATTGTAAATGTACCTTGCACCAGAGCTAATCAGAGAGGTCACTCTGCACTTGGGATTAGCCTGTTTGATGCTATCTTCTGTTTTCCATATGCGGTCTCTAGGATCTCTGCTCCATTGCACTTTGACTAAATGAACCTTCTTGTTCCTTAGCACTTGCGTTTCTTTGCTAATAATATTTATCGGCTCTCTTATCACAGCTAATTTCGGAGTAATATCCAAATCTTGATGTGCTGCTTCTTCAACGACCAAGTCTAGATCATGCACATGTTTACGAAGTTAAGACACGTGAAATACATAATGCACTCCGGGCAACTAGTCAGGTAATTGAACCCTATAAGCAAGAGTTCCAATCCTTTCAAGTATAGGAAACGGAAAAATAAATCTAGATGCCAACTTCCCTATCTTCCCGAATCTGACTACTCCTCTCATCGGACAAACTCTTAGATGTACATAGTCAACAACAGCGAATGCTAAATCTCTTCTTCTAGAATCTGCATAACTCTTCTGTCGGCTTTGAGCTGTTTGCAGTCGCTACTTAATGAAACCGACTTTATCCAAAGCTTCACGAATCATGTCGGGACCCAATACTAGTCGATTGCCTGATTCTACCCAACATGCGGGAGATCTACATGGTCGACGATACAATGCTTCAAATGGTTACATTCCCAAGCTCGCTTGATAGCTGTTATTATATGAGAACTCAGCCAAATGCAAGTGATCTTCCCACGATCTGCCAAAATCAATAATACAAGCCCACAATAAATCTTCTAGTATACAATTCAACCTCTCAGTTTGGCTATCTATCTGAGGGTGATATGCGGTGCTAAGATTCAACTTTTTTTCCAATTCTTCCTGGAATGCTTCCCAGAATTTAGTACCGAATATCGGATCACGATCACGATCACGATCACTGACAATACTAATGGGAACTCCATGTAATCTAACGATCTCTTTGAAATAAATCTGCGCTAGGTTCTGAGTCATTCTATTTGATTTGACAGGGATAAAATGGGCGGTCTTCGTGAAACGATCTACGATCACCCATATACTATCATTTTCTTTCTTGGTTCTGGGCAACCCATCTATGAAGTCCATGGAAATTTGCTCCCACTTCCAATTTGGAACCTCCAACGGTTGTAACAATCCGGCGAGTTTCTGCTGATCGGTTTTGACTTGTTGTCAAGTGGAACACTTGCTAACGTATAGGGAAATGTCTCTTTTCATAGATCTCCACCAGAAGGTGCGTTTGACATCATTATACATTTTCTCACTCCTGGATGGATACTAAGTTTGGATTTGTGACATTCATCTAGTACTTCTGTCCGGAGCTCAGGAATGTTTGGAACACAAATTCGGCCTTTTAACCTAAAAACCCCATTGTTATCAACCTGAAAACTCGAGTGTTCGCCTTTTTGAATTATCTCTCTGATCCTTCGAATGAAGTGATCATCCTTCGAAAGAACAAATATTTTATCAATTGATGAAGGCGTAATAATAAGATTAGCGATGATCGCATTCTTTCTGCTGAGCGCATCAGCTACAATATTGGCTTTCCTCGGAGTATACAAAATGTCAAGATCGTATGCTGCAAGAAATTCTAACGAACGTTGTTATCTCAAATTCAAGTCATTCTGGGTGAACACATACTTCAAGGACCGATGATCGGTATATAATTCGAACTTCTCACCCAAAAGATAGTGCCTCCAAATTTTCAATGCAAACACACGACGCCTAACAACTCAAGATCATGAGTAGCATATCTCTTCTCTTGCGGTTTCCACTGACAGCTAGCATAAGAAACTACTTGGCCTTTTTGCATTAATACCGCTCCCAGACCTTCTATAGAAGCATCTGTATAAATTATCAAATCTTGATTGCCATCAATAATAGTCAACACTGGAGCAGTTGTCAATCTTAATTTCAGCTCTTGGAAAGCTGCCTCACATTCTGGAGTCCAATTAAATATTGCGTGCTTCTTCGTAAGCTTTGTTAATGAACTGGATAGCTTCGAAAAATCGTTAACAAAATTTTCGATAATAACTAGCCAATACAAGGAAACTTCTTACTTCTGTGGGTGTACTAGGCTGCTTCCAATCTTGAATAGCTGTAATTTTACTTGGATCAACTGAAATTCTTTCCTTCGATACAACGTGACAAAGGAACTTCACTTCTTCTTACCAGAATATACATTTGGAAAATTTGGCCTTTAATACATTCTTTTTGAGGATTTCCAAAACTTGTTACAAATATTTTGCATGTTCGCTATCTGACTTAGAGGAGATCAATATGTCATCAATGAAGATCAGTACAAATTTATTCAAGACTTCTTTGAATACCTTGTTTATTAGATCAACAAAATAAGCTGGAGCATTGCATAATCCGAACGACATTACTAACCACTCATAGAATAAGTCTGGACCTCCGAATGTTGTCAAAGGAACACATTCTTCGGCAATTCGCAGTTGATGGAAACCTGTAGCTAGGTCCATCCTTGAAAATACTTGTGCTCCATTCAAATGATCCAACAAATCTTCAATTCACGGCAATGGATATTTATTCTTTAATGTTTGCTTATTCAAGTCACGATAATCAATGCATAGTCTGAGAGTACCATCCGACTTTGCGACAAAAACCACTGCTGCTCCCCAATTAGAGAAACTAGGCCCGATCAGGCCTTTCCATAGTAATTGTCGAGTCTGGTCCCCCAATTCTTCTTTCTCCTTTAAAGTCATTCTTCGAATAGGGTGCACAACTGGCCTTGCATTCAGAACTACATCGATCCTAAAGTCAATTTCTCTACGCGGAGGTATGTTATCCATTTCTTCAAACACATCCACATTTTTTTGATGATAGGAATATTTTCTGTTATGGCAGGAGTATTTTCTATTGGAGTAGGAGAAACATCAAGAGATGACCAAAATTCCTTTCTATCCGAATTTGGACCTTCGCATGGTATGGTTATATACTCCCCAAATTTTCTTTTCGCCTTAACAAATCTCTCGGCGCATTTAACCTCAGCTTTGTATTGGGTTAACCAATCCAATCATAAAATAATATCAAATTCGGTAGAATTCATGACGATCGAGATGAAGGGAACCGATAACGGGAAAAAGAGACAGGCACCCCACAAATCCAACTAAGTTTGAGGGAACCCCCAATTGGATTACGGACACTGATGAGTTCTTTGTGCCTTTTCAATTTTAGATCATTTCTTAACCACGTTACTTGCAATAAAGCTTCGTAATGCACCTGTATCAAACAGTACTTTAACTGGAAAATTTTTGATAGTAAGCGTGCCTTCCAAAACATCTGGCCTTACTTGACTTGCTGAGGGTGTTGGAGTATCTACCACTTCATTTACATGTACTATTTAAGATTCCTTTAATAGCTGGCAATCCTTTGCAAGATGACCAGTCTGATGGCATTGATTGCATGTTCTATTCTCTTGAAACTTCTTCTTGGATTTAAATCCACTCTTTATTTGTTTCTTCAAAGATTTGCAATTTCCTTGCAAATGCCCTTGCTTATTGCAGTTATTGCATGTGGCAGTCATTATTGGTCCTTTCTCAGATTTAACCCTTTTCCTATTGACTTTAGGATTCTTACTGACCTCAGGCATCGTACTTACCTCAGGCTATCAGTTTCAGACTGCCTTTTGTTGTTAGAACTGCCTTCCTCTTCGTCCTCCAAAAGATCTTGCTTATCAAGATCCTTATAGCGATAAGCCATGTATACCATTTTAGAAAAAGGAAGATTCACATGTGCAGTTACGCAATTATTGTACCATTTTTGAAGCCCGTCAATAAACCTCAGATTATTCCTCAAATCTTCAATTAGCTTCGGGGCAAAACAAGAAAATTAGTTGAATTTATCTTGATACTCCTGAATGGTCATATCTCCTTGTTTTAGATGGTAGAACTCATCGTATAGCCGCTCAAATGCTTCTGGAGGAATAAATCTTTCATTGAAAATTTCTTTAAATCTATCCCAGGTAATATTACCTTTTGGATTATCCTTAATAACAGTTTTCCACCAGATTAAAGCTTCATCTTTGAGTACCCAAGATGCCAGTAATCTTTTCTGATCATCTCTCACTTTAAACCTTCAAAAAATTTCTCAGCAGAATGCATCCATTCTTGTGTTTCAATAATGGATTCTCTGCCCAAAAATGGTAATCCACCCAGATTTCGAAACTACTTTACTAGAACTTCTATATCTGATTCTGTCTGTGGGAGCACAATTGGCTCATTAAATTGCAGGACCAAAGAATTACTTCTTCTGCTTCTGCTTCTGCCACTCATTTTCTACTTTGTCTGCAAATAGCAGACAAAGAGTCAGGCTAACTAGAAAAGATATTGTAAAGCATAGAGACATATATTTAAATGTATATGCATATATTGGGGTGTATTTTATTCTGCTTTACTCATTTAGGATATTACCGATCCTATCTGTAATGAGTTACTCGCCCTAGAATACTACTGATTCTATTTCTGATGAGTTTGTTAATATCTTATATTCCTGAGCTATGATTAACCATAGCTCTGATACCAACTGTGATGACCCTAAACCCTCGTGCCACGGGAGTAAGGATAATCGTTGGAATATAACACATAAACAATAACAGCAGGACATAAATATAGAATTACATCAGATAATGTACATCAAATTACACTGGAACAAATATAATCATCAGAGTTACACAGTATAACAGGATCATACTTAGTACAAAATATAGTTTCAGCTTTATATGAAATGTCTACAGCGGAATCAAACATAATATACATAATGAAGTCTGAACAGCATAATAGAAATGGTAGAATCCATCTTCAGCTCCATAGCTATCTAGTCTGAGCTTGCTAAAACCTGAATACAGGGTTGCTTGTGTAGAAAATAGGGGCACCTGACTTTGCAAGTGAAACAAACTACGAGTCAATCATGCGACTAGTATGAGAAATCTTACTTAACCTATTTAACAATAAGGTCAATCACAAGACCACGCCGCTAACGCGGAATAGGTTTACTCCATTGGTTTGCTAGTGCATAAATAAAGTAAATCATTTAAACAACGTAATGATTTTCATAGAAACTGAAGCCATTACAAGACTCAGGTCCCATCACACAATGCAACGCAAGCCGGAGGATAGAGTTTTACCTTATAATGGCCAAAATATGCTTGAT
The DNA here is from genome assembly GCA_030737875.1 of Allium sativum. NCBI lineage: Eukaryota > Viridiplantae > Streptophyta > Magnoliopsida > Asparagales > Amaryllidaceae > Allium > Allium sativum. The sequence continues at coordinate 1,032,034,836 of CM060916.1, read as the reverse complement.
ACATACAAATCAAAATCATTTGATATTATTACTAGTGCATATATGTTTCGAAAAAAAATTCAATCATTATCTATCAATCATAGACGGCATGGGTACCATATATCATGTCACCATATATAGGTCTACAATCAAAACCGCACGTGTCATATTGGAAGTTGGATTTCCATCACGAACCAAGGCAAGGGATCGTCCTTACCGACTTCGAGACAATCTAACCCATGTCCCAGGATCAGAACGTATTGACCCTTGGATCGTCAGGGTCGGTTCACACAGAGTGGATTAAAATGCCTGAACAATACGTTTCCCTACCCTATGGGGCGTAAACTGGTCAGTATATCGACCAAACCATCCATTGGCCCCATAGTGACCGATATAACCGAGGCGCCTCGCTTTCCATCATCCACATAAGTAAAAATGTCTGGGCTCCATTCCCTGACACCACTGCTAGCTAGAAAGAAACGCATGTCCTCCCTGAAGTCCTCTCCCGTTTCTAGTTCATGCCCTGGGTGTGAGGCTCGCGAAATAACGCCATACACAAAGCTATGCTATATTAAAAACGTGCTTTGATCATCAACCACAAGGCTCTTCTTTTCAACAAAAGCCTTGATCACTGCATCTCAGCAAGCCACATTGACATTCCACACCATGCGACTGATGTTTTTATATATACATAAACACTAAGCTCGTACGTCTTAGAGAATGGTGTTAAGCAACAGAATAATTTCTCCGCCACCAAACAAATATATATTGAATAGAAATCGATCGGCACTGAATAAAATCCAGTGTCAGACACACATCCATTTACTAATTCGTTCTGGGTCTGAACAAAACCGTAGGCACCTTATTCCTCATCCCGTATGTCCAATACAGGAGAGAGGCCCTTGCACATCCGAACAATCAACAAATACGTCCGGACCACCACCACTGTAACCCCTCCGGGGAGCTAACCGATCCAGAGCATCAGTAGTAATCCATTCGATGTGAGGATCACCGGTCTTGCACCGTCTTCGTATCTTCGACTTTTAATTGTCGATCAATTATTTGAAATGAGAATTAAGTCAGCCTTTTCAAATAATACATGCATAACATAGAATTCAAATCAATTCTTTTCCATGATTAGATTATTCGACATTCACGTTTCAAATCAATATAATAATTTCATGTCAAATACATCTAACCATCAGAATATCGAATAAACCAAGTAAAATCGGTTTATTTCCATTCCATATCGTTTATAATATTTTATAACGATTTTTCACTATTTTTATATAAACAAAAATAGTACATTTTCATCGAACGGCGTTTCAGGCCATTCGATGGCCTTGGCGATGCTCTCATCCAAAATTGAGTTTAACATTTCACAAAATCTAACCGTTGGATCTTAACGAATTTTATATCGTTGGAAAGATTTCTCCAATGCAAACCCAACGGTTCCGGTTTTGGGAAAATCAGACGGTCGGATCTCCCGTAATAGTCGATTAAAGTTACGATTTCAAAAAGCGAACTGCAGCGTCGTTGTTCATTTTATTTTAATTATATTTATATATATAAATATAATTAATTCGATGATTTCTAAATCGTTTCACTTCAAAATTTTGGCTAATGCCTTTAAACTTCGAAAAATTTCGCCATAACCTCCTTTGTACGGAAAGGGTTTGGAAATTTATTGGGTCGTATTAGGCACCCAATAAATCCAGTATAAGCATACACAATTTTTAGTGTCCTATTTTATGTCCGATGGAGTGTGTAAAATTACTCCAGAGATAAATCTTCACACCTCGTCCAGTGTTGGAAAATAAATAATCCATGTGTCGTATTTAATAACTATAAAGACGTGATTATTGTCGACTCTACACCCATGTGTGTTTTTTATTTGATCTAGCAATTTATTGTTATATTTATTTTGTCCATATCAGTCCCCAGTTCAACATGTAATTCAATCATCACCATACGAACATCTCGCTCATATGGTAATCTCAACCTCTACATACAAGCTCCAAATGCTTATATGGAATATGATATGCTATGAAATCAATAGTTCGTCTTTAGTTCAACTTGAAATACAGTCATCCCCATACAAGCGTCTCGCTTTTATGGTAATTCTAACCTCGTCACATAAGTTCCACATGCTTATGTGGTATATAATAGAGTATGCTATCTTCACGAAGTATGCCATGCAGTGTAGTTCAAAATTAATTGTTTTCTATGGTGTTGTTTATAGTCTCACACAGAACAAGAAACACATCGCATCCATTGGCATTCACAGAAGTTTATACAATAAATAAAATTGCGCAGCCAACTCATTAAGGCTTACCTATTTGTCGGGCACGCAAATAAATTTTTTACTCAATAGCTAATCCATTTTCCTGTTCAGCATATGGATATATATGCATATCTACGCTAAAAATAATATTTTTAGCGAACAAATAATTATTTCCATAAAGGGTTATTTTTAACAGTTCATATACATGTTAAAAACAATATTTTCAATTAACAAATATTTATTTCAACCCGTGGTTATTTTTAACACTTCATATACACGATAAAAATAATATTTTCAATCGTGATTATTTTTAACATTTCATATACATGATAAAAATAATGTTTTCAATCAATAAATATTTATTTCAACCCGTGGTTATTTTTAACATTTCATATACATGATAAATATAATATTTTCAATCGACAAATATTTATTTCAACCCGTGGTTATTTTTAACACTTCATATACATAATAAAAATAATATTTTCAATCAACAAATATTTATTTCAACCCGTGGTTATTTTTAACACTTCATATACATGATAAAAATAATATTTTCAATCAACAAATATTTATTTCAACCCGTGGTTATTTTTAACACTTCATATATATGATAAAAATAATGTTTTCAATAAACAAATATTTATTTCAACCTTTGACTATTTTTAAAGGTTCCTACATAAAATAAAAATGTGATTTTTATCGTTAAAACATTTTATTTCAAACATGAATATTTTTTGTGATTCAATTATACACTAAAAATGTGATTTTTATTGTTCAAACAATTTATTCAACATACGAATATTTTCAACACTTCGTATATACTATAAAAATGTGATTTTTATCGTTCAAACAATTTATTTCAACACAACAACTATTTTATATAGCCATTTCAGAAAATTTCGACATTACAACGGCAGGGCAGGTAGCACCTGCACCGTGTCCAACATGGATCCTCTGCTATCCTAGGCCTTACAGCATTGCGATACTTCCATTTTCCATAATACAATTCATTTTCATAATATAATGAATTCACCACAAGCACAATCAAATTTGTTGCAACCACAGTCAATCATTCACAACCACAACCAATTCCTACAACCCAATACTATCAACCAAATCGTCCCTGGTCTGCGGATAATGGTGTCTGGAGCTACTAAGCCCCGTCTGCAACCTATATATTTTCATTTATTTTTGAATTTAGATTGCTCACATTGGGTTCCATTCCTTCTAAAATTGTAGAGAGCTCCAAATGCGCTCTAGTCTCTTCTAGAATGTAGTGTACGATGTCACGGTCCCAATGTCTCTTGTTTCACTAGATTTCGACCACAAGCGAAAAATGTATGATTTTTTATTCCATAATCATGCTTAGAAACACTTTTAGAAGTTGAAAGCAGTTTAAAATAAATAAACCGTTACCTTCACAAATCAGTTCGAAACTAGGTTTCGATTTTATGCTCAAACCGTGAAGCTTCGCATTGATCGGAAGGTACTACGTCGAAGAGCTCCGAGAGAGCTTCCTAGCGCCGGTGGTCTTGTCCAGTTCGATGGGGTATCTGGGCTCTGCGGTGGTTTGAAGAGGCAAAGTTTGGAGCGACGGATCTCATGAAATTCCAAACGATAGAGGGTGTAATTTATATGGATTTGAAGAGGAGAGGAATCTCTACAAAATCCTCAACTGGAGCTGTCGATTTCGTTACGCCGATTTGGAGAAATCGAGGAGAGAAGGTGAGAAAGGGTCTCCGCCATCGTCTCTGAGTGTATCGGGTTTTCTGGAGTTGTGACGATGAATTTTGATTGGCCTAGGATTTAAATAATTATTTTTAATTCAATTAATTTTGAAAATACCCACTAATCCATACGAACTCTAAATCAAACACAACGACTATCACCTCTAGCTAAATACCCCCATTCCGGACACAATGGAATATGTTTCATAAGCCCATTAGACTGTTTCAGTTAGTTATTCTTCAAATTAAAATATAAAACATTCAAATTCGGATTTGATCGTACATTTTAATTTGCCGGGCCACATACTGATTCCAAAAATTCCAGAAAAATAAATCTAGCTATGTTTGGATGATACAGTCCCAACAAAATTAATTTCATCGAATTTGGAGACCGTTTAAAAAATGGTCATTTTCTGGTCGATCCAATTCAAACTGAAATTACCAAACGTTTTTTACTTTGCCACGCTCACATATTAATTCCAAAAAATTTGGAATTTTAAACCTAGCAATAAATTGACATTCCGGATCCAAGCAAAGTGGTTTCATCAAAAACGGAGGTCGTTTGCGAAATGTCCATTTTTAAGAGCTATATTTATATTAAATTCCATAGCGACAATTCTGAATATTCAACTGGTCATAACTTTTTATTCCCGCTATGAAATTTCAATTTTTCAGATCCGTTAGAAAGATATTTTTAAACAGATTTAAATATTTCTGGTTTTACTGAAATCCAATTTATTTTGAATCCTGTACATTCAGTCGAAGTTCAAATTCAAAATTTTAAACAACCGTGCTATTTCTAGCTCGTTATATAATAAAAATAAATTTATTCATTCCAAATTCGATTTAAATAAATTTTTATTCGTTATTATTTAAAATAAATTATTTTAAATGTTCTAAATTCTTTAAAATAGCCAAATAAATTTTTTTAAATTGGTTTTGATTTTACAGGTTGTTACAATCACGGTTTACATCTCCTACCCATTCTCCTTCACCTTCTTTGATTTACACGCAGCTCGCACTTCCATCTCGACTCACGTTCTCCGTTCTTCTCCCTGCTATAGCAAGGAGGTAGCAATACTTCTTGTTCCAATTTCAAACTAGAAATTCCAACAATGCGTTAAATATCACCACGATTTCAGAACTACTCTCCAAATCGACCCCCATTGCATCACAATCTCAATACCCAGAAAACCCTAGGTTTGGCTTTAAACTCGGTCGTACTTAGAACGCATCGGACCCCTTAAAACTAGCATAGAAATGACGACAACTCCTTCACAAATCTAGATAAGTATGTTTAGAGATTTATTGGATTTTATTCAATTTGATTTGGAATTTTAAAGTTTCCGATTTTGTTGTGAGGAAGAATATCGGTAGCTATGAAAACATTGACTAGAGAAATAAAGTTTTTAGGGTTAGAGAAGAATGTGGGGGGTATTTATAGGGTAGTTTAAATAATTTTATATTCGATTATTATATTTAATTTTATCAACTGTAATTTTTATTCGATGTTTAAAATCCGTGTAGTCACATACAATACCCAATTTTGACGAAAACGGACATACAACTACAGTTCGACATTACGGACCCAACAAAACATGTTTCGTCGAATTCTGAATTTGTTTGCCCACACAGCATATTTTTAAAGTCAAATTATTGACTGTATTTCACATAAAAATCCCGTACAGTCACATACTGACTCCAAAAATTTCGAAAAGTGAAATCTAACAATAATTTAATAATTCGGACCCAAAAAAATTTGCTTCGTCGAAAATGGAGGTCGTTTGCAAAAATGGCTATTGTTAACGATCTAAATAATCCAAATAAAATATTAATATATTTAAAAACAATTTAATCTAAATATTAATAAATTAATATTATCGTATATATTCACATAGAATATCATACAACTCCAAAATATTCCTATCTGAATTTACAACTCGGTATTTCAAATCCAGTGTTAAATCGATACCCAATTTATATTAAAAACCTTTTTATAATATAAATAAATCATTATAAATTATAAAGGAATTCCATAGTGACTTTTCGAAAATTTGATTGGACATAACTCACAATCTACACGACGAAATCTCGATTTTTCTCTTCCATATGAAAAATATACTTCACCAGCTCCGAACGTTTATTGTTTCACAGAAATCCGACTTAAAATGGATTCTGTATATTTGTCTAAAGTTCGAATCGTGAAATTACGAACTGCTGTGCCATTTCGAGCTCGAGTATAATTATAATATAAATTATACGTTCAACTGACATTTATAAATAAATTCGTTAATATAATTCAATTCTAAACTGAATTATATATTTTAAGTTGTTCAATTCACACAATACTGCGAATTCTACTATTTCTAACTATTTCAGAATTAAATATATTATTCTATTAATTACATTAATTAAATATTCAATATAATTTAATTAAACGACCATTTAAATTTCTAAATCACTATTTAAATAATAAAATAAATAAATTATTATACCGTAGAAATACGGGTCGTTACAAGAAAACTAGGCGAGTTGTAGAAAAAATGGTACAATATTTTTTTTCTTGATTTTCCCCGCAATTTAGCATGTTAAAACTATTTTCTACCTCTTCTTCTATTTCATGCATTCTTTTTTATAGTAAAAGCGATACTTCATCCAAGCAAGTGCTCGTTTCGATGTGAATCTATTAAAGTAACCTATAACACGTATTGTAATGCTTGTATATAATTCATTGTTATGTTTGTTTCCATATTAAAAAATCTATTACTTAATAATAAAAATGAGTAGATGCAATCAAAAAGGAAGCTTGTAATTAACTTGTAACATTCACAAACATGATATGCTGTATAAAGAGGGATAGAGCCAAAGCAATATTTGGACTACTAAATTAAATTCTTTTAGAAGCAGGCGGAAAAGTTTTTTTTTTTTGATCTTCTCAGGATTTAAATGATTCCCCATACACTTGAATAGTTGAATTCAAACTCTTGTACACTTGCACATTATTCAACAAACTTATTTTCTGTTTTGCCTAAAATTATGTGGACGTATACATGAGGATCATGCCCAGTACCCAAAACATGTCTGATATCCAGTATTTGTATTTACACTAGTTAAGTGGAGTATTATGTATGCAACATGATATAAATAGCCACATACACAACACCCAAACATGCATACATTTTATCCACATATAATAATGAAAAAAATCTCAACGTAATGGAAAGTTGTGTACAATTGATTTTCAATCTCTTGAGTCTTGATTAGTCATATCGTTTGAGCATGAGTCAATGCAATTATGTTTTTGTTCACAGAATGATTGGAGAGAAAAAGCCAAAGGAGGAGCTTGGTTTCCAAATAGACATGACGATGTGCTAAATTGTGCTCTTGAAAAAAAAAACAGCATCCCGGTTGAGTATGAGGAATAGGTGGATTGATCGGTATCAAAAATGTATTTGGGGAGGTACAAAGAAATAAAGGTCCAAGTGGCGTAATATCTGTAGATGACCTACATGTTATTACTCGGGAGATGAAAGCTAAAATGAGTGAAAAATTCAAATCTATTGTGGATACAATGGTTGAGCAGAAGGTTAATAATATTTTTAACATGATGGATTTAAAGGTGCCAAATGATATTGGGGTTGGTGTAACACCCGTAATTTTAAATATTAAATTAACAAATTTAAGAACACTTAACTTTAAGGAGAAGAATTGGGTGAAACGGGTTATGCCTTAGCGTTCCTCTCGGAATTCTGCTTGAGATAGAGTCCAAGTTTGCGTAAATCGGGCTCCGTATGAAGAAGATGTGGAGTTAAGAAGATTTCAAGTTCAAACAAAAATTAAATTAATAATTAAAAGTCAAAACTGTTCAAAATTCGAAATTCGGTCAGAGCGGGCTGAGCGGGAAATTTCCCACTCAGAGGTATCGACCCCCCCCCCAAGGGGAGTCGACATGGGTGTCGACCCCCCTATAGGGGAGTCGACATTGGTGTCGACCCCCCTATAGGGGTGTCTACATAGGTGTCGATCACCCTGTAGGGAGTCGACCCCTTTTGAGATCCAGTTCCTGTGACGAATTTTTATAGCCTTGAGCTGATGTGGCCTTCTCTGATCAGCCTAATGACCAATTCTGAAGTATTAGGGCTTATGTGTCATGCTGTGGTTGGCTGGATGACACATCTCTTTGGTTTGGATAGCTCTGATTACTCTTAGACTAATCTAAAGGCTAGAATTAATCCTAAACTTCTATATAATCACCCCAAACCTTAACCCTAGACCTTACAATCTCATTCTGTGAAGTCGTCATGTTGTCCATCCTTAAGCTAGCCTAGCCTCCATCTTCTCCAAATTAGAAATCAAGTAAGAAAGTACCAAACCAAATCCAAACTAGAGAATCAAATGTCTACATCAAAGGATTAGCTTAACAAATTTAGAAATCAGATCCCAAAATACAAGATCCGTCCTTTTTCTGTAAGTTCATGTTATTTTCAGATTTAAACACCTAATAGTAATCTTTGCATGTAATAAAATGAATCTAAGTCTATGCTTGATGATGAGACAATCTTTTCAGATTTACCCCTATCTTTCTATTGAATCATGATTTTACATTCCTAAGAAGTTATTATATCGATTCAATCATGCCTATCTTTGTTGAACATCGAATATATAATCCTTTTTGGTTCATGATGTTATTCTTATGCCTACGATAATGATTGTATCGTTTTATTCAAGAACTATCTTTGATGGATCTAAATTTTCTTGTATTAGGTCTGTTGTTACATGCCTATTTTTATGCCTATTCTTATCTTATGCTCCTTCTCTCTCTTCCCCTATTTTCTTTTTCTCTTATGAACCTGGGTTATCTTCAAACCTAGGCTGAAATCGCGAAATACAAACAATTGGAATACGGGGAATATTTTGGGTAAATATTGGACATAATATATTGGGTGAAATAATTGGGCATAACATATTCGGTGAAATTGTTGGACATAATTTGTAACTTGTGATTTGGGGTACAAATGTTATTGTTGTGAACTTATGGTAAATTGAAATATTAAATCTAGATTGGGCGGAAACTGAAATTAAAATATTAAATCTAGACTAGGCGGAAACTGTAAATTGGAATATTAAAACTAGATTGGGCATAACTATTGATTGGGAAACCAAGCATAATGTATATTGTGATTTTGGGGCATGACTATTATTGCAAATTTTGGAAGATTGGGTGTAACCTATTTTGAGTAATAACTTGTAATTGAAATTTGTTGGGCACAAACTTGGGAATTGGAACATGACTAGTTTGGTGAATTTGGGATAATTTGCCTATAAAATCTAGACTTGGACATGTATAGTAAATATGTAAATTGGCTAAAAGATGAACGTGCCTAACCCGAGGTTAGATTGAGTTGTGGTGTAAGACTGCCTGGAACCGCCCGGCACATCCAGCGACCGCAACAACATAGATCTAATGTGAGAGGTTAGCGCATAAAGCCCAAAGCCAGAGGTTAGAATGAGTTTGCGGTTGAAGTTTGCCCGGAATCGCCCGGCACATCCAGCAACCACAAACAACAATTCTAATGTGAGAGGTTAAGGCATTAATGAATGAATTAATGATGAATGAACAGGGCTAAGTTGATAGGAAACACTTAACCAAATACAACATGATGAATGAGTAGGGTTAAGTTAACCAACCTAACATGATGAATGAGTGGGGATAAGTTAAGGGGAAACACTTAACCAATATAACATGATGTGTGGTAAGGTTAAGTTAACACAAGAGGGCAACACTTAACCAATATAACATGATGTATGGTAGGGTTAAGTAACATAAGAAGGCAACACTTAACCAATGTAACATGTTAGGTGGGTGGGTTAAGTTAACATTGACAAGAAGACAACTTAACCAATATTACATGAACAAAGTGGATAGGGTTAAGGCAAGCTTAACCAATAATACATATGGACTCGATAAGGGGGAAGGGTTAAGTAAATCTTGGGTAAGTGGGTAATATTAGAATATATAGGCCTACAAACTTAACTATTAAATAAACATGCGTGAATCAGTGAGAAGGTTAAGTAATATATGAATAGGCAACACTTAACCAGTACAACATGTTAATTTAGAAAATGGGTGGGGTTAAGTTAAATTGAGAACAATTAACCATTATAACATGTCGATTAGGAAACCCTAGTAACGGGGACCCATTTCAGCAGTAACCCACATAGATGTATCATGGTACCCTGAGCTAGGCAGGGTGAGGCACGATTACTGGGCTGATTATAAGCGGTCAAAATAGCGGCAGGTGGTGCAGCAGTGTAGTTCTGACGGAGTATGGGCATGCACGTGCTCTGGAGTGGAAAAAAGGCACTGGGCATCAGTAGTATACACTGTGCATCTTGAATCGTGTCGGGTTGCCATCATGGGAATTGATACACCACATGATGGGGCCAGCACAGGTATCTACATACAAGCGGGGCCGAATGACGCAAGTAATGAATACATACAAGCGAGGCCGAATGACACAAGTAATGAATACATACAGCGAGGTCAAATGACACCAATAATAAATACATGCGAGTTAGGAAACCGATCGATAAGGTGGTAAAGGTACATCTAACATATCCATGGCAATTAGGCAGACTGAGGTGGGACCCTCATAATAGGTTTACACCTGAAGGCTACCACAATTGCGGGGATTGGGATCATATTATCATTTTATACAGATCACTAGTTAGGTGGTGCAGAGATATAAGAATAAGAATAACAGGGTAGTAGCGAAGCAGAGAAAGAGTAGAAGCGCATTCAGTTTATCTTGCCTTATCATATTTATGCTAATCTTATCTTGTTAGCCCTGTTATCACGGTATTGTCTTATATTCAGTTTATTCATGTCATGTTACTTTTACCTGTTTACATTCTGAAAATCACTGGACTTACTAGCTTTATGTCTGGCCCATTTTCTTTCGTCTTCTTTTCTTCCATCCCCCCCCCCCTTAGGTAGTCAGGGAGGGAATAGCTCAACTTAGTTTGGACCGTTTCTCTTTCCAATCTTGAAGATTCTTTGATGTATTGCTTGGATCCTCTTATCTCTGGCTATGGCTGTGTTTACACTTTAATTTGGGGACTTATGCTACTTTGCTATGTTTTATGCTTCTTATATACTTGGAAGTTTTCGAATCAAGGAAGAAGTTTTATGTAGTACTTTTAAGTATGATTGAGTCAATTGTTTTAAAAGCTTGACTGAACTACATTGCTTTTAAAATGACTTTGTTTTCCGAAGCTTTATTTTTCTGTCTTGTAATTTATCTGCATGTTTTACCTATAACGCTTCACTGAAGTTAATGCATTCCCTTTGTGAGTGACATTAATGGAGGTGGGGTGTTACAATATGCAACCCACTTTCAATTGGTGTTCGTAGTAGTTGTCAATCAGTGCACTTGGACAAATTACAATCTACAAGAAAAACTCAAGATACAAATCCATTTGTAGAATTGCAGATATTTCAAATATCAAAGTCAAAATAAGTTACTGTATGTAATTTCGATTTCTTGCATTTTCATTTTTTAAATTAACCTTTTGTAAATATAATGATATGTTTTGAGTTAATATGTGTATGGTTTATTTTGTCATTTTCAAAATCCAAAAACGATTTGGAGCTTGTCTTATAAAATTTATATTTTAGAATGTAATTAATTAATTATTAATATGTATTACATTAGTAAACAATAATATCAGATATTTTCCTACGATATCATGCTACTTTCGGTTAACTTTTCAACTTTTATTCACTAGTAATGGGAATATTTAATGAGCAGGGATTAGGAACTTCTTTTTATTTTCAAAACCAACACATCAAAAGTTTTTTTTGAAACATAATTTATGAAAAGCTTCTTTAATTATTTTCACTTGAAAATTTCAGTTTATATGGTAAACATTTTAGAAGAAACTACATAATGTTGATCAACATATCGTAAACACTTGTTCTAACTGCATAATTTTTTGGAACAAATATTAGGGATAAAACATTTGAGAGAGTTGTCATTGTAAATAGCACTAATTCAACTTCCAGCAAATTATAATGCCAACATTATTATATAAAAATACATTTTAGGATACGTTTGAATCAAATGCTTTTATGAGTCGGTTTTCATCTTTTGTTTTCAATTTGCCTCATTTGGCATTATACAAAATCCAGAAAAAAATCCCTGAGTTTTATGACAATTCTGCTTATCCTGCATGCGATTTTAACGGTACCTTTGTAGAAAAAAGCAAGAGTATTAAGCTTGGGCCCTAATTTACATTTTCATTAAGAATTTATCATGATTTGTTACAAACTCTATAAATGATTTATTGACATCTAAACATTCAATACTTATAATAACTTTAGCATCTTATATGTGAATGAAAAATGTTTGTTTTGTTATTGTCATAGTTAGGAACCAACCAAACGTCGTCAAGTTGTGAATTTCGACTTCAAAATTATCATTGTGGGCCATGGTAGGGTACATCCTGCTTCAAGATCCGGTGATCGATGCTACAATCAACCATTCTTGGCCCATCATGTGAAGGTTGATATTGACGCGTTGGAGCCTATTCATGCAGGAGTCTCACTTCCAGTTCTAACTCAATATCACACCACAATAGAATAGGTTGGTAGTTTGTTCAGCGGCCTAAAAATCTTGCGCTTTTAGGAGAAAATGATGTGGTAAAATCTCTTGTGCATGTGCATTATTATGCTTATCAAATATATCAATATTTATTTGATTTTACACATGCAAGTTAGTCATATACAAATATATCAAAATTATGCATGTCATGTCACTTGCAAAATACAAATTTTTCTGTATGAATCAGATTTTTAGCCAATGCATTCCACGATTTATTAAATTCCTTAATCCCTGAAAATTCCTTAATAATTTTATTTATAAGAAATACTTGAATAGATCTAATGCATCTTCTTCAATTTCCAGCACTTCATCAATTGTTTTTTTACTCCATTCACTTTGTCTGATTTTAGGAGCATCTGTTGATATACTTTTTTATAAAATAATAACTTGGAAAATTTGCTTATAGCTGTACTTCATGAAATATTTAAATTGAATATTATATTCTTTTGAACTTTAAGCCGAAATTATATGAGTTCTTCCAAGGCCTCTTTAAGGACTCGAACCTACGTACAAAGAAAAAATATTCTATGACCAAGTTATATCATTTATATTTTATTTTTAGACCATTTACTGAAATTGATTTACATGAGCCATGGAATAGCCATGGTAACGGTTGTTGTAAGAATTGACTGATACCATATGATGACCTTTGATTGAGATCAATTAAACAGGAGCAATCAACATAAATAATGTATAAATTGTCAACAAGAGCCAGCCTCCAATCTGATATACTTTGCCAACTCAAAAGTCCTTTTATTTCATTGATCAATAATAAATGAGAAATTAAAAATACATTTCAGTAATTAAATTCTAAAATATATAACTTTAGTTTATATTATTTAAACCTCGCTTGGTTTAATTGTAAATCCGTTACATTAAGTTTGAAGTATACCTGAAAATATCATATTAGTCGGTTTTGAGTATACCTGCCATTTCCTGATATACATACATTTTATATAATAGCTTTACTAAATAAGTGTTAAGTGCTTCATGTTTTTTAATGAAGTATGTTTAATCAATGTGTTGTAATTGCTAATTGATTGCTTGAATAAACTCTTATTTCCTATCAGCCATTATCAAAAGGAAAGGCATTTGGTTTGTTCTTCCTTTGAATGCATCCACAATCTCTGATGTTACCTTCACCTATCAAACTGATTTTTTTATTGGCAAATTTCTTCGCCATTATATAAGTTCTTGATATGTAGTAAATGGTAGAAAATGCAACATTTGAGAATGTAAATGAATTTTAACTTTATGTGCAGGGTACACCAATATCGAGCACAAACAAAGTGAAACAATATGGTGCACTGGACATGAATAAGAATCAAAAGATCATGAATGCAATGTCCAATGAATTTGTGAAGCATAAGGCAATCGTTGACGAAAATATCCTCAATAATTTGATAGATGAGTGTAAATATTTCCATGACTTGATAGTTCAAACGCCAACTAATGGGGGTGTTATCATTGCAATTCACGTGAATAAGGATTTATTTATGTGTGACGAGGACTTTGAAATTCATATAAAGACGGATGACGTTATCCAATTTCTTAATATAGGATGGCTGAATGCATCATGGTTACAGATTTGCATCATGTGAGTATTTACATCATTTTTTTTGTTGAACGAATAAGAATAATGTTGATTATATGTCTAAATAATGTGTAGATGGTTAAATCATATGTACAATAATCTCGAAGTGAAGAACATTGGGTTTGTGCGTCCTCAGAAGCTTTTCCAGCTGCGGAAATATCCAGATGCGACAAATACATATATCTCAAACTTGTGGCATGTATCACAATCTAAGTACTTGTTCTTAGCTTCATACTATGAAAGGTATGAATATTAAACTTTTAGTAAATTGTTACAAGTTTGCTATTGGTTTTAATTTTTATAAACTTATATTATAGGAAACATTGTCTGCTGCTTGTTTTCCATGTGCCAAAAAGCGAGGTTTATGTTTTTGATCCCCAGGCCGAACGCAAACTCAAACTTGAGATTAAGCCACAAGTAAATGTGTATGTTTTATTAGTTTTCCTTTTGTTTAAATATTTCTTTCATTTATTAAGATCTCTTAAGATTGGTTACATCCTAATATTATTACAGATGCATTTTATCCGTTTGCCGAAGGTCAAATGTAGTAGTCATATTTGATAACTCAGTACATGTGTGGTAATGTGTTGATACCTTATGGCAAACCCTTGTTTCCAACATCTCTACTCTGCTATTTTGGACAATTGTGTTACGGTATACACGATTGTTTGGCCTATGCTATAAAAAAGACAATTAGGGTCGACATAAATCATAAATTAAAATTTTAAACGAGCGGTCCGAAATGGTATTCTGTATATATATTTTTAAAATTTTGAATATCCTTTGTTTTGAAAGAATGCTCATAAGTAGTTCAGTTTATGTAAAGCAGGTTTGCCATATATTTAGAGATTTTAGACAATGTTTATCTAAACTGCAGTTACAATTCTATATAAACGAGAGTATATATTAACAAGTCTTGCTCTGGTCATTTTAAAATGATTCTAGTGATAATTATAACATCGTTGATATTTATTTTCGGATAACAAGTGGAACAATCAAGATAAATAGTTGGATCATCGTTTCATTTTCAATGGCTTGATTTATAAACCCAGGAAATGTGAAATTTTATATTCAAATTACAGGCACCTGCACTTCCCATGAATAAGTTACAAGAATAGAGCAACAATCCATGCATTACAAAAGAACACTGGCATGTTCAGCGACTTAATTAAGGTATCATTGAAAATAATAATTCTCTACTACAATGCAAACAAAATCACGCTGAGACATAAGAAAACTAAATTAAGCTTCCTTGGTAACACAATTAAAACCGCTCTACAACTTTAAAAGCAATGCCTCTTCTTTACATCGAAACTACATATGTTGCACGATTGTTTGTTCGATGAAGGCTTCAATCATAACAACATGCTACTTTTTTCTAGTGTATACGTGTTACCAGAAATAATTTGTTAGTGTTTAGTAATTGTGTATGGTTCATTCGTTGCATGATCAGGGCCTTCAAAACTTATAAAGCACTGGGTGGCAAGTCGTCTTGATGAAATAACTTGAAATGAAATATCGTAAAGGTGAATTCTTTTATGACAAAAAAACGTATGTTACTTGAGATATAAATTCATTATAATCTGACTTTTTTTCCAAATATTCCTAGTGTCCCCAACAATTAAGACCAGTGGATTGTGTATATTATGTGATGAGGTATATGCATGATATAATAAAAAACCACCATTAAAGTATTGATTTTCATGAGGTATACCACTTTCTTAGTTTTATTTTTTCCTTTCATATTTAATATAAGTAATTATAAGATTAATTATTTTAAAAAAAATCTCTTTATTGCAAAACTGTTTACAAGCTGATTCTTATGGCCAACAAGAGATGGACGAGATCCGAGATAATATAGTTACTTATATCATGCATAACTGGATGTAGTCGTCGTATATGCATAACAAGGTAAAATTGTGTTCACCCATTTTCTTAATCCCGTAATTTCAAATATATAAATAATATATTTATTATGCTGCCGTTAGCAATGGGGATGAACACGGTTCTGTGTGGTCTTAAAATATTGCATCTAGTCACATATAGTACTCTGATCCATGATTATATGGTACACCCACTACATGCTGCTTTCTAATTTCATGCAACTGTCTCATGTCATGATGGAGATGATGGATAAAACATAATAAGCGTTAGTCGTAGAGGAAGGAAGATATGCATTAGTAGTGAGGCAATTCAGAATCTTGCACTAAATTGCAAAATAAGAACACATTGCTGACTTTGGGGAAGAAAATTTATATGTCAACACATTTTAATTGGTGTAATGATGTAATGACCCGGCTTTTTGCCCGGTTTTCGCCGGTAGCTAAACCAACTTAAACTGTTCATAAAAACAGATGGTTATGGGTACTTGCATATTTGCACAAAAATAACAGAACTTTTCATTTCATTACCATGATATAACATCATAGTTACAAGGAATACATCAGAGTGCATTGATTTCATAGTGGAAGAAATACTAACTTAGTAGAAGAATGTGAATGCTCCAAAACATAATAGCTCCAGCTAAAACCAGAATCCTGCTCCAATCAACTCCAAGGATAACTCTGCAAACCAATCTACTAGGCTGCCCGTGCCAAAATTATGGGCACTCAGAGTTTAGGTGAGGGAACAATAAACTCCAGGTCAGTCATGGGACTGATGTGAGAACTCAAAACAGTTGTTACTTAGGATTCATTTTAAAGTTGGGTAATTCAACGGACCACGCCTCTAACGCAGAACGAGTTTACTCCATATGAATTTCGGTGCATAGAAATTCACTATGACTTTTGAAAAATGAAACTACCATATGGTCTCGTGGCACATACACAATGCAAACGCACACATGGGCGAGGTTTCTCCTTTTGATAGTCAAAAATGCTTGATACGAGAAAATCCTCTGATATTATTATTAATGCATAGTGTGGAAACATTTTCGCAAAAAGATGTATTAATCCTAGCCAGCATAATGCCCCATCCCATTATACTGACAATCCTATTGGTAGCAGGCTATACAACTAAAATCGTAAGGGCTCGTAGTGGAAATTGGGTTTCCAACAAATGACTAGGCAAAGGAACTTCCTTACCGAACCAATGAGTACACCTTTAGAGGGACGCCTCGAGAACAAAATCGGGCTCTTTTCCAACACGAGGCCGGGTTACCCCTTAACTGGGTAACTTAGAGCACGCCTGAGTATATCACTTCCTGGTTGTTACCAAACCTTAAACTGGGTACCCGCAACATCAACATCCACAAAGTAGAAGTTATCCACGTAGGTTAAATCCTAGACTCCATACCTAGTACACCTTTTATCTAGAAGGAAGTGACTACCCTTAACCTCACTACATCTTTCTTGTTTTAGCCATTTACCGGGTTGTGAGGCTTGCCGAGGTTACGATATACACAAAGCTATGCTTAAATAAGCCATGCTTCGATCATCCATGGCTCATCACATAACTTACGTATGCCACATTGTCCATTCACAATGCATCACTGATTTCCGTCAATATATAACCTCTAAGCTCATACGTCTTAGAGAAGGGTGTTAAGCAAGAGAATAAATTCTCCGCCACCAAATAGATATATATTTAACAGAGATCAGTGCTACGCAGTCAATTACAATGTCAAACACATAATCCATATAAGTCTATTCTGGGTCTGAACGAAACAACAATCCAAAAATCTACAAATATATTAAAACCTCATGCCACTTATAACCTCGTATCGAGTGGCCTACGCAACCGAGACATCAACAACCAATCCAAACAATTCAAAGAATCCCGGTCTTCATTCGTCGCTTTCCAAGTCTTGAATTGCTCCATAACGTCGTATTATTACTTGGAATGGTTTTTCAACATATATTCGATCCGGTCTTTCCAAGTAATAAGCGTACCTTTAAAATAATAGTTACAGGTTACACAGGCTTTTCCATCCAAATCTCCTTCCAAATAGTTGTGAGTTCATTTAAAATTCAAAGTTGGATTTACTCTAAATTCCATGAATCCATTTCCATCTTAAATCTCCTTGGAAATCAAATATACATCTTAGATCCTTATATTTCAAAAGCATAATTCTTCGTTCCCTTTATGTTATTCCTTTACTTTGAATTGAGGCTGGATTTATTCAATTCCCTTAAACCCGTTATCAATCTTAGCCTTTTCCTTGAAATTCACTATTAATTTCCAACGTTACATTTCAAAAAGGAAAATTCATTTATTCATCGTTATCCCATTCCACAAGTTTCCAAACTACAAAACCTTTATTGAGATTTGGATAATAATTCAAATAATTGATATTTTCAAATATAAGTTTAAATAGAATTTAATTGACTTATATTTGATGTTAATTCACAAACTCAGGAAACACTATCAGAGTCTGGATATGTGTATGTTTTAATATTTCTGATAGTATTCGTCCGCTCCTGGGATCCCATATTGAATATCTGAAGATAAACTCTTCCCAACATACTTCTTTTTAAATTCCAACTTTCAAAATCAATAATTAATTCCATATATGAATTTTTAATCACTTTAAAACTTTCCAAACTATTTTACAAATCCTTTTACGGTTCTAATAATAGTTCACAACTTATAAGCTTCAAAACCATATTACCATTAGAACTATTATAATAACATTTGGAAACGTTACAAAAAATGTTGTCGTAAAATTGTTGTTTAAAACAAATAGATTCCAAATCGTTCAAAATTCAAATATTTTAGTTTTAAAATAATAAATAAGATTTATCATAATTTTTCTCCATTTTAAAAAAAAATTATAAACCTCTTTTAATTGATTTCTGTTATGGTCGCCGAACAGCCCGTATAGCGATCTTTTCCAAATTTGTTTTAAACATAACTTGGAAATCATATATTGGAATTTGAAATTTCCTTTTCTATTCAAAAGCAGCTATCATTTTAAACCCAATGTTTATTATTTCAAGTCAAACCGATTTCAACCCATCAAGTTATAGCCATTTGAATTTTGTAATCGATATTCACGAACTGTCGCTCCGCAACACATTCTATTCACGCCATATAACGATTTCAATATAAATCGTTCAAATCCTTTTCAAATTTAATTCATATTTCCAATTCACTTAGAAAACAATTTCAAATTATATTACAAATTTGATTTCGAATTAACCATCACGTTCGTCGAATCAGCTAGGGATACCCAGTTAGAGCAGGAAACTATATTTCCAAACCCAAGCCTAGACACTATCCTCTCTGTCATCCTAGAACGTTCAGGTATATATATATACACTATAAACAAAAGCATTTTTTAATTTTCAAATCTCATTTCGAATTAAACTGGACTTAAAAATAATATTTTAATATTTGAAAATCAATCTTCTCTTATATGGAAAGGAGATAAAATCGATCATCTATATAATCCCACAACTACAGTGTGTGTGTGTGAATTCATGTAATCATAAATCAGCCATATCAATCAGATGAATACGAATTATAATCACAACGAACAAACATTTCGGTTGTGCACAATCGTTACGGTCAATAACGCTTATCAGTTTTCAGTGTGATATCTACAATATCCATTCAAATAATAACATCCATATCCAACCAAATAATATTTACCACAACTAATTGTTCAACCAATATCAATTTAAATAAATAACTTAAATTAGAAGTTCTCACCATTATAGACCCAAAATCTTCATTACCAGAGTGAACAAGCCAACGAACACTGCTACCGCTACTCGTACTGCTTTCAATCCACCTCTATTAGCAGCTGGTGATTTTCTGCTAATTTTAATACTAACATTAAATTAATAAAAATGCTCATTATATATTATTATATATAAGGACAATTTAATTTATTTTTATTATAATTTATACTTAACTAAAATTACCAAAATTATATATCAGCGGGTTCTATTTTCAGATACGATTTTAGTGGATCCAACGGCGGGTTAATCGGATTTAAAACGACTGAGATATTATCTTATGAAGTTTAAACTAATATAAACTTAAATAATAATTAAGGAAAATCATACCAAGGCCTGGCCCAAAGCCCAACTCGACATCATGCTTGAACCCGATCCAGCCCGTCCCCCTTCTTCTTCCTCTCCTCTCGTTTTTCTTTCCTGGAACCCAACTCACGCGTGCACCGTGTGCATGTGCACAAAACTTCATCGAACTTCAATCGACCACCTAAGAACTTCTCTTCGCATCCTCTCTCGACTGCACCACATCGTCCCTACTCCGGCCTTCCGAACCAAAATATGATCTACATGTCGAACCAAGAACAGAGAATTTCCACACATAGGCAACAATAATCGCGACTCAAAAAGGCACTTATCTCCACCAAATTAATCCATATCAAAGCCCACACTTTCCTCATTACCATGCCACACTCGGTTTCGCCAATCCTTGCTTCCATCTCCAACGATGCTTAACACCAATTTTCATCTTTTTCAATCATCGACACGGAATCGTCCCAAAATTACATGAAAAATAGTATGTTCTCTGCTGATCTCAACCGCGCAGACAACGTCGAGCGATTCTCCATGGATTGAGAGATACGATTTTTTGAAGTTCTCATCACATATTAACATCTTAGTGTAAAACTGAGATATCTCTTTCGATACTCAACGAAATCTGGATCCGTCAATTCCTAAAAATCAGAAATGATGATCCGGATAACTTTCGCATAAATCATTTCAGCTAAAACTAAATGGATTGAGGGATGTGGATTTTTGAATGAATGGAAATGTTTGTTTTCCATTTACAAGAAAAACAAGAAGAAGTGAAATACAGATTGTAACTGTCGTTTGATGCCGAGGAATACCTGTGTTTATATAGGCATTAGGAAGGATATTTTAGACATTTTACCTAGGGGATACTTGGCACTTCTTCATGAAGACTATCCATGCATGAAGACAACAAAGGGAACACTTGGTACTTTCATGAAACCCTCACCATGCGTGATGACAAAATACCAGGACACTTCACCTTGATCCTTATCTTACGTAGATTTTTAATTTATTTAAATTACCAATACTTTTGTGATACTTATAAATGTAGCCAAATTTTGTTATACTTATAAATGTAACCACCTTATCACTTAAGATTTATCAAAATATATAACTTACTAATATTTCAAAAATATTTATCTATTTAATTTACTAAAATTCATACTTAAAAAATGGTCTAAATGCTTAAAAATCATTTTATATTAATATAAAAATCATTCTTAAAAAATCTTAAAATAAATTATCCTTTACCAAGTTCACATTCAAGTTTTCTTATACAAAATCATATTTATAAAATAAACAAAGTACTTATTCAAATTTAAAATTTGTACTTAAACCTTATAAAATCAGTTTATATTCATAAAATCGAGATTATAAAATAAGAATTCAAATTAAACATAGTTAAAATTTCTGGGATATTACATTCATCCCCCCTTAAGACTTTTCATCCTCGAAAAGGAAGACGAGTAAATTTAAACTCCTTTACTAATTTTAAATTCCTATTTCTCTCTTAACGTAACAGAATCAAGGCCCATATCATCTTAGGATACTCTACCTGATTCTCACTAAAGGTAGAGATTTATATAATCTCATGATTACTAGGGTCGTCACCGATCATGTTCATAATCAAATTCTCTGACTTTGACCTAGAGCTGCTACCACTACCATTAAGGAGAGACTGGGATAGATACTATCTAGTACTTAGATGTCTACGACCCTAAGAAAATTTTAAAGATTATCTTTCTAACTTACTGCTAAAGTTATAGAACCCAAGGTTTACTCAACAATTTAAGTCAAACAATAAGACTAAATGCTCTACCTCAAATTTGTTAAATTTCAACAAAAATTTGAATCCAAATCCTCAAATAATATCTTTTCCTTAAAACATTCAATTATCTCGCAAAAATAACATTATGGATTATTTTACAATTCCTTTGAACTAAATACCAATTCAAGTTCAAATTAAGAGATAATTCAATATACTCGTTTCAAATTCAAAACCTTTTCACTAATTTACCTGTCCATGGTTTGGTCAAAGCAGGGAAAAAAGAAGGATTCAAAAATGAAATTTAACAAAAATCCAAGCATGACAATCGGGGAGACATTGATCGTCAAAAGATGACAACGAGTCAAACGAAACCCAGTGACAAGCAAAGAGGTAGAATTATATTTCGAGAACATCATCCTATTTCAATTTTTATTCAAATAGTTTCCAATCTCATATTAATCCATTTACATGTTAAATTTATACCCATTTAGTATTCATACTTTGAATCCTCTACCCAAAACATTCGAAAAATAATTAAGGGATTTAATTTAACATAACCTGGGTCATTCTTGTTCTTACTTAACAATGCAGGAATTATTATTAGACAAATGAATTTTTATTTAAGTTCTAGTTCAACTTAAAATTCCCTTAATTACCTTTTAAGGGTTTTACTCACTTAAGTTATTTATTCCCATATAAGATTATAAATGCCTACCAATTTATGAGTTAAAAATGTTTCAAATATTTCCATAAGTTAACTCTGACTCATAATTCCATTCTAATTCAAAACACATTGATTTTATGGTAAATGATGCTCTCTTAAGCGTAATATTCCCAAATCTCATTCTAGGGTATTTCTAACCCTATCTCTAATGAGATATCATAACTCTGGTGAGTCCTTACTTTTGTTCAAATATGTCATACCCCATCGCTTTGTATAAACCCAAAGCTCTCATACCAAATGTAACGGTCCGGTCTTTTTCAACCATCGGACATCGGCTAATACTCTGTTGTGGCATTACAATGGTCCCCGAAAACCTTGTTTTATGGCCAGCTTCTCGACTGTCGTGGCTTCATCCCTAACCAACCCCTCTTGGGACATGTAGAGGTAAGAGTCTCCCGTTCTCTACCAAACCAAGAGCGAGAATCCCTTGTCACGCTGCCTTATGCCAAACAAGGTCTGGTGTGAGAACTCCAAACAGTTGTTACTTAGGATTCATTTTAAAGTTGGGAAATTCAATGGACCATGCCACTAACGCGAAAAGAGTTTACTCTATATGAATTCCCGTGTGTAAAAATTCGCTATGACTTTTGAAAAATGAAACTACCATAAGGTCTCGCTGCACACACACAATGCAAACGCACACATAGGCGTGGTTTCTCATTATGATAGTCAAAAATGCTTGATATGAAAAAATCCTCTAATATTATTATTAGTACATAGTGTGAAAACAGTTTCGCAAATAAATGTATTTGTCCTAGCCAGCATAATGCCCCATCTCATTATACTGACAATCCTGCTGGTAGCAGGCTATACAACTAGAATCGTAGGGGCTCGTAGTGGAAATAGGGTTTCCAACAAATGACCAGGCAAAGAAACGTCCTTACCGAACCGATGGGTATGCCTCTAGAGGGACGCCCCGAGAACCAAATCGGGCTCTCTGCCAACACGAGGCCAGGTTACCCCTTAACTGGGTAACTTAGAGCACGCCTGAGCATATCACTTCGGTCGTTACCAACATTTAAACCGGGTACCCGCAACATCAATACCCACAAAGTAGAAGTTATCCACATAAGTTACCTGGGCTTTATACCATAGTACACCTTTTATCCAGAAGGAAGTGACTACCCTTAACCTCGCTGCATCTTTCCTGTTTTAGCCATTTACCGGCTTGTGAGGCTTGCTGAGGTTACGATATACACAAAGCTACGCTTAAATAAGCCATGCTTTGATCATCTATAGCTCATCACATAACTTAGGTATGCCACATTGTCCATTCACAACGCATCACTGATTTCCATCAATATATAACCTCTAAGCCCATACATCTTAGAGAAGGGTGTTAAGCAAGAGAATAAATTCTCTTCCACCAAACAGATATATATTTAACAGAGATCAGTGCTAATCAATTACAATGTTAGATACACAATCCTTATAAGTCTGTTCTAGGTCTGAACGAAACAACAATCTAAAAATCTCCAAATATATTCAGACCTCATGCCACTTATAACGTCGTATCGGGTAGCCTACGCAACCGAGACATCAGCAATCAATCCAAACGATTCAAAGAATCCCGATATTCATTCATCGCTTTCCAAGTCTTGAATTGCTCCATAACATCGTATTATTGCTTGGAATGGTTTTCGAACATATATTCGATCCCGGTCCTTCCAAGTAATACGCGTACTTTTAAAACAATAGTTACGGGTTACAAAGGATTTTCCATTCAAATCTCCTTCCAAATAGTTGTGAATTCATTTAAAATTCAGAGTTGGATTTACTCTAAATTCCATAAATCCATTTCCATCTTAACTCTTCTTGGAAATCAAATATACATCTTAGATCCTTATATTTCAAAAGCATAATTCTTTGTTCCCTTTATGTTATTCCTTTACTTTGAGTTAAGGTTTGATTTATTCAATTCCCATAAACCTGCTATCAATCTTAGACTTTTCCTTAAAATTCACTATTAATTTCCAACATTACATTTCAAAAAGAAAAATTCATTTATTCATCGTTATCCCATTCCACAAGTTTTCAAACTACAAAACCTTTATTTAGATTTGGATAATAATCCAAATAATTGATATTTTCAAATATAGGTTTTAGAATGTAATCGACTTATGTTTGATATTAATTTAAAAACTCGGGCAAACACTATCAGAGTCTAGATATGAGTATGTTTTAATATTTCTGATAGTATTAGTCTGCTTCTGGAATCCCATATCGAATATCTGAAGATAAACCCTTCCCGACTTACTTCTTTGTAAATTCCAAGTTTCAAAATCAATAATTAATTCCATATATAAATATTTAATCACTTTAAAACTTTCCAAACTATTTTACAAATCCTTTTACCATTTTAATAATAGTTCACAACTTATAAGCTTCGAAACCATATTACCTTTAAAACTATTATAATAACATTTGAAAACGTTACTAAAAATGTTGTCGTAAAATAGTTATTTAAAACAAATAGATTCCAACTCGTTCAAAATTCAAAATTTTCAGTTTTATAATAATAAATAAGATTTATAATAATTTTTCTCCATTAAAAAAAAATTATAAACCTCTTTTAATCGATTTCCATTATGGTCGCCGAACTGCCCGTATAGCGATCTTTTCCAAATTTGTTTTAAACATAACTTGGAAATCATATATTGGAATTTGAATTTTCCTTTTCTATTCAAAAGCTGCTATCATTTTAAACCCAATGTTTCTTATTTCAAGTCAAATCGATTTCAACCCATCAAGTTATACCCATTTGAATTTTGGAATCGATATTTACGAACTGACGCTCCGCAGCACATTCTATTCATGCCATATAACGATTTAAATATAAATCATTCAAATCCTTTTCAAATTTAATTTGTATTTCCAATTCACTTGGAAAACATTTTCAAATTATATTTCAAATTGGATTTCGAATTAACCATCATGTTCGTCGAATCAGTTAGGGATAGCTAGGGAGAGCAGGTTACTATATTTCCAAACCCAAGCATAGACACTATCCTCTCTGTCATCCTAGAACGTTCTTGTATATATATATATTATAAAGAAAAGCATTTTATAATTTTCAAACCTCATTTCGAATTAAACTGGACTTAAAAATAATATTTTAATATTTGAAAATCAATCATCATTTATATGGAAAGGAGATAAAATCGATCACCTATATAATCCCAAAACTACAGTGTGTGTGTGAATTCATGCAATCATAAATCAACCATATCAATCAGATGAACATGAATTATAATCACAACGAACAAACATTTCGGTTGTGCACAAGCGTTACGGTCACGAACGCTTATCAGTGTTCAGTGTGCTATCTACGTTTCCATTCCAACAATAACATCCATATCCAACCAAATAATATTTATCATAGCTAATTATTCAACCACTTTCAATTTAAATAAATATTAAATTAGGAGTTCTCACCATTATATATCCAAAATCTTCATTACTAGAGTGAACAAGCCAACGAACACTGCTACCGCTACTCGTACTACTTTCAACCCACCTCTATTAGTAGTTGGTGATTTTCTACTAATTTTTATACTGACAATAGATTAATAAAAATGCTCGCTATATATTCTTATATATACAAGGACAATATATTTTATTTTTATTTTAATTTATACTTAACTAAAATTACCAAAACTATATATCAGTGGGTTCTATTTTCCGATACGATTCTAACAGAACCAACGGCGGGTAATTGGATTTAAAACGAGTGAGATATTATCCTATGAAGTTTAAACTAATATATACTTAAATAATAATTAAAAAAATAATAACAAGGCCTGGTTCAAAGCCGACCTCGACATCATGCTTGAACCCGATCCAGCCCGTCCCCCTTCTTCTTCCTCTCCTCCTGTTCTTCTTTCCTGGAACCTAGCTCATGCGTGCACCGTGTGCATTTGCAGACGCACAAAACTTCATCGAACTTCAATCCGAGATCACCCGAGAACTTCTCTTCGCATCCTCTCTCGACTGCACCACGTCGTCCCTACTCCGGCCTTCCGAACCAAAATCTGATCTCCATGTCGAACCTGGAACGGAGCATTTACACGCGCAGACAACAATAGTCGCGACTCAAAAAGGCACCGATTTATACCAAATTAAACCATATCAAAGCCCACACTTTCCTCATTACCATGCCACACTCGGATTCGCCAATCCTTGCTTCCATCTCCAATGATCCTTAACCCTAATTTTTAGTTTTTTCAATCATCGATACGGAATCTTCCCAAATTACATGAAAAATACTACGTTCTCTACTGATCTCAACCGCGCAGACGGCGTCGAGCGATTCTCCATGTATTGAGAGATACGAATTTTTGAAGTTCTCTTCACATATTATCATCTTAGTGTAGAACTGAGATTTCTGTGGCGGCCCGCCCCGCACCAGCCTGTATTTCCTCCGAAAGTGCGCTGTACACATGCCCGACTAACACGGGACGGTCGCCAAAGAAAGGAAGGAAGGAAATGAACTAATCAAGGGACCTGTAGAATGTCTCACAGCGCATGGAATAAAATATAATAATAACATACTTGACATAAAACAGGTGAGACAGTGAATAAGCTGATAACTAAAATCAACATCAGAGCAGCGGAAATTCAAATACAGCTTATTACAACTTTCCAAATTTACTGTCTCCAAACAAAAGAAAGCTAAAGTAGAAGATACACCACCAATGCCCAAGCAGTGATCTTCAACAATACAGGGAGAATATTATGTATATATTTTACGTGGAAGCCTCCTGCTCGTCGCCGGATCATCTACCCGTGCATCACCAGCTAACCTGTCTCTAGTCTGCTCGTGTGAGCACCCAGAGTAATAAGAGGAGACATAAAACTCTGGGTCAGACATAAAGCCTGGTATGAGCGATAAGCATCTAAATAGAATAATAACAGGTATATTAAACCATACCTGAATCTGGACCTGCAACCAACGAGTTAGTACCACATACCGTACAATACTCCAAGGTGCCATAATAAATAGTGTAAGAATACGGGGGTGGGGTGTGCATGTCACAATGATAGCAAACAAATCATCCATAGCAACCATCCTCACATCTCTCACTCAGTGCGTAAAGCGTACGACATCTACCACTTTGGAACACTGGACAAACTGAGGTAACGACGAATCCCGACTTGTAGAAACCCTGCTGTGACCAAGCCAAACACTTGGAGTCATGACCAAACATTTCAATGACCCACTTCATTGGTCGTAGCCCTCGGTTCTACCGATGCCATAATGGCCCTGAATCCGCCTTCGTACCTCCTACCATAGTGGTCCAAAGCTATAGACGTCGATAACCCCTTGGCACACGTCCCGCAGCAAAACCCAACCATGAAGCGAACTCGTTGATTCCCATCTGAATCTTGAGCTCTAACTTCTCATTTGGGCTTCCTTTGCATCTCGGGTTTCTGTCATCACCCTCCGGATCGGTCTTCATTCTGTTCGTAACTTCCTGGTTCGGTTCGCAGTCACCAGCTCGTAGCCATCAACCTCGGATCGGTTCGGATCATCCTTCACGCTCGGGTCGGATCGTGGAAGCCTTCCTGGTTCGGTTCGCCAGCGTCGGATCGTGTCGCACCATATGGATCGCACCTCGTCAGCTCGTGGCGCCTTGTCGGGTCGGTTCGGGCTTATCAGTTCGTGGCAATCCACTGGTTCGGGTCGAGCTACCCATCTGGATCGTGGCGCCTCATCAGCTCGTGGCGCTTCCTCTCCAAGTTGGATCGTGGTCTTCCCTTCGTGGCTCCGAGCTCTGGCATGTGGCGCGGTTCGAAAAGGCGGGTCGGTTCGTGGGCATGGGGGCGATCCGATCCGGATAAATTCCTGCACTTCGTTCCAGCGACAGTTTCTCGCCATTCGACGGCGTTTTTGACCAAACGAACACTTCTAAGCAATCACAAAACACACCATAGAGTCATAGCAACATGTAATAGCAACCACAACAGCAACAATCACTCAAATGAATCAAAAGTGGCCAAAGCTCCTTATTTTCCCTTAAGCATGTTTAAGTAAAACTGATCATAGGGTTAACAAAACTTAATCAAACCGAACCAAATTTCTAACAGTTGCATAAAATATTATTTTTGAATTTCTAAACATTTTTCCAGAATTTATTAGTGTATAAATTCGCTAATCTTCACTAATTACCCTTAATTACCGTAATTAGTGCAAAAACTATGCAAATCACTCACCTTTGCCACAATAAAACTTCCAAATCTGAAGTGAACCTCTGATTTGCACGAATTCCAATATATAACCGCAGCTCTACCTCGGTCCTTGTGCTAACCCTCCTTGATTTGCTGCCTCTAAGCCTTAATCCTTGATTAGGAAGTGATTTTGGGTGTTTTAGAGAGATTTAGAGAGTGGAGGCCATGGCTAGGTTAAGAGGAATGAAAGTGGCGGCTGGAAAATGTCTAAAGAAATGTTTTCTAACCCTAATCAGCACCTATATACCCCTAAACCCGAAATTCCCCTTGGGCCTAGCTGCTAATCACCCGTTTAAGCCCAATTAAGCTGTTTTTCACCATCTGAAACTTGTTTCAGCCATATCTCCCAAACGGTGAGTCCGTTTGGCTAATGTGACCACTCTACGGAAAGAGAAACCATCATCCGGAGCCAATGGAAGTGGTTTCAGGTCAAAATTCCTTTCCAGTCAAAAGTTATGGCCAAAACAGTGATAACTAGGGGTAAAATGGTCATTTAAAAATCGGGAAAAATCATGAACATGGGAAATGACCCCAATAGTCGTCCCCCAAAGTTACATGACCATACGACTTCGTATGTGACAGAAATAAATATTCTACGATTCTATGATGCGTAGAATGCGGGTCGTTACACTCTCCCCCCCTTAAGAAATTTCGCCCCCGAAATTCCTTAACCCAAAACATACAAAGGATCCCGCATGCCTAACAACCACATACAACAATCAATCATGCAAAACAAGCGAACAAGCCTATCCTAGCATGCGGAAAACTAAATCGAAGTCAAAATCTTACCAGGCAAAGAGTTCTGGGTGTGACTTCCTAATGTTATCCTCTGTCTCCCAAGTACAATCATTCTCGTTCTCGCTCCACTGTACCTTGACTAGCTTCACCGCCTTCCTTCGAAGTTGCTTCATGTCGTGCTCGACAATACGGACCGGCTTGCGGTTCCCAACCGCCTCGGGTTCTACTTCGAAGTCCTCCAACTGATCAGGTGAAATAGTCATATCTGAGTCGTGAACGAACTTCCTTAGTTGGGAAACATGAAATACGTTATGAACTCCCGCCATCTTCTCCGGTAAGTCAATTCTATATGCCAAATTCCCGACTAGTTCAAGAACAGGGAATGGGCCAACGAATCTTGGTGCCAACTTGCCTCTCCTTCCAAATCGTATTACGCTCTTCAACGGAGAGATCTTGACAAACACCAAGTCACCAACGAAGAATTTTAAGTCTCTTCTCCTCTTATCAGCATAACTCTTCTGCCTATCTTGGGCAGCCTTCATTCGTTGTTGAATGATCTTAATCTTATCTGAAGTTTCCCTCACCACATCTGGTCCAAGCATAAACTTCTCGCCAGTCTCTATCCAACATGATGGTGAGTTGCACGGTCTTCCGTACAAAGCTTCATATGGAGCCATACCGATACTGGATTGGTAGCTATTATTATATGCAAACTCTACTAGGTGCAAATGGTCATCCCATGATCCACCAAAATCCAATATACATGCTCTCAAGAGATCTTCCAAAATACGGTTCACCCTCTCCGTCTGACCGTCGGTCTGAGGATGATATGCGGTACTGAGATGTAACTCTGACCCTAGAGCCTCTTGTAAGCTCTTCCAAAACCCACTAGTGAACAACGGGTCTCGGTCGCTCACAATGCCTTTAGGTACTCCATGAAATCTCACTACCCACTTCATATACAACTCTGCTAACTTAGCTGCTGTTCTGGTCGATTTGACTGGTATAAACCTTGCGCTTTTAGTCAATCGATCCACAATCACCCAAATGCTATCATGTCCCGACCTAGTCCTTGGTAAACCATCGATGAAATCCATCGAGACTTGCTCCCATTTCCATTCGGGAATTTCTAAGGGTTGTAACAACCCACTAGGCTTCTTTTGCTCGGCTTTAACTAGCTGGCAATTCATGCACTTGGATATAAACTTCCCAACGTCTCTTTTCATCCCCTCCCAGTAGTAAGTCTGCTTCATACCTCGATACATCTTATTACCACCGGGGTGTATAGTCAGCTTTGAGTGATGACATTCTCTAAGCACTTCATCCCTCAATCCATTGACATTGGGTACGACTAGTCTTCCATCCTTTCTAAGCCATCCATCTCGACCAAGCCCATACTTGTTCATCTCCTCATCGATACCCATCTCTAACTTGGAGATGATTTCCAATAGGTTAGGATCGTCCCTCTGACTAGAGCCGATCCGCTCAATCAAAGTGGGTCTGATCGTCAAACTTGCTAACATTTCTGGATCCAATTCGCACTTTGGTCTGAAATCAAACCCCGCGATAAACTCCAGTTGCTTCCATTCAAGGAACATAGCCCCTAAGCTGGCATGTCTTCTACTCAATGCATCAGCCACTGCATTGCCCTTTCCTGGTGTATATGTGATGTCAAAATCATAGGAAGCTAAGAACTCTAACCATCTCTGCTGACGGAGATTCAGATCTTTCTGAGAGAAGAGATACTTTAACGACTTGTGATCTGTAAACATCTCAAATCTTTCTCCCAAGAGATAGTGTCTCCACATTTTTAACGCGAACACGATCGCTGCCAATTCTAAATCATGGGTAGGGTATCTTCTCTCGTGCGGTTTCAATTGCCGACTTGCGTAAGCCACCACCCTACCACCTTGCATCAATACAGCACCCAGTCCGGTACCACAGGCATCCGTGTATACCGTCGTCTCTTCATCCCCCTTAGGAATGACTAACACCGGTGCGCTTGTCAACTTGTCCTTTAAACTTTTGAATGCATTCTTGCACCTTTCATCCCAGACAAAAGCTTGATTCTTCTTGGTCAACTGGGTCAATGGTGCTGCTATCTTGGAGAAACCTTGGATAAACTTACGATAATATCCCGCTAACCCCAAGAAACTTCTTACATCTGTTGCATTCTTGGGCGTAGGCCAATCCTGTACCGTAGCCACCTTTGCCGGGTCTACGGCAATACCATTCTCTGATACAACATGGCCCAAGAACCTCACTTCCCTCTTCCAGAAGTGACACTTAGAAAACTTTGCTTTCAATTGGTGTTTTCTCAACACCTCCATCACTACTCTTAAATGTTCCTTGTGTTCTTCCTCTGTCCTCGAATAGACCAAAATATCATCAACGAACACAAGGACAAACTTATTCAACTGATCTCTGAATACCCTATTCATAAGATCCACAAAATATGCTGGGGCATTGGTCAGCCCGAATGGCATGACCAACCACCCATAAAACCCAGACGGCGTCCGAAATGCCGTTTTAGCTATACTCTCAGCTTCCACTCTAAGCTGATGAAAACCTGTCGCGAGATCCAACTGAGAAAATACTCTCGCGCCACTCAACTGATCAAACAAATCATCTATCCGCGGTAGAGGATACTTGTTCTTCCTCGTCACTTTATTCAACTCGCGGTAGTCTACACACAAACGAAGGGAACCATCCGCCTTGGTAGCAAACACAACTGGTGCTCCCCATTCAGAAACACTCCTTCTGATAAATCCCTTCTTCAAAAGATCGCTGACTTGCACCTCGAGCTCTCGCTGCTCTCTTGGTGCCATACGACGAAGTGGCATCACTATAGGCCTGGCATCTTTTACCAAATCAATACAGAACTCAATCTCTCGGTGTGGTGGAAGTCCGGTCACTTCTTCGAAAACATCCGGATACTGGCCAACCACGGGCAAACCTGACAACTCACTATGCGGAATGTCGAGGGAGTTTAGAAAACTAGCCAATACCCCCTCACTGGGTAGACCACCAAACACTATCCTCCGCCCATCATCCGCTCTAGCTGTCACCAACAAGCCCTCACAGTCTACCACCACCCCGTATCTTTGGAGCCAATCTACTCCCAAAATAATGCCAAACCCAGTAAAGCCCAAAACAAAGCAATCACAAACAAACATGCATCCATGACTCGATAAGACCACATCACGACAAATCATGCTAAGGCTAGTCGAACCACCAATCGGGTTCGTCACCACTAAAGGTCTATCGACTATCTCGGGCTCCAATCCCAACCTATCTACCAGGTCACTAGATATGAAAGAACTGGAAGCTCCGGTATCAAACAAAACTCTAACAGGAACATCATAAACAGAAAGCATACCTTGAATGACGACATTTTTTCCCTTCTCCGCCGCTGTTGGGGCATTCGACGAAGAAGGAATAGCATTAAGAGCATATGCTTTCACCATTTGCTTTTCCTTAGGGGGCTATGGACACTTGTCCTTGTGATGTCCCATCTGGCCACAGTTGAAGCACTTCCTATCTGCTGGCTTGGCCCGACAATTACTAGCATAATGTCCCTTCTTACCACAGCTGAAGCACTCCACATCTTGCTTGTTCTTTTTCTTCTGGCCATCCTTAGTCTGATTCTGCTTTCTCTTATTCTGGGAACCACCCTTGCCCCCACCACTTGCTTGTGGTTTTGGCTCTTCTGCAGATGCAACCTCAGTTTTCGGCTTAGGGTAGAGACTTTCTGACCTCAATGCTTTCCCTACAATCGACTCAAACGACTCATCGATGTGGTTAATAAGCCTTTTCCCCAAGTACTGATCCAAACCGGTTATGAATTTCTCATTCTTCTTCTCGGCAGTATCAATAAGAGATAACCCGTATTTTGACAAAGTGTCGAATTCAGCAATATACTACGAGACAGCTCTGCCATTCTGCTTGAGCTCCAAGAATTTCTTAAACAGCACTGACTTTTGAGCAGCTGGAATGAACTTCTCGCTAAAGCGAGCTTTAAACTGCTCCCAAGTAATCTGATCTTCAGGAGTAGCTGCTTTTATAGCATTCCACCAATTCATTGCCCGCCCTTGCAGCTGACGGGATGCTAACTTTCTCTTCATTGCATCCTCGATACCCAAATCCTCGAAGATACGTTCGCAACTATCCAACCAATCTTGAACATCCGTGGCCGACTCCGTTCCGTGAAACGACTTCCCACCAAGGCTAGTATAATCCTTATTCAACTTGGCGAAGTCGACCCTCGGCGCCTGCACTATTGGACCACCACCATTTCCACCATTGGGAGCTGCCCTCTGTACATCTCTAAGCATCTCTCTCACGAGGTCAGTAAACA
This sequence comes from Allium sativum, assembly GCA_030737875.1. Classification (NCBI taxonomy): domain Eukaryota; kingdom Viridiplantae; phylum Streptophyta; class Magnoliopsida; order Asparagales; family Amaryllidaceae; genus Allium; species Allium sativum. Next base: position 1,032,000,781 of record CM060916.1, on the reverse strand, counting down.
TCGTCCTCATGTCAGCAGCATTCCCATTATTGGCTCCTCTACCAGCACCTCTAGTATATCGGCTCATCGTCAATCTGAAAAAGGAAACGATTAACGACTCCATAGTGGTGCTAGTGCAGTACGACTTCATCCTTATACTAGTAATAGTATATATATATAGCTTTTAAAAACCAAAGTAATCACAAATACGCTCTCTCGTATACGTATATTATCTCTCCCTGATAGCTTCCCTAGGTTAACTACGCAACCTAGAGCTCTGATACCAAGTGTGGCGGCCCGCCCCGCACCAGCCTGTATTTCCTCCGAAAGTGCGCTGTACACATGCCCGACTAACACGGGACGGTCGCCAAAGAAAGGAAGGAAGGAAATGAACTAATCAAGGGACCTGTAGAATGTCTCACAGCGCATGGAATAAAATATAATAATAACATACTTGACATAAAACAGGTGAGACAGTGAATAAGCTGATAACTAAAATCAACATCAGAGCAGCGGAAATTCAAATACAGCTTATTACAACTTTCCAAATTTACTGTCTCCAAACAAAAGAAAGCTAAAGTAGAAGGTACACCACCAATGCCCAAGCAGTGATCTTCAACAATACAGGGAGAATATTATGTATATATTTTACGTGGAAGCCTCCTGCTCGTCTCCGGATCATCTACCCGTGCATCACCAGCTAACCTATCTCTAGTCTGCTCGTGTGAGCACCCAGAGTAATAAGAGGAGACATAAAACTCTGGGTCAGACATAAAGCCTGGTATGAGCGATAAGCATCTAAATAGAATAATAAGAGGTATACTAAACCATACCTGAATCTGGACCTGCAACCAACGAGTTAGTGCCACATACCGTACAATACTCCAAGGTGCCATAATAAATAGTGTAAGAATACGGGGGTGGGGTGTGCATGTCACAATGATAGCAAACAAATCATCCATAGCAACCATCCTCACATCTCTCACTCAGTGCGTAAAGCGTACGACATCTACCACTTTGGAACACTAGACAAACTGAGGTAACGACGAATCCCGACTTGTAGAAACCCTGCTGTGACCAAGCCAAACACTTGGAGTCATGACCAAACATTTCAATGACCCACTTCATTGGTCGTAGCCCTCGGTTCTACCGATGCCATAATAGCCCTGAATCCGCCTTCGTACCTCCTACCATAGTGGTCCAAAGCTATAGACGTCGATAACCCCTTGGCACACGTCCCGCAGCAAAACCCAACCATGAAGCGAACTCGTTGATTCCCATCTGAATCTTGAGCTCTAACTTCTCATTTGGGCTTCCTTTGCATCTCGGGTTTCTGTCATCACCCTCCGGATCGGTCTTCATTCTGTTCGTAACTTCCTGGTTCGGTTCGCAGTCACCAGCTCGTAGCCATCAACCTCGGATCGGTTCGGATCATCCTTCACGCTCGGGTCGGATCGTGGAAGCCTTCCTGGTTCGGTTCGCCAGCGTCGGATCGTGTCGCACCATATGGATCGCACCTCGTCAGCTCGTGGCGCCTTGTCGGGTCGGTTCGGGCTTATCAGTTCGTGGCAATCCACTGGTTCGGGTCGAGCTACCCATCTGGATCGTGGCGCCTCATCAGCTCGTGGCGCTTCCTCTCCAAGTTGGATCGTGGTCTTCCCTTCGTGGCTCCGAGCTCTGGCATGTGGCGCGGTTCGAAAAGGCGGGTCGGTTCGTGGGCATGGGGGCGATCCGATCCGGATAAATTCCTGCACTTCGTTCCAGCGACAGTTTCTCGCCATTCGACGGCGTTTTTGACCAAACGAACACTTCTAAGCAATCACAAAACACACCATAGAGTCATAGCAACATGTAATAGCAACCACAACAGCAACAATCACTCAAATGAATCAAAAGTGGCCAAAGCTCCTTATTTTCCCTTAAGCATTTTTAAGTAAAACTGATCATAGGGTTAACAAAACTTAATCAAACCGAACCAAATTTCTAACAGTTGCATAAAATATTATTTTCGAATTTCTAAACATTTTTCCAGAATTTATTAGTGTATAAATTCGCTAATCTTCACTAATTACCCTTAATTACCGTAATTAGTGCAAAAACTATGCAAATCACTCACCTTTGCCACAATAAAACTTCCAAATCTGAAGTGAACCTCTGATTTGCACGAATTCCAATATATAACAGCAGCTCTACCTCGGTCCTTGTGCTAACCCTCCTTGATTTGCTACCTCTAAGCCTTAATCCTTGATTAGGAAGTGATTTTGGGTGTTTTAGAGAGATTTAGAGAATGGAGGCCATGGCTAGGTTAAGAGGAATGAAAGTGGCGGCTGGAAAATGTCTAAAGAAATGTTTTCTAACCCTAATCAGCACCTATATACCCCTAAACCCGAAATTCCCTTTGGGCCTAGCTGCTAATCACCCGTTTAAGCCCAATTAAGCTGTTTTTCACCATCTGAAACTTGTTTCAACCATATCTCCCAAACGGTGAGTCCGTTTGGCTAATGTGACCACTCTACGGAAAGAGAAACCATCATCCGGAGCCAATGGAAGTGGTTTCAGGTCAAAATTCCTTTCCAGTCAAAAGTTATGGCCAAAACAGTGATAACTAGGGGTAAAATGGTCATTTAAAAATCGGGAAAAATCATGAACATGGGAAATGACCCCAATAGTCGTCCCCCAAAGTTACATGACCATACGACTTCGTATGTGACAGAAATAAATATTCTACGATTCTATGATGCGTAGAATGCGGGTCGTTACAATTTCTCTCTCGATACTCAACGAAATCTAGATCCGTCAATTTCTAAAAATCAGAAACGACGATCCGGAAAACATTCACATAGATCATTTCAGCTAAAACTGAACGGATTGAGGGATGTGGATTTTTGAATGAATGGAAATGCTTATTTTCCATTTATAGGAAAAACAAGAAGAAGTGAAATATAGATTGTAACTGTCGTTTGATGCTGAGGAATACCTGTGTTTATATAGGCATTAGGGAGGATATTTTAGTCATTTTAACTAGGGGATGCTTGGCACTTCTTCATGATGACTATCCATGCATGAAGACAACAAAGTGAACACTCGGTACTTTCATGAAACCCTCATCATGCATGATGACAACATACCAGGTCACTTCCCCTTGATCCTTATCTTAAGGAGATTTTTAATTTATTCAAATTGGCAATTCTTTTGTGATACTTACAAATGTAGCCAAATTTTGTTATACTAATAAATGTAACCAGCTTATCACTTAAGATTTATCAAAATATATAACTTACTAATATTTCAAAAATATTTATCTATTTAATTTACAAAAATTCATACTTAAAACAATGCTCTAAATGCTTGACAATCTTTATAATATTTTATAAGTACTAATTTATAAATCATCTAAGTAATCTTATATTAATATAAAAATCATTCTTAAAAAAATCTTAAAATGAATTATCCTTTACCAAATTCACATTCAAGTTTTCTTATACAAAATCATATTTATAAAATAAACAAAATACTTATTCAAAATTAAAATCTGTACTTAAACCTTAAAAAATCAGTTTATATTCATAAAATCTAGATTATAAAATAAGAATTCAAATTAAACATAGTTAAAATTTTCGGGATATTACAAATGATATTTTGTGCATTACTAAAAGCCAAAGTTAAAAGAATCATATTAAATTATATTCCTATTATTATATTTTTGAACTAAGGTGAATACTTTGCCATGGCTTAACATGAAAAATTAAGAAGAGTTTGATATTCTTCTTGTACAAGCTTCAACTATTTATTCAACTAATACAATTTTTTTTGAAGTTTTCAAATTACTCGTGGCTGTCTACTGGATTCTTTGTTTATCTTTTCTTCTTTGTTTAAAGTGTTTTTCCAGATAATATTTCATCTACTCGCATAAACTCTAAATTCTATTCCATGATTATATGTATGGTGCTTCTACTGCATGCCGCTTTCTAACTTCATGAAACTGTTTCAAGTCATGATGAAGTTAACGGTAAAAACAAAACTAAGTTACTATAGCAAACTCTTAATTGTACTATATTTTATACAGACTATCTACTTACATTATCCCTTTTTTGCTGAATGAGTGAGTGTCATGCAAGGTATTTTTGTTATACTAGTGCATTTTGGTCAGTAGTATGCGTCAGTAATTCATTTTTTATATTAGTTAAGAAATGTGATGAGGGGTAACATTAGAAGTCATCCAATGGCATAGAAGTCCAGGTTTTGCAGAAATATCAGAGACAAACATAAGATAGAGGTTGATTAAAACCAGATAAAGGTACAAATGTCATACGTGTGTGCACACATGTATGCATGCTAAACCAAAAACAAAAACTAGCTAGTGGAAAGGAGTGCAAGATTTAATATTTCGGGTCCAGGTTAAGGATCGACGGAAATCCTACAAACATACCAAACTGTACAACTAAAATGATCACCGAACTGCATCATATTTCTATTTAGACCGAATATCTGAGATCGATCCAGTTTAACGTGGTGCAGCTGGGCTTTGAATAATTGAACGAACAACTTCAGAATGGATTGAACCATTTCGTTTTATTCACATATTTTGAGGAGAATATATGCACTGGTTGATGTGACACTTGGGAAATTGTAGTATGGCATGAATTGTTTCATGTGAATTTATACCAGTAAGAGTAAACAAGTTACACAGGTTTATTTGGTCTATGATAAATAAGTAGCATATTTTTTCTTGTCTAAATACACAACATTGTGCAGGTCTTTGTGTTTGTTGTCTTTGAGTATGCCACCCCAAAAAATGGCATTAATCGGGTTTATTCCATTTCTTAGCTTTGTGTATACTGCACCATCCATTTCGTACCCTTGGCTGTTAGTCATTATGATTCTGATGTCAAAAGAAAATCTTAAGGTTAGGATAAATCACTGAAACAATTGTTTCATTATAGCATGTCAACTAAAAATTGTAAAAATATAAATACATACGTACATCATTCTCGGTCCAAATATTTTCATTACATCGCGAAATTTTCTTCATCTTTAGGCAATCAAAAAAGCAATTCTATAGAAGAAAATTTAGTTCTTCATGCTTTTGAACCTCATTTTCGCCATCCTTATACATGAAAGTAGATTAGTTTTGTAAGTCACATATTATTATTGCTATTTTTTTGTTTTTAGTTGGGCACATTTATTTTGATTCTTGCAGTGCAAATGCATGAATGGAAAGAAAGACATACACATTGGATAGTATATATATATATATCTGGTTTGTGGTATGACTGCAGTCCCTCCATTTAATGCTCTAAGATAAGCATAGAGAGTGTTAGCTGATTTCATGGCTAACTTTGGATGTGTAGCGATGGATGAAAACTGATTTGCTTGCTGTTTGAATGTATTCATAGAAAACTAGACTTCTGTTTGGTACTGCTTGTTTTAGCTGGATAGGATTTTGCTTTTTTTTGCCCATTGTTTGTTTGTCCTATTATATTCATTTGTAAGGGACACCTATGATTATTTATTTGAGGAATGCTATTTATGGCATTATAAAGCTAATATATATATATATATATATATTGTGTGTGTAAGCTGCATGCAGCTGCATAGCTGTTTATTTTTGCAGCAGCAGCAGTACAGAGACTGTAGGTTGTTTAAGTGTTTAAGTGCATGGGTGTGTGTGGAGAAGTAGGTGCAGACTGTTTGTGTGCTAAAGAGTAGATTGTATAGACTGTAGGATGTTATTTTTTAACTGAGTGTTTGCATGTGCGTGCACAGTGGTGCAGACTGTCGATATGAGTTTGGATGTGGATGAGAAGGTCGAAATTGAGTAATTCTTAAATACTGATATCCATATGATAGCCATATATAAAGCCAGAATTGCATAGTCCGTTATTTCTTTGTTTATTTAAGTTTTACTCTTAATGAGAGAATTGCATTCTGTTTGTTTTTGAAATTTTGCGGGTAGATATATATTGCGCAACAGATATTCAACGAGGCGATTTGTTTGTTTTTGAAAGTTTTCCTTTAGTAAGAAAATTGCATTACTGCTTTATCAGATCTTTTTGAAGCCGGGATTTAGTTAGTAAGTTAAAGTTCGTAGTTTACATTTTGTTCATTCTTGTAGTAAGACCGAATTATATTGTATTTAGTTCTTTCTTGGAGTATGACTGGATTATATTGTATTTGGTTCTTTTTTGTAGCAAGACTAGATTATTGACACTATCTATGAATTATATTGTTTTCTTATTAATAATATGTTGTTGCTACTAAATGTGTGGATTAATAGCATTGTCACTGAAATTATTACATTTATTTTTGGATTGTTATGTAGTCCGAATATTAGTAATTATTTGTTTTGAAATATTGAGAATAACAGTGATTTATATGGGGGGAATATGTAGGTGTTATGAAAGAGGATTTTTGCCTTCGGTTTTATCTACATCCGAAGAAACAAAAAAGTCCATTTTATGCTCATACTCTTATGCGTTGGTTACCAGTAATCGTAGTACTAAATTATTTTTACTTCGGTTGTTTGTATGAAGCTACAATCTTTGCTTTCTTGTGTCTTCTGTAGTTGCTTCAGATGTCAAACCGAAGCAACAATGGATGATAACCGAAGCAAAAAAATAGTATTTGCTTCGGTTGTTTGTCTGAAGCAATAGATTTTGGTCTGTTGTGTCGTCAACAATTGCTTTGGTTCCAGAATTGAAGCAATAAGGGGTAAATAACCGAAGCAACTGACTTGTTTTGTAGTAGTGTGAATTTCAGAGATCATGAGCTCATACCAATCAAGTGCGCGATCTTGATGCATACTAGAAGCTACCTGAACACGATGCAAGTCCTCAAGATTCATCCAAGAAGAGATGCGGTCACATTATTTAATCCAAGGTTGGACTTCCATGACACATTCAGAACCCTTGGAAGCCTTTCCACAGAGCTTGGTGTAATCGCTGCACAAGCTAACAAACCCGCATATGGAATGCGTAGATGTAGAAGTAGCTCAAACGGCTTGGGAATTTGTCACAAGATCAAGGAGTTGTTGAGCCGTCATATACACTCCCCCAGTAGGAGTGGCTCTAGATTGAGCACTAATGAAACACAACAGGCTAAAACTACAAGCTAGACAAGCTAAAACTGCACTGCCCAAAGGCAATACAAAACTAATCAAACTCAACAGGCTGCAAGAGCATACCCCAAACAAACTGGCTGCAGGCAGTCCTACAAACATAACAATTTGCAAGTAAAGAAATTATCTAAAAACACTCGTAAACACACGAGCATGAATCTGCCTTATACTGTAGTATGCACGTCATAAAGGCAAATGACCACCACAATCATCACCTCCATTTATCGCTTCCACACTACTTACCACAATAAAGCTTACCCCCTACAACTATCACCTTCACAGACCTCACACAATAGCAGCTACCTATTGAAACACAAGGCCTTTTCAGCACATCAAAAGGTCGCCAACCAAATCCTTGGAAATTCACAAAGACACAAACCTAACAGCAAGAACACGGTAGAACTCCAGCAAAGCCAAGTACCCAAGACGAAAGCAATCGATAAAACGTTACATCAAAATTATGAGCAAACTAAAAGATGCACACCCAACAAACACAAGAAACCAAAACACCAAAAACAACAAACTGAAATAGGATAAACAACTCCAACTAGCAAGTCAACGAATCGATCCACAATTAAAAAAGCAAGCCTTTTGAAGGAGTTAGAATCTGAACCCAGTTGCACAGTTATAGTAGAAAGGAGACAAAGATGTTGCGTTATGAGTGCTTGCAGTCACAAGAAGCAGGAAAATCAGTGATTTTACTTATGAAATCCACCTCTATACTCACGTTAGCTAAGGTCATTACAATTAATGATGCCAACTAACCCAAAGAGTAAGGCTGTGGAGGAGCGACCATCTTTATAATAGCTTTGAACGAGTGCAAAACATGCCTAATAATGTGGTCTTACCTTTTTTTTAATCTCATGAGTATATCCGACACATCTAATTCAAGTTCAAATCCATTACAAAATGGCTACATATAATTCAGAATCAATATAAAATACATTACGATATAATTAAAGTTTGACATAGATATTCACATCACTAAGGCCGAGATAGATAGGAATGTAACACTTAAGAGTATACACAAAAATAATGGTCATGCTCGATGTACTATACAACGAAGAATATATACAAGTTCTAAGCAAAAGAATATGTATACATAGAAGTCTCATATGCATATAACCCAAAATTACAACAGTACTAATGTAGTTGCCAAAAGTCAAGAGATGGGCCATGAAGAAGCACCCGTAACTAGGACTGTCTGTGGGTCGTTTTGGGTCTGGTCAAGTCGACTTCGGGTTGATTTATAAATGGGTCGGGCCAACCTGTTTATTAAACGGGTCATTTTTTCCCAACCCTAACCCGACCCTTTTATAAAGGAGTAGACTCGACCCGACCCGTGTAACATGTTTAACTAAACGGCTCATGTAGGGTTTATCCAATTGACACATTGGCAAATATTGCCCACTAATATAAACAACAAAAGAACCAAATCACAAATAGGTAGTAATATTATATACTCACCAACAGGCAGTGCAACACCCCGTAATTCTGTTAATATTAATATTCACAAATTAAAGAATAACTAATCTCAGACGTGAGAATTGTGGGAAACGGGTTGCGCCATTGTGTTCGTCTCGGAATTCTGGTTGAAATAGAGTCCGAGTTTGCGTGATTTATACTTCGTATGAAGGAGATATGGCCATCGGAAGTTCCAGAAAATTCAAAATAGATTTCAGAAAATTTAAAATTCAAAATTCGAAGTCAAACAGGCTAGGCGGGAAATTTCCCGCCCAACACCCAGGTCGACTGGGGAGTCGACTGGGCAGTCGACACCCCAGGGACCAGGTCGACTGCGCAGTCGACCTAGGTGTCGACCTGGTCCAGTCGGCTAGGGTTTGACTGAGCCCAACATTGAGCTGCTGATGTGTCTTTAGGGCTGAGTTGGAAAATTAAACGGTTCAGGTTAGTTCTGAGTTGATCTGACGACCTAAATAAATCCTAAACTCTATATATACCTAGGTAGTCTCTCACTCTAAATCACATGAAAAATAGAATAGCCGTCGTCATGCCATCGCCATGGAACTCAGTGTAGCCGCCGCCAACTAAGAAGGAAGAAAGCTAATCAAAACCCTAATTCTACTCAACTCTAAAGCAAATCAAGACTCTCTTTCTTCTTTAATTGTGAGTATGATGATCTTAACAAGATTATTAGCAAACTAACTAGATTAAGATGCGATATGGATCATAAGAAAATGATGTGAATTGTCATATATGTTGTTGTAAACCTTATTCTATCATGTATGTTGTAAATCCTATGCTATGTGATGATGATATCCTATATCTTGTAAATCATGCTATGATGATGTTATATATGTTGAAAGTTTCTATGCTAAGTTGCGATGTTACAAAGTCATGATGTTATTATTTATGTTATAGTTAGCTTATGCTTGATCAAATCATGATGTTGACTATATATATGTTTGGGCTATGATGATTCACATGATAAACCACATGTACCTATGCAAGTTTAGATTGATTAGTATGTATAATCTCACATATCCTATGACATCTATTTAGATCTAGAATTATGACATCTATTTAGATCTAGAATTATGCTATGACATATGTGAGTTCTTTGTGTTAGATGCTAGTTCACACCATCATTATGTTGCATAAACCACATATGCAAATTTATACATGAATTTGGGTTATGATCATATTATGTAAGTTGTGACATTCAACCAAACAAGTTGACACCTTTAGATTCATGACATGTGTAGTTTTATGCAAGTTTCACCCCTATTATGATTAGATCTATTTTATTTGCCTATATGTTGTGATAATTTATCTTTGTGCTACAAGTTAGACTATTCGAGTCTAACGTATATTTTGCGTTGAATAAGCGAACGTATAACATGGGGTAGGGGTAATATTAAGGATTTAATATTAAGAAATTGGGGTGCAACTGATATGATTTTGCATACCATAAGTTGACGGCCATAATTGAGTCAATTATGGACATCATTAAAATTGGAATTAATTAATGATTTGAATAGGGATATATTTAAAACTGGGGTAAAAGATTATGTGTTAATCAATGCTTAGGACACGAGGTTGGACTCGTTTGTGACGTAAACCTGCCCGGACTCGACCGGCAAATCCAGTAGTCACAAATGTCAGCACAATGTGAGAGGTCCTAGGCCAAAACTAAAGCATAACAGTTGTAAAGACACGAGGTTAGACTCTTTTATGGTGTAAGACTGCCCGGACCCGCCCGGCAAATCCAGCTGCCATAAATGCCAGTCTAATGTGAGAGGTCTTTATGAGGTTATGGCCTGAATGAATTAAGAAATACTTAACCAGATAAACATGTAAGGTGGGACATGGGGGTTAAGTAGGTGCCTTGGGTGGCATGAGGAATCTAGTGGGTGCCTTTAGTGGCATTTGAAATACGATTAGTAAGACTTAACCAAACACACCTGTAAATGAACATGACTAAGAAGAGGGTAAAGTGGGATATACTAGTGGGGACAAGCTTAGGTGGATAGCTTGTGGGGGCCCATTTCAACCAGTAACCCAAACGTATCTTTGTGGGCTCGACCCAAGTCGAGGACGGGACACGCATACTGGGCTTGACTATAAAAGGCCAAACAGGTTAGCGGTGGCAACGCAAGTCCAACGGGTTTCATATGCGTGTGTGGACCCGGGATGGTAGGTAAGACGTTGTTGCATCGTGTAGGTATAAGCCGTGCATTCTCAACTTGTATCGGGTTGCCACTTTAGGGGAGTGATACACCCCACTGTGGGGCCAGCACGGGTATCTACGAGTAGGGAGCCGATCACAAGTGGGTAGTGGGGTACACCTAGCGGAGATAGGGGCAGGCGGCACCTATGTAGTCAGCTAGGGGTACACGAAGCTATTTATAAAATTTCAAAGTGAAGCAAGTGAGATCAACCTTTAGGGTGATTGATGTGGTGCAGTGTAGTAATTATTCGTTAGTAATTAGGTGTGCCTTTAACGTTATCTTTATCTGCTCTTCCATACCCAATAGTTCATAGACATTTCCTTATTTTCCAGCTTGTGCCTCAGTCTAACTATTTTGATAATAGTATTGTTAGAATTATCATACTCACCAGACTTTATGTCTGACCCCCTCTATTTCTATCCTATTCCCCCTCCAGGTCCTCAGGGTGGGCCCAGCTCTAGTGGAGCTTGATTGGATTGCTTTATCTCTCTTTTGGAAAGCTTGGACCGTTGAAGTAAAGTCCAGCTTGTTATCTTCTTTACTGGCTATTTATGTAATGGGATTATGTATTTTGTTTTATCAAGATGGATATTGTACTTGACTCTGATTTATGGTTTTATGATGTAACAAACATGTTTAATTTCCGCTGCAGTGAAATAAAGTTTTAGATTTTCAAGTACTACTTATTATCTGTCTTGTTGTAATTTTTCTGTTCTATATTCACTTAAAACCTCCATGGAAGTTAATGCATTCCCTTTGTGAGTGACATTAATGGACGTGGGGTGTTACACGTGGTATCAGAGCTTAAGGTTACCAAAACAGATAATTTTTTTAGAAAAACTATTTTTCTAAAGTATTTTTGGAAGAAGTGTTTTCAAAAACATGTCTTAATGATTGATTTTAAGAGGAAAGTTTTTATGAAAAACATAATCCTCAATAGCCATATCCTTATCTTTCGAATTCTCCATTTTGAATCTTTCCTTTTTCGTTTCAGCATGGCTGAAGATCTTAACCTTCCGGATGGTGTAACGATACCAGGATGGTATAGGAGGTTATTAGAGGCTAGGGCCGCTGCAGGTCCATCCAATGTTCCTCCACCACCAGTTGCACCCGCTCCTCCTCCCCCTCCTCGCGCTGGTACTTTTGCAAAGACATGCAAGGAATTTAAGGGTATGGGTGGAAAACCTTTTCAAGGGTCAGAAACGTTTGTGGAAGCTAGAGATTGGCTTAAGGAGGTGGAAGAATTGCTAGAAATCTTTGAAGTAGAAGAAGGGAGGAATGTCAAATTAGCAGCTTGGTTAATGAAGGGAGAGGCCTCGTTTTGGTGGGAGGTCACTAATGGGGAGCGTCCTGTTGATTCTTGGGTGGATTTCAGGCGTAGGTTTGAGGAAAAGTTTCTCTCAAGGGCAGAAGAGAATCTATATATGGAAAGGTTCTTGACATTGAAGCAAGGAAGCTCATCAGTGAAAGAATATGTCAACAAATTTAATCAGTTAGCTAGGTTTGGCTTGGACTTAGTGAACACGCCGGAGAAGAAGGCTCTGAGGTTCGTTAATGGTTTGAATGAGCCATTGCAAGGGTTGGCTATGACCCACATCCCTATGGGGGCAACATTTGAGAAGCTAGTATACATGGCACTCATGCACGAGGGGAAAGGCGCTAATGCTAATAAGGCACCCGAGAAGAAAGGGGATCAGAAGAAACCACAACAGCAAAACAAGAAGGGTGGTAAAGACAATAATGGCAAAGGAAAGAAAAGATGCTTTAACTGTGGGACACCAGGCCATCTCAGCAAGGATTGCAGAAAGAAAAAGAAGACTGGCTATTTTCACTGTGGTGAAGCGGGACATCTAGTGAAGGACTGCCCAAAGAAGGGGCAGAGGGCAAGGTCTACCTCGGGAGGACAGGTGCAGGCTCTTATGGCACCAGGGCAGGAAAGGGGACAAGTTCAGGCTCTCGCGGTCCCACCGCTGCAAGAACGAGGTAGAACCATTTCTGTTGAAAGCTTAGTTTTTCTGTTTGATCATCCTGTCCGTACCTTATTCGATTCGGGCGCATCGCATTCGTTTATCTCTACATCATTAGTTGAATCACTGCACTTAAACACCAGTTTAATAAAGGATCCCTTAGTTGTTTCGAATCCAATTGGGGGCTCAGCTTATTTGTCCATGATATGTTTGGATTTGAAAATTTCTATACTTAGCGTTGAGTTTAGATGTGATTCTTATGTTTTGGGCTTCACGGGCTATGTGCTAATTTTAGGAATGGATTGGTTATCCAGAAATGGGGCCGTTCTTGATTGTGAAAGGAGAGTAGTTAGGCTCATGACTCGCCTTGGCAACACTCTCGAAATCTTTTGTAGTCCCATAAACTCCGTTATGCTAAGTTATCTAGAATCGCTTGACGCGTCTGTGGAGAATCTACGATCTGTTAGAGTGGTCCGAGAATACTCGGATGTGTTTGAGGAGGTGAAGGGCTTGCCTCCGAAGCGGGAGATAGATTTTCGAATATATCTTGTGGATAATGCAAAACCAGTATCTTTGCCAGTACGCCACATGGCCCCTCGTGAAAGGAGGGAACTCAATAAGCAAGTGAAGGAGTTTGTAACGACCCGCATTCTACGCATCATAGGATCGTAGAATATTTATTTCTGTCACATACGAAGTCGTATGGTCATGTAACTTTGGGAGACGACTATTAGGGTCATTTCCCATGTCCATGATTTTTCCCGATTTTTAAATGACCATTTTACCCGTAGTTGGTACTGTTTTGGCCATAACTTTTGACTGGAAAGAAATTTTGACTTGAGACCACTTCCATTGGCTCCGGATGATGGTTTCTCTTTCCGTAGAGTGGTCATAATAGCCAAACGGACTCACCGTTTGGGAGATATGGCTGAAACAAGTTTCAGATGGCGAAAAACAGCTTAATTGGGCTTAACCGGGTGATTAGCAGCTAGGCCCAGAGGGGAATTTCGGGTTTAGAGGCATAGGAGGGCTGATTAGGGTTAGGAAGTCACTTTCATTTCAGTTTTGAGCCGCCACAAACCTTCTTGAGACCTTAGTAATGGCTTCCATCCTCTAAAACCACTCCAAAACACATTTTTAGTGAAGATTAAGCCTAAACTACATCAAAACAAGGCCAAATAGCAACAGAGCAAGGTTGGAGCTGCTGCTATACATAGGAATTCGACCCAAATAGAGAGTATTTCAGATTTGGTGTTTTATTTTGTGGCAAAGGTGAGTGATTTGCATGATTTCTCACTAATTACGGTTGATTAAGGGGTAATTAGTGTTAATTAGCGAATTTATACACAAATAAAATCTGGAAAAATGTTTAGAAATTCTTAAATAATGTTTTATGCTTCTGTTGGAAATTTGGTTCGATTTGATTAAGTTTCGTTAACCCTATGATTAGTTTTACTTAAACATGCTTAAGGGAAAATAAGGAGTTTTGGCCACTTTTGATCCATTTTGCTTCATTTGAATTGTTGTTTGGTGTTTGTGGTTGCTATTACATGTTGCTATGACTTTATGGTGTGTTTTATGATTGATTAGAAGTGTTAGATTTGTCAAAAACGCCGTCGAATGGCGTAAACTGCTCGCTGGAAGAACTGCAGGAAATCAGCCCGAACCGGACCGGATCGGTGGAAGCAAAGGCGATCCGAACCGATGGCGCGACCCGATCCGCCGATGCTTGAAGACCACGATCCGATGATGCAATCCGATCCGAGCCTCTTACCACGAACCAATCCGAAGCAACGCACTGGAGCTTGAAGCCTGAAGGACGATCCAAACTGAAGGGAGTCATACGATCCGACCCGGAGCTTGTAGGGCGACCCGATCCGGTGCACTTGAAGTGATGGCCGATCCGATCCGATGGAGACTGGATTCACGAGGAAATGGAGGAGCACGACCCGGTCGTCTGGGGAACCTCGACCCGATCCGATGCAGAAGGCGCGATCCGATCCGAATGATGGAGACCGATCCGGATAAAGATGATGACCAAAACCCGAGATGCAAAGGTAGCCCAATATGGAAAGTTAGAGCTCAGGATCTAGTTGGGAACCAATGAGTTCGCTTCATGATTGGGCTTTGCTGCGGGACGTGTGCCAAGGGGCTATCGATGTCTACGACTTTGGATCACTATGCATGGGAAGTACGTGAACGGATTCAGGGCTGCAATGGCCTAGGTACAACTAAAGGGCTATAAACCAATGAAGTGGGGTCATTTGTAAAGATTTGGTCATGACTCCACGTGGTAAGCTTGGTAGTAGCAGTAGTTGTACAAGTCGAACTCCGCCACTACTTCAATAGGTCTAGCGATTGACAGTGGTGGACATCGTATGCTTTACGCACTGAGTGAGGGATGTGAGGATGGTTGCTATGGTTGAGTTGTTTGTTATCATTATGACATGCACAACCCACCCCCGTATTCTTTACACTATTTATTATGGCACCTTAGAGTATTGTACGGTATGTGGTACTAACTCTTTGGTTGCAGGTCCAGGTTCAGGTATGGTTTAGTATACCTGTTATTGTTCTGTTTAGATGCTTATCGCTCATACCAGGCTTTATGTCTGACCCAGAGTTTTATGTCTCCTCTTATTACTCTGGGTGCTCACACGAGCAGACTAGAGACAGGTTAGCTGGAGATGCACGAGTTGATGATACGGAGACGAGCAGGAGGCTTCCACGTAATATATATATAGTATTCTCCCTGTGTTGTTGAAGATCACTGCTTGGGCATTAGTGGTGCATCTTCTACTTTAGCTTTCTTTTGTTTAGAGATAGTAAATTTGGAAAGTTGTAATAAGCTGTATTTGGATTTCCGCTGCTCTGATGTTGATGTTGATTTTAGTTATCAGCTTATGCACTGTCTCACCTGTTTTATGTCAAGTATATTATTAATATTATATTTTACTCCATGCGCTGTGAGGCATTCTACAGGTTCTTGATTAGTTCGTTCCCTTATTTCCTTTCTCCTGACGACCGTCCCGTGCTAGTCAGGCATGTGTAAAGCGCACTTTTGGAGGAAATGCAGGCTGGTGCGGGGCGGGCCGTCACACTTGGTATCAGAGCTCTAGGTTGCGTAGTTAACCTAGGGAAGTTATCAGGGAGAGATAATATACGTATACGAGAGAGCGTATTTGTGATTATTTTGGTTTTCAAAAGCTATATATATACTATTAGTAGTATAAGAATGAAGTTGTGCTGCACTAGCACCAATATGGAGTCGTTAATCGTTTCCTTTTTTAGATTGACGATGAGCCGATACGTTAGAGGTACCGGTAGAGGGGCCAATAATGGGAATGTTGCTGACATGAGGACGATGTTTACTGAACTCATGAGAGAGATGCTTAGAGATGTACAGAGGGCAGCTCCCAATGGTGGAAATGGTGGTGGTCCAATAGTGCAGGAGCCGAGGGTCGACTTCGCCAAGCTGAATAAGGATTATACTAGCCTTGGTGGGAAGCCATTCCACGGAACAAAGTCGGCCACGGATGTTCAAGATTGGTTAGATAGTTGCGAACGTATCTTCGAGGATTTGGGTATCGAGGATGCGATGAAGAGAAAGCTAGCGTCCCGTCAGCTGCAAGGGCGGGAAATGAATTGGTGGAATGCTATAAAGGCAGCTACTCCCGAAGATCAGATTACTTGGGAGAAGTTTAAAGCTCGCTTTAGCGGGAAGTTCATTCCAGCTGCTCAGAAGTCAGTGCTGTTTAAGAAATTCTTGGAGCTCAAGCAGAATGGCAGAGCTGTCTCGGAGTATATTGCTGAATTCGACACTTTGTCGAAGTATGGGTTATCTCTTATTGATACTGTCGAGAAGAAGAATGAGAAATTCATAACTGGTTTGGATCAGTACTTGGGGGAAAGGCTTATTAACCACATCGATGAGACGTTTGAGTCGATTGTGGGGAAAGCATTAAGATCAGAAAGTCTCTACCCTAAGCCGAGGACTGAGGTTGCATCTGCAGAAGAGCCAAACCCACAAGCAAGTGGTGGAGGCAAGGGTGGTTCCCAGAATAAGAGAAAGCAGAATCAGACTAAGGATGGCCAGAAGAAAAAGAATAAGCAAGATGTTGAGTGCTTCAGCTGTGGTAAGAAGGGCCATTATGCTAGCAATTGTCGTGCCAAGCCAGCGGATAGGAAGTGCTTTAACTGTGGCCAAATGGGACATCACAAGGACAAGTGTCCACAGCCCCCTAAAGAAAAGCAAATGGTGAAAGCATATGCCCTTAATGCTATTCCTTCTTCGTCGAATGCCCCAACTGCAGCGGAGAAGGGAAAGAACGTCGTCATTCAAGGTATGCTTTCTGTTTATGATGTTCCTATTAGAGTTTTGTTTGATACCAGAGCTTCCAGTTCTTTCATATCTAGTGACCTGGTAGATAGGTTGGGATTGGAGCCCGAGATTGTCGATAGACCTTTAGTAGTGACGAACCCGATTGGTGGTTCGACTAGCCTTAGCATGATTTGTCGTAATGTGGTCTTATCGAGTCATGGATGCATGTTTGTGATTGCTTTGTTTTGGGCTTTACTGGGTTTGGCATTATTTTGGGAGTAGATTGGCTCCAAAGATACGGGGTGGTGGTAGACTGTGAGGGCTTTTTGGTGACAGCTAGAGCGGATGATGGACGGAGGATAGTGTTTGGTGGTCTACCCAGTAAGGGGGTATTGGCTAGTTTTCTAAACTCCCTCGACATTCCGCATAGTGAGTTGTCAGGTTTGCCCGTGGTTGTCCAGTATCCGTATGTTTTCGAAGAAGTGACCGGGCTTCCACCACACCGAGAGATTGAGTTCCGTATTGATTTGATAAAAGATGCTAGACCTATAGTGATGCCACTTCGTCGTATGGCACCAAGGGAACAACGAGAGCTCGAGGTGCAAGTCAGCGATCTTTTGAAGAAGGGATTTATCAGAAGGAGTGTTTCTGAATGGGGATCACCAGTTGTGTTTGCTACCAAGGCGGATGGTTCCCTTCGTTTGTGTGTAGACTACCGCGAGTTGAATAAAGTGACGAGGAAGAACAAGTATCCTCTACCGCGGATAGATGATTTGTTCGATCAGTTGAGTGGCACGAGAGTATTTTCTCAGTTGGATCTCGTGACAGGTTTTCATCAGCTTAGAGTGGAAGCTGAGAGTATAGCTAAAACGGCATTTCGGACGCCGTCTGGATTTTATGAGTGGTTGGTCATGCCATTCGGGCTGACCAATGCCCCAGCATATTTTGTGTATCTTATGAATAGGGTATTCAGGGATCAGTTGAATAAGTTTGTCCTTGTGTTCGTTGATGATATTTTGATCTACTCGAGGGCAGAGGAAGAACACAAGGAACATTTAAGAATAGTGATGGAGGTGTTGAGAAAACACCAATTGAAAGCGAAGTTTTCTAAGTGTCACTTCTAGAGGAGGGAAGTAAGGTTCTTGGGCCATGTTGTATCAGAGAATGGTATTGTCGTGGACCCAGCAAAGGTGGCTACGGTACAGGATTGGCCTACGCCCAAGAATGCAAAAGATGTAAGAAGTTTCTTGGGTTTAGCGGGATATTATCGTAAGTTTATCCAAGGTTTCTCCAAGATAGCAGCACCATTGACCCAGTTGACCAAGAAGAATCAAGCTTTTGTCTGGGATGAAAGGTGCGAGAATGCATTCAAGAGTCTAAAGGACAAGTTGACAAGCGCACCAGTGTTAGTCATTCCTAAGGGGAATGAAGAGATGACGGTATACACGGATGCATGTGGTACCGGACTGGGTGCTGTATTGATGCAAGGCGGTAGGGTTGTAGCTTATTCAAGTCGGCAATTGAAACCGCACGAGAGAAAATACCCTACCCATGATTTGGAATTGGCAGCGATTGTGTTGCGTTGAAGATGTGGAGACACTACCTCTTGGGAGAAAGATTTGAGTTGTTCACAGATCATAAGTCGTTGAAGTATCTCTTCTCCCAGAAGGATTTAAATCTCCGGCAACAAGGTGGTTAGAATTCTTGGCTTCCTATGATTTTGACATCGCATATACACCGGGAAAGGGTAATGCGGTGGCTGATGCATTGAGTATGAGACATACCAGCTTAGGCGCTATGTTTCTAGAATGGGAGCAACTGGAGTACATTGCTGGGTATGATTTCAGACCGAAGTGCGATTTGGATCCAGAAATGTTAGCAAGTTTGACGATCAGACCCACTTTGATTGAGCGGATCGGCTCTAGTCAGAGGGACGATCCTAACCTATTGGAAATCAACTCCAAGTTAGAGATGGGTATCGATGAGGAGATGAACAAGTATGGACTTGATCGAGATGGATGGCTTAGAAAGAATGGAAGACTAGTCATACCCAATGTCAATGGATTGAGAGATGAAGTGCTTAAAGAATGTCATCACTCAAAACTGACCATACACCCCGGTGGTAACAAGATGTATCGAGATATGAGGCAGACCTACTACTGGGAAGGGATGAAAAGAGACATTGGGAAGTTTATATCCAAATGTATGAATTGCCAGCTAGTTAAAGCTGAGCAAAAGAAACCTAGTGGGTTGTTACAACCATTAGAAATTCCCGAATGGAAATGGGAGCAAGTCTCGATGGATTTCATCGATGGTTTACCAAGGACTAGATCGGGACATGATAGCATCTGGGTGATTGTGGACCGATTGACTAAAAGTGCAAGATTTATACCAGTCAAATCAACCAGAACGGCAGCTAAGTTAGCAAAATTGTATATGAAGTGGGTAGTGAGATTTCATGGAATACCTAAAAGCATTGTGAGTGACCGAGACCCGTTGTTCACTGGTGGGTTTTGGAAGAGCTTACAAGAGGCTCTAGGGTCAGAGTTACATCTCAGTACCGCATATCATCCTCAGACCGACAGTCAGACGGAGAGGGTGAATCGTATTTTGGAAGATCTCTTGAGGGCTTGTATATTGGATTTTGGTGGATCATGGGATGACCATTTGCATCTAGTAGAGTTTGCATATAACAATAGCTACCAATCCAGTATCGGTATGGCTCCGTTTGAAGCTTTGTACGGAAGACCATGTAACTCACCATCATGTTGGATAGAGACTGGCGAGAAGTTTATGCTTGGACCAGATGTGGTGAGGGAAACTTCAGATAAAATCAAGGCCATTCAACAACGAATGAAGGCTGCCCAAGATAGGCAGAAGAGTTATGCTGATAAGAGGAGAAGAGACTTAAAATTCTCTGTTGGCGACTTGGTGTTTGTCAAGATTTCTCCGTTGAAGAGCGTAATACGATTTGGCAGGAGAGGCAAGTTGGCACCAAGATTTGTTGGCTCATTCCCTGTTCTTGAACTAGTCGGGAATTTTGCATACAGAATTGACTTACCAGAGAAGATGGCGGGAGTACACAATGTATTTCATGTTTCCCAACTAAGGAAGTTCGTTCACGACCCAGATATGACTATTTCACCTGATCAGTTAGAGGACTTCGAAGTAGAACCCGAGGCGGTTGGGAACCGCAAGCCGGCCCGTATTGTCAAGCACGACATGAAGCAACTTCGAAGGAAGGCGGTGAAGCTAGTCAAGGTTCAGTGGAGCGAGGACGAGAATGATTGTACTTGGGAGACAGAGGAGAACATTAGGAAGACATACCCTGAACTCTTTGCCTGGTAAGATTTTGACTTCGATTTAGTTTTCCGCATGCTAGGGTAGGCTTGTTTGCTTGTTTTGCATGTTTGATTGTTGTATGTGGTTGTTAGGCATGCGGGATCCTTTGTATGTTTTGGGTTAAGGAATTTCGGGGACGAAATTTCTTAAGGGGGGGAGAGTGTAACGACCCGCATTCTACGCATCATAGGATCGTAGAAAATTTATTTCTGTCACATACGAAGTCGTATGGTCATGTAACTTTGGGAGACGACTATTAGGGTCATTTCCCATGTCCATGATTTTTCCCGATTTTTAAATGACCATTTTACCCCTAGTTGGTACTGTTTTGGCCATAACTTTTGATTGGAAAGGAATTTTGACCTGAAACTACTTCCTTTGGCTCCGGATGATGGTTTCTCTTTCCGTAGAGTGGTCATAATAGCCAAACGGACTCACCGTTTGGGAGATATGGCTGAAACAAGTTTCAGATGGCGAAAAACAGCTTAATTGGGCTTAACCGGGTGATTAGCAGCTAGGCCCTGATCGACGCTAGTCTATGAATTAGAAAAGCGCGACATTTGTAATAAATTCTGCAAGCATACAGGTGTGTAGCATACAGGTCGAACACAGGGAGGTTTAATTAAAAATTATTATTTATTTTTTTCTTGGGCGTGTTAGACGAAGCTGGAGGTTGATTTTGCAAATAAAACAAAACAAAATTAAAACTGTAATTTGATTCAGAACAGATCTAACTGAACCGACGATCAAATCACAATTTCAATGGAAAAGCAATGAACTATGAATCAGATTCAAATCTAATCAAATCCAATTAAACCTATGAACGCGATTAAAATACAGAAAATAAAAGTGCAGAATATAAATAACAACAGGAAACAAAATTAGGATTACCGCTGAATCTAATCAGACGGTCAATCACTAATGAAAAGAAATGCAAAACACAAATAGTGTTCTACCGAATCTAATCGTGTAGACACACTAATTGCTAAGAAATAGAAAAAATGCAGAAAATAAAAAGAAGAACTAGAAACTTTATTAGAAATAGAAAATGGGATATATGATGGTGGCTACAATGCCATTACAAGGGTATATATAGGGGATAACCAAACCCTAACCCTAACCCTAATGATAACTGGGCCTTGTCATTACATCACTAATTAGTTTACAATGAGAAACATAAATGGGCCTTAGATAAATAAAGCAAATTTGGGCCTTTTCTCTTTTCCTCTTGCTTCCTTGACACTTCTTCATTGATTTGTGATGTGCAAAGCCTTGTTATCAATCCTTTTCTTGTCCAACAGCAACTAGATGTGATATCTTTATCTACAATTCTTCAAAATGCAAATACACAGCAAATTGAACTCTATTTCTCTACATTTCTGGTTGCATGCGGGCTGGGTTGGAATATCTGTAAAAATAACAAAACAATACCCAAGTAATATTTATTTATATACAAAAGATAAGATATAAGAGCATAAAATAAACACATTTCTATGTCAATCAAATACCCCCACATTTATCTTTTACTCGTCCTCGAGTAAAAAGGAAATGAAAAATTAACTAGATAGGTCGCACTTTCGTAGGAAACACGATTGCATTGAGCGTATGCAACAAGCCGTTAAACCTCTAGGTGTCCCTAGTAGGACGAGTGGTGTCTCGTGAGGGTTTTCAGCGGATACTACCCACAAAATCCACATGCAGTATGCTATGATTCTAATGAAACTACATGAATGCAATGGACATATGCAAAAACGAAAAATGACAACACGACTTATTTCAGGAAAGTGGTACAACAAATTAAGTTAATAATTTCTAACCAGTTGATTTTATTTTAGATACCTCGACTTGTCACAAATTTTCAATATGAATCAAGTTTTCAAATGTTAAATTCCAGTTTGGCCAGTTAGTTCGGTCGATAACATAGTGCAGCCATGAAATAAATTCTTAGTTTGCTTGGCACAGTTTGCAAAGTGGTATTCTAATTTCCTCATGTTTGGCTAGTCAAATCAATAAGGTCAAGAAGTGTTTGGGTATCATCGCTTATTTTTTATTCTATAAAATTTTAAGATTTATGATTAAGTACATACACCTAACTAAAAAGACCAAGGTTTACCACCCATGCACTGCCTCGCGGACTAACGGAGAGTGGGTAAAGAGCTTGGCGGATTGTGCAGGCCGACTTTGACTTTGTCAACAACGTGTCGGTAATCCTTAGGTGTCCAATCTCATAAAATGAGACCAAGATATTCCAACGCTGACTTTGTCAACAACATGTCGGATAGAGCTTGGCGGGTTTGCACACCAACGCTCGATATACAAGCAATGTTAGATACCCTTGGATTACTATTATTTTTATTGAATTTATAAGCTCAAAAAGAGAGTTACGCGAATTCAACTTAACACAACTTAGTTTTAAAGATTTGACAAGCCATTATAAGTATTTTAAGTCCTCCACTTATTTAAACAAAGTCTACAATATAGAATAGATTTCATGGCCATCACCTAAGAATCTCCCTATGTACTGGTCACACTATTATCCCTCAAAAATAAACTTTTCATTATATTTCCTATTCGATCTAAGTTGAGAGAGAAAAATACTATCAACTGGCTAAAAATTGTAAACTTATTTTGTCGTATTTACTAAAATGAGTCATGTTTCAAAAAAAATGGCATGTTACTACAGTCTAAAATGCATGATGGTCCTATTTAAATGATGAAAATAAAAGAAATAAAAACAAAGAAAAATGAAAATGGATGAAATGCAGACTCCCCCCCCCCCACACTTGAACTAAACAGTGTCCACACTGTAATTTTTTTCTATATTTGAAAGATAGTACCCAAAGGTGTATCAAATGCAAAATAATTTGAAGAATGAAATGTAGTTTAGCTATATGTAGGGATGGATCATATGTACAATGATATATGTGTTTGCGGTGCACGCGATGCAAAGAATTCCACCAACTTTTCCACCCACACTTGGTTCTAGCCCTATGAGTCCCATTCCCACTATGTCTAGGTATATTTTCTAACAAGCAAGAGTTTTTGAAAACCATATCATCTTTAAACCTAGATTTATAGTCCAGGAGATAAATGTCTAGGGTCGTACTAACATGAAGTTTTTCAACAAAACTAACATTCGAAAAATAGTTCATGTATTCAACAAATTTGTCAGTGTAATTTCTCAAAAATTTGTGATCGTATGTAAATTCAGTGAAATTTGACATCTGAGTGGTGTTCAAGACTGTGTGATCACATTTCTCATCATTAACTGTCAACGTATTTTCGACACTGACAATCTCAAGTTCATTTGAAATTTCCTCAAAGTTAAAATTTTCGAACTCGTGACATGAATCCACTTCTTCCTTATTTGGCAATTCATCCTCGTACAAATCAAGAAATTCATGTTCATTAAAATCCATTTCCACTTCTGAGTTTTTGAAAAATTCAACATTTTCATTTGGTTCAATTTCAAAAATTTCAAGTTTCTCACAGCCTGAAAGAGGAAGATCAAAATTTAAGCTTAAATCTTCTTCCTGAAAAGAGTTGAAGTTCAAATCATTGGTTGAATTTTGAAAAACTTCATCAAGATGATTATTCTCAATTTCAAAAGTCGTTATTTGAAAATTTTCAATGTCAGCAAAGAATGGATTATTTCCTGATTCATCGCTTGTTTGAATTTGATTTTGTTGCTCTCGTTGTTCTTACAAAGATGTCAATAAACAAAGAAGTTCATCCATCTTTCTATCTTTTTCATTAAGCTGTCTATCTAACCTTTCTACCCTCTCTCTAAAAATGTTAAGACGATCGTTGATTTGAGAGCTCTCGTTTGGAATTTCCTGATTTTCAAAATTATAATCCACATCAATTTCACAATCAATATTATTTCCAATGTGGTAGTTGTTAGAATTTTCAGAAAACTGACAATGATATTGGAAATCATTTTGATCATAGAAATTTTGTTCATAACCAAAACTGTTAAAATTCGAGTGAAAATTGCAATTTTGGTCATTTTCAAGATGTTGATATGGGTTGTAGTTTTGAAAATTTTGATCGATTTGAAAATCATTTTCAAAATTATTTTCGAATTGGTTTCCAACCCCATATTGATGCGGATCAAAGCTATTTTGCGATTCAAAACCGTTTTGATGTGGATGTGACCCATAATCGAAATTATTGAAATTTAAATTGAAATCATCATTTCGATTATATCTATGATTTTGAAAATGTTGGTCAGTTGGAAAATTTTGAAAATTGTTGACATTGGGCTCACGAAATTTTGGAAAATCTTGTTTCATGAGTTGCAATTCATACTCATACTCTTCAAGAGGACGTCTACTTCGATTATTATCCCACATTTCCCTCAATGATTTTTTTGAATTAGACATTTGAAATGAAATCACGGCAAGACAGAAATTATTCTCAATTCAAAATAATATAAAATAATGAGTTGTGCTCTATTAATTAACTGACTCAATTGGAAGGGGGAAGAGGGTCTTATGGCCGTTCACGTATAGTATAAAACTAAGGGATACGACCAATGTTTTACGGGTAGTATGCAACCTCTTTTGCTAAAAGTTCAATAAATTGAACTAATATATATCCGCGATCCAATTGTACGAGACAGTCAACTTCACAAAGCACCACTTTTCAGTTATATTATTTTGAAAATCAAAATCACGTGTTAAAATTGAAAATCGATGAGAGTGATTAGTTATGGAAAACCGTTCCTCACCACAAATTCAGAAATATTAGTCACAGAACAGACACAGAAATATAAATTGCAGAATTAAAATTTACATTCAAGCCGCTGCCCCTGCAGAAAATTTTTACAACAATCGTCTATATATTATTTTCTTTTTCCTTTTGCAGCAGAGCACCTGTAGAGTTTTAAAAGTTTTCACCTTGATCGGCAGTCCTCCAGTGAATTTGGGAAGCGCTAGCGCGTTCACACCCCACTTGGTGTGCAACCGCTCCAACCCATCTGAATCGTCCGCTGCTTTCTGTTGTTGTCGCCTTCTATTAATTGCTTGACTGCGCTGCGGCACGGGTTCGGGCTAGGAGCCCGAATTTTTTTTTTAAGACCCTTTTTTTTTTATTTCAGCTGTACCTGTTTTTGAAAATTTATCTCTCTTTTTTTTAAAAAAAAACACAAAAACAAAATGCCAAACAAAACAAAGAAGCCATGTCACCTTTTCTTTTGTTAGAAAAATGATGCTCCGAACTCAAACAATTGGGCCAAACACCAAAGTACCCAAATCAAATAGCTGTACACCACGTTAACTCAGTAAATAATATAATAGGAATCTTCTCCCACAAAGCCGACTCCCCAATTTAACCAATCCTCGCTTAGGAAACAAATCCCCCCCAAAAAAATAAAAAAATAAAAAAATCTCTTCTTTTCAAATCGGACAGGAAAAGGAATTTTGATTTCTAGAAATTTGGGATGATTTTGGTTTCGGATATGGTTCGAATTTGGTTAACAAGTCTTCGATTTTCGAATTGGAGAGGGGAGTTTTTTTTTTCTTATCGCGATGGTGCAATTTAAGGGACTGGAGTTGTTCGGTGATGAAGTTGTGAGGTCTTGAGGTCTGGGTGATGGCAACTTCGGGTATGAAGGTTTCGAACTGCAATTTGGGTGCGCTGAGGTGATTGGAAGTTAGGGTACGGTCTGTAGGAAATGGAAGGCGTTGTAAGGGTTGGTTAGAGGCAGTTTGAGTAGTGAATTTTGGTCGGAATTCGGGTCGTTGGGATTCAGATGTGTGAGGGAATGGATTGACCAGTGGGGGTGTTGGCTTTACGACCTGGAATGATGGTGGTTGTATGAAGTGGATTTGCTGAAAGTTGAATGCGTGACTGGATTTGAGGCTTCTGGATTGATGAGCAGGATGATGAAAACTTTTTGGGTATCGCGAGTTCGCGATTGTGGTGGAAGGATTTGATGTGTGTGGTGAAGGTTATGAACTGTGGTGTTATGGTGAGATCGGTGACGAAGTTCACAGGGAGTTGATGGATGGATTAAGAAAGAGTTCTGTTCTGGTCTGGTACTGGAAGTTTGAGGGAGATTTGCGTGAGTTTGTAGCTGCTTCGGGGTATGGTTTGTGATGAAGGATGTCGGTGAAGTTGGGGTGAAGGGTGCGGATACGTGATCGGGGCGTCTGAAGATGGTGACTTTTTTTTTTATATAGCGTGTTTCGGAGAAGGTGGATGAGGGTGTTGTGATGTCTCGGTGGTGATGTAGAATTTGGGCCAGTTCTGTTTCACAGTAGAAGTGGTGAAGAACGTGGCTTGGAGAGAAGGGACTGTGGTGAGATTGGCGTTTGGCGTTGGTTATTGGATGATTAGTGGTTCTGTGGACAGAAAACAGAGAGGAAAATTTGTATTTCCTTCCTTTTTTTTTTGTAAAAGAAGAGAGAAACGAAGTTGTAAGATGCAACGAAATCAAGGAGAGAGAAGAAAAGCAATTTGAAAAGGGGCAAGAAATAAAGGAGAAGTGGCAAGTTTTTTTTTTAATTAAAGAAATTGTAAAAGAAAGGA
This sequence comes from Allium sativum, assembly GCA_030737875.1. Taxonomy (NCBI): domain Eukaryota; kingdom Viridiplantae; phylum Streptophyta; class Magnoliopsida; order Asparagales; family Amaryllidaceae; genus Allium; species Allium sativum. The sequence goes on along the minus strand of CM060916.1, from coordinate 1,031,973,829 downwards.
AAGAGATGGAGTGAAAAGAAGAAATAAATAAAAGACAAAACTAGCAAGAAGTTTTTTTTTCTTTTTTTCTCTTGTATAGGTGATTACGGTATCAACAAATAACACCAAATCAACTAATCAAGAATTTTTATCTATATATACAACAAAATAAAAGGAAATAAAATAAAAAAAAAAAAACTAACACGAATCAGAAACTAAATAAATAATAAAATTTGATCGTTACCTCCCCGGCAACGGCGCCAAAAACTTGATCGACGCTAGTCTATGAATTAGAAAAGCGCGACATTTGTAATAAATTCTGCAAGCATACAGGTGTGTAGCATACAGGTCGAACACAGGGAGGTTTAATTAAAAATTATTATTTATTTTTTTCTTGGGCGTGTTAGACGAAGCTGGAGGTTGATTTTGCAAATAAAACAAAACAAAATTAAAACTGTAATTTGATTCAGAACAGATCTAACTGAACCGACGATCAAATCACAATTTCAATGGAAAAGCAATGAACTATGAATCAGATTCAAATCTAATCAAATCCAATTAAACCTATGAACGCGATTAAAATACAGAAAATAAAAGTGCAGAATATAAATAACAACAGGAAACAAAATTAGGATTACCGCTGAATCTAATCAGACGGTCAATCACTAATGAAAAGAAATGCAAAACACAAATAGTGTTCTACCGAATCTAATCGTGTAGACACACTAATTGCTAAGAAATAGAAAAAATGCAGAAAATAAAAAGAAGAACTAGAAACTTTATTAGAAATAGAAAATGGGATATATGATGGTGGCTACAATGCCATTACAAGGGTATATATAGGGGATAACCAAACCCTAACCCTAACCCTAATGATAACTGGGCCTTGTCATTACATCACTAATTAGTTTACAATGAGAAACATAAATGGGCCTTAGATAAATAAAGCAAATTTGGGCCTTTTCTCTTTTCCTCTTGCTTCCTTGACACTTCTTCATTGATTTGTGATGTGCAAAGCCTTGTTATCAATCCTTTTCTTGTCCAACAGCAACTAGATGTGATATCTTTATCTACAATTCTTCAAAATGCAAATACACAGCAAATTGAACTCTATTTCTCTACATTTCTGGTTGCATGCGGGCTGGGTTGGAATATCTGTAAAAATAACAAAACAATACCCAAGTAATATTTATTTATATACAAAAGATAAGATATAAGAGCATAAAATAAACACATTTCTATGTCAATCAGGCCCAGAGGGGAATTTCGAGTTTAGAGGCATAGGAGGACTGATTAGGATTAGGAAGTCACTTTCATTTCAGTTTTGAGCCGCCACAAACCTTCTTGAGACCTTAGTAATGGCTTCCATCCTCTAAAACCACTCCAAAACACATTTTTAGTGAAGATTAAGCCTAAACTACATCAAAACAAGGCCAAATAGCAATAGAGCAAGGTTGGAGCTGCTGCTATACATAGGAATTCGACCCAAATAGAGAGTATTTCAGATTTGGTGTTTTATTTTGTGGCAAAGGTGAGTGATTTGCATGATTTCTCACTAATTACGGTTGATTAAGGGGTAATTAGTGTTAATTAGCGAATTTATACACAAATAAAATCTGGAAAAATGTTTAGAAATTCTTAAATAATGTTTTATGCTTCTGTTGGAAATTTGGTTCGATTTGATTAAGTTTCGTTAACCCTATGATTAGTTTTACTTAAACATGCTTAAGGGAAAATAAGGAGTTTTGGCCACTTTTGATCCATTTTGCTTCATTTGAATTGTTGTTTGGTGTTTGTGGTTGCTATTACATGTTGCTATGACTTTATGGTGTGTTTTATGATTGATTAGAAGTGTTAGATTTGTCAAAAACGCCGTCGAATGGCGTAAACTGCTCGCTGGAAGAACTGCAGGAAATCAACCCGAACCGGACCGGATCGGTGGAAGCAAAGGCGATCCGAACCGATAGCGCAACCCGATCTGCCGATGCTTGAAGACCACGATCCGATGATGCAATCCGATCTGAGCCTCTTACCACGAACCAATCTGAAGCAACGCACTGGAGCTTGAAGCCTGAAGGACGATCCAAACTGAAGGGAGTCACACGATCCGACCCGGAGCTTGTAGGGCGACCCGATCCGATGCACTTGAAGTGATGGCCGATCCGATCCGATGGAGACTGGATTCACGAGGAAATGGAGGAGCACGACCCGGTCGTCTGGGGAACCTCGACCCGATCCGATGCAGAAGGCGCGATCCGATCCGAATGATGGAGACCGATCCGGATGAAGATGATGACCAAAACCCGAGATGCAAAGGTAGCCTAATATGGGAAGTTAGAGCTCAGGATCTAGTTGGGAACCAATGAGTTCGCTTCATGATTGGGCTTTGCTGCGGGACGTGTGCCAAGGGGCTATCGATGTCTACGACTTTGGATCACTATGCATGGGAAGTACGTGAACGGATTCAGGGCTGCAATGGCCTAGGTACAACTAAAGGGCTATAAACCAATGAAGTGGGGTCATTTGTAAAGATTTGGTCATGACTCCACGTGGTAAGCTTGGTAGTAGCAGTAGTTGTACAAGTCGAACTCCGCCACTACTTCAATGGGTCTAACGATTGACAGTGGTGGACATCGTATGCTTTACGCACTGAGTGAGGGATGTGAGGATGGTTGCTATGGTTGAGTTGTTTGTTATCATTATGACATGCACACCCCACCCCCGTATTCTTTATACTATTTATTATGGCACCTTAGAGTATTGTACGGTATGTGGTACTAACTCTTTGGTTGCAGGTTCAGGTATGGTTTAGTATACCTGTTATTGTTCTGTTTAGATGCTTATCGCTCATACCAGGCTTTATGTCTGACCCAGAGTTTTATGTCTCCTCTTATTACTCTGGGTGCTCACACGAGCAGACTAGAGACAGGTTAGCTGGAGATGCAAGGGTTGATGATCCGGAGACGAGCAGGAGGCTTCCACGTAATATATATATAGTATTCTCCCTGTGTTGTTGAAGATCACTGCTTGGGCATTAGTGGTGCATCTTCTACTTTAGCTTTCTTTTGTTTAGAGACAGTAAATTTGGAATGTTGTATTAAGCTGTATTTGGATTTCCGCTGCTCTGATGTTGATGTTGATTTTAGTTATCAGCTTATGCACTGTCTCACCTGTTTTATGTCAAGTATATTATTAATATTATATTTTACTCCATGCGCTGTGAGACATTCTACAGGTTCTTGATTAGTTCGTTCCCTTCTTTCCTTTCTCCTGACGACCGTCCTGTGCTAGTCAGGCATGTGTACAGCGCACTTTTGGAGGAAATGCAGGATGGTGCAGGGCGGGCTGTCAGAGAGTTGCTTGAGAAGGGGTTCATAAGACGAAGTACATCGGAGTGGGGTGCTCCAATAGTATTTGCCACGAAGGCGGATGGGTCCCTTAGGCTTTGTGTGGACTATAGAGAACTTAATAAACTTACTAAGAAAAACAGACACCCACTGTCGAGGATTGACGATCTCTTCGATCAGTTAGTTGGCGCCTCATTGTTTTCGCAGTTGGACTTAGCCACTGGTTTCCATCAGTTGAGAGTGGCTGAGGATAGCATTGACAAGACTGCCTTTAGGACTTCAGACAGTTTCTATGAATGGCTAGTGATGCCCTTCGGTTTGACAAACGCCCCCGCATACTTTGTTGATTTGATGAGTAGGGTGTTTAGGGAGTACCTTAATAAATTCGTGGTGGTATTTGTGCACGACATCTTGATCTTTTCTAAGAATGAAGAAGAGCATGCCCTACATCTTAGGGAAGTGTTGGAGACTCTACGAGCGCATAACCTTAAAGCTAAATTTACTAAGTGTCACTTCTGGAGAGAGGAAGTGCGATTCTTAGGGCACGTGGTTTCCAAAGAAGGGATAGCTGTGGATCCCGCGAAGGTGGTGGCCATCCAAGATTGGAAGGTCCCTAAAAATGCTACCGAAGTAAGGAGTTTCTTGGGGTTGGCTGGCTACTATAGGAAGTTTATCAAAGACTTCGCAAAAATATCAGCTCCATTGACACGCCTGACGAAGAAAACCTAGTCTTCGCGTGGGACGTAGATTGTGATGATGCGTTCCAACGTTTAAAGAGAGCTTTGACCTCAGCCCTAGTCTTAGTGCTACCAGACGGGAGTAAGCCTTTACTGTTCATCCAATGCTTGTGGGACAGGTCTATGCGCATTCTTAATGCAAGAGGGAAGGGTAATAGCCTATGGGGGAAGACAGTTAAGGGTGCATGAGAAAAATTACCCTACGCATGACCTAGAGTTTGCCGCAATTGTTTTCGCGCTTAAGTCTTGGCGTCATTATCTTCTTGGGGAGAAATTCGAATTATTCACTGACCACAAATCGCTAAAATACTTGTTCTCTCAGAAGGACTTGAACTTTAGGTAGCAAAGGTGGATAGAATTCTTAGCGTCCTACGATTTCGAAATAGCATATACCCCTGGCAAGGGTAACGTGGTGGCAGATGCCTTAAGTAGAAAAAGGTTATCCTTGAGTCCGTTGTTTGTTGAGCGGCGAAACTTAGAATTCATCTCTATGTTTGACTTTAGACCTTCCGTTGACTTTGTACCTGGTTTGCTAGCATCCTTGGAGGTCAGACCTACGCTTTTGGGACGGATTGGTGAGGCATAACGAGACGACCCACAGTTGGTTGAGTTAGTAGAAAAGCTCAAAAGAGGGGAGTCATCAAGCCATCTCCGTAGGTATACCCTAGATGATAAGGGTTGGTTACGTAGGGATAGTAGACTTTGTGTACCACGAGACGGGGACTTGAGGAAGACTATTCTTGACGAAGCACATCATTCGAAGATGACCATTCATCCCGGCGGGGACAAGATGTACAAAGACATGAAGCGAGTTTTCGTTTGGGCCGGTATGAAGAGGGATGTGACCGAGTATGTCGCTAGATGCTTGGTGTGCCAACAAGTAAAAGCGGAGCAAAAGAAACCCGGTGGGTTGCTTCACCCATTGGAGGTTCCGCAATGGAAATGGGAAAGTGTCTCGATGGACTTTGTGGATGGATTACCAAGATCAAGGAAGGGTAATACGGGGATTTGGGTTATAGTAGATAGACTTACTAAAAGCGCCCATTTCATTCCCGTGAAGAGTAAGAAGACTTCTCCATGGTTAGCTTCTGTATACGTTCGAGAGATAGTTCGTTTGCATGGTGTTCCTTCTAGCATAGTGAGCGACCGTGATCCTATCTTCACTAGCGAATTTTGGAAGAGCTTGCAAGAGGCGGTAGGGACTCAGTTATGTTTGAGCACCGCGTATCATCCTCAGACGGACGGTCAGACCGAGAGGGTGAATCGTATTCTAGAGGACCTTTTGAGGCTATGTATCCTAGACTTTGGGGGTACATGGGAAGAGCATCTTCCGTTGGTAGAGTTCGCATATAATAACAGCTTTCAATCTAGCATTGGCATGGCACCTTTCGAAGCTCTTTATGGACGACCTTGTCGTTCACCTACATGTTGGTGGGAATCTACGGATAAGATCTTACTTGGGCCCGATATGATTAGAGAGACTTCGGAAAAGATCGACAAGATTCGACGGAGGATGAATACGGCGCAAGATAGGCAGAAATCTTATGCAGACAAAAGGAGGACAGATCTTGAGTTTGATGTTGGGGACATAGTCTTTATCAAAGTGTCTCCATTACGAAATGTCGTTCGCTTTTGGTCCGTTGGGAAATTAGCACCAAGGTTTGTAGGGCCGTTTCCTATTAAGGAGAAGATTGGACAGACGGCGTATAGAGTGGAGTTGCCTGAGAGACTTAGTGGTGTACACGACGTATTCCATTTGTCACATTTGAGGAAGTGCTTACACGAGACCGCGGAAGTGGTAGAGCCGAACTTGCTTAGAGAGGTGGAGATAGAGCATGATGCGACGATTCGACGAGCTCCTACATGCATTCCGGGGTCGGAGATCAAGAAGTTGAGGAATCGAGAGGTCAGACTAGTCAAAGTGCAATGGAGAAGTGATGAGAGCAACGCTACTTGGGAGACAGAAGCGAAGATGCGTTCGTTGTACCCTTTTCTTTTTGAGGGTATGTGTAACAACCCTGAATTTTGTGGCCAACGTAAAATTTATTTTAAGTGATTTTAAATGAGTTTTGATATTTAAAATAATCTATTTTAAATAATAATGATCACAAATTTGGTTCAAATCAAAGTTAGAATGAATAAATTAATTTTAATTATAAAAAGAGCTAGAAATAGCGCGGTAGTTTGAAAAGTCAAACTTGAACTTTGACTGGCCATACATGATGCAAAATTTAACGGATTTTAGTGAAACCAAAAATATTAGAATCTATTTAAAAATATCTTTCCAGCGAATCCGAAAAATCGAAATTTCATAGCGGAAATCAAAAGTTATGGCCAATTCAAATTTTAGAAAGGTCGGTGGGTAATTTGCATAGGACAAAAAATGCTACTTTTTGCATATAAAGGAATTTCGACTCGAAACCACTTCCATTGAGTTCAAAATGACGTTTCTGCATTGAAAAACAGTAAACACTTATATATTTCGAGTTTCGGAAATTATTTGTTTAAAAATATATTTTTAATATTAAATATATTCGCCTTGAAAATAGCCATTTTTCAAAAAGTCTCAGAATCGAACGAAATAAATTTTGTTGGATTCGTATCATCAAAACAAAGCTAAAAATGATTTTTTGGTAATTTTTAGAATTAAAATATAATTATAATTGATTTTTCAATGTAAACGGGCAAATTTTTGACTTTAAAAATTCATACGGGCTCAGAATTGAATGAAATTAATTTTCATAGGTCCACAGCATCAAAACATAGCTAAATATATTTTTCGAGAATTTTTGAAGTTAATTTGTGACCTCGGTGAATTTTCACGTACGGTATACATTAAAATATTAATAAAATAATGTAATTATTCCAAAACTCATAAAAGACCTCGGAATTGGACCCCGGCACATAGCCCATTGCGTTCATAAGGTGTCAAAACCTTAAGAACGACAGTAAGTAGGCCTAAATCGGAGTTCGGACCAAAACGGGCTTTAATGGGCTAATTACATAATTAGTTAACCCTAATATAATATTATAAAATCCGAAAACACTGTTCATCTCTCCTCTTCCACGTTACTTCAGCCGCCACTTTAACCCATAGCCTTCAAAAATTCAAACTCGGTTTTCTCCTCCGTTTCTTAACGGAATTTAGCGTGTGAGTACTCATTTCGAAGCTCTTTCCGAGCACTTCGATCTCCGACAAGTCCCAGCACCTCTCGTACACCATAGCGCCGCCACCAACCCCGCCAAGGTCCGCCGGTCGTGCCCCCCTAGGCCCCACATGCCGCCGCTGCACCTCGCCACCTTCTGGCCGTGCGTAGCTCTCTCGTAGCCGGTCCTTCTCCAACAAACGGCTCGTCGTTTCGTCAACTACAACTCCAGAAAATCGAATTTGAAGTTTTGAACGTTCTAAGGTAGATTTTGTTTCAGATTTCCCCATGCTTTTAAGCGTTACACAGCCAGTTGTAAAAAGCTGATTTTTGATTTTGTGTATGAATTTGTATTCGAATCGTTCCAGATCTGAAATCGTCTTGAATTGGAACATCAAATCTGATCGAACCTGAATCTTCTTCTTTGACCAAACACAGTGAGAATTTTATTTTTAAATTTAATTTAATTTATTTAATTATTATTTGCATGATTATTAACAGTAGAATTAATATGACACGATGTTTAAACATAGATCTAAACCGTTCATAACATATGATGTGGAATCTAAATTGCCTATTGTGTTATGTGATTAGATCTGAAATTTTAGGCTTAAATCTGAATTCATAATTAATTAAAATTAATTATGTGTTATTTATTTAACCATGCCATGTTGATTTTACATATGCTGTGTGAAACCCCATCTTGCAATTTACCTCGATGTTAGTATCGAATCTGATCCTATTGTTGTATTTGGATGTTGTTATGCGATGTGATGAGAATTTACAGTTTATCTGATGTAAATAAGAACGAGACTTGTGATGAAATTTACATATTCTTTTTTTTTGTAAAATTGAAATAGTGAAAAATTAACATTTATTTTGATGTTAATAATAAGTAATTTACGTTGTATGAAAAATTAACATTTATTTTGATGTTAATAATAAGTAATTTACGTTGTATGAAAAATTAACATTTATTTTGGTGTGAATAATAAGTAATTTTCAATGCATGAAAAATTAACATTTTTAATGTTAATTAAATAGTAATTTTACAGCAAGTGTACATTAACATTTTTTTATGTTAATATGGAAAGAAATAAAACGTAGGATGAAATTAACATTTTTAATGATAATATTATAAAAATTCAACCGTATGATGACATTAACATTTTTAATGTTAATATTATAAATTAAATATTGGACATGTAAAATTTCACATTTTTACTTATGTGAATAAAATAAATTATTAGACATGTACCACATTTTTATTAATGTGAATAAATTGTAATGTGAATAAAATGGTAATTTTAACTGTATGCACAATATGCATTCTTATTAATGTAATATATATAAGAATTTACTCCGTAGGTGAAATTTAAATTTTTAGAAATGTAACTAAAGTTTACCTTTTATTTTGTGTAAACAAATTGAGAATGTGAAATGTAACTAAAGTTTACGTTTTATTTTATTAAGAATGTCATATGTAAATAAAGTTTACATTTTTATTAATGTAATATATTCAAGGACTTCACCGTAGGAAAAAGATTACATTTTTATCAATGTAATTAAAGTAGGAATTGGTGTTAACATTAAATTTACATTTAATTATGTAAAATTAAGGTATGAAATTTGGAATGACATAAATTTACATTTAATTATGTAAAACCAAAGTAGGAATTTGTGTTAACATGAAATTTACATTGAATTATGTAAAATTAAAGTGATGAGAAATTAACATTTTGTTTAATGTTAAATATAAGGAATTTACATGGTATGAGAAAGTAACATTATTTTTAAATGTTAATAATAAGAAACTACACCGCATGAGCAATTAACATTATTTTTAATGTTAATTAAATACTAATTTCACCGCATGTGTAAATTAACATTTTTAATGTTAAAGATAACACCGTAAAATGTAATTAACAATTTTAATGTTAATATAATAAAACTTTAACCGTAGGATGTCATTAACATTTTTAATGTTAATATAAAAGTATTTACAACGTATGATAAATTAACATTTTTGTGTCAATGTTAAAAATAAGTACTCACATCGAATGAAAATTAACAATTTTGTTAATGATACAAAAAAGAATTTACATCGTACGATGATTAACATTATTTTTAATGTTAAAGTAAAAGAATTTCACCGTAGAAGGATTTAACATTATTTTTAATGTTTAAATAAAAGAATTTCACCATAGGGTAATTAACATTATTTATAATGTTAGTATATAAGGAATTTGACCGTAAGATGAATTAACATTGTTTTTAATGTTAATATATAGTGAATTCCACCGTAGTATGAATTAACATTATACTTTGTTTATGTTAAAATAAAGGAAATTCAACCGTAGGTTGAATTAACATAATTTTAATGTTAAATTAAAGAGTAACTTAACCGTAGGATTGAGCTACATTATTTGTAATGTAAAGTAATAAAGTAATTTAACATAGGATGAGATTACATTATTTTTAATGTTAATAAAGGATAATTTAACCATAGGGTTAATATACATTTATTTTTAATGTTAATATTAAGAGAATTACTTCGTAGGATAAAATTTACATTATTTTATAATGTTAACATAAAAGAGAATTGACCGTAGGAATGTTACATTTTTTATGAAATTAAGAAGGAATAACACCATAGGGTGAGTTAACATTATTTTTAATGTAAATAAAGGGTAATTTAACCATAGGATAAGTCAACATTATCTTTAATGTTAAAATTAAGAAAATATGCATCGTAGGATGAGTTAACATTATTCTAAATGTTAATATAAAAAGTGTATATACCATAGGGAAAATTTTACATTATTTTAATGTTAAAATAAAGGAATTCCACCATAGGATGAGTTTACATTTTATTCAATGTAAATAAGTAAGAATGTGACATGTAATTTCAAGTTTGCATTTTATTAAATGTAAAGAAAACAAGAATGCGATATGTAATGAAAGTTTACATTTTATTCAATGTAAATAGGTAAGAATGCGACATGTAAATGCAAGTTTACGTTTTATTCATTGCAAATAAGTAAGAATGTGACATATAATTGCAAGTTTACATTTTATTAAATGTAAAGAAAACAAGAATGCGATATGTAATGAAAGTTTACATTTTAATTAATGTAAATAAAAATATGATTTTGAGAATGCGTCGTTAAATAAGAAGTTTGACTATTTTAAATAATTTAAATAGAATGAATTGTTAATAAAAATAATTATTAACAAATAAGAAGGATTTTAAAAATATATATATATGTATATATATACGAGGATTGTTTGGGAAGTCCGAGATATTCTCATCCCAAATCAATCCAGCGGCGTTAAAGATCGAAGTAAGAAGACGACGTATGAAGACCGTAAATCTTCCCTCGAATGGACAGCGATCGAGATCCTGAATTGACTTGCTACCAATTCATGGGTCAAGGTCATTGCCCAGACGTACGCGTTGATTTCACGGATTTGACTTTCGTTCAGACCCAGAGCATAAGTTTAAATGGATGGTGTGTCTGACATCGTACTTCGTTATATATCATATTGTTGATTTTCTGTTAATATATAAATATTGGTGGTGGAGAATTTATTCTCTACTTAACACCCATTTATGTATTGATGGAGAAGCAATGGTATAGTATGGAGTGACAGTGTGGCATACTAAGATGCAATGATCAAGGTTTCTTGTTGAAAAGCAGAACCTTGTGGTGACGATCAAAGCACTGCTTGAATAAGCAGAGCTTTGTGTATTACGTAGCCTCACGAGCCTCACAAACCGGTAGAGTATAAAACGGGCGAAGGGATCGCAGGGAAAGCAGCACGTTTCTTTCTAGCTAGAAGTAGTGTCAGGGACCTCCCAGCGTTGATACTTTACTTATGTGGATGATGGAATTTGGCGCGCCTCGGATAGGTCCTATAGGACCGGGAAACGTGTGCTTAGGAATTGCCAATCCGCTAAGCTGTATTTGCGGACCGGCCCTGCCATTTCCAAGGGTTCTCCGCGGGGAATCCTGAGACATTAGCTAGAGTGTCTCGAATCGGTAAGGAGCTCCGCTCTAGCCTAGACTCATGATGGAAACCAAAGATCCAAATACGAACCGACGAATTTGATTGTATTACTAGTACGGAGGCATAGTATATGGTACCTATGCTTCCTAGGATTAATACATTTACTTTGAAATGCTTTCATATACACTAATAATAATATTAGATGTGTATTTGTCGTATTTAGCATGTTTAATCACCATAAGGTAAAACCCTATCCTTTGGTGTGCGTTGCATTGTGTGATGGGACTTGGGTCTTATGGTGATTCCATTTTTTCCAAAAAGCATTGCGTTGTTTACGATGTACTTATTTATTTGTTATGACACTTTAAATTATGCACGGAAATCCATTAGAGTAAACCCGTTCCGCGTTAGCGGCGTGGTCTTTGGATTTGCCTTATATCTAATAGTTATTTTACTTAAGAATTCTCACACCAGTCCCACGACCGACCCATCGTTTGTTTCACCTTTTTTTGCAAACTTGGGTGCCCTCTTTTCCGCACGGGCAGCCAAATAAACAGGTTCATTCTTTGCTTGTAGTCTTTTCTTTGGAGCTGCTTATTCTCTCTCTTGGATTTGGTTTTGTGGAGAGGTGATGACTTGGAGCTTGAAGACATTTATCTTTTGTTTCTATGGCATCTTTTCTTTTCTTTTTAGACATCAAACTTGTTTCTTTTCTGTAAACTTGTTGTAATAGCTTAGATTCTGTGACTGTGGATTTTCTGAGATTGATGACATTATATTTTTCCGCTGCTATAATGTTATTACTCTATGAATTTCCTTTGCTATATTGTATCTGTGTTCTGTTTTATTGTATTTATGTTGTATTCCAAAAATGATTACTCCTACTTTCATTCCGTGGAAGTTTGGGGTCATCACAGTTGGTATCAGAGCTTTGGTTTACAAAGTGGAGTATAACATATTTATAATAATTCGTTTACATAGAATCACTATATTCTACGGCGAACATTTCATGGGATACATAATAGCCAGTCACTTAATCGTCATCTTTTCTTTCGTCCTTCGATCTTTTCTATCTCCTAGAATCACCATTTCAGTTGTTTTGACTCTCCCCTTGATCGTGCATTCGAAGAAGACTAAGTGAAGTGGCGATGCTCAATTGGCACATGTTTACGAAGGAACGAAAGGACCAACTTCTTCGGTGGAAAGCCTGATGTTATAGACGGTACCATCTCTGTTAAAAACATTCTCTGTGTTTATTCTTCCTCTTCTATTTTTCTTTTTCCTTTTCGGGGACGAAAAGTTTTTAAGTGGGGGAGACTGTAACAACCCTGAATTTTGGGGCCAACGTAAAATTTATTTTAAGTGATTTTAAATGAGTTTTGATATTTAAAATAATCTATTTTAAATAATAATGATCACAAATTTGGTTCAAATCAAAGTTAGAATGAATAAATTAATTTTAATTATAAAAAGAGCTAGAAATAGCACGGTAGTTTGAAAAGTCAAACTTGAACTTTGACTGACCATACAGGATGCAAAATTTAACGGATTTTAGTGAAACCAAAAATATTAGAATCTATTTAAAAATATCTTTCCAACGAATCCGAAAAATTGAAATTTCATAGCGGAAATCAAAAGTTATGGCCAATTCAAATTTTAGAAAGGTCGGTGGGTAATTTGCATAGGACAAAAAATGCTACTTTTTGCATATAAAGGAATTTCGACTCGAAACCACATCCATTGAGTTCAAAATGATGTTTCTGCATTGAAAAACAGTAAACACTTATATATTTCGAGTTTCGGAAATTATTTGTTTAAAAATATATTTTTAATATTAAATATATTCGCCTTGAAAATAGCCATTTTTCCAAAAGTCTCAGAATCGAACGAAATAAATTTTGTTGGATTCGTATCATCAAAACAAAGCTAAAAATGATTTTTTGGTAATTTTTAGAATTAAAATATAATTATAATTGATTTTTCAATGTAAACGGGCAAATTTTTGACTTTAAAAATTCATTAAAAATTCATACGGGCTCAGAATTGAATGAAATTAATTTTCATACGTCCACAGCATCAAAACATAGCTAAATATATTTTTCGAGAATTTTTGAAGTTAATTTGTGACCTCGGTGAATTTTCACGTACGGTATACATTAAAATATTAATAAAATAATGTAATTTTTCCAAAACTCATAACAGACCTCGGAATTGGACCCCGGCACATAGCTCATTGCGTTCAGAAGGTGTCAAAACCTTAAGAACGACAGTAAGTAGGCCTAAATCGGAGTTCGGACCAAAACGGGCTTTAATGGGCTAATTACATAATTAGTTATCCCTAATATAATATTATAAAATCCGAAAACACTGTTCATCTCTCCTCTTCCACGTTACTTCAGCCGCCACTTTAACCCATAGCCTTCAAAAATTCAAACTCAGTTTTCTCCTCCGTTTCTTAACGGAATTTAGCGTATGAGTACTCATTTCGAAGCTCTTTCCGGGCACTTCGATCTCCGACAAGTCCCAGCACCTCTCGTACACCGTAGCGCCGCCACCAACCCCGCCAAGGTCCGCCGGTCGCGCCCCCCTAGGCCCCACATGCCGCCCCCGCACCTCGCCACCTTCTGGCCGTGCGTAGCTCTCTCGTAGCCGGTCCTTCTCCAACAAACGGCTCGTCGTTTCGTCAACTACAACTCCAGAAAATCGAATTTGAAGTTTTGAACGTTCTATGGTAGATTTTGTTTCAGATTTCCCCACGATTTTAAGCGTTACACAGCCAGTTGTAAAAAGCTGATTTTTGATTTTGTGTATGAATTTGTATTCGAATCGTTCCAGATCTGAAATCGTCTTGAATTGGAACATCAAATCTGATCGAACCTGAATCTTCTTCTCTGACCAAACACAGTGAGAATTTTATTTTTAAATTTAATTTAATTTATTTAATTATTATTTGCATGATTATTAACAGTAGAATTAATATGACACGATGTTTAAACATAGATCTAAACCGTTCATAACATATGATGTGGAATCTAAATTGCCTATAGTGCTATGTGATTAGATCTGAAATTTTAGGCTTAAATCTGAATTCATAATTAATTAAAATTAATTATGTGTTATTTATTTAACCATGCCATGTTGATTTTACATATGCTGTGTGAAACCCCATCTTGCAATTTACCTCGATGTTGGTATCGAATCTGATCCTATTGTTGTATTTGGATGTTGTTATGCGATGTGATGAGAATTTACAGTTTATCTGATGTAAATAAGAACGAGACTTGTGATGAAATTTACATATTCTTTTTTTTTTTTGTAAAATTGAAATAGTGAAAAATTAACATTTATTTTGATGTTAATAATAAGTAATTTACGTTGTATGAAAAATTAACATTTATTTTGATGTTAATAATAAGTAATTTACGTTGTATGAAAAATTAACATTTATTTTGATGTTAATAATAAGTAATTTACGTTGTATGAAAAATTAACATTTATTTTGGTGTGAATAATAAGTAATTTTCAATGCATGAAAAATTAACATTTTTAATGTTAATTAAATAGTAATTTTACCGCAAGTGTACATTAACATTTTTTTTTATGTTAATATGGAAAGAAATAAAACGTAGGATGAAATTAACATTTTTAATGTTAATATTATAAAAATTCAACCGTATGATGACATTAACATTTTTAATGTTAATATTATAAATTAAATATCGGACATGTAAAATTTCACATTTTTACTTATGTGAATAAAATAAATTATTAGACATGTAACACATTTTTATTAATGTGAATAAATTGTAATGTGAATAAAATGGTAATTTTAACTGTATGCACAATATGCATTCTTATTAATGTAATATATATATAAGAATTTACTCCGCAGGTGAAATTTAAATTTTTAGAAATGTAACTAAAGTTTACCTTTTATTTTGTGTAAACAAATTGAGAATGTGAACTGTAACTAAAGTTTACGTTTTATTTTATTAAGAATGTCATATGTAAATAAAGTTTACATTTTTATTAATGTAATATATTCAAGGACTTCACCGTAGGAAAAAGATTACATTTTTATCAATGTAATTAAAGTAGGAATTGGTGTTAACATTAAATTTACATTTAATTATGTAAAATTAAGGTATGAAATTTGGAATGACATAAATTTACATTTAATTATGTAAAACCAAAGTAGGAATTTGTGTTAACATGAAATTTACATTGAATTATGTAAAATTAAAGTGATGAGAAATTAACATTTTGTTTAATGTTAAATAAGGAATTTACATGGTATGAGAAAGTAACATTATTTTTAAATGTTAATAATAAGAAACTACACCGCATGAGCAATTAACATTATTTTTAATGTTAATTAAATAGTAATTTCACCGCATGTGTAAATTAACATTTTTAATGTTAAAGATAACACCGTATGATGTAATTAACAATTTTAATGTTAATATAATAAAACTTTAACCGTAGGATGTCATTAACATTTTTAATGTTAATATAAAAGTATTTACAACGTATGATAAATTAACATTTTTGTGTCAATGTTAAAAATAAGTATTCACATCGAATGAAAATTAACAATTTTGTTAATGATACAAAAAAGAATTTACATCGTACGATGATTAACATTATTTTTAATGTTAAAGTAAAAGAATTTCACCGTAGAAGGATTTAACATTATTTTTAATGTTTAAATAAAAGAATTTCACCATAGGGTAATTAACATTATTTATAATGTTAGTATATAAGGAATTTGACCGTAAGATGAATTAACATTGTTTTTAATGTTAATATATAGTGAGTTCCACCGTAGTATGAATTAACATTATACTTTGTTTATGTTAAAATAAAGGAAATTCAACCGTAGGTTGAATTAACATAATTTTAATGTTAAATTAAAGAGTAACTTAACCGTAGGATTGAGCTACATTATTTTTAATGTAAAGTAATAAAGTAATTTAACATAGGATGAGATTACATTATTTTTAATGTTAATAAAGGATAATTTAACCATAGGGTTAATATACATTTATTTTTAATGTTAATATTAAGAGAATTACTTCGTAGGATAAAATTTACATTATTTTATAATGTTAACATAAAAGTGAATTGACCGTAGGAATGTTACATTTTTTTTATGAAATTAAGAAGGAATAACACCATAGGGTGAGTTAAAATTATTTTTAATGTAAATAAAGGGTAATTTAACCATAGGATAAGTCAACATTATCTTTAATGTTAAAATTAAGAAAATATGCATCGTAGGATGAGTTAACATTATTTTAAATGTTAATATAAAAAGTGTATATACCATAGGGAAAAATTTACATTATTTTAATGTTAAAATAAAGGAATTCCACCATAGGATGAGTTTACATTTTATTCAATGTAAATAAGTAAGAATGTGACATGTAATTTCAAGTTTTCATTTTATTAAATGTAAAGAAAACAAGAATGCGATATGTAATGAAAGTTTACATTTTATTCAATGTAAATAGGTAAGAATGCGACATGTAAATGCAAGTTTACATTTTATTCATTGTAAATAAGTAAGAATGTGACATGTAATTGCAAGTTTACATTTTATTAAATGTAAAGAAAACAAGAATGCGATATGTAATGAAAGTTTACATTTTAATTAATGTAAATAAAAATATGATTTTGAGAATGCGTCGTTAAATAAGAAGTTTGACTATTTTAAATAATTAAAATAGAATGAATTGTTAATAAAAATAATTATTAACAAATAAGAAGGATTTTAAAAATATATATTTATATATATATATGTATATATATACGAGGATTGTTTGGGAAGTCCGAGATATTCTCATCCCAAATTAATCCAACGGCGTTAAAGATCGAAGTAAGAAGACGACGTATGAAGACCGTAAATCTTCCCTCGAATGGACAGCGATCGAGATCCTGAATTGACTTGCTACCAATTCATGGGTCAAGGTCATTGCCTAGACGTACGCATTGATTTCACGGATTTGACTTTCGTTCAGACCCAGAGCATAAGTTTAAATGGATGGTGTGTCTGACATCGTACTTCGTTATATATCATATTGTTGATTTTCTGTTAATATATAAATATTGGTGGTAGAGAATTTATTCTCTACTTAACACCCATTTATGTATTGATGGAGAAGCAATGGTATAGTATGGAGTGACAGTGTGGCATACTAAGATGCAATGATCAAGGTTTCTTGTTGAAAAGCAGAACCTTGTGGTGACGATCAAAGCACTGCTTGAATAAGCAGAGCTTTGTGTATTACGTAGCCTCACGAGCCTCACAAACCGGTAGAGTCTAAAACGGGCGAAGGGAACGCAGGGAAAGCAGCACGTTTCTTTCTAGCTAGAAGTAGTGTCAGGGACCTCCCGGCGCTGATACTTTACTTATGTGGATGATGGAATTTGGCGCGCCTCGGATAGGTCCTATAGGACCGGGAAACGTGTGCTTAGGAATTGCCAATCCGCTAAGCTATATTTGCGGACCGGCCCTGCCATTTCCAAGGGTTCTCCGCGGGGAATCCTGAGTCATTAGCTAGAGTGTCTCGAATCGGTAAGGAGCTCCGCTCTAGCCTAGACTTATGATGGAAACCAAAGATCCAAATACGAACCGACGAATTTGATTGTATTACTAGTACGGAGGCATAGTATATGGTACCTATGCTTCCTAGGATTAATACATTTACTTTGAAATGCTTTCATATACACTAATAATAATATTAGATGCGTATTTGCCGTATTTAGCATGTTTAATCACCATAAGGTAAAACCCTATCCTCTGGTGTGCGTTGCATTGTGTGTTAGGACTTGGGTCTTATGGTGATTCCATTTTTTCCAAAAAGCATTGCGTTGTTTACGATGTACTTATTTATTTGTTATGACACTTTAAATTATGCACGGAAATCCATTAGAGTAAACCCGTTCCGCGTTAGCGGCGTGGTCTTTGGATTTGCCTTATATCTAATAGTTATTTTACTTAAGAATTCTCACACTAGTCCCACGACTGACCCATCGTTTGTTTCACCTTTTTTTGCAAACTTGGGTGCCCTCTTTTCCGCACGGGCAGCCAAATAAACAAGTTCATTCTTTGCTTGTAGTCTTTTCTTTGGAGCTGCTTATTCTCTCTCTTGGATTTGGTTTTGTGCAGAGGTGATGACTTGAAGCTTGAAGACATTTATCTTTTGTTTCTATGGCATCTTTTCTTTTCTTTTTAGACATCAAACTTATTTCTTTTCTGTAAACTTGTTGTAATAGCTTAGATTCTGTGACTGTGGATTTTCTGTGATTGATGACATTATATTTTTCCGCTGCTATAATGTTATTACTCTATGAATTTCCTTTGCTATATTGTATCTGTGTTCTGTTTTATTGTATTTATGTTGTATTCCAAAATTGATTACTCCTACTTTCATTCCGTGGAAGTTTGGGGTCATCACAGTTGGTATCAGAGCTTTGGTTTACAAAGCGGAGTATAACATATTTATAATAATTCGTTCCCGTAGAATCACTATATTCTACGGCGAACATTTCATGGGATACATAATAGCCAGTCACTTAATCGTCATCTTTTCTTTCGTCCTTCGATCTTTTCTATCTCCTAGAATCACCATTTCAGTTGTTTTGACTCTCCCCTTGATCGTGCATTCGAAGAAGACTAAGTGAAGTGGCGATGCTCAATTGGCACATGTTTACGAAGGAACGAAAGGACCAACTTCTTCGGTGGAAAGCCTGATGTTATAGACGGTACCATCTCTGTTAAAAACATTCTCTGTGTTTATTCTTCCTCTTCTATTTTTCTTTTTCCTTTTCGGGGACGAAAAGTTTTTAAGTGGGGGAGACTGTAACAACCCTGAATTTTGGGGCCAACGTAAAATTTATTTTAAGTGATTTTAAATGAGTTTTGATATTTAAAATAATCTATTTTAAATAATAATGATCACAAATTTGGTTCAAATCAAAGTTAGAATGAATAAATTAATTTTAATTATAAAAAGAGCTAGAAATAGCGCGGTAGTTTGAAAAGTCAAACTTGAACTTTGACTGACCATACAGGATGCAAAATTTAACGGATTTTAGTGAAACCAAAAATATTAGAATCTATTTAAAAATATCTTTCCAACGAATCCGAAAAATCGAAATTTCATAGCGGAAATCAAAAGTTATGGCCAATTCAAATTTTAGAAAGGTCGGTGGGTAATTTGCATAGGACAAAAAATGCTACTTTTTGCATATAAAGGAATTTCGACTCGAAACCACTTCCATTGAGTTCAAAATGATGTTTCTGCATTGAAAAACAGTAAACACTTATATATTTCGAGTTTCGGAAATTATTTGTTTAAAAATATATTTTTAATATTAAATATATTTGCCTTGAAAATAGCCATTTTTCAAAAAGTCTCAGAATCGAACGAAATAAATTTTGTTGGATTCGTATCATCAAAACAAAGCTAAAAATGATTTTTTGGTAATTTTTAGAATTAAAATATAATTATAATTGATTTTTCAATATAAACGGGCAAATTTTTGACTTTAAAAATTCATTAAAAATTCATACGGGCTCAGAATTGAATGAAATTAATTTTCATAGGTCCACAGCATCAAAACATAGCTAAATATATTTTTCGAGAATTTTTGAAGTTAATTTGTGACCTCGGTGAATTTTCACGTACGGTATACATTAAAATATTAATAAAATAATGTAATTATTCCAAAACACATAACAGACCTCGGAATTGGACCCCGGCACATAGCCCATTGCGTTCAGAAGGTGTCAAAACCTTAAGAACGACAGTAAGTAGGCCTAAATCGGAGTTCGGACCAAAACGGGCTTTAATGGGCTAATTACATAATTAGTTAACCCTAATATAATATTATAAAATCCGAAAACACTGTTCATCTCTCCTCTTCCACGTTACTTCAGCCGCCACTTTAACCTATAGCCTTCAAAAATTCAAACTCAGTTTTCTCCTCCGTTTCTTAACGGAATTTAGCGTGTGAGTACTCATTTCGAAGCTCTTTCCGAGCACTTCGATCTCCGACAAGTCCCAGCACCTCTCGTACACCGTAGCGCCGCCACCAACCCCGCCAAGGTCCGCCGGTCGTGCCCCCCTAGGCCCCACATGCCGCCGCCGCACCTCGCCACCTTCTGGCCGTGCGTAGCTCTCTCGTAGCCGGTCCTTCTCCAACAAACGGCTCGTCGTTTCGTCAACTACAACTCCAGAAAATCGAATTTGAAGTTTTGAACGTTCTAAGGTAGATTTTGTTTCAGATTTCCCCACGCTTTTAAGCGTTACACAGCCAGTTGTAAAAAGCTGATTTTTGATTTTGTGTATGAATTTGTATTCGAATCGTTCCGAATCTGAAATCGTCTTGAATTGGAACATCAAATCTGATCGAACCTGAATCTTCTTCTCTGACCAAACACAGTGAGAATTTTATTTTTAAATTTAATTTAATTTATTTAATTATTATTTGCATGATTATTAACAGTAGAATTAATATGACACGATGTTTAAACATAGATCTAAACCGTTCATAACATATGATGTGGAATCTAAATTGCCTATAGTGCTATGTGATTAGATCTGAAATTTTAGGCTTAAATCTGAATTCATAATTAATTAAAATTAATTATGTGTTATTTATTTAACCATGCCATGTTGATTTTACATATGCTGTGTGAAACCCCATCTTGCAATTTACCTCGATGTTGGTATCGAATCTGATCCTATTGTTGTATTTGGATGTTGTTATGCGATGTGATGAGAATTTACAGTTTATCTGATGTAAATAAGAACGAGACTTGTGATGAAATTTACATATTCTTTTTTTTTTTGTAAAATTGAAATAGTGAAAAATTAACATTTATTTTGATGTTAATAATAAGTAATTTACGTTGTATGAAAAATTAACATTTATTTTGATGTTAATAATAAGTAATTTACGTTGTATGAAAAATTAACATTTATTTTGATGTTAATAATAAGTAATTTACGTTGTATGAAAAATTAACATTTATTTTGGTGTGAATAATAAGTAATTTTCAATGCATGAAAAATTAACATTTTTAATGTTAATTAAATAGTAATTTTACCGCAAGTGTACATTAACATTTTTTTTTATGTTAATATGGAAAGAAATAAAACGTAGGATGAAATTAACATTTTTAATGTTAATATTATAAAAATTCAACCGTATGATGACATTAACATTTTTAATGTTAATATTATAAATTAAATATCGGACATGTAAAATTTCACATTTTTACTTATGTGAATAAAATAAATTATTAGACATGTAACACATTTTTATTAATGTGAATAAATTGTAATGTGAATAAAATGGTAATTTTAACTGTATGCACAATATGCATTCTTATTAATGTAATATATATATAAGAATTTACTCCGCAGGTGAAATTTAAATTTTTAGAAATGTAACTAAAGTTTACCTTTTATTTTGTGTAAACAAATTGAGAATGTGAAATGTAACTAAAGTTTACGTTTTATTTTATTAAGAATGTCATATGTAAATAAAGTTTACATTTTTATTAATGTAATATATTCAAGGACTTCACCGTAGGAAAAAGATTACATTTTTATCAATGTAATTAAAGTAGGAATTGGTGTTAACATTAAATTTACATTTAATTATGTAAAATTAAGGTATGAAATTTGGAATGACATAAATTTACATTTAATTATGTAAAACCAAAGTAGGAATTTGTGTTAACATGAAATTTACATTGAATTATGTAAAATTAAAGTGATGAGAAATTAACATTTTGTTTAATGTTAAATATAAGGAATTTACATGGTATGAGAAAGTAACATTATTTTTAAATGTTAATAATAAGAAACTACACCGCATGAGCAATTAACATTATTTTTAATGTTAATTAAATAGTAATTTCACCGCATGTGTAAATTAACATTTTTAATGTTAAAGATAACACCGTATGATGTAATTAACAATTTTAATGTTAATATAATAATACTTTAACCGTAGGATGTCATTAACATTTTTAATGTTAATATAAAAGTATTTACAACGTATGATAAATTAACATTTTTGTGTCAATGTTAAAAATAAGTATTCACATCGAATGAAAATTAACAATTTTGTTAATGATACAAAAAAGAATTTACATCGTACGATGATTAACATTATTTTTAATGTTAAAGTAAAAGAATTTCACCGTAGAAGGATTTAACATTATTTTTAATGTTTAAATAAAAGAATTTCACCATAGGGTAATTAACATTATTTATAATGTTAGTATATAAGGAATTTGACCGTAAGATGAATTAACATTGTTTTTAATGTTAATATATAGTGAATTCCACCGTAGTATGAATTAACATTATACTTTGTTTATGTTAAAATAAAGGAAATTCAACCGTAGGTTGAATTAACATAATTTTAATGTTAAATTAAAGAGTAACTTAACCGTAGGATTGAGCTACATTATTTTTAATGTAAAGTAATAAAGTAATTGAACATAGGATGAGATTACATTATTTTTAATGTTAATAAAGGATAATTTAACCATAGGGTTAATATACATTTATTTTTAATGTTAATATTAAGAGAATTACTTCGTAGGATAAAATTTACGTTATTTTATAATGTTAACATAAAAGAGAATTGACCGCAGGAATGTTACATTTTTTTTATGAAATTAAGAAGGAATAACACCATCGGGTTAGTTAACATTATTTTTAATGTAAATAAAGGGTAATTTAACCATAGGATAAGTCAACATTATCTTTAATGTTAAAATTAAGAAAATATGCATCGTAGGATGAGTTAACATTATTCTAAATGTTAATATAAAAAGTGTATATACCATAGGGAAAACTTTACATTATTTTAATGTTAAAATAAAGGAATTCCACTGTAGGATGAGTTTACATTTTATTCAATGTAAATAAGTAAGAATGTGACATGTAATTTCAAGTTTGCATTTTATTAAATGTAAAGAAAACAAGAATGCGATATGTAATGAAAGTTTACATTTTATTCAATGTAAATAGGTAAGAATGCGACATGTAAATGCAAGTTTACATTTTATTCATTGTAAATAAGTAAGAATGTGACATGTAATTGCAAGTTTACATTTTATTAAATGTAAAGAAAAGAAGAATGCGATATGTAATGAAAGTTTACATTTTAATTAATGTAAATAAAAATATGATTTTGAGAATGCGTCGTTAAATAAGAAGTTTGACTATTTTAAATAATTAAAATAGAATGAATTGTTAATAAAAATAATTATTAACAATTAAGAAGGATTTTAAAAAAAATATATATATATGTATATATATACGAGGATTGTTTGGGAAGTCCGAGATATTCTCATCCCAAATTAATCCAGCGGCGTTAAAGATCGAAGTAAGAAGACGACGTATGAAGACCGTAAATCTTCCCTCGAATGGACAGCGATCGAGATCCTGAATTGACTTGCTACCAATTCATGGGTTAAGGTCATTGCCCAGACGTACGCGTTGATTTCACGGATTTGACTTTCGTTCAGACCCAGAGCATAAGTTTAAATGGATGGTGTGTCTGACATCGTAATTCGTTATATATCATATTGTTGATTTTCTGTTAATATATAAATATTGGTGGTGGAGAATTTATTCTCTACTTAACACCCATTTATGTATTGATGGAGAAGCAATGGTATAGTATGGAGTGACAGTGTGGCATACTAAGATGCAATGATCAAGGTTTCTTGTTGAAAAGCAGAACCTTGTGGTGACGATCAAAGCACTGCTTGAATAAGCAGAGCTTTGTGTATTACGTAGCCTCACGAGCCTCACAAACCGGTAGAGTCTAAAACGGGCGAAGGGAACGCAGGGAAAGCAGCACGTTTCTTTCTAGCTAGAAGTAGTGTCAGGGACCTCCCAGCGCTGATACTTTACTTATGTGGATGATGGAATTTGGCGCGCCTCGGATAGGTCCTATAGGACCGGGAAACGTGTGCTTAGGAATTGCCAATCCGCTAAGCTGTATTTGCGGACCGACCCTGCCATTTCCAAGGGTTCTCCGCGGGGAATCCTGAGACATTAACTAGAGTGTCTCGAATCGGTAAGGAGCTCCGCTCTAGCGTAGACTCATGATGGAAACCAAAGATCCAAATACGAACCGACGAATTTGATTGTATTACTAGTATGGAGGCATAGTATATGGTACCTATGCTTCCTAGGATTAATACATTTACTTTGAAATGCTTTCATATACACTAATAATAATATTAGATGCGTATTTGCCGTATTTAGCATGTTTAATCACCATAAGGTAAAACCCTATCCTCTGGTGTGCGTTGCATTGTGTGATGGGACTTGGGTCTTATGGTGATTCCATTTTTTCCAAAAAGCATTGCGTTGTTTACGGTGTACTTATTTATTTGTTATGACACTTTAAATTATGCACAGAAATCCATTAGAGTAAACTCGTTCCGCGTTAGCGGCGTGGTCTTTGGATTTGCCTTATATCTAATAGTTATTTTACTTAAGAATTCTCACACCAGTCCCACGACTGACCCATCGTTTGTTTCACCTTTTTTTGCAAACTTGGGTGCCCTCTTTTCCGCACGGGCAGCCAAATAAACAGGTTCATTCTTTGCTTGTAGTCTTTTCTTTGGAGCTGCTTATTCTCTCTCTTGGATTTGCTTTTGTGGAGAGGTGATGACTTGGAGCTTGAAGACATTTATCTTTTGTTTCTATGGCATCTTTTCTTTTCTTTTTAGACATCAAACTTATTTCTTTTCTGTAAACTTGTTGTAATAGCTTAGATTCTGTGACTGTGGATTTTCTGTGATTGATGACATTATATTTTTCCGCTGCTATAATGTTATTACTCTATGAATTTCCTTTGCTATATTGTATCTGTGTTCTGTTTTATTGTATTTATGTTGTATTCCAAAAATGATTACTCCTACTTTCATTCCGTGGAAGTTTGGGGTCATCACAGTATGTCTTTTAATTTCTCCTTTATCGCTTAGCTTGTCCTCTCGCTAGTATCTTTGGCCTTTAGTTAGGATAATCCTATGGTGATACATGTGTTTGAGACATGTTATATATGATAGATGCAAAGTAGATGCAAGTGGTTACTAGTGGTTGCTCGTGGATGCATATACACACACTTTAGGTACTAGATCGGCTCAGTCACTTCATATTGCATATTGCATATAAAATGGATGTATTTAGTAAAATGGATGTATGAGGATTTTTTTATCATATGGATGCTGCATTCAGATGATGATTGTGCACGCATATATAGATAATATTTAGCATTAAGGAACTTTTGCATACATAATGGACGCATGACACTAACATGATTTGCATTAAGGAGGTCAACTGAATCAGTGGACCGCCTGATTTTGCATTAGATATGGACATATACACACACTGTGCATTTAAACATGAAAGCATTAGAAGTCTGTAAGGATAATGGATGCCTGTGTTTGATGGTTGAGTAGATGGACGATTGGATGTTAGTATATACATTCTTCTTGACTTGAAGATTTCGGGGTCGAAATCCTTTAAGGAGGGGAGAATGTAACACCCCGTAATTCTGTTAATATTAATATTCACAAATTAAAGAATAACTAATCTCAGACGTGAGAAATGTGGGAAACGGGTTGCGCCATTGTGTTCGTCTCGGAATTCTGGTTGAAATAGAGTCCGAGTTTGCGTGATTTGGCCTTCGTATGAAGGAGATATGGCCATCGGAAGTTTCAGAAAATTCAAAACAGATTTCAGAAAATTCAAAATTCAAAATTCGAAGTCAAACAGGCTAGGCGGGAAATTTCCCGCCCAGCACCCAGGTCGACTGGGGAGTCGACTGGGCAGTCGACACCCCAGGGACCAGGTCTACTGCACAGTCAACCTGGGTGTCGACCTGGTCCAGTCGGCTAGGGTTTGACTGAGCCCAACCTTGAGCTGCTGATGTGTCTTTAGGGCTGAGTTGGCAAATTAAACAGTTCAGGTTAGTTCTGAGTTGATCTGACGGCCTAAATAAATCCTAAACTCTATATATACCTAGGTAGTCTCTCACTCTAAATCACGTGAAAAATAGAATAGCCGCCGTCATGCCATCGCCAAGGAACTCCGTGTAGCCGCCGCCAACTAAGAAGGAAGAAAGCTAATCAAAACCCTAATTCTACTCAACTCTAAAGCAAATCAAGACTCTCTTTCTTCTCTAATTGTGAGTATGATGATCTTAACAAGATTATTAGCAAACTAATTAGATTAAGATGTGATAAGGATCATAAGAAATGATGTGAATTGTCATATATGTTGTTGTAAACCTTATGCTATCATGTATGTTGTAAATCCTATGCTATGTGATGATGATATCCTATATGTTGTAAATCATGCTATGATGATGTTATATATGTTGAAAGTTTCTATGCTAAGTTGCGATGTTACAAAGTCATGATGTTATTATTTATGTTATAGTTAGCTTATGCTTGATCAAATCATGATGTTGACTATATATATGTTTGGGCCATGATGATTCACATGATAAACCACATGTACCTATGCAAGTTTAGATTGATTAGTATGTATAATCTCACATATCTTATGACATCTATTTAGATCTAGAATCATGACATCTATTTAGATCTAGAATTATGCTATGACATGTGTGATTTCTTTGTGTTAGATGCTAGTTCACACCATCATTATGTTGCATAAACCACATATGCAAATTTATACATGAATTTGGGTTATGATCATATTATGTTAGTTGTGACATTCAACCAAACAAGTTGACACCTTTAGATCCATGACATGTGTAGTTTTATGCAAGTTTCACCCCTATTATGATTAGATCAATTTTATTTGCATATATGTTGTGATAATTTATCTTTGTGCTATAAGTTAGACTATTCGAGTCTAACGTATATTTTGCGTGGAATAAGCGAACGTATAACGTGGGGTAGGGGTAATATTAAGGATTTAATATTAAGAAATTGGGGTGCAATTGATATGATTTTGCATACCATAAGTGGATGGCCATAATTGAGTCAATTATGGACATCATTAAAATTGGAATTAATTAGTGATTTGAATAGGGATATATTTAAAACTGGGGTAAAAGATTATAAGTGTTAATCAATGCTTAGGACACGAGGTTGGACTCGTTTGTGACGTAAACCTGCCCGGACCCGACCGACAAATCCAGTAGTCACAAATGTCAGCCCAATGTGAGATGTCCTAGGCCCAAACTAAAGCATAATAGTTGTAAAGACACGAGGTTAGACTCTTTTATGGTGTAAGACTGCCCGGACCCACCCGGCAAATCCAACTGCCATAAATGCCAGTCTAATGTGAGAGGTCTTTATGAGGTTATGGCCTGAATGAATTAAGAAATACTTAACCAGATAAACATGTAAGGTGTGACATGGGGGTTAAGTAGGTGCCTTGGGTGGCATGAGGAATCTAGTGGGTGCCTTAAGTGGCATTTGAAATACGATTAGTAAGACTTAACCAAACACACATGTAAATGAACATGACTAAGAAGAGGGTTAAGTGGGATATACTAGTGGGGACAAGCTTAGGTGGATATCTTGTGGGGGCCCATTTCAACCAGTAACCCAAACGTATCTCTGTGGGCTCGACCCAAGTCGAGGACGGGACACGCATACTAGGCTTGACTATAAGAGGCCAAACGGGTTAGCGGTGGCAACGCAAGTCCAACGGGTTTCATATGCGTGTGTGGACCCGGGCTGGTAGTTAAGACGTTGTTGCATCGTGTAGGTATAAGCCGTGCATTCTCAAGTTGTATCGGGTTGCCACTTTAGGGGAGTGATACACCCCACTGTGGGGCCAGCACGGGTATCTACGAGTAGGGAGCCTATCGCAAGTGGGTAGTGGGGTACACCTAGCGGAGATTGGGGCAGGCGGCACCTATGTAGTCAGCTAGGGGTACACGAAGCTATTTATAAAATTTCTAAGTGAAGCAAGTGGGATCAACCTTTAGGGTGACTGGTGTGGTGCAGTGTAGTAATTATTCGTTAGTAATTAGGTGTGCCTTTAAAGTTATCTTTATCTGCTCTTCCATACCCAATAGTTCATAGACATTTCCTTATTTTCTAGCTTGTGCCTCAGTCTAACTATTTTGATAATATTATTGTTAGAATTATCATACTCGTCAGACTTTATGTCTGACCCCCTCTATTTCTATCCTTTTCCCCCTCCAGGTCCTCAGGGTGGGCCCAGCTCTAGTGGAGCTTGATTGGATTGCTTTATCTCTCTTTTGGAAAGCATGGACCATTGAAGTAAAGTCCAGCTTGTTATCTTCTTTAATGGCTATTTATGTAATGGGATTATGTATTTTGTTTTATCAAGATGGATATTGTACTTGACTCTGATTTATGGTTTTATGATGTAACAAACATGTTTAATTTCCACTGCAATGAAATAAAGTTTTAGATTTCCAAGTACTACTTATTATCTGTCTTGTTGTAATTTTTCTGTTTTATATTCACTTAAAACCTCCATGGAAGTTAATGCATTCCCTTTGTGAGTGACATTAATGGACGTAGGGTGTTACAGGCAGCAAGTTGCAAAATCACCAACATGCAACAAGTTACAAAATCACCAACATGAAGCACATATAAAGCATGAAATTACAATATCCAAAAATCATTTTCCTTACATATGAGCATTATGCATACATAAAAGGCTAACAGTATGGAAGAGATACAGTTGTTTTAAGTAAAATATAACTAACAACATACAAAAATAAATTAGTAAAATATAATAACTAACATAAGAATATATAAGCATATTGATTACTACATACATAAAAGATTAACATTGACAACATACATAAAAGACTAAAAGTATGGAAGAGATAAAATATATAATTAGGTTTAGCGAGTCAAAATCGGGTAAGCGGGTCAACCCTAAACCTACTCGTTTATAAACGGGTCAAATTCGGGTTGATCCGGAAATGACCCGCCAACTAAATGGGTCGGGTTAACTTGATAAATTCCATGTAGGTTTCAGGTCGGGTTATAGGTCATGTAGGAAATTTATAGCCCAACTTACAATACCTCATTCTGACCTGAGTATTATTTATAAGAAGATAAACAATGAACGGATCAGTCTAGCTGTACTTATCATAATAATCTGAGATAGAAATAGAAATATAATGAGTAATGACATATACATAATAAAAACAATGTTCACATGTAAATGTAAAACCCTAGAATGTCCATACAATATCTCAAAGAAATCATAGTGCTATAAAAGAATATCACATTCCAAATGATGAAGCTACTCACAAGAAATGATGTCCCCTACCAAGTCAACACGAAATAGATAACACGATATCAAAACATGAACACGATCCTAGACCAAAATGATATAAAGACTGTCACATGAAGGAAGTTTGAAAACTCCATGAGTCAAAGTTCCCTAAATAGTCCGAAGACTCTCAAAATAAACCGAAGTCCCACAAATAGTCTGAAGATTATCAAGACGATCCGAATATCGACCATGAAAGATGAACCGAAGTTCCTCAAAATGATCCGAATATCCACACAAAATGTGGAATAAATTCTATAACCTAAAGATGTTGCATAAAGCTAGTCAAAATCTAAAAAATCATAATTGATCAAGTATAACGTAAGTTACTCCAAGCTAATAAGTATAAAAGCTGGGCTACATGTCCCATAACCAGTTGATCCACTCGACTATTTACGAACAAGTAGCATATTCCACTAGAAACACGACACGATGATTGCCATAGTTTTCAATTGAACGAGTCAAGAATTAACCGTCGAAGCAAATGTAAGGGCTCATAGTTCTTGTTTTTACTAAGGTATCTCCTACAAATGGAAAAAATATTTATATAAATACATGCTAGTAGATTAGAAAATGATTTATATCATGACTTTGTACGAAAAATACTATTAAAAACCATTTTAATAAAGATTTTGGTATATGTTAATGATATAAATCCCTTTATGGTATAAAGTTGCCAATCTAAAAAATTACCGATTGTAATAACAATCGATCTTAAAATTCACGCTTTAATGACGTGAATTAAGTCTCACGAATATCGATTATAAATCCGTTCACCACAAATCAATCAAAAATCCATCTAACCATGCTAGTGAAATACAAGGATTAGGGAAACTGAAAAGTCAAAGGAAAAAGAGCAAATGACCCGAAACTCGGCCGGGGATAAGCCTGGAGCAACCTAAACTATCGACCGTGGTTTCCATCGGTCAATAAATGGAAAATCATGGCAGTGGCAATTTTTAGATGTATGGACCCAATTTCATACGTCTGACTTGGTTCAAACATCAGAAACTGGGTTTCAGACGTCTGAAATTGGCCTTTGCGTATTCCCGTGGACTTATGCTGACGTCTGAAATTTATTGTAGACGTCTGACATGCTCTAATGATGTTTTTCAAGGTGAAAAACATCACTTTATGGATTCGGATCAATACTTGCTGGCTCTAGACTCTTAGACAGGTTAAAGGCACTCCCTAATACACTAACACACAAGAATAAATTTCCGTTTAAGGCTTTACACAAGAAATTTATATAAATGAAATCAAAACTCACAAATCGGGAAGTTCACACACAATAGAACGACCAACCAAATGCACAACACAACTATACGTGCCAAGGGCACACTTGCTAAGCATATAAGCTTGATTACATATATATGTGAGTTCACATGAACTCGCCTTTGATTGTTAAGTAGCAAGGAGAAGGTGCAAAATCAAGCTAGATCACACTCTCTTCAACAAAAACTTTAGACCCTAAACCCACCCATTTATAAACTGGTCAAATTCGGGTTGATCCGGAAATGACCTGCCAACTAAATGGGTCGGGTTAACCTGATAAATTCCATGTGGGTTTCGGGTCGGGTTACAGGTCATGTAGGAAATTGACAGCCTAACCTATAATACCTCATTCTGACCTGAGTATTATTTATAAGAAGATAAACAATGAACGGATCAGTCTAGCTATACTTTTCATAATAATCTGAGATAGAAATAGAGATATAATGAGTAATGACATACACGCAATAAAAACAATGTTCATATGTAAATGTAAAACCCCAAAATGTCCATACAGTATCTTAAAGAAATCACGATGCTATAAAAGAATATAACATTCCAAAAGATATAGCTACTCACAAGAAATGATGTCCCCTATCAAGTAACACGAAATAGATAATTTGATATCAAAACATGAATACGGTCCTAGACCAAAACAATATGAAGATCTTCATATAAAGGGAGTCAATGAATCAAAGTTCCCAAATAGTCCAAAGACTCTCAAAATAAACCGAAGTTCCACAAACAGTCCGAAGAGTCTCAAAATGAACCAAATTTCCACAAATAGTCTGAAGACTCTCTAGATGATCCGAAGATCGACCACGAAAGATGAACCGAAGTTCCTCAAAATGATCTGAAGATCCACACAAAATATGGATAAAACTCCACAACTTAAAGACGTTGCATAAAGCTAGTCTAAATATCAAAAAGAACATAATTTATTAAGTATAGTGTAAATTACCCCAAGCTAGTAAGTATAAGAGTTGAGTACTTATACCATAACCACTTGCCCTACTCGAATATTTACAAACAAGTAGTATATTCCTCTAGAAACACAAAAGGATCATTGCCATAGTTTTCAATCGAACGAGTCCAAGATTAATAGTCAAAGCAAACGCAAGGGCTCGTAGTCCTTGTTTTTACTAAGTCGTTTAATTGGATTTCTCCTATGAATGAGAAAAAGGTTTATATAAATATACACTAGTAGATTAGAAGATGATTTATACAGTGCTTTGTATGAAAAATAGAGGTAGAAACTATTTTAATAAAGAATTTTGTATCTGCTAATAATATAAAATTCTTTATAGTCCAAATTTGCTAATCTCGTAAAATATCGATTGTAATAACGATCGATCTCAAAATTAACGCCTTAATAATCAAATTCCATGAATATCGATTATAAATTCGCTCACCACGAATTGATCGAAAGTCCGTCTAACCGAGCTGCAGAAATAGATGGATTAGAGAAACTTAAAAGTCAGAGGAAAAAGAGAAAACGACCCAAAACTCTACCAGGGATAATCCTGGAACAACCTAAAATATCAACCGTGGTTTCCACCAGTCGATAGAAGGAAAAACAGGGCAGCAACAATTTTCATATGTCTGGACCCAATTTTAGATATCTGACCTAGTTCATACGTCTAAAACTGGATTTCAAACATCTGAAATTGGCCTCTTCCAATTCTTGAGTTCTGGTTCAGACGTCTGGAATTCATTTCAGATGTTTGGCCTTCTCTGAGGACGTTTTTCTAGGTGAAAACATCACTTGATGGCTCTGAATGGATATGTGCTTGCTCTAGACTCTTGGGTAGGTTAAAGGCATTCCCTAATACACTAAAGCACATGAACAAACGTCAATACAAGGGTTACACAAGAAATTCATATAAAGAAAATCAAAACTCAGAAATCGGCAAGTTCACGCATAACAAACCGATCAACCAAATGTACACACATATCCTATTCGTGTCAAGGGAACACTTACCAAGCATATAATCTTGATTACATTGATGTGAGTTTGTAAGAACTCACCTTTGATTGTTACAAAGCAAGGAGAAGGTGTATAACAAAGCTAGATCACTCTCTCTTCAACAAGAACTCTAGAATCTTCAACTTGAACACAAACACAGTTTTCCTAAGAGTTAGGTTTAGGAAATTATAAAAATTGAACATGAATTGAGTGGGAGAAGATAGAGACTGAGCTTACCTCTCTTGTTTAAGGAGTTTCACTTGATTTCAACACAAATTGGACACCTAAGTTCAAGCTAGAGGTTAGGGAATTTTAATTTCCCTTTCCCATTTCTATTTTCTTCGAATGAATGAACAGAAACGAAGGTTAGGGGGTTATAAGGAAGTGGACTAATGGGTTATGTTGGTTAACCCAATCTCTACCCGAAGTCCCAAATTTCACCAACCCCAAATATATTGATGTTTATACTTAAAATATTGTAAATGACATTTCAAACTCAATGGAAGTAGTTCCAAGTCCAAATTCATCTATTTACAAAAAGTCAAAATTTTGGGTTTTAAACCGAAGACACAATAATATTTTTTATTAAATTACTTAATTAAATAATCTTAAATTATGGGGGTTGTTACAATACTCCACGGGCATAAGAAAGTTGTAGCAAACATGCTTTAAGCAGTGGGGATGGGATGATTAGGATCACAAGGTTCAGATCTGGACAGAGGTAAAATTAGGGCGCGAACTAAAAAGGGAGGCTCGATCCATACAATAATGGGAGAATCTAGGTAAGAGAAGGCGATAGAAGAAAGAAAGCCGAGGAAGGAGGCATTAAAAAACCTGAAGAGAAAGTCAACGAAGAATAAAAAGTTGTAGAGGTTTAGTCCCGATCGATGCCTGAAAAGAGCTTTGTATTTTTTTAAATAATCGATTTAAACTAATTAATTTTTTTAATAACAAGGATTAGACTTATTATTTACTTTTTAAATGTGATTCAAGTTTTGATTACGTTGTTCAAGAATGAGATTTGTATTTTAACGAATAATTTTACTAAATGTATTTAGGATAAGTGTTTTTTAGTCCATTCATCCATTAACTAGCAAGTTTTCAAGATAACTTAGGTTACTTAAGAGTAAGCTTTAAATTTAATATTGGATTTTGAACTTGATTTAAAGCTAATAAGTTGATTATAAAACGATGGAATTTACTTAAATGAAATAATCAAGTAAAGCACATGAGATTCAAAAGTTAAGGAAAGATGGGTTTTCTATATTGATTTGGAAATTCGGTCAAATTAAATGTTGATATTTAGAACATGAGATAGTAAACTTCAATTATCTAAAAGATGAGAGTTCCTTCGAGGGAGTCGAGGGAGGTACATAAAAAATCGTAACTTGAACGGATTCATTGCTATCCGGGGAATAATATTAGTTTGATCGAGAGCTAATTTCGAAAATTAAATCATTATTTACTTAAATGACTTTTTATGTAAAAGATAAAGTGTTATAAGTTCACAAAACATACACAAAATGCGTCCTCTAATGCCCTCTGCACTCCGCTTCCCATCCAGCCTTACTTTCTCCTTGAGCCCCACTCCTCCTTTCCTCGACCTTTCAAATCAGTCGTCACCGTCAAGTTATCCATCTCCTCCTCCACCATATGTCCCTCCTGACCCGTCACCCTGCCATAGAACAACAATAGGCCCAATCCTTCCCTCTTCATCCATAGATACGTTTCCGCCCCTTCCCAATCTAAGCAACGATGACAAGCAAGAGAAGTGGTCTTCCCTCTTCTAATCGAAGCTGTAAAACGTTGGCGTCTTCTCTCCCCGACCTATAACACTTAAGTTCTCCGGTAAGGCCACAGTTCCTTCTGAAGAAATACTTCAGGCATCGAATGAGCAATGCAGTGATTATTTGATCACCTTTTTCTTAGATAAGCCGCTGAGCTTTACGTTGAGACCAATCACCTTTAGAAACTTTGGAAACCTAAGGGAGGAATTAAATGTAGGTCCAATGGTAATGTTTTCTTGTTTCTTCTTGCTAGTATTGAAGATAGAAAACGTGTTACGTGTGCTGACCCAGTAGTTATCCACAACAAACTCTTCATAATTAAACCGTGGAATATAAGATTGGGTAGCGATGCGAAATTTGTTAAAAGTGTCCCCATTTGGATTAAATTAAGAAACGTTCCCCTGTGCGCTTGGTCCATGGTAGGTATATGTTGGCCAGCAACAAGGGTCAGAATGTTCTTATGCATGGACACTTCGACCGAAAGACTTGAACGATTAGAGTATGAAAAGTGCATGGTCGAAGTGACCCCTGAAAACCAGTTAATAAATGAGTTCAGAGTTGAGATACCTGACGGAAGTATACAAATTGTCACGGTGCATTCCTATGGCAGCTTGAAATATGTTCTGCATGTATGGTGTTCGGTCACCTGAAGGGCACATGTAAACTGAATACTCGTAAACACATAGATAATGATGGTACATGAGCAATTGAAAGTGATATATACCTACTGGCCAAGCAGTTATTGCTAGTAACACCGTGAGGAAGACAAACTTTGAGGTGAGTATAGCCCATGAAGGGAATGATGAGAAGCAACAGCGAGATAATGGTGTTGTTCACAACAGGAATGACGGTTGGCGTAGAGTACCCTTTAAGAGGAAATGTGTATATAGAGGTATTTATGGAGTGAAGAGAACGATAACCAAGTATGTGAGAAAGAGGGATCATGCCAAAGTAGAGAATGTAATACATAAAGGGATTGAAGTCATCAACAACTTTAGTATGCTAAATACTGAAGCATTAAACGCTGA
The DNA here is from genome assembly GCA_030737875.1 of Allium sativum. Taxonomy (NCBI): domain Eukaryota; kingdom Viridiplantae; phylum Streptophyta; class Magnoliopsida; order Asparagales; family Amaryllidaceae; genus Allium; species Allium sativum. Next base: position 1,031,938,206 of record CM060916.1, on the reverse strand, counting down.
AGCTAATGAAATAGAAATTGAGATAGAGAAGGGTGAGATAACGTTGATGCTTTGCTTGACAAAGCTTTTGCACCAAAACCAACCGATAGTGCTAACAAAACGGTTACTTCTGAAAAAACTGCAATAGTGTGGATGAAATCAAAGTAAGTGAAACTGAATCTAATGAAAACAACTTTTTTACCAGGGGAGCAAAACAAATTTAGTGAACAATCATGCAATGCAGGAAACGATGTGATAAACCATGCAACTAATCATACACTAGAAGAGTAAAACAAAAGCCAAAAGCAACTTCGTACTGTCTCTTTGCTCCAGCTGACTAATCTGAATGAAGTTAGTATTGTGCCACACAAGATGGTTAACATTGTGTTGGCCTCCGGGAATGATCATACACAGTGTGCGTATGATGCATTTGAAATTAGTGGACATCATGAGATAGTTGATGTAATCTCTGGCGTCCTTAGCACTGACCATGATATGCATCCTGGTAGGCGTATTTTGATGGAGAAAGAGGTAAATGATTTTAATCTAGTTATGAACAACAACGCATTGGATCTACGAAAATCTAAAACTATCAAGAAATCTTTAAACTCATGGAAAGCTTGCAATGCGCATTTGTTTAATTCGGCTAGCAAAGGAAGTGATTCAGCTAGGAGTAATGATATTGTGCGAGTTGTTTCCTCATATGATAGCATTGCTCCTCCTCCGGGGTACAAACCACGTCCACCTGACATCCCTACTCAAGCTACGAGTTTAGCTTCAACTTAGGGTGAGAAAAAACTCCTATCACGAGAAGTATGAAGAAAGGGATGATTAGGAATCAACTTGACAGTGGGAAACTGACCGTTTCTGTTGGTTAGCTGTTCTTAGTAGCTATGTCAGACCATTATGCAATGTAATATGTTATGATGTGGATTAGTAATTTTGTAACAAGTAATGTCTCACTACGTAATAGTTGCGGTTTTCCTACGTGAAAACCTTTGTTGTTTGGTGGTTGACAGTCCACTTGTTAACTGTTACAGCGGATTGTTTGACCATAATCACGTTCTTCATTGTTATTCATTACTAGTCATAATAAAAGGTGTTTGCGGTCACCTTAAAAATTAGCCGGCTTTAACAAAAAAAAAAAAAAAAAAAAAATTTAGAAGCTAAAAGAAGTGATTTGGGTTTTAGTAATCCAATTTGGGTGAATTGGAAATAAGAAATCATCTTAATTAACTTTGAAATACATACTTATAACGAAGGGCTAAGTTGTGCATGTTCTGTTCATATGCGACTAAAAAATTAATTAAAAGAGGCTTAGTGATTACTACGGGAAATATACCATTGATTGTATTATGTGTGTGATTTTATAGTTAAATAATCTGAACCGAAATCATACTTTGGAAATATCTCAGAGAAACCCTTCAGTTATACAGCACAATCATTCTTGTTATCGATCCGTTGTGCGTATGAGCCTCACTTAATTCTCTAAGGAAAAGGGATAATGAAACCCGTCCATTAATGGTTAGAAGGTAAAACTTCATAATTATCCTTATCTTGTTATTTTCTAAACTACCAGGGTTGAATTTATCGAAAACTATCGATCGTTGTTTCAAAGAGACCGGAATCACTAGAAGTATCCGAAAACCACTTCGATCCTGTCATGCGGCGAATGTGGAAGACTTTAATTATGAATCAAGGACAACCTAACGATAAAAATTCAAGGCGTGGATCTTTAGAGCGGAAAGGTTTGTTTGTTGTTGTCTCTGGTTAGCTATCGAGATCATACTTGTAGTAGTAGTCCCTACGCTCTGGGGTTCTGCATGATGCGATGAGTTCTTGCCACCAATCTTCGGGATCATTCCTAACAGGATACAATAAAAGAGTACAATCGGTTTGTCCTATTCCCGGATAATTTATATGGATTGACGTCTAAAATTGCATTTCTTAGATCACGTACATTGATTTTTTTTACAAACGTACATCTGTTTGTTGGTGGAGAAGGTAACTTCTCTGGGCTTAACATCGTTTTTTGAGACGATAAGCTCGGAGATTGTATTTTTATAGATGTCAACAAGTGATTGATGGTATGGTGATGTAGCATCTGAAGATGGATGTATGTCATGCATGAAAGGTAAAAATGTAGCCTCCAGCCTCATCAATTCGTAATGAATAAAAACGGGATATGCTTCAGGGCTAAATGTATAGCACCACAATAGGGTATTGTCACCACCCAATCTAGATTAAATGACCGTTTAATTATTGTATGGTTACGGTTTGGTTGCTGATCACAACCATGGAATGAAATATTTTGTACAGTCCAGAGAGGGGTTGGTTGGTCCTAATTCACAGGGAATGCATGTGAGGATCTCTAATATATTTGCCTATGGGTGTACCGATCGGGAGGTAGTCCCTTATCTTGTCGTTGTACAGAATCTAAATTCAAATATGAACCTTGCACGGTTTAGTTACATGCCTATTATGCTTTAATCTGATTAATGTAACAATTTTGGCTAGATTTATAACTATTTGTATTCAGACATTGTTATAATATCATGATATATTCTATGAAGTGTTTTGGTTATCGTAAGGGAAAATCATGTCCGTGTTTATGTGCAACATTGTCTTATGGGATATCTTTTATTTCAAAAGGTTTTATAGGCTAATAAGAAATAAAGTTTTTTGTTACTTGATTTTTCTTGAATTGATTTTCTAGAATGACCTGGGCGTTGTTTACTAACGATAATTATTTGAAATGTTAGTTAGATGCTTGAAGCTTAGTAGAGGAGTTGGAGTCCAAGGCATACTTCTGTGGATTCTTATTTCCTTTGTGCCAGTGTTGTTCGTGTTATCGGAATTAGTCTGGATAGGTTGTTATAACTATCAAGGTTAGTATTAGTTGTTTACTCTGATAATTGTTTATATAATAAATTTTCTTTAAATTTGTAAATACTTATTATCTATATTATATGTTATTCAATGCAATTGTGATATTTTATTATATCCTCATTTTGTTTAACCCCTAATGATTCGGTTTTTCAGCACTTGGATGCTCGACATGTTAATACCATGAATGTATTAGCATCGACTCTAGAGGTCAAAAAATAAAATTGCTACACATCGTATCAGTGCTGAAGGTTGGGCGAGAACCTTGGCTCTGTGGGGTAAACTCAGCAAGAGATAAGATAATGGAATGTATGATTATGAGTTTGAGCATATATATATGAGAGCGTGTACTTGTTAGTGTTATAAAATATTTTTTATTTTTTTATTTGTTGACTGGCATATAAATTCCGAATTAACGCGTTTGTCCAACGCCGTCGATAAGGATTTCTAAAAACTTGAACGAGGCAAATTGATATATTATAGTTTTAAAGAGTTGGTAGATGAAACAGTTTCACCAAAAATTATATTTTATATGTAAAGGTATATTTTCTAAATTACTATATAGATTAAAGAAGTATTTTTTGTTAGGGATAACAGTATTAAATAATTTTCATTATTTAACTGACCTCCGTTACTCGGCTAGTTTACGAGCAAATTTCCTTTTCTTCATGGGTTGAGTAGATAATAGATTTTGATAAACATTGAAACGACCACCATGTAATTCAATTTAACAATTTGCCTATAAGGCATTTCATATCAATCTTGGTTTAGAATTTAGAATTCATTATAAATAAATGGTAAGTATGTTTATAAATAGAATGGATCTGAACTAAGAATCTCGGGATTAAAGTCCGGTGGACTTGAAAATTTATTTTCAAAGGTTTTGAATAAATATTAGTATTATTAGTAGATAATCATTTGGGTATTTTAAAAATGATTTTAAAGAAATAGAAAGCACTGAACTCACTATGGTCGTTGGAAAATAATTTTGATGATTACCATGACATCATCTGTGTTTATTTTTGAGTTTCCAAGTTGGGAATTGCTACAAATATAGAACTTTGTTTCAAAATGTTTTGGAAAAAGAAACTTGATTTAATATACTAATTAGAGTATAAATAAATGTAGTATATTTGCAATTTCAAATTATGTTAAAATAAAATCTAGTTTTTTAAATTCTTAAATTTTTGGTTAATAATTATTTTGCCTATGCGTTAAATAGGTTCGTTTGGCATCTTGAATGATTAGAATTGATTGGTAGTTTTATTAGATAACACAAAGTGGAATTTTTGACGATTTAGGACAGTCGAGATTTCCAAGTTAAATATAGAGTTTTATGAAGTGATTGAGAATTTGAGGAATTAGTTTTGATAACTTATTAAATTAGAAGGATTGTAAATTGAAACTGGTATAGTAATAATCAATAGAGATAAGTATGTAAGTTGTATTTAGATGATTTTTTGCATTTCTTCTTCAATTTAAGATTTGAGTATATGGCTTTGAGATATTTTACATTGTTTTGAATAAGGAATAAATATTTGATTCTTGATAACGAACACTTAGTGAGAGTTCTCGATATAGGACTGGAATTCTCAATCATAAAATTTGGCTATGCCACGATAATAGAGGTTTCTAATTAAGGAACATGACTATTGTGCACATTAGAGACGTCACGTGAACGATTCTAGTTCGAAAAGGAAGTCATGCATTTGTATATTGGTTGAACCGGGTATTACGTATAATTGATATGTGTTCATCTTAGTGACTTATTAAATTGATAAGTAAAATTGGTTGTTTAATTTTGGTACTGTTTCTAAGATGGGATGAGAATGAAATTATGACAATGAAATTCATTAGGGTAGAAGAATGTAATAACCCAGAATTTTATCAATTTCATATATAAATATTTAATTTATTTACGTATTCAATTTGTGTTTATAGTCATTAATTTCCATTTTTAAATGTTAGTTTATGATAGATAATTTATTTTAATCATTCAAACAATGGTTTAATGGGTTGAAGGGCCTTTTAAATTATATAATTTATAAAAGGTATTGGTTTTTATTTTGTTATAAATATAGATATATATATTATTGCAAAAAAATATTTTGAAAACATATTTATATATTATAGATGTTATCTAATATAATAATAATAAGATTTAAATGTTATATTTTAAAATACATGATTTAACGTTTAGCGCTTATATATTTACATAATGAAAATAGTTATCTAATATATAAAAATGTAAATTGATGTTTACTATTATATAACTTAAATTATTTATAAAATTAGAAGTTTTATAATATATAAAACCATGATTGGAAGTTTACTTCCAAAATAATTAAAGTCATATTTTAATTTATAACTCTGTATTTAAAAGTACCTTGATGCGATGTTTAACAAAAAAATATAAATTATAATTAAATTATTTTAAAAAGAAAAGTAAATTAAGTACATTAAAGGATGCAATTTCTAAGACAAGCATTTATTGCTTTGTACTTAGACGGAAAATTGAAAAGAAGTTAAGGGTAATTTGGTCTTTTTTAATTTATATCTTTATACCATGGTTTGATTTAATACCAAGTTTGATAAATCTAAAATCTAAAATCTCTTTATAATGGTACGCAAAAGTACAAACATACATCTTAAAGGTTTACCAGTGTATGTATAGTACATCTCTCTTGCAAATTTAAAAATGGTGATGTTTCTGTAAATTATTTTGTTTAATAAAATAATCTAAGTTGGTTTTAAAAGAAATCCTTATCCTATGTTATACATATATATATATATATATATATATTTATAAACATGGACATACTTCTTCTTTTCCATTAAAATTTCATTCTTGCTCTATGTAACAACCAAACTTTTTGGATAATTTAATTTGACACTAAACCATATATGTCCAACTCAAACCATCCAAAAGTGACGAATTATTAATAGGGTTTAACAGAAAAAAGAAAATAAGAAGAGAAGGTACTAAATGTAATGACTCATATTTTACGTATTGAAGGATCATGAAATAATAACTTTAAATTCCCTAATGGTTGGATTATTCTCTGATTTTAATATGTTGTTCATGGGGATTTGAGACATGTCCATGATTTTCACCTAATCGATTTGTGACCATTTTGACCTTGTGAATACCGTTTTGTCTATAACTTTTGATAGAGGTCGAATCAGGTGCTGAGTTTCACTGGATTGGAATGGTGGTTTACGATTTCGTAGTGTGTTCACATTATATATTTGGTTTGGTGGTTTGGAAGGAACTGTTGTTTTAAATTTCACCTTCTGTTAAGCCAACTAATTAGTAGATAATGGGTTGATTAGTCAAGCCTATTAAGCTAATGACCTGTAACTATAAATAAAGGGGATTGGGGAAGAGAATTAGGGTTTTTCTCCTCAATCAAACAATAGGTTAGATGCATGTGATTCTCTGGTTCAACCTAACCCTTAATTTCTTCGTCCTATTCATTCAAATTCTTCATAGATGGCAGCTAGAGGCTAAATCATCATCAAGGAATATTAGATCACATCAAATTGCATCAATTTTGTAGTTTTTCCTCGTTGTGAAGATCTATTCTCGTTGGTATTGCATTGGATCTAGAAATTGGTGAGTGATAGATATATCTCACACGGAAACTACATGTTGTATAGGTAAATTAGGATCCAATTCATATGTTATATGTTAAATTCACCTTAGACCTGATCATTTATGTTAAACTCAGATTTAAATATCTTATGAAACCCTACTTGGATCATTCTAATTGGATAATTGTAAGATTAATCATGTTTATGCATACGTTTAGATCCAAATCATGTTAGATCTCATGTTTATGCCATAACTGTGATATGTTCTTATTTGCATGATCAATATTGTATGAATCGATGTTTTTTTCGTTCGATTTGATTGCATTGTTTGTTAGAATTGGCTGTCATAGATCTTAGGATTGAATAACAGAGCCAACCAGAGGTTCAGATGATCGGATTCAGACGAAGCTTGATGAAGGAGCTCTAGAAGGCGAGGGGAGATGGCATAGAAATTTTCATGCCAAAACTTGCTAAATACATGGACCGACATTGGTCCATGCTAGATGGAATGACACCAATCCACGTAGAGGGATTTGATGGCTACGTGCAAATTTTCATGTCATTTGGATGTATTTTGGATGGGTTGAAGGTTGATCGTGCAAGCCCAATGATGAACCGATAGGAGTTTTAGCGTGCATTGAATTTAGTGATGAAATTGGGCTGGCATGAAGCATTCGATGATGGTTTTGAAGAGGTCGAGTTACTTAACTAAAATTGGATAAGTAGTAGGACCGATGTAGGCCATGGATGATGGACCAGTACCATCCATAAGGAAGTCGAATGGAAGTACGAGTCTTTTGGGTTTTGATGGTGATTGCTTATATGGGTTGGTGGTGAAGTTTGGTGATGAATGGACTTCAGATGATTGATGTGAAACTCAATGATGAATAATGCTTCGATTGTGAACTCAAGTTGGAGTGGTCGGAGCTATATTGATGCGATACTGGCCGTAGGATGATGTACGATCCAATAGGATGATATACGATCAAGTAAGATGATGGATTGACTTTGGTGGGAGGTGATCATGGATGATAATGGAATTGGTTTGAAAATTCTATCGAACTAAAGATGTGATCAAGAAGAAAAAAGGCTCCATACATTTGAAGTGCCAAGGAATTATTGTTTATCAAAGGTTCTAGCGGACTCAAAGAAGGGGTATCGTGGAGAAGCCCATTGAGATCACGGTGGATCGAGTACCCTCGGTAGTCATGATGAACCTAATTGTCTTGATGAAAAAAAATATACATAGTCACGTTGGTGTATGGCAGTTTGGCAAGAACCGGGGTTTTTCTATTAGCCCTTTTGATGGTTGAAGCCAGTTCGATCATTGATGTACTCAAGGTTTCAGTCGGTGATGGTTAAGACACTAGTTGCTATGGATGATATGGTGGAATGTATGCTTTCTTCTCTGTTTTCTCTGGGTTGGCTATCACCATAGGTCATCGAAGAGAAGTGGGATTGGCTGATGTCCTTTCGTATTTTGGGGTGGCATACGATAGATGATTATCTTATGCTAACCCTGTTGTTGCTAAGACAGATCAGATGATTGAACCGTTTATGCTCATATATCCTATGTAACTGTTGTTAGTTATTTTACCGCTCATTAAGACTGTTGTCTAATTCAAGGTTTTGTGTTTCTCTCTTACTACCTTGGGTTGTTCATCAATTATGTTGGTGAGAAGATTGAGATAGCATATAGTAGGTTTTGGTGTCGATGATGACGAGCGGGAGGCCAGAGTATTACCACTACCTGCTATATAGATGTCTTGTTTTTTCCTCTTTTTGTTAAGACTTTATTGACTCTGAGAAATATGCAGTGAGGCTTGATGTTAGGATTACTCATTTTCAGAGATATTTTGTATTAGAGATTATGAGATGTTATGATATTTGAGATTCTATTATGTGATTCTTCACCACCATATCCTGATGTATATTTTCTATTATATGTTCTCCATGCTCTGAGTTATATGACATGTTTAATTCGAGTTTTTCTTCCTTGATGATCATTCTCGGCCCGACATGTCATACAGTGCGCCTTATCCTTAGTTTGCTGTAGGAGGTATGAGACGGTCGTCACATTTGGTATCAGAACTTTGGTTAATCGATTTTACCCAATGTTCTTGAGCGTAAAAGCGTATGAGAGACGTACCTATAATTTTTAATGGATGATTACTATATTATACAATATAGTTTAGTAGATTAGTAAGAACTTGGACACCAATGTGGCCTTTCTTTAATATGGATTGATCATTCTCGTTTACGATAGAGAATGAGTAGACGAACTTCGACGCAGCTGGGGATGAAATAACGACTGGAGGGGTAGGCGTGGGTAGCCAGTCGGGAGTTGCAGCATCTATCCCTGATTATCCTGCCTTGTTCAAGACCATTATGCCATCAATTATGAGAAGGATCCCTTTCCAAAAGCGACAGTAAACCGTGATGTTCCTGTGCGGGCACCTAGGGTTGTTGATTTTGCGAAGCTCTGCAAGGACTATACTTCTCTGGGTGGCAAGCCATTTGTTGGTACGGAACCTACTGTTGAGATTCAGAATTAGTTGTACACGTGTGTTCAAATACTTAGAGATTTAGGAATTGATGATGAAACCAAGTGGAAGCTTGGATGGAGGTAGTTACAAGGTCGAGCAATAGATTGGTGGAACTCTATTACTTTGGAGACTCTAGAGGACCATATCACATAGGATGAGTTTAGAACCAAGTTCGAGGAGAAGTTAATTTTGACGGTCCAAAAGTCGGTACTGTTTAAGAAGTTTGCCGAGCTTAAGAAAGGAGGCCAACTAGTGTTTTAGTACGTGGCCGAGTTTGAAGCTTTATCTGAGTATACTCGTTTGTAAATTAAAACTCCTTATCAAAAGCATAAGAAATTTATCATGGGTTTGAATGAGAGTCTTGGAAAACAACTGATCAACCATATTGATGATACTTATGAGAAGCTAGTCGAGAAAGCTTTGAGAAAGGAGAGCTTGTTTCTGCAGAAGATTAAGGATGTTGTTGAGGATATGGAGAAGTCAAAACCACGACATGGTGGTAGTAATAAGAAAAAAATGGAATGGTAACAGAAAACAGCAATAACAAGAGAAGAATGACCAAAAAAAGCCGAAGGGTGCGATTACTTGCTATAGCTGTCAACAGAAGGTTCATCATTCCAAGGATTGTAAGAACATTAAGGTGGAAAGGAAGTGTTCTAATTGCGATAAGCCTGAGCATATGAAGAAGAATTGTTTGGAACAACTGAAAGATAAACAGGTTATGAGAGCGTATGCTTTGGATGATGTGTCGTTGTAATGACCTGGATTTTTTTACTGTTAATATTATCATTTAAAATTCATTTTAAATGTTGATTTGGAATTTAACGATCTTGAATTCAATGGTTTTGAATATTTTATTGATATAAATAATAATTTAATTTTGAAATAGTCGGAAAAGGTTGAATTGCAATATTGTATGAATTGGCAATATAAAAGAATTTAATTCAGTTTGGTATTGAATTATATTAACGAATTCGTTTATTTAACGATGTCTGATTGTATAATTTTTAATTTAATTATAAATGAGCCCACAGCCTCACAGTAGTTCGTAGTTTTACGTTTTGAACTTTAAATGTATGTACATGATCCATTATAAGTCGGAATTCTTTGAAATAACAATCGTCCGAATATGTTGGATAATAATTTTCTAATGAAAGAGAAAAATAGAGTTTTCATATTATAGATTTTTAGTTATGCCCAATCAATTTTAAAAAAGGTCGCTATGGAATAGTTTATAAACTAGTTTATATTAAAATGTTTGAAATATTTGAAATATTAAATGAACTTATTATCGTTTGACTTGAAATTGAAATGTTTGAAATATTAACTAGTTTATATTAAAGCTATATGAAATATTATTTGAATACGTCATATAATAATTTTTTATTATTATATCGAGGTATTTTGAGATTGATTTATATGGATAAAAATCAGACCTTTAAAAAGAGCTCGTATTCAAACGACCTCAGATTTCAGCAAAACAAAATTTATTAAATCCGTAATGGCTAATTATAGCTAGATTTCAAGATTTACACCAATAATGGTTATTTTACGAGCATGCGCAAATCAAAATATAAATAATTTGATAATTTGGATTCAAACTTGTGGTATTTGAGCAAACGGACACGGATTTTGGCTCGGATTTTGATGAAACATGTTTCGTTGGGTCCGTAATGTTAAACTAAAACATGATGTCCTTTTTCACTGCGAACGGTGTTCATATGTTACCATACGAACAAAGGAACGACAAATAGGAATGGAGGTAGGCATCAAGTAATATAATAATCGAATAAAAAATTGATTAACGTAAAATATCTTCTCAATATAAACCCTTAATCACCCCTATCTTTAATTCCTAAATAAAAATGTTAGCCAATTTTGCAAATAAGTTCATTTTCGATTTTACTTTATATCTCCACAACCGTAGAGAATCGGTGAAGGCGATCAACTGGAAACTTGTAGGTTATGTCGAGACCGACCTACAGCGAAAATTTTGTGACCAACGACCACCAACGGTGGCCGAAATCCTCAAAACAGTGGGATTAAATCATTTTCGTATTTCATGAAATTCGAGGAAATGGAGGTGGTTATGGTGATGTGGCTTGAAGGAGAATTATAGAGGGGAGGAAGGTCTATAAGTTTGATGTTGAGGGCGGCGAGCAATGTTGGCCTGTGGTGACGGTAATGTTGAGGTGATCGGGGGGTGTTGTTTTAAGGAGTAGCGGTTAGGTTTTCAGTGATTGGCGGAGCTAGAGGCGAAGAGGGGTGGAAGTGTCTAAAGGAGATAGAGAGAGGGATGGACGGTGGTCATCTGGGTGGTGGTCCTTTCAGTTCTTGGTCATCGTGGCAATGGAAATTCTGAGTTCAACCGAAATAGATCGAACATGGTTTCACGACGGTGGAGAAGGAACTAAGGGCTGAAGTCATCAGTGAAGGGGGGTTAGGCTGGGGCTGATCCAGAGAGGGCCTTAAGGTGCTCTTTGGTTGTAAATTGTAACGCCGATGATGGTTTGAAGGTTGGGGGCTGTGCGAAATCAAAGGATCGGGTTTCATGGTTTAGAATGAAGGGATTAGAGGCACTAAATCATGTAATTAGGAGTAAGTGATTAAGATATTAGTTTATTTAATTAATTTAAGTTAATAATATATCCTGTTAATTCAGGTTTAATATTGAATAGCGATATCTTGTTCGTTCTTATCAGAATCACGAAACAAGGGACGTTGGAACAACAAATATAGTGGCTACGCAGTTGAGCTGGTTTGGTTGGAATCGGAGGCGATTGGGATTTCATTTAACTTTTAAACGCTTGTTTAAAATTAAATGAAATAACGCAAATCTTCAAATCGAAATAAAATGGTGTGCTAACTCTCATGCTTTCTTGAATTCTATGATGTGTTAAATTCATAAAACTATAATTTATTGTTAATAGTATAGATTGGATGATTGGCTTCCTTGGGTGCTTATTGATTGTTTAACGGTTATCAACATTTATATTTATGTCATACTGAATGATTTATTTTCTAATATTTCATATGCTATTATAAAATGATATTATGAATTATGATACATGGAAGAACATGTTGGAGGGATCCAACTTGATTCCTTTAATAAATTATATGTTGTTTCTTTCATATTATTACATATGAATTCTTTATCCCAAGTAAGGTTATGTCCTATTTGTATGTTGATTTTTTTATTGGATTTTGATCGTTGAATTGAAATTGATTGATCATTGTTATTTTTAATCAGTAGACAGTAATGATTAAGTGGTTTGTAGCGAATGGCCTAAAGCCCGTCTTTTTAGAATTTGCCATGAGGCGAATTGATACAATAGTAGTTACAAAAGTTATTCTATAACTAAAGCTTGATTTTCAACTATATTATATAAGTTATATATACAAGAAATTTTAAATCGATGTTTATAACTTGTTTTTATAAAATGATTATATAATAAGATTTCCAAGCTTTGAATAAGTTTTATAAGTCAGAAATTAACCCCACGGTTAGTTGTTTGAAATAATTGTTTTGTGGAAACAATTAAGTGGAATTAGTAAATTAATTAAATTATTAATTAAATAATAGAAAGGATTAATGGAAACCAGTTAACGAGTTAACTAGTGTTTACTAGTTGATGATGTCAACTGTTTTATTTGTGATTAATTATTAGATTAACTTTTTTTCTTCAAGTTAATCTAATAGAAATAGTTTTTATGAATGATCGTAGGACTTAACGAATGCTCTTAAAAGCTAATTAACCTTTTAATTCATTGTATTTTGAGTTAATTATTGAGAAATCTATTATTAATAAAATTAATTATTATTTTAATAATCTTTTATAAGAAATTAATTATTCTATTAATAACGAAGTTAGGTACTTTTATTTTGATTAATAACGAAGTAAATTATTATTAGTTAAAGTGATTACTTTATAAATAAAATTCAATTAAGAAGTAATCGGGTTGTAATGGAATTTAGTTGTATTTGAGAGGAGTTCATAAATGGATTTTTATAACAAAATCTGAGTTTTATATACGAAGTTTATAAAAGGAATTGTTCAAGCAATGCGTTAGTTTAAAAAAAAGTAAAAAGAGAATCAAGTTAAAAAGGGAAATATGCAAGGATGTAAGAAAATGTGTTTAAAGGATTTATATTAAATTCAAGTTTATAAACCAAGTTTATAAGTGAGGTTTTAAAAGTTAACGCAGTAATTTTAGATTCGACGATTACTTAAGGATTGAAGTAAGTAAATATTGTGATTAAAAGGAAGGATTTAATCGATTGAAAGAATTCAAATTAAGTTTCATATTAAACAATTTCGGCAGAAGATTTGGTTAGTTTATTATTATTATAATATAATCCAAATTATAAAAAGAATTTATAAAGATATTTTTAAACAAAAGGTAAGTGTTTTTAGCAAATAATTTACTTAATCCACGAATTAAGTAAAGATGGTCATAAGTGATAGAGATTTTCAAAGGTGAGAATATGGTTTATAAAACCATATTGTTAATAAAATAAGAAATAAGATTTGATTAAGATTATAAGTAATATTGGTTTAAGTTACAAATTTTATTTAACTGAAGATAAGAAGGTTGTCGATTAAAGTCTGAGAGGTAAATAGAATACCCCAATTTGAACGACTTCAGGATTATCTAAGGTTGGTATTAGTTTGTAATGGTAAGATGTGGGAATTATTTTATTATTCCCATAAGGGAAATAATATTGCAGCTCTGTTTGCAAGATTTAAGAAAATAAAATAAAACTATTGAGAATATGACATTGTTCGGATTGAATAGATTATGACCATACCTATAAGGGCATTATTTTCTAAGAAATGAAAATGGTATGTTTATAAATACACTTATTTATTGAAATAAGTACGTAGTTGATATTTTGAAAAGATGGAATAACATGTTATAGAAGTGTGAGATGGAAATGAATATTGGGAACTAACATAATATTTTCCATAAGCGATCTGAAAGTTCAGAAAATAAAAAAACCATTAGGAGTTTAAAACAACATGCCAATTTACATCATTATGGTCCACATATAGGAGTGGTAATTAGATTATATCGTTTGGTTAAGTAAATAGAAAGTTATTTCCGAAGTAAGGGAAATAAAGCGAATTTCGAATATGCCTATTATAAAAGGTAAAAGATATAGTTTTTTTTTCAATAATTTGGTTTCGGGAAATGAGAATAAAAGTTTATATGAGTTTTAAATGAGATTGGATATTGGAAATAGAAGTATAATTTCTATAAGCAAGATTTTAAACTATAACTGATAAGAGTTTAAAAGACAAAGTTAACCGTTATGGTTGTATTATAACAATATGTCGCTTGACATTATTTTGGCTTAGATAAGTTTTGACAGTTAATCTATACCGGTTGATTAAAGGTACATATAATGATATTTCCAACATATTGGAAAGAAAAGAGGCTTTTATGAAATATAGCTATATCTCGAGATAAAGGAAGGAGTTTGGTAAATATGTTTATTTTAAAATATATGTATCGATTATTGTTTTCAAAGTAATGAAAACAAGAGAAAGGTGTTGGATAAAATAGAATCAATTTGTAAGAATAGGTAAATTGAATTTAATGAATGATTCTAGTGAAAAGGGTTTGAGTTTCCAAAGTACTAATCTATATTGTTTAATTTGATAGTTAAAACTCCGACCATTAATAAATATTGTTTGACTATTGACGAGTTAAGTCGAAGAGCCCGGGATGGGAATTAAACCCAAAACCACTTGAAATTAACTATATGTCCGAAACTAATCTGCAGGGATTTTATAAAGATGGAGCATTGAAGATCGTGGATCTTCATGAGCGGAAGAACTACTTATGGAATATCTCTGACTTGCAAGTGGAAATTTTCAACGGTGATTCTATCGTGATTGAAATCTTTGGATTGCAAGGACTAGTTGCTACTGATCCTTGGTGTTATTCCCATATAGGATGCGGTAGAAGGGTGCCTTCGGATCATCCTGCTCCTAGATGACTTATATGGACGAGTGTTTGATAGAGTATTTCCTAAGAGTCATGTGCATTGATTTTTTTACAAATATACCTAGTTTGGTGGCGAAGAATGAAACTTCTCTTAGCTTAACACCCAGAGTATATTTGTGGATGTCAATTATTGGGTTGATGGATCTGACGATGTGGCATTCAAAGTTATTGTGATGTTCTAGAAAGGTAGTCGTAACCTTAAACCCCATCAATCGGGAAATGACAGAAATCTGGCAGACAACATGGCTAAGTGGGTCATTTTCATTAGGGCGTATTGTCAGCATCTAAAGAAATATCATTTGTCCTTCTTTTGTAATTTCCGTATCTTATGGGAATACGGTTTGGGTGACAATATATTCGATAAACTCAAGTTGAATGAGTAGTCGGTCATGTGTGGCTGGGTTGCAAGATGTTTGTTAGACCAAAATATGGCACTGACACCCAAATGCAGATCCCAGGTCACAGAATGCAGAAAATGATAAATAAGAGGAGACACACGAAGTTTTATAGTGGTTCGGTTGTAGATGTAGCCTACGTCCACTTTATAATCTTATTGTTATGCAGATAGATTACAAGAACTAGTTACATGCAAACACACAATCCGTGTGTTCAATGAAGTTACAAGAGTTTATATGAGTGATGGTGCGAAATCCTTGCACTTTTGTAATGGCAGAAGATCTGGAGATGTAGGAGAAAAGCCCCAGCCAAAAGTCCCTTCAAAATTCCATGTACTGGTGTATTTATAGCTGTAGTAGAGCCCATAGGGAGGCCGGGTTGTCGTGAGACATGTGGAACCCATTCCAGAAAAGTAGGAACAGAAATAGCCTTGAGAAAAGGTCAAGATCTACGCACGTATTAGCAGGTCCAGGGGTCGCAGTTCATGGTCCATGGGTGTGTCACGAGCCGGATTGTGATCCAGGGGAGCACCACGAGCCGGGTCGTGATTTAGGGGTGCACCATGAGCGGGTCATGGTCCGAGGTTGCACCACAAGTGGGTCGTGGTCCGAGGGTGCACCACGAGCCGAGGGGACGAGCCTGTAACATCCCGTATTTTAACGGTATTATAATTAATTTATTTAATTATTTAAATAGTGATTAAGAGAATTAAACGGCCGTTGAATTAAATTATATGGAATATTTAATTAATATAAATAATAGAATAATATATTTAATTCTGAAATAGTCGAAAATAGTGAATTGACAATATCGTGTGAACTGGACAAATTTGAAATATATTATTCAGTTTAGAATTTAATTATATAAACGAATATATTTAAATAACAACAGTTTGAACGTATAATTATATTATAATTATAATCGAGCTCGAAATGGCGCGGTAGTTCGAAATTTAGCGATTCGAACTTTAAACGAATATACATAAGCCGTTTTAAATCGGATTTCTATGAAACAAGAAACGTTCGGAGTTGGTGAAGTATATTTTTCTAATGGAGGAGAAATATTGGGATTTCGTCGTGTAGATTTTGATTTATGTCTAAATCAAATTTTAAAATAGTCGCCATGGGATTCCTTTATAATTTATATCGATTTATTTATATTTTAAATGGATTTTAAATATAAATCGAATATCAATGTAACACTGGATTTGGAATATCGAGTGTTGACGGCAAAAAATGTCGTAAACACCAAAGATTCCTAATTACTAGGAATTATAAATATGGTCGCATAGACAAGAACATATTATAGAACATAAACAGTAAATAACACAAGAGATTTATTGTGGTTCGGCCTCAGGGGGGCCTACGTCCACTTTGAAGAGTTGTAGGAATTTTATTGATTACTTGAAAAATTACAAGGTTAAGATCCTCTCATTACATTCATTGACTATGATATACAAAGCTACAATAGTCATATTTGCAAGAAATAGTAAAATGGACAAGTTTTCCCTTCTTCTTCCTCAAATAGGAGAAGCCATTAATGAAGCTTTATGGAGGTCTCAAATCCCAAGAATCTCTCTCTTCTGAAGTGTGAGGTAGTGGGGTATTTATAGGAAGTGGTTAGGTAGGAGTAGGTAGAAATGGGGACCATCTTCAGGAAATTCGCGCCTCCAGCTGTCGGCCATGGATAATTCATACCTGGGTGGAGGTACGAAATTTCGCACCTGCTAGGTTCGAAATTTTGCACCCCCCAGGTACGAAATTTCGCACCTGCTAGTTGAGAAATTTCGCACCCCCCAGTTACGAAATTTCGCACCTGCTAGGTGCGAAATTTCGCACCTCCCAAGTATGAAATTTTGTACCTGCTAGGTACGAAATTTCATACCTGCTATGTACGAAATTTAAGGTACGAAATTTCGTACCTTCAAGATACGAAATTTCGCACCCTCAAGGTACGAAATTTCGCACCTTGGCAGGGTGCGAAGTTTGTTTGGAGGGGACGTGGCCGAGGTTCCTTGGCGCGGTATGTTGGTTCTTTTGGGGCGTTGAAGCTCCTCAGCACGAAGTGAAGGAATCTATCATTTAGCTGGTCCGAAGTGAAGGAATCTTAGCTTCCCGCATGGGGAAAATCGGATGAATCGGGCGGTGCCCACAGTTTCGACCTAACCGGCTAGATCAATCACCGCCGGGACTGTGGGGCGCCAGACCCCCACCAGCACTGCGCTCGGACCCGCTTGACGGCTCGCCTTCGGCTCAGAGCACGGCTCGCCTTCGGCTCAGATGCAGACGGATATTGATGGAGGTTGCATCCGAGGGATGCGACATCCTTCTAGTGGCCAGACTCGAGTCTTCTGATACTGGCCCCCAGATGACATTGGCGACACCTCCGGGCTGTAATATCATGCGATATGTTGAGTCAAGCATGTCTTGAGTACTTTTGGTGACCGAACCAAAAGGCCGGTTAACATTTTCCCCCCAAAGTACGTCTTGTCTTGACATGATGTGCTTTGGAATGAAAGTTGAGATGATAGTTGGGTTGTGGATTTATCCTGCAAGTTATAGGAAAGACATCTTAGTTAACGGGCATGCTTGTTGGAGAATCGTGAGCGAGCCGCTACTAGTTTGGTGTCGCACTCGCATTGCTTAGTAGCCGCATAGTGCCGTCGCCGAGCGTTTTAGGCGACTTGACACTTGTGGGGGATGTGCGTACGCGGACGCTTTGATGATTGAGCATTTGGTGAGTATGCAAGTGGTCGTTCAGTCGTGATTGTCTTGGTAGCCAGTGCTTCAAAGATAAGTTGATGTAGCCATATTTAGGTGTACGATCTCGAATTCCGACCTTGGAATGTTCGTTTGGGGCATCCCGATCCCCTGATTGTAGTTACTTCCTTTCTCATTTTCTCTGGATAGAAAATCACTGTAGGGCATGAAGGATGCCAAAATACTTCTTTTGTACTTTGGCTGTTCGAGGTATTGTTAGGTTTTTGGGAGAAGGGAAGAGAGATGTGGAAAGTAAGAGGGCTTTCGGATCTGGTACCCAAGAACGTGGAGCGGCGGATCTTGGGAAATGGGTTTAGGAATTTGGATAAAGGTTGCCAAGCATGTGTGAATACGGGATTGGGCTTTGTGTCCCAAACTCTTATTAAATCTTTCACGCTCTTTAGGAGTTCGAGTCTTGGTTGAGGAGATGACAACTAAGCCGACGCGCTGGAGCATGAGACATAACTTCGCACTCCCACGACTTTGTCGAACCCTGTCTTCGATCTTGAGTTTGTAAACTTGAACCTTTGCATGGCACCATATGAGCGGACAGTGATTAGTGATTTTTGGTCTCGCGGCGTGGTCCTCAAGGAATGGACCTGCTTGGATTTTCAGCTTAAATGCTTGTGTAAGATATCGACACATTGTTAAGCGGTCAGTCTTGGGATCCGATCAATAACCTAACCATGATGCGGTCGCATCTTAACTTAGGCATTGCACTGGCGGTTGGTAATGGCCGTGGCGTCAGTTGTTGAGGCTAGAGGCTGCCACGATGTTCCAGAGCGCAGCTTTTTGTGGAGCTTGGGTAATGATGGAAGCCGAGAAGCCTCCAGTGCCTAAACTATGGCTCTGGATTTCCTTCTTTGCAAGGTGAAGGTGCTCTAAAGATGGTGGTTCTGTAGGATGCTGTGAAGATGATGCCAGTGCAGAGACTTTAGGGAATTTGATCGGGTCATGATATTTCCAGGCCGGTGTGACAATCCCTAGAGGGTTGCCCTAGGCCCGGGTACCTGCTAGATTCTTCTCAACGTCAGATACGAACTAGCAGGCTTGGATCGTTGCTCAATGTTTCACGCCTGATCAGTAATTGAAGTTGAACTTAACACAATTGGTTGGCAAATGATTTTGGAAATGAACTTATTCGGACTGATAGCTCGGATACGTGCGCAAGATGCGGGCATATGTTCGAGTCGTTAGTCTCCAACCCAATTATATCGGGGTCGTTATCCGATTCGGAAAATGGTGTTGACGTTTACCGGTAACTACCGCCATATTTATCCAAACTACGTGTCGTCACCGCGTTTCGATGCGCTTGTAGGTATGCATCGAGGGGTGTGAGTTAGCTTCATGTTGTGTTTAACTATGAGTTTGCTGGCAGGGCGCTGAGAACTTGCGAACCCAATGAACCGGCCATGGAAACCCGAAAACTTGCACTAAAATATGGATTTTTTAATTCGCGTCTTGAGGATTTATCTAAGTTCTCCAGTTCCTCGGGGAACTGCGATCATATTGCTTCCTCTGCCCTTCGGTTCGGGCCTTTATGCGTGGTCTGCCTAGTACTACCGGGAGGTTAGAAGTTTTCGAGGCCTAAGGTTTTGGGTTCGGGTCCTTCTCGTGGCGAGGTGTATGTTCCTCCTTAGAATGGTTGCCCCTACGGCTGTGGCGATGGAAATGCCAGTGCGGAAGCTGGCGGAGATCCTCCTCAGGTCCTACGATGAGTAAACCGGTGTGGAGATGGGTTGGAGACTGCCCCCACGCTCGTGTACTTACCCTTTGAGCGGAGGTGACGCCAGGCTTTGCCCCCGTACTTCCTCAAGCGTTCGGGTCCCAATTGTAGTCACAGCGGGAACCATCTGGAGAAGTAGGAGAACGCATGGCTTTGGGGTCCCATGTTTATATGATCCTCCTTGGAGGAGGAGAAGTTGTGACTGGTCGAAGTGCTCATGCAACGGGCGTAGCTGGTGTATGTGTGCGAACAATGCAAGCTACGATGGTAGATCAGGAAGCCCGGCTGGTGGCAAAGTCGGAGGGGAATACGAACAGGATGAGGCTGCCATACAAGGTGCCCGGGCAAAGTCTAGTCAGGATGACCAGGATAAATCTGCTGCCGTGGTGGCGAGGAGGTAGGCCGATGCTAAGGCGGAGAAAGAGAGGGCCACTGAGTAGGCTAGGAATAAGGAGAGCCGCCGGTGACGCCCGCTAGAAGAGGGCGAGAGGTCCCTTAGCACACTTGTAGCGGATGCCATTATGTGGATCAAGGCCAGGCACTTAGCCGATCGGAAGACTGCCAAAGATGCTGAGGAGAGAGCGGAGTTAGGCGCCAAGAAGGCTTGGGGAGACACCTATGCTGAATTGGTCCTTGCTTCTTACATCGTCCCTAAGCCGTTGCCATGTGTTGCTCTCGGGGAGTCTATGATGATTACAAGCAGCGAGGATGATGGCGGAAGGTGCGCATAGATGCCTAATGAATCCAATAATCTTGTGTGGAGTAGAGGAGGAGAAAGCAATTCTAGAAGGAAAGGGCCCGTCATTGGTGGTGACCTGCCGGTATCGAACCTGCATTGACAAAAGAAAAGAAAAGGATGGGTAGCATCAGTAATTGTTAAAGGAATTAAAGATGCCTTGGGTTAAGTGAACCAATAGTATATGCAAGCGCGGTCCTCGCTTTTGGTCCTTAAAGACATGGTGTGGTATTCATGAATACCCTGTCATCAGAGAGAAGAGATGTTAGACATGTAGTCTGTTTAATGTGTGCGTGAAATGGAAAATGAATTAGTAAAGATCGCATTTTGTGTTAACTGTTCGGATGTTCCTACCATTTTTTCGGGCGTCCCATGCTTGCATGGGCATATTTATCATTACATTTAACAAAAAAGCGATTGTGAGTGTTGTGCCCCAGGCTGGTGATTCCAAGGGGTGTGGTAGAGTGCCTCGCTCTGGGTTGTAGTTCCAGAGGGGAGGAATTGAGTACCGTGCTCTGGGTTGTTGTTCCAGAGGGGTGAGACAGAGTACTGCGCTCTGGGTTGTTGTTCCAGAGGGGTGAGATAGAGCACAAGCTTCTAGTAAGTGTCCTTCAACTTAGGAAACCCGTAGTTCGTGAAGCCAGGCTAGAGCGTCTGCTGTTTTTTCTTGGGTTGCCCGGGATTAAACTCAAGAGTAGTAGAGGCGTATGACATCGTGTTATGCGGTCCGTCCAGAGGGTGGCTCTCCCATCGTTCATCAGGTTTGAGCGTGTGAAGGCGTTGTTTATTCGCCAGAGAAAAGCTCCGATCATCAGTGCGTACGGTCCGATCGTGGCCATGAGCTGCACCTAAGCCTTTAGGGCTTCGGGGAAACGATTTAACGTCGGTCTCGGTGCTGTGCCGGGATTCGACAGGTACCCGTAGCCAGGGGAAGTGTAGATCGCTCCTGGCTGTATGTTGGGCGGCCCCAAGTCGCGTGGGACTTGGGCGAATGATTCGAGTCAGAGGTTATTTATGCTCGGTCGCGCCGCGTGCCGGCGACTCGAGTGGCGTGGCCGGCTCCCGTGCTCGGGGCGCCGGTCGTTGCCAATGTTGTTAGGCCGCGGGGTTGGTTCGCGGTTGAGATGGCAGTGCCGACCCCAATGTTAGGGGTGGGTACGGCGGTCGGAAGTTTGAGTGCAAGCTGGTTGTTAGGATTAACCAAACATGTCATGCACGGAGCAAACATGGAAGGGAGACAGGAAATTGAACATCACTCCTACGGATATCTCTAGTAGTAGTAGCCTTAGCAATGCCTCGAACTGCAGGAAAGCAAAACATCGTTGAAAGGCCTGAATTGATTGTACACTAAGTCATGTAGAGTAGAGGTGAAGATGTTCGTTGTTCCATGCCCTTGAGAGTTCGGCTCCGTTCGTGTTAAGGGTTTGAAAGTTCCATCGCTGAGCTTCCTTTGTATGACTGTGGGCCTTCCTATCGAGGGGCGAGGCCTGCTGGAGGAGGAAGGACCAGTTGTAAGACGAGGTTGCCGATGTTGAGGTCCTTATGGCGGACTCTAGAGTTGAAGTATTGGGCTACTCATTGCTGATTAAAGCTTGATCCAAGGGACCGGTTCCCGGGTTGGAGATGTTGTTCCAGTGTAGTGCGCTCGTGTATACGAATTAGCCGTAATGGTTGACTATAGGTCGGACAGAAGTCATTTGGTGGGCTTACAGCACTTGAGGCCTGATAACAACTAGATCGGTGCAAAAGGCGACCCACGTGACGTGAGTTATGAGGCATGGATGCTCATTGTTGCAACAGTCTTGACGAGCCGGAGGGATGATCTTGAGGGATTTATTGTCGGTCGAGTTTTTGTTTAGTGGGAATCTATGATGAGCGTTGAGTGGCTCGGAGACCCTATGCAGTGCGGATCTCCGATGAGCGTCGAGTGGCTCGAAGGTCCAGCGTAGTGGGAACCCCCGATGAGCGTTGAGTGGCTCGAAGATCCTGTGCAATGGGAATCTTTGATGAGCATTGAGTGGCTCGGAGTTTCCATGCGGATGAGTTCCTCAATGTTGCTCTGTAAGTGGCGAAACATGTTCGTGTTGTATCTACGGACGGTGTAGAACCGACAATATCCTAGCGCGTTCGTCGGACATTTAGGTCTGGTCCTTTTGCACGGTTGGGAGTTGTAGGTTGCGAGATAGAATTTCTCTGGGGTGTTGTTGAGAGTAGTATAGATATGGAAGGACGGAGGTCGAAGATGCTTCCTCTTGTTATTGCGACTACCTTTGATGTTTCCGGCGTGGGCAAGATTGTGTAGAGCGGTGGAATCAGAGTTGTTGGAGCTCTGGGCGTCATCACGAGGTAGGATGTTGAGGGTAGGAGCTTGATTCCTTTATGCTAGATTTTGGCATAGGAAGTAGTCGGAATTCGTGTGGAATATCTTCTGAATCCTTGATTGTTTTTGATCGGTCCATGCCCCAAGTTTGGAACTAGGTGGCAGGCCCTTTGTAAGCTGGACGAGCGTGACTCGAGGATTGGGTTCCTTGACTTCGGCAAAGGCGGTGTTCGATTTTGCGAGGTAGCCTTTAAGAGTTCAAAGATGCCTTGGTAACTGTTCGAGACTAAGAAGGTGTCTCTGGGTATCACGATGTGCATGCTGGATTGCGGGACCGTTCTTTTGGCGGTTTATTCGAGAGTTGAGATAGTTCACGGTGGAAGTCGAGGGAACCATAATAGAGCCGTCTTGGATAAGGATGGGGAACTACTTGCATTTTACGACGTCGACATGTCGGAGTGCTGGCGCCACCAGCGCCATTTGGTATTATGTCTAGCCAAAGTGAATGGGTTATGCCTCGTACTACTTTCGCAGACGCCGTGGGCGTGCCCCCGCGATTCCCTTACGATCCGTGGATCGTGTTGGCGACAATCGGAGGTTGGGCTCCCGCTGCATTATAGAGGTCGTGATCTAGTTCAGGACTTTGGAGCCTAGCGCACCTTCTTGGCGGAAGGTCTTTGGCCCTCCGTGAGTCTCTAACTTCGGTTGCATGACGTTGTGGAAGTCGGTTGAAGTGAACTTGAGCCCAGTTGGATGCTAGAAGCGTAGGCGATAAGTATGGACTCATAGCATCCTGAGTCCGCCTAGCGGAGTCTTGAGCGTCAAAGCCGGGGACGGCCGGGATGACGCGTTCCATTTCTCGTCGTGAACCTGATATTGCCGAGGTTATAGGTCAGTCGTGCCTTCATGGAATGCCACATGTGGTGTGTTGGAGTGTCAGGGCCATTCAGCTTTGCGTGCGATCCTAGTGAATGGATAATTCCTGTAGTGTACCGATGGATGATACCTGCGATCGCTGGCCCGTTTTCGATAGCAAGCAATTGATTTTGATTGCCCATAGTGGCACTGGTGCCACTAGTGCTTACGTCCAAGTTAGGAATCGGCTGATTGAGAGGAAAGTCTTGTTGGACTCCAATTGGAGGGGCCACATCGAGCGTAATTCTGACTCATGAAACCATGGGACGAGTACCATCCAAAGCTACGCGCGTTGGTGCTTGAGCAACATTTCCAACTGCAAAGCCTGACCAATCGAAGCGCATCGAGATGGAGCGATGTCGGGATTAGGGGGGCCCCGAGTGTAGCGGGACCGGCACCATTCCGAGGAGTGACGTCGGTTAGTTTGAGGGGCTTCCCCCAAGTCCTGGGTCGATGGTGGAGGAGCATCGGTACTTGCCTCCGTAATGTATGCTTGGCCAGTCGGATCTAAAGTGCTTCTTATCTGGTGAGGAAGGTATAGAAAGCTTCCTCCTACTGCTCGAGTCAAGCTTTCAAATCGGTGGCAGGATTCTTGATCATTCTTTTGATGCTCCCCTCGAGTGACGTAATTCGATGGAGGTCTGGTTTTGGTGTAGCTGTCGAGTTTGGGCGAGCTGGTGTGCACCCGGATTCGGAGGTACTTTGGTCTGACGAGTTGCTGGAAGAGCGGGACATTGGTTGCAAGGGGCGACAGTTGGGCTCTTCCGAGTAGAAGGTTGGTTACACGAACCCAGTTTGTTTCCATGTTCCTTGGCCGTAAGTGATGATTGTTTGATCATCATTTCCTTTCTGTTATTGTTGTTGTCGCCATGCGAATGTTGGAGTGTATGGCGATGTTTTTAATGAGGCTGAATCTCCTTCCTCGCCGCTAACCATTAGCTTCAAAAGATGAAATTTCTGATGCGGTATGCCACTAGCGGGCGCGGTTCTAAGCAAGCTAATGTAGAATGACGATGCGTTGAATTTTTTTTGAAGTTGGCGCATAAGGTTGATGTTGATCTTCAACGCCTAGCGCAAGAGCTGCATTCTCATATTTCTTATTAAGCGTGTGAATCTGTGCTTGAGCCGCAGGAGGTTCGGGGTCCACAAGTGGAAGGAGATCCGTTTCCAGTGGGTCCTCCGCCACTCGGGGCGGGTGAGAGATACCAGTGTCAATTGCGACCAATATTAGGTTTTGCTGGAATTCTGCTTAGTGCCGGCGAGAGTCATGATGCTTTTCGGACGTACTGCTCAAGGCGCTTCTCGCGGACAAGCCTTTCGATTACATCTTTGAATTGATGGAAATTATTGGTATTGTGCCGTTATTGCAGCTGACTTACCTACTGCTATTCGGTCTTTGTTTGTAGGGGCCTGCCCCCGTCTCCTTATCAAAGAGCTTTACTATCTGTTTCTCTTTGACATTGTCATTTATCGCACCGGCACGTGGATTGTTGGGAAGACCGACCCTGGGGAGTCAGTTTCGTCTCACCTCTTCTTAACATAAGTATTGCCTAGCCTTTTCATGGAAAGCGTCGAGGCTTTTTGGCTGCTTCCGACCAATCCATGCCCCGAATTCGGAAGTAGGGAGGACACCTTTGGCTAGTTGATAGAGTACGGTGCAAGGATCTGGATCCTTGACCTCAGCGAGCGCGACATTGAACCGGGAGAGGTAACCTTTGAGCGACTCGGCGGGCACTTGGCATAGGTTATACAAGGTGAGGGCATTCTTAGGAGTCAGGATGTGCACTCTGAATTGCTTGACCAATTCTGCTGCTAATTGGCTGAAGTTGTTAATGGAATCGAGTGGGAGGTGAGAGAACCACAACAAAGCAGTTCCTGATAAGAAGACTGGGAAGCACTTGCATTTGACTGGATCATTTCCCCGGCTCGAGTCCATTTTCCATTCATACTGACTTAAGAAGGTATAGGGGTCGGTTGTGCCATCATAGAGCAACATCTGTGGCATGCTGAAGCGGCATGGCCATTCAGCTTCATTTACCCTCCTGGTGAAGGTGTTGCGCCTAATGTGCGCTTCCCATGAATCATGCATGTTTCCTTGCCTCTCACTCATGATCCTTCAGACCATGTCGGGAAGGTATGTTGGATGGGGATCCACCATCCGGACCTATGGGTTTTGGCGAGGATCCGGGGTCCTATTGGGAGGGCGTTTCCTATGATGGACGTCCGGATTGTCTTCCTCCATGTCCTCGACATCTATAAGCGGAACTTGATTAAGAGCGGATTGATGCGGATCCTGTTCTGGAAGAGTGCGGGCCATTGGAATAGCGGGCCCATCATCCTGATTAGCGGTCATTGAGTTGTGTCGGCGAAAAGGTTGGTTCGTAGGATCTGGTCCGTCATTGATAATCAAGCGAGAGCGGTCTCGGTACTATGCCCCCTCGCTTTATGTGACTGTAGTTCGATCGCCATTGTCATTGTCGTGACCATCGCCGTTGCCGTTATCGAGGGCGTTGGTACGAGCGGTGACGTCGTTACCGAGACTTAACCTCCTTCTTTGAAGCGGGCCCCATGACTCGGAAGAGGAAGTTTCCGAGACCGTTGGTCGAGGTCGAGTGTTGTTCCGAGCTAGTTGAAGTCGATCGACGATGCGCTGACTTTCTTGAAGTTGTCGCATAAGGTCGATGTTATTCCTTAATGTTGGGTTGAGCTCGACATCCGTGTTCTCATATTTTTCATTAAGTGCCCGGATTTGAGCTTGTGTTGCGAGCGCTTTGGGGTCCACAGTAGGAGGGACGATTTCATTAGTCGCCGAGCCTCCTAGTCCTTGTGATTGATCTTCCTTGCTGGGCGAGAGTGGTCGAGGATTTGCCGATGTTATAGCGTAGCCGAGTGAGGCAGAGTGAGGCGGAGTCGAGGCCAAGTGAGACGAAGTCGAGGCCGAGTGAGGTGGGATGCGGAGTCGAGGAATCCAAAGTAGTGGAGTGGAGGCTCGAGGCCGAAGCGAGGGACTTTCGAACCTCTTGGGTCTCGAAGGTACGAACCCCGTGGAGTTTGATTTTCGAACCCCGTGGGGGTTCGAGTTTTTGAGCCTCGTAGGGTTCGAGTTTCGAAGCTGGTGGGGTTCGAGCTTCGAAGCCCGTGAGGTGCGAGTTCCGAACCCCGTGGGAGGCTCGAGGCTGAGGTGAGAGGCTCGAGGCTCGAGGTCAAGGCGAGAGGTTCGGGGCTCGAGGTTGAGGTTGTTGGGATGTCCCGTCCTCGACTACAGCTGAAGAGCCAATCTTTGCGTTCTTTGGTCGCTTTTCCATCGTGAGCGGACTCGACAGCAGGTTTAGCAAGGAACCTTAAGCTCGTCGGGGGTCGAGATGACAAAGTGCGACAAAGGCACAAAATCCGAGTTTTCTCAGTGAAAGCACCAAATGTTGACGGCAAAAAATATTGTAAACACCAAAGATTCCTAATTACTAGGAATTATAAATATGGTCGCATAGACAAGAACATATTATAGAACATAAACAGTAAATAACATAAGAGATTTATAGTGGTTCGGCCTCAGGGAGGGCCTACGTCCACTTTGAAGAGTTATAGGAATTTTATTGATCACTTGAAAGATTACAAGGTTGAGATCCTCTCGTTACATTCATTGACAATGATATATGAAGCTACAATAGTCATATTTGCAAGAAATAGTAAAATGGACAAGTTTGCCCTTTTTCTTCCTCAAAGAAGAGATACCATTAATGAAGCTTAATGGAGGTCTCAAAGCCTAAGAATCTCTCTCTTTTGAAGTGTGAGGTAGTGGGGTATTTATAGGAAGTGGTTAGGTAGAGGTTAGGTAGGAGTAGGTAGAAATGGGGACCATCTTCAGGAAATTCGCGCCTCCAGCTGTTGGCCATGGAAAATTCGTACCTGGGTGGAGGTACGAAATTTTGCACTTGCTAGGTGCGAAATTTCGTACCTCCCAGGTACGAAATTTCGTCCCTGCTAAGTACGAAATTTCGTACCTTCAAGGTACGAAATTTCGCACCTGCTAGGTACGAAATTTTGTACCTAGGAGATACGATATTTCGCACCTTCTAAGGTACGAAATTTCGTACCTAGGAGGTACGAAATTTCTCACCTTGGCAGGGTGCGAAGTTTGTTTGGAGGGGACGTGGACGAGGTTCGTTGGCGCAGTATGTTGGTTCTTTTGGGGCGTCGAAGCTCCTCAGCACGAAGTGAAGGAATCAATCATTTAGCTGGTCCGAAGTGAAGGAATCTGAGCTTCCGGCATGGAGATAATCGGATGAATCGGGCAGTGCCCACAGTTTCGACCTAATCGGCTAGTCAATCACCGCCGGGACTGTGGGGCCCCGGACCCCCACCGGCGCTGCGCTCTCACCCGCTTGACGGCTCGCCTTCGGCTCGGATGCGGACGGATACAGATGGAGGTTGCATCCGAGGGATGCGACATCCTGCTAGTGGCCAGACTCGAGTCTTGGCCCCCGGATGACATTGGCGACACCTCCGGGCTGTAATATCACGTGATATGTTGAGTCGAGCGTGTCTTGAGTACTTTTGGTGACCGTACCAAAAGGCCGGTTAACATCGAGTTATAAATCCCGATATGGAGATGTGTGATATTCTATGTGAATATATACGATAATATTTATTTTTAAATATATAATTTAATTATTTTTAAATATATTTATATATTTAAATGGGTTATTTAGAGCTTTAAAAATAACCAGTTTTGCAAATGACCTCCGTTTTCAACGAAACTAATTTTGTTGGATCCGCAATATTAAATTATTGCTAGATTTCAATTTTCGTGATTTTAACGGTCAGTGTGTGGCCGTATGGATTTTTAATGTGAAAAACAGTCAGTATTTTGAAGGTTAAAAATACTCTATGTGAGCAAACAGAGTCTGAATTCGACAAAACCAGTTTCGTTGGGTCCATAATGACGAACTGTAGCTGTATGTCCGTTTTCATCAAATTCAGATATTGTATGTGATTATAGAAATTTTTAAACAATAAATACGAACAACGATTGGTTACATCTAAATATAAAATTGATTAAAATAAATTTTCCCACTGCTATAAATATCGTCTAACCTTTCCTAAACCTAAACAAAATTCATTCTTCGGTCAGTGCCTCTTTAAGCTGTCACTCTTAAAATGAAAAACGAGATCTTCTGAAAATCACAATAAATCCAAAACTTGTTGAAATCGAACCAAGTAGGATTCATTAGCCTTAGTAAATTTCGAGCTTCAATCTGGTATCAACTGTTTGGGGTTCGACACATTTCTCCATCGCTGCCTTTTTGTTCGGTGACCTAGGGTTTTCGAAATTCTGGATTTATGTTGCGATGGTGATCAGCTGGAGTTTGTTATTAAGTTTGTGGTTGAACTTGGCTTCGTCTATCGAAAATCCGAGTAATTTTGTGATATAAAAGTTTGGTACTTTTACTGTTCTTGCGCGTTGGATGCTAGGACCCGCGATTATGAAGATCAGTTCGAATTGAGTGAAAATGGGATAGAGGGATAGAGTTTTTGATGAGGATTGTTACCATATTTTTTAGTTTGATTTTTAACTAGAAGGAGGAGGGTGGTTGACGATAAAACTTGGTTTCGCTGCAGTGAAGTTCGAACTTGTAACGCGATTTGAAGGAAGCCTTTGAGGTCGAACGTGGTGATGCTTAGTTGGAAAGGAGTAGCAGAGAATGTCAAGAGGAGTTGGATGGAGTTTTAGTTTGGAGATTCATGAAGTTATGTGGTATGGAGAGATCGTTACGGTGATGTCAAGTTCGGTCATGGTGTTGAAGGAGCGGCGTATACCTGGAGTGGGAGAAGGAGTTGATGGGTAATGGGTTTAATTCGTTTGGGCCGGCTTCTATGGGTAAAGCCCATCATTAATTTCATTAAGCTTAAATTCAAAAGATAATAGTGTATTAAGTTTAAAATATCCAATCTTATGCGTATGTTATCGAAATTTAGCGAAACAAGATCCGTTGGGATCGTATGGACGGTGGCTACACAATGGAACAGACTGGGAGTGAATTGGAGCTCGTTATAATTTATAGCGAAATAAATTGTCCGATCTGAACTGACAATCGATTATCGTTATTCAACGATAATCGACAAATGTGAGTAAAACACACCAACTCTATCAGTTCATATTTTTATAACGTATATTTAGAATTGAAAATTGATGATTGATTCTGTATGTTGACTGTTTGGTTGAACTGCTAAGTGATTGGTTGAAAGTATGGATAACGATATATATATATCGTTAGTCAAATATTGATTCTGTTTATCAGAATATTTCATATTGAAATGAAGTTGATGTTAATTATATTGTTTAACA
The DNA here is from genome assembly GCA_030737875.1 of Allium sativum. Lineage (NCBI taxonomy): Eukaryota > Viridiplantae > Streptophyta > Magnoliopsida > Asparagales > Amaryllidaceae > Allium > Allium sativum. The sequence goes on along the minus strand of CM060916.1, from coordinate 1,031,907,991 downwards.
TCTGTGGATGCAGGGAAACAGGTCGGAGGAATCCAACAGGATTCCTCAACATTTATTTTACTGTTTTTCATATATGGTGATATATGATGTGATACAGAATCTGTTGTTGATTATTTGTGTTTGAATGATATCGATCATTGTTGTGTGGTATTTTAAATACCGTAAGAAATACTGGGATGTAGAAAAGGGGATTTTCAAAGTGTGTTTTGAAAATGAATTATTTATATAAAATCAATGGATTTTATATATAAAAGGAAAAGAATTTTATAAAAGAAAGAATTTTAGAAAAGGATGATATTTGTGAAACAAATAGAAAAGGAAAATATTTTTGAAACAAATAGAAAATGAAAATATTTGTGAAACAAAAAGAAAAGGAAATATTTGTGAAACAAATAGAAAAGGAAATATTTGTTAAACAAATAGAATAGAAAAGGAAATATTTGTTAAACAAATAGAATAGAAAAGGAAAATATTTATTTGTTAAATAAATAGAAAAGATATAAGTAATATTTGTTTGGGAAATAAATAGAAAGATAAAAGGAATATATATTGGGAAATAAATAGAAAGATATAAGAAATATTTATTTAGAAAATAAATAAGGTATCATAAAAGGAAATATTTGGAAAGTAAGTAGGATTATAATTGAATTAGAGTTATTCGAATAAAGTTAATCGAATTAGAGTTAATTAGATAGAGTTAATCGATTAGAGTTAATCGAATTAGAGTTAATCGATTAGAGTTAATCGGAAAGAGTTAATCAAATAGCGTAATTGATTAGAGTAAGCCAATTAGAGTTAATCGAGTTAGAGTAAATTGAATGGAGTTAATCGAAATAGAGTTAATCGATTAGAGTTAATCGAATTAGAGTTAATCGATTAGAGTTAATCGAGTTAGAGTTAATTGAATAGAGTTAATCGAACTAGAGTGAGTCGAATATTAGTTATTCGAATAGAGTTTATTGAATTAGAGTTAGTCAAATTAGAGTTAGTCAGATTAGAGTTATTCGAATATAGTTTATTTGAAAGGAGATTTCGAATGTAGTTTATTCGAAAGAAGATTATAGAATATAGTTTATTCGAATGAAGATTATCGAATCGAGTTTATTCGAAAAGGAGTTAATCGAATATTGTTTATTCGAAAAGGAGTTAATCGAATATAGTTTATTCGAAAGGAGTTAATCGAATATAGTTTATTCGAAAGGAGTTAATCGAATATAGTTTATTTGAAAGGAGTTAATCGAATATAGTTTATTCGAAAGGGGTTAATCGAATATAGTTCATTCGAAAAGGGGTTATCAAATATAGTTCATTCGAAAAGGAGTTATCGAATAGGGATTTTTCAAAAGGGAGTTATATGTTGAAATTCGATTATATCGAATTCGGGAAAGTACACTTTCTTGTTTTTATTAAGAATAAATGATTTATTTATAAATTGCCTATTTAGTTATTTAGTTAAATTAAGGAATAAAAGTTATATTTTGAAGTTAGATATTTCAGAAGTAGGGATCATAACGTTATAGTTATAATCAGTGTTTTCAATACATAAGTGGACTCGTAAGTAGAATCCGAGAATTTCGTAAGGAAGTTGTTAAAGATTTAAAAGGTGAACTTGTCTATTTCAAGGTTAATAATGTTGTTTAGTTAAGGTCTGAGTGGTAGTTATTCCCCAACTTGATTGACTTCGTTTTTAACTAAGGAATGGTCAAGGTTTGATAGTGAAGGTTGGTTAAGTGAATTTAGTTAATGAGTATAATGTTTTGAGTTATCATAGAAATGTTTTATTTAAACATCTGTTTAAATCCAAATGAAGGAGTTTTGGAAATGTTTTCCAAATAAGAATCAGAAATGTTTTCTAATATAGAAAATAAGAAATGGAAATGTTTTCCATTGTTAATAACTTATATTTTCTAAATTTAGAAAATATGAAATGTTGAATATATGGAAACAGGAATAGGGAAATGGATAATTGAATGAAAAATTAAATTAAAGTGGATCAGTGTTGATTGATGATTTTCTTGGTAAGATTTCCATTTGGAAATACGACCGTTGTTTGTGCCCATGTTTTCCTTTGATAGTTAAATCACCGACTATCGAAGATTTTAATCATTTCCGTTGTCAATACGGGGAGACCGGGATCAGATTCATTATCTGAAAACCACTCCGTAAGGGCATTAACATTGCGAATCAAATATAATGAGGAAAATTTAAGACGGAGTTATGCAAGGGTTGTTCTAGCGATCCTAGGTAGAAATTGCCTAAGATGGATTCATAGAATAGTACCTTCGGTTTGTCCAGTCCCAGGACGACCCGTTTGGAAGAATGTCTGGCAGAGTATATTTAATAGATCATGTAAGTTGATCTCTTCAAACGTATTTACGTTTGGTGGTGGAAGAATTCGTTTCTCTTAGCTGTATACCCGTGGTATTTTTGGGGAAATCAATTTGTGATTTGGCAGGTATGACGATGTGACATTCAAAGTAAATAAAGGTGTGAAGTACACGTTATGGCCTCTAGCCTCACAACCGGGAAATAACAAAAACCGGGTAGGCCGCATGGCTATGTGAGTTGCTTCCATTAGGGCGTATTATCACCTATATAGAGATATTCATTTCACTCTTTAATCTATTCGATGCTGTCCCATTCAGGAAACGGTTGTTGATCCCAACCATTGGTGATATACATTCGATACACTCAAGCAAAATGAGTGGTCGGTCATGTGTGGTCGGGTTGCAAGATGTTCTTGTTGAACCTAGTTTATTCCTCTCTAGAGGTACACTATCAGAAGGTGGTTCCATACCTTGTCATAGTTGGAAATCCATTATCCAATAAGTGCTTGCGATTTTGATTGTATACTTTGTAACACCCCGTATTTTCTATGAACATTAAAGTAACAAATTAAAGTATACTTAATTTTTAAGGGAAGAATTAAGGGAAATGGGTTACGCCATTGCGTTCATCTCGGAATTCTTCTTGAGATAGAGTTCGAGTTTGTGCATGTCGGACTTCGTAAGAAGAAGTTACGACCTTCAGAAGTTTCAAGGGTTTAAATTAAAAAACCAGCCCGAATTCAAATTTAAAGTTTCGAAATTCAAATCACACACCCGGGCTGGGCGGGAAATTTCCCGCCCGGGACCCAGGTCGACCAGGGGGTCGACCTGTGTAGAACAGGTCGACCTGGGGGTCGACCTCCCCCCTTTTCAAGATCCATGGACATATTAGTTTTTCTGCATTTAGATGCCCGTTTTGACTAGATTCGTTGCTCCTAAGCTATTTAAACACCCCAAACCTCACTTTCTCTCCACACAACTTCATTTTGCCTATACTCTACCCTAATTAATATCAAAATAAATCTAAGACGGGGTTATGTTGCTCAAGTCCTTCGTAGAAATCAAGTTTAGAATTCAAGTATAGATTCAAAGGCTAATTCAACGACTTCAACAACTATTTCTAAGAATCAAATCAAATCTAAATTAGTCTACTTCAAGGGAAAGCTATTCAGTTTCAGAATACAGATCCCAAAATTCAAGACCGTTCTATAATTTGTAAGTTCATGTTACTTTCAGAAATAAAAGTTAATTGTGATTCTGACATTGTAATAAATCTGGATCTGAGATTATGCCTGTCTTTCTATATCCTTTGGATCTGTCTCATTGATAATATTATATCCATTCTTTGTCTCTTCTTTCCTTCTTCTCTTTTTGTTTTATAGCCAGGCTACTGCGAGCCTGAGCCAGATCTCATAAGAGAAGAATGTACGTTAGAAAGAAAATTGGGTATAATATATGATTTGGACATGACTAGCGCTAAAATTGGGAAAAGCATTAAATTGTGTATAATTGGGCATAATTGAGTTGTAACTGATTTGAGGACATAACACATGTTGTATTCAAAACATAAAGTATTGGACATTTGACTTGAGATTTGAGGCATAAAGTATTGGACATATGACTTGAGATTTGAGGCATAAAGTATTGGACATATGACTTGAGATTTGAGGCATAAAGTATATTGGACATATAACTTGGGATTTGGGGCATAAATTGAACTGTAAATATAACGCACAATACATGATGTGGTTTAAGATCTAAAAATTATGGCATATATATATATATGATAGTTTATGATTTGGAAGAAGAAGATTAGGGTGTACAGTGATGTATGGCTTAGGCATGAAAACGAGATTTGCCTTTGTTTTGTAATTCAGATACTTTTTTAGATTTGAAAACCTAAATCTAATTGTGACATGTAATAAAATGGATATGAGAATATGCCTGATGTAAGCTATCCTTTCACTGAAATCTATGCTTGAGTATATATATCTTTGGGAATCATTTTGACTATGAAACTGGTCCAATTATATCTACCCTTTTTGTACATCGGAATTGTAATTCTTTTTAAGTTCATGATATAATTCTTATCATATCTATATGCCTACGATGTATTCCTTGAAAAACTTATCTTTTTGGTACATCAAGTTTATTGGACCAGTAGTTCTTATCATCATATTACTATGCCTATCCTTACGATGTTCCATCTTACTTCTCCCCTTATAATATGAATCTTGAGTTGAATCTCGAAATACGTACGTTATGAATGCAGGGGAAATTGGTTATAACATGAAATTGACATTATTTGGCATAATTTGGAACATGTAATACGACATAACTGTTAAGATGCTATTTGGGGTAATTTGACATGAATTATGGAATATGTAATTTGACATATTGAACCTAGAATTGGCATGAACGACAAAGTAGGAAGTTGGCATATAAAACAAGTTTTGGGCAAAATTGTTATTGTTGCGAATTTAGGGTAACATGAGCATTAAATCTAGATTGGGTGTAAAATGTAACATGACTAGTTTTGGTGGATTTGGTAATTAGCATGTAAAATCTAGATTTGGGTACATAGGGTAAATGTGTAGATTAAAGATGAACATGCCTAACCCGAGGTTAGATTGAGTTATGGTGTAAAACTGCCCGGAACTGCTCGGCACATCCAGTAACCACAACAACACCTATCTAATGTGAGAGGTTAGTGCATCATGCCCATGAAAATCGGAGGTTAGATTGAGTTGTGGTGTAAAACTGCCCGGAACCGCCCGGCACATCCAGTAACCGCAACAACACATATCTAGTGTGTGAGGTTGGTGCATTAATAAATCAATTAATACTAATACAACAAGATGAACACGTGAGGTTAAGTAACAAGAAACACTTGACTAATATAACTTAATGAACGAACGGGGTTAAGTAAATAAGGAATACTTAACCAACATGACACGATGAACGGGTGGGTTAAGTTAACGTGAATGGACGGCACTTAACCAATATGGCATAATGTGTGGGAGGGTTAAGTATATATCGGATTAGTGGGTAATATTAGTAAATATAGGCCCACAAATTTAACCGTTAAATAAACATGCTTGAATCGATGGAAGGGTTAAGTACATATCGGGTTGGTGGGTAATATTAGTAAATATAGGCCCACAAACTTAACCGTTAAATAAACATGCTTGAATCGATGGAAGGGTTAAGTACATATTGGGTTGGTGAGTAATATTAGTAAATATAGGCCCACAAACTTAACCGTTAAGAAAACATGCTAGAATCGGTGGGAGGGTTAAGTACATCTCATGCAGGTGGGTTATATTGGTATATATAGGCCCACAAACTTAACCAGCAAGAAACCCTAGCAACGGGGACCCATTTCAGCAGTAACCCACATATATGTATCATGGTACCCTGAAACTAAGCAGGGTGGGGCAGGATTGCTGGGCTGATTATAAGCGGTCAAAAAAGCGATAGGGGGTACGTCAGTGTAGGTTCTGGCAGTTTACGGGTGTGCACGTACTCCAAAGTGGGAAAAATCAGGCATTGGGTGCAAGTAATTAGACACTGTGCATCTGGAATCTTGTCGGGTTGTTATCATAAGGATTGATACACCTTATGGTGGGACTAGCACAGGGTATCTACAAGTAGGAGAGGGTCGATTGACACAGACACAAGGAAAAATTAATACGAGTAATGAGCCGATCGATAGGTTAGTAAGGGTACATCTAACATGTTCATGGAAATTAGGCAGATTGAGGTGGAATCCTCACGATAGATGTACACCTCAAGGCTACCACAACTTACGGGGATTGGGATCACATTATCATTTTATACAGATTACTAGTTGGGACACTAGTTGGGTAGTGCAGAGATATATATATAGAAATCAGAATAACAAAGTAGTAGTGATAGCAGAGAAAGAGTAGAAGCGCATTCAGTTTATCTTGCCTTATCATACCTTATGTCTATCCTATGTTATCTTGTTATCCCTGTTATCACGGTGTTGTCTTATATTCATTTTATTCATGTCATGATGCTTTTGTTTGTTTATATGCTGAAAGTCACTGAACTTACCAGACTTATGTATGACCTAGTTTTGTTTCGCCTCTTTTCTTCTATTCCCCCCCCCAGGTTCACAGGGAGGAAATGTTACCACTTAGCTCAGTTTTCTTTCCAAGCTCGAAGATAGTCGATGTATTGCTTTGGACTCTCTCTTCCACTACTATGGCTGGTTCATGCTTTATTGGGGAAAATCATTGTTGTTTTTATGCTTCTTTTATATTTCGAAGTTTTTAGATCAAGACAGAAGTTCTATGTATTACTTTTAATTATTTTTGAGACAAATGTTGTAAAAGCTTGACTGAACCACATTGTTAATAAAATGACTATTTTTTCCGCTGTTTTATTTGTCTGTCTTGTAATTTATCTGCATCTTTTACCTAAAGCGCTCCACCGAAGTTAAGGCATTCCCTTTTTGAGTGACCTTAACGGACGTGGGGCGTTTCACTTGGTATCAGAGCTGAAGGTTACCGAATTAGATAAAAGATTTGAGAAATTATTTTCAAAACGGTTTTAAAAGAAGCATTTTCAAAATAATAATTTTGTTTTAAAGGCATATTCCCCAAAGCCTTATGCATTATCTTTTGATCCTCGATTTGAATCCTTGTTTTCTTTCTTTACCGAGTCTCCAGGGCTCCTGGCTTTCTGGGAGGCAATCTCATCGTGGCATGGTTCCATAGGATTGATGAGACTACGATACCTGTCAAAGGGTGAAGAAGTGCACGACTTCCATCTATAGCCGCATTAGTTTCACCAGCGGCTAATTTTCTTTCAAGCTTTGTAGGATTTTCCCTGCGATGTAGGCAGCTTTCAAGAGACCTGTCAACAAGTTACACGAGGATGGCAAAGATGAGACTGAGGGAGTTTTGCTAAGGAGCACAACCCAAGGATGAAGAACTCATGGATATGGACTTGGTTCACAAAGGAGGGGAGGAAAGAATAGTAAAACCTAAAACAAAAGGAAGCATCTTTATTATGGTATAACTGGTCGTATAATTAAGGGCAAGGAAAGATGACAGGATTTTTAGGAGGGCAAATGCATGCTCTCACTGCCAGCATACCTGAGAGAGAGAGAGGTAGTAAGGTTTTTGTTGAAAAAGTTTATTTTTTCTTGATCATCCTATTAGTACTCTTTTTGATTTTAGCGCTTCACAATCATTTATATCTGCTTCCATAGTTGAGTCTCTGCACCTTAGTACTTGTAGAGTAGAAGATCACATTATTGTATCAAATCCAATTTGTGGTTCGCCTCATTTATCTTTGGTTTGTAAGGATTTGAGATGCTTATGTTTTCGGGTTTCATAGGCTATGGGTTGATTCTAGGCATGGATTGGTTAGCTAGTAATTGTGAAAAAGGGTAGTTAGACTTTCGACTTGCCTCGGGAATACCCTCGAAATTTCGTGTGATTCTAAGGGATCAGTTTGCCGTAGCTACCTAGAATCACTTTATGTATTTATCGATGGTTTTCGATCCATTGGAGTAGTCCATGAGTACGCAGATGTTTTTGATTAAGGTTAGGTGTTTGTCCCCTAAAACGTGAGGTAAACTTCCACATATATCTAGTTGACAATGCAAAGCCCGCTATGTGATCAACGATAGTTTAGGAACAAGATTGGCGAGGATAACCGGAGATGGTTAAGTGCTCAATTGTTTGGTTGTTTTGCTAGTGTCATCTCACATAAATCATCCAAATTCGGCGGAGGTATACCTTGGGTGCTTGTCTGATATTGGTTTAGGCCTTTGGGGCTTGTACTTGAGGGATGTCAAGTTCGACTAGGATGGTTTGCGTGAGAGATATCGACCCTAAGATTTGTGACATGATGGATAAGCTAAGTAGAAGAGAGACCTCTAATCATCTTAGTATATACACTTGGTATCATGGTTAATATCTGTTTATCTTGGAAAGATAGTTCGACTACATTGGATACCCTCTAGCATAGTAAGTGATAGAGGTCCTATCTTTTACTAGTGGGTTTTGGAAATGGAGGTCAAGAAGCTTCGCAATCGTGAAGTTAAACTTGTTAAGGTACAGTGGAGTGAAGCTCAAGAAGATCCGACTTTGAAGACTGAAGACTAGATACGCGCACCATACCCTTTTTGAGGGTATATCCTTGATTCCTCTTTTCTGTAAAATTTATTTGCATGCTAGTTTTTATCTTTTAAGTATATCCTCTCGGTCCTATCCTCGATCCTTAGGTAGAAGCCAATGGATGTAAACATGTGTTTGAGACATGCTATGTTTGGTGGATGCAAGTGGTTGCATGTGTTTGCTAGTGGTTGCTCGTGGATGCATATACACACATTAGGCACTAGATCGGCTCAGTCACTTTCATATTGCATATTCATGAGTGAACTTTTATATATATGGATTGAAACTTGATGTGTTATCATATGGATGTTGCATTTGTATGAATGACTGTGCACTCATGTAGAAGTTATAAAGTACGATTAGGAATAATTGCATGCATGATGGACTCATGGCACTAACATAATCCACATTAAAGAGGTCAACTGAATCAGTCGACTGCCTGATTTTGCATAAGATAAAGACATGTACACGCGCTATGCATATGATCACGAAAGCATTAGAAATCTTTTTAAGGACAATGGATGCCTTTGATTGAATGGTTGAGTAAATGGATGTTGGATTTTAGGTTATGCATTCTTCATAACTTGAAGATTTCGGGGACGAAATCCTTTAAGGAGGGGAGAATGTAACACCCCGTATTTTCTGTGAACATTAAAGTAACAAATTAAAGTATACTTAATTTTTAAGAGAAGAATTAAGGGAAACGAGTTATGCTATTGCATTTGTCTTGGAATTCTGCTTGAGATAGAGTCTGAGTTTTCGTAAATCGGACTCCGTATGAAGAAGTTATGACCTTCAGAAGTTTCAGGGGTTTAAATAAAAAAACCGGCCCGAATTCAAATTTAAAGTTTCGAAATTCAAATCACACACCCGAGCTGGGCAGGAAATTTGCCTCCCAGGACCCAGGTCGACCAGGGGGTCGACCTGGGTAGAACAGGCCGACCATGGGGTCGACCTCCCCCCCTTTCCCTTTTCCAGATCCGTGGACAGATTCATTTTTCTGCATTTAGATGCCCGTTCTAACCAGATTCGTTGCTCCAAAGCTATTTAAACACCCCCAAACCGCACTTTCTCTCCACACAACTTCATTTTGCCTATACTCTACCCTAATTAATATCAAAATAAATCTAAGACGGGGTTATGCTGCTCAAGTCCTTCGTAGGAATCAAGTTTAGAATTCAAGTAGAGATTCAAAGGCTAATTCAACGACTTCAACAACTATTTCTAAGATTCAAATCAAATCTAAATTAGTCTACTTCAAGGGAAAGCTATTCAGTTTCAAAATACAGATCCCAGAATTCAAGACTGTTCTGTAATTTGTAAGTTCACGTTACTTTCAGAAATAAAAGTTAATCGTGATTCTAACATTGTAATAAATTTGGATCTGAGATTATGCATGTCTTTCTATATCCTTTGGATCTATCTCATTGACAATATTATGTCTATTCTTTGTCTCTTCTTTCCTTCTTCCCTTTTTGTTTTATAGCCAGGCTACTACGAGCCTGAGCTAGATCTCATAAGAGATGAACGTACGTTGGAAATAAAATTGGGTATAATATATGATTTGGACATGACTAGCGCTAAAATTGGGAAAAGAATTAAATTGTGTATAATTGGGCATAATTGAGTTGTAACTGATTTGTGGACATAACACATGTTGCATTCAAAACATAAAGTATTGGAAATATGACTTGAGATTTGAGGCATAAATATTGGACATATGACTTGAGATTTGAGGCATAAAGTATTGGACATATGACTTGAGATTTGAGGCATAAAGTATATTGGACATATAACTTGGGATTTGGGGCGTAAATTGAACTGTCAATATAAGGCATAATACATGTTGTGGTTTAAGATCTAAAAATTGGGGCATATATATATATACATATATATATATATATGATAGTTTACGATTTGGAAGAAGAAGATTAGGGTGTATAGTGATGTATGGCATAGGCATGAAAACGAGATTTGCCTTTGTTTTGTAAGTCAGATACTTTTTTAGATTTGAACACCTAAATCTAATTGTGGCGTGTAATAAATTGGATATGAGAATATGCCTGATGTAAGCTATCCTTTCATTGAAATCTGCGCTTGAGTATATATATATCTTTGGGAATCATTTTGACTATGAAACCGGTCCAATCATATCTATCCTTGTTGTATATCGGAATTGTAATCTTTTTAAGTTCATGATATAATTCTTATCATATCTATATGCCTGTGATGTATTCCTTGCAAAACTGGTCTTTTTAGTACATCAAGTTTATTGGACCAGTAGTTCTTATCATCATATGACTATGCCTATCCTTACGATGTTCCATCTTGCTTCTCCCCTTATATTATGAATCTTGAGTTGAATCTCGAAATACGTACGTTATGAATGCAGGGGAAATTGTGTATAACATGAAATTTACATTATTTGGCATAATCTGGTACATGTAATATGGCATAACTGTTAAGATGCAATTTGGGGGGTAATTTGACATGAATTATGGAATATGTAATTTGACATATTGAACCTAGAATTGGCATGAATGAAAAAGTAGGAAGTTGGCATATAAATCAAGTTTTGGGAAAAATTGTTATTGTTGCGAATTTGGGGTAACTTGAGCATTAAATCTAGATTGGGTGTAAAATGTAACATGACTAGTTTTGGTGGATTTGGTAATTAGCATGTAAAATCTAGATTTGGGTATATAGGATAAATGTGTAGGTAGATTAAAGACGAACAAGCCTAACCCGAGGTTAGATTGAGTTGTGGTGTAAAAATGCCTGGAACCACCCAGCACATCCAGAAACCACAACAACACCTATCTAATGTGAGAGGTTAGTATATCATGCCCAAGAAAAACCGGAGGTTAGATTGAGTTGTGGTGTAAAACTTCCCGGAACCCCCCGGCACAACCAGTAACCGCAACAACACATATCTAATGTGAGAGGTTGGTGCATTAATAAAACAATCAATGCTAATACAACAAGATGAACACGTGGGGTTAAGTAACAAGAAACACTTGACCAATATAACTTGATGAACGAATGGGGTTAAGTTAATAAGGAACACTTAACCAACATGACACGATGAATGGGTGGGTTAAGTTAACATGAATGGACGAAACTTAACCAATATGGCATAATGTGAAGGAGGGTTAAGTACATATCGGGTTGGTGGGTAATATTAGTAAATATAGGCCCACAAACTTAACCGTTAAATAAACATGCTTGAATCGATGGAAGGGTTAAGTACATATCGGGTTGGTGGGTAATATTAGTAAATATAGGCCCACAAACTTAATCATTAAATAAACATGCTTGAATCGATGGAAGGGTTAAGTACATATTGGGTTGGTGGGTAATATTAGTAAGTATAGGCCCACAAACTTAACCGTTAAAAAAACATGCTAGAATCGGTGGGAGGGTTAAGTACATCTCGTGTAGGTGGGTAATATTTGTATATATAGGCCTACAAACTTAACCAGCAGGAAACCCTAGCAACGGGGACCCATTTCAATAGTAACCCACATAGATGTATCATGGTACCCTGAAACTAGGCAGGGTGGGGCACGATTACTGGGCTGATTATAAGCGGTCAAAACAGTGACGGGGGTACGTCAGTGTAGGTTCTGACGGTTTACGGGCATGCACGTACTCCGGAGTGGGAAAAAGCAAGCACTAGGTACTAGTAGTTATACACTGTGCATCTTGAATCGTGTCGGGTTGTTATCATAAGGATTGATACACCTTATGATGGGATCAGCACAGGGTATCTACATGCAAGAGAGGGCCGATTGACACAGACACAAGGAAAAATTAATACGAGTAAAGAGCCGATCAATAGGGTAGTAAGGGTACATCTAACATGTTCATGGAAATTAGGAAGATTGAGGTGGAATCCTCACGATAGACCTGAAGGCTACCACAACTTACGGGGATTAGGATCACGTTATCATTTTATACTGATTACTAGTTGGGACACTAGTTAGGTGGTGCATATATATATATATATATATATATATAGAGAGAGAGAAATTAGAATAACAATGTAGTAGCGATAGCAGAGAAAGAGTAGAAGCGCATTCAGTTTATCTTGCCTTATCATACCTTATGCTTATCCAATGTTATCTTGTTATCCCTGTTATCACGGTGTTGTCTTATATTCAGTTTATTCATGTCATGATGTTTTTGCCTGTTTATATGCTGAAAGTCACTGAACTTACCAGGCTTATGTCTAACCTAGTTTTGTTTCGCCTCTTTTCTTCCGTTCCCCCCCCCCCCAAGTTCACAGGGAGGAAATGTTACCACTTAGCTCAATTTTCTTTCCAAGCTCGAAGATAGTCGATGTATTGCTTTGGACTCTCTCTTCCACTGCTATGGCTGGTTCATGCTTTATTGGGGAATATCATTGTTGTTTTTATGCTTCTTTTATATTTCGAAGTTTTTAGATCAAGACAGAAGTTCTATGTATTACTTTTAAGTATGATTGAGAAAACTGTTGTAAAAGCTTGACTGAACCACATTGTTAATAAAATGACTTTATTTTCCGCTGTTTTATTTGTCTGTCTTGTAATTTATCTGCATCTTTTACCTAAATCGCTCCACCGAAGTTAAGGCATTCCTTTTGTGAGTGAACTTAACGGAGGTGGGGTGTTTCATACTATGTATGTAGAACGTGAGATGAAAGCGTTTCTGCTAGATGATTATTATATTGTGGTTGATAAACATTATTATAATATCAAAAGAATTTTGATAAAAAGATTATTTTGGATTCTCATAAGGGAAAAACCCATTCTTTTATACGGCGTGGTCTTATGGGATATCGTTCTATTGCTCAAACTATTTTAAATTGTTTTACTAACACCAGTCCTATGACTGACCCAGAGTTTATTTTGTTTTGTTTTCCCTAAACTCTTGGGTGTCCAATTATGTACAGGCAGTCAAGTATTCAGGATTTTACAGATATACTTGGAGAGCTTAGAGTAGGGGGCTTTAGGATTATATAGCTATAGTTATTTCCGCTGTGTTGTAAGTATTGTACTCTGATAATGTTACTGTATACATAAACTAGTTTTATTTCAAAGTTATGTATCTATTATTTATTTTTTGTTCTTCTGTGAGATTCGTGTTACTCTGATATTGTATGTTCTTCTTCTATTCTAAGTTTCTATCTTGTCTATTCTCACCCTCTGTTTTCTTTCTATTAGTTTTCTAGTTTCCAATGTAATTTAGGTTGGACTTGCGTTATTTGGTCAGCTCAAATTGTACCGGAAATTCGGGACACTACAGAACCGGTCCACACTCAAAGCTAGCGACGTTTCGTCACTTCATCCAAGTGATCGCCAGTCGATGCCAAATTACTCCCATTCACGGAAATAGGCGTTACTTCCAAACCATAAGTCTGATTGAGCCAAATGAAATCTCTACCTAAAGCTAATTCAGAGGGCTATGAGTTTTACAATGCAAAGCACCACGATTGCTATTTTCGGGCCCAAAAGAGGTCGTTTGGTAGGAGTTTCGGGCCATTCTTTGTTTGTGAGGCAACTTCAACCAAATTGCTTCTTATTTTCTGACGATGTTCTCAATACTTGAACGTATTGTTAACCAAAGATTACACGTGTGACGGCTTTGACTATAAAGTAGGTCAACAATGTTCTTATTGAACCCTAGTGTATTGTCTCTTGAGGTACACTAATCGGGAGATGGTCCCATACCTCGTCATATTGGAAATACAAACTCCAATATGAGACATACGTTGTTAGTTGTATACCAACTTTGTTGGAAAGTGAGATGCAAGCTTTCTGGCTATATTCCTATTTATTTATGGATTGATAGACATTATTATAATATTACCAGATTGATATATCGGTAATATTTTGGGTTATCGTAAGGTCAAAACTGTCCATATTGATGTATGGACTAGTCTTACGATTCTCCTTTACTTTCAAAGGATTTTCTAAAGTTAAGTAGGTTGCATGCAATATGGATTCATTACTGAAAGTATTCTAGACTGATCTGGGTTTATTTTTCTTTTCTTCAAATATACTCGGGTCCGACCGAGTATATTATCAGGTTAGGTTTTGCTTGGAGCTTCATAACGGAAATTGGAGCCAAGGCGTATATCCGTATTTTCCAACAATAGAATATTCTGTTGGGTGTGTTGTATTGAAATGTATCTGTACTCTGATGTTGTAATCATATATGTAGTTTCCTTTTATAAAGCAATTTAATATATTATATTTTGTCCATTCCGTTGTGAAACTCTGATCTTCTAATTATTCTATTCTAATATTTCTTTCTTTCTCTTCTCACCCTCTAATTTATTTGTATTAACAATTTGTACTTTAGATACTTGGGTTTTGGCAAGTAATACATGAATATGATTATTGTTGAAAATTCGAGGGTCAAACTTTTCGGGTCATTGCAGTTGGTATCAGAGCATAAGGTAATTCAATAGAGATGAGGATAGTAATACCCTAAATTGAGTTTGAGTGTGTGTATATGAGAGCGCGTACTAGTAATTGAATATAAAATTATTTTTATATTATGGTTTCCTAGTTAAATGATTTCCCGAATTTGATTTCTCAAATTATTATATTATTGGTAATTAACCGTATATAACAATGTTGATTTGATTTGAATTCAAACTGGATTAGAAAGTAAAGTATGAATTTTAATATTTAACTTAACGTATGTTGAGTTAAAACGAATCTTATAGGTTAGAAATTGAACTTGAATTATGAAAAAAAAAATAACTTAAGTCGATAAGAATTTGATTAGAGTTTGGAAAATAGAAATAAATGAATCTAGATGGAATGTCTGAAAATCATTTGTATTAAATGGAGGACTTGAAATTAGTAAATGAATTCAATGAATCTGAATGGAATAAAAAGGGATGGGTTATTAAGGGAACTGGTTATAAATAAATATCATGTGAATTGAATAACATATTAGGTGAAATAGAATAGATAATCTGAATGTTTGAGTCTGACTTGCATGATTAAAGAATTAATGAAAGTTCATATAAGTTAATAAGTGCAAGATCTAATTCATCTTTGAACCTATTTGACTGAGTTCTGAGGCTAATTGGATCCAGTTTAGTTATAGCTGCATATTAATTAAGCAAGCTCATTGCTTATCGCTTAATAACGCTCGTAAAAGGTACGCCTACGCAAAATACAAACTTTAGGTTTTTAATTGGATTTTCCGACCGCGTAGGTCGATGTATATATTTTTGTTGTTCCTGCAATATTATAGAAATCCCTCCATACAAAGGAGACTCTGCCAAAAAAATTCCAAAATTTAAGGTGTTAGAAGATTTTTGAATTTTGTTGTTAATAATAATGAATTGGTTTTGTATTAAAAGTAATTGGATTAGTTTAGAAAGTGAAACCAAGGATTTTAACTGAGTATATTTTTGAAAGATAATGAGTTTATAGCATTTTTCCTACTAAGTAATTTCAGGGGCGAAATTCTTTTAAGGAGGAGAAATGTGATGACATGGAGTTTTTTGCCGTAAAATTGATCATTTAAAATTCATTCTAATTGTTGATTTGGAATTTAGCAAACTTGAACTCAATGGTTTTGAATATTTTATTGATATAAATAATATAATAATAATAATTTAATTCTGAAATAGTCGAAAAATGTTGAATTTGCAATATTGTATGAATTAGCAATATAAAAGAATTTAATTCAGTTTTGTTTTGAATTATATTAACGAATTCATTTACTAAATGATGTTTGAACGTATAATTTATAATTTAATTATAAATGAGCCCGCAGCGTCGCGGTAGTTCGTAGTTTTACGTTTTGAACTTTAAATGGATGTACATGATCCAATATAAGTCGGAATACTTTGAAACAAGAATTGTTTAAATCTATTGGATAATAATTTTCTAATGAAAGAGAAAAATTGATTTTTCATCTTACAGATTTTTAGTTATGTCCAAATCAAATTTTTAAAAGGTCACTATTGAATGGTTTATAAACCATAACGATTTATATAATAAAATAAAATAGGGTTTTATTATAAATTTAATATCGTTAGGACTTGAAATTGAAATGCTTGAAATATGAACTGGTTCATTTTAAAGCTATATGAAATATTATTTGAATTTGTCATCTAATAATAATTTGTTATTATTATATCGAGATATTTTGAAATCGATTTATGTAGAATTAAATCTAACCTTTAAAAAGAGCTCATATTCAAACAACCTCGTATTTTAGCGAAACAAAATTTATTAAATCCGTAATGGCTAATTATTGCTAGATTTCAAGTTTCGTGCCAATGATGGTTATTTTGTGAGCATGCGCAATTTAAAATATAAAAAAGTCAATAATTTGGACTCAAACTAGTGCCATTTTATCAAACAGACTTGGATTTCGACGAAAAAAGTTTCAATGGTTCCGTAATGTTGAACAATATCATGATATCCATTTTCACCAGGAAGGGAGTTCGTATGTGACCATACGAACAAAGAAACAACGAACGGAAATGGTGAAAGGCATCGAGTTATATAGCAATTGAATATAAAATTAATTAACCTAAAATATCTTCTCTATATAAACCCCTAATAACTCATAACCCTAATTCCCAAATCAAAAGTTAGCCAATTTTGCAAATAAGTCCACTTTGGGTTTTAATTTATATTTCCACAACCATAAAGAATTGGTGAAGGTGATCAACTAGGAAGTTGTAGGATATATCAAGGCCGACCTACAGCTAAAATTTCGTGGATACACCCATGGCTGCAGGGATCCTCAAAACAATGGTATTAAGTCATTTTCATATTTCATGAAATTCGAGGAAGTGGAGGTGGTTTTGGGTGATGTACCTTAGAGGCGAATTGTAGAGGGGAGTAAGGTCTACAAGTTTGATGTTGGGGAGGTGGCCTATAGTTGCATGTGGGGACGGTAATGTTGAGTTGATCGGAGGTGTTGTTTTTGAATGAATTTAAGGATCAATACGCAGCAGATAATTATAATTTTATTAACCATGGTTTATTATTTGAATTCAAAATTGAATCAAAACATGTACCTTTCTGCTTGTTGTCCAAATTGTGAATCTGAATGACTATTGATCTAGGTTGAATCGAATACAATAACTTGAAGGAGGCGTCTCTATCGGTGTCCATGAACGGACATCTCGAGATCGTCAAACGGAATAGAGAGAGATTGAGCTTGGTACTAGCCGAGATTGGGAATTTAGGGTTTTCCTAAATCTTGTTTTGTTTTGATGAAATGAAAGAAAGCATCGGCCTTTGTTTTATAATATTACAACGCAAATTTTTTGGATGACCTATTAACCCATTCACCACTTCAAAATATAACAAACCGTCGACTTTTGATTTCCTTTTATTAATAATGGTTCTCACCCTATTCAATGTTCTTATGTGTGACCCTATAGGTTATCATAACGTTAGTAATAATTTAAACAATATTTAAATTATAAACAGTGAGCGGCATCTAGTAATACATCGATGTTACCCAAGTTCTAATAAGATCAATGATTTGATACAATCTTTCGTGACCAGTGTATCAATGTAATATAATCATTTTAACCAATATATCCAGGATTAAACTCGAGACATGGAACGTATCACCCTCTTTATAATTTAATAATTTTATCTTGATCGATGAGTAGAATATATAAAACAAATCATTATTTGAACATGTCCATGCATTTCATAGTCTCGCAACCAAGAGGCCCATGGATATCTCTACATATATATTGTAGGGTTCAATTCCATTTACATCATTCATAAGTTTCATTCGATTTGAAGTATATCCAATGATCACCTTTATCGTCTACTCGGTTAAAAGTAACTTTTGATGATATCAAAACACAAATATCCTCGAATAGAATTATAATGATTTCAGTTCTGAGGATCATTACATCACTGTCACTAACAGAATAACTTATGATACTATTAATTATATTCCATGTAGTTTTCTCATGTTGGGTCAGCCCAATACGCTATTCTCCAATACATATTTATGTCTTGACATTAATATCACGTATATTAATGATCAATTAGATGTGATCATCAGCCAAACAACATACTAGTCTCAATGTTTCATTGTTGTCCTACATAAACAATAAAACTTGACTAGGGACATTTAAGAATTATAATACTTAATATATTATATAATCTCAAGTTCAAGTCATTTACTTGAACTATATAAATCTGTATTATTATTCTAAGGACTTCTATTATGTTAATATTTATATTATGCAATAAATATAACATAAAAGAATATTTTTACTCCAAATAAAACGATAACTTCAATGGTCTTATTAATCACATCAAATGGATTGACTCTAGGGCATAAACTCTAACAATCTCCCACTTGCACTAGATTCAATCATTAATGCATCGTATACCCAGCTGCGGCAGAGTTTAAGCCAGTAGGTCTGCATCATTACAACCTTTTGCAACTTTGCAGATATGTTTATTTCCTCTCTGAACATTTCACATAAGAAAATATATTTCTTAAATATACGTTTGGATCAATAACGAGTTCAAGGTTTAGGCATGAGCAATAGCCTAATTGTTATCACAATGTAAATCATTGGATCAACAACGAATTAAGTTCAATTATGAAATTCTTAACGCAGTCATTTTCTTTCTCAGAATCAGTATCTATTTCTTGTTTTAAAACTAACATTGTTCATAATAATTAATGCGTTATCAATATATAATATTAAAATTATTCTGTCACTCCCACTCATTTTCTTATCTATACAAGATTCAATGGTATTTTCTGGTTTCTAAAACATTATTAATTCTATTTCATTCCTATCGTTATCTTAGGGATTGACTCTCTTTTAAAAGGATACCAATTCGAGCAATAAACATTTTATTCTTAGAGGACTTATAGAAATAATATCCTTTTGCTTCTTTTTGATATTCCACAAAATAACTATCTGATTTGGATTCGATCTTATTGGAGACAAGATGTATAACAAACACTTTACATCCCAAACCTTTATAATAGACACACTAGGACGTTTCCTAGTTCATATCTTACATGGCTTCTTTGGAATCGTTTTATAGGATTACAACTAAATATAAATTGTTTCAAGGGGATAATCGAAAATTTTATTGGAAGACCTGTAAGACTCATCATCGATTGTACGATATCTTATAAGGTGCGACTTCTCCATTTAGACACACCATTCCAATATGGTGTTCTAGATGGAGTGAGTTGTGAAATTTTTTTCCACTCATTTGGATAGTCATTAAATTATTGGCTTAAATATTCTCTTGATCTGTTCAAAGATTATTTATTTTCTATCAAAATTAGTTTCGAACTTCAATTTTGAATTCTTTGAACTTTTCAAAGGATTTAGATTTGTGTTTCGTAAGATACACATATCTATATCTACTAGTATAATCCGTAAATGTAATGAAGTTATAAAACCTACCTCTAGCTAATGTATTCCTTGCTCCATATACATTATTATGTACGAGACCCAATAATTAATAGCCCATTCATTGTATCAAGTGAAAGGTGATTCGGTTATTTTGCTTAATAAACAAGATTTGCATTCTTCATATGATTTGAAATCAAATGATTCCAAAATTTCATCAGTATGGAGTTTTGATATGCTTTTCTTGTTTATATAGGCTAAATGACAATGCTAAAGGTGTGCTGGATTTAAATCATTAAATTTCATCTGCTCAGTATTTATATAAAGCATATCATAGTTAAGGATTTATAAAGATCATTAATTATTTGTGAAATTTCATTACAAATTTCATTTAAATAAAATTAATAACAATTGTTCTTTTATTACAGATGAAATACAAACTTGTCTAAACAAGATACGTAATAACATTTATTTTAAATGGAATTTCATAATAATAATAATATTTTATTATTCAATTAAGCCAGTACATAAAACAAGAAGCGACTTCTTGTGGATAATCCAGCAACATTTGCTTCATTTCCAATAGTATGTCCACTTGTCCTTTTGTCAAATTTCTACTTGTTTTGCAGTTTCTGCAAGTTCACATACATCTATGTGATTCATATCCAGTATCTAATAATAAAGATGTACAAGTAGATTGTTATAACATTTACATCTTATTCGGTTGAAGTCATGCTTCAACTTTCATTTTAGATCTTCTATATTTGTAAAACAATTACGTTTAATTTTAATTGAGGACAGTACTCAAATTTCGATGTTAGTCAAGGAATTTGATTTAGTTCAATTTATCCTTCTTAAGGATAAATTTTAAATATTAGAGTTATTTGCTATTTAATATCTGCAGTAGATAATGAATAATAATTGATTCTGTTATATATATATATATATATATAATATAAACACAGATTTTGACAATCAAAATTATATTAAGATAAATGTATACTTAAACTAAAATATGCTCCCACTCAAATTAACATCACTATATATATATATATATATATATATATATATATATAATGGAGGTCCAAGATTCATGTCTAATCATGCCTTGACCTGGCTTTGGCTAGTCCCCAAAACATAACCTTTTAGGTAGACATCTTATGTCAATTATACCATATATATAATTCTTCGATCGCATGATGAACATTTTGTCCATAAAATTATTCATTTGCTCAAAATATAGAATAATGCATGCTCTTTGTCTTTAAGGCCATAATCCTAGTATGCAACCTAGTTATGTCAGACCCAATTATACGTTGGAGCACCACATTTCCTCCATCGCCTATGAACAAAATAAAAGGATACATAGCGCTTTGGCGTTATCTACATCCAGTGATTCTGACATTGATGAGTGTATTGTTAGAAGACGTCACCATGACTTATTATAACAAAATTTTCTTTAAAGGGATTTTATAATTCGTAGTGGCGAACAATATTAATGTCACTTACACATATCAAAATATATGTATTTTCACATTAATATAATTTACTGGATTTAAATGAAGTACATATATTCAAATTCCATGTAATATAGGAATGATGCCGATAGTTCTTTCGATCATTTGAAAATTATGGTGATTAAAACTACTTCATATCTTATATGCTGCAATGTAAACTTGACTTCCATTTATCATATAAACCCAAGCCAATACCCCTTTAGAATTGTACAAAGTTCAGGCATAAAAAAATTTAAGGCCCAATTATTAAATATTGAGCCCGTTACATATATTTTTCTGCAACACTTATACTACAACTGCATAACACAGCTGCTTCATATTTGCAAAATTAGGAGGCCACGGCTTAGTAAATCTAGAACATGTATAATGCATGCACAATAATATCATCAGTATATATCAAGCTTATTTATTAATCACCCACAATTTCATAAACCTAGGTATATATATATTTACCTATAAACACAATTCGAATTCAAAACAATATATATATATATATATATATTTATATATATACTTATATATATATATATATAAACACACACATTCAATTTGCAGGTTTTATATATGCATCAAAATTAAACATTTCAGATTAACATAGTATTTGCTAAACAAACTTTAAAAATATTTAGTGTCAGACCCTATCATAATAATACATTATCTTTGCCAAAAGTACTCAGTCATTTATTCTTAATAAATAACATTATACATTGAGAATTAATTCCAGACAATATATACATTTTTATATACGCAGTGTAATAAAATGCGTATAGGACTATCTGAATATACATACAGTTTAGAGCAATGTAACACCCCGTGAATTCTATAACAGTAAGCTTCACAAATTAAAGTATAATTAATTATAAATGAAAGAATTAAGGGAAATGGGTTACGCCATTGCGTTCGTCTCGAAATTCTGCTTGAGATAGAGTCCGAGTTTGCGTGAATCGGACTCCGTATGAAGGAGTTATGACCTTCAGAAGTTTAAGAATAAAGTTTAAAATTTAAACAGCTCGGTTTCAAATTCAAAATTCGGAAAACAGGTTCAAACTGGGCTGGGCGGGAAAATTCGCGCCCAGGGACCAGGTCGACCATGGTGTCGACCTGGTCACCCCAGGTCGACCGTAGTGTCGACCTGGGTGTCGACCTACCTGGTCGACCTGGCTGGCTGGGTCTGGCTCTGGCTCGAATTTCTATGGCTCGGTGTGTCATTAGGGCTGACATGTCACCTCTTGATTGGCTCTTTGAACTTTGTATGGTCTAGATTCCTTCTGTCTTCATCTGACCGCTCGAAACAATTTAAAAATCTATTTATACACCCTAAGTCTCAACTAAAATTCACACAAAAAAATAAGATGGGAGTCGTCATGCTGTTAGGAAGGAATTGAGCGTAGCCGTCAAGAGAGAGGAGCTTAGAGACGAATCAAATTAAGAAGAAGACTAAAGCTTAATCAAATTAATCAACGCAACGTTAATCTACCCAAAGGAACGCACCTCAATTTCAGAATTCAGAATCCAGAATTCAAGATTCTGCATTCGTTGTAAGTATAGTGACCTTTCAGAATATGAATGAAACTGTGACGAGGTTCGATGTAAATGAAAATAGAATTGTGTTATTGTATAAATTCTATGTATTGTAATGATTCGGTCATGACTTGTGTATTGATATTTGTGGCCTAAAATTGATTGATGCAAGTCTATTGAACAATTGTATATGAAAATAATGGCACTTGCAAGTTTGTGGCAAAAACTAGAATTTGATCCCTTTATGCTTATGTCGATGGCATGGACTATAAACATTCTCTAGGTCTAAATTAAGGCTTATGTAAACATGTTCTAGACTGGAGACCTTTTATGCCTACATGACTCAAAATCTAGGAACACATTCTTATGTTTATTTGCAAGTATAATTAGATCTATGTTAAGTACCGTTTGAGTTACATAAACTATGCAAGTTTCATGTTGAAATAGGCTATATGATTAGTTATTAAAAATTGGACATTTTGGTGAATATAAAACATGTTAGTTTTGTTGTTGACATTATGCCAAGCTAAACATGTTTAACCCAAGTTTGTATAAGCCTAAACTATGCAATTTCATATGTCACCTACTTAGTTATACTTTTATTTGAATGCAAGTTCACATGACCCATAATTTATGTTAGTTGAATCGTTAAATTGCAAGTTCATGCGCCACACACCTTTATGTATTGTAAAATATTACATGTTCTTGATTTCCCCTTTTCTCACGTTTATAAAGTTGGGCTGAATTGTGTCGAGCCCAACATTTGTTATAATGTTGCGAACGTACAAACAGGGGTAATAACGTTGGGTGTAAAACATGAAAAATATATGTTGGCATGTTTGGCAAATGCCAACGACAATGACATTTAAGCGATATAAATTGTTATACCCAAGAATAAAGGACATGACATTTACATATAATTGAGAAGTGATAAAATATGTAAATTTAGAAAACACGGTATGCTTAACCCGAGGTTGGATTGAGTTGTGACGTAAACCTGCCCGGACCCGCCCGGCTGTCTAGTAGTCACAACAATACCTATCCAATGTGGGTGGTTAAGCATTGAGCCCAATAAGGACCCGAGGTTAGACTGAGCTACGGTGTAAACCTGCCCAGAACCGACCAGCACATCTAGTAACCGTAGCAATATCTGTCTAATGTGAGTGGTCAGGTGCTTTAAGAGGCTAAGGACAGATGGTAGGGTAAAGTCAACTAAAAACACTTAACCAAATTCAACATGTTAACAAGAATTGATGGGTGAGGTTAGGTAAATACAGACTGTAACAACCCGCATTCTACGCATCGAAGGATCGTAGAATATTTATTTCTTTCTCATATGAAGTCGTATGGTCATGTAACTTTGGGAAACAACCATTAGAGTCATTTCCCATGTTCATGATTTTTGTCGATTTTTAAATGACCGTTTTACCCCCAGTTGGTACTGTTTCGGCCATAACTTTTGATTGGAAAAGAGTTTTGACCTGAAACCACTTCCATTGGATTCGAATGATGGTTTCTCTTTCCGTAGAGTGGTTACATTAGCCAAACGGACTTACCGTTTGGGAGATATGGCTGAAACAAGGTTTAGAAGGTGAAAAACAGCTAATTGGGCTTAACCGGGTGATTAGCAACTAGGCCCAATGGGGGATTTCGGGATTTGGGGTATTTAAGGGCTGCTAGGGTTAGGATTTCGGTTTTAGACTCATTTTTCCAGCCGCCACTTACTTCCTTCAAGCTCTAGCAATGGCCTCCAACCTCTAAATCACCTCCAAATCATCTTTTCGTCAAGGATTTGGCTTAGCAACCTCTAATCAAGGAAGATCTACACCAAAGCAACATTGGAGCTGCTGTTTAGCATTGGGATTCACATCAAATCAGAGATTTATTTCAGATCTTAGTTTATTTGTGGCTAAGGTGAGTGATTTGCATTGTTTTTCACTAATTACGGCTAATTATGGTAATTAGCGAAATTATGGCTCAGAAAAATCTAGAAAAATTCCTAAAATTCTAAAACATCATTTTAGACCTCTGATATGAATTTGGGTTAATTTGGTTAAGTTTTGCTAATTCTATTATTAGTTTCACCTAAACATGCTTAAGGGGAAAATATGGGGTTTTGGGTATGTTTGATCCATTTTAACCTATCATATTGATGTTTTGGTGTTTGTGGTTGATTAGGCATGTTGCTATGACTGTATGATATGCTTTGTGATTGATTTCAATAGTTAGAATGGTCGAAAACGCCGTCGAATGGCGTAAACACTTGCTGGAAAAGCTTCAGGAAACAGTGCAGGTTTCGGATCGGATCGGATATGGGGGCTTGGATCGGATAAGTTGAACTGGGCAAGGGATTCGATCGGATCAG
Source organism: Allium sativum (assembly GCA_030737875.1). Lineage (NCBI taxonomy): Eukaryota > Viridiplantae > Streptophyta > Magnoliopsida > Asparagales > Amaryllidaceae > Allium > Allium sativum. Next base: position 1,031,882,729 of record CM060916.1, on the reverse strand, counting down.
AACTTGACACTTGAGAAAACTGGCAAAAAGGAAGGCCACGCTAATTGAACTGGGATCGGATCGGATAGAGGAGGAGAGATCGGATCGGAACATGTGAAGAACGAGGGAGCTGATCGGAGCTACTGAGCAGGATCGGATCGGCTTAAGGATGAAGGGCTCAGATCGGAGTATGGTGAAGGAATCAGATCGGATTAGAATAGGGAACGGGACCAGACGAGGCACAGGAGCTGGAACACGAACTGAATAGGGAATGGCAACCCGACCCGACCCGAAGGGGGACACCCTACCCGAACCAACGCGATGGAGTGGACCCGAACCGACGCGATGGAGTGGACCCGAACCGAACCGTGCCAAAGGAGGACCATGGACTGACGCAACGTAGTGGACCCGACCCGGACCGATGGCTTGAAGAGGAACCCGACCCGACCCAGTATTGATCAATAACCCGAGATGCAAAGGTAGTCCAAATGGAAGTTAGAGCTCAGGATCCAGATGGGAACCAATGAGTTCACTTCATGGTTGGGCTTTGCTGCGGGATAGTGGGCTTGTAATGATAGTTACACGGGATTGGATTCCGTCATGGCCCAAAGGATTAGGTGACCAAGGTAGTGGGTATCGTATGCTTTACGCACTGAGTGAGAGATGTGAGGATGCTTGTTATGTTTGATTGTTTGACATCACTATGACATGCATACCCCACCCCTGTTATCTTTACACCACTTGAAATGGCACCTTAGAGTGTTGTATAGTATGTAGTGCTAACTCTTTGGTTGCAGGTCCAGGTTCAGGTATGATTGGATTATACCTGTTATTGTTTTGTTTAGATGCTTATCGCTCATACCAGGCTTTATGTCTGACCCAGAGTTTTATGTCTCCTCTTATTACTCTAGGTGCTCACACGAGCAAACTAGAGACAGGTTAGCTGGTGATGCGCGAGTAGCTGATTCAGAGGCGAGCAGGAGGCTTCCACATATGATATATAGATATTCTCCCTGTGTCGTTGGTGGTCGCTACTTGGGCATTAGTAGTGTACCTCCTTTATCTTACTTTTGCTTTTTGAGACAGTTTGGAAAGTTGTAATAAGCTGTATTTTGGATTTCCGCTGCTATGATGCTTAGTTCTAGTTTTCAGCTTATGCACTGTCTCTCCTGTTTTATGTCAAGTATGTTATTATTGTATTTTGTTCTATGCGCTGTGAGACATTCTACATGTTCCTTGTTGGTTCATTTCCTTCTTCCTTTTTCCTTCTGACGACCCGTTCCGTGCTAACTGGACTTGTGTACAGCGCACCTTTGGAGATAATGTCGGTTGGTGCGGGGCGGGCCGTCACACTTGGTATCAGAGCTCTAGGTTGCGTAGTTAACCTAGGGAAAGGCACTAGGGAGAGATAGTACGTATACGAGAGCGCGTATTTGTGATTACTTTGGTTTTTAAAAGCTATATATATATACTATTGGTAGTATAAGAATGAAGTCGTACTGCACTAGCACCACTATGGGATCGTTAATCGTTTCCCCTTTTACAGATTGACGATGAGCCGATATCCTAGAGGTGCTGGTAGAGGGACCAACTATGGGAATGCTCCTGATATGAGGACAATGTTCACTAACTTCATGAGGGAGATGCTTAGGTATGTTCAAGGGGTAGTTCCCAATCCCGGAAATGGTGGTGGTCCAGTAGTGCAGGCGCCTAGGGTCGATTTCGCCAAGTTGTGCAAGGATTACACTAACCTTGGTGGGAAGCCGTTCCATGGAATGGAGTCGGCCACATATGTTCAGGATTGGTTGGATAGCTGTGATCGTATCTTCGACGACTTGGGTCTTGAGGATGCGATGAAGAGAAGGCTAGCGTCTCGTCAGCTGCAAGGGCGAGCGATGAATTGGTGGAATGCCATTAGAACAGCTACTCCAGAAGATCAAGTTACTTGGAATCAGTTAAAGACTCGCTTTTGTGATAAGTTTATTCCAGCTGCTCATAAATCAGAACTGTTCAAGAAGTTCTTGGAGCTTAAGCAGAATGGTAGAGCAGTCTCGGAGTATATCGCTGAATTCGACACTTTATCGAAATATGGATGGTCCCTTATCGATACAGTCGAAAAGAAGAACGAGAAGTTCATAACTGGCTTGGATGGGTACTTGGGGGAAAGACTTATAAACCATATATGTAACACCCCACCTCCGCCAATACCACTCTTGCAAGGGCACTAGCTTTGGAGGGGCGTTAAACGAGGTAAACATGCAGGCAGATATCACAAGACAGAACATATAAGTAAAAACAGAGTAAATAAAGCAGCGGATAAAACTAACATTTCAAAACCATAGTCAAGTTACATCAAAGTACTTGGTCGTTATTTTCCACAAAACATAGTCTAGAAACATCAACTGAAAACTGGAAGGAAAATCATAAAGTAACTATCCCCAAGGTAGAAGAAAGCCATAGCGAGCTCAAGTCCAAACCGTACATGAGCAATCCAGAAAAGCAGCTAAAGATCCAAGCTAGGTACCAGTGTTCCCAACCTGTAAACCTGAGGGGGAAACGGAAGAAAAGAGGCGAAAGAAAACGGGCCAGTCAAAAGGACTGGTAAGTCCTATCTACTATTAGTATAAAAACTAATAAAGTTAACTGAACATGTAGAACAGAGATGAGATGTAGGGTGATAACTGGTATGGTGAAAAGTTAACAAGATAGATCAAGTGTGGCATCGCATATACAAGATTAAGTTGCACCAGGTGTGTACTAGTATTCCAATCCATGTCAAGTATAAACAAGAAATGATCCCTTGGCCCAAAGCTGGCCCACATCATGAGATGACCTAAATCGAGGTCCAACTACTCGGTCTAGTCGATCGGCTCCCTATAAGCCTAACTCGTCGTGTATCGGTGTCATACGGCTTAATCGTGGTATGTAGTTAACTGTGCAAGGTCCACCCCAGGGTGTATCCAGCCCTAAGGTGTAAACCACAGCCACAATTCAAGCACGCACAGTCTAAACCTACTGGTGCCCATGTTCAACTCCGGACTTAATGTGCACGACCATGGTCCGCCTGAACAACCGATGCACCCTTCAGCCGTCTCTTTTGGTCTCTTACAATCAGTTCAGTAATCGTGCCCCACCCTAGCCTAGTCCAGGGTACACATGATACTTCTAAGAGGGTTGCCGCTGAAAAGGACCACGTAACTAGGATTTCAAGAGGGTTAAGTGTGGTTAACCCTATCCTAACCATGTATTGAGTTGGTCAAGTGTATTCAAGCAGTTCATGACTTAACCCTATCAATACATCGGGTTTAATTGGTTAAGTATATTCAAGTAGTCCATGACTTAACCCTACCAATCCATCGTGTTTAAATGGGTTAAGTATTCAAGTAGTCCATGACTTAACCCTATCATGTGGCATTAATTAATTTAATGCACCCAACCTCTCACATTAGACCTTGTTGTGGTTACTAGTTAAGCCGGCCGGGTCCGGGTAGCTTTACACCACAACCTAGTCTAACCTCGGGTTTAAGCACAACATGACCAACTACTCACATTGGGTCCTATTGTTTGTAGCCACAAGTTAAGCCGGTCGGTTCCGGGTAGATTTATGCTACAAACTCAACCCAACCTCGAGTTGGTCACACTCCTATTTTCTAAGTGTCATGTCCATCATTATGTTTACAAACATAATCACAAGTCAATGTTCATGTCATATTTTAAAACCATGTTTTCATGTCATTAATATTACCCAAACCCAACGCATTCCCATCGCATGTACGTTTCGCATAACATAACATAGATCAAAAGAGGGAACTTGGCAAAAGCATGACAAAAAGGCATAAGGTAATAAGGTTGGCCACAAGTTAAACATTGTGGCATATGAGGCATAAATATGTTCATTTAAACTTGCATGTTACATGCATAACATTCAAACTTGGCGAATAGGTGATACATGGTCCTAGATGACATAGGATGATGACTAGAAGTTCGCATATAACATTATATGCAAGTTATCATAAAGGTTATGAGAGTTCTCATGTTGCATAATGCAACATTCCAAATCAAAGGTCATAGCTTTCTATGCACAAAGTCAAAGTGATAGCTTTACAAACTTGCATAGGGTAAATCTATGCATAACATGATAGGATCAAAGCACATATCATACTTAGGCCCAAACTCAAACTTGCAACATGCCATATTTAACTTCATAGTTAGAATCTAAGAGTAGTATAGGGCTTACAATGCTACGAAGACTTATAAAATATAAATAAGATTGAGACGAAGCCACTAGCAACTCTAAACACTCCCAAATGATAGGCTCCAATGAAAACCTTTGAGAAACAAGCAAAAGATCCTTGGTTTGATGAAGAAAGATTGAACTTTGGCCTTAAATCAAGCTTAGGAACTCTCAAACAAGCTTAGGTACTCTCATATGAATGAAGATGGAGGCTATGACAAGAGGGTGGAGGCCATGATTAAACATTTCGGCATAGTTTAGTTATAGGATTGATTTATGATGATTTAGGCTAGGTATTAGGGTCTTTTTATAGATGATTAGGTTAATTTAGACCATAGGATTTACCCTAATTCAGATCTGGGCCATCGATTCACGTCACTAGCCTCCAAAAGAGGTCCAAACTGCCAAAATAGGTGCACCAGGCCGACCTGGCCGACCAGGGAGGTCGACCCCCAGGTCGACTCTAGTGTCGACCTGGTTGGGGGGAGGCCGACCCTAGTGTCGACCCCCCTGTCGACCTGTCTGGGCGGGAATTTTCCGGCCTAGTCTGTTTTGGCTGAATTTGAATCCTAAATTCAAATTTGAACTGTTTTTGAACTTGAAATTTTCTGAAAACTTTGACGGGCCATAACTTGGTCATACGGACTCCGATTTTCGAAAACTCGGACTCTATTTCGCGTATTTTTCCGAGACGAACGCAATGGCACATCCTGTTTCCCTTGGTTCAGATTTTAACACTTAATTCTGCCTTGATTTATGTTATAACATGTTGTTCCAAAATACGGGTTGTTACATCCTCCCCACCTTAAAGGATTTCGTCCCCGAAATCTTCAAGTTAGGAAGAACGTATCCTACCATCCATCATCCATCTACTCAAAACATCATCCACAAGTAATCATTGTCCTTAAAAGATTCTAAATGTTGTATGAACATATGCAAAGGTGTGTGTATATGTACTTATCTAATGCGAAAATCAGGCGGTTACTGATTCAGTAAACCCCCTTAATGCAAAATATGTTAGTGTAATGCGTCCATATGTATGCAATTTCCTAACATAACTTATAGTCTCTACATGAGTGCACATAACATCCATCCATATGCAACATCCATGTGATAGCATACAAGTTTCATCCATGAATAAGCATAAACACTCATGCATATGCGGTATGAAAGTGTGTGAGCCGATCTTAGTGCCTAACGTGTATCATGCATCCACGAGTATCCACTTGCAAACACTTGCAATCACTTGCAACCATCAAGCATAACATGTTTCAAATACATGTTTCAACCAAGGGTTTCTACCTAAGGTTCTCATGACCAGATTTACGAAACAAGATAAACTAGATAAACATGGATAGCAAAAGAAAGATATACCAACTAGGAAAAGAGATTGAAAATGTACCCTCAAAAAGAAATGGATAAAGCCCACGCATCTTCTCCTCGGTTTCCCAAGTTGCGTCTTCCTCTGCTTCACTCGATTGCACCTTAACAAGCTTAACTTCTTTGCATCATGGCTTCTTTGTCTCCATTTCCATGATACGAATCGGAGCTCGTCTCAGGGTTGCCTCTTTCTCCACCTCCATGTCTTCAAGAATGCTAGGTTCAACCACCTCAGCGGACTCATGTAGGCACTTTCGGAGATGAGAGACATGAAAGACATTATGTACTCCGGCCAGCTTCTCGGGCAATTCCACCTTATAAGCCATCTTCCCAATTCTTTCTATGATAGGGAAGGGTCCTACGAAACTTGGTGCCAGCTTCCCCACTGCTCCAAAACGAACCACATTACGCAAAGGAGAAACCTTCACGAAAACCATATCTCCAACTTTGAATTCCAAATCTGTCCTTCGCTTGTCAGCATAGGATTTTTGTCTGTCTTGGGTCGCTTTCATCCATCTTCTCACCAATTCAACTTTCTCGGATGTGTCCCGTATCATATCGGGCCCAAGTATAAGCCTATCCGTTGTCTCCCACCAACAAGATGGTGACCTACACGGCCTCCCATACAAAGCTTCAAATGGTGCCATCCCTATGCTAGCTTGATAGCTATTATTATAAGCAAACTCCACAAGAGGGAGGTGGTCTTCCCAAGTACCACCAAAGTCAAGAACACAAAGCCTCAAGAGATCTTCTAGCACTCTATTCACCCTTTCGGTTTGGCCATCCATCTGGGGGTGATAGGCTGTACTTAGATTCAATCGCGTACCCATCACTTCTTGCAAACTACTCCAGAACTGGCTAGTGAAAATTGGGTCACGATCGCTAACTATGCTAGAGGGAACTCCGTGCAACCTCACTATCTCTCGAAGATAAACAGATGCTAGCCATGATGCGGTCCTCTTGCTCTTTACTGGAATGAAATGAGCACTCTTCGTAAGTCTGTCAACTATGACCCATATGCTCGTATTCCCTTTCCTTGACCTAGGCAATCCATCCACAAAATCCATAGAGATACTTTCCCACTTCCATTGCGGGACCTCTAATGGATGTAATAGCCCACCGGGTTTCTTCGACTCGGCTTTCACTTGTTGGCACACCATGCACTTTGAAACATACTCTGCCACATCCTTCTTCATTCCAGCCCAAAAGAAAATGCGCTTCATATCCCGGTACATCTTATCCCCTCCAGGATGTATGGTCATCCTTGAGTGATGCGCCTCCTCAAGAACATTATTTACTAAGTCTCCCACTTGTGGGACACATAGTCTTCCATCACGCCTTAGCCATCCCTTGTCATCAATAGTATATCTAGCGAGGTGACTTGACGTCTCACCCCGAATCAACTTGTCCATGATCTCGACTATCTGCGGGTCTTCCCTCTGTGAAGCCCCAACTTGATCAAGAAGTGTAGGTCTAAGCTCAAGGGATGCTAACGAACCAGTCATCGACTCAACAGTAGGTGTGAAATCAAAGGTTGCCAAGAACTCTAGGCTCCTCATCTCAACAAACAAGGGACTCAGAGTCAACCTACTTCTGCTTAGTGCATCTGCCATAACATTACCCTTGCCAGGGGTATAAGCTATCTCGAAGTCATAAGATGCCAAGAATTCCATCCACCTTTGCTGCCTTAGATTCAGATCTTTCTATGAGAAGAGGTACTTGAGTGACTTGTGATCAGTATACAACTCAAACCTTTCGCCTAGAAGATAGTGGCGCCAGGATTTGAGAGCAAAGATGATCGCCGCCAACTCCAAATCATGAGTGGGATAGTTCTTCTCATGAACTTTAAGTTGCCTACCCCCATAACATATCACTCTTCCTTCCTGCATCAGAACAGCACCTAACCCCGTGCCACATGCATCGGTGTACACGGTAAACATCTTACCGCCATCGGGTAATGCCAAAACTGGGGCTGTAGTAAGGGCCCTCTTGAGCCTTTGAAAAGCAAGCTCACATTCTAAGTCCCATGCAAAGACTAAGTTCTTCTTCGTCAACCTAGTAAGAGGGGCTGAAATCTTAGCGAAGTCCCTGATGAACTTCCTATAGTAGCCCGCCAGACCGAGAAAGCTCCTTACTTCGGTTACATTCCTAGGAGTCTTCCAGTCTTGAACCGCAACCACTTTCGCGGGATCCACAGCTATGCCTTGCTTAGAGACTATATGTCCAAGGAACCGAACTTCCCTTCTCCAAAAATGGCATTTGGAGAACTTGGCTTTCAACTGATGAGCTCTAAGCGTATCCATCACTTCCTTGAGATGTCTAGCATGTTCTTCCTCATCCTTTGAGAAAATCAGAATATCATCCACAAAGACAACTACAGACTTGTTAAGGAACTCCCTGAACACCCTACTCATCAAATCTACGAAGTAGGCGGGTGCATTAGTCAAACCGAATGGCATGACAAGCCATTCAAAGAACCCATCTGGAGTCCTAAACGTAGTCTTATCAATACTATCCTCAGCCACTCTAAGCTGATGGAATCCGGTAGCTAGGTCGAGCTGAGAGAAAACAGAAGCACCAACAAGCTGGTCAAAGAGGTCATCAATCCTCGGTAATGGGTGCCTATTCTTCTTTGTCAGCTTGTTCAACTCTCGATAATCAACACATAGACGAAGCGAACCATCCGCCTTAGTAGCGAATACCACAGGAGCACCCCATTCAGAAATTCTTCACCTAATAAAATTCTTCTCAAGCAACTCCTTGATTTGCTTACTGAGCTCCCTTCTTTCTCGTGGGGCCATGTGCCTAACGGGCAATGATACTGGCTTGGCATTATCGACTAGATAAATGCGGAAGTCTATCTCTCGTTTAGGGGGCAACCCCTTAACTTCTTCAAAGACATCAGGATAGTCTCGGACCACCCTTACAGATTGCAGATCATCGATGGACGAGTCAACAGATTCAAGATAACATAACATGACGGGACCTCTAGGGTTACAAGAAATTTCTAGGGTATTACCGAGGCGAGTCATGAGCCTCACCACCCTATGCTCACAATCGAGGATGGCTCCATAACTGGACAACCAATCCATGCCCAAAATCAACCCGTATCCCGTGAACCCAAGAACATAAGCATTACACGTGAATTCTACGGTCAAGATAGAAATCTTCAAATCCACACAAATCATAGATAGATGGGCGGAACCCCCAATTGGATTTGAAACACTGACGGGATCCTCAACTAGACTAGTACTTAGGTGCAAACTTTCAACAAGATCAGAAGAAATAAAACTATGCGATGCGCCAGAATCAAATAAGGTGCGAACAGGATAATCAAAAATATAAACAAGGCTTTCTACAGAAATACTACCTCGGTCCTGAACTGGAGCAGTGTTGAGAGCATGCACTTGCCCTCCAGAAGGTCCTGCACGCTGAGTCTGTCCTTGCCCTTGTCCTTGCTTCTTGGGGCAATCCTTGCTAAGGTGTCCAGGCTCTCCACAGTGAAAGCATTCGCCCAACTTCCTCTTCTTCTTTCTGCAATCTTTGGCTATGTGCCCAACAATCCCACAGAAGTTGCATTTTCTTGGGTCCTTTGCCTTGTTGTTGTTGGCCTTATTGCCCTTGTTGTTCTTGTTGTTCTGATTGCTCTGATTTCCTCCCCACTTGGAGTCCGTCTTCTTGGCTTGAGTCTCATTAGGCTTGACTTCTTTCTTGCCATTCTTATCGTCTCCTTGAAGCAATGCCATGTCCACTAGGCCTTCAAAAGTGGCCCCCATGGGTATATGAGACAAGGCTAAACCTTGTAATGGCTCATTCAACCCTCGTGCAAAGCGTAAAGCCTTCTTCTGGGGAGTATTAACCATGTCTAAACCAAATCGAGCAAGCTGGTTAAATTTATTCACATACTCCCTCACTGTCATGTCCCCTTGCTTCAAAGATATAAACTTCTTGTAACACCCCACCTCCACTAGGATCACTCCTTAGAATGTACTAGCTTTGGAGGGGCGTTATTGTGAAGGTAAGCATGCACAGAGATATCGCAAGACAGAATATATAAAAATAAATATAAGTAAAGCAGCGGTAGCAGATAAAAACCCATCATCATCATCTCACAAAACCAACATAGTCAAGTACATAATATCAAAATGTCATGATCCAAAATACAACATAAGTCTAGATACGTGATAACAAAATACATGGTAAAACATCAGTACTAATCCCCAGAAATAAAAGATAAGCCACAACTAGCTCAGATCCATACATGAGCTATCCAACAAGCAAGCCAAAGATCCACTAAGCAGATGTAGCCCCTCCCTGAGAACCTGTGGGGGGGGAAACGGAAGAAAAGAAGCGAAAGAAAACAGGTCAGTCAAAAAGACTGGTAAGCCCTACTACGATCAATCTATAAACTAATAAAGTTAACAGCATGATGGAAACTGAGATGAACATACTGGCAATAGATAAAGGTGACATCACATAGATGAGATTAAACTTTGCACCACAGTGTACTAGCAAACCCACAAAACAGATCTTGATCCCTTAGCCCAAACTTTGGCCCAATAACATGAAGTGACCTTAGTATAAGGTCCAGCCCAACGGTCTAGTCGATCGGCTCCCTATAAACCTAACACGTCCAGTGTTGGTGTCCATACGGCCCACATGGATGTAGTCAGACTGCGCTGGGTCCACCTTTGGGTGTATCAAGCCCTCGGGTGTCAACCCCAGACACCTAAGCAATAATGCACAGTCTAAACCTACTGGTACCCGTGCCTCGAGTTTGTCCAATATCGGACTACGTGCACGTCCGTAGCCCGCCGGACCCGCACCGCTGTACCACTCAGCCGTCGCTTTGGTCGCTTACATCCGTCCAGTAATCGTGCCCCGCCCTAACCTAGCTGTAGGGTTGTGGTGATACCAAACTGGGATTACTGCTGGAACAGACCACGTTGCTAGGGTTTCTAAGAGGGTTAAGTGTGGTTTAACCCCTCACTAATCATGGATTAAATTAGTTAAGTGTAACCACTTAACCCCATCTAATCCTCGCATCCCCATTATTGGTTAAGTATTAGTGGGCCATGACTTAACCCTAATCATGAGGCATTAATTTATTAATGCACCCAACCTCTCACATTAGACATCCGTGGTTACCTGGGAAGATTTACACCACGTCTAGGTCTAACCTCGGGTCTTACGGTGCAACATGACCAACTACCCACATTAGACCCCTCGTTGTGGTTACCTGGGAAGATTTACACCACAACTAGGTCTAACCTCGAGTTGGCCATTACATGTTATCTAATGTCATGTCCACTTTAAAACATATTTACAAGTTAACATATACTTGGGTAGACCTAACTTAATAGGTAAATTCCCAAGGGGTAGACCTAACTTAATAGGTAAATTCCCAATCTTTTAGTTTCATGTATTTTTAAGTTTACCCAAACCCCCCCCAACGTCATTATCTCGCTTACATATTCGTCATAACGCATAAGGGTATAAAAGGTAACTTGGCATAACATACATGATGAACTTCACATATCATAATAAACATCCATACATGTTAGACTTGCAAATCATGTCATAGTGAACTCGCATAAACATGCATAACCCATAAAACTTGCATAACATGGTAAGGTGAACTTGCATAAACATGCATAACCCATAAAACTTGCATAACATGGTAAGGTGAACTCGCATAAGCATGCATAACCCATAAAACTTGCATAACATGGTAAGGTGAACTTGCATAAACATGCATAACCCATAAAACTTGCATAACATGGTAAGGTGAACTCGCATAAGCATGCATAACCCATAAAACATGCATAACATGGTAAGGTGAACTTGCATAAACATGCATAATCCATAAAACATGTACAACATGGTAAGGTGAACTTGCATAAACATGCATAACTTATGAAACATGTAAAACATGGCATAGTGAATTCGCATAAGCATGCATAACTTATGAAACATGTAAAACATGGCATAGTGAATTCGCATAAGCATACATAATCCATTAAACATGTACAAATCTCAACTTTCACCACATGATAACTTTAGAGTTTGTAAAGTGAAGGTAAGAGGGCTTACAAATATAAACAAGTCACAAATCCACCAAATAAGATGAAGAAGCCCTTTGAAAACCCAAAACAAAGCTTTAAATAAGAAAACCCTTTTGCAAAATCCCAAAAACACAAACTTAGCAAATCAAACTTGCAACTTAATGAAGTATGCAAGTTATTAAGCATTCATACAACATAGAAAAGGTTGTATGATCATCATATCTTCATAGGATTAAACTTTGAGGAAGGTGGAGGCTAGGGTTTTTAGGTGGAGGCCATTTGAGGATTCAATTTGACATAGTTTAGTTGCTAGATTGATTAATGAGGCTTTAGGGTAGGATTAGGGGTATATTTATAGAAGATTAGAGTGTTTTAAGCCCTAGGATTAACCCTAGGTTAGTTTAGGCCCGTCAGATCTCGGAACTCTTTAGAACCAAGCCACAAGACCCAACCCAAATCAGAAATGGTGCACCAGGCTAAACTGCCCGGGCACCCCCTGTCGACAGGGCTGTCGACACCCTGGGGGCCCTGTCGACAGGGCTGTCGACATGCGGGTCCTGGCGGAAATTTTTCCCGTCTGCTCCAGATTGCCCTAACCCTTTTTTTTAAATTAAATTTAAATCTGTTTTTACTTAGGAATTTTCTGAAAACTTCCATGGGCCTTAACTGGGTCATACGGACTCCGATTTTCGAAAACTCGGACTCTATTTCGTGTATTTTTCCGAGACGAACGCAATGGCATAGCCCGTTCCCCTTGATTCAGATTTTTAAATTAAATTCTGCCTCATTTATATCTTAACAGGTTATTAAAATTACAGGTTGTTACATTCTCCCCTCCTTAAAGGATTTCGTCCCCGAAATCTTCAAGTTAGGAAGAATATATCCTACCATCCAATCATCCATCTACTCAAAACATCATCCACGAGCAACCATTGTCCTTAAAAGGTTCTAAATGCTGTATGAACATATGCAAGAGTGTGTGTATATGTACTTATCTAATGCAAAGATCAATGCAAAATATGTTAGTGAAATGTATCCATATGTATGCAAATCCCTAACATAATGTATAATATCTACATGTGTGCTCAACTATACATCCATATGCAACATCCATGTGATAGCATACAGAATTCCATCCATGAATAAACATAAACACCCATGCACATGCAATATGAGAAGTGTGTGAGCCGATCTAGTGCCTACTGTGTATCATGCATCCACGAGTAACCACTTGCAACCACTTGCATCCATCAACCATAACATGTCTCAAACACATGTTTCATCCAAAGGGTTCTACCTAAGGTTCTCATGATAAGATAGACACGATGAACTAGATAAACTAGATAGGCATGGATAGCAAAAGCAAGAGATTGAGAGTGTACCCTCAAAAAGAAACGGATAAAGCCTACGCATCTTCTCTTCAGTCTCCCAAGTCGCGTCTTCCTCGGCTTCACCCCACTGAACCTTCACCAACTGGACCTCACGATTCCTTAGCTTCTTGATCTCTGTCCCTAAGATACGAATCGGAGCTCTCCTCAAGGTAGCCTCTTTCTCTACTTCCACATCTTCTAGAACACTTGGCTCAACCACCTCTGCTGACTCATGCAAGCACTTCCGGAGATGTGAAACATGAAAGACATTATGCACTCCAGCAAGCTTCTCGGGCAACTCTACTCTATAAGCCATCTGCCCGATCCTCTCTATGACGGGAAACGGTCCAACAAACCTCGGTGCTAACTTCCCCACAGCTCCAAACCGAACCACATTTCGCAAAGGAGAAACCTTCACGAAAACCATATCCCCAACCTCAAACTCCAAATCAGACCTCCGCTTATCAGCATAAGATTTCTGTCTGTCTTGGGCTGCCTTCATTCGTCTTCTGATCAACTCGACCTTCTCGGATGTATTTCTAATCATGTCAGGTCCAAGTATAAGCTTGTCTGTAGTCTCCCACCAACATGTAGGTGACTTGCATGGTCTCCCATATAAAGCCTCAAACGGTGCCATACCAATGCTCGCCTGATAACTGTTATTATAAGCAAATTCTACAAGAGGAAGGTGGTCTTCCCAAGTACCACCAAAATCCAAGATGCAAAGTCTCAACAAGTCCTCAAGCACTCGATTCACCCTTTCGGTCTGGCCATCCGTCTGTGGGTGATAAGCTGTACTCAGATTCAACCTTGTGCCCATAGCTTCCTGCAAACTGTTCCAGAACTGACTAGTAAAGATGGGGTCTCGGTCACTGACTATGCTAGAAGGGACTCCATGTAGTCGCACTATCTCACGAAGATATACTGATGCTAGGCCAGATGCGGTCCTCTTGCTCTTCACTGGAATGAAATGAGCACTCTTCGTGAGCCTATCCACAATGACCCATATGCTCGTATTCCCTCTTCTAGACCTCGGCAATCCATCGATAAAATCCATAGAAACACTCTCCCACTTCCATAGTGGGACCTCTAGAGGATGCAACAGCCCACCGGGCTTCTTCGACTCGGCTTTTACTTGCTGGCAAACAACACATCTCGAGACAAACTCTGCCACATCTTTCTTCATCCCAGGCCAGAAGAAAATGCGCTTCATATCCTTATACATCTTGTCTCCACCCGGATGTATAGTCAACTTGGAGTGATGTGCTTCCTCAAGAACTTTCCTCACCAAGTCTTCCACCATCGGAACACAAAGCCTTCCGTCTTTCCTCAGCCAACCCTTGTCATCTATAGAATATCGAGAAAGGTGACTAGATGTCTCTCCTCGAATCAGCTTATCCACAATCTCAACTATCTGAGGGTCTTCCTTCTGCGAAGCCCCAACTTGATCCAGAAGGGTAGGCCTGAGCTCAAGAGATGCTAAAGAACCGGTCATCGCCTCATCTGCCCAAGAGAAATCAAAGGCTGCCAAGAACTCTAAATTCTTCATCTCAACAAATAGAGGACTTAGTGTCAACCTTTTTCTACTCAACGCATCTGCTACAACATTCCCCTTGCCAGGGGTATAGGATATCTCAAAATCATAAGACGCCAAAAACTCCATCCATCTCTGCTGCCTCAAGTTCAGATCCTTCTGCGAAAAGAGATACTTCAAAGACTTATGATCAGTATACAGCTCAAATCTCTCTCCCAGAAGATAATGGCGCCATGCTTTGAGCGCATACACAATCGCTGCCAGCTCTAGATCGTGAACAGGATAATTCTTCTCATGCACCTTGAGTTGTCTACCACCAAAGCATATAACTCTGCCTTCTTGCATCAGAACGGCGCCCAACCCCGTGCCACAAGCATCAGTGTACACGGTAAATATCTTACCACCATCGGGTAAAGCTAGAACGGGTGCAGAGGTAAGGGCTCTCTTGAGTCTCTGAAAAGCAAGCTCATAATCCATATCCCAAGCAAAAACTAAGTTCTTCTTCGTCAACTTAGTAAGAGGAGCGGATATCTTCGCGAAGTCCTTGATGAACTTCCGGTAAAAACCCGCAAGACCTAGGAAACTCCTCACCTCGGTTGCATTCCTTGGAGTCTTCCAATCCTGAACTGCAACCACCTTAGCGGGATCCACCGCTAAGCCTTGCTTGGATACGATATGCCCAAGGAATCTAACTTCCCTTCTCCAAAAGTGGCACTTGGAGAACTTGGCCTTTAACTGGTGTGCTCTGAGCGTATCCATCACCTCTACAAGATGCCTCGCGTGCTCTTCTTCATCCTTGGAGGAAACCAGAATATCATCCACAAAGACCACGACAAACTTGTTCAAGAACTCCCGAAACACCCTACTCATCAAGTCCACAAAATACGCGGGTGCATTCGTCAAACCGAACGGCATAACAAGCCATTCAAAGAATCCATCTGGAGTTCTGAATGCAGTCTTGTCTATACTATCTTCAGCCACTCTGAGCTGATGAAATCCAGTAGCAAGATCAAGCTGAGAGAAAACAGAAGCACCAACCAGCTGGTCAAAAAGATCATCAATCCTCGGTAACGGGTGTCTGTTCTTCTTAGTCAGCTTATTCAACTCTCTATAGTCCACACAGAGCCGAAGAGAACCATCTGCCTTAGTAGCAAAAACCACAGGCGCTCCCCATTCGGATATACTTCGTCTGATGAAGTTCTTCTCAAGCAATTCCTTCACTTGCTTGCTGAGCTCCCGTCTCTCACGCGGAGCCATGTGCCGAACGGGCAAAGAAACAGGCTTAGCATTATCCACCAGATAAATGCGAAAATCAATCTCTCGTTTAGGGGGCAACCCCTTAACTTCTTCAAAAACATCTGGATAATCTCGGACCACTCTTACAGACTGAAGAGTTTCCTCTGGCGAGTCGAGAGATTCAAGATAGCACAACATGACGGGATCCTTCGGATTGCATGAAATTTCTAAGGTGTTGCCCAGGCGAGTCACAAGCCTTACAACCCTATGCTCACAATCCAGAATGGCTCCATATCTAGACAGCCAATCCATGCCCAAGATCAATCCGTATCCCCTGAAACCAAGAACATACGCACTACACCAGAACTCTACACTAAGTATAGAGATCCTCAGATCCTCACATATCATAGATAGATGAGCAGAACCCCCAATGGGATTCGAAACACAAACGGGATCATCCACTAAGCTAGTACTAAGGTGCAAGCTATCAACAAGATCAGATGAAATAAAGCTATGTGATGCACCAGAATCAAACAAGGTACGAACTGGAAGATCGGAAACATAAACAAGGTTCTCAACAGAAACACTACCTCGCTCGGGAACTGAAGCGGCATTGAGAGCATGAACTTGCCCTCCTGAAGGTCCAGCACGCTGAGTCTGACCCTGCCCTTTCTTCTTCGGGCATTCCTTGCTAAAGTGCCCAGTCTCTCCACAAGAAAAGCATCCACCACTAAGCTTCCTTTTCTTCTTCCTGCAATCCTTCGCAAAGTGCCCAGCTATGCCACAGTAATTGCACTTTCCCTTGCCTTTGTTGTTGTTGTTCCCCTTCTTGTTCTTGCCCTGATTCCCCTGGCTGCTTTGACCACCTTGATTGCCTTTGCCTTGAGAATCAGTCTTCTTTGCTTGAGTATCACTCGACTTGACCTCTTTCTTTCCATCTCCCTGAAGCAGAGCCATATTAACCAAACTCTCAAAAGTAGCTCCACGCGGAATATGCGACATTGCCAAGCCCTGCAGTGGCTCATTCAACCCTCTAGCAAATCGAAGAGCCTTTTTCTCAGGAGTGTTCACCATATCCAAACCAAAATGGGCCAGCTGATTAAACTTGTTCACATACTCCTTGACAGACATATCACCTTGCTTTAATGCAATGAACTTCTCCATTTGTAAATTCGCCTCAGCAGAAGATAGAAACTTGGTCACAAATCTAGCCCTCAAATCGGCCCAAGTCTCAACGGGCCTCGTCCCATTGGTAACCTCCCACCAATAGGCCGCCTCATCCTTCAAAAGCCACACTGTCAATAAGATCTTCCTTTCGTCATCAATCCCAAAGATAGCAAACAAGTCCTCCGTGTCTTTCAGCCAATTCCTAGCTTCAACAAAAGATTCCGTGCCTAGGAAATTCTTGCCTCCCATCGCCTTGAAGTCTTTACAAACCTTTGTGAACTCAACTTGAGGATGCTGAGGGGGAGGAGGAGGAAGAGGAGCCTCAGCAACGGGAGGAGGAATATTAACTGCTGGAGGAGGGATATTAGGGAGAGGATTCTCAACTACAGGAGGAGGAGTGGGAGTAGGGTTTGCGGGGCCGGCTGCCGCCCTAGCTTCTAGAAGCCTCCTATACCAGAGTGGTACGTTCACTCCATCTGGGATGACAAGATTCTCAGCCATACTGAAACGAAAGATAAGATAAGATCAGGTCAAGGGAACGAAGGATAACGCTAATGGCTTTTGGGGATTAGCCTTAAAATAATCTAGACTTTATTTTGGAAAATACTTAGTAGGTTTTTGAAAATAGTTTTTCAAAAAGGGTTTTTTTTTTTTTCAAAAATTTTGTTCAATCTTGTTAACCTTGTGCTCTGATACCAAATGTAACACCCCACCTCCACTAGGATCACTCCTTAGAATGTACTAGCTTTGGAGGGGCGTTATTGTGAAGGTAAGCATGCACAGAGATATCGCAAGACAGAATATATAAAAATAAATATAAGTAAAGCAGCGGTAGCAGATAAAAACCCATCATCATCATCTCACAAAACCAACATAGTCAAGTACATAATATCAAAATGTCATGATCCAAAATACAACATAAGTCTAGATACGTGATAACAAAATACATGGTAAAACATCAGTACTAATCCCCAGAAATAAAAGATAAGCCACAGCTAGCTCAGATCCATACATGAGCTATCCAACAAGCAAGCCAAAGATCCACTAAGCAGATGTAGCCCCTCCCTGAGAACCTGTGGGGGGGGGGGAAACGGAAGAAAAGAAGCGAAAGAAAACAGGTCAGTCAAAAAGACTGGTAAGCCCTACTACGATCAATCTATAAACTAATAAAGTTAACAGCATGATGGAAACTGAGATGAACATACTGGCAATAGATAAAGGTGACATCACATAGATGAGATTAAACTTTGCACCACAGTGTACTAGCAAACCCACAAAACAGATCTTGATCCCTTAGCCCAAACTTTGGCCCAATAACATGAAGTGACCTTAGTATAAGGTCCAGCCCAACGGTCTAGTCGATCGGCTCCCTATAAACCTAACACGTCCAGTGTTGGTGTCCATACGGCCCATATGGATGTAGTCAGACTGCGCTGGGTCCACCTTTGGGTGTATCAGCCCTCGGGTGTCAACCCCAGACACCTAAGCAATAATGCACAGTCTAAACCTACTGGTACCCGTGCCTCGAGTTTGTCCAATATCGGACTACGTGCACGTCCGTAGCCCGCCGGACCCGCACCGCTGTACCACTCAGCCGTCGCTTTGGTCGCTTACATCCGTCCAGTAATCGTGCCCCGCCCTAACCTAGCTGTAGGGTTGTGGTGATACCAAACTGGGATTACTGCTGGAACAGACCACGTTGCTAGGGTTTCTAAGAGGGTTAAGTGTGGTTTAACCCCTCACTAATCATGGATTAAATTAGTTAAGTGTAACCACTTAACCCCATCTAATCCTCGCATCCCCATTATTGGTTAAGTATTAGTGGGCCATGACTTAACCCTAATCATGAGGCATTAATTTATTAATGCACCCAACCTCTCACATTAGACATCCGTGGTTACCTGGGAAGATTTACACCACGTCTAGGTCTAACCTCGGGTCTTACGGTGCAACATGACCAACTACCTACATTAGACCCCTCGTTGTGGTTACCTGGGAAGATTTACACCACAACTAGGTCTAACCTCGAGTTGGCCATTACATGTTATCTAATGTCATGTCCACTTTAAAACATATTTACAAGTTAACATATACTTGGGTAGACCTAACTTAATAGGTAAATTCCCAAGGGGTAGACCTAACTTAATAGGTAAATTCCCAATCTTTTAGTTTCATGTATTTTTAAGTTTACCCAAACCCCCCCAACGTCATTATCTCGCTTACATATTCGTCATAACGCATAAGGGTATAAAAGGTAACTTGGCATAACATACATGATGAACTTCACATATCATAATAAACATGCATACACGTTAGACTTGCAAATCATGTCATAGTGAACTCGCATAAACATGCATAACCCATAAAACTTGCATAACATGGTAAGGTGAACTCGCATAAACATGCATAACCCATAAAACTTGCATAACATGGTAAGGTGAACTTGCATAAACATGCATAACCCATAAAACTTGCATAACATGGTAAGGTGAACTCGCATAAGCATGCATAACCCATAAAACTTGCATAACATGGTAAGGTGAACTTGCATAAACATGCATAACCCATAAAACTTGCATAACATGGTAAGGTGAACTCGCATAAGCATGCATAACCCATAAAACATGCATAACATGGTAGGGTGAACTTGCATAAACATGCATAATCCATAAAACATGTACAACATGGTAAGGTGAACTTGCATAAACATGCATAACTTATGAAACATGTAAAACATGGCATAGTGAATTCGCATAAGCATGCATAACTTATGAAACATGTAAAACATGGCATATTGAATTCGCATAAGCATACATAATCCATTAAACATGTACAAATCTCAACTTTCACCACATGATAACTTTAGAGTTTGTAAAGTGAAGGTAAGAGGGCTTACAAATATAAACAAGTCACAAATCCACCAAATAAGATGAAGAAGCCCTTTGAAAACCCAAAACAAAGCTTTAAATAAGAAAACCCTTTTGCAAAATCCCAAAAACACAAACTTAGCAAATCAAACTTGCAACTTAATGAAGTATGCAAGTTATTAAGCATTCATACAACATAGAAAAGGTTGTATGATCATCATATCTTCATAGGATTAAACTTTGAGGAAGGTGGAGGCTAGGGTTTTTAGGTGGAGGCCATTTGAGGATTCAATTTGACATAGTTTAGTTGCTAGATTGATTAATGAGGCTTTAGGGTAGGATTAGGGGTATATTTATAGAAGATTAGAGTGTTTTAAGCCCTAGGATTAACCCTAGGTTAGTTTAGGCCCGTCAGATCTCGGAACTCTCTAGAACCAAGCCACAAGACCCAACCCAAATCAGAAATGGTGCACCAGGCTAAACTGCCCGGGCACCCCCTGTCGACAGGGCTGTCGACAGGGCTGTCGACACCCTGGGGGCCCTGTCGACAGGGCTGTCGACATGCGGGTCCTGGCGGGAATTTTTCCCGCCTGCTCCAGATTTCCCTAACCCTTGTTTTTAAATTAAATTTAAATCTGTTTTTACTTAGGAATTTTCTGAAAACTTCCATGGGCCTTAACTGGGTCATACGGACTCCGATTTTCGAAAACTCGGACTCTATTTCGTGTATTTTTCCGAGACGAACGCAATGGCATAGCCCGTTCCCCTTGATTCAGATTTTTAAATTAAATTCTGCCTCATTTATATCTTAACAGGTTATTAAAATTACAGGTTGTTACACTTCTCCAATTGCAGATTCGCCTCAGCAGATGATAGAAACTTAAGCCCAAACCTCGGCCTAAAGTCGGCCCAAGTCTCTATAGGCCTTGTAGCATTGGTGACCTCCCACCAATAAGCAGCTTCTTCTTTCAATAGCCACGCTGCCAACAGAACTTTTCTATGGTCTTCCACATCAAAGATGGCGAAGAGATCTTCAGTTTCTTTCAACCAATTTCTTGCCTCCACAAAAGTCTCCGTCCCAATAAAATTCTTGCCACCCATTGCCTTAAAGTCTTTGCAAACTTTAGCGAAATCTGCTTGTGGATTCTGAGAAGGAGGAGGAGGAGGGACCTCAGTTACGGTGGGGGTGTTTGCTGGGCCCACATCGTTGGCCCTAGCTTCCAAGTACCTCCGGAACCATCCGGGAATGGTTACTCCCTCGGAAAGGTTAAGATCGGCCA